>CAKXYN010000012.1:38995000-41395000 GCA_935064755.1 Tragelaphus eurycerus
ATTCTTGGAAACAACAAATTACATGCAGTGACTACAGGAGGAAAGGCTCAAAGGGGAAATGGATGTTTAGCAAAATGTTTACTATCCTCTAAACTGCTAACAAGGTTGTTAAAACAAAACAGAGGCATAAACAGGCTCTGATTAAATCTGTAAGTCGGGCTTGTGAGTAAAGATCATGAACATTATTAATTTATAGGCTCTATGACATTTATTTTGACTGAACAGTGATATTTTTAAATATCCTAATTCTTGACTGTAGCCTTCATAGTTAAGTTGCAAAGTAAGTAAGATTTGTGCAAAGAAATTTTGTGTAATATAAACCTCTTTAATCATCATTAATGAGTTTTATTTTTAATTCTTCCCATACAAATAATAATTTGAAGATAAATCATATCCTATAAGAAAGAATAGAATCTTTCTCCCTTAGATTAATATTTTGCAGCAGACATTTATGAAAATGTATTGATACATGATTTAAATGATAATATGGAGAAGGCAATGGCAACCCACTCCAGTACTCTTGCCTGGAAAATCCCATGGACGGAGGAGCCTGGAGGGCTAAAGTCCATGCGGTCGCTGAGGGTCGGACACAACTGAGTGACTTCACTTTCACTTTTCACTTTCCTGCATTGGAGAAGGAAATGGCAACCTACTCCAGTGTTCTTGCCTGGAGAATCTCAGGGATGGCGGAGCCTGGTGGGCTTCCATCTATGGGGTCGCACAGAGTCAGACACGACTGAAGTGACTTAGCAGTTAGCAGTTAGATGATAATAGTAGAGAAAAATAACTCAGCTAGAAATTAAAAAGCTTTGTTGGAAGGCCAACTCAGCTTTTAATTAGTCATGTGACCCTGAAGAAGGCTCTTGAGATTTCAGTTTTTATCAACATGATTACACCAGTATGAATAATATGATTTCAGTTCTCCATCATGAGATCAATACAGTGAAAAAAGTATCTGTATTATTCTGTAGTCTATGGTTCCACAATTTAGTGCTATATGTCCTCAACAATATTCATGTTCTTTTCTGTGGATGGTTATGCATATTCTTTATTTAAGTTATTCTTTAATAATCTCAATATTCTTAAGATAGTCTTTATTTAATGAATTTCAGAACTCAGTACATGCATCTCTGAGATGAGTAGTTAATTAAACTCTAATAAATGAATATCTATTTAAATACACCCTTCTGAGACATACAGATGGCTAACAAACACATGAAAAGATGCTCAACACCACTCATTATCAGAGAAATGCAAATCAAAACCACAATGAGGTATCGTTTCACGCCAGTCAGAATGGCTGCTATCCAAAAGTCTACAAGCAATAAATGCTGGAGAGGGTGTGGAGAAAAGGGAACCCTCTTAACACTGTTGGTGGGAATGCAAACTAGTACAGCCACTATGGAGAACAGTGTGGAGGGTCCTTAAAAAACTGGAAATAGAACTGCCTTATGACCCAGCAATCCCACTACTGGGCATACACACCAAGGAAACCAGAATTGAAAGAGACACATGTACACCAATGTTCATCGAAGCACTGTTTATAATAGCCAGGACATGGAATCAACCTAGATGTCCATCAGCAGATGAATGGATAAGAAAGCTGTAGTACATATATATAATGGGAGTATTACTCAGCCATTAAAAAGATACATTTGAATCAGTTCTAATGTGGTGGATGAAACTGGAGCCTATTATACAGAGTGAAGTAAGCCAGAAAGAAAAACACCAATACAGTATACTAACACATATATACGGAATTTAGAAAGATGGTAACGATAACCCTGTATGCGAGACAGCAAAAGAGACACAGATGTATAGAACAGTCTTTTGGACTCTGTGGAAGAGGGAGAGGGTGGGATGATTTGGGAGAATGGCATTGAAACTTGTATAATATCATATATGAAATGAATAACCAGTCCAGGCTCGATGCATGATACAGGATGCTTGGGGCTAGTGCACTGGGATGACCCAGAGGGATGGTACGAGGAGGGAGGTGGGAGGGGGTTCAGGATGAGGAACACGTGTACACCCGTGGCGGATTCATGTTGGTGTATGGCAAAACCAATACAATATTGTAAAGTAATTAGCTTCCAATTAAAATAAATTTATATATTTAAATAAAAGCACCCTCCTGGATTCAGCTACTATGTTTAATGATATATTGCAAAACGGAATGAGACGCCATCTTTTTTCAAGAAGCTTAGGTTTCTATGTGTTTGGTGGGGTGAAGTAAGAGAAAATAATATACAGACCTTTCCTGTGAAGCAGATTGTAATAGGTGCTATTAAAGAACCAAAAAGTGCTGTGGTGTTTCAAAAAAGAAAAAAATAAAGTTTGAAATTACTCAGGAAGACTTTATGGACAATGGAGTAATTGGGATGGTCTTTGAAGGAGTGATAGAACTTCAATGATTGGGCAAAACATTCCGGATTGAGAGACCAGCATGAACAAAGGCACAAATACAGAAAAGAACAAGACAGAGCTATGTAGACTTTGGAGGGCTGGAGGAAGATAAGGGTGGAGAGGTACACTGGGGAAATAGTGAAGAATCTTAAAAATGCTGGGATGAAAACTTTGAACTTAACTTTTTAGTTAATTTTGGCTTCCATTGTAGCTCAGTTGGTAAAGAATCTGCCTGCAGTGCAGGAGACCCAGGTTCAAGCCCTGGGTTGGGAAGATCCCCTGGAGAAGGAAATGGCAACCAACTCCAGTATCGTTGCCTGGAAATCTCATGGACAGAGGAGCCTGGTGGGCTGCAGTCTATGGGGTTGCAGAGTCGGGGACGACTGAGCGACTAACCCTTCCTTACTAGAGAGTCATATAATCAGTGCTATTCTCTATGAGTAAAAAATTAGTTTGATGGGTTGTTTGTATCTAGGTAAATATATGAGTTGTATACATTTTTAAAAAGAATGATTGTCAAATACCTAGCACATTTCCTGGCATCCAGTATGTCTCTATTACTTGTGACCATTATGTTTGTTTGAAGGACTGTCTTACATATATAGGAGTTTAGACTGATGCTGTGAGCTATCCTATAGGTAGATTTAGGGCTATTGGAGAGAGAAATATTTTTGCTTCAAAATTAAAAAAAAAAAAAAAAGATGTTACAAAGGTTAAGTTGCTATAAAAAAGATAGGGGAGATAGAGAAGAAATGGTTAATAGAAGAGTCTGTTAAAACAATATGAAAGAATTTTGGTTTATGGCCAGTTTGATATAATGTCAAGTGATTGTCCAACAAAGGTAGCATGTTTTTAAGTTGTATTAATAGCAGCACTAGCAGAGCAAGGGAGTGATGATCTAACTCTGTTCTACTGTGGTCAGATTTTTCTGGGGAGATTACTCTTACAAATAAATACTCATGCACACACATTGATCAGGATGGTCTGTTATTGCAGAAGTGGTAGAAGGAATAGTCATAAAATGGAGATATTTCTTTAGGAGAAATGAACGCCTGGAAGGTGGGCGTGAATGTATAGTATAACATGATGTGTCAAGAAAGAAAAACAAGCACAAGCTTTGGAGTTAGATATCAGCTCAGCTCCTAACTAGCCATTTTATTCCGGGAAAGTCGCTAGCCTCTTTGTAGCCTGTTTCTTTTCCCACCCTCCTCCCTTCCCCCTCCACACCTCTCCTCCTTTTCTTCTACTTCATTTTTGTATCATAGAAATGGCACGATTTGCTTGTAGTTTTAATATTTGATTAATGATTGTCAAATACCCAGCACATTCCCTGGCATCCAGTACATCTCCGTTTCTTATGACCATTATGTTTGTTGAAGGACTGTCTTACATATATAGGAGTTTAGATTGGTTCTGTGAGCTATCCCACAGATAGATTCAGGATTATTGGAGAGAGAAATAGTTTTTCTTTTAAAAAATGTTATAAAGGTTAAGTTTGCAATAAACAAAGTAATGATATGTCTAAGTAGGGCAGCACTTTTTGAGGTTAGTGGTCATGGTAGGCTAGAGCCAAGGCGATAATATATATTTTTACATGAAAGCAATCTTTTCCTCAGCATCTAGGAGGGAATCCCCAAGAGTAAGGCTTCCTACTCTTTTCCACCAAAGAATTCCCAAAAATCTATAGGCATAACTCAAAGTGCTCTGTAGAAAAGAACAGAGTTTGACATTTCATATTCATCTTAAATATACGTCATGCACTCTACTTTATGATGTATTTATTTTGTTGTAGTATCTGAATGTGCTTTAAATATATACTGTTAAGTAATACTTTGATAAACAGAATTTATCATATGGTTATGAGTACATTCTGGCATTTCCAAAGGTGCAGTTTCTGTAGTTTTGAGGATACACAGACTTAGAGGTCTTTAGAACCCACAGGCTTGTAACAGACTAAGAATTCCCTCTCAGCTTAACACAAATAAACTAAAAATTCAGATTTCCATTAATTAGAATGTGTGTTGCATGGGTTCATTTAGGCAATCACATTACTGCTAATATCCAAAATTTAGTAGTATCTTGTGTAAACATATGTGTGAACTTTAAAACGTAGGAAAAGCATTGTTATATTTGAAAATGGAGAATTATATCTTTACCTTCTGGAGTGGTGAGGTAAGAGGTTGAAAGTGAAAGTGAAAGTGAAGTCGCTCAGTTGTGTCCGACTCTTTGCGACCCCATGGACTGTGTAGCCCACCAGGCTCCTCTGTCCATGGGACTCATCAGGCAAGAATTCTGGAGTGGGTTGCCATTTCCTTCTCCAGGGGATCTTCCCGACCCAGGGATCGAACCCAGGTCTCCTGCATTGCAGGCAGATGCTTTAACCTCTGAGCCACCTGGGAAGCCCGAGTAAGAGGTTGAGTGGCTTCATAATATTGCATTTGGCTGCTGTATTTGTGGGCTCGTTTTTGTTGTTTGCTCATGTTCCTTTTTTTTTTTTTTTTCTAAATTAGTGCTTTGCAGGAAACAGATGTTAACTAAACGCTGTTTTGTGAAGTATTATTTAGGAGGTGTCGGAGAAGGCGATGGCACCCCACTCCAGTACTCTTGCCTGGAAAATCCCATGGATGGAGGAGCCTGGTAGGCTGCAGTCCATGGGGTCGCTAAGAGTCAGACACGACTGAGCGACTTCCCTTTCACTTTTCATTTTCCTGCATTGGAGAAGGAAATGGCAACCCACTCCAGTGTTCTTGCCTGGAGAATCCTGGGGACGGGGGAGCCTGGTGGGCTTCCGTCTATGGGGTCGCACAGAGTCGGACACGACTGAAGCAACTTAGCAGCAGCAGCAGCAGCATTTAAGAGGTTTAAAATTAGGATAGCTTTTTCTTGCCTTTTTACTTAGTTCTAATTTTGTTTCTTTTCTACTCTCTTTTGGAGAAGGAAGTGGCAACCCACTCCAGTATTCTTGCCTGGAGAATCCCCATGGACAGAGGAGCCTGGCGGTCTATAGTCCATGGGGTCGCAAAGAGTCGGATACGACTGAGCGACTGATACTACTCTACTCTCTTTCCTACTTTACTTGCACCAAGATTTCTGCAGAAACTGCTTTAAGAGTTGCTGATCTAAATAGGAAATTATCTCCCTGAGATCAGCTCTAGGCCACCTTTTGATGATTTTGGTTACCTGACCACATATCTCTCTTAAATTTCATGTTATTATGATTTTAATAAAAGGGGCACAGGAAATCTGATTATTTTAGCTATGTTACTGGATGGATTGGATCATTTCAGAAGTATCTGCTTATTTGCCCTTAATGACTCATCATAATTTAGAGGACCAACTCAGAAGTCAGGAGACTAAGTTTTTGTTTTGTTGCGAATTTTTTTTATTCATCCCTGGTTAATTAAGAGGTTAAAAATGCCCAATCCACATGTATTTTACAATTTTACCTAGGAGTTTTATCCTCTAATTATTAATAAAGCTATAGCATAAACAGCTCCTTAATGCTAAAGAATATCCCAGGCACCAAGGAGACCAAGTTGAACAGAACAAGGTCCTTGCTATTGAAGAACACAGGATTGATGTTAAGTAAGTAAATTATTGTGAAACAGTGCCTAATGCCATTGCAACGGTGTGAATCAAGGAGAAGATGCTCAGAGACAACTATAAGAAACTCTAAAGCCAGGGACAGTTTCTCAGAGGAGGTGATGGTATTTTGAGATATTGGAAGATAAACACTAGTTTGCCAGGCCAAGAGGAATATGTCCTAGGAAGAAGGAGGCTTAAAATGTGTGTATTAATTGTTCAAACTAATCACTGATTTTCCAGTCCTGTGGCCACTGCTGAGTTTTCCAAATTTGCTGGCATATTGAGTGCAGCACTTTCACAGCATCGTCTTTCAGGACTTGGAATAGTTCCACTGGAATTCCATCACCTCCACTAGCTTTGTTCGTAGTGATGCTTTCTAAGGCCCATTTGACTTCACATTCCAAGATGTCTGGCTCTAGGTCAGTGATCACATCATCATGATTGTCTAGGTCTTGAAGCTCTTTTTTGTACACTTCTTCTGTTTATTCTTGCCACCTCTTCTTAATATCTTCTGCTTCTGTTAGGTCCACACCATCTCTGTCCTTTATCGTGCCCATCTTTGCATGAAATGTTCCTTTGGTATCTCTGATTTTCTTGAAGAGATCCCTAGTCTTTCCCATTCTGTTGTTTTCCTCTATTTCTTTGCATTGATCACAGGCAATGCCAAGGAGTGCTCAAACTACCGAACAATTGCACTCATCTCACACGCTAGTAAAGTAATGCTCAAAATTCTCCAAGCCAGGCTTCAGCAATATGTGAACCGTGAACTTCCTGATGTTCAAGCTGGTTTGAGAAAAGGCAGAGGAACCAGAGATCAAATTGCCAACATCCGCTGGATCATGGAAAAAGCAAGAGAGTTCCAGAAAAACATCTATTTCTGCTTTATTGACTATGCCAAAGCCTTTGACTGTGTAGATCACAATAAGCTATGGAAAATTCTGAAAGAGATGGGAATACCAGACCACCTGATCTGCCTCTTAAGAAATCTGTATGCAGGTCAGGAAGCAACAGTTAGAACTGGTCATGGAACAACGGACTGGTTCCAAATAGGAAAAGGAGTACGTCAAGGCTGCATATTGTCACCATGTTTATTTAACTTATATGCAGAGTACATCATGAGAAATGCTGGACTGGAAGAAACACAAGTTGGAATCAAGATTGCCGGGAGAAATATCAATAACCTCAGATATGCAGATGACACCACTCTTATGGCAGAAAGTGAAGAGGGACTAAAAAGCCTCTTGATGAAAGTGAAAGTGGAGAGTGAAAAGGTTGGCTTAAAGCTCAACATTCAGAAAACGAAGATCATGGCATCTGGTCCCATCACTGCATGGGAAATAGATGGGGAAACAGTGGAAACAGTGTCAGACTTTGTTTTTCTGGGCTCCAAAATCACTGCAGATGGTGACTGCAGCCATGAAATTAAAAGACGCTTACTCCTTGGAAGGAAAGTTATGACCAACCTAGATAGCATATTCAAAAGCAGAGACATTACTTTACCAACAAAGGTTCGCCTAGTCAGGGCTATGGTCTTTCCTGTGGTCATGTATGGATGTGAGAGCTGGACTGTGAAGAAGGCTGAGTGCCGAAGAATTGATGCTTTTGAACTGTGGTGTTGGAGAAGACTCTTGAGAGTCCCTTGGACTGCAAGAAGATCCAACCAGTCCATTCTGAAGGAGATCAATCCTGGAATTTCTTTAGAAGGAATGATGCTAAAGCTGAAACTCCAGTATTTTGGCCACCTCATGCAAAGAGTTGACTCATTGGAGAAGACTCTGATGCTGGGAGGGATTGAGGGCAGGAGGAGAAGGGGACGACAGAGGATGAGATGGCTGGATGGCATCACTGACTCGATGGATGCGAGTCTGAGTGACCTCCGGGAGCTGGTGATGGACAGGGAGGCCTGGCGTGCTGCGGTTCATGGGGTCGCAAAGAGTCGGACACGACTGAGCGACTGATCTGATCTGATCTGATCTGAATCACTGTCATGTTACAATTTGTTCATATTAGATGTTTGTAATGTTTCTGATAATCAATAAAAGAGATTCTTGATACCTAAAAAAAAAATGTGTGGTATATTTAGGGAACTATAATTAAATCAATATACTGGACAGTTGCAGATATGGCTGGAAGTTCAAAAGGAAGTATATTCACAAGTGCATTGCATTTCACCATAAATTGCCTGGACTTGACTGAAGGTTTTGAATAAGTGGAGCAGTATAATTGTATTTTCCCAAAGAAAAAGAAATGCAGCAAGGCAAAGTGAGTGTCTGAGGAGGCTTTACAAATAGCTGAGAAAAGAGAAGTAAAAGGCAAGGAAGAAAGGGAAAGAGATACCCAACTGAATGCAGAGTTCCAGAGAACAGCAAGGAGATATAGAAAGCTTTCTCAAGTGAACAGTGCAAAGAAATAGAGGAAAACAAGAGAATGGGAAAGACTAGAGATCTCTTCAAGAAAATTGGAGCTATCAAGGGAACATTTCATGCAAGGATGTGCATGATAAAGGACAGAAATGGTAATCACTTAACAGAAGCAGAAGAGATTAAGAAGAGGTGCCAAGAATACACAGAAGAACTATATAAAAATGGTCTTAATGACCCAGATAACCACAATAGTGTAGTCTTTCACTTAAAACCAGACATCCTGGAGTGTGAGGTCAAGTGGGCCTTAGGAAGCATCACTACAAATAAAGCTAGTGGAGGTGATAGCATTCCAGTTGAGCTCTTTCAAATCCTGAAAGGTAATGCTGTGAAAGTGCTGCAAATTCCAAATATGCCAGCAAATTTGGAAAACTCAGCAGTGGTCACAGGACTGGAAAAAATCAGTTTTCATTCCAATCCCAAAGAAGGTCAATGCCAAAGAATGTTCAAACTACCATACAGTTGCACTCATTTCACATGCTAGCAAGGTTATGATAAAATCCTTCAAGCTAGGGTTTAGCAGTATATGAAATGAGAACTTCCAGATGTACAAGCTAGGTTTAGAAAAGGCAGAGGAACTAGAGATCCAATTGCCAACATTTGTTCGATCATATAGAAAGCAAGAGAATTCCAGAAAAACACCTATTTCTGCTTCATTGACTTAACGCTAAAACCTTTTGCTGTGTGGATCACAACAAACTGGACAATTCTTAAAGAGATGGGAATACCAGACTACCTTACCTGCCTCCTGAGAAACCTGTGTGCAGGTCAAGAAGCAACAGTTAGAACCGGACATGGAACAACAAATGGTTCCAAATTGGAAAAGGAGAATGTCAAGGCTGTATACTGTCACCCTGCTTATTTAACTTACATGAAGAGTACATCTTGTGAAATGCTGGGCTGGATCAATCACAAGCTGGAATCAAGATTACTAGAAGTAACAACCTCTGATATACAGATGATACCACTTTAGTGGCAGAAAGTGAAGAGGAGCTAAAGAACCTTTTGATGAAAGTGAAACAGGAGAGTGAAAAAGCTGGCTTGAAGCTCAATATTCAAAAAACTAAGATCATGGGATCTAGACCCATCACTTCATGGCAAATAGGAGAAAAAATGGAAACAGTGACAGATTTTCTTTTCTTGGGATCCAGAATCACTGCAGATGGTAACTGCAACCATGAAATTAAAAGACACTTGCTCCTTGAAAGGAAAGCTGTGACAAAGTTGAATGCATGCTAAGTCACTTCAGTAGTGTCTGACTCTGTGACGCTATGAACTTATAGCCTCCCAGGCTCCTCTGTCCCTGGGATTCACCATGCAAGGATACTGGAGTGGTTTGCCATACCCTTCTCCAGGGGATCTTCCCAACCCAGGGATTGAACCTGTGTCTCTTCCATCTCCGGCATTGGCAGGTGAGTTCTTTACTACTGGCTCGCTAGACAGGGTATAAAAAGCAAAGACACCACTTTGCCAATGAAGGTTTGCTAGTCAGAGCTGTGGTTTTTCCAGTAGTCATGTACAGATTTCAGAGTTGTATCATAAAGAAAGCTGAACACCAAAGAATTGATGCTTTCAAATTATGGTGCTGGAGAAGACTCTTAAGAGTCCCTTGGACTGCAAGGAGATCAAATTAATTAGTCCTAAAGGAAATCAACCTTGAATATTTATTGGAAAGACTTATGTTGAACCTGAAGCTCCAGTTCTTTGGCCACCTGATGTAAAGAGCCAACTCATTAGAAAAGACCCTGATGCTGGGAAAGACTGAAGGCAAAAGGAGAAGGGGACAGAGGATGAGATGGTTAGATGGCATCACGGACTCAATGGACATGAATTTGAACAAACTCCGGGAGATAGTGAAGGACAGGGAAGCCAAACATGCTGCAGTTCACGGGATCACAGTCAGTCGCAAAGGACTTATTGACTGAGCAATAATAAACACTGTGAGTCCATGTCTCTTGGAGCGCACACCTCTTTTTCCACAACAAAGTGCTAAATGACAGTAGAGGAAATAGGAGTGAGGCTAGACTCATGTTTCCATGTGTGGGCAGGATTTTCAGTTGATTGACTGAGTCATTGAGTTTGTCCTAAGAGGTAGGTCAGATACAGATGGAAAAATGTCTAGTTTAGATTTGTTAAAAAGTTAGAACTAAGAAGACATAAATGTGGGTTAAACTGTAGATACAAATGAAGATCTTTCCTAGAAATTGCTATCCTTGGAGCTATGTGTTAAGCTATTTTAGGAATAAACTTACTGTAAAAGTATATGTTTTCTCCATTTTGGGGGGTCTGTTAACAGAAAACATGCAAATAGTAAAATCTTTTGAAATTTGTAAAAGGTTTGAAAGTCATATTTTTGAACGTGATTTTAAGAGGAACGGCCTCCTTTATGTGTGTGGTTTTTTTCTTTTTTCCACAGGCTTTTTTTGGCCACAGATTTGGGCTCTAATGCATTAGTTTTCTGTCAGCTTCTCTAAAGATTCAAGGATAGAGTTTAAATTAAGGATACGTTCAAGGGTACCCTTCAGGGTAGGAGCTAACTCTGCTCTGATTTTTATTTAGCTGGGGAGCATCCAGAGAAATGCGTTTAGATTATGTAACTAGTCACTTAGGGCCCCTAGCCTCCTGCTAACCCAGCCCTCTGGAGAGGCAGTGTGCTGCTGGGAGTAGCTGGGTCAGACTCAGCCCTGTTGCCTAGCAGTCCAAGAGGAGCAGTCATAAGGGATTGTTGCTGAGCAACCAGGGGGCTGCTGCTCTTGTCTCATCCCCCACGGAGTAGAACAGTAGTGGCGGGCCTGTCCCCATGGGAAAAGCAGTACAGTCTGGAAGGGGGCCAAGCCTCCTTCAGAGGCACAAGGGTTGTTAGCAGTAAGTATTTGACCTTAGAATCAAAGATGATAACTCATGTTGTATGAACATGCAGTTTATGGAATTATTGATGTAAGTTTAATTAAACATGAACTTGGAGCAAGCCAGGTAGCTGTGACAGCCAGAGTTCTCTTTCAGATACATTCATTCCAGTTTCTTTCTCCTTCAGACTTTGTTGCAATGTCTGTTTTCTGGGTCAGTGGCAAGTAATTTTTTTTTTTAATGCCTCATGGAATATGTAACTTGCCCTATTAACGTTATTTAGCCAAAGCAAATATTTACATTTGAGAAAAACCAGCAAGCTAACTCCTGTGTGGTCAAGTGGACCTGCATGGAGAAGTATTTGATTCAGTATCAACGCAAGGACTTGCTACTGTTATTTGAGATACTGCTTTGAATTTTCTCTTTGTATAGAAAAGTCAGAAGATACTTCACCAGGACCACATATGACTTTATTTTTTAGTATTTAACACCGTCCATAAATGACTCTTTAGGAGAGTTGATAGCTGAAACTAATTAATTCTTGTAAGAAGGGTAAGTTCTGATTTTAGGACTTTTAATTCTTGTAAGAAGGGTAAGTTCTGATTTTAGGACTTAAAATTGCCTGTATTGAGTAAACCTTTTCCTGAAGATCCAGAAACATATATTAAAGGCCAAAAATTGAGCTCTTTCAGTGTATTGGAATAATACACAAGTTACATGGAAGGCTAAAGTGTGAAGTAGAGGAATGAGAAATAACACTGACCAGCTAGAGAGAAGTGATGTAAACCTTTCTTATCTCCCTCTCCCTGTTTTTTCATCCAGTGTTTCTGGCCTTGTGCTGTAACTGTTTGCCTGTAACGGTTTTAGGAAGCAGGCCTTTGGGTACAGAGGAGGAGATTGGTTTGTTGGCATTAGGGTCTGTGCTCTTTAAGGGACCTATATTCTTTTTGAAAAACGTACTTAAAAACTTAAAAATTCCTCTCGAAGTGCACACAGATTTTTGTTTTGCACACATGTCCATGCACTAATGTGTCTAAGCCATTCAATTAGAGTACAACTGAGGTGGTATATAAATAGTGATAGAAAGTTTAAAATGTTTTCTAAGATGCCTTCTTTTTAAAGCTACTTAACATGTAAAAGTGAACTTTTTACTTTTTATCATGTGTATCATTCACAGAAGCATTCTATTTATCTTTGTTATATGAGTGTTAATGAATCTAAAGCATATTAAGCCCAGTATATGCCAGATACTGATCCATATAAATTGTGTGCTATGAGTGCTAAGTCGCTTCAGTCATGTCTGACTCTTTGCGACCCCATAGACTGTAGCCTGCCAGGCTCCTCTGTCCGTGGGATTCTCCAGGCAAGAATACTGGAGTGGGTAGTCTTGGTAATCTTCTCCAGCAGATCTTCCTGACCCAGGGATCGAACCCGTGTCCCTTACATTTCCTGCATTCTTGGTGGGTTCTTTGCCACTAGCACCACCTGGAAAGCTCCTATATATCAATTAAGCATGTCATTTAACTTTTCCAACAACTGTATGCGAGAAATAGTATTATTATGGACGTTTTACACGTGGAGAAGTCTAGGCCTGCCCAGAAAGGTCAAATAACCAGGACAAATATGCACACAAAAGATTCATAATCAGAAAGTCTGTCTTCAGAATTGTAACGCTTCTCAATCATAATGCTATATTTTGAGCTCTGTATTATTTCATGAGGGCAGCATGAAGCAATATTCACAACAAACTGTTTTTAGGTTATAATGATATAATGAGAGAATGCAAAATACTGAAAACTATGGAATCTTTTACATAATTAAATTTGTTTAATTTATTGTTTGGGCCTATATAGTCCATAGTAAGAAGCCTTTTAAATCAAACTTTTTTATACCCATTCAAATTCAGTGGATATACAAAATGAACTCAGTAGGCATTTTGCACTGAGGTTGTTTCTCTTCAGGATGAAATGTGAGATATATTTTAGTTGATATGTGAGATGTGAAGGAAGAGGAAATGGTTAAAAAATAGAGGAAATGAATAAGTGACTGTTTCCTCCCAAAAAGTTGTATTTCTTAGAGGTTTGCGATAAGAAGCATCAAGGAACTGCCTTTTAGTCATGAGAAAAATAATACAGGGGGAAAGTTGTATGTAAAAGCTAGGTCAACAGTCCAGGAATATTTTCAGCAATGATGCATAGCGGATCAGTTACAGGCTTTCTAGTCAGACAGGGCTGAATATGAACCCTGTCTCTGTGATTCATTAGCTGTGTGCCATTAGAGAGGTATCACCATCTCTAAGCTTCAAAAAAAGTCTGTTTTTCTTTTTTGGAAAAAAAGGTTAATTGTGATGATAAAGTGGAATAAATGCAAAGTGTCTAGCAAGACTCATGACACAGAACAGGTATTTATGAAATGTTGAAATCTTTTTTTCTCCTCTCCTAGCAGCAACACAAACAAAATGAGGATTATCCTAGAGACCTGAAGGGTCAAGGAAGTTTCATAGTGGGATTGTGGGGTCAAAGTTGCTCAGCATTGTAAAGATTCATATTCAACTTTGCCAAATTGTTATGTAAAAATAATATTACAGTATAGGTATTATATTTTTAATTAGAAAACCTGATTTTACTTTGCCTATGGTTGTGATATTGATTTGAACCTTAGGAAACAGGATGTTCAACTGTACTAATTGAATCTGAAACATGAATGTATTTCTGATTCTTAGTCATTTTCATCAGTTCCTCTTAATTCATTCTTTAGCTACTGAGGCTTCATTCAACAATTTTTGAATTAAAAATTTTAGATAGATTAGAGATACGACACAGGTAAATTTTTGATTTTGGTCATTTGTGTATATTTCTCATCAGCTGCTATACTGTAACCCTGAGTTTTCCTGAAACAGGGTCTTTTGTTTTCTCTGTGGCACCTTCCACATAGTGATGATTTAGTTGCTAAATAATGTCCAACTCTTGAGACCCCATGGACTATATAGCCTGCCAGGATCCTCTGTCCATGGGATTCTCCAGACAAGAATACTGGAGTGGGTTGCCATTTCCTTCCCCAAAAGATCCTCCCTACCCAGGGATTGAACCCAGGTCTCCTGCATTGCAGGTAGATTCTTTATTGACTGAGCTACGAGGGAAGATTTACCACATGGTAGATGGCACCCCACTCCAGTACTCTTGCCTGGAAAATCCCATGGGCGGAGGAGCCTGGTAGGCTGCAGTCCATGGGGTCGCTAAGAGTCAGACACGACTGGGCGACTTCACTTTCTCTTTTCATTTTCATGCATTGGAGAAGGAAATGGCAACCCACTCCAGTGTTCTTGCCTGGAGAATCCCAGAGACAGGGGAGCCTGGTGGGCTGCCATCTCTGGGGTCGCACAGAGTCGGACACGACTGAAGCAACTTAGTAGCAGCAGCAGCAGATAACAGTATTTGATGAATGACAGAATGGATAAAACAGGTTATTTGTGATTTTATGTATACACAATAGCTATTAAAAGTTTTGAAAATGTAGCAGTTGACAAGGATCTGGTTAGTAGGGTAGTTTAAAAACTATTGCAATTGTAGAAGTCAAGCATATACAGTAGAAAAAATTAGAAGATACTAGTCTAAGGGTTAAAAGAGGGAAACTTAAGAATATGTAAAGAAATTTGAAGAGAATACTGTAGTGCTAATTTAGTTATGATCACTTTTATAAATGGGCTTACCAGGTGGTGCTAGTGGTTAAGAACCCGCCTGCCAATGTAAGAGACATAAGAGATGAGGTTTTGATCCCTGGGCGGGAAGCATCCCCTGGAGAAGGGCATGGCAACCCACTGCAGTTTTCTTGCAGTCCCATGGACAGAGGAGCCTGATGGGCTACAGTCCCTAGGGTCATAAAAAGTCAAACACGACTGAAGTGACTTAGCAAATATAAGTGTATTTCAACGCTTACAAAAGGTGAAAGGACCATGATATGGAATATCTGAAGATGCTAGAGATAAAATACTAAGTGCTGTAGATGGATGAATAAAACATTGCCATTCAAGATGTTCACATGCTGCTAAGAGAGACAGACATGCACAGAGCCATCATGAGAAGTCGACCATGATAATTGCATCAGAGAGTTATGAACAAAGTGATTTAGGGGCAGGGGTTATGACTCATAAGAAACTTGAGCAGTTCCAAAGAGCTTTACCAAAGCAGTAACCTTTGAGTTGGCTTTTAAGGAAGCTCAGAGCCTACTCATGAGAACACAGGGGTATGACCTGCATTCTGGGCAGAAGGACCGGGAAGTTTTTAATATGGCCTATTTGTGCAATTTTTTTTGGTATTTGTTGCTAGCTCTATGTGGCCATGGAGAAGGCAGTGGCACCCCATTCCAGTACTCTTGCCTGGAAAATCCACGGACGGAGGAGCCTGGTAGGCTGCAGTTCATGGGGTTGCACAGAGTCGGATACGACTGAAGCGACTTAGCAGCAGCATTAGCAGCAGCTATGTGGCCAAGGCATTCAAACCAGCACATTTTATCACAACTTGTACAAAGTCTGGGCTTTCCAGGTAGCTCTAGTGGTAAAGAACCCACCTGCCCATGCCAGAGACCCCAGAGACATGGGTTTGACCACTGGTTCAGGAAGAATCCCCTGGAGAAGGAAATGGCAACCCACTCAAGTATTCTTGCCTGAAGAATCCCATGGACAGAGGAGCCTTGAAGGCTACAGTCCATAGGGTTGCAAAAAGTTGGACATTACTGAAGTGACTTAGCATGCATGCAATTAGAAAGTCTAATCAGTAAATACTGGTTTTTGAATATCTGGGTGAATGAGTGAACAAACTTACCTTCTTAATATGGGACAATAGTTTTCAAATAAAATAATTATATAATAATTATTGAAGGTTGTGTTTCTTTACTTGATTATACATGTGCAGTTTAAAGAAAAGTTTAAACTTTGTGAACTCTGATTCACATTCATCTCATTGGTTTTTAAGAAAACACAGCCATGGACTTTATTCCTATCATTCTGTTCTTTTCTTTCTGCACTTAATATCTACACTTTTGTTGGTTTGTTTAGATGCATGAGTTCAAATATGTTTCTTTTTTTTTTTTTTAAGCCTAAAGTAAAACCTCCCTAAATGGAGGTCACAGTACTTCTTATACATAAAGTGATATTTAGGTTGATATTTTTATTTCCTCTTTAGAAGCAGAACAAACATCCTATTGTACACATTCTCCATTCTCCAAGTAAAAACCTACAATTCAGTGATGGGGAGTGGGATGGTATTTCCTGTTGCAAAGTATCCAGTAATATCTGGAGGATTTAGCTGGATTTTAGAGATTCTATTAACATTTGTGGGACAAATGACAGTTGGGTTTATTAAATGGCAGTTTCAGCCAATTAAGATTTCTCATAGTTTTGAGTTCCTTTTTTTTCCCTTTTCAATTTCAGTATGTCTTCGGAAGGCAAATATATTAGAGTATGATTCCTTTGGTGTTTTGTTTTTCCTTTGGAAGCCAAAACAAAACTCTTCGGAACATCATAGTCCCAAAAGGAAGATGTAAGATTTGGGAGTGTGATCACAGCTACCTTTTTAGGATCCCAAACCAAATCGGGTGTTAAACATAAGAAACACGTATTTTACTTACGCAGGACTTCAGGGAGGGTAATAAAATAACATTGTGTATTTGTGTTTCACCGTCTGTGATCTTTCTTGATTCCCAGAACAGCCTGGAGAGATAAGCAGGGTAAATATTTTCATCCCCATTCAATAAACAAGGCTCTGTCATTTACCTGTGAAAAAAGATGAGTCTTCAAAGTCAGCATCTGATACAGGGGTGAGCTGGAGCTAGAACTGACTTGAGCGTTTCTGCCTCGATGTTACAAGCCCTGAGGATTTTCTTTTACTGGCTTACTTATAAGCTGTGAGGAAATGTGGGAAGCAAAGGAAAGAGAAAAGTAATGAAATTATTTGCAAATGAACTTGAAAGATGGCTAGCATGATGCTGTTGGTATTTGGAGAAAAAGACTGTATTTGAGCATCATGGTAAAATATTACTACCACGTAGAATTCCTAGGTTTTACACAAATTACAAATTCAGTTACTGTCCCACTGTGAGTGGTCTGTGGAATATGGACTGGAAGGCACATTCCTCAAACAGGGAAGACTAGTGAGAGATGTAATGTCTATAAGAATCGTTGAGGTGGAGGCAGGTATGGGTGAAGAGAGTGGAATTAGATGGTGCCTGTGGGAATGGAATTGAAGAGTGAGTTCAAGGACAATTATGAACCTGGGGTAGACAGAATTTGATGGTTTATGAAGAAAGACCAAAACAGCAAACAGTACTAGACTTTCCTACTCTGAATGACCCTAGTGAAGTTATCACATACAAACATAGGAATATTGATGTTTCTGGCTCCATGCTTTATAGAAGGAACAGACGATCTTCATAACATGGAACTTGGCTCTGTCATCAGACAACTAAGCACTTGGCATGTGTCTGCTCGAGTATGTAGACTGCCTGAGTGAAAGGGAGCCTGGTCTACCCAGCGATGGGCAGTAGCCACCTCTGTCAGAAGTGTCCATGAGAATGAAAATAACTCAGTTGTTTTCTACATTATTAGTTTTTGAACGGGGCTTCAGCAATATGTGAACTGTGAACTTCCTGATGTTCAAGCTGGTTTTAGAAAAGGCAGAGGAACCAGAGATTAAATTGCCAACATTGGCTGGGTCATGGAAAAAGCAAGAGAGTTCCAGAAAAGCATCTATTTCTGCTTTATTGACTATGCCAAAGCCTTTGACTGTGTGGATCACAATAAACTGTGGACAATTCTGAAAGAGATGGGAATACCAGACCACCTGATCTGCCTCTTGAGAAATTTGTATGCAGGTCAGGAAGCAACAGTTAGAACTGGACATGGAACAACAGACTGGTTCCAAATAGGAAAAGGAGTACGTCAAGGCTGTATATTGTCACCATGTTTATTTAACTTATATGCTGGACTGGAAGAAACACAAGTTGGAATCAAGATTGCTGGGAGAAATATCAATCACCTCAGATATGCAGATGACACCACCCTTATGGCAGAAAGTGAAGAGGAACTCAAAAGCCTCTTGATGAAGGTGAAAGTGGAGAGTGAAAAGGTTGGCTTAAAGCTCAACATTCAGAAAACGAAGATCATGGCATCCAGCCCCATCACTTCATGGGAAATAGATGGAGAAACAGTGGAAACAGTGTCAGAATTTATTTTGGGGGGCTCCAAAATCACTGCAGATGGTGACTGCAGCCATGAAATTAAAAGACGCTTACTCCTTGGAAGGAAAGTTATGACCAACCTAGATAGCATATTCAAAAGCAGAGACATTACTTTGCCAACAAAGATTCGTCTAGTCAAGGCTATGGTTTTTCCTGTGGTCATGTATGGATGTGAGAGCTGGACTCTGAAGAAGGCTGAGCGCCAAAGAATTGATGCTTTTGAACTGTGGTATTGGAGAAGACTCTTGAGAGTCCCTTGGACTGCAAGGAGATCCAACCAGTCCATTCTGAAGGAGATCAGCCCTGGGATTTCTTTGGAAGGAATGAGGCTAAAGCTGAAACTCCAGTATTTTGGCCACCTCATGCAAAGAGTTGACTCATTGGAGAAGACTCTGATGCTGGAAGGGATTGAGGGCAAGAGGAGAAGGGGACGACAGAGGATGAGATGGCTGGATGGCATCACTGACTCGATGGACGTGAGTCTGGGTGAACTCCAGGAGTTGGTGATGGACAGGGAGGCCTGGCGTGCTGCGATTCATGGGGTCGCAAAGAGTCGGACATGACTGAGCGACTGATCTGATCTGATCTGAAAAGGATAGGAACAAGGAAACCGTGCAAGAGTATCAGATGCCCATTCATAGCAAAATTTCAAGTTACCCTTTGATGCTGAGGCATTATGTGTGAGCCAGGTTTTATTGGGTGGATTTTCTCTTCCAGAATTCCAATCACTGTGTTATGTAATTGAGGAAAACAATGTCCTTGCTCCTTGGCATTGAAATTCAAAGATGAACTGCAGGGATGTATGGGTTTTAAAGTCACACATCTGAGAAAGGCTGTCACTCAGCTAGTGAAACTCATTTCAGTGGAAAGTTGAAAAGCTGAAGAAAGCAATGTATTTTGCTCTATTGTTGATTTTACTATTTAGTAGGCATGTCTCCGACTGTTCACATTACACGGTCTTGGGGCAAAATGCAAAAAAAGTTGATCCAAATACAATTGGGGAGTTTGAATAGGTGACAAAATAATAATGACAAAAAAAAAAATTTTAAAAATGGGGAACAAAATAATGAGAGTGCTGAGCTGCTTACTCAAGGAAATTTATCCTGCTCTTATTGTAAGTCAGAAACGAATAAAAGAAGTCATGATGAGGAATGAAAAAATAGCATGAATGTTATTTTTAAAATTGTGTGTCATTTTGTCATTAAATTAGATGTTATTGCCCAAGGAACCATTTGTTCTTTACCAAAACAGACAAGGAAAAAAGGATGTTTATCTTAATACATCTTTTTTTCCCCTTTGTTTCCTTCAAGGGTCATGGTATACTGAAAAGGCACTCAATCAAGAGAAATCTGGGGGGAGCTGGAAACCATCAAGTTATTGAGGCCACACAGGGGGCAGAAAAGATAGAGGTGGGTATGCTTTTGATCCATCAATCCTGCTATTGAGGGTGTCCCTGAAAATGTCTTTGTTGCTACAGATCCAGAGGAAAGCAAAGGAAAAGTAAAGTGGGAGGTCTTTATTTTAGAAAACAAATCAATATGGTTAAATGGAAGCTTGATAGAATCTATTGTTAATGTCAAATTAATAGCATGCATGCGGAGAACTTGAGCTCACATTTCCATCCAGTGTCTGCCAGGAACCAGCGATTAGTACACAGACTAAGCTTTGTGTGATATTTACATTCTTAGCTGTGTTTATTTAAATTGAACCTAACAGAGGCAGCTCAGTTCAGTCAGTTCAGTTCAGTCGCTCAGTCGTGTCCGACTCTTTGCAACCCCATGAATCGCAGCATGCCAGGCCTCCCTGTCCATCACCAACACCAAGAGTTCACTCAGACTCATGTCTATCGAGTCAGTGATGCCATCCAGCCATCTCATCCTCTGTCGTCCCCTTCTCCTCCTGTCCCCAATCCCTCCCAGCATCAGAGTCTTTTCCAATGAGTCAGCTCTTCACATGAGGTGTCCAAAGTACTGGAGTTTCAGCTTTAGCATCATTCCTTCCAAAGAAATCCCAGGGCTGATCTTCAGAATGGACTGGTTGGATCTCTTTATAGTCCAAGGGACTCTCAAGAGTCTTCTCCAACACCACAGTTCAAAAGCATCAATTCTTTGGCACTCAGCTTTCTTTATAGTCCAACTCTCACATCCATACATGACTACTGGAAAAAAACATAGCTTTGACTAGATGGACCTTTGTTGGCAAAGTAATGTCTCTGCTTTTGAATATGCTATCTAGGTTGGTCATAACTTTAATTTCATGGCTACAGTCACCATCTGTAGTGATTTTGGAGCCCCCAAAAATAAAGTCTGACACTGTTTCCCCATCTATTTCCCATGAAGTGATGGGACCGGATGCCAAGATCTTCGTTTTCTGAATGTTGAGCTTTAAGCCAGCTTTTTCACTCTCCACTTTCACCTTCATCAAGAGGCTTTTTAGTTCCTCTTCACTTTCTACCATAAGGGTGGTGTCATCTGCATATCTGAGGTTATTGATATTTCTCCAAGCAATCTTGTTAGGATTGTTCCACCTAAAAAGGTCAGCTAAATTAGAATTGTAGCATGCAAGAGAATAAGGAATTTCAGCTAGACAGTTTTATAATTCATACATATGCCAGGGCATTTCATTTCAATAGAAGTGATTTACAACATCATTGAGTAATGTCTGGAGTTTTACGATGTGTTAAAACACTTTATCTCTAATAAAAGTGAAACAATTCTAGTTTTCTGTCTTGTGTGGCGGATAATTGCAGAGAGTGACACAAGGATAAAATGGAGAGAAGTATTTCCTGTTTTATTGTAGAGAATGGTGCAAGAAAAGTTGTTTCTTTATCGCCCTCTAAAGTAGCTTTGTTCCTTCTATGCTGGGGCTTTAGGACAAGTGGGAAAACAAAATGTATTATAATCAATGTACAAGGAAAAAAAGAAAAAGAAAGCTTTCATTTATTTTAAATATCCCAGGTGATATCAGCCTGGATTGTGACAGTCAATTCACACTAACATAAACAAAACAATCATTTTCTGTGCTGGGCCCTATTAGAAAAATTTCTAGACTCCAATCACCAAATAGACTACTCCGGTGGCTCAATGCTAAAGAATCTATCTGCAATGCAGGAGACACAGGAGATGTGTGAAGATCCTGGGTCGGGAGGATCCCCTGGAGTAGGAAATGGCAATCCACTTAAGTATTCTTGGGCTTCCCTGGTGGTTCAGATGGTAAAGTCTTCCCGAAATGCAAGAGGACAAGATTTGATCCCTAGGTGGTTAAGATCCCCTGGAGAAGGAAATGGCAACCCACTCCAGTATTCTTGCCTAGAGAATTCCATGGGCAGAGGAGCTACAATTCATGGGGTTGCAAAGAGTCGGACACGACTGAGCAACTAACACTTTAAGTATCCTTGTCTGGAAAATTACACGGACAGAGGAGCCTGGTGGGCTACAGTCCATGTAGCTGCGAAGAGTCAGACATGACCGAGTGTGCACACAGACAGACAAGTCCCAAATATCTTGAGAGAAGAGTAACCAGCAGGTACGTCAGCTTCCTCATCTTTCTGTTCACATTCAGTCCCTCTGGGTGTCCCTGGACACTGCTGTTTGCTCCTGAGGTCATTCCTTCTGTTCCATGCCTTTCTACTGGTGGTCCCTCACCTGAAAGACCCTCCCCACCCCATCTCTTCCCATATGTGGTGTTCTTATCCATTTCTAGGTTCAAATTGCCCACTGTTCTGCATTCTGTTACCCTTCTCTCCTATCCTAACGCAGCTGTTATTCCTGGATCAGGTTTGTTTCTTAAGCTCTCTTTGTCCACCAACTCTAAAGAGGTTCTTCCCTCTCTGATGCAAGGGGTGGGATTGTTAATAGGTGACTTTTTCTCAGGAATCTTAGAAGTATTGGGGGTTGGCTAACAGCCATCATCAACGTCCTCCCTATAAGGACTTTAAGGTACTCAGGAAGTTATATCCTTGGCAGATCCATCCTGGGGCTTATGAGACATACCTGGAAATGCCTGAACCTAAAAATAAGCTCTAATAACCCTGCCAAACAGAATACTGGTTTAAGCCTATATCTTTATTTGTTCATAGATGTACACTTAGTTTATCTTTGTTTTTCCTTTTGTACATACCACATGGCTTGTGGGATCTTAGTTCCCTGACCAGGGATCAAATCTGGGCTGCCCTGCAGAGTCCTGACCACTAGACCACAAGGGAAATCCCTATACCTAGTTTATTATTGACCATCCTCAGAAAAAGAGTTTGGAGTAGCCAAAAGAAATGTATAAAGTGTTTTCTTGTTATAAATAATAAAAACAAAAGAGAAGCTTAGCCATTTTGTATTAAATAAGAGGAACACTATCAAACAAGCACATCCTAAAGATAAAGAGATAAATCTTAAGAATTTTCAAGCTAGCCAGACTGTCAATTTTGAAGACTTAAACAGAGCAATGACTTTTGAAGGGAAAACTGGGCAACAAAACAAATAAGACCACCAACAAAGAAATCAAACAGATACCCTTGTAAAGGAAAGAAAGGGGAATATATACAAAGAAAGGTGGTGGTCTTTGACACTTTAGCACTAATTGTTAGTGGTCAAAATAATTGCCATTTACTGCTTAGTTGTTTGCAAAACTCATTTTCTCGTTCTTTCAGTGTTTACTGAGCGCTTGCCCCATTTACTCTGTGCATTTGTGAGCACGGAGGATGCAGAGCTAAGGATGCTTTGCAGTTCTCCAGTATCTACAGATCTAAAGATCCAGAGAAAAACTGACCAGAGGACTGTGAGGAGACCCACAGGTCGTCATATTAGGAGTGATTGATGTTTAGTGCTCTAGGAAGGTCCTTAGGTATGACATGCTAACTTTCTTCAGTTATTTGAGGCCGATCATTTGCATGATTGAGGAGGCAAAACTAGGCTGAGTGAATGGGAATCAGAAAGATACACTTAATTAAAGGAAAGGCTGCCTGAAATTTTATAATGGGCTACCTCTGGTACCTGAGATGGTTCCAGAAGCCTGGTACCACTAGGAAGGAGAGTGGCACAAGGGATTCATGTATGAAATGGTGAGGGGCTGGGGATGAAGTGTTGGGATGACTCATCACTGAAGACAAAATATTCCTGGGTCTATGGTTAAGAACACTGACGTGGGAAGGACTCCCTTGAAGATGGTACAATGAAGGACTCTAAGGAGTGAGGTCCACCAGTTTTGCACTTAACCCTTAGACTCTGTTTTGGTAGTTCATGTTCTGTGTTTTATTAGTATAACTTACATATTGAGACATTTAAGCAATGCTGAGAAGAACAAAGCATAAAATCAACTCCCACCTCTCAGAATTGACACATTTGCTTGAAGTCTTCCTTTTTAAAGAAATAAAATGGTACAATTAGTTAAGTCTCCTTTCAGAAGTATCTATGAATTAGTGCATATTATTCCAATCCATTTTATACTGTTACCCACAAGTTTATGCAACCATTCCAATATTTAGTCCTGGCTTGTGTTTTTTAAATTTACAGAAATAATGCCACAGTACTTTTCATAATATTGAGTTATTGAGATCTGCATAGTTATACATAGTTCTAGTCCTGTTCCCTTGGGTGAAATTTGTGGGGTTTTTTTTTTAATGCTTGTAATCTGCCATTTTATTTATTTATTTTTATTATACTTTTTTTTTTTTTGGATTGGGGTATAGCCGATCAACAAGGGATGTTGTGATAGTTTCAGGTGAAGAGCAAAGAGACTCACCAGTAGGTACACATGTATCCATTCTCCCCCAAACTCCCCTCCCATCCAGGCTGCCACATAACATTATAGAGTTCCATGTGCTATACAGTAGGTCCTTGTTGGTTATCCATTTTAAATATAGCAGTGTGTTTTTTGATAAGACATTTAATATTAACACTTAGTGGCCTTCCTTACTCCTAAATTTGCCCCACAGATGATAGGATGTTATTGCTGAAAGATTCAAGAGAAAACATCATTGTAATTTATGTCATTATATATTGTCTTTATATATATATTGGGACTTCTTGAAAATGACAGAAGCTAACCCAGATGGAAAGTCAGGACAATGTAAATAAACTAGGACTTTCCCAGACAAACCACAATGGAGGATTAGCGTACATACAAAGGCATCAAGCCTTTGGTAGGAGAAATGACTTTCTGGGTAACACAAGTGCTAAGTGATTAGTCCTCGAAATACTAGCCCAAATCTCAAAATCAAACACTTTCATGGGATAAGAAAAACGTAGAATGCTTTCCAGTCCATTGTTCTTTTCATCATGGACTAGATGTTTAATAAAAATGCAGAGAAGTAAGATAATGAATTCTTAGAGTTAGCCCATCAGGAAATTGCTGGTATCTTGCCTTCAGAATGGGTGGTTATAGTCTGGCTTTAATACATCGTTTTTTCCCTTATGATTGTTCTCTCCCTGCCCAGGCAAACATAGTTATCGCTTCTTTCCACTGGATAAAATACCCTGTCCCATTTATCCCATTAGGTAGTGGAATGTGGCCAGGTAAATCAGTTTTCACTGGTGACCAGAAGTCATCTGTTCCATTTAGTTGTCTGTTTACCTTTGCCCTATACTTGTCTTGTTAACAGCTGGCTAGTTAATGAATATGACATGTCTGTTTCAGCAAGGTTTGGGTGTGCCAAGATTGTACAAGAGACAAAAAAACTGACTCACTAATAGGGGATTTTAGTTCCAACGCAAGTCTGTAATTTTCTTAACAGAAATTAATGCCCAGTCTCAGGTATTTTTCATATGAAGATTGTCTTGCAGTTATATCATTTATCCTATGTAGAGTTGGGATAAATAATTCATCATTTCATTTTTACTTTAAACTTTTAAACTAATATAACTCCTAAGATTGAAAGGCTTGCAAATATTTTAAAGTTTTACTCATTTCAAATCTGATTTTGTTTTTACAAGATATTTTATACATTTATAAGATACATAAAACCAGTCTTCTTGACTGCCTGCTGGCAATAATATCTAATTGCTAAAGCATTTTATAGAACTTAAATGATACATTGAAAGTGAAAATTTGTCATGTGTAGAGTGTCAAATTTCATATAATTATGTTCTTAATAAAATTAAGTTAATTTGATTATTTTACAAATAAATTCCCTCTGTAAAATCCTAATTTACAAACGCTTGAGAACACAAAACTTTTGATTAATTTAATATTAGCATATAATCATACTTTGTAAATAGCACAGAGATTGTAGTCATAAAAAAAGAAAAATCCATTGATAGGGAAGTATAGTGCTACTGCTTACCATTATTGTAAAACATAGCCCTCAAAGGTCAAGGATATAATTCTTGAAAAGATGATGTCATTGTCCAAAAGCTGCACATGAACTGATTTTTAGTATTTGTCTCAAGTATTGTATCTTTAAATCACTGGAAGATGTCATGAATATTTTAGCTGTCATTTTAGTCAGTTCAGTCGCTCAGTCGTGTCTGACTCTTTGTGACCCCATGAATTGCAGCACGCCAGGCCTCCCTGTCCATCACCAACTCCTGGAGTTCACCCAAACTCATGTCCATTGAGTCGGTGATGCCATCCAGCCATATCATCCTCCATCTCATCCTCTCCTCCTGCCCCCAATCCTTCCCAGCATCAGAGTCTTTTCCAATGAGTCAACTCTTCACATGAAGTGGCCAAAGTATTGGAGTTTCAGCTTTAGCATCAGTCCTTCCAATGAACACCCAGGACTGGTCTCCTATAGGATGGACTGATTGGATCTCCTTGCAGTCCAAGGGACTCTCAAGAGTCTTTTCCAATACCACAGTTCAAAAGCATCAATACTTTGGCGCTCAGCTTTCTTCACAGTGCAATTCTCACATCCATACATGACCACTGGAAAAACCATAGCCTTGACTAGACAGACATTTGTTGGCAAAGTGATGTCTCTGCTTTTGAATATGCTATCTAGGTTGGTCATAACTTTCCTTCCAAGAAGTAAGTGTCTTTTAATTTCATGGTTGCAGTCACCATCTGGAGTGATTTTGGAGCCCCAAAAAATGAAGTCTGACACTGTTTCCACTGTTTCCCCATCTATTTTAGCTGTAGTTATTATTAAAATTGTCAGTGTATAACTGTTCCATATGTGGGCATGGCCACTTCAGGGTAACTAAAAGGACAATGTCCCTCAAGGGACATTATATCCATGTCACCTAACTATCTGTGAAGGATCCTCTGGTTTAGTTTGGTTGGTAAAAGTAAAAGTATTAGTTGCATAGTTGTATCCAACTCTTTGCAGCCATGTGGACTGTAGTTCGTCAGGCTCCTCTTTCCATGGAATTCTCTAGGCAGGAATACTGGAGTGGGCAGCATTCCCTTCTCCAGGGGATCTTCCTGACCCAGAGGTCAAACCCGGGTCTTCTGCACTGTGAGTAGATTCTTTGCCATCTGAGCCATCAGGGAAGCCCTGTTGGGTTGGTGTTTAGATGCTATTTGTATGTCATACAGAACATGGCTCACCTTTGTGAGCTGACTGCTAGGGGGCCACTTAAAACAAGCTCCTTCACTGAAAATGATGTTAATCCATAGAGTCTGTTTTAGGTATTTAAATGAATGTGCTGTGCTGTGCTTAGGTGATCGGTTGTGTCCAACTCTTTGTGACTCCATGGACTGTAGCCCATCAGGCTCATCTGTCCATGGGGATTCTCTCAGCAAGAATACTGGAGTGGGTTGCTATGCCCTCCTCCAGGGGATCTTCCCAACCCAAGGACTGAACCCAGGTCTGCCTCATTGCAGGTAGATTCATTACCATCTGAGCCACCAGGGAAGCCCATTTAAATGTATATCATAGCTTAATCACATCACATCAAGTTGTAATATCAGCAGTACTTTAAAATTTTTCTTAAGCTGTTTTGCTTGTGGCGATTTATTATTATTATCCAGGCAGATAAACATGAGATTTCAAAGTCTTTCTGACACTAGCGGAATATTTGAATGACTTGGAAACATTGGTGGAAAGAGAACACTGGAAGTCAAATCTCCATTCTGGACCTGTCTTTGCCACCATCCAGCTGCATGAGTCTTAGCAAGTCATTTGGAGATAACAGAACAGTGCAGTGGATTAAATCACTGGCTACCAGATTTTAGTCCCACTTGTGCCATTTGTTACCTGCTGAATTTCTTAACCTCTCTGTGTCAAAGTTAGGTTCTCATCTGTAAAATGGAACTGACAATAGTTCCTCTTTTATAGTGATTTAAAAGGTTAAATCAATGGATATTTATAGAGCACTTAAAATAGTAGGCTATCCACTCCAGTGTTCTTGGGCTTCCCTTCTGGCTCAGTTGATAAAGAATCTGCCTGCAATGTGGGAGACCGGGGTTCGATCTATGGGTTGGGAAGATCTGCCGGAGAAGGGAAAGCCTACCCACTTCAGTATTCTGGCCTGGAGAATTCCATGGACTACATAGTTCATGAGATCGAAAAGAGTTGCACATAACTGAGCAACTTTTACTTTAAAATGTGTCTATATGACATTGATTAATAAAACTTTACTGTGATTGGACTTCATTGGGTCTGAGTTCTACAAGAGTGTTTCTAGTTTGAAGGTTTTATTAAGTTTCTGTTTATCGCCTTTGTTTTCAGTATACCTCATTAAGCTGATGCTGGTGAAAATATTGTTTCTAAGCAAATCAGTGGCTATAAGGTCTAACAGTAGTGATTTTTTTGTTGTTTGTTTTAAATTAAGGGGCATGTGCAAAACTAATTTTTTAAATATAGCCGAAATATCTATGTGTTTCATAACTGTATTGACTGAGACAATCTCTATAACTGGGTTTGGAACTTGTGTTGGTATTATGCAGACATTTTGTTTACCTTCTGAAAGGTTAATTTATTTCATTTTTTCATTTCCATTTTTTTCTATGTGCTATTGGATGGCAATCTGTTTGAAAAACTGAATTGGACTATTTCTTTTCACCTCTATAGTGTCCGTGAAAAAATTCCACTGTTTATCAGGTTTTCTTGGTACAGGTTTGTACATGACTTCCATCTTTCTAAGCTTATCACATACCCATAACTCTGTTAAGCAGTTCTCAGGCTCTTTTAATTAAGCTTGAAACTTGTTAAAATTGAAATATTTTGTAGTTCTTAGAGCAGTGTAATGTCAGAATAAGAGTGGTGGTAGAAGGACAGATTAGCTTGTTTTTTAAAGACAGGACATGCCTCAGTGGTGAAAGAGGCACTGAAATGGGAACTCGTTCTAGCCTATGGGAGAAAAGTCCAGCCATGCTAAGTGGCTTTATCTTCTGGAGAGAATGATGAGAACAACAGGAGGCTGTCCTGACAGGCAGGGAGCCAGAGTCCAGGTTGACCAGCAAGATGCGGCAGATGGTGTCCCAGCAGGTGGGCGGGCTGTGGTGACACAGAGTCTGGAAGCAGGAGATATCCAGGCAGATAAACAGAGAGGTCTGATCATATTATGGCCCCAGGGTTGGAGCTGAGGCTGGAGAATGAAATCGAGGCCCTGGGAAAACTGGCTAGACTAGTGCTGAGGCCCATTTGGAGGGAGGAGGGTACCAGCCAGGGCATTAGAGCAGAGACCTTTATGTGGGACCACAGGTGAAAGGTCCATCTAGTCAAGGCTATGGTTTTTCCAGTGGTCGTGTATGAATGTGAGAGTTGGACTGTGAAGAAAGCTGAGTGCCAAAGAATTGATGCGTTTGAACTGTGATGCTAAAGAAGACTCTTGCAAGTCACTTGGGCTGCAAGGAGATCCAACCAGTCCATCCTAAAGGAGATCAGTCCTGGGTATTCACTGGAAGGACTGATGGTGAGGCTGAAACTCCAATACTTTGGCCACCTCGTGCAAAGAGTTGACTCATTGGAAAAGACTCTGATGCTGGGAGGGGTTGGGTGCAGGAGGAGAAGGGGACGACAAGAGGATGAGATAGCTGGATGGCATCAGCGACTCGATGCACATGAGTTTGGGTGAACTCCGGGAGTTGGTGATGGACAAGGAGGCCTGGTGTGCTGCAGTTCATGGGGTTGCAAAGAGTTGGACAGGACTGAGTGACTTAAGTGAACAGGTGAAAGAGGCCTTGTGACACCCTCAGTTTTGAGGGTTGTATGGCCTGAAGGGTTTCTGGAGTAGGGAATGGGGCCAGTCTTTTTAGATGCTGCCTTTGATCGTCCTTAGTATAGATTCATGTGACTGTCTTTCAAAAAATGAAAAACACAAGTGTGTTAATTACTCAACTGTGCTTTATTGCTAATAAATTAGAAGTCACTTTTTATTTAATTCGCTGTTGGGGTCCTTTAATGGACCGGAACCTGGTGGTCTGGAGTCGACTATAAGAAGGTGAAAGAGAAAGCCCGAGGGAGGGAGAGAGAGAGAGAAAGGAAGAAAGAAAGTTAGACACAGGGACCCAAGCTCTGATGGAGCAAAGGTATTTTGTTAGCACAAATGCAGGCTTATATATCTTTAGTAAGATGATTACTCAGCTTAGTGAGTAATACAGTAATTACACAGGGTGTAATTAAATTACACAGGGTGAAATTTTATCAATAGCCACAATATGGGTAGTCTAATACATACAAGGTTGCTGACTCTGAAAAGAGTCACTGAAGGGAGTTACTGAAAGGAATCCAAGCAGATACTGTTTCTCATGATCTCAGTCCTGAGGGCTGCGTGCCACTCTACTCGTTCTCAGAATAGGAACTGATAAGGAACAGAGAATTTATGTGAAATAGCACGTAGGAATCCTCTTGTTAAACATTCCCTGACAATTTGCCTTACCTTTTTTCATTCTTTCTTTCTTTTATAAGGCTTGCAGTAACTTTCAAATCAGAATGAATTCCTTGCAGTTGAAACTGCTCACATGGAGCTTAAGCGCAGCATACAATATAGAGGGGTTGTTATTTCCTACTCTTCTTGGATTTATCCTAAGGAGGAAGTTTTCAGAGAAAAGAGTATAAACTAGAGGATTAGCAAGCAAGCGGTTGTTTCTGGCTGAGCTTTGCTTGAAATGGAGGAGGAAAGGGCATGGAAGCTGCCGAAATTAATTTCCTTATAATGACATGGAGTGTTACCTGGCCCTTTCCCTGAGAGACATTTCAAACCTTCTTATGTTACTTGGGAATGCTGTGCATCAAACTGATACCTCCACCTCCAAGGAATCAGGGAGAAAATTTTAATTTTGATTCTTGACCTGTGTCTTAGCTTTTAACAGCTTTCTGCTTATTTACATCTACTGACATATTTGTGATTAAAGGAAAAAATCCTCAGATAAAACAGGATACAAGCATTCCTGTTCCTTATGTTTTTGGTTAAATCTTAGGCTGATGTCCACTTTAAAAAAGTATTCACTTGGTTATTATGAAATTCCAAAGCTTCATCACTATTTCTCCAAGTAGTGTTTTCAGTTGAAGAAAATCCATAATTCTAATAACTTTCTTTGTGATATTGAATACTGTCTAGAGAAACTAAGCATTCATTTATCAAATAAGAGTTAATTTATGTAATTAAGGTCAGGATAAACTTAGTTGTTATGAAATCTAACTTAAAATTCTGACTTTCTCAGTGTCTTTGGGGGAAGTTACTTAAAACAGGGTTTTAGTTACATATCTTAATTTCTACCATATTCATAGAAACACTATATTTCTGGTACACCCTTGGGAATCAATAGATAACAAAGGTTCCCTTTTTTAATGGAATTTTTAAAGTGGAAATCATTTTAATATGTCTCACTTACATGCCTTCATAATTTGAACATAACTATATTAGAGAAGGGGACGACAGAGATGAGATGAGATGAGATGAGGCAGAGATGAGATGGCTGGATGGCATCACTGACTCAATGGATGTGAGTCTCAGTGACCTCCAGGAGTTGATGATGGACAGGGAGGCCTGGCGTGCTGCGATTCATGGGGTCGCAAAAAGTCGGACACGATTGAGCGACTGATCTGATCTGATCTGATATTAGAGTTTCTCCAGATAAACAGAACCAGTATGACTTATTGTAAGAGACTGGCTTAAATATTTGTGGAGGCTGCCTGAAATCTTAAGGGAGGAAGGGCAGGCTGGAAACTCTAGGGCAGAAGCTAATGGCACAAGTGGTGTTGCTTCTTCCTCAGGGAAAATAGTTCTGTTCTTAAGACCTCTCCAGTGACTGGATCAGGCTTTCCTCACAGCTCAGTCAAAAAAATCTGCCCGCAATGCAGGAGACTCAGGTTCAATTCCTGGGTTGGGAAGATCCCCTGGAGAAGGAAATGGCAACCCACTCCAGTATTCTTGCCTGGAGAATCCCATGGACAGAGGAGCCTGGAAGGGTACAATCCATGGGGTCGCAAGAGTCTGACAAGACTCAACCAACACCAACCAGTGATTGGATAAGGCCTATCCAGATTCTTGAGAATGATCTCCTTTACTTAAATTGATTGATTGTAGATGTTAATCGCAAAATTCCCTCCCAGCAACACCTCATTTCAGTGTTTGATTGAGTAACTGGGGATCACAGCCTAAACTGATCATCGCAGTGCACTCCTTGTCAACTTGACATGCACATAAGACACATTTCCTTAAATCATACTTAATATCAAAATAAATAACAACAACAAAGTCATACTTATGCCTAACATGATTAAAGCTATACTGTGTATAACTGAAAGTGTGCTAACCCTTTCCCAGGAGAGGGGCAAGGTCCCTGGGGGTTCACTCTTCTCATAGACCATAACTTAAATACCATGATATAAAGTTACCAGTTATTAATATATCTTATATTAGAAGACAAGCACTTAAGAGGGAAGAAAGCAACAAATATTTGAGATACACAAACATAAATAACAGAAGAATGAAGAAGACGAGTAACTTAACAGTCCTTATTTCTGAAACTGGTCACATGGTCTTGACTGGTGTGTATAACTCCTTACTTCCACTACTCAATCCATATAATCCATTATTTCCTTTGCCCTCAAGCAGGTACCTCAGCCCCTTCTGGTTCTTTGCCGGGAGAGGTGACCCAAACCTTCATTCCTAAAGGGTCTGAGCCACTGATTATTGTTTTATGGTTTTTTCATTGGCTTGTGAATTGAATTGTGGTTTTCTTGACCTTAATCACAGAACTTGATAGTAACAAGAAATACCCTGAGGGATCTCCTGTATTACAGACATACTCTTTCTTTATTATGTAGCACAGCCCACCTGCCCCTTAATAATCAGGATCAATCACTCCAGCCAATCAAGAAACTCCCTTCTTTGCCTGTTGATTCAGAGACCTGAGGAGCCCAAGGTGACCCGTGGCAGTTTTTACTCAGTTCAGTGGAATCATTGCTGTGTCTCCAGGTGAAAGAACTGTTCTCTTTGAAACTAAGACCTCTCGACCAGCAAAACAACAGATTACAGGGGTGGGAAGCAAGATTTTGCTAGCAGATTACTAGGGATAATACTGAGTGGAGTCCCTCTCATTTCTACCTGTTGATTCCTGGACCCATGAATCCTGGCTAGGGAAGACAGTATCACACCAGTGGATGCTGATTTATAGTATTTATAACCTCTTCCTGGAGCCTTGGCACCTACTGCCACCTTGCTAGCACTGTAACTGAGTCTTCAAAGGCCATTCCACTGTTCTGTCATGCTTTCTGCTTCAGGATGATGGATGAAATTGTAATACCAGCGAATGAGCATTGCCAGACTTCATTTGCTGTGAAGTGTGATCAGAAACAAAAATGCCATGTAGAACACCATGATGGTGGATAAGGCATTCTGTACATCCACACGTGGTAGTTTTGGCAGAAGGATTGCTTGCAGGGAAAGCAGCTCTATATCCAGAGTGTCTGTTGCAGTAGGAAGAAAGCACCCCCTCATCCATGATGGAAGAAGTCCAGTATAATAAACCTGCCACCAGATAGCTGGCGGATCATCCCGGGGAATGATGCCACGTTGGGAACTCAGTATTATATTTGCTACTGAAAGCTTAGGCACTCAGCAGTGGCTATAGCCAGGGTAGTGTTGGTGAGTTCAATTCCCTGTTGCTGAGCCTGTGTATAATTTTTCCCTCTGCCCTAATGATCACTGTTCATGAACCCTTTGGGCAGTGACAGTAATGGCTGGGAAAAGAGACACAGATCCACAGAATAATAGGTCATCTTGGCTGTTTAATTATTAAAATCCTCATCTGCTAAAGTCACCCTTTGGTGAACATTCACATGGGACACATCTTTGCCTAGTCAGAGGGGTCTGTCCATACACCTTTTCCCCAGATTTCCTTCTACCGATTTTCTGATCATTTTCTTTCCAAATTGCTGACTGTTCAGTCTAACCATTGGCCACAGCCTATGAACCAGTACAGTTTTATACCTCTGGCTATTTCTCCTTCCAAACAGTATGAATATCTAGCAGCACTGTCCAAAGTTCTGTTCTCTAAGAAGACTTCCTTTCAACCATGGTTCTTCAGAAATGTATTAGAAAGGAGCTGAGGTGCAACAGCTGGTCACTTTTGGCACCCATGTATCATATGAACCAGTTGTAAGCCAAGCCCAGGTTTTCTCTTCCTCAGTTAACAAATTTTAGGGAACTCCCCATGAGGCAATAGATACAGACCAGTAAAGCATAGATTGTGTAGCAGGAGTAGGGGCCATAGATATTTGGACCACTTCTTCATGTAATTTACTCAGGTCTTCAGGGCCTGCTTGAGCCCAGTCTCGTATGTACCTCTTCCAGTTGGTATTGACATGCTGCTACGTACTCCCAGCTTTATAGCTTGGTGGATCAGACAGAAACCAGTTCATGTAGTTCCTGAAGGGTGGCTCTGATCTCATTTAACTTGCTGGACCATGATTAAACATTCATTTTCTACAAAGGCTCAGTAGTAAGCCAAAATCTGTTTCTCAAAAAGAGAGTAGATGCTTGCAGAGGAAGATAGGGCTTTGTTCCAAAAGCCTCAGGGTTTGCATTATGAGTCACCTGTCAGGGCCTGCCAGATCTCCAAGCAGCGTCTCTGCCTGCTGCTGGTGCTCATAAAAGAAGGCTGGGAGAAAGATCAACAAAGTGATTGTTTGGGAGTACAGCAAGTTCTCAAGGGGAGTTAGTCTCCCCTTCACTCAATGGATTCAAGAACTCCTAGGAACTGAAAACTTATGGAGAGGTTGTAACTGTTTTGATGATTCATGATAGACCTCTGTTTGTTAGTCCTAGAAATTTTATCCTTACACAGATCAAGTGGAATTTATTAGCTTACCATCTGTTGATTTTCTGGGGACACCAGGATCAACCAGCCAACACTATAGTGTCTCTGCAGGACTCTTGTGATTACCGCTTTGGCTCAGTCACTAGAGCAGTCACATCTGCCTTTGGTGATTCAGCGCTGCCACTTGGCCCTGCCACCCATTTTCCCCCTTGTATTTAGGGATCCCAGTTCAGTGACGGCAGTTCCCACTGTAATTTCTGACCTGTAAAAAAGAGTGACCTCAGCGTTTTCCAAGGATGCTGGGGCTCCTCTCACAAATATATTTCTTAACAGTCATAGTTAAAGGCATGTCCTTTGGCCTCCAGGGGTAGGCAAGCAGGTTTTACATGATAAAGCTATTTGACATTTATTCTACAGTATACTAAGGCAGTCAGTTCTGGTCTTTTGACTTCATGTAATGCTGGCCCATGTTTTAACCAACCAAACAAATACTAGACCCCTTTCTAGACCCTTGAGCTAAAACACTGAATCCAGAATCTCTGTTCTCACTCAACTTTGTATTCCTTCCGCAATTATCCAACACCCTTAATATCCATTCTTTTATGCACGTGTTCCCCAGATTTCTCTGTGGGGAATAAATTTCTTTTGGTGTATAACACACTTCCATAGTGGTCACACTGTGTACCTCACCCTTTGAGGCCCACTGGAATATGAGTCTAGTTGTAGATCTAGAAGCAGAGAGGTGCAGGGATAAATCCTGAGGAGAATTAGCAGTGTCTTGCAAGGCAGATGCCCCAGGAGAGACTATTACAGGTTCATCAATCAAAGCAGGGGTTAATCTCACACAGACTAGAGGGTGGCTTCTGTTGGAGAATGAGTCAGTAGAATTTAGGGGTCTGAAATCCTCTGCTTCATTGGGATTTCCCAGATGTATCTATTTCAAATTTCAGGATTCTATTCCTTGCCAATCAATGCCCTCACTTTAATAAAGTTGATCTGCAAGGTTGGGAATTCAATTTGTGCTGTAATTCATCAATTTATAGCTTGAGATTCTGGGCTTGAAATCTCCACCTTACAGCTACGGGAGATAAGGGGTTCCTTCTGGGCAGACGTACATGCACATTTTAAGCCTTAACTACATCCTTTTCTTCCCTCTTTTTACAGCACAGTTGGGAGCAACTAACCAAGTGAGAGTTCATGTGATTATAGTTTATGTGATTTGGGAAGCTGGTTAGGCAAGTCCAAAAGTCAGGTTGGCAGGCTGGAAACTGGCAGGAACTGAAGTTGTAATCTACAGATAGAATTTCTTCTTCCCCAGGAAAACCACTGTTCTGTCCATTCCACTGATTGGGTCAGACCCATCCAGATTAATTGAGGATAATCTCCTTTACTTAAATGAGTTGATTATAGATGTTCCTCTACAACACCACCTAGATTAGTGTTTGCTTGAATAACTGGGGACTTTAACCAAGCTGGCCCATAAAACTGACCATTCCAATAGTCGAGGTTTATTCTTTTTTTGGGGGGGGGGGGGCTGTACCAGGTTTTAGTTGCAACATGCAGGATCTTTAGTTGCAAATGCAGGATCTAGTTCCCTGGCTGGGGATCGAACCTGAGTCCCCTGCAGGGAGCTCAGAATCTTAACCACTGGACCACCAGGAAAGTCCCAGTCCAGTTTATTCTTGATGACTCATAGTCATCACACATACAGGCAGATATAAAAAATGTGTAGGTAGAGAAGATGGCTAATTACTCAAGCACAGGCTCTAGAACGTCTTATCTTGAAAAAGTTCTAGATAGTAGTTTGTTCTCTAATCATTTATTTATCCTCCAAAATAGAATGAAGTATTGTAGCTACAATATGCTCTTTAGTAGCATGATGTGATTCTTTTTTTTTTTTTGCAAAAAGAGCTGTAGTGGCTTTTTCTCAATAGATTTTTCTCACCCTCCAGAAAATCATTTTATTTGTGGTCCGTGGCTCTTATTGTCTTTGAATTAGCACACTGTTAAAACATCCATAATAGAGTGAATAAGCCTTGATCTTTGGGACCTGACCAGTAGTCTTTTCTATTGTGTTCATTTATTGTTGCCTACTGAGGGACTGATTTTGCTAACAGGTTTGGAATTTAGTTTTGTTTAGCTAAGAGTTCTAGAATTTGAGAATTCCAGAAAGCTAGTCCCTGGAGAGCTGAGCATTCTTAATATGTTGTTTAAAATATACTTTTTAAAAAATGTTAGGTTCACAGGTAACTAAAATGCTATCTCTGCTGAGGGAAAGGAGTGAATTCCTGAGTGAATATTTTTTTGTTACTCAGAAAACAGTGACAAGGCTTCCTGGATTGATTATTCCAGGTGAGTACAGCCTTCGGCAAAGCTCGTGTGAACTTGTTTACTTGGAACAATGGTGTGTATTGGGCCATCTTCTCTGATGTATGCTCTAGTCACCAAGGGGCAAGATATTGATTACTTTGACTAGATTTCGTGCAGGCTGTGACTGTGAGAGAGATTTTTGTGAGAAACCTCTAGGGCAGTTTGGGCTTCCCTGGTGGCTCAGATAATAAGGAGTCTTACCTGCAATGCAGGAGACCCAGGTTTGACCCCTGGATCAGGAAGATCCCCTGGAGAAGGAAATGGCAACCCATTCAGTATTCTTGCCTGGAAAATCCCATAGACAGAGGAGCCTGGCAGGCTACAGTCCACTGGGTCACAAAGAGTCGGATACGACTGAGTGACTAAGATGTTCACTTTTTTTCCTCTAAGGGAATTTATCCGGTGCTTTATATTCAAACCAGGAGTGGTGGGGAGAATGGAGGAGGAGGAATCTGATTCCAGAACATGTACTTTTCCCTTTGTGTTAAACTCCCTGCATTCTATTTAATACAACTTGAAAGAATTATCTGAAGGAAGGAAAAATGAACTGGGGTGGGAGTGTCTTCCTGACAATGCTTAGTAACTCCCTCCCTCTCCCCTGTCTTGATCATAAGCAAAGCATCACCTCTGAGTTTAGATCAGATAGTCTTAGTGCTTGAGGCCAAGCAAGTTCCAGCTGTCTCCTTTCCCAGGCTCTCATCCTGATGTTCTACTCCAGCGGTGTGGTGTAATGTAAAGAAGTTGAGCTTTGGAGTCAGTCAGACCAGGGTTTGGATTCTTACTAGTTTAAGAGGTTAGTAACATTTTCTAAACCTTGCTTTCTTCCTAAAATACATATGATTCAGGGCATTATGTTGAAATAAGATCATGTGCATGAAAAGTGTGTAGTACAGGTTAGGCACTTAATGATGTATTTTCCTTGCTGTCTCCCCTTTCTGTGACTTCATGAACATAAAAATATGTACGAAAATAGTGCTTAGGGTGGAGATGAGAGCTGTCATTCCTTCTATTTCCTCTAATACTTCAACTGTGGCTTCATAATTTACATTCTAAGGACAAACCCATGCAAGTTCCCATTTACCTCTAGAATGTTCTTTGTATTAATAGGCATTTATTAAAAGTCTTTGTTCAACGTTTTGAACCAAGGCTAAGGAGAACCATGAATACGAACTGACATCCTTGAATGATTGTAGATTTTAAGGATATAACACACATTTTGATACTCTATCCTCAGACTCTAAAGTCAGATGTCAGCTTACATTTTCTTCTGTGTATTAATTTTTGCTCAACCCTTTGGAATACATTACACTATTTATTTCTCTTTAATATCAAACCCTCTCATGATATTAGTATTGAGAAGAATAATTTTTATATCTTCTTAATACTTTGGATTTATTTGTATCAGTATAAGAAAAATATGGCTTGGGTTGGGTCACCTTTTTAATTATAAATATTTTACATAAGAGAATATTGTGTTGTAATATTATTGTAATAGGATATCATCTAATGTAATATCTAGTGTAATAGATAGGATACCATCAAACTTTAAACACTCTTAAAGAATAATAACAATAGCATAAATCTCATTTTTATTTAGGCAGGCTAAGACTTTAAGCATAATAATTGGAAAGAATCAGTTTATAGGGAAATAAATTAAAAGTATGTTCACTTAAATAGATTTTAAATACAGTATACTTAAATTTGAGAAAAATAAATTTGCCCAGTGTTTGTATACTTACTCCTGTAGCATCAAGAAAAACTTTTTCAGCCCAACTTATCAGTGCTGAGATCTGTTTCTGTGTGTGTCAGCTGGCTGGTTCTCATTCCTCTGACCCTGACATCATAGAACAGCAGGAACCACAGAGTTCCACATTTACACATCCAGCCAGCCAGCAAAACACCCAGCTGGGAGGGGTGAAGGGGCAAAGAAGTTGAAGGAGGGATTGGGACTCTGGGAGTCGAGGGGATGGGAGACAAGGGCATTCCTAACTTGTAGGTGTGGTACTGAGGATGTAGAGGCAGAACTGTCATGGAGTAAAAGTAAATCATTGTATCCATGACGACAAGGTCACCAGTGATCCTCATGTTTGCTCCACGGCACACTTGGTATGTTTGCTCCGCGGCACACTTGGTATGTTTGCCACGTACAGCTCCATCTGGTTCATCTCCATAGAGAGGCTATCTCTCCATCTAATTTAACTCGTCCTTGAGTTCTAATTATTCTCTAACAACCTATTTTCCCCCTTCAAAACCCTCATCAAAACTGTAAGTTAAAGGGTTTGATTATCCATGTGTTCTATAATCTCCTTTGGTTTCAGCGTCTTGTCTTTCCTGTGTACCGCGTTACCCGCTACTAGCTTCTAGTTGCTCAGTACGTAGCCATTAGATGAATGACCATCAAAAGACTTGCAATTAATTGCTCTTGGCTTTACCCTTTATTCAGAACTTGAGTCAGAAAGAGACAAATACCATATGATATCACTTATACGTGGAATCTAAACTATGACACAGATGAACTTATCTGTGAAGCAGAAACAGACTCACCACCTTGGAGAACAGGCTTGTGGTTGTCAAGTGGGAGGGGGGAGGAGTGGATTGGGAGTTTGGGTTTAGCAGATCAAACTATTAAAAAAAAATTGCTGCTCTTAGCTATTTAATTGGATCTCTCATGACCATCACCAAAATGCTCAGAAAGTTCCATGTTTTCTTAAGAATGGTTATGCAGTCAGCTTGCAGTAAATAATGGTGGTTATTTACATCCAAAAAGCAGCTATTCGTTTTTAGTGTCATAATTTATGTTAGTTCCCTTAATTACTTTTTATTGATACCAATGACGTTAAGATGGTGTTTAGGGGTTAATTTAGGTTTAGTTTTGAGGATGTATGTAGAATTGGTAATGAGGGGATTTGATGAGAGCATGATTACAGAGGTATTTAGATTGTCTCTGGCTTGGGGGTATCTGCATCTGCTTCCTTTTTCATCTTTGTTAATGAAGAGCTTCTGGGACCTTCCTTACACTGATGTTTCCAGCAAACTATATTGATATTTATTGTGCTCTTTTTTCAGCTGTGTGTTTCTTAGCTTTGAAAGATTAGAAAGTAATTCAATTTAAACATTGGCTTTCAGCCACATCTCAGTTACTCATACAGTCATTGAAAGTTCACTCAGTCCAGCTTCACCATGAACCATGCAGCTCTTGCTAGAGCAATTAAGGGACATAACTAAAGACATGAGCTTTGTCACATATCAGATATGCAGCGGTGTGTTTGCTCACCTTAAAGAAACATGCGTAAATTCTAAATCTCTTCCATTGTCTTGAATCTCTGAATTAAGTTCTTTATGTTGATTAAAATATATGTTAAAATTAAATTTACTAAGATTTCATTCAAATTTCAAGGAAAAACCCAGCTAGAACCTTCACTTGTTTATTAGGAGTAATTAGGAATATTATGTACTATTAATCTTTTTCAGGTCTAAATTATTTTTGAAATAGATTGGTCTTGTCTAGTTCTGGAGTAACGAGAAGGAAATACTAAATATATTTGCAGAAGTGGTTTGGATGAAGTCATTTATATTATGCTTTGATAACACTTGCGCATATGAGTACTGGATTAGTTATATATAATTATGATAATCGAATAGTTCTTGCCAAGTGATGAGTCGGATTCGAATTAACATTCAGAGAAGTAATGATACATATAAGTTTTGGTTATGCATTACTCTGAATTGGAGTAGGAAATGCATTGGCTCAGTGGCTGACTGATTTAAGATTATGACTTAAATACTATCCCTTGAAGGGCAATAAAACCAGTTGCCTATTTTTTAACTTTCCACTAATTGCCTTCATTCATTTATACACTCATTTTTCCTTCTTTTCAAGCTAGCAATTATTGCTCTTGTTACGGTGTAATGTGCACATCACTATGGAATTTTAACCAGGTTGGAATTCAAGCTTGACTTTTCCTTAGTTCTCCTAAGGACCCTTTCTGTGCAGAGCTCTTTCTAAATTAAGGCCAGGGGAGAGCTTCGTGTTCTTGGCAAGGGTAGCCCTGACTCAGGACTGTCACTGGCTGCTGCATCTTCTTACCTTCAATCTCAACCAGGGGTCACTGAAGACAAAGCGTCAGGTGGAAACATGGTCTCTCCAATAGGGAAGTTCTCAGTTTTCATTTTAATTGTGCCTTTGCCTCTATACTGCTTCACAAAACAAAGACAGTATTGTTTTCTCAGAGAAGTGTGAGAAATAATGAGGTGTTCCTTTAAGTGAATTTGATTAACTGCATGTGATACAACATGAAAAATGCAAAAGCTGTAGGCACTAATATTACTGAGTTTGTATTCAGTGAGAAGGAGGAGTGAAAATAAATTCTGGTAACCATTAATGGATTTGTTACTTAGGAAGTATTCTGGGTTCTCTGTTGAGAAGAATCCCAGTGATATGGGCTTCCCTCGTGGCTCCGCAGGTAAAGGATCTGCCTGCAGTGTGGGACACCTGAGTTCGATCTCTGGGTTGGGAAGATCCCCTGGAGAAGGGGACGGCTACCCACTCCAGTATTCTGACCTGGAGAATTCCATGGAATGTACAGTCCATGGGGTCTCAAAGAGTCGGGAACGACTGAGTGACTTTTACCTTCACTTTCCAGTGATACATGCCCCTTCTGTCTTTATTGCTTTGGTGTATCATTGAAGTCACAGTGGTAAGGCGTGTAGAGAAGAGGCTGCTTTGGCAGAGTGTTCAAGGATGGGGTAGTTCTAGTTTGCCAAAGCTCCAGGAAAATCTTTATCTCCAGACAATGAGAAGTACCAGTAGTCATTGGATAGTGTGTTTGGGCAATAGACAGCTTGTGGCTTGGGCAATCTCTAGCAGCCTCAGTTTTGTCATCAATGAAATGAGGATAATCATATCTGTCTTGAGAATGTTAGGAGGACTCTGATAATCATCTGGATTAGTTGCCTAGCACATTTCAGTTTCTCAGAAGAAGATATTTTTAATATGTGTTTATGCCTTAGTCAGGGTCCCACCAAAAGCAAGACTTGAGACAAATTTCTGGGGGAAGACCATAACTATACCTTTTTTCTTTGGTTTATTACTCAAAAAGCGCCATGATAAAAACAAGCATAATTATTGGAAATAATTTAGGGGGAACCAAAATAACACATTCTGTGTGCTTATCTGTGAACTGGGGATAGTATTGGCTTATTTATAAGACTGTAGTAAAGATTAAATGAATTTTAACATATGTGAAGGCGTAAAACCATGTGTGATATACAGGAATGGCTCAGCATTATTACTATTATTATTATCACTGCTAGTATTATTGTTCTTATTATAGAATAGGGATTTAAATGCAAGGCTCTGCAGTGAGGGAGAACTGGGTTTTAAATCCTTAAACCTTCTAAATTTGCAGTCTTAACCTTGGGTATTTACTTAGCCTTTCTGAACTTAGTCTTATCTATAAAATGGAGATGACAGAGGTTCCTCTCAAACAAGACAGAATGAAAACCAACAAAATAGAGAGTTTAGCATTAGATCAGATCAGATCAGTCGCTCAGTTGTGTCCGACTCTTTGCAACCCCATGAATCGCAGCATGCCAGGCCTCCCTGTCCATCACCAACTCCCGGAGGTCACTCAGACTCACATCCATCGAGTCAGTGATGCCATCCAGCCATCTCATCCTCTGTTGTTCCCTTCTCCTCCTGCCCCCAATCCCTCCCAGCTCAGAGTCTTTTCCAATGAGTCAACTCTTCGCATGAGGTGGCCAAAATACTGGAGTTTCAGCTTTAGCATCATTCCTTCCAAAGAAATCCCAGGGCTGATCTCCTTCACAATGGACTGGTTGCATCTCTTTGCAGTCCAAGGGACTCTCAAGAGTCTTCTCCAATACCACAGTTAAAAAGCATCAATTCTTTGGCGCTCAGCCTTCTTCACAGTCCAGCTCTCACATCCATACATGACCACAGGAAAGACCATAGCCTTGACTAGGCGAACCTTTGTTGGCAAAGTAATGTCTCTGCTTTTGAATATGCCATCTAGGTTGGTCATAACTTTCCTTCCAAGGAGTAAGCATCTTTTAATTTCATGGCTGCAGTCACCATCTGCAGTGATTTTGGAGCCCCAAAAATAAAATCTGACACTGTTTCCACTGTTTCCCCATCCATTTCCCATGAAGTGATGGGACCAGATGCCATGATCTTCGTTTTCTGAATGTTGAGCTTTAAGCCAACCTTTCCACTCTCCACTTTCACTTTCATCAAGAGGCTTTTGAGTTCCTCTTCACTTTCTGCCATAAGGGTGGTGTCATCTGCATATCTGAGGTTATTGACATTTCTCCCAGCAATCTTGATTCCAACTTGTGCTTCTTCCAGTCCAGCGTTTCTCATGATGTACTCTGCATATAAGTTAAATAAACAGGGTGACACTATACAGCCTTGACGTACTCCTTTTCCTTTTTGGAACCAGTCTGTTGTTCCATGTCCAGTTCTAACTGTTGCTTCCTGACCTGCATACAGATTTCTCAAGAGGCAGATCAGGTGGTCTGGTATTCCCATCTCTTTCAGAATTTTCCACAGTTTATTATGATCCACATAGTCAAAGGCTTTGGCATAGTCAATAAAGCAGAAATAGATGTTTTTCTGGAACTCTCTTGCTTTTTCCATGATCCAGTGGATGTTGGCAATTTGATCACTGGTTCCTCTGCCTTTTCTAAAACCAGCTTGAACATCAGGAAGTTCACGGTTCACATATTGCTGAAGCCTGGCTTGAAGAATTTTGAGCATTACTTTACTAGCGTGTGAGATGAGTGCAATTGTGCAGTAGTTTGAGCACTCTTTGGCATTGCCTTTCTTTGGGATTGGGATGAAAACTGACCTTTTCCAATCTTGTGGCCACTGCTGAGTTTTCCAAATTTGCTGGCATATTGAGTGCAGCACTTTCACAGCATCGTCTTTCAGGATTTGGAATAGCTCCACTGGAATTCCATCACCTCCACTAGCTTTGTTCGTAGTGATGCTTCCTAAGGCCCACTTGACTTCACATTCCAGGATGTCTGGCTCTAGGTCAGTGATCACACCATCGTGATTATCTGGGTCATGAAGATCTTTTTTGTACAGTTCTTCTGTGTATTCTTGCCACCTCTTCTTAATATCTTCTGCTTCTGTTAGGTCCACACCATTTCTGTCCTTTATCGAGCCCATCTTTGCATGAAATGTTCCTTTGGTATCTCTGATTTTCTTGAAGAGATCCCTAGTCTTTCCCATTCTGTTGTTTTCCTCTATTTCTTTGCATTGATCTGTGAAGAAGGCTGAAGAGTTTAACATAGTTCCTGGTACATTTGAATCCTTTGGTAATGTTAGATTTTATATTAACAGTGACAGCTGTTCATTTATGTGGCATTCATTTGACAAATTTTTATTAAACACTGACTTACTGTTTGACTATTTGTCAGGCTTTCTTCTAGACACTGGGGATATAATATGAAATACAGCAGAATTATAGCCTAATAGTAGGCTTGAATTACTTAATATTTTTAATAAAAGCTTTGAAAAAAACTTTAAAATAAAAGCTTTAATAAAACTTTTAAAAAGTTCCTTTTTTCTTAAGAAACAAAAACTAACTTTACCAAATAGAAATCATATGGACTTTTTAAGTGAATAAAGATGTTTTTTCATTTTCATGTAATTTACGTGAAAATGGATGTTTCTAAATACTTAAAATAATTTGTTTGCTTATCAAGTTTGAAGCTCTCTACCTCTTATTGGGATTTTATTTACTCTTAATTTACATAACAAAATTAATGAAGCATTATATACATACATAAAAAGTACTTGAATGAATGTAAAATTTTCTAGAGAGTTAGTACATATTTTCAAAAATGTTGGCCTCAGGGATATTCAACCCTTACCATGCTTTTTCTTCAGAGTTCATGCAAAATTTAATTATGCTTTTAAAAACATTGTGAATGATGAATCTATCGAGAAGTTAAACTAAGTGTGAAAATCATTTTGCAAGACCATTTTGCTGTTATGTGATTTATTTATATACTGGACTTATTTAATTTTCACACAATCACTGAATAAGTTATAGCTTGATAAAGGAGATTATATTATTTTGACATCCTTAAAACTCATGGCATGAATCTCACCCTTTGAAAGGAGACATTCTCAACTAGAATTTAAAAGTTTAGTTTGATAAACTCTCAGTCTCAAACTTTTTAGGTGTAAAGTTGTCTATGTGAATAACATTGATTTAATAAGTAGCAAGGGGAAATTTGTAAATGCAAAAGTGAAGTAATTTGAAAATCTATTAGCTGAGAGATTTGTGCTCATGCTATGTTTAGAGGGCACAAAGAAAAAAAGTAAAACATTATAAAACATTTATAAAAAGTAAAACATTTATTTAAAAAAGTTATATAAAGGGACACAGAGAATAACAGTCAACAATAGAAAGATCAGCACAAAAGAAAATAAAAAGTGAAAACACTTATCCTGAGCTGCATGATGTTAAAATGTCCTGAAAGATCATGAAAATTAATTATCTTCTTTAGTTTGCCTTTACAAATGAGTTGGAAATGTCAGGCACAGTTCTGGATGAATGAGAAGGCTGAGCACAGCATCATTTGCAGGTGTTTTTTGAACACAGCAGAACTTGGGGGATTCTGACATGCCTAAGAGAGCCCATGATAAACACAGTGGGTTTATCATACTTGTATGCGTCTTCATTGCTGCTGACAGCATAGTCAAGGGCAAAGAAGCCCATGTTGCATTATGCATTGAGAGTCAGTATGACGTAAAAGAACACTGGGGAAGATTCAGAAGACCTGGGTCCTAATTCTTTCTCTGTTCTCCATCCAGACAACTCAGTCAGGGCCTCAGTGTACAGGACCTCAGTTCTGAAATTAGAGGACTGAGGTTAATGAGTTAAATATGTTCTTCTCTAAGGCGTCTGCCAGTTGTAGCTTTCTGTAGCTCTGTATTCTGCTGTAGTCGTGGAAACTAAACAGTAGCATCCTCCTGGCACCCTTCTTGCTCAGACTTCATGGCCAAGAGAGCTTGCTTTATGTTTACAGTGGTAATCACTGGAAGGCATCAAAGGTCTGAACACCTTGGAATTAAATAAGCACATGGTTACTTACACTAGAAAGTTCCTCTTCCATTAGGCAGATATTCTTGGTCAAAATAAGATGAGGCAACCTTCCTGTGCTGTTTTATAGTCCTAAGGATGACTGTGTATGTTAGTTAATAAGTGACCAAAAAGAGCATGCTTTCATGTGAAAATTCGTGACTTCTTCAAGAAAAGAGATCTGAAACTGAGTTATAAATAAAAGGGAACATCTCAGTGATTGACATATTCTGGCATTCAATATTATTACCATTTACTATATATTAAACATTAATATTTGCAGATTGGATATTCATATGTAGACATCTCTTACTATTTTAGAAGAATGATCAAAAGATAGAACATATACAAAATATGGAAAATGCAACAAAGTGGTCTCCTAATCCTACATTCTCCGTTTAGAAAAGAGAAAACAAGCTCAAGTTGGGATCTGTTACCAATGTGTTTTTCAGAATGCTGTTATGAGTAGATGGCTCTACAGATAATCATGGTTGGCATATTGTATATTAGTCCTCTTTCACATATTTACACTGAACATTAACATCCTCTGAGAATGTTTTGCAGTAAATTTACTTAAAAAAATCCTTATTGACATATAATTCAAGTACCATAGAAGTCTTCCATTTAAGGAACACATCACAATGGTTGATGTATATGTATATCTAGTATATTCATTCACCATCACCATGGTCACATTTTCATCACTGCAAGAGAAACCCTTAAACCATTAGCTCTGACTCCCCAGTTCCCCCCAAACCACCCCCAGCTCTTGGAAACCGCAAATCTACTTAGTCTCTGTAAGTTTGTATGTATTGGATATTCTATATAAAGAGAACCACACATGTATTTTCTTTCTCTCAGTGTAATGTTACCAAGTCCATCATGTTGTAGCACGCATCAGTACGCCATTCCTTTTTACTGCCAAATAATAGGGTGTTGTAAGGATATACTACATTACGTTTATACACTCATCAGTTGATGAACATCCACTGTGTTTCCTCTTTGTGGCTATTATGAAGGACATTGTTATGAAGCAGTGTTAAAATGTTATTCTTGTGAAAGTTTTTGTGTAGATAGTTGCTTTCATTAGTCATTGGTATATATATACCTATGAGAAAAATAGCTGGTCATATAGTGAAAAAGTGAAGTCTCCTAGTCGTGTCCGACTTTTTGCGACCCCATGGACTGTAACCTATCAGGCTACTCTGACCGTGGGATTTTCCAGGCAAGAATGCTGGAGTGGGTTGCCATTTCCTTCTCCAGGGGATCTTCTGACCCAGGGATTGAACCCAGGTCTCCTGCATTGCAGGCAGACTCTTTACCATCTGAGCCACCATACCTCTGTTTAATAATTTGAAGGATTGCCAACCTTTTTTTCCAATGAAGCTGCACCATTTTATATTCTGTATTTATATTTATATTCTGAAGGAGGCTTTCAGTTTCTGCACATCCTTGTCAACACTTTTCATTGTCCATCTTTTTATTATAGCCATCTTGGTGGCTGTGAGGTGGTATTTTAATGTGGTTTTAATTTGCATCTTCTAGCAGCTAATGATATTAGGCATCTTTTCATGTCATTATTGGCCATTTGGATACCTTCTTTGGAGAAATGTCTTTTAATATCCATTGCCCATTTTCTAAATTGGGTTATCTTTTATTGATTTAGTTGTAATAATTCCTGTATACTTTAGATACAAGTCATTTATCAGATGTGATTGGCAAATAGTTGCTCCACTTCTGTGGGTAACCTTGTCACTTTTTGATGGTGTTTTGGTGCACAAAAGTTTTAAATTTTGGTGAAGTTTAATTTATATATGTAGTGGTGGTTTCGGAGAAGGCAATGGCATCCCACTCTAGTACTCTTGCCTGGAAAATCCCATGGGCAGAGGAGCCTGGTGGGCTGCAGTCCATGGGGTTGCTAATAGTCGGACACGACTGAGTGACTTCCCTTTCACTTTTCACTTTCACACATTGGAAAAGGAAATGGCAACCCACTCCAGTGTTCTTGCCTGGAGAATCCCAGGGACAGGGGAGCCTGGTGGGCTTCCGTCTGTGGGGTCGCACAGAATCAGACATGACTGAAGTGACTTAGCAGCAGTAGCAGTGGTGCTTTAGTCACTAAATTGTGTCTGACTCTTGGGACCCCATGAACTGTAGCCCACCAGGCTCCTCTGTCCATGGGATTTCCCAGGCAAGAATACTGGAGTTCGGTTGCCATTTCCTTCTCCAGGGGCTCTTCCAGATCCAGGGATAGAACCTGGGTCTCTTGCATTGCAGGCAAATTCCTTACCAACTGAGCCACCAGGGAAGCCCTAATTTATTTTTAATTTTTAATTGAAGGATATTTATTTTTAAATGAAGGATAATTGCTTTGCAATGTTGTGTTCGTTTTGTCACTGGTGTGTTTGGTGTCTGTTGCCTGAACCAAGGTCATAAAGCCTTACTCTTATTTTCTTCTACAAATTTTATAGTTTTAGCTCTTACATTTAGATTTATGACCATTTTAAGTTAATCCAGGGCTTCCCTTGTGGCTCAGCTGGTAAAGATTCTGCCTGCAACACAGGAGACCTGGGTTCGATCCCTGGGTTGAGAAGCTCTCCTGGAGAAGGGAAAGGCTACCCACTCCAGTATTCTGGCCTGGAGAATTCCATGGATGGTCCATGGGGTTGCAGAGTCTACACAACTGAGCAACTTTCATGAAGTTAATCCATGTGTGGTATGAGGTATGGATCCAACTTCATTCTTTTGCATCTGGTTGTCCCGGCACCATTTGTTGAAAATAAATTCGATTCCCCCATTGAATTATCTTAAGTTCAAAAATTTAACAGTTTGGAAGAGGTTTTGAAAATATCAATTTCTGTATTTTTGACATCTATTTTAGTTTAACAAGAAGAGACTTAGAGTTTGATGGCTGGCCTTTTAGCTACATGAAATTCCACATATGGAAGTAAAACATAGTGAAGCAAAAAAATAGAATAATGTCATAGGGGATTATGAGCATGGTTTGTAAATTACAAGAAACTATTTTGCTATATTAAAGTACTATATAAAAAATCATCCTAATAATATTTGATACTCTGAATAAGGACCATCAAAAAGGGCAAGAGGCTGAAAGATGTATAAAGATACTGCCATGTCCAGTATCTTCTATTTACCAAATGGGAGAAAGGGATTAACACATTTTAAAAAGATTCTTACCAACAATATTTACAAAGGATTTACTCTTTCTGTCTAGTTGTAGAAAGAGAGGCAATGGCATTATGGGTACTGTTTAGAATTGACCCATTTTGCAGCTGGCTTTGTTTGTTTCTGGTTTAAAAACAGAAAACAGAGACCTGGAGGAATATCTCTTCCATGAGTGAAGTGGCAACTTTAGCTAATACTGAGATCAGTGATAAGAATGTGTGTGCTCAGTTGTATCCAACTCTTTGTGACCCCATGGACCGTAGCCTGCCAGGCTCCTCTGTCCATGAAATTTCCAGGCAAGAATACTGAAGTGGGTTGCCATTTCCTCCTCTAGGGGATCTTCCCAACCCAGGGATTGAACCTGCATCTCTTGCTCCTCCTGCATTGGCAGGTGGATCCTTTACCTCTTCATCTGGGAAGCCCTTGGTAATAAGAGTGCTGCTGCTGCTGCTAAGTCATTTCAGTTATGTCTGACTCTGTGCGACCTGATAGACAGCAGCTCACCAGGCTCCCCTGTCCCTGGGATTCTCCAGGCAAGAACTCCGGAGTGGTTGCCATTTCCTTCTCCAATGCATGAAAGTGAAAAGTGAAAGTGAAGTTGCTCAGTCCTGTCTGACTCTTAGGAATAGCTGCTGATAATTACCGAATGGTTTCTTTATAAAGTTGGTAACATTATTAGTCTCATTTACTAATGATTGAATTGAAGTTTAGAGATGGATATAGCTTGCCTACAGACAGAACTAGTTAGTAGTGGAGGTAGCATAACTCACAGGTGTCTGAGTCTAGCTTGCTATGTTTTACTACCTTCCAAGATAAAAACTAAGATCTTGGCATGTGGTCCCAGCACTTCATGGAAAATAGATGGGGGAAAGTGAAAATAGTGATAGATTTTATTTTCTTGGGCTCCAAAATCACTGCAGATGGTGACTGCAGCCATGAAATTAAAAGACACTTGCTTCTTGGAAGAAAAACTATGACAAACCTAGCATTAAGCATTAAGTCGCTTCAGTCGTGTCCGACTCTGTGCAACCCCATAGATGGCAGCCCACCAGGCTCCGCCGTCCCTGGGATTCTCCAGGCAGGTTGCCATTTCCTTCTCCAATGCATGAAAGTGAAGTTGCTCAGTCATGTCCGACCCTCAGCGACCCTATGGACTGCAGCCCACCAGGCTCCTCTGCCCATGGGGTTTTCCAGGCAAGAGTACTGGAGTGGGGTGCCATTGCCTTGTCCGGACAAACCTATACAGCATATAAAAAGCAGAGACATCACTTTATCTACAAAGGTCTGTATAGTCAAAGCTGTAGTTTTTCCAGTAGTCAATGTATGGATGGATGTTAGAGTTGGACTATAAGGAATGCTGAGTGCTGAAGAATTGATGCTTTCGAATTGTGGTACTGAAGAAGATTCTTGAGAGTCTCTTGGACAGCAGGGAGATCAAACCATCAATCCTAAAGGAAATCAGTCTTGAATATTCATTGGAGGGACTGATGCTTAAGCTGAAGCTCCAATACCTGAAACAAAAAGCTGATTGATTGGAAAAGACCCTGATGCTGGGAAAAATTGAGGGCTAGAGAAGAAGGGCGGGACAGAGGATGAGATGGTTGGATAGCATCATCCACTCAATGGACATGAATTTGGGCCAAGTCCGGGAGATAGTGAAGGACAGGAAGGCCTGGTGTGCTGCAGTCCATGGGGTCACAGAGTCGGACACAATTGAACAAGAAGCTAAAAGCTTAAGCAAGACTATGAAGGTTTAGTTTAATGGCTCAATCTCTTAAGCATATTTCTTGTTTTCCTTATTTTGATTATAAACATTTCTTATGCACTTCTTTTCATTTACAAACATTATGGAAACAGGTTCTGTAATGATTCTAATCCATCTGTTCGTTCTTTTGCATGTGTTGGAACTTCTAGACATGAGTAACGATGGTGACAGCTTTATATCTGTTAATACCAAAAGGTCATGAGATACCAGGAAGCACTAGACATGCAAGCTGTTATGGGATATTTGGTTCATCTCAAGCTAATTTTATGTTTTTTAATCTGTTAGTCTGATCCTGATGTTGTTTATGCTCAATTATCTACGAATTTAGGGATGCTTTAATTTGAGAAAAGTCTAAATGTGGCTTGGAAAATAATGTTAAAGTCACTGTTGTTTCCTAAGTCACACACTTTATACCATGCCCTCTAGGAGCTGCCGATACTCTTTCACTATCCCCAGATGGATGCCCGAAAAGGGCTGCCATAACACGATACAACAAACTGGTCATTTGTTATTTCACAGTGTTGTCAGGACTGTGCTCCCTCCAAAGCCTCTAGGGGAAGATCTTTCCTGATCTCTTCCAGCCTCTGGCAGACCCAGGTATTCCTTGGCTTGTAGATATATTACTCTAGCCTCTGCCTCCATCTTCATATGACATTCCTCCTGTGTCTCTATGTCTTCATATTTTCCCCCTATTAAAAATTTTTTTTTAACTGATGTGTAGTTGATTCACACTATTGTGTGAGTTTCAGGTGTATAGCATAGCAATTCAGATATATATGTGTGTGTGTGTGTGTGTGTGTGTGTGTGTGTGTTGTGTGTGTGTTTCAGATTCTTTTCCCATATAGGCTATTACAGAGTATTGAGTAGAATTCTCAGTGCTATACAGTAGGTCCTTTTTGGTTATCTATTTTATACATGTTAGCTGCCCAGTCATGTCTGACTCTTTGTGATCCCACAGACTATAGCCCGCCAGGCTTCTCTGTCTATGGAATTCTCCGGGCGAGAATACTGGAGTGGGTAGCCATTCCCTTCTCCAGGGGATCTTCCTGATCCAGGGATCGAACCCAGGTCTCCTGCATTGCAGGCAGATTCTTTACCATCTGAGCCACCAGGAAAGCCCCATTTTATACATAGAAGTGTTTATATGTTAATCCTAGCCTCCTAATTTATCCCTGTCTTGCCACCTCCTTTTCCCTTCCTTCTTTTTCTAAGGTCACCAGTTGTATTGGATTAAGGGTCTGCCCTACAGCAGTATGACTTCATCTTAACTTGGTTACATCTACAAATAAGATCACAGTCTAAGGTACTGGGATTTGAACTTCCAACATTTCCTTTGGGGAGGAGGGGTCATCGCTCAAGCCATAACCCCAAATCTTGCGCTTAAGATACTGCTGGACTGTGACTGACTGTGGTCAGTCCCTCAGAGAAATGCAGAGGTGGGTAGAATCGTACTACTGAAAATCAGCTAGTCTCTTAGCATTTAGAATGACTGCTCTTTTCATTGGCTCCTTCATGAGATGGTCGTATTTTCATGATGATGTGGATTTTCTCATTTTTGAAGGTCATAGGATGATGTTATTTCAACTAGTGCAGCATGGTATGACAACAGGAACACTGCAGTGCGATGCAGATATCAACAACCACACAGTCAGTAGGCCGAGCAGATAATGTGCCTGAACTAGCTGTGACAATCAGCAAATGATTGATGTGTGAAGCACAGCTTTCAGCAGCAGCTGCTTCCCTGAGAACTGTGAATCACCATTTTAGTGAGTCACCATTGCAGCTGCCTTTTTCCTCTGAGCCAGATAAATCCTGACATGAACAAGGTGCTGAGAGAGGAAGTGTAAATTCGGCTAGTAGTAAATGTCACTGGCCTCCGTGTGAGACATGTAGTCATTCTCAAATCCAAGAAGGGGAAGGAAGCAGATAACTTTGACATTAAATATATCTTCATTGAGTTTTGTCTCTTTTTTTCTTCTGTCCATAATTTTCTTGCCTTGAATGTAATGTCTTAAAGTGAAGCATATTTAAATAAGTTAATTCATCTTTTAAATAATAAATGTATTTAGCACACCAGGCCTCCCTGTCCATCACCAGCTCCCGGAGTTCACTCAAACTCACGTCCATCAAGTCTGTGATGCCATCCAGCCATATCATCCTCTGTCGTCCCCTTCTCCTCCTGCCCCCAATCCCTCCCAGCATCAGAGTCTTTTCCAATGAGTCAACTCTTCGCATGAAGTGGCCAAAGTACTGGAGTTTCAGCTTTAGCATCATTCCTTCCAAAGAACACCCAGGACTGATCTCCTTTAGAATGGACTGGTTGGATCTTCTTGCAGTCCATGGGACTCTCAAGAGTCCAACTGTTCTCCAACATCACAGTTCAAAAGCATCAATTCTCTGGCGCTCAGCTTTCTTTACAGTCCAACTCTCAAATCCATACATGACCACTGGAAAAACTATAGCCTTGACTAGACGGACCTTTGTTGGCAAAGTAATTTCTCTGCTTTTAAATATGCTATCTAGGTTGGTCATAACTTTACTTCCAAGGAGTAAGTGTCTTAATTTCATGGCTGCAGTCACCATCTACAGTGATTTTGGAGCCCCAAAAAATAAAATCTGACACTGTTTCCACTGTTTCCCCATCCATTTCCCATGAAGTGATGGGACCAGATGCCATGATCTTCGTTTTCTGAATGTTGAGCTTTAAGCCAACTTTTTCACTCTCCTCTTTCACTTTCATCAAGAGGCTTTTGAGTTCCTCTTCACTTTCTGCCATAAGGGTGGTGTCATCTGCATGTCTGAGGTTATTGATATTTCTCTTGGCAATCGTGATTTCCAGCTTGTGCTTCTTCCAGCCCAGTGTTTCTCATGATGTACTCTGCATATAAGTTAAATAAGCAGGGTGACAATATACAGCCTTGACATACTCCTTTTCCTATTTGGAACCAGTCTGTTGTTCCATGTCCAGTTCTAACTGTTGCTTCCTGAGCTGCATATAGGTTTCTCAAGAAGCAGGTCAGGTGGTCTGGTATTCCCATCTCTTTCAGAATTTTCCACAGTTTATTGTGATCCACACAGTCAAAGGCTTTGGCATAGTCAATAAAGCTGAACTAGATGTTTTTCTGGAACTCTCTTGCTTTTTCCATGATCCAGCAGATGTTGGCAATTTGATCTCTGGTTCCTCTGCCTTTTGACTGAACTGAACTGAACTGAATGTAAAGAATTTAGTATGTCTACTAAGTAACACTCTAGGGAAAAATACATCTTTGTAGAAAAGTGTATTAAGACTTTCCTTTATTCTACTTTTGTACTTTAATGATGTTAACATTTTAAAATTCAACTGTGAGTATGGAGCTGCAGTCATGAAGTCTGCAATCTGTACAGTTTAATGCAGTGGCCTGCTCTAAATGGCTCTCCAATTCTAGACATATTATGAATTAGAAAAGTGATGGGTTTTTTTAGTTGACCTATATACCTGGATTAAAAAAAAAAATCCTCAAACTGGTGATGACAACAACAATGAGAAAGAGAAAGAAGGCTAGGCTTTACTAGGCTCTCTTAGTAAAGGTGAATGAGAAAACCAGAGATGAGCATTTCAGCCTAAGCCTCTTCACTGATGAACTGAGTTTGAAGTCTTGGCTGGTTTGCTCTTCAGAGATAATTCTTAGAGATAGTTTCCAAGAATAACTCTTTCAAAGACCTGTTAAGAATGAATTTATCTCAAAATGCTACTTCAGATTTTTTCTTCATGCTATTCTGAAATCTAAAACTAACAATCAGGGTTTTATTTAGGTAGAAGCACCTAAATCTGAAGCTTATCAAATAGTTAACAAAGATATATGCCTCAGAATAAGATTTCTCTAGTACATTTTTTTTTCCACCTGTGTTTTTCCTAGATGGTAGGAAGAAGAAATAGCCATGATTGAGAATGTTAGGGCAAAGTAGATTAAACAGGGAAACCTTTGGCCCAGGAAATAATGGGATCAAAACCACACAGGAATTCATACAGAGTTAGTTTTGAAAGGAAATGAAGGTCAGGAGGAAGGGATAAAAAAAGTTGGCTATAAATCAATTTTATTAATGAAAAAAATACCCAAGTGTGTTTGAAATTTCCACAGCTCTTTTTTGGTTCTCTGTTAGTAATTGACAATTTGGGTTTTGGATGAAGCTGAGTTTATACTCCTTTGCCCCCATTAAAGTAAAGATTTGTGATCTTGTACTACTCATTAACCTTCTAAAGTGCACTTTCTCCTTTGCTGCAAAGAACATCCTCGTAATAATGACTATTGTTTATTAAGGTATTTATACTAAGACATTGTCTCAATCTTCAGAACATTCTGTGAGCAAAAGTTCTATTTTTACATTTGTTGTTGTTGTTCAGTCTCCCAGACTGACCTCACAGACTGTAGCACGCCAGGTCTCTCTGTCTCTCACCATCTCCCAAAGTTTGCTGAAGTTCATGTCCATTGAATCAGTGATGCCATCCACCCGTCTCATCCTTTGACTCCCTCTTCTGCTTCTGTCCTCAGTCTTTCCCAGCATCATGGACTTTTCCAGTGAGTCAGTTCTTTGCTTCAGATGACCAAAATACTGGAGTTTCAGCTTCAGCATCAGTCCTTTTAATGAATATTCAGGGTTGATTTCCCTTTAGATTAACTGGTTTTGATCTCCTTGCTGTCCAAGAGATTCTCAAGAGTCTTCTCCAACACCATAGTTGAAAAATATCAATTCTTCAGTGCTCAGCTTTCTTTATGGTCCAGCTCTCACAACCATACATGACCACTAGGAAAACCCTAGCCTTGACTATATGGACCTTTGTCGGCAGAGTAATGTTTCTGCCTTTAAACACACTGTCTAGGTTTGTCATAGCTTTCCTGCCAAGAAGCAAACATCTTCTGATTTCATAACTGCAGTCACCCACTGTAGTGATTTTAGAGCCCAAGAAGAGGAAATCTGTCACTACTTCCACTTTTTTTCCTTCTATTTGCCATGAAGTAATGGCGCTGGGTGCCATGATCATAGTTTTTTTAATATTTAGTTTTAAGCCAGCTCTTTAACTCTCCTCCTTCACCCTCATCAGGAGGCTATTTAGCTCTTCTTCTCTTTCTGCCATTAGAGTGGTATCATCCATGTATCTGAAGCTGTTGATGTTTTTCCCGCCTATCTTGATTCCAACTTGTAACTCATCCAGCCCCGCATTTCTCATGATGTGCTCAGCATATAAATTAGACAAACAGGGTGACAGCAGACAGCCCTGCTGTACTCCTTTCTCAATCTTGAACCAGTTGGTTGTTCCATACAGTGTTCTGACTGTTGCTTCTTGACCTGCATACAGGTTTCTCAGGAGACAGGTACGGTGATCTGGTATTCCCATCTCTTTAGCAGCTTTCCACAGTATTTATTATGATCCACACAAGCAAAGGCTTTGGTGTAGTCAGTGAAACAGAGGTAGATTTTTTTTTTTTTTGGAATTCTCTAGCTTTCTCTGCTATGCTGTGCTAAGTCATTTCAGTCGTGTCCCACTCTGTGTGACCCCATAGACGGCAGCCCACCAGGCTTACCCGTCCCTGGGATTCTCCAGGCAAGAACACTGGAGTGGGTTGCCATTTCCTTCTCCAATGCATGAAAGTGAAAAGAGAAAGTAAAGTCGCTCAGTCATGTCCGACTCTTAGCAACCCCATGGCCTGCAGCCTACCAGGCTCCTCCGTCCGTGGGATTTTCCAGGCAAGAGTACTGGAGTGGGGTGCCATTGCCTTCTCCGTAGCTTTCTCTATGATCCAGCAAATGTAGGCAATTTGATCTCTGGTTCCTCTTTCTTTTCTAAATCCATATTGGACATCTGGAAGTCCTTGGTTCACATAATGCTAAAGCCTAGCATGTAAGATTTTAAGTTTGACCTTACTAGTGTAGGAGATGAGTGCAGTTTTCTGATGGTTAGCACATTCTTTCGTACTACTCTTTGGGAATTGGGATGAGGATTGACCTTTTCCAGTCCTGTGGGCACTCATGGGTCTTCCAGATTTGCTGACATATTTAATGCAACACTTTGATGGCATCATCCTTTAGGGTTTTGAATAGTTCTACTGGAATTCCCATCGCATCCACTAGCTTTATTAACAGCTTTATTATCTTCCTCCGTAGAAGAATGGAGGAGAACTACCAATAGCCCGAGAAAGAATTTTCACATTATACATAAGGAAAGTTGTATTAAAGTGACCCAGTTATGCTTATGTTCTAGAGCCAGCCTGGCTCCAAAGCTGACATGCTTAGCATTATACTGTTGTTAGTGTTAGACTCTCTCCTAGCCTTAGCCCGCTCTGACCACACTTTTTCCATATATATGCATAATTATACTATATTGGTGTTTTTCTTTCTGGCTTACTTCACTCTGTATAATAGGCTTCAGTTTCATCCATCTCATTAGAACTGATTCAAATGTATTCTTTTTAATGGCTGAGTAATACTCCATTGTGTATATGTACTACAGTTTTCTTTATCCATTCATCTGCTGATGGGCATCTAGGTTGCTTCCATGGCTGTTATAAACAGTGCTGTGATGAACATTGGGGTACACGTGTCTCTTTCAATTCTGGTTTCCTCGGTGTGTATGCCCAGCAGTGGGATTGCTGGGTCATAAGGCAGTTCTCTTTCCAGTTTTTTGAGGAATCTCCACACTGTTCTCCATAGTGGCTGTACTAGTTTGCATTCCCACCAACAGTGTAAGAGGGTTCCCTTTTCTCCACACCCTCTCCAGCATTTATTGCTTGTAGACTTTTGGATAGTAGCCATTCTGACTGGTGTGAAATGGTACCTCATTGTGGTTTTGATTACCCTTCTCTTATTAATTGCTGCTTACTGCTTCTCCCTCCTGCCTCTTGTGAGAACACAGTATTATTCATTGACACACATACTGATCTCTTTAGTCTGAGATTCTATCAGTTCTCATCTTTTCAACTCTATATACGATACAAAATTGCTGAAATTTCCATTTTTAATTTTCTCCTCTTGTCTAAGTGCCAGGCCCATAGTTCCAGTTACTTACTCTGCCATCCCCTTGGCAATATTGCCAGCATCTAAACTTACTAGCTCTCCTTCTCATCTGTTATTTTGTTAGTGATTCTGTGTTCCAGTTCCCTAAACATAAAACCTTGCAATTGTTTCAACTCGTTGCCCTCCTTCATTCACTTTGGCCTATCACCACATTCTGTGGATTTTTCTACTTCAAAATGTTTTTATTCATCTGAATTAGTTAAAATATTGGTTTGACAGTTATAATAAATTCCTGAAATAATAGTGGATTAAACATAGTGTGGCTCAGATGATAAATGGTCTGCCTACAATGTGGGAGACCTGAGTTCTATCCCTGGGTTGGGAAGATCCCCTGGAGAAGGAAATGGCAACCCACTCCAGTAATCTCACCTGGAAAACCCCATGGATGGAGGGGCCTGGTAGGCTACAGTCCATGGGGTCACAAAGAGTCAGACACGACTGAGCGACTTCACTTTCTTTAAACATAGTATGGGTTTGTTGCTGCTGCTGCTGCTAAGTCGCTTCAGTCGTGTCTGACTCTGTGCAACCCCATAGATGGCAGCCCACCAGGCTCCCCCGTCCCTGGGATTCTGCAGGCAAGAACACTGGAGTGGGTTGCCATTTCCTTCTCCAATGCATGAAAGTGAAAGGGAAGTCTCTCTGTTGTGTCCAACTCTTCGCGACCCCCTGGACTGCAGCCTACCAGGCTCCTCCATCCATGGGATTTTCCAGGCAAGAGTACTGGAGTGGGGTGCCATTGCCTTCTCTGAGTATAGGTTTAGTTCTGTCTTATTACAGCCCAGGTAGATGGTACAGACATGGTGTAATGGCTTGACATGTTAGGGATACAGGCTACTTACATCTTGTTGCTTTGTCTTCCCCAAGGTGGTGTCCTTGTCCACATGGTGAATGATGGCTCACCATACAGATGGTATCAAGTTTTCAAAAAAGGAAAAAGAGAAGGGAAGGGCCACACTCCCCTCTCTTTTAGGGTATAACCTAGAAATGCATACATCACTTATGCTCATAGCTAATGTTTCAGTGACAAAATCCAGTTACATGGTGGCATCTAGCAGCATGGGAGGCTTGGTAATGGGGTCCTTAGCTATGTACCCAGCTGAACTTTCTATTTTTTAGAGAAGAAGAGCAGAAGAGCTATTGAGAACCAAAGCAGAAGCCTCTGCCACACCTTCCTTAATCCAGTTTTATTGTCTCCCCCTTTGGTGGGCCTTTGTTACCAATGCCAAAATTACTTCTAGAGTCTTACAGCTGGATTTACTGTTTGCTTACTATCAACTCACTCATTTTTCTTTTTTTTTTTTTAAAGGATAACATTAAAAATTTTATTTGAGCAACTTTATTCAAATAATTTCCAAAAATCCAGAGTCACGTCAATGGAACCAATTTCATTGAAATTTGCTTTGAAGGGCAGATAAGTGAAGCAAGTTCTCAGATTTTCTTGAGAATTAAAAAATACACAAAAATCAGTTAGTGCAAAAAGGGACTACTCCAAAGTAACTTGGCAATAGATTTTCAGCTTTGAATTTTTCTGACATGAAATCATTTGTCTCTTCCATCCTGAAAGATTTGTCATTCTTTCCTCTTCTTCTCTTCCCGTTTGGGCTTTAAGAGTCGACCTCCCCCCCGGGCCTTGGCATGGCTCTGCCCACAGGTGAGAAAGTCTAGGGTCTGGCCCCCTCTCCGCACTCCTGAGGGTCTGATAATCTGCATCGCTTTGTGGGGACCTGATGGCCCTACCGGGCAGCAAGAACAACGTCTATAGATGGAGGGGCCCCCAACTGTGTTGGAAGCCAGGGGGGGTTTTTACACTCTGCTGGGGTGAGGATGACAGGCTTGGGAGACCCCGATAGCCAGAGTCTGGGTTGAACTTTACTGAGAAGCCTTCTTTTTGATATCGAACTCCCGCACGTGCTTTATCTGAAGGCGCCTGTGCCTGCTGAGGTGACTTTTGGCAATATTGCTGATGAAGCTTGTCAAATTTTTCTTTAATATCATCGTAGTGATCCCTGGCAAAGCCTAGAGGTTGTACCCTGGGTACTAAAATGGCTTTGCTGAGTGATACCGATTTCTGAAACTTTCCCGATTCACTTCCTGAAAAAACAAGGTCAACAGTCTGCTCTGGGCAGCCCACGCTGCAGGTGGGGTCGGTCTTTGAAAGTGAGGGGCAGGGCCCACTCTTCAGCAGGCACCTACCTACTCTGATGGATCTTCTGCCCAGGCCTTCAGAGGCCTCACTCAACCTCTTAGCTTTTGATTTGCAGAAAGGGCTGCTCAGCCTGTGGGCTTCTAAGCCTTGAGGGCTACCAGGGCTCGTGGGACCACCTCGGTACACATCCACAGCCTAGCCAGGTGGGTAAGTCAGGCTGAGCTGCTTCCCAGGACTCAAGCAATACTCCTGATGAAGCTTGTCAAATTTGATCTCAGTTTCTTTATTATTTATTTATTTTTTTAATCAAGAATCTTTTTATTGATTATCAGAAATCAGTTTCTTTAAAATGACTCCCTGCCTGGCCCCACAGGATTCTGGGTCTGGAAGCTATTTTTACAGGAGAAATCAACCACTTTAAGGTCATGAATCTGTTTTCCTGATCAAGAGGAGACACCGTTTTGGAGTCTAAGTAAGTCAATGACGAATGCTTCTGGGGCATTCCCTGAAGCTCCTTCAAAGGTGGAGTGAATGTATGGATCTGAGGTTTGTTTACTTCGAGAAAAGCCCTTCCTGATTTTAAACCCGTCTTAGGGGCAGAAACATCGGGCAAGTTCCCACGATCTCTTAAGGTCCCTGCATCCTCCAGGGGCTCGGAGCAGGGTGGACGTCTCTCCTGGGGGCTCCACCGAGAGCGCCCCCTCTTCGGCAGCTCGTTCTGTTCATTCTGCCCTTACACCGGTGCCTCCGCCTGGAGCTCCAGTACTGGCCGATAAGCGTCTTGGTGGAGACGATGCAGGAGGGCCTGGCGCCCAGCAGCCGGCTCATAGAGTGCAGCATGCCCGCGTATAGGTCGCTGAGCGTCGCGTTGCACACATCCTCAGCCTCGGAGTAGAGGCTGCTTGAGAAGCTGCCGCCACCCGTGCCTTGTGAGGGGATGCCGTCGCCCCTCGGCATCATGGCCTGGCCTGCTGAGCAGGAGTGAGAGGCATCACCCTCCCTGGGTGATGGAGGCGGCTGGAGTGGACCACCAGGGCTGTCTTCAGAGACGTCCCTGCAGTATCCCCGGGCAGGTCTAACGGGTGAGGCCAATGATGGGGCCAGGGTCACATGGGTGTCCTTTCCCTCTCCATAACCAGCACACTCCAAACACCCTTCATCCTGCAGTAGGATATCCACTTGCGTCAAGTACTTCCTTCTCAGCTCATTTTTCGAAGGGCTCCAGGGCACTGCAGGCATTAAGTTCCCAGCAATCACTTCTTCCTGGAAGAAAGTTGTATCAGCATCACTGCTTTTTGAATCGTCGGCTGGTGTGTCGGGAGGGGGAAGCTCGAGATTTCCAGCTGGGACTTGCACGGGCCCATCTGTCCTGCCATCCGTCTTCACCATAGAGCCCTGTGTGTGTCCTGTGCTTCTTCTCTTCACTAGTCCTCCACCACAAATTCGCAATCCCTGGGGTGTCTTGTAGGTCAGCGTGGACATCTGAATCACCGGGCCGTCCTCGAAGGGCTGGTTGTACTTCTCTATCAGCTGCTGCATGCGCCTCTGGAAGCGGCAGCGGCTGTCCCTGAGCTTCCGCAGCAGCTCGTCCTCCGCCAAGACCTCGCCCTCCATGGCGCTGGGACCAGAGCCCCACCCCAGCAGGAAGCCGAACCTCATTTTTCTTTTAAAGAGCCATTTTAAGCAAAAGTTGAGAGAATTTTGCACCACTAAACCATTTCTCCAACAAAAACTAAAGGACATCCTCTAGATAGGAATCACTAAAAGGGTGTATAAACTCGAACCCAACACAATAAAGTAAATCTTATTTATCAATAATTGCTTTAAACGTTTATGGGCTGAATGCCCTAATCAACAGACAAAGACTGGCCGAATTGATACAAAAACAAGACCCCTACATACCTTGTCTACAAGAGACAACCAAAAGACTAAAATGGGTCAAATGGATACAAAAACTAGACCCCTATATATGTTGTCTACAAGAGAACCACCTTAAAATACGAGATATATACTGACTGAAAATGAAGGCCTGGAAAAAGATTTTCTATGCAAATATGAACCATAAGAAAACAGGAATAGCAATACTTATATCAGATACAATTGACTTTAAAGATCTTGAAAAGGAGACGATGAAGGTTACACATAACGACTTAAAGGAACAATCCAAAAAGAAGTCATAACAATTATAAATATATATGCACCCAACATTGGAGCATTGATATATCTAAGACAAACATTAATTAATATGATAGAAGAAATATGCAGCAATACAATAATAGTGGGAGACTTTAATACCCCACTCATATAATCTGGCTGTAATAGACAAAGTAAAGAGCAAAACATATTTACTTATGAGCCTCAAAAAATTCAGTTCACTCAGGAGAGTTTAAAAAAAAAAAAAAAGACTTATTTGTTCATTCTGTAAAGGTTTATTGACTATTTTATGGGTTTGGTACCACTTTGGGTAGTAGGGAGGAAGAGGTGACAAATGTGATCCTGTCCTAAATAATATATTTTGGTAAAGATAGACCTACCAATACAAAATACCAAGATGTGCTTAAAGATGAAGACACCCAAACTGGACTTTTTGTTTTCTGAACTTTTCATTTCAAGAACAAACCTCCTAATATAGGATGAATTCACCATGATTTTTTTTAAGTGTTCTTTGTGATTAAAAACAGAAAGCCATTGGTTAAGAAATTACATATACTCCTCCCCACCATCACTCCCCTTCTTTCTTCCCATTTCCCTCCCACTCTCATTGATCCTTTCCTTTGTCCATTTTCCCCTGCAAAAAAAATTTTAAAAAATTAAAAAATAAATAAATAAAGAGCCATTTTTGTTGTTGTTAAACCTCAGCTTAGCAGCCTACAGCATAGAGTCTGTTTCAAAACTCTCGATAATCTGGCCTTATTCTACCTGCTTCTGATCTGTTTTCAACTTTCATTCATTCATTCTTTGTTTATGCAGTAAACATGTGTTGGGTGCCTACTCTGTGTCAGGCATATAGAGCCATTTGTTTTCCTAAGCTAGTTCATTTGAGTTTTGTGGATAGAAAACATCCTCATGAATGTCCATACTCTCTCATGTCACATTGATTCATCTTTTGATGTTGGTTTTCATCTGTATAATGCTTGAGAGATTAACTGCATCATCAGAAAACAGCCTTTCAAAACTGAGCCTTGCAGTTGAAGTGGTCAGTGTTTGTTTTTTTTAGGAAGCAGATAAAGTTCACCTCGGAGAAGGCAATGGCACCCCACTCCAGTACTCTTGCCTGGAAAACCCCATGGACAGAGGAGCCTGGTAGGCTGCAGTCCATGGGATCACTAAGTCGGACACGACTGAGTAACTTCACTTTCACTTTTCACTTTCATGTATTGGAGAAGGAAATGGCAACCCACTCCAGTGTTCTTGCCTGGAGAATCTCAGGGACGGGGGAGCCTGGTGGGCTGCCGTCTATGGGGTCTCACAGAGTCGGACACGACTGAAGCGACTGAGCAGCAAAGTTCATCTGATTTTTTTTTTTGCATTTAAGAAAATTATTTTAATTGGAGTATAATTGCTTTATAATGTTGTGTTAGTTTCTGCTGTACAATAATGGGAATTTGCTATATGTATACATATATTCCCTCCCTTCTATCCCCTCATCTGACATTTTGAATGTTCAGGCCTTTATACATTTTAGAACTATGATTTGCCTTTAAAAACAAAACAAAAGTAGAAACTAATGCCCCTTGAAGCAGCTATAACTAGATTTAGTAGCTCATTGAAATTGTAAAATAGCTCAGTGCAACCATTGACTAAGTATTATCTCATGGAGTTCTCTAGTTGCTTATTTGTTCTCAAACAACTTCATCTTCAGTCCTACAATCCTTGGTATGATAGAGGTAGACATTTATTTAATATAACTAAGCAGGTGTCATCTTTATATTTGTATTTCATTTTTTTTTTTGGAGAAATTGTCAGATCAGATCCAGGGCTAGGGTGAGGTACATGAAGCCAAGCTGTGTAAGTGCAGTGTTAGATCTATCTGAAGTGAACAGGATCCTTCTTTATGCAGAGTTTGCATACTGACATGCCTGACTGCTCAAGTCATGAAAACTTTCAAGTTAGTATAGATTTAAAAGAAAAGGATAAGTATTCATTATTTTATCAAACCCTAGAAGCAAAGAGTACCTTAAATCTTACCAGCTCATACTTTAAAAATAATATTTGCAAATGAGATCTGCTGGGGATGTTCAGGGAAGCCAGTCCATGAAAACAAGGCAGGGACATCTACAAGGAAGACCTCCAGTGTCCAGGGTCAGTCATTCAGCTGCTTCATCTATTTCATTGTCTTATAACAGCTACTCGTTCCCTCTTCAGCATGGTGGTAGCTTTATCTCTAAAATGGCAGTGTTGTCAAGTAATTTTCAAACTACATTTGTGGAGGGAGAGTTGAGGTGGAAGAAGACAGAGTGGGTAGAGACGGAAGCTGTTTTAGCCAGAGCCGTTCTGTTTGTATCTGTCTTAACATATTGGCCACCTGCTGAAGAGTTCATTTGGGAAATAAATATTTTAAAATAGTTTGAAAATCACTGAATTAGCTGATTTGCAAGATCTATGCTAATTCACAACCCTGCGTGTGCATGTATACTAATGTGATGAATTTCTGCTGATCCAACCACATCTTGATTTGCTCCTCTTGAAAAGCTTGTAATAACCTTTGCTGAAACCACTGGCCTTTTTCCCTTGGGAATCTCTTAGTAGTTATATGTATATCACCAGGTTTTCCCTAGATTAAACTGTAGTTACAGGAGAGATAATGGAGAGGAAATTAGATCTTGTATAGTAGCAAGGTCTTCTAAATTCTGCATCCAACCTGGAAGTTCAGGAAGAACATAGTAGAACACTTAAGTTATATTTACAGTATTCTTATTTGATTTAAATTTCTGTTAATGTATTTAACATACACGTCAATGATAATATAACAAATTATGTTTTTCATTAGAAGAGTGGTGCTTAATCTATAAACATGAATTTTCATATATAGGAGGTGTGTGCTCAAAACAATTTGTTGGTGATGTTAAAGGCATGCCACTGTTCTTAAAGCCTTTTCAGAAATTACTTTTCTTTTGTTGGTAGTTTTGATAATTGATAGTTTAAAGGATAAGTAGAGAGTCTCTCAGTCTCTTAATCTTTAGTATATTGGTGTTTAGCATATCACCCATAAATCTGAATTTTGATGTCTGTGAAGAATCAAAAATTCATATGGATATTATTTTTAAAGTCCATTGCATGAATATATTTGAATATAGCATAAGCTGCAAAGGGGTGAAGAGGGAAAAATAACTGTCAGTCTTTCTTTTGATTCTAGTAAAATAGGAAGAGATAGGTGGAAATTCATAAAATAAAAACAAAATTTAATCCTGGAAAAGGTGTAAAATTATAGAGATTTATTAAATATACATTTAAAGACATACAGTGTTATGCTTTTTAAAGAATAACAGTGTTAAGCTTTTTACCTAACTGATTTTAAACTGGGCTCCTATTTGCAGTTCCTACTAGATCTTTGCTGAGAGCCATAAGCAAATGTTTGAAAAATTAGGACTACAAAAGTATTTTTCTTAATCTTGCTCTTTTGGGGTGCATATTTGCATTATATTACATAAATTTTGAAGCTTGTAAAATTTTTGCTTTGTTACTACTTCCCATATGATCATTTGTTCGTTGATTTTTCTCTTCCTCTTCTCAGTTCCCTTTATCTCATCTGAACAAATAGGACTCATTTGAAGGAAAACAGTTTCAGATACATAGTGAGAGGAACAGAGAAAATCATATAGGAGGCTGAGTAGAGGAACGCAGTTGAAAGATGTCTGCTATAGGTTTTAAAATTCTTCCGCAGTGATAAGTATGCATTCAAGCAGCTCTGAGTCTGAAAAGCACCTCACAGACCTTGACATTCAACTGATATTTATTGCATCCCTCCTACCATGTGCAAGGTGAATGAATCACAGTCTGTGCCCTCAAAAGGCTTTAAGAAACTTGTGTGAGGTATGGGATGGGAAGGCAGGCACTAATCAGAAATTAACAATATAGGTGATAGGTTCAACAGTAGAGATAGACTAGAGTGTTTTAGAGCACAGAGGAGGGAGCCTACGTGATGACTTTCTCAGCTTGACATTAATCCCTAGTTGCACTGTTATAATATAATTGTATTTTGTAGCTGGCAATCCTAGGTACTAACACTTGTTATTTGAAATGAACCTTTTTGACTTTTAATAGAAAATTTTGTTGTAGAATTGGAGATTCTGCTTTTCTCAAGAAAGTCAAACAAGTCATGATGTTTACCAGTTTTAAGTTAAAAAAGGACAGAATGATTGAAATTTGATGATCTAAATGGATTTTCTAAATGGATTATCTGGTTTTTCATAGTCTTTTTTTTTTTTTCTTGATTTACAGGAAAAAGGGTTTGTCAGAGTTTCTTCCTACATCTGTCTTAGAAATAGCAGCATATTTTAATCAGATATTTGTAAGTATTTTTTTTTCTTCTTTACTTAGGAAATTAGATACTGATTTTGTGGAAGAAATGGCTCCTTCAGTAAAACATTTGACAAGATATAGTGATACAATCTGAGTTGGCATGCAAAATTTGAATGGGAGCAAAGCATACACAAAAGCCATCCTTAAGGAAAACAAATCCTCAGTCAGAAAACCTTCAACAAATCTATCAACAACTACTGAATGTTTAGTTATATTTTTTTTTGCAATTTCTCTTTCTTAATGTCATTTTTCTTACTTTTCCCCTTTGTGAAAATATCTGTGTGTTCACATATTTTAGAAAGGCTGTAACATCAATGTGAAAGGAAGAGGAAAAGAGTAGGATATGAACAGAGGAAAGGGGAAGAATTTGAATTCTGTTAAAAATTGTATGGTTTTGGACAACTTTGTCTTTCCCATTAATAATTTTAGTGAATTGTTTTAAAAAATCTAGAGCTCGTAAGAGCTATGATCCGTTTGGTTTCATCGTGTTTATGAAATACCTTCTGTTGTGCGGTACCAAGTCCTGGTCAGTGCGGGAATGGGGAATCTGGTACATCCTTTCTACTTCAGTGTAGCAAGAGATCAAGACAAGCACATCTTTTCACAAACATATTTTATTAGACAAATTGAGATGAATCAATGGGGGCAGAGAGTTTTGTCCTAAAAAAATGTGTTTGTAGTAATAGCATTTTATATTGTATTCCCTGAAAGATATTTCGAGTCTAATGTAGTCCTGTTATAGCATGTTGAAAGGCATACAGTCTCAGGTCCATGGTATAAAGATTGATCAATGAAGCAGAGTCAGATAATTAAGGTCTGGAGGTGATTGTGCTCCTCACCAAGTAGGCGAGACCCTGCCCAGCATATTTCTGTGCTTCTCATCAGCTAATATTTGTTTCAAAGGTTGTTGACTAGAAGTGATGACTACCTTGGATCATTTTAGGATTTGAGGGCATCCCTTAAATTGTTGTTTATTAGCTACTAGTCCTTACATCTTAGCTAATCTATGATTATTTTTAATGACGCAAACATTTGTGATGTAGGTAATAAAGCCAACCAACAGGAACTGAGGCATATTGCTAACTTGCTTCCTCAGATAAGATCTCAGTAGATGGTTTAATTAGAAGGTTGTACACATTAATTCCACATTCTATAGCAGTATAGGCTCTTCTTTAGCTGCTGCTAAGTCACTTCAGTCGTGTCCGACTCTGTGCGACCCCAGAGACGGCAGCCCACCAGATTCCCCGTCCCTGGGATTCTCCAGGCAAGAACACTGGAGTGGGTTGCCATTTCCTTCTCCAATGCATGAAAGTGAAAAGTGAAAGTGAAGTCGCTCAGTCGTGTCTGACTCTTAGCAACCCCACGGACTGCAGCCCACCAGGCCCCTCCATCCATGGGATTTTCCAGGCAAGAGTACTGGGGTGAGTTGCCATTGCCTCCTCCCTTCTTTAGCTATGTGGCATTATTTTTCAGTTTTCCTGTATCCATTTATGAATCTCATGGTTTTGGAGAAATTACCTGAACTCTCTATTGCTTCAGTTTGTCAGTAAAATGAGGGTAAAAGTGCTTGTATCACAGTTTTTTTTATGGGAGTAAACAAGATGAGGAAATACGATAGAAATAATAATGATGAATGGACCTCTTGCAGTCAGAACTTCCTGTCTTCACTATATTGTTCAGTAGACTTTGAGGTCTTGCCTGTATGATTATTTCATTTGTCAGCATATGTAAGCTATTTGTAAAATCACTGAAAGAATTGTTAAAATGCAGATTTGGGGGCATCTTCCTAGATTTTTGCCAAGCATCTTAGATAATTTACATGAAAATGATCTACAGGCTACCCTTTGAAAAACACTATTTTTCCTTTGTAAATGAGCCCCAAATTAGTTGATCACCAAAGACACATGCTGCTAAGTTAAGTCGCTTCAGTCGTGTCCGACTCTGTTCGACCCCACAGACGGCAGCCCACCAGGCTTCCCTGTCCCTGGGATTCTCCAGGCAAGAACACTGGAGTGGGTTGCCATTTCCTTCTCCATTGCGTGAAAGTGAAAAGTGAAAGTGAAGTCACTCAGTTGCGACGGACTGGTAGCGACCCCATGGACTGCAGCCCACTAGGCTTCTCCATCCAGCCGTGTAAAAAAACATATCCAGGGTTCCATCTTAAAGATTCTGATTTGGTAGATCTGGTGCAAGGCATCAGAGCTTGTTTTTGGAAAGTTGCCACACTGATTTTGATATTTGCAAACTGCTGCTTTACAGCCTTACTGTATCTCTAATTTTTTATTCATAAAACTTTTGGCTGTGCTTGCTGTGTGTGGATGAGGAAATATCATTATGGATCTGTGCTTCAAGTAGTCTAGATCAAGTTACAAGTGTGAAAAGGATGAGATTAGATGTCTGCATTTACAGTCATTACCCAGATTTACAGTCTTCTTACCCTTGGTTATATAGCTGCATTAGTAAATCCAAGTGCTTACTCCCTATACTAAAGAATTTCTACATGAGAAAGTACTATAGGAAACCATCTAGTTCAAACCTCTCATCTCACAGAGCAGGAAAATGAGGCCCAGAGCTTTGCCCAAGGCCATGGGTAAGTCTTGGATCAACACTTGGATTTCTACCCCCAGCTCAGTTCCATTTCCATCACATCAGCTGACTGCCACTTCAGGAACCTGTGACACCTATGAAACCAGTTCTTCTAGCGTTGACTGTAGGTAGGCTTCCCAGAGTGTAGAAAGCACTCTGTGACTGAGCTTTCCTACTTACCTGTCCAGCTGTCAGAAAGAGAGCTTTTTCTTTTGTGACTTCAGTTCTCCATCCTGAATAAAAAGAAGCAGGAAGGTCACTGGAGGACTGAGGTTCTTGCCAGGAGAGGCAGCCTGTTCCAGCAGTGACACCATCATCTCGATTGCCTTCTTGATTCTTCATCTTAGCAGAGCCAACTGTGCCTTTTTTCAAACTCCAACAAATCTCTAGATGACAGAGCCATCATCATTTTAGTCTGTCTTCTTGCATCATTTTTTTCCTTGGCATCACTTTAGTTGCTCTTATTTGGACACTGTTCAGCTCTGAAGAGCCATTCTCTCTCTCTCTCTCTCTCTCTCTCTCTCTCTGTGTGGTAGTCGCTCAGTTGTGCCTCACTCTGCGACCCCGTGGACTATAGCCCTCCAGGCTCCTCTGTCCATGGGATTCTCCAGGCAAGAATACTGGAGTAGGTTGCCATTCCCTTCCCCAGGGGATCTTCCTAACCCAGGGCTCAAAACCAGGTCTCCCACATTGAAGGCAGATTCTTTACCATCTGAGCCACCAGGGAAGCCATTACAGTGAACAAATATTAAGTACTACTACTGTGTCCCCAAAACAGTCTTGGGTATCAGAGATGTCAAATGAATCCAGCACGGTCCTAGTTTCAGAAAAATTCACAGGATCACAAGGAGGGAGGGCAGTATAAAAAATGCTGCAGGAGTGCTCGAGAGCATCACAGGAGCCATGGCTATTACTTTTTAGGGGAGTCCAGGAGGCCAACAAAGGTCCGTCTAGTCAAGGCTGTGGTTTTTCCTGTGGTCATGTATGGATGTGAGAGTTGGACTGTGAAGAAGGCTGAGCACCGAAGAATTGATGCTTTTGAACTGTGGTGTTGGAGAAGACTCTTGAGAGTCCCTTGGACTGCAAGGAGATCCAACCAGTCCATTCTGAAGGAGATCAGCCCTGGGATTTCTTTGGAAGGAATGATGCTAAAGCTGAAACTCCAGTACTTTGGCCACCTCATATGAAGAGTTGACTCATTGGAGAAGACTCTGATGCTGGGAGGGATTGGGGGCAGGAGAAGAAGGGGACGACAGAGGATGAGATGGCTGGATGGCATCACTGACTGGATGGACGTGAGTCTGAGTGAACTCCGGGAGTTGGTGATGGACAGGGAGGCCTGGCGTGCTGCGATTCATAGGGTCGCAAAGAGTCGGACACGACTGAGTGACTGAACTGAACTGAACTGAAGGAAGCCTTTTGGTAAGAGGGGACATTGGTCGGCTTTGAGGGCAAAAACTATAACCCTCAGTATAAATGCACAACATTTTGCAAACACGTGAAGAGAATGTTTTGAAGGGTTAATGAAGAGAGCAAATGTAATTGAGATTAATAAGGCAAATGCCAGCATGATGAAGAGAAGGGAACACTGCAACACGTAGCCAAAGGCCTGGGTCTTCTCCGCATGGTATCACGCCTAACTTTTGTGGCCTTGGCCAGTCCAGTGAGACTCCTTAGACTTCATTTTACTGCTTGCTTGATTCATTCATGTAATGAAATTCATGTTATAGGCTGTTTTTCTTGCCTGGAAAATCCCATGGACAGAGCAGCCTGGCAAGCTACAGTCCATGGCATCGCAAGAGTTGGACACAACTTAGCAACTAAACTACCACCACCATGTACTTGGAATGCAGTCAAGTGAAGCCAAAATGCCTCCCGAAGTGTTTTCTGAGCTGAAGCTCAGTGTTGAGTAGAGGTTGACCTAGTCAAGAGAAACTTTGGAAGGAGATGCTCCAGCCAGTGGTATGAATGTGAAGGTGAAGGGAGTGTGTCGGGGAGTCATAAGCCCTGGATGGGGAGCAGTTCCTTTCCTCAGAGCCTCCCCTGAGGTCAGGGAAGGCAAGACCTCAGGCTGGGGAGTAAGCAGAGTGTAGATCAGGGAGGGTGTGGCTAGTCATGCTAAGGAACTGGGTGACATTTTCTTAGCTTAAGAGGAGTAGTCAGAGAGCTGAGATAGTTATGTTTGCTTGGCTAGTGTAAAGAATGGACTCAGTTCAGTTCAGTTGCTCAGTCGTGTCCGACTCTGCGACCCCATGGACTGCAGCATGCCAGGCCTCCCTGTCCATCACCAACTCCTGGAGTTTACTCAAACTCACGTCCATTGAGTTGGTGATGCCATCCAACCATCTCATCCTCTTTTATCCCCCTCTCTTCCTGCCTTCAATCCCTCCCAGCATCAGGGTCTTTTCAAATGAGTCAGCTCTTTGCATCAGGTGGCCCAAGTATTGGAGTTTTAGCTTCAGCATCAGTCCTTCTAATGAACATTCAGGACTGATCTCCTTTAGGATGGACTGGTTGGATCTCCTTGCAGTCCAAGGGACTCTCAAGAGTCTTCTCCAACACCACAGTTCAAAAGCATCAATTCTTCAGCCCTCAGCTTTCTTCACAGTCCAACTCTCACATCCATACATGACCACTGGAAAAACCATAGCCCTGACCAAATGGACCTTTGTTGGCAAAGTAATGTCACTGGAGAAGGGAATGGCAAACCACTTCAGTATTCCTGCCTTGAGAACCCCATGAACAGTATGAAAAGAATGGATTAGAGGGCAACAGAATGGAGGCAGGATAATGAGTGAAGAGAGCCATCGAATATAGACAGGCTGGCACCTTTAACTGGGGTAGTGAACGAGGCAGAGCAGAGCCGTTGGCCCATCAGTTCAAGAGCTATTTAGGGAATAGACTTTGCATGACTTGATGATCATGGAAGGTGAGGGACAAGGGTGTCTGCTGAGTTTCTGACTTGTACAACTGGGTGGGTTATGGTGCTATTCACTGAGAGAAAACTCAGGAGGAGGAACAAGCTTCAAAAGGAAGATGAATATCTCTAATAGGAGGGGATGAGACCCACTGATGTGTCCTGGGCTCTTCAACATTAACTGGCCTTCCATGCTGACAGTATCACACACAGTGTCCCACTTAATCTTCTCAACTGTGGGAGGTATTATTATGTGTACTCAAAAGATGTGGGAGCCAGGGCTCGGAGAGCTTAACGCCTCACATAATGTCCCTCAGTTAACAAGGAACAGAGGCAAAAGTTCAGCCTAGGATGCTCAGCTGGGTGTGTTTCATCCTAAAGCACACATACCCTCTGTTCTGTCACTCTGTTTTCCTTTTAGCTCTGACACATTTAATTCTGTGAAAATAGGTCACTCGTGAAACCCAAGTAACTTCAGACTTTCTGGGTTGTTAAATTGAAGGCATAAACTTTACTTTCTAATTTATTATTTCTCACTGGGAAACCTGCAACTGCCTCCAACCTCACCTCTAGAATCCACTCTTCTTTTCCAATCTATTCCATTTTCTGTAACCAAAGTGATCTTTCTTAAAGTTCAACTTTGATTGTCACACTGTTGCTTAAAAGACTTCAGTGGCTGCCCAGCGCTTCTGGAAGGGTGGACCGAATCCTTAACACGCCGCAATGACGTAGCCCCTGTTAAGTGAGCTACTCTGTATCCTGATATTTCTTACCTTCTTATCTGCGTTTGGGCTCCACGGGCCTTATTTCAGTTCCTGAAATGTGCTGGGCCCTTCTCTTCTGCTTGAAATACTCTCTTTCTACTTCTATACCAGCTGCTCTTTTCTCCATATCTCAGCTCTTATTATTAGTGCCTCAGGTCCTGATTCACTCACACAGGTCCTCATAATTTTTCATCTAAGATTTACCACAGTTTGTGTTCATATACATACATTTGTATTGATTATTTTTTTCTCATCCATTAGAGTCCATGAAGGTAGTTTTGTAATTCTTGCTACACATATCATTGGCACTCAGTAGGTATTTTCCAAGCGAATTAATAAATTTATAAATGAATGAACATGATTCTGGATTAGTTAATTTATGTTTGATTTTGTATTGGTATATTACTGTTCAGAATTGAAAAAGAACCTATTTTGGATTCCTGTAAAATAAACTGAGTTTGAGTCACATACAATATTGTTTTTTAATACCTCAATGATGCAGTATTTCCCCTGATACTATATTTTATTTGCTTTCCCCTATCTGAAATCAGTTTTACTTTGCTCGATAAATGAAGCTAATTCCAACAGCATAGGGGTAATTACCGAAATGACAATTTTTTGGATTAAACCAATTAAACCAAGGCAATTAAAACTTGGAAATGGCAACTATAAAAGAACAATATGTCATCATTCAGTGTTCCAATGAAGGATGGAAATGTGTTATAATTTGTTTTTAAATGTCACGTCTTTATTGCACTTGCTAATTAAAGGAGACTTTCCATCTCGGCCTTGCTGAAAGTAATTTAGAGTTTTCAGAAGTGATAGCTTATGTTTTTCCCCTCAAGAATGAGTCTCTGCATGTGACTATCACAGTCTAACAAATGAGGCTTGGATAAGCCCTGGGAAGGAAGTCATCAACGTGAAAGCCCACAGCCAGAAACTGGTGGTGGGCTGCAGGTACTCAAAAGAAGCTCCCAGGGGTCCGGGCTGAAAAAATGATGGGGCTGGGAGAAGGAATCTCTCATGAGATTGTTACATTTTATTCTGCTCATATTCTGAGACCCCCTGGAAATGTCTACTGAACATTGGCAATCATGGTTATCTAGCTTTTCCATCTCTTGAGAGCTATCTGAGGGGGCTTAGATTATACACATGTTAAACAATTTTTTTTAAACTCATATAGCCTTATTATTCCAAATGGAAGAAAGGGGAGTTAAAAGTAGATGGAGAAAAGCTGACACGTTAGTGATTAAAGTTATGGCTGTTACAGGAGACGGGTGCTGGCCTATAGAGCCATGATTTATGACACAGGGCAGTGTTTGCCAATAATGGGGATTCTGGTCCTTTAGAATTCTATAGAATTAGTAGAGAGGTCTACAAAGCCATACCTCTGTGTCTAAACAAACACTGTCGTCCCATAGCATATATACTTGTTGTTCAGTTGCTAAGTAGTGTCTGACTCTTTGGGGACCCCATGGACTGCAGCCCTCCAGGCTCCTCTGTCCATGGGATTTCCCAGGCAAGAATACAGGAATGGGTTGCCATTTCCTTCTCCAATCAAATATACTACAGTTTTCAAATATATATAGATTATTATTACAAAAATGAGTTAATTTCCTTAAAATATTTATTCATAGTACCTTTCCAACTGTTAAATATTTTCTCATTCAACAGATACCTAAAACATTTAGGTTCTTGAGGAGTCATCTTGCCTCAGTAAGCATACTTGTAGCTCCTACACTCCAGGATGTACAGTCTTTTTTGTTTGTTTGTTTTCCCCACACCAAGCATTTCTGAGGATCCTTAGAATCTGTGAGTCTGTCTTGGGTGCTACTTGTCGCTTTTTCTGGTCTGATGCTCTGGTCTCCCTCTTCACTGTTTCCTGATGTCTCTGGAAGCTTTTGGATGCTGCTGCAACTCTTTCTAGTCTGTGTCATCTTAGGTTGTCCTCAGGGTACTCATTTTGTTGCTGAAAGCTCAGCTATTACTAAGATGGTTGTCTCCAGGCAAGAATACTGGAGTGGGTTGCCATTTCCTTTTCCAGGGATCTTCCCCACCCAGGTTTCGAACCTGTGTCTCTTGCATCAGCAGGTGGAATCTTAACCAACTGCGCCAGCTGGGAAGTAAACTTTGCCAAAGACTTGAGGGTAAGAGGAGAGAATCATTAAGCAGAAAAAGGACACCTGGAGTTAGATATTCATGAGTCCATTAACTTTGCCCATTCACAGGGGTCCCCTACTGGCTGGCTCTCTCCTTAGTGTCCAGCCTACTGCTTTGTTTCAGGTGTCTGCCCAAGTTCTGCAGGCAAGGTTACTTCAGTCTTATTTTGCCTCTCTGGAATCTAGGCTAGAATCTCTCTATGCATAGATCAGTTTATGTTATGATTGTTATTTTTTGGCATTTATACCCCAATGAATACAATTTTTAAGTTACAACAGTAACTGGATCTGAATCTCTTCATTCCAAAGTGGAACCCTCACTTAAATAAGCCTCCTTCCACTCCAACAATATACTCCTAAGCAAGAGGACTTTCCAATCGAAGGGGTGAATGCTTTTCTTTTAATGAAGCCTTAGAAGAACACACTTCTAAGAAGAGGAGGAATCACTTCTAAGCAAGGCTGAAGCTCAAGATATAGACGTGTTTCCCTAATAGCCTTTACTATCAGAAACTTTCCTTTAAGCACATGAAGCCCTGACCCCCATAGACTAGGGTAACAGAAGGGGAGCCTTTCTCTCTCTCATATACCTCAGAGGCTGGGTCTTTTCTGCTTACAAATTACAACCACTATATTCACTTCAGATCAGTCGCTCAGTCGTGTCCGACTCTTTGCGACCCTATGAATCGCAGCACGCCAGGCCTCCCTGTCCATCACCAACTCCCGGAGGTCACTCAGACTCACATCCATCGAGTCAGTGATGCCATCCAGCCATCTCATCCTCTGTCGTCCCCTTCTCCTCCTACCCCCAATCCCTCCCAGCATCAGAGTCTTCTCCAATGAGTCAACTCTTCGCATGAGGTGGCCAAAATACTGGAGTTTCAGCTTTAGCATCATTCCTTCCAAAGAAATCCCAGGGCTGATCTCCTTCAGAATGGACTGGTTGCATCTCTTTGCAGTCCCAGGGACTCTCAAGAGTCTTCTCCAACACCACACAGTTCAAAAGCATCAATTCTTCGGCACTCAGCCTTCTTCACAGTCCAGCTCTCACATCCATACATGACCACAGGAAAGACCATAGCCTTGACTAGGCGAACCTATGTTGGCAAAGCAATGTCTCTGCTTTTGAATATGCCATCTAGGTTGGTCATAACTTTCCTTCCAAGGAGCAAGCGTCTTTTAATTTCATGGCTGCAGTCACCATCTGCAGTGATTTTGGAGCCCAGAAAAAGAAAGTCTGACACTGTTTCCACTGTTTCTCCATCTGTTTCCCATGAAGTGGTGGGACCAGATGCCATGATCTTCGTTTTCTGAATGTTGAGCTTTAAGCCAACCTTTTCACTCTCCACTTTCACCTTCATCAAGAGGCTTTTGAGTTCCTCTTCACTTTCTTCCATAAGGATGGTGTTATCTGCATATCTGAGGTTATTGACATTTCTCCCAGCAATCTTGATTCCAACTTGTGCTTCTTCCAGTCCAGCGTTTCTCATGATGTACTCTGCATATAACTTAAATAAACAGTGTGACAATATACAGCCTTGACGTACTCCTTTTCCTATGTGGAACTAGTCTGTTGTTCCGTGTCTAGTTCTAACTGTTGCTTCCTGACCTGCATACAGATTTCTCAAGAGGCAGATCAGGTGGTCTGGTATTCCCATCTCTTTCAGAATTTTCCACAGTTTATTGTGATCTACACAGTCAAAGGCTTTGGCATAGTCAATAAAGCAGAAATAGATGTTTTTCTGGAACTCTCTTGCTTTTTCCATGATCCAGCGGATGTTGGCAATTTGATCTCTGGTTCCTCTGCCTTTTCTAAAACCAGCTTGAACATCAAGAAGTTCACGGTTCACATATTGCTGAAGCCTGGCTTGGAGAATTTTGAGCATTACTTTACTAGCGTGTGAGATGAGTGCAATTGTGCGGTAGTTTGAGCATTCTTTGGCATTGCCTTTCTTTGGGATTGGGATGAAAACTGACCTTTTCCAACTTGTGGCCACTGCTGAGTTTTCCAAATTTGCTGGCATATTGAGTGCAGCACTTTCACAGCATCATCTTTCAGGATTTGGAATAGCTCCACTGGAATTCCATCCCCTCCACTAGCTTTGTTCGTAGTGATGGTTCCTAAGGCCCACTTGACTTCACATTCCAGGATGTCTGGCTCTAGGTCAGTGATCATGCCATCATGATTATCTAGGTTGTAAAGATCTTTTTTGTACAGTTCTTCTGTGTATTCCTGCCACCTCTTCTTAATATCTTCTGCTTCTGTTAGGTCCATACCATTTCTGTCCTTTATCGAGCCCATCTTTGCATGAAATGTTCCTTTGGTATCTCTGATTTTCTTGAAGAGATCCCTAGTCTTTCCCATTCAGTTGTTTTCCTCTATTTCTTTGCATTGATCGCTAAAGAAGGCTTTTTTATCTCTTCTTGCTATTCTTTGGAACTCTGCATTCAGAGATGTTTATATCTTTCCTTTTCTCCTTTGCATTTCGCTTCTCTTCTTTTCACAGCTATTTGTAAGGCCTCCCCAGACAGCCATTTTGCTTTTTTTCATTTCTTTTCCATGGGGATGGTCTTGATCCCTGTCTCCTGTACAATGTCATGAACCTCATTCCATAGTTCATCAGGCACTCTATCTATCAGATCTAGGCCCTTAAATCTATTTCTCACTTCCACTGTATAATCATAAGGCATTGGATTTAGGTAATACCTGAATGGTCTAGTGGTTTTCCCTACTTTCTTCAATTTCAGTCTGAATTTGGCAATAAGGAGTTCATGATCTGAGCCACAGTCAGCTCCTGGTCTTGTTTTTGCTGATTGTATAGAGCTCCATCTTTGGCTACAAAGAATATAATCAATCTGATTTTGGTGTTGACCATCTGGTGATGTCCATGTATAGAGTCTTCTCTTGTGTTCTTGGAAGAGGGTATTTGCTATGACCAGTGCATTTTCTTGGCAAAACTCTATTAGTCTTTGCCCTGCTTCATTCCGCATTCCAAGGCCAAATTTGCCTGTTACTCCAGGTGTTTCTTGACTTCCTACTTTTGCATTTCAGTCCCCTATAATGAAAAGGACATCTTTTTTGGGTGTTAGTTCTAAAAGGTCTTGTAGGTCTTCATAGAACTGTTCAACTTCAGCTTCTTCAGCGTTACTGGTTGGGGCATAGACTTGGATTACTGTGACATTGAATGGTTTGCCTTGGAAACGAACAGAGATCATTCTGTTGTTTTTGAGATTGCATCCAAGTACTGCATTTCGGACTCTTTTGTTGACCATGATGGCCACTCCATTTCTTCTGAGGGATTCCTGCCTGCAGTAGTAGATATAATGGTCCTCTGAGTTAAATTCACCCATTCCAGTCCATTTGAGTTCGCTGATTCCTAGAATGTCGACATTCACTTTGGCCATCTCTTGTTTGACCACTTCCAATTTGCCTTGATTCATGGACCTAACATCCCAGGTTCCTATGCAATATTGCTCTTTACAGCATCGGACTTTGCTTCTATCACCAGACACATCCACAGCTGGGATTCTTTTTGCTTTGGCTCCATCCCTTCATTCTTTCTGGAGTTATTTCTCCACTGATCTTCAGTAGCATATTGGGCCCCTACTGACCTGGGGAGTTTCTCTTTCAATATCCTATCGTGACATTGTACAGGAGACAGGGATCAAGACCATCCCCATGGAAAAGAAATGCAAAAAAGAAAAATGGCTGTCTGGGGAGGCCTTACAAATAGCTGTGAAAAGAAGAGAAGCGAAAAGCAAAGGAGAAAAGGAAAGATATAAACATCTGAATGCAGAGTTCCAAAGAATAGCAAGAAGAGATAAGAAAGCCTTCTTTAGCAATCAATGCAAAGAAATAGAGGAAAACAACTGAATGGGAAAGACTAGGGATCTCTTCAAGAAAATCAGAGATACCAAAGGAACATTTCATGCAAAGATGGGCTCGATAAAGGACAAAAATGGTATGGACCTAACAGAAGCAGAAAATATTAAGAAGAGGTGGCAAGAATACACAGATCAGATCAGATCAGTCACTCAGTCGTGTCCGACTCTTTCCGACCCCATGAACTGTAGCACGCCAGGCCTCCCTATCCATCACCAGCTCTCGGAGGTCACTCAAACTCACATTCATTGAGTCAGTGATGCCATCCAGCCATCTCATCCTCTGTTGTCCCCTTCTCCTCCTGCCCTCAATCCCTCCCAGCATCAGAGTCTTCTCCAATGAGTCAACTCTTCGCATGAGGTGGCCAAAATACTGGAGTTTCAGCTTTAGCATCATTCCTTCCAAAGAAATCCCAGGGCTGATCCCCTTCAGAATGGACCAGTTGGATCTCCTTGCAGTCCAAGGGACTCTCAAGAGTCTTCTCCAGCACCACAGTTCAAAAGCATCAATTCTTTGGCGCTCAGCCTTAGGCATCTGGTCCCATCACTACATGGGAAATAGATGGAGAAACAGTGGAAACAGTGTCAGACTTTCTTTTTCTGGGCTCCAAAATCACTGCAGATGGTGACTGCAGCCATGAAATTAAAAGACGCTTACTCCTTGAAAGGAAAGTTATGACCAACCTAGATAGCATATTCAAAAGCAGAGACATCACTTTGCCAACAAAGGTTCGCCTAGTCAAGGCTATGGTCTTTCCTGTGGTCATGTATGGATGTGAGAGCTGGACTGTGAAGAAGGCTGAGTGCCAAAGAATTGATGCTTTTGAACTGTGGTGTTGGAGAAGACTCTTGAGAGTCCCTTGGACTGCAAGGAGATCCAACCGGTCCATTCTGATGGAGATCAGCCCTGGGATTTCTTTGGAAGGAATGATGCTAAAGCTGAAACTCCAGTATTTTGGCCACCTCAGGCGAAGAGTTGACTCATTGGAGAAGACTCTGATGCTGGGAGGGATTGAGGGCAGGAGGAGAAGGGGACGACGGAGGATGAGATGGCTGGATGGCATCACTGACTCGATGAATGTGAGTCTGAGTGACCTCTGGGAGCTGGTGATGGATAGGGAGGCCTGGCGTGCTGCAGTTCATGGGGTCGCAAAGAGTCGGACAGGACTGAGCGACTGATCTGATCTGATCTGATCATTTTGCCTTTTCATACTGTTCATGGGGTTCTCCAGGCAAGAATACTGAAGTGGTTTGCCATTCCCTTCTCCAGCGGACCACACCCTGTCCGATCTCTCCACCATGACCCGCCCATCCTGGGTTGCCCCATGGGCATGGCTTAGTTTCATTGAGTTAGACAAGGCTGTGATCCTAGTGTGATTAGAACGACTAGTTTTCTGTGAGTATGGTTTCAGTGTGTCTGCCCTCTGATGCCCTCCTGGAACACCCACCATCCCACTTGGGTTTCTCTTACCTTGGGCGTCGGGTATCCCTTCCCGGCTGCTCTAGCAAAGCACAGCCATCGCACCTTATCTTGGACGAGGGGTCTCTCCTCACCGCCGCCCCTCCTGACCTTGGAGGAGTGGTATCTCCTCACCTCCGCCCTTCCTGACCTCGGTCGTGGGGTAGCTCCTCTCGGCCGCGCTCTTAGTGCTCCGGTCGCAGCCGGCGAGGCGCTCTTGGTGCACCGGTCGCAGCCGGCGAGGCGCCATTTTCACTAGTGGTCTGATATTAAAAAGTAGTTTTTATTGTTGAAAAAAGTTAGAAACCATGATTACTATGGGATAAGTACTGGCCCAGATGTCCAGTGATGTGATATCTAAACTTGATTCTGAAATTAACAGGATCTCTATCATACCAATAATCTGGTTTCTTCCTCTTTGAATTCAAGGTTGCTTTTTGTTTGTTTAATTTTCATTTATTAATTTGCCAATTACTAGAGTTCTAGCCCCCAAATTCTCAGATATCTCAAAGTTACTTGTAGATTGTCATTGTTTGTGTTTCTTTTGACAGTTTTTAATAGCATTGATTAATTTGACTTTCTATCAATTCCATTAAATTGTAAAATAGGAAAAAGAAACTTGACTGGGTGAAGGGCCGATAGGCATTTGAATCTCATGCAGAATGTTACATTTCAGTTTTTAAAATTAGCCTATTGAAATATTTCTATATATTTTTAAGTGCAGAAAACACACTTATTAATCTTCACCCAGCTACTGAACTTCACAGATCATTAAAAATGTGTTATGAGAAGTTAGGCACTTGCCCCAGTTATAGATGGTGATAAAATTAGGAAATGAATCATATGTTTCCATCAGATCAGATCAGATCAGTCGCTCAGTCATGTCTGACTCTTTGCAACCCCATGAATCGCAGCACGCCAGGCCTCCCTGTCAATCACCAACTCCCGGAGGTCACTCAGACTCACATCCATCGAGTCAGTGATGCCATCCAGCCATCTCATCCTCCGTCGTCCCCTTCTCCTGCTGCCCCCAATCCCTCCCAGCATCAGAGTCTTCTCCAATGAGTCAACTCTTTGCATGAGATGGCCAAAATACTGGAGTTTCAGCTTTAGCATCATTCCTTCCAAAGAAATCCCAGGGCTGATCTCCTTCAGAATGGACTGGTTGGATCCCCTTGCAGTCCAAGGGACTCTCAAGAGTCTTTTCCAACACCACACAGTTCAAAAGCATCAATTCTTCGGCGCTCAGCCTTCTTCACAGTGCAGCTGTCACATCCATACATGACCACAGGAAAGACCATAGCCTTGACTAGGCGAACCTTTGTTGGCAAAGTAATGTCTCTGCTTTTGAATATGCTATCTAGGTTGGTCATAACTTTCCTTCCAAGGAGTAAGCGTCTTTTAATTTCATGGCTGCAGTCACCATCTGCAGTGATTTTGGAGCCCAGAAAAAGAAAGTCTGACACTGTTTCCACTGTTTCTCCATCTATTTCCCATGAAGTGATGGGACCAGATGCCATGATCTTCGTTTTCTGAATGTTGAGCTTTAAGCCAACCTTTTCACTCTCCACTTTCACTTTCATCAAGAGGCTTTTGAGTTCGTCTTCACTTTCTGCCATAAGGGTGGTGTCATCTGCATATCTGAGGTTATTGATATTTCTCCCGGCAATCTTGATTCCAACTTGTGTTTCTTCCCTTAATTTTAAAAATGGAAGTTACCACTGGAATAAACTAAATGGAGAGACTGCCAGAGTGCAACTAATTTTAAAATGCAGTTTTGAGAAGACTTAAAATTCTGTTTACAGTTAGAATTACTACAGCGGATATGAAAATAGAGATGAGAATGACTCAACATATGTTTCTCAGATAAATGTGGAGTCAGGTTATAGAAAGGATTAAAAGAAAGAGAACATTCTTAAGCTCAAAACATTTTACCTCGTGTATAGAACACAGCACCAGAATGGCCATTCTGCTTGGCCTCAGTTGAACAAAAGAGCAAAAACATTCTGCTTCGACTGGGTTAGCTTATCTTAAATGAAAAATACTCCAAGGAAACATGGGGTTTCATACTACAGAAAGCCTTCTGATTTAGAATTTACTGGTTTTGAATTTTAATCTTGGCAGTTAAAATGCTTTAATATATGGAGACTATTCAACTTAATAGAAGACAGGTATTTCTGCTTTCTCTGCAGCCTTCAGAGAGATTTTGCTGGGGAAAGTGACATAGACACATAGGTAAAGAACAAACAAGCAAACAAACAAAAAATCCCCAAACCTGTGAACACATGTATTGTTTTCATCATTTCCACACGTGGGTTAAAGGCTTCTGAAAATGCCAGAACACTTCTCTGTACCCTCTGATGTGTGATTACATATCGTCACTGTCCTGCAGAGCCCAGCATGCAGGGTTTTGAGGTTTTCAGAAACCTCAGTACTCTAAGGTGGAGTAGGTAGCTTGGAATTTGAGTCAACATCTCCAAGACTTGGGGACAGTTGCCTGGTGACACGAGAGTAACGTGAACCAGAGTCCTCATCATTCAAATGAAATGAGCTGCCATACACATACTGATTTGGTTTTTCTTTAAGCTCACACTTTTCGGTACAAGTGAAATGTTTTTAGTAAAATTTATCCATCTAGCTGAGAAAATTCCAAGTTTTGAGGTTGTTGCAACAAATACACCTTGTCCACAAGTATTTAATTTTTTTTTCCATTGGAGGAAAATTGCTCTACAATGTTGTATTGGTTTCTGTTCCACAGCAAGGCAAATCAGCCATAACGAGATGTATTATCAGCTCCCTCTTGAGCCTCCCTCCTGTCCCCCATCCCACCCCTCTAGGTCATCACAGAGCGCCAGGCTGGACTCCCTGAGCTACAACAGCAGCTTCTCACCAACTATCTATTTTACACATGATAGCATATATATCGGAGAAGGAAATGGCAACCCACTCCAGTGTTCTTGCCTGGAGAATCCTGTGGACAGAGGAGCCTGGTTGGCTGCCGTCTCTGGGGTCGTACAGAGTCGGGCACGACTGACGCCACTTAGCAGCAGCAGCAGCAGCAGCCACAGTGTATTTATGTCAGTGCCGCTGTCTCCACTTGTCCACTCTCTCCCTCCCCGACTGTGCCCACAAGTCCACTCTCTGCATCTAAGTCTGCATTCCTTCCCTGCGTCTAGGTTCATCAGTGCTACTTCTCTAGTTTCCATATACACAGGTTCAGTTCAGTTCCGTCGCTCAGTCGTGTCGGACTCCTTGTGACCCCATGAATCGCAGCACACACACGTTAATATACAGTAATTTGTTTTTCTCTTTTGACTTGCTTCACTCTGTATAAGAGGTTCTAGGTTCTTAAAAGTTGAAACAAATTGGCTTTTAAAAGCTTATGAATGAATTAGAATATGCTTTAATAACTGCTTTCTCCTTTCATTCATGGCTATTTCTAATAAATGATTGCGGCATTTAGGTAGCCTTAAGTATGTAAGGTAAGAAGAGTGAAACAGGTAACAACTGAAAACTACTTAATTACTAGAAATAAAACTGTAGGAATCTAGTTTCTCCTGCCTTCACTGCAAATGAAAAATAAGGGGATACTTTAGCCATTGAAGAAACACTGCATGACATCGATTAGAGAAACTAAGCTTCAAAGAGGTTAAAGAATCTGGCCAATGTCATGCAAACTGTGGTATCAAGAACACAGGTTTGACTCCAACACCCCCACCAACCTCACAAACAGGCAGAAGGTAAAATGCTGATAATTCAGAAAAGTCTTTCTGCATCATTCCCAAATGCCACTCCTTATCCATTAGCTAATTTGTGGAAGTGCCACCATTAACAATTTGCTTCTTTGGTCTGAGACTTTGTCTGGCACTGTCCTTGTAGGGAACCACACACAGATCATATTCCTGTGAATGAATTAAGTAAATATTTTCCAAACGCTAGTTTGAGTAGGATGAAAGTGAAGAGGGCATGGGAAGGTCTATGGCAGAAGCAGGGCCTGGGGAGGAGAACAAGAGGAAATTGATGAGGGAAGATGGTAAAGGGTGCAAAGCATTTGGTCTGGGAGAATCTGTAGTTGACCAGAGGCTGGACTTACTGTTGTAATGAAATTGTTCTCCAGAATATGTTCATTCCGTGTCTCCCTTACTCTCTGCCTTTTAGTATTCATTCTTGGGGCTTCGGGCTTCCCTGATAGCTCAGTTGGTAAAGAATCCGTCTGCAATACAGGAGATCCCGGTTTGATTCCCGGGTCTAGAAGATCCACTGGAGAAAGAATAGGCTACCCGCTCCAGCATTCCAGGGCTTCCCTTGTGGCTCAGCTGTTAAAGAATCTGCCTGCAGGGCGAGAGACCTGGGTTCTATCCCTAGGTTGGGATAGGGAGAAGGGAAAGGCTACCCACTCCAGTATTCTGGCCTGAGAATTCCATGGACTATATAGTCCATGAGTTCGCGAAGAGTCGGACCTGACTGAGTGACTTTCACTTTTACTTTCTTTCTTGGGGCTTCCCAGGTGGCTCAGTGGTAGAGAATCTGCCTGCCAGTTCAGGAGATCCAGGAGATGTGAGTTCTATCGCTGGGTCAGGAAGATCCCCTGGAGAAGGAAATGACAACCAAATCCAGTAATTTTGCCTGGAAAATCTCATGATCAGAGGAACCTGGCAGGCTACAGTTCATGGGGTCACAAAGAGTCAGACGTGACTGAGCACACACACATTCTTTCTCAGTATTTGCCTTATTATAAACAGCTGTTTTTTGTTTACCACATTTCAAAAGATTACTTCTGATATTTTTTTATTCAAGAGATGCACATCTATAAGTGATGCTCCCCCAAATTACAGAGTTGAATCAAATGAGATCTTCAAACTTGCCTTTCCCTTAGTCCATTTCATTGTTTTTATAATCTCTTTAAGTGACTTAGAGATATCTTAGTCAATATATCTCAGATCTTCTGGCCTCTCAAAATGACTCTCCAGGGTCAACAAGCTTTAGTGAGGAATCGTTCCAGCTATTTTTATTGTATCCGTATGTCTATCCATGCTTCCCTTCCCAGCTAATGAGGCTCTTTGAGAATTTTCTGTAATGACAGTTCTCTTCAGTTTATTGCAAACTGAAATATATGAAAAAGTCAGCTCTTTAGTACTTTCTTCAGTTATTTTAATTACAATGAAATTGGGGGAATTTTTCCATACTAAAATTAATCATTCTCTTTAATCAAATCTCAAAGGAAAACAGTAAAAGTCTGATGTGAAATGGATCAGAGTGACAGGATGACTTGAAAGGTCTTGCTTGGTTCAGGAGCACTGCCAGCATAGGGTTTAAAGCAGCAATGCTTAAAATGCCAATACAGAGTGTTTTTGTTTTTGTTTTTTTAACCAAATTCTATAACATGAGCTTCCTGTCTGCACAGATAGGATCTGCATATGATGAGGACTGCATGGTGAGATCCATGAGAAGTTAACCCAAAAAGCACTCATTGAAGACTTACTATCACTGACCATGCTGCTGCTGCTGCTAAGTGGCTTCACTCGTGCCCGACTCTGTGCGACACCATAGATGGCAGCCCACTAGGCTCCTCTGTCCCTGGGATTCTCCAGGCAAGAACTGGAGTGGGTTGCCATTTCCTTCTCCAATGCATGAAAGTGGAAAGTGAAAGTGAAAAGTGAAAGTGAAGTCGCTCAGTCGTGTCTGACTCTTAGCGACCCCATGGACTTCAGCCCACCAGGCTCCTCCATCCATGGGATTTTCCAGGCAAGAGTACTGGAGTGGGGTGCCATCTGGACAAAGTTTTATAATTTAATTTTTATTTTATTTTTTTTTGCAGGGGAAAATGGACAAAGGAAAGGATCAATGAGGGTGGGAGGGAAATGGGAAGAAAGAAGGGGAGTGATGGTGGGGAGGAGTATATGTAATTTCTTAACCAATGGCTTTCTGTTTATAATCACAAAGAACACTTAAAAAAAATCATGGTGAATTCATCCTATATTAGGAGGTTTGTTCTCGAAATGAAAAGTTCAGGAAACAAAAAGTCCAGTTTGGGTGTCTTCATCTTTAGGCACATCTTGGTATTTTGTATTGGTAGGTCTATCTTTACCACAATATATTATTTAGGACAGGATCACATTTGTCACCTCTTCCTCCCTACTACCCAAAGTGGTACCAAACCCATAAAATAGTCAATAAACCTTTACAGAGTGAACAAATAGGTCTTTTTTTTTTTTTTTTTTAAACTCTCCTGAGTGAACTGAATTTTTTGAGGCTCATAAGTAAATATGTTTTGCTCTTTACTTTGTCTATTACAGCCAGATTATATGCTGCTAAGTCGCTTCAGTTGTGTCCGACTCTGTGCAACCCCATAGACGGCAGCCCACCAGGCTCTGCCGTCCCCGGGATTCTCCAGGCAAGAACACTGGAGTGGGTTGCCATTTCCTTCTCCAATGCATAAAAGTGAAAAGTGAAAGTGAAGTCGCTCAGTCGTGTCTGACTCTTAGCGACCCATGGACTGCGGCCCACCAGGGTCCTCCGTCCATGGGATTTTCCAGGCAAGAGTACTGGGGTGGGGTGCCATTGCCTTCCCCCAGATTATATGAGTGGGGTATTAAAGTCTCCCACTATTATTGTATTGCTGCATATTTCTTCTATTATATTAATTAATGTTTGTCTTAGATATATCAATGCTCCAATGTTGGGTGCATATATATTTATAATTGTTATAACTTCTTTTTGGATTGTTCCTTTAAGTCGTTATGTGTAACCTTCATTGTCTCCTTTTCAAGATCTTTAAAGTCAATTTTATCTGATATAAGTATTGCTACTCCTGTTTTCTTATGGTCCATATTTGCATAGAAAATCTTTTTCCAGCCCTTCATTTTCAGTCAGTATATATCCCCTATTTTAAGGTGGTTCTCTTGTAGACAACATATATAGGGGTCTAGTTTTTGTATCCATTTGACCCATTTTAGTCTTTTGGTTGTCTCTTGTAGACAAGGTATGTAGGGGTCTTGTTTTTGTATCGATTCGGCCAGTCTTTGTCTGTTGATTAGGGCATTCAGCCCATAAATGTTTAAAGCAATTATTGATAAATAAGATTTACTTTATTGTTTTGGGTTCAAATTTATACACCCTTTTAGTGATTCCTATCTAGAGAATGTCCTTTAGTTTTTGTTGGAGAAATGGTTTAGTGGTGCAAAATTCTCTCAACTTTTGCTTATCTGTGAAGCTTTTGATTTCTCCTTCATATTTGAATGAGATCCTTGCTGGATACAATAATCTAGGCTGTAAGTTATTTTCTTTCATCACTTTAATTACGTCTTGCCATTCCCTCCTGGCTTGGAGAGTTTCTATTGAAAGATCAGCTGTTATCCTTATGGGAATTCCCTTGTGAGTTATTTGATGTTTTTCCCTTGCTGCTTTTAATATTTGTTCTTTATATTTAATCTTTGTTAAATTGATTAATATGTGTCTTGGGGTGTTTCGCCTTAGGTTTAACCTGTTAGAGACTCTCTGGATTTCTTGAACTTGAGTGGTAATTTCCTTCTCCATTTTAGGGAAGTTTTCAACTATTATCTCCTCAAGTATTTCCTCATGATCTTTCTTTTTATCTTCTTCTGGAACTCCTATGATTCGAATGTTGTAGCGTTTGATGTTATCCTGGAGGTTTCTGAAATTGTCCTCATTTCTTTTGATACGTTTTTCTTTTTTCTCGTCTGATTCATTTATTTCTAGGATTCTACCTTCTAATTCACTAATCCTATCTTCTGCCTCTGTTATTCTACTATTTGTTGCCTCCAGGGTGTTTTGGATCTCATTTATTGCATTATTCATTATGTGTTGACTTTTTTATTTCTTCTAGGTCCTTGTTAAACCTTTCTTGCATCTTCTCAATCCTTGTCTCCAGACTCTTTAACTGTGATTCTATTTTGATTTCGAGATTTTGAATTAATTTCGCTATCATTATTCAGAATTCTTTATCAGGTAGATTCCCTATCTCTTCCTCTTTGGTTTGGTTTGATGGGCATCTATCCTGTTCCTTTAGCTGCTGGGTATTCTTTTGTCTCTTCATTTTGTTAAAATTGCCAAGTTTAGAGTGTCCTTACTATATTCTGGTAGTTTGTTGAATTCTCTTTATTGAGGCAGTTTACAGGTCTTTTCAATATCTGATCTCTGCCTTGTTACACAGGGGGCGGAGATGAACACCCAAATCTAAACCGGCCAGGTTCAGGCACTCGGATAATCCTCAGAAGCACAGACTTGGTTGAGTCTGCGTTTTATGCCCTTCCCAGATCCGAGTAGCACAGGTGATGAAATGTTCAGCGAGTGCAGCTGCTGCGACTTATCGCCTCTCCGCCGCTCAGTTTTCTGGGTATAAAAACAGCGCACTTTCTCAGGCAGATGTTGACCATCCAGAGCCCCAAGAAGCGTGAGTCAGTACAGAAACCTTCTCACAGTTCTGTTAGACGGTGTCTCTCTAGGGCTGTAATTGCCCGCCTCCGGCCCTGACTGCCTGTCGCCGGAGTGGGACGGCCTGCAGCCGGCCAACTCTGTGCAGCCCTTTGTTCCGTAGGTAGTCCTGGTGGTGTCTTAAGTTAGGGCTGGCTTTTGATGTAGTAGATAACCAACAGTCTGGTTATTTCACTCAGATAGCGCCCAAGATAGCCAGGCCAAATCCTTTCTCAAAGCAATGCAGGCCTCGCTGCTCCTCCTAGCCCAGCCCCCGCTTGCCAATAGCAAATGCTGGTGTCCGCGCCACTTCTCCGCAAAAGGAGTTACCGCAGGGCTCGTTTTCTCGTTTTGAAGACAATGAGTTGTCTTCCTAAGTGCCTGGTGTCCTCTGCCGGCATTCAGAAGTTGTTTTATCGAATTTATTCAGCATTCAAATGTTCTTTTAATGGATTTGTGGAGGAGAAAGTATTCTCCCCATCTTACTCATCCGCCATCTTAGCTCCTCCCCCATAATTTAATTTTTAATTTACTACAAGGTGATTTTAACAGGGTTTGCAGTTGGATAAGTCGATCTCCAAGGCTATGTGTATGTGTTGGTATACTTTGTTAAAACCACCAGTAAACAGTCTGTTCTTTTGGGTGACACATACTGTTAGATCTTGAAGCAACATCATTTATGGATTTTTTTTTTTTTCCTGTGTATTATTAAAGAAAGATGGAGGAGACTCTGACCTAACTTTTATTCCAGTTCAGTTGTTCTCAGGCTTGTATAATAGTAAGAATCTCCTAGGGTATTTGCAATACATATGGTGTCAAACACCCAGGATCTGAGGCTCTAGGGAGGCCACTGGGGGGGTCTGTATTGTTAAAAAAAACTTCCCATGTGAGTCTTCTGAGCAATTGGGAAACACTGCTCTAGTTCATCTGGCATAAGGTTAATTCTAGGTAAATAGACTTTTTACCCACCGTCTTTCCTCTTTATTTCTCCTGCTTTCCCTCATTAGGATTTTTTTTTAAATTCTTAAGAAGAGGTAATTTGTTTTAAATTCACTGTGTTAGTCCCCAGGCTGGGGTAGGTGAGATACAGTTTTCCCAGAGACCTTGTTTCTTTTTTTTTTGGCCTTCTTTTCCCACAATTTAATCAAGTATTAAGGTGAAAAATCTAGTTCTTCTCTGTGGAGTGGCTCATAACAAAGAAGAGGAATTAATTTACACTGCCTAGTGTCAGGATATAATATGATTATGTTGGCAAAGCTATAAAAAGCAGTAGCTAAAGCTCATAAAAAAAATTCGAAAGAGGTCACTGTTAGAGCAGATGGATAAGGCAAGTGCTTGATCATTTAGTAATTACTGAATAAAAGGATATTCGGGCCAATGTGTGTATAGCTAGGACAGCTTGGAGAAGGTCACCAAATCATAATTATAGCTTTCAAAGGGAGAGTTCAGAATTCTCTAGTAAAATGCGTTTTTATCTGTCTTGCTGTATAAAAATGACTAAAAGATCTGATGAATACTGTGCAGTCAACTGTCAGTTACTCCTAGGGGATCTAGAAGTAAGTTTCCTTTGCTGTATCCTTTGGGATCTTCTCTACTTAGTAATCAGAAAATGTCTTTGCGTAGTACAAACTTATTTTCATATTTAACCAAAACAAAGACAAATTACAGCAAAAAATTAATAAAGTCTAATATCAAACCAAAATATCTTGCAATATTTAAAGAAACATTTATACTGACCTCTGTTTTCAGTGACTTCTGCTAGTTGTGATGCAACTAAAAATAACAGTAATTAAAGATAAAATCATACCACGTGCCATAGGAATTTGCTTCCATTTTATTCTGTAAAAAGATTTAAGGGCATTTGAATGTGTATGTTCACAAATTATATAATTATACTGAATAGGTATATTATATAATAGTTAATAAGAAGTATGAAGAACAATTTTTATTCAAACTTATCCATATTATTTCAATTATATGATCTTCATTTTTAAGATTCAAAATTGAATTAAAATTTTTATATCAGATGAATTCCTTGAATACTGTTTTGAGTTTGGTTTAATATTATGGAAAATATGTTGTTCTGGGAGAGAAAATACGTGTATGGTAAGTGGCATAGTAGGTGAGTTTTATGTGACTTCTAGATTCCTAGCTTCACTACTCTAATTACTTTTATTCTATTGTCATGTATTCTCAATATCCATGGAATTTCCCAGGCAAGAATACTACAGTGGGTTGCCATTTCCTTCTCCAGGGAATCTTGCCAACCCAGGGATCAAACCCACATCTCCTGCATCTCCTGCATTAGCAGGTGGATTCTTGACCACTCAAGCCACCTGGGAAGCCCTACTCTTCTATTGTAATCTCTTCTCACAGAAGTTCAGTTACCTCATTGAGATAATCCCCACCCATCTGTATCTCTGACATTTGTTATAAGGATTAAATAAAATAATGTATATGAGGCAGTTTTCTACCTTGCTAAGTAAAGACTATTAAGAGTAGCTCTTTTAAATGCATATGGATGATAATTATGTTAATTATCAACTAGGATTTTTTTCTTCTTTATACTACTTTTAATGCCTTCTGTAGACACTGTTCCCTGAGGAGTGGTATTATCTAGATTAAAAGTTCACTAACTTTTTTATTAGTTTTTAAAAATGAAAACAAATTGTTATTTGCAAATAATTTGACTTTTGGGGAGAAAAATCTTTTTTGAGTTGTATGAGACCAGAGAACTGAGAACAGACCTTAGAATGGGAGAGGGCATTTGATGACATAAGAGTTCCTGTTTCTGGGAGGGAATTGAATCATTGACTATCTGGTAGAAGAGTTCAAGATATGAGGAGGCTCTCAGCATTGTCTGATTCCTCAGGGTGGTGCCCAGGACACCCTGAGTTGAGCCAGAGGAGGATGAAGCAGTAGACATTTGAATGGGGTTAGGAAATCCAAGTGTAGAAAGAACTAGGTCTTGATTCCCAGGGAAACTGAGCATATTAAAGAGGTTTCTTACCTTCTATAACCTTAGAGAGACAGAGAACCAATGGTGAGCTTCAGCAGATGGAGCTGAGGGCTGCTTCATGGAGTTCTGTGGCCCCCAGAAAGGTGTAGGAGTGACTGAAATAACCTCAAGAAGGACACAGTGTGGTTTAAATAGGCATGGACCCTAAATATCCTGAGGTTGGAACCATGAGAAGGCAGCTCTACTTGAGGTTATGGTTGGGAACCATGTACCTTCCATGTACCTAATAACTTTGAGGAATTTAATAGCAGTGGCAGTGCCTTACACTGTGTATGGGACAATGGTTCATCCCCTTTTTGTGAGCATTTGTATGTCCTTAGTAAGTATCTCAAACAAATCTCCTTGGAGGATGTCACTGATATTATGTCATACCTGGAGAAAGGTGAATAGCTAAGATCTTACCTGTAGAGACTGGGTGCAATGCAAGGATGCTGAAGCATTGCATGGGCATATATGGTAGATTGTGTTCCTTCAGTGGTAAAGGCAAACCATGGCTGAGAGGCTATTGAACTAGACATTTTACAGAACATATTCTCTTAGCCAAATTTATAGGAGCAAAATATTTAACAGTTGCTGATTGGATGAAGTCAGCAATTTAAATAATCAAGTTATTAGGTATAGAGGCCTTATTGGGATGGGACCATGGTTCTACTGGTGCAGCAATCCACTTTGGGGTACCATTCTTCTGTTCCACATTTAAGAACAGGCCAAATAGGACTGTTAAATGGAGAAGCAGTGGGGATAACAACCCTTCACTCAGTTCCTCTTATATAACAAATTTTAATCCCTGTAGACCTTGTTTTAAATTACCTTGAGTCATGTTAACTATTTTAACTAGGGAAAGGGGTGGGGAGAGTCATGGTTTCTTATTTTGTCAAGCCAATTTATAAGTGTCAAAGCCTTAATTTGATTTTCATTTATTTTTCATTGGGTCAGAGTGTCCACGTCCATGCCCATGAGATATTTTAGAGCAATGAGTGCTGTAACGATGGGAAATTTAAGCAAGACAAAAATTTCTGAAGTTTAAGGTGAGGCATACCTATTTGTCCTCTCTTTTATGTTCAGTGACTCTCCTAAGTAAATACCCCATTATGGGAGATATGATGTTTAAATTAATGGGATTCTCAGGTATAATTGTAATTTTAGCCCTAGTATTGGTTAAAGCCATAAAGGTTTGTCACTTGGAGAATTTCAGCAGATATTAATTTAAGCCCATTTGGAAAGACACAGGAGCCTTGAATGATGAACTCTCATCATTTGCTATGTAAATTCAATCAGTAAATTTTGAATTTTCAGCTGGGTCAAATTGTGGACTTTTGTTTTAGGTTGTTTTTGTATCAAGGTTTCTTTCTTTCCTTATTTTGTTTATCTGTATATTGTTTTCGCTCACTGAATATACTTGGGGGTGAGGTATGATCCTCTCTACCTTGATTAAATTTGTAAGTTACTTCCTCCAGAGACCTTCAAATTAGTAATATCAGAGTTGAAATGGTTGATTTATATGGTTTTAAGACCCTGGGCTTAGATTGGGTTTGAATTAACCTCTTCCTGATACCACAAGCGTTCCCCTATAATCCCAAGAGTCAGGAGCTTTGTTGCAATAGACATAGGCAGCAGAGTGGTACAGGGAAAGAGTGCTAGGCTTACAACCCAAGCATGATGGATCAAAACCATTCTCTGCTATGGTCCCCTTCCTAGCTCGTGCGCTTCCTGTCTTGTTTTTCTTTTCTCTTTTCCTCTGTACCAATTTCCTAGAAATATTTTGCTTTTCTAGCCATGTAAAGTTGCAGTTTTCAGTTTGTGCCTGCACATTCACCGGTGGTACAGACCTTCTGGGTGGTTATGGGGAAACACTCAGGAGCTAAATGGCCTTCCTCATCAGTGGGCACCTCTTCCTCCAGGGAATGTCAGTATCCCTCAGGTAAGGGTCCACATCAAGTAGAGTCATTTAATCCATGACTCGGATGGAGAACATAAGGCCCGTGACTGCAAGCTCTGCTCACTGGTGATCTGGAAAGCAGCAGTACTAAGCAAAGCCTAGGTGCATTGGCTATGGGTTTTACTTTAGGAGAGCAGTTGAGTGGGGCTTCCCTGGTAGCTCAGCTGGTAAAGAATCTGCCTGCAATGCGAATCCCGAGTTTGAATCCTGGGTCGGGAAGGTCCCTTGGAGAAGAGATAGGCTACCCATTCCAGTATTCTTGGGCTTCCCTGGTGGCTAAGACTGTAAAGAATCCACCCACAGTGCGGGACACTTAGGTTCGATCTCTGGGTTGGGAGGATCCCCTGGAGGAGGGCATGGCAACCCATTCCAGTATTCTTGCCTGGAGAATCCCCATGGAGAAAAGAGCCTGGCGGGTTGCAGTCTGAGGAGTCGCAAAGAGTTAGACACCAATGAGTGACTAAGCACAGCAGTTGAGTACCAAGGGCTCCTTCCTTGCTCCCACCCTTTTTTTATTTCACCAGCCCCTGGGCCACAGGCCACCACGTACAACTCGATAACCCTGGGGGTCAGGAGAGCACAATCAACTGCAGCAAGGGACGTGACAGCACAGGAAACCAGCAAGGTCACTACCCTTTGATGAACAGCATCACTGGAATACCATACTTAAATCTGTGTCGGGTGGCGGGCTCCTTTCTTTTCACAAACCTCACAAAAGGTTGTCTCTGGGCCTGTCTCACAGGCGCACAATTATAGCTTCTCCAGCCAGCCAGTGACAGTCACCAGGCTAGACTCAATGACCTAGCCTGACCTTGGTAAACAAGACTGAAGAACCAACTGGTTATGGTGCTGTGTTTTCACGCCTTTACAGCTGGGAGGCTCCGAGACCACCTGCCAAAGATGGACTAAACCTGCCAGCACCATTGTGCCCAGTTCAGTTCAGTTCAGCCACTCATTCGTGTCTGTGCTGGGTATAGTCAATTAACAGTTCTCATCTAGGAGACAGAGCGTATAGGGGCCAAAAGAGAGCAGCGACTGACAAACACAGCGAAGTGCCACCACAGGACACATTCAAACCTGCCAGAAACCGCTGGTTCCATCTCAGGCCATCTGCATCGCATCATGGAAGCAGATAAGTTGACTGAGAACAGTTAATTAAAACTGACTAGGTGTCCTCAGTTGGGTATGTTGTGTGGTTCATGACAGCAGAGTTGGTTTTTTTTTTTAATTAAATTTATTTCTTTTTAATTGAAGGATAATTGCCTTACAATATAGTGTTGTTTTCTGCCAAACATCAACATGAATCAGCTATAGATATACCTATGTCCCCTCCCTCTTAAACCTCCTTCCCACCTCCCTCCCCATCCCACCCCTAGGTTGTTACATAGCCTTGGTTTGAGTTCGCTGAGGCATACAGCAAATTCCCATTGGCTATGCAGAGTACATCATGAGAAATGCTGGACTGGAAGAAACACAAGTTGGAATCAAGATTGCTGGGAGAAGTATCAATAACCTCAGATATGCAGATGACACCACCCTTATGGCAGAAAGTGAAGAGGGGCTAAAAAGCCTCTTGATGAAAGTGAAAGTGGAGAGTGAAAAGGTTGGCTTAAAGCTCAACATTCAGAAAACGAAGATCATGGCATCTGGTCCCATCACTACGTGGGAAATAGATGGAGAAACAGTGGAAACAGTGTCAGACTTTCTTTTTCTGGGCTCCAAAATCACTGCAGATGGTGACTGCAGCCATGAAATTAAAAGACACTTACTCCTTGGAAGGAAAGTTATGACCAACCTAGATAGCACATTCAAAAGCAGAGACATTACTTTGCCAACAAAGGTTCGTCTAGTCAAGTCTATGGCCTTTCCTGTGGTCATGTATGGATGTGAGAGCTGGACTGTGAAGAAGGCTGAGCGCCGAAGAGTTGATGCTTTTGAACTGTGGTGTTGGAGAAGACTCTTGAGAGTCCCTTGGACTGCAAGAAGATCCAACCAGTCCATTCTGAAGGAGATCAGCCCTGGGATTTCTTTGGACGGAATGATGCTAAAGCTGAAACTCCAGTACTTTGGCCACATCATGCGAAGAGTTGACTCATTGGAGAAGACTCTGATGCTGGGAGGGATTGGGGGCAGGAGGAGAAGGGGACGATGGAGGATGAGATGGCTGGATGGCATCACTGACTCGATGGATGTGAGTCTGAGTGACCTCCAGGACTTGGTGATGGACAGGGAGGCCTGGCGTGCTGCGGTTCATGGGGTCGCAAAGAGTCGGACATGACTGAGCGACTGATCTGATCTGATCTGATCTATTTTACATATGGTGATGTATATGTCCTGGCATGCTGCGATTCACAGGGTCGCAAAGAGTCGGACACGACTGGGCGACTGAACTGAACTGAACTGAACTGAATGTTTATGTTCCCGTGTTTCTTTCTCCATACATCCACCCTCTCCTTCCTCCCCCATCCCCTGTGTCCATAGGTCTGTTCTCTGTGTTGACAGCAGGGATTTTATTGCCTCTTATTCGCGTCATTGATTAGGGAAAGATTAGTGTCTTGAGGATATGGGGATGGCTAAACACACAACACTTAACAGCACACGATTAGTCACATGTATTCACAGCCCAGGGAGAAGGGCACTGTACTTAGTAGCAGAGTGAAAAACCAAGGACTCTGGGAGGCGGACTTTATAGTAACAAGAGGACGTGGTGCCTTCTGGTTCTCACAAGAGGCTGTGATTGACTTGTTTGAATAATTCTGTAGGCTGATAGGAAACCACAAACCACCACCCAGGGATAAGCAGGAACTGTGCGTGGTGCCTCTGATAAAGAGGATTATTTAGCTAGAGTACATTATCCACAGGAGCAGAGTGTGGAGGGAAACTTATGATTCAGCCATTTGAAGCCCTTCTAGCTTTTGTAGATATCAGGTCGGCTTGTAATATTGAGGCTTAATTTTAGGCCTTACATCTCCTGGAAAAATAAATCTTGTGGATGATCGTGAATTGGTTGGAAATGTACACCAGAGAGAAGAAATTTTAATGTGGGAATAATGATTTTACTTTGAATCACAAGACTATTTTCTGCTATGAAGGAAGAATAGGGATCTGCAAGTTAAAATAAGTTCTGTTAAAGAAGAATGCCATTGTATTATTGTACATTTTTTAAATGACTGAGTGAAATGAATATCTTGCTGTTACTTGGATCAAAAACTATTGAAACTTAGAACTCCCTTTTCTGACACTTGTGAAGGCTTAATGTCCTTTAAAAAAATCTTAGGACGCAGCACCCTAAAATGTAGAATAAAATATTTTTGGAAGTCTTTTTAAGTGAATGTTTGTATTGGCAAATAAGAGAATACTTCATGAACCCAGAACAATGAGAAATCACAGGTCTAGAGGCAGGTTAGTCCTGTACCCAGAGGCTTCCCTGGGTTCCCTAGTGATTCACAGCTTCTGTTTTAAAGAGCTGTGATCTGGGGAAAAGGAAAGAAACTTTGGACCCACTTAAGTTGAGAAATCAGATTGAGATAAAGGTTTAATCTGCTCAAAGGGTAACATCAAAACCCTTAACCTTCAAAGGAAGGCAGGAAGAATACCTGTGAGTCTTGGCCTTGTCTCAGGTGGCAAAGGGAAAAGGGATATCTCCATCATTTACAACCAAAAGTGGAACCTCACTCAGGTTTGCAGCTCTGTCGTCTTTTCACTTTCATGCATTGGAGAAGAAAATGGCAACCCACTCCAGTGTTCTTGCCTGGAGAATCCCAGGGACGGGGGAGCCTCATGGGCTGCCATTTATGGGTCACACAGAGTCGGACACAACTGAAGCGACTTAGCAGCTGCAGCAGTCTGTATAATGTGAAAAATTCCATGCTGAGAATTTAAAGCAAACCAATTTGGTAGTGCCTCAGATACCCAGTGGCGGCAAATTCAGAGCCTATGTAGAAAAAAAAATACTTTAACTCAGATCTTGTGTAATTTCAAGGAAAACGCTTTAAAAAAAAAAAAAAAAGACATGTGATCACAATCCCAGATCGTAAAACATGCAAGGAAAGGAAATTCACCATGAGAAAGAGTCTACATAAACAATAAGCAACAATCAGACTATAAAGAATTCTGATACTGGAATTATTTTTATAGCATCAAAAAATGTTTAGTATATTTGAAGAGAGGTGAGTATATTTAAATTATTTGTGACTAAAGAATAAGATACTATAATACAACAAAGCAGAGTTGAAAAACACATTGTCTGAAATGAAAAATATAATAATTAGAAATTAAAACTTGATATATAGCTTATACAACAGATTAGGCACAGATGAGGACCTAATATATGTATGTATTAGACATAAATATATATCTATTATTTATAATAGTGGTGGTTTAGTTGCTAAAGTCGTGTCTGACTCTTGAAACCCTATGAACTGTAGCCTGCCAGGCTCCTCTGTCCATGCGATTCTCCAGGCAAGAATACTGGAGTGGGTTGCCATTTCCTTCTCCAGGGGATCTTCCCAACCCAGGAATTGAACCTGGGTCTCCTGCATTGCAGGCAGATTCTCTACTGACTGATCTATGAGGGAAGCCCTTTAAAGTTATTTGTGACTATTTATTATAATAGACTCATGTTATTATGGAGACTGAAAACTCCCACCCCCTGCAGTTAGCAGGCTGGAGACCCAGGAGCTGATAGTGTTGTTCTGCTCTTGAGTATAAGGGCTGAGAAGCAGGAGAGCTGATAGTGAAAGTTCTAGTAAAGTCTGAATCTGAAGGTAGGGGGACATGGATATATACCTTAACAGAATACAGACACAAAGAGCATATTCTGTCTTACTCAGCTTTTTGTTCCAGTAAGGCCTTTAATGGATTAGATTACACTGGGGCAGACAATCTGCTTTGCTCATTCTGTTGATTCAAATGTTAATCTCATCCAGAAATACCTCATAGTCACACCCAGAATAATGATTAAGCACATATCTCAGTACCCTGTAGCCTATTTCAAATTGACCATAATTAATCATTACAATCAGAAAAGTTCTTAACAGCAAAAATGAAATAAAGTAGGCTAGTATTGTGAAGTGCTTGTAGAAGGCAGCTTCAACCTAGAGTGGCATACCTTGCAAGAATGAAAATAAAATAGATTTTTTTCAGACATGGAAAAACCAGTAACTATCCCCATGCAGAAATTCCTAAAGGCTGGATTATATCCAGGAAAAAGGGGAGACTTTATGTCATAATTCAGTTGGACACAACTGAAGTGATTTAGCACACATGTGTGTCATAATTGCAGTGTGCAAAAAAGAACACTGTGGAAATATAATAGTATTAATTGATGCTTTTGAACTGTGGTGTTGGAGAAGACTCTTGAGAGTCCCTTGGACTTCAAGGAGATCAAACCAGTCCATCCTAAAGGAAATCAGTCTTTAATATTCATGGGAAGGACTGATGCTGAAGCTGAAGCTCCAATACTCTGGCCACCTAATGCGAAGAACTGACTCACTGGAAAGGACCCTGATGCTGGGAAAGACTGAAGGCAGGAGGAGAAGGGGATGACAGAGGATGAGATGGTTGGATGGCATCACCAACTCAATGGACATGAGTTTGAGCAAGCTCCGGGAGTTGATGATGGACAGGGAAGCCTGGCATGCTGCAGTCCATGGGGTCACAAAGAGTTGGACATGACTGGAGCAACTGAACTGAACTGATAGATATATAAAGTGAAGTGAAAGTGTTAGTCACTCTGTTGTGTCCAACTCTTTGAAACCCCATGGACTGTAGCCCACCAGGCTCCTCTGTCCATGGAATTCTTCAGGCAAGAATACTGCAGTGGGTTGCCATGTTCTTCTTCAGGGGATCTTCTCAACCTGGGGACAGAACCTGGGTCTCCCGCACTGCAGGCAGATTCTTACAGTCTCAGCCACCAATATAGAGGAAATGTAATTCTTAAGAGATATGTGCTAAAATATTTAGATATAAAAGTGTTGGGTTATTAGCAGCTTACTTTCAGGTAGTTGAACGAAAATTCTGTGTGTGTATGTGTATGTGCTTAGAGAAAGAGATTAAATATAGCAAACTGTTAGTAATTATTGAAATCAAGTGAAGTATTGGACTTGGACATGATTCACAGGAAGACACTATAACTTGAAGCCTGCTGCTGCTGCTGCTGCTAAGTCGCTTCAGTCGTGTCCGACTCTGTGCGACCCCATAGACGGAAGCTCACCAGGAAGCCATTTATTTGCTAATCCTAGAATTTTACTGTATTTGTATATAGTCATATATTATATTGATTATATTATATATTATATTAATATATAGTCATATGTTGATGTATATATCAACATTCAGAAAAGGAAGATCATGGCATCTGGTCCCATCACTACATGGGAAATAGATGGAGAAACAATGAAAACAGTGTCAGACTTTCTTTTTCTGGGCTCCAAAATCACTGCAGATGGTGACTGCAGCCGTGAAATTAAAAGACGCTTACTCCTTGGAAAGTTATGACCAACCTAGATAGCATATTCAAAAGCAGAGACGTCACTTTGCCAACAAAGGTTCGCCTAGTCAAGGCTATGGTCTTTCCTGTGGTCATGTATGGATGTGAGAGCTGGACTGTGAAGAAGGCTGAGCGCCGAAGAATTGATGCTTTTGAATTGTGGTGTTGGAGAAGACTCTTGAGAGTCCCTTGAACTGCAAGGAGATCCAACCGGTCCATTCTGAAGGAGATCAACCCTGGGATTTCTTTGGACGGAATGATGCTAAAGCTGAAACTCCAGTATTTTGGCCACCTCATGCGAAGAGTTGACTCATTGGAGAAGACTCTGATGCTGGGAGGGATTGAGGGCAGGAGGAGAAGGGGACGACAGAGGATGAGATGGCTGGATGACATCACTGACTCGATGAATGTGAGTCTGGGTGACCTCCGAGAGCTGGTGATGGATAGGGAGGCCTGGCGTGCTGCAGTTCATGGGGTCGCAAAGAGTCGGACATGACTGAGCGACTGATCTGATCTGATATATTATTTTAAACATCATTTTTTAAATGACTTTTGGACCATGCTCCTTGGACAAGATTCACAGGAAGACACTATAACTTGAAGCCATTTATTTGCTAATCCTAGAATTTTACTGTATTTGTATATAGTCATATATTATTTTAAAAATCATTTTTTCCATGATTGACAGAAACCTAGATATTGATGGTATCTTTCTGTGAATCCTCCAAGATCATCAGCAATAGTTTAAGTCCTTACAGTAGTTAACAGAGACCACATTAGTAGTTACATCCGTTGTCACAAATCAAGGGACCATATGTATATGTGTCTATTTCTGGAATCTATTTTAGTATATTTTTCTATTTGTCTGTCCTTAAAGACTATTACACTATTTTAATAACTCATACTCTGTAATAAATTTTCATGTCTTAAAGTATCAAATTCTCAAACCTTGTAATGAATCTTCAGGACCAATAGTGCTATCTTTTTTTCTTCCTTTTAAGAAATGAAGCTATTCTTGATTTGTTGGATTTGCAACACTTTTTTTAAACTTATTCCTCCTATTGTGGATTTTATTACAAATGTTTCTTTTTAATAACCTTCTAATCTCCTTCATATCAGTCTCAATTTTCAGACATTGCTCCTTGTACACATTTTTATTATGTGACTTGAAAGTTTTCACAGTTCCCTAGGGCTCTCAGGACTAAATGCAGTCTCCTTTATAATGAAATTCATCGCAACTTAGGTTCTAGTTTTGACCATGGTCCAACTTGTTTTCACAAATCTTTGTGGCATAATACTCTATTATAGCCAGTGTTTCCTTTTCCTTTATTTGTAACTTACCTTCTCGGAGAAGGCAGTGGCAAGCCACTCCAGTACTCTTGCCTAGAAAATCCCATGGATGGAGGAGCCTGGTAGGCTGCAGTCCATGGGGCCGCGACTGAGCGACTTCACTTTCACTTTTCACTTTCATGCAGTGGAGAAGGAAATGGCAACCCACTCCAGTGTTCTTGCCTGGAGAATCCCAGGGATGGCAGAGCCTGATGGGCTGCTGTCCATGGGGTCGCACAGAGTCGGACACGACTGAAGCGACTTAGCAGCAGCAGCAGCAGCAGCAACTTGCCTTCTACACTCTCACTTTCATGATTTAGCTAAAGATATTTCTTTGGCTTGGTAAAACCTTTTTATTTTCTTTCTGTCCTCCCAAATATTAAGGCCTAGTATATGTTCTATGGCTTCTGTGAAGTCTTTCTTAATTGCCCCACAAACTTAATAACATTTCTAAATTTGTTATAGTATTTTCCATTTATACCACTTATTTAAATACATCACATATTGACTTCTATTTTTACATTTCTTTTAATATTGTTGTTGTTTAGGCTCTAAGTTGTGTCCTGACTCTGTTGTGAACTCATGGATTGAAGCCTGCCAGGTTCCTCTGTGCATGGAATTTCCCAGGCAAGAATACTGGAGTGGGTTGCCATTTCCTTCTCCAGGGGATCTTCCTGACCCAGGAATCGATCCCCTGTCTCCTGCCTTGGCATGTGTGTTCTTTACCACTGGGCCACCAGGGAAGCCCATTCTTTTAATATGCATGTTTTTTATTTGTGCATTAGGTCACAGATTCTTTCTTCTAGAGTGAGAACCTTGTATTATGCTTCTTTTGTGTATCCCCACTGTGATTATCACAGTCTTTAGTCTTATTTGGCACTATTTATCCAGAATTCTGCACTGAGTTTAGGAGATATTAGATGCATATTAACAGTTTGTTGAATTAAGACTGAGGCTTTGTTCAACAAATATTTGGTGAGATGTAATAGAAGGAGCAAGGGATGAGGTGTCAGATAAAATGAATTCTGGTCTTGCCTCTGTCACTTGCTAGCTGGTTGCTTGTAGCCAAACCATTTTACTTCCGTGATGCTCAGGTTCCTCTCCTTTACAATGAAGACAGTGATGACTTCCCCACAGCACAGAACTGCATGAGCTTATTCTCATTAAAAGGCTTTGAAACCGTGTGTACTCAAGATATGCTTATGCAATTTTTCATATTATGAAAATCTTCATTACAGAAAATTTGAAAAACACAAAGTTCAAAGAAAAAAATATAAAACATTTATAATAATAATACTACTAGGAAAGAACCGACTGCTAAAATTTTGGTGTATTTCCCTTGCCATGTTTTTCTGTGCATATGTTTTCAAATTAATTTGTGTGTGTGTGTATATATATATATATACACACACATGTATGTATAGGTTTTGGATGTTTTTGTTATGTCAGTTGAATATATTTTAGTACAGTTTTTTCATGAGGACTTTTTTCCTGTTGAGCTTATATAACAAAAATAACAAAATTTTTTATTTTTAAAATGTTCTTTGTAAAACCTAAATGCATTCATATAAATAATTTTCCTTCTATTAATTGTAGATTGATACAAATATACATAATTTGATGAAAAAATATTTCAATGGTATGATTTTTCTCTTTGAAGTACTTGCTATTTTATGGGGAATTTCTTTTGCCTATATGACCCAGAAAAATTCTCAGAACAATTTTAAAGTTTTTCTCACTGTGATCTTGACTGAATATTGGGCTTGATGAAACTACAGTGATTTCTTCTGTAAAGAAAAATAAAATACTGAAGAGAACTCAGAGAACAAATCAGAACTTGAAAAGCTTCAATCATTTCCTTGCTTTTCTCAATTGGAAGGAAGAAGAAAGATGAAAATTAAACTCATTCAAAAAGACATTAAGAGATGTCCCAGAGAATTTTTCTTTGACTTGGGGAAATAGAAGAAAAAAATCATACTGGAACTTTTAAAGTTGTACACTTAAAGTCTCTTACCTATATATTAACATTATTTATTCAATTTCATTAGGAAAAGTTTGTGAATGATTTCAGTCATTAATTCTTACTTTTCTATTGTGTTTGACTTTCGGCTATGTATATTTTACATAGTTGGTATACACTCTGAAATTTTGGCTTACTAGGAATTTTTTTTTTCAAAACTTTTGTTAAAAATTTAGAATTATTTTGGCCTGGATAAGGTTGTAGTTCTAAGCTATAGTAGCAACAAGATACAAAATAAGTATAATCTAACTTTGAAATACATATAAGATATATGTATATGGTATGCTTGTGTATGTGGGCAATGAAAAAATTCTGGAAGGATAGTCACCAGAATTTTAACAGTGCTGTCATAGTGGGAAATAAGGCAAAAGTGGGAAATTTCCTCTCTTTGATGCTTTTCAAAATTGTCATTTTCCCCCAATAATGAACATACATTATTTTCATATGCAAAAAGAAAATAATTCATTTTGAAAAATAAAAGTGGAAAAATAACTGTTTCACTCGATAAACACATTTTATGGAATACCTACTAAATGCCAGGCATAGTTTTAGTGTACTTATCAGTGGAAAAAATCTACAAAAACCTCTGCCTTTGTAGAGCTTACATCTAGAGGGAGACAGACAGTAAACACCAAGTACAATCCTAATGAATGGTAATATACATTGGAAGCTACTAAGGATGCAGGGAAAGGAGAGCAAGGCAGGGAAGCTTAGGAGCTCCAGGGAGGAGATGCCACTGAATGGTGTGGCCAGGACAAGTCTCTCTGCGAAGGCAGACCCCTCTCATATATGATCTTCTGTGATCCTTCTTTCCTTACCATATTATATCATTATGTTATTACTCAGGTGAAGAATTCTTTTTCAGAAATCATGAAGAAATTGAGAATTTCAATCCTATATTACCTGTTAAGGAAACACTTAAACAAGGTTTGTTGCTTCAAGTGTATGGAGAGTTCACCTTCTGGGAGAAACTGTCCTAACAGAATAAGGGAGATATGACTTTCCCTGACAGGTGGCTTAATGTGGTATAGATGTGGCAGAAAGGTAGCCAACTTTGAGGGGGTGTGTGTGTGTGTGTGTGTGTGTGTGTGGCTGAGATGGACAATAAAGATGGAGAAAGGGAAGTTGTAAATAACTTTTTTTTTTTAATGCTCTTTTTTTTTTTTTTTTTAAACACCAAGTTTCTGGCAGTATCTCAGAGTCAATTCCTTTTTACTTTATACCTCACAACATCAGACACTGTCTCCTGAGCCACATCCACACCATGGCTTAACAGGGTAATTGATGTCCATAATGATAATCTATTATAGTGCCTATAAATTAATATGACTGATTTCTAAACAAATTTCATTTGGATAAGAGTTGGACACGACTGAAGCGACTTAGCAGCAGCAGCGGTTGTTAACTAGGCACATTTATCATTTATATTCATTAGTTTGGTTTAAGGTGGTAGACTAGATACTTTTAATCCTACTTCGAATAAATGTGGAGACATAATGAACTGGGAAGCCTTGTTGGAAGTCACAAGTCTGTTGGAAGGCAGAACAGGATTCAGCATCAGGGGTGTTCACTTTCAGGTGAACAGACATTTCATTGCACCATATGGACTTCTTAACAATCGTGAGAGCTAATTTAAGGGCACTCATTCCAAGGATGTACTAATGCCATTCAGTAATGCTGTCACTGCTCACAACTCTGCTTTGAAACCTTCATGTGCAGGAGTTTCCTTACTTAAGGAGGCGTGAAAAGAACCTGAAGAGCAGGGAAAGAAATGGATGAACAAATGGGACCTGCACTTGATATTAATGGTTTAAAAGTATAAAACATAATGTATTTTAAATGCTATATTATTTTATCATTACATTTTCTATGAATATAAAGTGAGTTGCACTTATGAAGTCACAAAAATATTTTGGGAGGTGGAATAAATATATAGCTTCTGAAAGTAATTACTTTGATAGCTATGATACGCATTAGTATGTATGCATTTTTTTAAAAAGAGTTCTATTTTTCTGTATCACGATGCATTTTTCCTTTGGAAGACAGATAAGCATATACATATATGTTGTGAAGTTTTCTGAAATAAAAGTATGCAGTTGAAAGTGTTTGTGCTTAAGTTATTACTTTAAATTACCTTTAAATTGGAAGAGTCATTACAGGGCTCTTTTTCATCATCACTGTTTCACTCTTGATAGAAATCGTAGAGGAAGAAAATAAATGCAGAAGATAAAAGGGCTTTATTTTTCCTCTTGTTGAGAATGAAAACGGTAAAGGAGAATTAGCTGGGTAAGTTAAAACTATAGAATTTGATCTTTTAAGGTATTAGAGGATTTCATGTTTGTACAAGGGAAAGCTGATGGATTGGATGTAACTGACTTTGTTGGCAAGTCTGTTCATGGTTAGCAGACATTTGGTCCTGTCCAAAACTCCATGAGACATTTGGTCCACCTCTAAAGGTCTTTGAAATTTCTGTGTGTGCTCAGTCATGTCCAACTCTTTGTGACCCCATAGACTGTAGCCGACCAGGCTTCTCTGTCCATGGGATTCTCCAGGCAAGAATATTGGACTGAGTTGCCATTTCCTTCTCCAGGGGATCTTCCTGACCCAGGGGTTGACACCAGGTCTCCTGCATTAGCAGGAGGATTCTTTACCACTTTGCCACCTGGGAAGCATCTGTGAACATATTTGATGGATGCCAAATGGTTTTGGACATGACCAAATAGGAACCTTTCATAAATGTCTCCATGGATGTTTTGGAAAGGATGAAATATGAACAAATACCAAGGACCTTTTGATATAGAACAGATGTCTTACAGATATTTCAGACAGGATTGAATGGTCCTGCAAGGCTGTTCATATTTTAATGTATATGGATCTTTTCTAGAGGGTTGATATCTGGAGAGTATAACTCTCAGATGCCCTGGATGAGGGTGCTTCTATAAGAGTTTGCGCATTAGCTACTACTCGGCATTTGACAAACAGCATTACTTATACCTGCAAGTCATTGTATTTGCCATAGTTCACAGCCTACCTCCAAAGCTATTTTAATGTTAATACAACAAATTTCATTGTAATATTTCATAATTGAACTTTCAGCTTTTATTAATAGTATTAATTATTAAAAACACCTTCACTGATGATGTTTGCCTACTCATAATGTATAGGTGTCAACTATTAATTCAACATTTAGTGAATTTATTGGGTATCTGTGTTGCAGGCCATGTACCAGGCAGAGGGATAGAAAGCCATCTGTACTGTGACCACATTGGTCAGAGTCAACTTCTGTTTCTCTCCTTCCTACTGACGTCATCAAAAGTCTCTTGACATTTAAAAACCACCATCTCATTAAAAGGGGAACCGACTTCTCAGGCCACTATGTTCACTCTGAGACAGGAAGGGTGTAGACAAACCATATGTATCTCAAAATTGTATGATTTTCTCACTAGTGCAAAATTGGGCTTCTGTGAGTTTGGAGAGTCTTTGTGCCCCTTTTGAAATCTAAGAACATTTTGTGTCCAAGTGTGGTTGGAAAGGGTCAGGATGCAAAGTGGATGGTTTGAGGGCAGCCTCTTGCTGGAACTTGCTTGCTCATTCTCTGGGGCCCTTCTCAAAGACTTTTCCCTGTGAAGTCTGGTCCTCTTTTCTCATTTGAAGTTAAATGCTCCTCCTCCGTGCACATAGGGGAGCTGCCTGCCTTGTAACTTTTCCAGGTCTCCAGGTGAGGAAGGGGAATTCCTCCTCACTTATTGTGGCAAATCCCATATTAACTGTGACCCCCACCCTCAAGGGAGTTCCATGGTTTGTTGTAGTTACTCTTTTATACCTGTATTCACATCAGTCTATATTATTATCCTAAGTGACCCTAGCTTAGTATAGCAAGTGTCATTGTGCAGGAAAGATACTCAGTTTTGTTTACTACTTTACTTGCAAGATTATGGGAAAATGAGTTTGTGCATTTTGAATTCTGTAGGTTTAAGCTGTCAAAAATTTTCTGTGAAAAGAATAGCTTCTACGTACCTACAAATATGATCTTTCCTGGTGGCTCAGATGGTAAAGAATCTGCCTGCAATGCGGGAGACCTGGGTTTGATCCCTGGGTTGAGAAGATCTCCTGGAGAAGGGCATGGCAACCCACTCCAGTATTCTTGCCTGAAGAGTCCACATGGACAGAGGAGCCTGGCGGGCTATAGTCCATGGGGTCACAAAGAGTTGGACACAACTGAGTGGCTAAGCACACACCTACAAATATATATTGAAGAGTCTGTTCTTCCCATTGGGAAGAACCTAAGCACGAGGGGGAAAATGTGTGTGTCAGTAGACAAAAGATAGAATTCCCTTTCCCATGTACTGGAGGCGTGGAAATGCCATATGTGGAGGAATTACAAAGAGAGAAAGGTCTCTAAGTTAAAAAAATAATTTTTATACATGTATACATTCCATGTAAGCTCTGTTTAGCCTCAGATGGTCTTGATATTTAGCTTAATAGGAGATATGTTAAAGTATGGGCTTCCTTGGTGGCTCAGCTGGTAAAGAATCTGCCTGCCATGCGGGAGACTCCCTGGGTTGAGAAGATCTCCTGGAGAAGGGCATGGCAACCCACTCCAGTATTCTTGCCTGGAGAATCCCACGGACAGAGGAGCCTGGAGGGCTACAGCCCATGGGGTTTCATAGCGTCAGACACGACTGAGCGACGAAGCACAGCACAGCAGCACATATTAAAGGACTTTTTAGAGGCAGATACTTTTACTTAATTTCTAAAGAATAAGATTTAAGATCAAGAAGTAAACTGAAAAGGTCAGAATGTGTTTGATCTCACCAGACTATGGGTTCTTCTTTGTATCCTGTGAACTTAGTGCAGGGCCTGGCACTTATGATATAGTAAGAGCTTGCTAAATGTTGACTGGATGAATAATTGTCTGTGTTCATCAGTCCACGTTAAGAGGCAGTTGTTATTGTTCTTTTACCTTGTTTGGAAGAGCTTAGTATGTTCCAAGACAGAAAATCGAACCAAAAAACATTTAGCGTAAGGTATTAAGACTTTGAAAGCAGGAGAAAAAGACATGAGGGATTTGGTTATTAGCTGAGACCACTGTGTGTGTGTGTGTGTGTGTGTGTGTGTGTGTGTGTGTGTGTGTGTGTGTGTGTGTGTGTGTGTGTGTGGTGCCTCTTCCTGTCTTTTGGCCAGAAAAGCACCAGCTTTCCAAAATACATGTTCTTCCTCTGTTTAAGTGTTTTTTCAGATAGTCTGATTCATAAATCACTTCTCTGATTCCAGAGAACTGATTTAGTGGTTGAGGAGTTTATTTCAAGTCCTACATGCAGAATGAGTAGTGGTTTCACTGTAAGAGATGAGGTGATTGATATGGATCTGGAGATTAGGGGGAAAAAAGCTATCCACCTCCTTGTGGCCTTGGCTTCAAATAATGAAGCTTGAGAAAAGAATGCATGTGAGCTAAGAAGATGGACCATATATGTTGAAAGGGAAAGAGCTTGCAAAAATTTCTACTTGTTTACACTATGTTTATAACATACTAACATACCCTTAGCAGGCAATTTTGAGCTCACTGGGAGCTGACTAGTGGTTTATATATAAATACATATTTTTTTCCAGTGTTCCATTTATAAGCTTGGCTAGCTTTGTCTTCTTTAGCTGTGTGGTGTTGCGTTTTCATATTTTGGAAACTGCAAAGATCCTGACCTGTGTGTATGTGCTTGTGTAATGGTCTTTTGTTAAGGCATCTGGGAAATTGTGTATTTTCAATGGAGAAAAAATTGTGTCCCAGGAGTTTATAAATCGCGTAATCTTGCAGTGGGCTGTGCAAGGACTTCTGTGAAACCTCCCAACGTCCAAATGGTTTCAGCTCCTGTGAACAGCCACAGTTGACAAAGCAGAACTCATACAGGTTCCACTGCTAATTCTGTAGAAGAAAAAGCGGAAGAGTTGCTGGTGAGTCAGCTGCCTTGGTTAGCAAGCGTAAACACAATTAGCTTTAAGCCCAGCAAATTAAAAGAACCTGGAAGTTAATCTCTCTTGTTTTTCTTAGTGGTGTTTCCTCATCTTTCTGTGGGTTATGTATTTTTTAAGCATCACAAAGCACTGAAAAGAGCAATTCTCTCTACTTTGTATATGTGTGTATAAATATATGTATGCTCAGTTGCTAAGTCGTGTCCAACTCTTTGCAACCCTATGGACTGTAGTTGCCAGGCTCCTCTCTTCATGGGATTTCCCAGGCAAGAACACTGTAGTGGGTTGCCATTTCCTCCTCCAGGGGATCTTCCTGACCCAGGGATCAAATCTGCATCTCCTGCATTGGTAGGTGGATTCTTTACCACAGCACCACCTGGAAAGCCCTGTATAGATATATATGTATATATAATATGTATGTATATATATTGATTGCACCCTGTACACACACACACACACACACACACACATATATATAAAACATGTGTGTGTATATATATATTGATTGCACATGCAGTTGGTATTGCATAGGATAGTAACAACAGATACGTAAGGTGACTAATTGGGGTAGGGAGAGACTTTCACTTAAAGATACACTATTTTGGATAAAATTGTCAAAGTATTACTTTTAGAGCCTTGGTATGTTAGAGTATCTGTGTATTTCATAATTTTTCCAGGTGACTGTGTTTCAATTCCTTTACATATTATTTAATTTTAACACTTTATTACAGGTTAAAATATGTAAGGAGATACCAAAAGTGGTTAATATTCTCCTTGTTCTCTCTTAAATTCCTAACTAGAACTTTTCTTCTTTTTTTAAGTTCAAATGACATTATATTCATTACTTTTTTTTCCCCTTTCACTCCATGCTGTCAATAGTGCTTTTTAAGCTTGTTTTATTTCACATTGTATCAGGAACATATCTCCATAAGTTTATCTGACTGCATCTTACACATTCTTTTTAAGAGCCATATAATATCCAGTGATATAATAGATATGATTTATTCAATCCTTCCTTTTTTGATGTACTTTCAGATTATTTCTAATGCTGCAACAAACTTAACCAGGGAATTAAAAGAGCCCAGTTAAGAATCACCTTGTGTATTCAGACGCTTTTTCCAGTGCTCTCTAAGTCACCGAAATCAGATGACTTCACTGTAGAAAGCCTGTGGGGCTGGGCTTGTCTTGTGGTGGAGCCTAACATCCTGATCACTCAGCATGAGTCACAGGCTCTGAAAGGAAGATGGTGCCCAGTAAGAGTTCAGAAACAGACCAAGGAAAGTTCTGCAGTAAAGTAACCTGTTGTTTGACCTTCTGCATATCCAGTTTTGTTTTGATCTTAAAATGGTAGTTAATGAGTATAACATTGACAAACTTAGTTTTGTGACGGTCTTGTTTTCTAACACCAATCAACAAAAAAGGACTAATGTAGAAAGCCTATGCAGAAATAATAGTATAAAGGCAAAAGCAAAAACTTTCAAAATAGGAGTCAATAGAAATGAAAAATCTGGGAGCTCAGTATTTTTTTCTTTCATGTTGATGACTGATTATCCATCAGGCCACCTTTTGGAAGTTTTCTTTCAATATGCAAATTCTAACTCAAGACTCCTTTGAAATATCCCATCTTGCTAATCATAAAATATATAACATTTAAGTATTTTAAAGAGTGTATCTTAATATTCTTATATCTATTGTTATCTTTAGTAGTAAGATTTTGGACTGTCAGGACAGTAAGAATCAAGGTATTCATGGTGCTTCTCTTCCAAACTTAGCATGAAGATGCTTCGTAGAAATAAACAGTTGATTGTGGCCATGGCTTCTCGTGTGATGTTAATTGGCTGAGGAAAGAATGGGGGCCTCCACAGAGGGTCTGTTCCCTAAATAATGTCAAGTATTCCTCACAAGCTGTAGAGAAGTGATCTCTAATTGAAATTTGTCTATCATAAGGGTGGGGTGGTGGGCACATGGATAACCAAAAGTTCAAACCAGAAAGGAATACCTATGCAAAAATAAGGAATCTCTCTTTCAACACAAATGTATATAGAGTTGACCTTTAAACAACATGAAGGTTAGGGGCACCAACTGCCATTCATCTGAAAACCTGTGTATAATGTTACAGTCGACTCTCTGCATCAGCAGTTCTCCACCCCAGGATTCAAGCAACCATGCATTGTGTAGCACCGTTCAGTTCAGTTCAGTTCAGTTGCTCAGTCATGTCCGACTCTTTGTGACCCCATGAATCGCAGCACGCCAGGCCTCCCTGTCCATCACCAACTCCCAGAGTTCACTTAGACTCACGTCCATCAAGTTGGTGATACTATCCAGCCATCTCATCCTCTGTCATCCCCTTCTCCTCCTGCCCCCAATCCCTCCCAGCATCAGAGTCTTTTCCAATGAGTCAACTCTTCACATGAGATGGCCAAAGTACTGGAGTTTGCACTGTAGAACATATTAATTGAAAAAAATCCATATATAAATGGTCTTGTGCAGTTTAAACCTGTGTCATTCAAGGGTCAACTGTGTATAACTTTTTCTATTTAAGTTACTTTTCTATTTAAAAAGTAATGAAGGGCAGAATCAAAATTGGCTGTTGTATGGCTGTCTGTGTATATCACCAGAGTTTAGAAGGATAGTTTTGTAGTAATCCATGTCATCTTGCTTTCAGAATGAACTTAAACTGAATTTGCAACCTTGAGTGCTAGGTTAGCAGTTGTTCAACTTAAAATAAGTCACTTTTCTGAGCCTCAGTTTCCACATTCATATAGTGAGAGTTATTCCTCACTACCTCATTGGGTTATTGGGAGGTTTATCTGAGATAATACATGTGAAAATGTTTGTGCAGTATTGAATAAATTCTGGTTTCCCTCTTTTAAAACTCAAGAGGTCTTTCAATAAGAAGATGTTTCTTGTTAGGACTAAAGGGGATACATAAGAGGTGGTGGTGTAAATAAAACAGTGAGAGATGAATAATGATGCTAATAATCAGACATGGTTTTATAGTTAGAAAGAATTTCCATGTTCTTTACCTCATTTGTTCTTCACTAGAATCCTGTGAATCAGTCAGGCTAATTATATAGGTGAGGAACTGCAACTCAGAGAAATTAATTCAATTAACCAATATCATCTTACGAGTCTAGCATGAAGTGTTCTTTTTGACTAATAGTGCAGTTACTTGGTGTTGTCAATGCCAGACAATTGGCAAACACCCAACAGTTAGAAGTCCAAAATAATGTCTGAAAATCTAGCATTGTTCTCAGCTTTACTATGATTCCTTTAGAGATGAGAACATCTGGGCCCACATGAAACCCTGTGTGCATTTTTGGGGTGCTGTGAGCCAAAGAAAGTGGGTTTCTGATATAAATGCACCATACTTTGTGACTCTTTTCACTTCATGTTTACCATTTCCTGAATTTCACTTAACTGATTGGAAAAGACTCCCTTCTAACTACAGTGAAAGGTTTGATTTGCTTCGTGTAGGTCAGTTCAGTTCAGTTCAGTCGCTCAGTCGCGTCCGACTCTTTGCGACCCCATGAATCACAGCACACCAGGCCTCCCTGTCCATCACCAACTCCCGCAGTTCAAGGTTCATCTATTTCGGCCATTAGGTGCCACAGCTGAGTTTTTTCATCCTTTGGTTGATACTCCCCATTCTGTGTTAGGATGTTATCTATTCTAGCATGTATTTCCTTTCTTCTCCCCTTGGAGTGTGCAAGTCCCCTAAAAATGGAGACGAAATCATTTCTCTGTACTCTCAAGGCCCAGCTGAGAGCCTAGCATTTAATGGGTTCTCAAACAAAGAGAAAATTCCTGCTGCAGCTGCTGCTTTTGAGATACTATTCATTGTTGACGTCTTAGGAAAGTTTTCATTAGAAAACATCATATGAAAGAGAGGGCTTGGTTTAGAATAAGCAATGTCTGCCACCTCCCTCCCTCTGTAGTGAATGGTCTCTTGAGAATTCTTTCGTAGAGGCAATTGCTAGGAAGATAAAAGATGTTTAGGAAGGTACTAGTAATTGCCATGTCCACTTGAAGGCAAGAAAAGGTAACGCAGGTTCTACCCTCCCAAACACAAACATGAGACTGTTGAAAATTATGCCTGAAGCTAGAGCAGATAGACAAACAGCTGCCACTGGGAGTAAAAAGGCTTGGAGATAAAGTTCAATTTCTTATTACTAAAGAGGGAGAACAGAGTGTGTTTTGTTTGGTCCTTACAAATTGTAGTGATTTGGTTTCAGCCTGAACAAGCACCACAAGCAAATGCTGGCAGGCAGAGTCTCCATGGGAGTGGCCAAACAAATGGGTTTGCATTTCTTTCCAAGCCCTCATTTGGCTGATCCATCCATAGAAAAGCAGAACAAAAGGCAAGAGATTACTGCACGCTAAAGCATCCAGGTGGCTCCTTTGGGCTCCGCAGTTATTTATAGCCATCTGGCTCCCTCTGAGGGCCTTCCTGTTCCATTCAGTGTTTGTACACATGTGCAAATAGAAGCCCCAGGACCTTGATGCCGGGTGCAGTCAGTGATTCGATTCTCAAGGCTTCTGTGTTGTTGATGTAGCCATGCCTTTTAACCATTAGTGTGAACGTGGATCTTGGAATAGGCTCATCTTCGTCTTCATGTGCACATTCTATTTGTAGATGTTACTATGAGGACAGATTCACCCAAAATGACGGATGTGGAGCCTGTGGTCAACAACTTTGCGTCATCAGCACGGGCAGGTCGCCGAAATGCTGTCCCAGACATCCAGGGTTCAACGGCTGCAGGCGGGACCTTGGAGGAGTTGCCTGTCAAAATGGAAGCCCTATCCGTGAAGGAAGGTAACACTCAAAATCCTCTTAGAATCTGTGGTAGTTATCTCTTCCTCATCATTTCCTCAGGCACAGTCTCCCTTTTAACTAGTTAAACTTGTTTATTAAGATCTCTCAGCTTTAAGCTAAGTAGATCTTTTCAGTATTTCACAAAGTGGACTTCTCTCTTTAATCTCCTGGTGTAAATGTGGAAACTGAACATTTATTTATTCATTGAATATGTATAGTTATGCACAGTGCTAGTGTTTGGGAATACAAAGGTAGACAATTATAATCCCTTCTTTCAACCAGCTTACAAAATTTTTTGACATGCTCTCAAATAATTTTCCTTCTGCCATCTGTTGGCAAGTCAATATGGAAGCTTCTGCTCCATCGTGGTATTCTACAAGCTCTTCTATTTATCATATCTAAGAATACATTTATTATCAATGAGAGATGAGAATGTTAAGATGGGTGTTTGTACAAGGGTTGATCTTTCTCTGCTGCTGCTGCTAAATCGCTTCAGTCGTGTCCGACTCTGTGCAACCCCGTAGACGGCAGCCCACCAGGCTCCCCCGTCCCTGGGATTCTCCAGGCAAGAACACTGGAGTGGGTTGCCATTTCCTTTTCCAATGCATGAAAGTGAAAAGTGAAAGTGAAGTCATTCAGTCGTGTCCGACTCCTAGCAACCCCATGGACTGAAGCCTATCAGGCTTCTCCATCCATGGGATTTTCCAGGCAAGAGTACTGGAGTGGGGTGCCATTGCCTTCTCTGGATCTTTCTCTAACCAATAGAAAAAGTTGGATGCAGAAAAAGCAAGAGCTATCAAACCCCTGTAGGAAAATCTTGAGTCTTTCACCCTACTGCTTATACACAGTTCTTAAAGCTTCTAGAGGTTCAGTTCAGTTCAGTTCAGTCGCTCAGTTGTGTCCGACTCTTTGTGACCCCATGAATCTTCCTCCCAGCATCAGAGTCTTTTCCAATGAGTCAACTCTTCAAGTGAGGTGGCCAAAGCACTAGAGTTTCAGCTTTAGCATCATTCCTTCCAAAGAAATCCCAGGGCTGATCTCCTTCAGAATGGACTGGTTGGATCTCCTTGCAGTCCAAGGGACTCTCAAGAGTCTTCTCCAACACCACAGTTCAAAAGCATCAATTCTTCGGCGCTCAGCTTTCTTCACAGTCCAACTTCTCACATCGATACATGAGCACTTGAAAAACCATAGCCTTGACTAGACGGACCTTTGTTGGCAAAGTAATATCTTTGCTTTTCAATATGCTAGCTAGGTTGGTCATAACTTTTCTTCCAAGGAATAAGTGTCTTTTAATTTCATGGCTGCAATCATCATCTGCAATGATTTTGGAGCTCCCAAAAATAAAGTCTGACACTATTTCCACTGTTTCCCCATCTATTTCCCATGAAGTAATGGGATCAGATGCCATGATCTTTGTTTTCTGAATGTTGAGTTTAGTTCTGTGAAAATAAATATAAGAATACTGTACTCCATTTTAGACTTCATAGTGGGCTCCAGTTTGTGTGTAGATGTTTATTGCTAGTGACAGTAAGCAAGAGAGAGCTGGAAGGCTCTGTACTTCTACCCTATTCATATGAGCCTCAGAAAGAGGGCTCTTAGTTTGAATAACAACTGAATGGTCCTGGCAGGAAAGTAAAAGGGAAGGACATTCTTTACAGGGGGATCAGCTTGTGTAAAGCTCTTAGAGTGGAATGAGATGGACATGTCAAGAAGCATGAAATCTGGCCCCTGCAACTGGAGGGCAGCAGGTGAGAAGGGAGAGTAGAGATGACATTGGAGAGTAAGCAAGGAATAGCTCTCTTAGGGCTTTAGAAACCTGGGTGAGTAAAGAGGATTTTCTTCTAAATGTGAGGGAGATGATATTCATGGTTGAATATTTGGATATCCACTTTGTTACCTGAAGAATGGATTGTAGGAGAGAAATAACAGGTATAGTGGAGTTAGGAGGTACACTCCCCATTAGGAAATCTTTGGGGGCCAAATTAAACATTCAGACTCATAAGACCACATTTGGTGCCAGTATGCTCAAAAGTATACAGGTTTAGAAACCCAGTGGGCCAGAAGAGCCACATGACATCATCTCCTTCTGTGTGGGTCCTCACAGAAGTCCATATAAGGAGTCATGAGGGCTAGTCTCTATGCATCCCCACCCCACCACTCACTGAGAACTCAGGTGCAAGGTGACAAGATCTGCACCAATGGTGGGTTAGAGGCCTCATGCCCCAGGGAGTTAATACTTTGCAGTTAAGTCCATGGACACTGCAAGAGACATGCTCAGTTACAAGAGTCATGACCTTTATGGAATTCCAGTGCTATGGTTCCCTACCAGTTAGCATATAGTTTTTCTCAGTACAGGTGTATTTTTCCATTTGGGTCATTTCTACCATACTTACCAACCATGCTGACATTCCAACATAATCTGGTTTCCAGGGTAACAGAGCTAGAAAATTAATCTCAAGTCAAATTTGCCCTTAGAGAAGGAGAAAGGGTTTGTTAAGTGTTTACCCATGGAACAGTTGCAGAAATCTAGTGGAAGATGATGGCTTTGAATATGTTGTGAAGATGGATGGAATTGGGTGGGTTTGGGATATGTTTTATAGGCACAATTCATAGGACTTGATGATGAACTGATGTGGTAGAGATGACTACAAGTAATGAAGAAGAGAAATAGAGGATAATTCCTGGAGCAACAGGGTAGATGGTGATGCCATATAATGAGAAGGGCCAGCATGGAAGAAAAGCAGTTTTAAAGGTTAGAGGAGTGATTTCTGCTGCTTCCATTTGAGATGCCTATGAGACATCCAAGTGCTGTCAGCTCAACTTTCAAAATTGGTTCAGAAATCTGCCATTTTCTCCCTCAAAGGTCTAGTCTCTTGTTATCCCTGTGACCCCATTTTCTGTCCTTTCTCTGCACAGTCCCCATGGCAGTTCTTTCCCACACATTGCTGCCTTTCACCTTGATGTTTTCTCTGCTTGGAATGCTCTTCTCCCTGCTCCCCACCTAGCTAACTTCCTCACCTCCTCAGGTCTTGACTCACACGGCCCCTTCTCAGTGAGACATTCCCAGCCAACCCAGCCCCCAAGACTTCTTGACAATTCCTGTTCTTTAATTTCCTCTGTAGCCCTTGTAAACTTCCACATGCCACACATTTTACTCATTTTAGTTATTGTCTATATTTCTCATGAAGATTTCCTTGACGGTTGGAATGTATAGTTTTTCTTTACTGCTTGGTACATGTGTTCATTGCTCAGTCGTGTCTGACTGTGATCCCATGGACTGTAGCCTGCCCGGCTTCTCTGTCTGTGAAATTCTCCAGGCCAGAATACTGGAGTGGGTAACCCATTCCCTTCTCTAGGGGATCTTCCCAACCCAGTGATTGAACCTGGGTCTCTTGCTTTGCAGGTGGATTCTTTACCATCTGAGCCACCAGGGAAGTAGTATGTGCTTAATAAATATTTGATGAATGTAGTTTGGAGAACAGAATAGTCTGCTGCTGCTGCTGCTAAGTCCCTTCAGTCGTGTCCGACTCCGTGCGACCCCATAGACGGCAGCCCACCAGGCTCGTCTGTCCCTGGGATTCTCTAGGCAAGAATACTGGAGTGGGTTGCCATTTCCTTCTCCAATGCATGCAAACATGCTAAGTCGCTTCAGTCGTGTCCGACTCTGTGCGACCCTATGGACAGCAGCCCCAGGCTCCTCTGTCCACAGGATTCTCTAGGCAGGAATACTGAAGTGGGTTGCCATTTCCTTTTTCTTTTCAAAGATGCTCCTGATGATTTTGATAGGACCCATTTTGGAGAAGTAGTAGAAATAGTAGTCTTATTTTAAAATGATGACAGCCAAAGATATATTTTGAAGGGTAAAAGAAAAACCAGTAAGTGGAGGCCATTGTCAGTTTGAAGATGGCATTGACTTGAGGAAATGAAGGAGCCAAGAGAAGAATGAAAGTCAGATGAAATGAGGAGCTTAGAGATGATCATGAGAGCACTGTTGAGGCAGAAATGGATAGGATCATGGATTATGAAGAAATTAGACCTGATCTGTGGAAGGAGCACCAGCTCCAAGGGTGAGCTGGCCTGGCAGCTGCTTAGGGCCCTCTCTGGGATCAGGTGAGGCACACCATTGGTTTTGTTCTATAGTTGTCATCTTGAAATTTTTTCATATTTTTTGAATAGTTCAATTCAGTAAGGTCACTCAGTCATGTCCGAATCTTTAAGACCCCATGAATCACAGCACACCAGGCCTCCCTGTCCATCACTAACTCCCAGAGTTCACTCAAACTCACGTCCATCAAGTCAATGATGCCATCCAGCCATCTCATCCTCTGTTGTCTTCTCCTCCTGCCCCCAATCCCTCCCAGCATTAGAGTCTTTTCCAATGAGTCAACTCTTCACATGAGGTGGCCAAAGTATTGGAGTTTCAGCTTCAGCATCAGTCCTTCTAATTAACATTCAGGACTGATCTCCTTTAGGATGGACTGGTTGGATCTACTTGCAGTCCAAGGGACTCTCAAGAGTCCTCTCCAACACCACAGTTCAAAAGCATCAATTCTTCGGCGCTCAGCTTTCTTCACAGTCCAGCTCTCACATCCATACATGACCATAGGAAGAACCATAGCCTTGACTAGGCGAACCTTTGTTGGCAAAGTAATGTCTCTGCTTTTCAATATGCTATCTAGGTTGGTCATAACTTTTCTTCCAAGGAGTAAGTGTCTTTTAATTTCATGGCTGCAGTCACCATCTACAGTGATTTTGAAGCCCCCCAAAATAAATTCTGACACTGTTCCACTGTTTCCCCATCTATTTCCCGTGAAGTGATGGGACCAGATGCCATGATCTTCGTTTTCTGAATGTTGAGCTTTAAGCCAACTTTTCACTCTCCTCTTTCACTTTCAAGAGGCTTTTTAGTTCCTCTTCACTTTCTGCCATAAGGGTGGTGTCATCTGCATATCTGAGGTTATTGATATTTCTCCTGGCAATCTTGATTCCAGCTTGTGCTTCTTCCAAGCCAGCGTTTCTCATGATGTACTCTGTGTATAAGTTAAATAAGCAGGGTGACAATATACAGCCTTGACGTACTCCTTTTCCTATTTGGAACCAGTCTGTTGTTCCATGTCCAGTTCTAACTGTTGCTTCCTGACCTGCATACAGAATTCTCAAGAGGCAGGTCAGGTGGTCTGGTATTCCCATCTCTTTCAGAATTTTCCACAGTTTATTGTGATCCACACAGTCAAAGGCTCTGGTATAGTCAATAAAGCAGAACTATATGTTTTTCTGGAACTCTCTTGCTTTTTCCATGATCCAGCAGATGTTGGCAATTTGATCTCTGGTTCCTCTGCCTTTTCTAAAACCAGCTTGAACATCTGGAAGCTCACAGTTCATGTACTGCTGAAGCCTGGCTTGGAGAATTTTGAGTATTACTTTACTAGCATGTGAGATGAGTGTAATTGATAGTAGTAGTTTGAGCTACTTTGAGCATTAGCAGTTTGAGCATTCTTTGGCATTGCCTTTCTTTGGGATTGGAATGAAAACTGACCTTTTCCAGTCCTGTGGCCACTGCTGAGTTTTCCAAATTTGCTGGCATATTGAGTGCAGCACTTTCACAGCATCATCCAGGATTTGAAAGAGCTCAACTGGAATTCCATCACCTACACTAGTTTTGTTTGTAGTGATGCTTTCTAAGGCCCACTTGACTTCACATTCCAGGATATCTGGCTCTAAGTGAGTGATCACACCATCGTGAATATCTTGGTCATGAAAATCTTTTTTGTACAGTTCTTCTGTGTATTCTTGCCACCTCTTCTTAATATCTTCTGCTTCTGTTAGGTCCATACTATTTCTGTCCTTTATTGAGCCCATCTTTGCATGAAATGTTCCCTTGCTATCTCTAATTTTCTTGAAGAGATCTCTAGTCTTTCCCATTCTGTTGTTTTTCTCTATTTCTTTGCATTGATCTTTGAGGAAGGCTTCCTTATCTCTCCTTGCTATTCTTTGGAAATCTTTGGGTATATCTTTCCTTTTCTCCTTTGCTTTTCACTTCTCTTCTTTTCACAGCTATTTGTAAGGCCTCCCCAGACAGCCATTTTGCTTTTTTGCATTTCTTTTCCATGGGGATGGTCTTGATCCCTGTTTCCTGTACAGTATCACGAACCTCCATCCATTGTTCATCAGGCACTCTATCTATCAGATCTAGGCCCTTAAATCTATTTCTCACTTCCACTGTATAATCATAAGGGATTGGATTTAGGTCATACCTGAATGGTCTAGTGGTTTTCCCTACTTTCTTCAATTTCAGTCTGAATTTGGCAATAAGGAGTTCATGATCTGAGCCACAGTCAGCTCTTGGTCTTGTTTTTGCTGACTGTATAGAGCTTCTCCATCTTTGGCTACAAAGAATATAATCAATCTGATTTCATTGTTGACCATCTGGTGATGTCCATGTGTAGGGACTTCTCTTATGTTGGAAGAGGGTGTTTGCTATGACCAGTGCGTTCTCTTGGCAAAACTCTATTAGCCTTTGCCCTGCTTCATTCCATACTCCAAGGCCAAATTTGCCTGTTACTCTAGGTGCTTCTTGACTTCCTACTTTTGCATTCCAGTCCCCTGGAATGAAAAGGACATCTTTTTGGATGTTAGTTCTAAAAGATCTTGAAGATCTTCCTAGAACCGTTGAGCTTCTTCAGCGTTACTGGTTGGGGCATAGACTTGGATCACTGTGATATTGAATGATTTGCCTTGGAAATGGAACAGAGTTCATTCTGTGGTTTTTGAGATTGCATCCAAGTACTGCGTTTTGGACTCTTTTGTTGACCATGATGGCTACTCCATTTCCTCTGAGGGATTCCTGCCCACAGTAGTAGATATAATGGTCATCTGAGTTAAATTCACCCCTTCCAGTCCATTTGAGTTCGCTGATTCCTAGAATGTCGACGTTCACTCTTGCCATCTCCTGTTTGACCACTTCCAATTTGCCTTGATTCATGGACCTGACATTCCAGGTTCCTATGCAATATTGCTCTTTACAGCATCGGACCTTGCTTCTATCACCAGTCACATCCACGACTGGGTATTGTTTTTGCTTTGGCTCCATCCCTTCATTCTTTCTGGAGTTATTTCTCCACTGATCTCCAGTAGCATATTGGGCACCTACCGACCTGGGGAGTTTCTCTTTCAGTATCCTATCATTTTGCCTCTTCATACTGTTCATGGGGTTCTCAAGGCAAGAATACTGAAGTGGTTTGCCATTCCCTTCTCCAGTGGACCACATTCTGTCAGACCTCTCCACCGTGACCTGCCTGTCTTGGGCAGCCCCACATGGCATGGCTTAGTTTCATTAAGTTAGACAAGGCTGTGGTCCATGTGATTAGATTGACTAGTTTTCTGTGTATATGGTTTGTGTGTCTGCTGTCTGATGCCTCTTGCAACACCTGCCGTCTTACTTGGGTTTCTCTTACCTTGGACGTGTGGTATCTCTTCACGGCTGCTCCAGCAAAGCGCAGCTGTTGCTCCTTACATTGGACGAGGGGTATCTTCTCACAGCTACCCCTCCTGACCTTGAACGTGGAGTAGATCCTCTCAGCCCTCCTGCGCCCGGTGCTGTATTTTCACTTTGCACTGGGCTCCAACAGCCATAGCCAGTCCCAAGGACCACGTCTTCCATGGTCATATGAGCAAAAGGAATACGTCTAGACTGTAGGGGTAATTTTACAGGCTTGGTGGCAGAAAGTTGAACTTGTCTGATCTGATGGTTTTGATTTTTTTTTTTTCCTATGAAGTAGAAAATGAGATTAACTCTTAGCAGCAAAGGAGGTGGAAAGTATGAGGAAGCTGAGAGAGTGTGATCCAGCATCGGGAGATGGGGAAGGGCAGGGGCCATCAGTCTGCCTCCAAACTGTGGCTTTGTCACTCACTAGCTCATTGACTTTGGGCAAGTCACTTAACCTGTTTATGCTAATTGTAATAATACCTTTGAAGGTTTCCTGGCACATAATATTCTGGAGAATGAGAGAAAGGTAACTAGGAGACAGACCCATACATCTTTTCTTTGTGTATTTTCTACGTCTACGTGGATGGCAAAGAAGTATGTCCTAATCAAGTAGAAAATGACTAGGGGACATAAAGGAAAAACTGACTTTTTTCCCCAAATAGTACAAAGTAGATTTGAATATATTCTCTATGTGATGAAAATTTATCTGTTTTTCAGATGTGAAAAAGAAAGATGAAGAAACAGCACAAGATCAATTGGAAAAGCCCAAAGATGAAGGAAAATGAAGGCTCATTACCTATCAAAAGTGCTGAATTTCTGCACAGTGAAAAACTTAGTGGCCCTGCTTTCCTAAGATGTTTGATCTGGTAGTAACTATGGTAACATTGCAGCCCTAAGCAACATGTGTGTATTAGATAATTTTGTTGTGATGTTACTCACTTGGATTACAACCATGATGTCCAATGTAGGTTATTAAAAGGCAGATTACTTCCAAACTGCACCCAAGAGAAAGGTTAATGATGTACGATCATTTAAATACATATCTTTTGTCTATAAACCCAGTTAAATCCACTGTTCTTTTTTGGATTTCTTAAGCCAGATATATTTTAAATTCCATTTTTATGGTAAGAGGTAAACCCTTTCTTGGTAGATATAAACCAAACACTATTAATTTAAAACTGTATGGGATTTGTAAGAAACTGTGTTTTTTGGTGAGAAAAGTGATGGATTAGTCAAAAAAGGATAGATAAAAGTATGTTTTTATCCAAAAATGAACCTTTCCCCCCAAACCTTAAACAGATTTGGAAAAATAGTAGAAGTTTGACAGTTCAAACATCTCTAGAAAATTTTTGTCTGATGTATTTTGCTTCTAGTCTATGCATATTGTGATTTTTCATGTGGACTCTTAAAATGGAAAATTTGTGATGAATAGTTTATATGAAATATGCCTATTAAATGAATCTCACTATCTTCCTTAATTTCAGTGTGCATATGTGTGTGTGTATATTTTTCTTTAATGTGAATTACACAGAACACTTTACTAGTTGCTTTGTACTGTATTTTCTTATTTTCAGGGCTTTTGTGTATATGACTTGTTTCTTAAATAATTTCCTCAGGAATGCCTACCTTAATTTTTATATCTTTCCTAAACTAGCTGACATAATAATAAGCACTTAAGTGTTTAGTGAATGGTACAAGCAGAAATCGCAAAATACTTGCTTTTAATATATATTTAATTATATATTTTAAAAGGAATGAAACCAAAACCAAAGCTTTAGTAAATTTTGATTTATTAGATATTTTAGGAGAATCATAGAATTCAGAATTTTTAGAGAAAATCTGACTAATGGATTTATTTTTATTTTCAGATCTATCTGCATGCAGTATTTTATTTAATTGTTGACTTAGGCCATGTCTGTATACAGTAATCAAATAAACTCTTTCACTATTAAAGAAACTTATTACCGACCCAAGTCTTCTTCATTTTATCTCCTACAGTGTAACAGATGGAATATGGTGACATTTTAATGAGGGAAGTGAATAGTCTTTGCAATATAAAACACCTCCCACTTCTCATTTTATTGACAAAGTTCATCTTTAAATTTGAGAATACAACAAAGGGGTAGATTTCAAAGAATCTGGTTGTTTTAAGTTCTTAAACATACATTTTTTCTTTAAAAAATAATCAAAAGTAATATCTTAGGTGTAGTGCTAATTTTACGTTCAATAAAATGTTTTAGAGCCGTAAAAATTAGGTTTCTGTAAGTTATTTAATGACATGATATTATATTGTCAGTATAAAGAGGAATTTGGAGAAGAAAGTGGCAATGCATTCTCATATTCTTGCCTGGGAAATCCCATGGACAGAGGAGCCTGGTGGGCTAGAATCCATGGGGTCTGTGACTAAGCCCTGCACACAAACGGGGGTTAGGGTGGAGTTTTCAAGTTGAGGGAGTGACAGTTTGGCCTTCTGCGTACCTTTGGTAGCATCTGGAGTATTTCTGGCTGTCACTAGTAGGGGAAGGGACAGGGAGAGAGATTGCTGCTGACATCTAGTGGGCAGAGCCAGCGATGCTGCTAAACTGCTCAGTCCTACACGGCAGACCCTCACAGCAAAGAATTATCTGACCACAAGTGTCAGTAGCACTGAAGTTGAAAAACAAAACTGTCAAGTATGTGGATTTTGGATTCAGATGGCCTGGGTTTGAGTTCTAGCTGTATGAATTTGAGCATGATTTACATCATGTCTCTAAGTTTTATCTTCTTGGAATGGCATTAGTAATTTATAGGGTGCTATATATATATATATGATATATGCTAAGTTGCTTCAGTCATGTCCAACTCTGTGACCCTGTGGACTGCAGCCTCCCAGGCTCCTCTATCCGTGGGATTTTTCAAGCAAGAATACTGGAGTGGGTTGCCATTTCCTTCTCCAGGGGATCATCCCAACCCAGGGATGGAATCTGTGTCTCCTATGTCTCCTGCATTGGCAGGCAGATTCTTTACCACTAGCACCACCTGGGAAGCCCCTTATAGGGTGAATGGAAGCAATAAAATATGTGGGGCACTTGGCTAATGCCTAGCAAAGAATAATTATTCAATAAATATTTGATCGGAGAAGGCACTGGCAACCCACTCCAGTACTCTTGCCTGGAGAATCCCATGGCAGGAGGGCTGCAGTCCATGGGGTTGCTGAGGGTCGCACACAACTGAGCGACTTCACTTTCACTTTTCACTTTTCACTTTCATGCATTGGAGAAGGAAGTGGCAACTGAAGTGACTTAGCAGCAGCAGCAGCAGCAAATATTAGCTATCACCATCATCATTTTTCTTCTAGATGTTTTTGCCATTATTTTCTGGTATTGGAGGTGGATTTGTTAACTTGGCTATCTTCTGCTTTTCCCTGTGATTTCACAAGCATTCTCAATCTTAGAACTGGGAGAAGACACTCTGATGGAAATTGACAATTCATGATAATTACAACATTAGTGCCTATTCAGTCATGCTAATGAACCATTGACAAGTGATGAGTATTACCCTTTAACAATGAGTCACCTCCCTGGTGTTTTATGACAGTTACTGACACAAAACAGAGTTTTGAGTCAGTATTTAAATGAGTAAGTGTTCCATGAAAATGAAGAGAAAAAGTAACAGATCTTGCATCAGAGTATTTATCTCTCATTTAGAAGATATTTTTTTCTCATTTAGAATACAGAAATGAAACCATGTCCCTCCTCATTGTTGCTAGTAACGACACATATTCTTAATCACGTATGTCCTAAATCACTTTTTCATTACAAAACACATACAAATCTCTCATTTTATGCATATAATATTTTATCTTAGATGAGGTATCAAGCTTGTTGAATATTTGCCAATGAAAGGATTTTTTGGCTGAAAAGGAATCCAGATAAAGAAGAATGAGAGGTCAGTGGTAATTTAAAGACAAAATTGAATTTACCAACAACCAACTTTAAAAAAAAAAATCAAACTATTTCTGGGAGCCTATAGTATTTTGTCATAGCAAAGTCACTTTAAACAAAGCCCCTAATTGGGGCTCATTCAAGAAAGTCTCCGTGCTCATTTCTGCTATTGTCTCTTTACAAGTCACTTGCTCTAGTCAATAACTGTATAAAGTCCTAATTAATACTGTCAGAAAAACCAAGACAAAAGCGGGTAGTAAAGCTAGAAAGAGACTATCTGGAAACTTGACTCTGTACGTAGGAGGAGAAAGAACAAAAACCATTCTGCGTCATGTGCCCAGAGATTTGGTGTGTGTGTGTGTGTGTGTGTGTGTGTGTGTGTGTGTGTGTGTGATCTAGACTGGAAAGGTTTGAACCTTCTCAGAATGAGAGTGACTACAGGGGAAGGTATTTTATTTGCGAAAGGCAACCACAGCATTAACTTTCAGTGTTACTAGCTGTGGTGGCTTGGGCAGATGATGGAGAGAGAGAGAGAGAGAAGGAGAGGAAGAATTACTGACGCACACTGGCTTGTTGCCTCATCTGTGGAATCTGACACCTCTAGTTCAAATTACAGCTCTGCCGTGTGTGCTCATGACTTTAGTTATTTTCCTGTCTTTCAACTTCCTAACTGTATAAAATGGCAAATTATTATGAGATATAAGTGGTAAACTGCTAAGGAAAATGCCTGACACATAACAAAACTTATTCTTAATTGCTATTATTAATTGCATAAGCATAAAGGGTGATGGAGACTTCAAGGTAAATGCCCTAGGTCTTACTGGTTCTTTCTTTGTTGTTTACGAAAGTAGATTTTTCTGCTAATCCTTCACTCTCTTTTCTGTTCACCAGCAGTACCTCCTCGTTAGCTAAACCTAGGACTGGTTAACTAGAATGCACTCCATTTCCCCCCAGATTTACTAATGATAACTCGCAGAACATCAAAACCTAAAGCTTATTAAAAATGGAAGCATTGACTCAAACAAATTTACTGTTAAAAGCCTAGAACAGATTTCTCATTGAGCACACAGTGATAGGAAAAATTATCATTATAGCCATCCTTTGAGTGACTGGTGATTACTAAGTACCCTTGCCGACCCTTTTGAAGCTTCATAATAATGGTCGTACAAAAATAGCTCATGATGTTTCTCATTTTCAGATGAAGAAAATGGATTCAAGAGGGCCTTCAGGAATTCACTCAAGTAAGAAAATGACAATTGTGGCCTTGGATAGGGCTCTCAGGACCAGCATATGCTTTTCCTATACTGCTCTCAATGGCCCCTTTGCCTCAGACCATCTCATCCAGAAGTTTCATTAAATTTGTGAAAAATGTCATTGGTAGTTTGATAGGGATCGCAAAGAATCTGTCGATTGATTTGGGCTGTAGAGTCATTTTCACGGTATTGATTCTTCTAATCCAAGAACAAGAGTTATCACTCCATCTATTTGTGTCATCTTTATGGACTTCCCTCGTGGCTCAGACGGTAAAGCATCTGCCTACAATGCATTAGACCTGGGTTCGATTCCTGGGTGGGGAAGATCCCCTGGAGAAGGAAATAACAACCCACTCCAGTACTCTTGCCTGGAAAATCCCATGGACGGAGGAGCCTGGTGGGCTACAGTCCATGGGATCGCAAAGAGTCGGACACGACTGAGCGACTTCCCTTTGATCTCTTTCATCAGTGACTTAAAGTTTTCTGCACACAAGTCCTTGGTCCCTGTTGTTATTGTTCAGTTGCTAAGTTGTGTCCAACTCTTTGTGACCCATGGTTTAGGTAGGCTTATTCATAGGTATCTTATTCTTTTTGTTGCACTGACGGATGGGATTATTTCCTTAATTTCTCTTTCTGATTTCTCGTTGTTGTTCAGTCACTCAGTCGTGTCCGATTCTTTGTGGCCTTATGGACTGCAGCATGCCAGGCTTCCCTGTCTTTCACTCTCTCCCAAAGTTTGGGACCAGATGCCATGATCTTAGTTTTTTGAATATTTAAGCCAACTTTTTTACTCTGCTTTCACCTTCATCAAGAGGCTCTTTAGTTCCTCTTTGCTTTCTGCCATAGGGTGGTGTCATATGCATATCTGAGGTTGTTGATGTTTTTCCTGGCAATCTTGATTCCAGCTTTTGCTTCATCCAGGCCAGCATTTCACATCATCTACTCTGCATATAAGTTAAATAAATGTTCATTGTTAGTGTATAGGAATGCAAGGGATTTCTGTGTTTTAATTTTATATCCTTCATCTTTTCTAATTTCATTGATTAACTCTAGTAGTTTTCTGGTGGTATCTTTAGGGTTATCCAAGTATAGTATCATGTCATCTGCAAACAGTGGCAATTTTACTTCTTTTCCAGTCTGGATTCCTTTTATTTCCTTTTCTTCTCTGATTGCTGTGACCCAAGACTTCCAAAACTATATTGAATTATAGTGGTCAAGAGTGGGGCACCCTTGTCTTGTTCTTGATCTTAGAGGAAAATGCTTTCAGTTTTTCACCATTGAGAAAAATGTTTGTTCTGGGTTTGTCATATATGATCTATAATCCAGTATTCATTGAAACACTATTTACAATAGCCAGGATATGGAAGCAACCTAGATGTTGGTACATATATACAATGGAATACTCAGCCATAAAAGAAATGAATTTGAGTCAGTTGTAGTGAAGTGGATGAACCTGTTATACAGAGCTTGTTATTCAAAGTAAAGTCAGAAAGAGAAAAACATTGTGTAGTAACACATATAAATGGAATCTAGAAAAAAATAGTACTGATGAACCTATTTACAGGGAAGAAATGGAGATGCAAACATAGAAAATGGACGACATAGCAGGGGAAGGACAGGGTAGGACCAATTGAGAAAGTAGGATCGACATATACACTGCTGCTACTGCTGCTAAGTCACTTCAGGCATGTCCGACTCTGTGCGACCCCATAGACTGCAGCCCACCAGACTTCCCTGACCCTGGGATTCACCAGGCAAGAACACTGGAGTGGGTTGCCATTTCCTTCTCCAAATGCATGAAAGTGAAAAGGGAAAGTGAAGTCGCTCAGTCGTGTCCGACTCTAGCGACCCCATGGACTGCAGCCTACCAGGCTCCTCTGTCCATGGATTTTCCAGGCAAGAGTACTGGAGTGGGGTGCCATTGCCTTCTCCGACATATACACTAGCATGGGTAAAATAAAATAAACAATAGTGAGAAGCTGCTTTATAACACAAGGAGCCCAGCCTGGGGCTCTGTGAAGACTTAGAGGGGTGGGATGAGAGGCAGGAGGGAGACTCTCAGATCAGATCAGATCAGTCCGCTCAGTCATGTCCGACTCTTTGCGACCCCATGAACTGCAGCACGCCAGGCCTCCCTGTCCATCACCAACTCCCGGAGGTCACTCAGACTCACATTCATCGAGTCAGTGATGCCATCCAGCCATCTCATCCTCTGTCGTCCCCTTCTTCTCCTGCCCCCAATCCCTCCCAGCATCAGAGTCTTCTCCAATGAGTCAACTTTTCGCATGAGGTGGCCAAAATACTGGAGTTTCAGCTTTAGCATCATTCCTTCCAAAGAAATCCCAGGGCTGATCTCCTTCAGAATGGACTGGTTGGATCTCCTTGCAGTCCAAGGGACTCTCAAGAGTCTTCTCCAACACCACAGTTCAAAAGCATCAATTCTTCGGCGCTCAGCCTTCTTCACAGTCCAGCTCTCACATCCATACATGACCACTGGAAAGACCATAGCCTTGACTAGGCAAACCTTTGTTGGCAAAGTGATGTCTCTGCTTTTGAATATGCTATCTAGGTTGGTCATAACTTTCCTTCCAAGGAGTAAGCGTCTTTTAATTTCATGACTGCAGTCACCATCTGCAGTGATTTTGGAGCCCAGAAAAATAAAGTCTGACACTGTTTCCACATCTATTTCCCATGTAGTGATGGGACCAGATGCCATGATTTTCGTTTTCTGAATGTTGAGCTTTAAGCCAAACTTTTCACTCTCCACTTTCACTTTCATCAAGAGGCTTTTTAGTTCCTCTTCACTTTTTGCCATAAGGATGGTGTCATCCGCATATCTGAGGTTATTGATCAGATCAGATCAGATCAGTCGCTCAGTCGTGTCCGACTCTTTGCGACCCCATGAACTGCAGCACGCCAGGCCTCCCTGTCCATCACTAGCTCCCGGAGGTCACCCAGACTCATACCCATCGAGTCAGTGATGCCATCCAGCCATCTCATCCTCTGTCGTCCCCTTCTCCTCCTGCCCCCAATCCCTCCCAGCATCAGAGTCTTCTCCAATGAGTCAACTCTTCGCATGAGGTGGCCAAAATACTGGAGTTTCAGCTTTAGCATCATTCCTTCCAAAGAAATCCCAGGATTGATCTCCTTCAGAATGGACTGGTTGGACCTTCTTGCAGTCCAAGGGACTCTCAAGAGTCTTCTCCAACACCACAGTTCAAAAGCATCAATTCTTCGGCGTTCAGCCTTCCTCACAGTCCAGCTCTCACATCCATACATGACCACAGGAAAGACCATAGCCTTGACTAGGTGAACCTTTGTTGGTAAAGTGATGTCTCTGCTTTTGAATATGCTATCTAGGTTGGTCATAACTTTCCTTCCAAGGAGTAAGCGTCTTTTAATTTCATGGCTACAGTCACCATCTGCAGTGATTTTGGAGCCTAGAAAAACAAAGTCTGACACTGTTTCCACTGTTTCCCCATCTATTTCCCATGTAGTGATGGGACCAGATGCCATGATCTTCGTTTTCTGAATGTTGAGCTTTAGCCAACCTTTTCACTCTCCACTTTCACTTTCATCAAGAGGCTTTTTAGCCCCTCTTCACTTTCTGCCATAAGAGTGGTGTCATCTGCATATCTGAGGTTATTGATATTTCTCCCAGCAATCTTGATTCCAACTTGTGTTTCTTCCAGTCCAGCATTTCTCATGATGTACTCTGCATATAAGTTAAATAAACATGGTGACAATATGCAGCCTTGACGTACTCCTTTTCCTATTTGGAACCAGTCTGTTGTTCCATGACCAGTTCTAACTGTTGCTTCCTGACCTGCATACAGATTTCTTAAGAGGCAGATCAGGTGGTCTGGTATTCCCATCTCTTTCAGAATTTTCCATAGTTTATTGTGGTTATTGATAGTTATTGATAGTGGTTATTGAGGTTATTGATAGAGGGCCATATATAATTATGACGGATTCTTGTTGTTGAATGGCAGAAATGACCACAACATTGTAAAGCAATTATCCTCCCCACTTCAAAAAAAAAAAAAAAATTGGTCTGAATTCCACTCAGGATTCCTAAGAAAACTGAAAAGTTGTACATGGGCAGAGGAGCAATTTTATGTATTTGTTTTCCATTTATTCATTCATTCACTCCTTCATTAATGTATATTTTACCTTATTCCAGCAAAGATTTTATAAGGCAAGCTCAGTTGCCATTTAATTTGCCATTAACTTTTGAGACCCTGAAGGAATAGAAAATTGGTGAGGAGCCTGTGGCTCTGTTGGTTGGGAAGTAGTGCCCGGAAGTGAAGCGAAGGGGATAAAGCTAGACGGAAAACGAGAGGCACCACGGCCACGCTCTATTCATTTCAGGTTTGTCCTGGGGCCGGTCACAGTTCCCGAAAGGGCATACTGACATTCTGTGGAACACACAAAAATAACGTGGCAGGGTATATAAATATCTTAAAAGTAGGGCCACAAAGGCAAATGAAATGATCTCCCTGGCTCCATACAGGTGTAGTTCAGAGTCTGAATACTGTTCGACAGCACTGAATGCAGAGAAGCCCCCTGATGTGCTGGATGGGGATGGGGGTGGCTACAGATGTCTGGGCAACCATTCTTCTCAGAGCAACAAGCTAAGAAAAAGCTTTTGCACCAACTCAGAGTGTATGGAATTGACTTCAGCTATTCCTGATCTGTAATAAAATTTTCACCTAAATTGTTTTTCTATTAGTAGAAGGGCTTTACTTTTTAAATCTTTCCTTGATATTATAATACTGTCAAGAACAATAGAAAAACACAGAGGGATATCAGGCAATAAATGTGGGTTTGATTTCAGAATTTTGACTTAAATTTAGCCTGAGTTGCCTATACACCTTTAGGTAAATAATTTTCCACTACTGTTTTCGTTCTACTACTATAGAGTCCATGGAATTCTCCAGGCCAGAATACTGGAGTGGGTAGTCTTTCCCTTGTCCAGGGTATCTTCCCAACCCAGGGATCAAACCCAGGTCTCCCACATTGCAGGCAGATTCTTTACCAACTGAGCCACAAGGGAAGCCCACCCACAAGAGAGCCTGTGCCGTTTCAAACCTCTTCTTAGAGCCTCATTATTCTACTAGTGATGTCAGCCTCCCCTGTGCCCACCACCCTGGCATCTTCTCCCTAGGATTTCAGAGCTGCTCACCTCCAGCTGCACATTGACCCAGAGAATTAAATAAGTGACCGATGCCTGACCCAACCGCAGCCCAGCTGGGGGCCACTGCTATACCTGCTCTGAACTGGATGCTGGGTGCCCTGCTAGAGGGCAAGGTCTGCGTTTATTTTCCCATTAATCTTATATGAGACGCTGAGAGGTCTGAGAGGCGTGGCGCTGGAGCGGCCAAGAGGAGATACCCCACTGCTGCTGCTAAGTCACTTCAGTCGTGTCCGACTCTGTGCGACCCCATAGACAGCAGCCCACCAGGCTCCACCGTTCCTGGGATTCTCCAGGCAAGAACACTGGAGTGGGTTGCCATTTCCTTCTCCAATGCATGAAAGTGAAAAGTTAAAGTGAAGTCGCTCAGTCGTGTCCGACTCCTGGCGACCCCATGGACTGCAGCCTACCAGGCTCCTCTGTCCGTGGGATTTTCCAGGCAAGAGTACTGGAGTGGGGTGCCATTGCCTTCTCCGTACCCAAGTGCAAAGGAGAAGCCCAAGCAAGATGGTAGGAGCAGCGAATTCACGGTTAGAATCAAACCCCCTTCCCCCCAGAGATGCTCAGAGGATTCAAACAAACCTTGTGCACAACCAGAACCCAGGGACCCCACAGAGACAGAGACAGAACTGTGTCTGAGCATCTCCTGTGGAGGTACAGGTCAGCGGTGGAATGCCACAGGAGCAGGGGCTCTGGGTGCAGCAGTCTGGGGCATGGCATAAGTGCCCTTGGAGGAGGTTGCCATTAACCCCGCCATTACAGAGGACTGGGAAATAGACTCTTGGATGGCACCAACAGAACCTTGTGCAGACAGGACACAGGAGAAAGGAGCAGTGACCCCACAAGAGACTGACCCAGACTTGCCTGTGAGTGTCCAGGAGTCTCTGGTGGAGGCGTTGGTTGGGAGTGGCCTGCTGCAGGGTTGGGGGCACTGAATGTATCAGTGCATGCATGGGATCTTTTGAAGGAGGTCACCATTATCTCCATTACCTCCACCATAGTTTGGCCCCATGGCATAAGCGCTCCGAGAGGAGCTACTCCATGTCAGAGGTCAGGGGCAGTGGCCGAGAGTGCCAGGCTGCAACGGCGCAGGAGGGGTCGAGAGGAGCTACCCTACGCCCAAGGCTAGGGGCAGCAACTGGGAAGAGCCACCCTACACCCGAGGCCAGGGGCAGCGGCTGGGAGGAGCTACCCCATTACCTGAGGTCAGGGGCAGCTGCTGGGAGGAGCAACCCCGCATCCAAGGAGTGGTGGCTGTGTGGGTGCAGGAGGGCCTTAGAGGAGCTACTCCACATTCAAGGTCAAAGGGGCGGTGGTGAGGAGATACCCTCATCCAAGGTGAGGAGCAACGGCTCCGCTTTGCTGGAGCAGCCGTGAAGAGATACCCCACGTCCAAGGTAAGAGAAACCCAAGTAAGACGGTAGATGTTGCGAGATGGCATCAGAGGGCAGACACACAAACCATATTCACAGAAAACTAGTCAATCTAATCACATGGACCACAGCCTTGTCTAACTCAGTGAAACTAAGCCATGCCATGTGGGGCCAGCCAAGACGGGAGGGTCACGGTGGAGAGGTCTGACAGAATGTGGTCCACTGGAGAAGGGAATGGCAAACCACTTCAGTATTCTTGCCTTGAAAACCCCATGAACAGTATGAAAAGGTAAAATGATAGGATACTGAAAGAGGAACTCCCCAGGTCAGTAGGTGCCCAATATGCTACTGGAGATCAGTGGAGAAATAACTCCAGAAAGAATGAAGGGATGGAGCCAAAGCAAAAACAATACCCAGTTGTGGATGTGACTGTGATAGAAGCAAGGTCCGATACTGTAAAGAGCAATATTGCATAGGAACCTGGAATGTTAGATCCATGAATCAAGGCAAATTGGAAGTGGTCAAACAGGAGATGGCAAGAGTGAACGTCGACACTCTAGGAATCAGTGAACTAAGGTGGACTGGAATGGGTGAATTTAACTCAGATGACCATTATATCTACCACTGCGGGCAGGAATCCCTCAGAAGAAGTGGAGTAGCCATCATGGTCAACAAAGTCCCAAAATGCAGTACTTGGATGCAATCTCAAAAATGACAGAATGATCTCTGTTTGTTTCCAAGGCAAATCATTCAATATCACAGTAATCCAAGTCTATGTCCCAACCAGTAATGTTGAAGAAGCTGAAGTTGAATAGTTCTATGAAGACCTCCAAGACCTTTTAGAACTAACACCCCAAAAGATGTCCTTTTCATTATAGGGGACTGGAATGCAAAAGTAGGAAGTCAAGAAACACCTGGGGTAACAGGCAAATTTGGCCTTGGAACACAGAATGAAACAGGGCAAAGGCTAATAGAGTTTTGCCAAGTGAACTCACTGGTCATAGCAAACACCCTCTTCCAACAACACAAGAGAAGACTCTATACATGGACATCACCAGATGGTCAACACTGAAATCAGATTGATTATATTCTTTGCAGCCAAAGATGGAGAAGCTCTATACAGTCAGCTAAAAGAAGACCGGGAGCTGACTGTGGCTCAGACCATGAACTCCTTATTGCCAAATTCAGACTTAAATTGAAGAAAGGAGGGAAAACCACTAGACCATTCAGGTATGACCTAAATCCAATCCCTTATGATTATACAGTGGAAGTGAGAAATAGATTTAAGGGCCTAGATCTGATAGATAGAGTGCCTGATGAACTATGGACAGAGGTTCGTGACACTGTACAGGAGACAGGGATCAAGACCATCCCCATGGAAAAGAAATGCAAAAAAGCAAAATGGTTGTCTGGGGAGGCCTTACCAATAGCTGTGAAGAGAAGAGAAGCAAAAAGCAAAGGAGAAAAGGAAAGATATAAACATCTGAATGCAGAGTTCCAAAGAATAGCAAGGAGCGATAAGAAAGCCTTCCTCAGTGATCAGTACAAAGAAATAGAGGAAAACAACAGAACGTGAAACACTAGAGATCTCTTCAAGAAAATTAGAGATACCAAGGGAATATTTTATGCAAAGATGGGCTCAATAAAGGACAGAAATGGTATGGACCTAACAGAAGCAGAAGATATTAAGAAGAGGTGGAAAGAATACACAGAAGAACTGTACAAAAAACATCTTTATGACCCAGATAATCACAATGGTGTGATCAACAACCTAGAGCCAGATATCCTGGAATGCAAAGTCAAGTGGGCCTTAGGAAGCATCACTATGGACAAAGCTAGTGGAGGTGATGGAATTCCAGTTGAGCTATTTTAAATCGTAAAAGATGATGCTGTAAAAGTGCTGCATTCAATATGTCAGCAAATTTGGAAAACTCAGCAGTGTTCACAGGACTGGAAAAGGTCGGTTTTCATTCTAATCCCAAAGAACGGCAATGCCAAGGAATGCTCAAACTACTGCAGAATTGCAATCATCTCACACACTAATGTCAAAATTCTCCAAGCCAGGCTTTAACATATGTGAACCGTGAACTTCCAGATGTTCAAACTGGATTTAGAAAAGACAGAGGAACCAGAGATCAAATTGCCAACATCCACTGGATCATCGAAAAAGCAAGAGAGGTTCAGAAAAACATCTGCTTTATTGACTATGCCAAAGCCTTTGATTGTGTGGATCACCACAAACTGTGGAAAATTCTTCAAGATGGCAATACTAGACCACCTGACCTACCTCTTGAGAAATCTGTATGCAGGTCAGGAAGCAACAGTTAGAACTGGACATGGAACAACAGATTGTTTCCAAATAGGAAATGGAGTACCTCAAGGCTGTATATTGTCACCCTGATTATTTAACCTTTAATCAGAGTACATCATGAGAAATGCTGGGCTGGATGAAGCACAAGCTGGAATCAAGATTGCTGGGAGAAATATCAATAACTTCAGATATGCAGATGACCACCACCCTTAGGGCAGAAAGGGAAGAACTAAAGAGACTCTTGATGAAGGTGAAAGAGGAGAGTGAAAAAGTTGGCTTAAAGCTCAACATTCAGAAAACGAAGATCATGGCATCTGGTCCCATCACTTCATGGCAAATAGATGGGAAACAATGGAAACAGTGGCAGACTTTATTTTGGGGGGCTCCAAAATCACTGTAGATGGTGACTGCAGCCATGAAATTAAAAGACGCTTACTCCTTGGAAGAAAAGTTATGACCAACCTAGACAGCATATTAGGAAGCTAGTCTGCCAACAAAAGTCTGTCTAGTCAAGGCTATGATTTTTCCAATAGTCATGTATGGATGTGAGAGTTGGACTGTAAAGAAGGTTGAGTGCTAAAGAATTGAAGCCTTTCAACTGTGGTGTTGGAGAAGACCCTTGAGAGTCCCTTGGACTGCAAGGAGATCAAACCTGTCAGTCCTAAAGGAAATCAGTCCTGAATACTCATTGGAAGGACTGATGCTGAAGCTGAAACTCCAATACTTTGGCCACCTGATGGGAAGAACTGACTCATTTGAAAAGATTCTGATGCTGGGAAGGATTGAAGGCAGGAGGAGAAGGTGATGGCAGAGGATGAGATGGTTGGATGGCATCACCAACTGGATGGACATGAAAGTGAAAGTGAGCTCGCTCAGTTGTGTCCGACTCTTTGCGATCCCGCGGACTGTAGCCCACCAGGATCCTCTGTCCATGGGATTCTCCAGGCAAGAATACTGGGGTGGGTTACCATTTCCTTCTCCAGGGGATCTTCCCAACCCAGGTATCGAACCCCGATCTCCCTCATTGCAGGCAGACGCTTTAACCCCTGAGCTATCAGGGAAGCCTGAACTGAACTGATTTTCATTTTGGGGAATTACTCAAAATCGACACTAGGTGGAGCCACCATCACATTTCTCTCTCTCTTTTTTTTTTAAGTCCGATTTAATCAGGTTTCCGGTTTGTTGTTTTGTTTTTACCAATTCTGCTACTTACATTGGTCAGGATTATTGCAAAAACAAAACAACAGCAGCATGCAAAACCCACAGTATTTTAAGCACGATTTTTTTCTGAGAGTTTAGATTGGAAATCATAAGTGTGCTAATGTCTGATTGTTTAGATTGAAGGCAGGAGAAGGGGAGGACAGAGGATGAGATAGTTGGATGGCATCACCAACTCAAGGGACATGAGTTTGGGCAAACTCTGGGAGACAGTGAAGGACAGGGAAGCCTGGCCTGCTGCAGTCCATGGGGTCCCAAAGAGTCGGACACAACTAAGCTACTGAATAACAAATTCTCTTAGATACCAAAAGAGGGTGCTCTAATATATTTTAAGAATGCACTTCTTAGGAATAAAAAAGCCACAGCTTTTTTTTTTTTTTTTTTTTAGTGCAACAAAAAGTTCTTTCTTTCTGTCTAACAGGGTTGACTGGATTTCTTTCATTTTGAAATCTAAGATAGCTATGCACAAATGCTTTATTCATTACAATAAAATTAAAACCAGTTCTCAGTTCTCTACAATCTTAGATTAAAAATTGACGGTTTTTTTTTTTTTTTTTTTTTTTTTTGAGTTAAAAGCACTGTTTTCAGTCGTGACTTTGAAAAGCCCCTGGCAGTAAATGGTATATGAATGTGTGGTTTCATTCTTGATTTAATTCGAGATATCTTTTATCACTTAACAACTTCCCCCTCCACTTAGGAGAAAGGTGGGTGTCATGAAAACTGAATGAGAGTTAACCAAGTGATTATTCCTGGTCTTCCAAGGGCAGGGAGGGAAATAGGGGAGCTTCCCCCACAAATCCTGCTTTATGTTGTGTGGGAAAGTTGGGTGCACAAAGAAGATGCTAGTCAAACTGTCTTGACAAGGAACCTGCTGAGGTAAGAGGCACAACACACGGCTTTTCGATGCCTCTGGAGTGCTTTCACTGGACACAAAGGTCCCCACTCGGTGATGGTGTAAGGGATGCGGAGGGAAAGATAGTGCAAAAACAGCTAACACGGAATATACATTAAAGACTGTTGTTTAGTTGCTAAGTCCTGTCCGACTCTTTTGCCACACTTTGGACGTAGCCCACAAGGCTCCTCTCTCCATGGCATTTCCCAGGCAAGAATCCAGGAGTGGCTTGCCATTTCCTTCTCCAAGGGATCTTCCCGACCCAGGGATTGAACCTGTATCTCCTGCATTGCAGGTGGATTCTTTACTTCTGAGCCACCAGGGAAGGCCCTGTTGCTGCTAAGTTGCTTCAGTCGTGTCCGACTCTGTGCGACCCCAGAGACGGTAGCCCACCAGGCTCCCCTGTGCCTGGGATTCTCCAGGCAAGAACACTGGAGTGGGTTGCCATTTCCTTCTCCAATGCATGAAAGTGAAAAGTGAAAGTGAAGTCACTCAGTCGTGTCCGACTCTTAGCGACCCCATGGACTGCAGCCTATCAGGCTCCTCCGTCCATGGGATTTTCCAGGCAAGGGTACCGGAGTGGGGTGGCATTGCCTTCTCCAAGCGAAGCCCCTACTGGTAATTAAATGAATGGTCCCCTTCTTGTGAGAATGCCTGCATCCCTACAGAATGGATGCTTAGGTGTTTGGCCAGGAGATGGTGTGGGGAGGGGTGTAAGGAGGGCAAATTATTCCATCAGGGGTTGTAGGCCCAGGAAAATAACTTCTTAGTTACTTTGTTGTTGTTTAGTCACTAAGTTGTGTCCCACTCTTTTGTGACTCCATGGACTGTAGCCTTCCAGGCTCCTCTGTGCATGGAATTTTTCAGGCAAGAATACTGGAGTGGGTTGCCACGCCTTCCTCCAGGGGATCTTCCCAACCTAGGGATGGAACTCACGTCTCCTGTATTGCAGACAGATTCTTTACCACTGAGACACCTGGGAAGCCAAACGGGAAATGGGTGACAACTAACCCAAACTAGCCAACTTGGCCCAAAAAACTCCATGTCAGAGAACAAATCTAGATGCTGCAAGAAATTTCAGTCCATAGAAACGCCATTTCAGCCTTCACACCTCCCCTCCCAGTGCTGGTGATGTGTTTCTTGCATATCTAATTTATCTTAGCTGGTAAGTTGCTAACAAAAAAAGCAATTTCTCCTCTTTCCCCTTTCTCTTTGTTTTTTCAGTATTAAGAAATTTCATTTGAAATGCCCTCAGTCTTTAGAGAAAGCAGGCGGATGTGGAAATTAGAGTCTGAATCACTGTTGTCTATGTTACTAAGTCTGCATTTTAATTAGTTGGGGAGACAGCCATGTTCTGGTAGCAAAAGTGAGTAGAATTTCTAGATCCACGAAAGGCCTATGTGGATTTTCTAAAGAGGAACAAAACAGTAACCAGATGGTATTTAGTTAATAGGCCGACTTTAAAGGCAAGTATTTGTTTTGAACTCTTTCCTAAGGGAGAGAAAGTTAGCTAATTAATAGAAGAAAAGAGATAAGAGAAAAGCCAGAGGAGAAGAAATACTAAAAATAATGAATAAAGAGAAGTGTGAGGAGAAATGGATATTGGAAAATAAGGGGAACAAACTAAGCAGTTCTAGAAAAATAGAAAATTAGAAAAGATATGTTACTGCGGATTGTTCACCAAATGGTTGCCTAGGAGACTTAAGAATGGTTCTCTCTCTACTGAGTAATTATTGAAGGACATAGTGAATTTAGAGTATGTTGGCTCTACCAGTATCAAATGGAAAGCAAACATATTTCAGGCGTTTTAGTCATGAGCACCATCTTTTCTATATTATGCTTTTCTCCTGACAGAAATGGTTGATTTCAACAATTTTGGAAGATAATAGAAGAAGAGCAGTGAGATCGAAACACAGGCATGGTGAAATGTTTGAGAAACCAGATTAGTCCAGAATGGCACATTGGTATGTGTGACATCAAGTAACACACCATGCAAAAAGTAAATTAGGAAGCAGCTCAGAGCCCATGTGGCCGTGTGAGGTCATCTTTACAGTTTGCCAAGTATGCCGTCGAAAAGCATTTTTCCATGTAAAGAGCTTGGTGCTCTTGAAGACTTCTGCTGCTAAGTCGCTTCAGTTGTGTCCGACTCTGTGCCAGTCTAGCGATGAAAATAAATCACATTGCGAAGCCGTGTTTCATCTTCCATTAGCCTACAGCTTCTATTATTACTGGCATAAAGAGCAAACATTACACGATGCTTTACTGCTCCTATGTGAATTGGTCTTTCCTATAGCTTACCCTATTTTCCAGAAAATATTAATATTGCATTGTTATATAATGTAAACCCCTTTCTGCAAAGCTGTCCTCATGTATTTTGGGGGCTGAATACTTGGTTTTGTATATGTGTGGGGTGTGTGTATATGTGGTGTGTGTGTGTGTGTGTGTGTGTTTGGAGTAGTGTGGGAAGGGACAGGGGGCAAAAGGAGTGATAGGGATTGTCCTTCATGATGACTCAGGCCATCACTTTTTGCTTAACAAAAACAGGACTCAAGAGTGTAAGAATTTTTGTTATTGTTTGGAAATATAACTTGGTTGTGTCACCTTTTTCCTTCACATGAATACAAGTTATCTATAGGGGAAACTTCCAAAAATCACAATCTATTGTATGGGATAGAATGAATTCTAAATCATAAACATTTATGCTTCAGTTCAGTTCAGTCGCTCAGTCATGTCCGACTCTTTGCGACCCCATGGACTGCAGCACGCCAGGCTTCCCTGTCCATCACCAACTCCCAGAGCTTGCTCAAATTGATGTCCATTGAGTCGGTGATGCCATCCAACCATCTCACCATCTGTTGTACCCTTCTCCTCTTGCCTTCAATCTTTCCCGGCATCTGGGTCTCTTCCAATGAGTCAGTTCTTTGCATCAGGTGGCCAAAGTGTTGGAGCTTTAGCATCAGTCCTTCCAATGAATATTTAGGACTTATTTTCTTTAGGATTGATTGGTTTGATAGCCTTGCAGTCTTCTCCAACACCACAGTTCAAAAGCATCAATTCTTTCGTGCTCAGCTTTCTTTACGGTCCAACATGCATACATGTTGGTCTCACATGCATACATGGTCTCACATGCATACATGACTACTGGAAAAACCATAGATTTGACAAGATGGATCTTTGTCAGCAAGTAATGTCTCTGCTTTTTAAAATGCTGTCTAGGTTTGTCTTAAATATTTATGCTTATAGACAACAAATTGGAAAAGTTTAGCACAAAGCAAAAAAAGAAAAATTACCTATTGCTTTTGGCAAATGTCTGGATTTCCTCCTCAGAATTCATTTTGTCAATTATTTATTCCTCCTTACTTTCGTGTAGCATGGAAAAAAGTAAATCTAAGAAGTTCACAGGAGGACTAGAAACAGAGCAGATGTAATACCCAAACTTGGGTCACCTAGTTGGACCAAGTGAAAGAGAAAGTAGTCGTTCAGTTGTATCTGACCATTGGTGACCCCATGGAGTGTAGCCCCCCAGGCTCCTCTGTCCGTGGGATTCTCCAGGCAAGGATACTGGAGTGGGTTGTCACGTCCTCCTCCAGGGGATCTTCCTCACCCAGGGATTGAACCTGGGTCTCCCACATTGGAGGCAGATTCTCTACCATCTGAGCTAGCAGGGAAGCCTTGGATCAAAGTCAAGATTTTTCCAAAATAGAAACGAGGGAGAGAAAGCCAAGAAAATCATGGTAGCTTTTTGCTTTAATGGCATTTATTTGTTTTCCTGGATCCAGGTAGAAAACAAAAAATGAGGGGGAAATCAGATTATGTATATAACATCTCTGCATATTTTATAACATTTGATCACAGCCTATGGTTATGTATATATACTTTTTAAAGGTCATTTTATGTTTTAGTTGAGCAGGAGAGCCACATATTTTAATTATCAGTAAGTCTTGTGTTCTCAGTCTCTCAGTCATGTCCAACTTTGCGACCCTGTGGACTGTAGCCCACCAGGCTCCTCTGTCCATGGGATTCTCCAGGCAAGAATACTGGAGTGGGTTGCCATTTCCTTCTCCAGGGGATTTTCCCCACCCAGGTATTGAACCCGAGCCTTATATCTCCGACATTGGCAGGTGGGTTCTTTATCACTAACGCCACCTGGGAAGTCCCCTTTTTCTTCTAGAAATCCTTATTTCCTTTAAAGCAGTGAAAAGATTTAAATCTTGATGTCTAATATACTGTCAAACGACATTTTCACGTAATCACATTACTCTTTTTCAGTTTCTCTTCAGTAATGAACTAAATCAACTTTATTATTGGTATTACATCTTTGGTTAGGCAATGATTATCAAGATTTTAAAAGTTAATGATGCATTATTCTAAATTTGTTTGTTTGTAGTCAAGAACATTCCAAAATTTAAAGGAAAAAAGCTGTATTCAATCTTATATCAATTTTAATACTTAATTAAATTAATATTTAAATTTAAATACCAAATTAATAATTAAAATACTTAATTTAATCAAAATCTTAATCAATTTTAATACTTCTTATATATGGGCTAATGCTCACAGAGATTGGTAAATTAAAATGGATTTTCCCAAGTATTCCATTTTTTAATTTTTCATAAAGATTATTTTTCATGAAGATTGCTATTTTTTTAAATACTATATTTCTTAAAATAAGATAATTGGAATACTGCTACTTCTCAAGTGGTTGGAAGGTGTGAACCAATAAGAAGGTGCTGGCAGCAGAGATAAAGGTTCTGAAATGGTGACTCTGGGAAATTCCCTGATGGTTAAGTGGTTCGGACTCTGTGCTTGTAGTGTGGGGACATGAGTTCAATCCCTGGCTGAGGAACTAAGATCTACAAACCTGTAGTACAGCCAAAAAAAAAAAAGTGAAATGGTGACTTTCTTCTTCGTGTCATGCGATGTCATTCATCCCTTGTACTTTCACTATTTTCAAACTTCTAATGAACTCTGAAATGTCTATTATTTGAGGATACTAAACCAATTAACCTTTGCTTCACAGTTAACTCACTACTACTAACTAGCTGGGAGAGTGTCTGTCATGCACACTTTTTAGGATGTTGCAATTTGCATCACTCGTACCACCCCTGAGGACAGACCTCTTCCACCTGCTGTTTGCCATGTCTAGGTAGTATCTAGACTCACCTGTTATATGACCCATACTTAATCATCTTAATTGTGATTTAATAAGATTAACAAAGTATTTAAGATTAAGATTAACAAAGTATTCATCAGTGGCTGCAAGATGCAGACAGTCTGAATTTAAGCAAAAATAACATTGATTCATATAACTGTAAGTTCAGAAGGGTAGCCAACCTGTTAAAATGTGGGTCCAGAGCTGTCAGTAATGCTGTTGGGCTCTGACTACACTTAGCCCTCTGTGTGTGTTTGGTTTATTCTCAGTTGTAGCCCGGAGCTCAAGCAAGTCAAAGGGCTCTGACCCTCTCTTTAGGTGTTGCTTGCCTTTGCCTGACTGATTTTCCAAACTAGAACCAGACATGTGACTGGTAAGATGGCCATCGATGATCCCACACTCCTGACTCCTAGCTTAAACATTCCACAGGGGAAAGAGACTGCTGTTTCTCAATGGGTCCAGTGAATAATTTCTGGGATACTTTGGTCCATCTGACCTGAGACATGTTCCATACTGAACCTTTTAGCTATAGAGAGAGGGTACTTGGACTGGCCAGGACTGACTCTTGTTTCCTCCACTGTGGCAAGGAAGAGAGGGTCAGCCCCATCTGAACTCTGCGAAATTCAACTGAAGAATAATTTGGTACCTACACTGGGGAGCAAACCAACAAAAAGGCAAATACCTTATTTCCCTAAATTTTAAAAATAATTTATGATACTGCTCACATTTGTTAAAGAACATATAGCCATGGTGATAAAGTGGAAGATAAATGATGGTTACTTTTTTCTCTACATTTGTGTATATGTGAACATTTTTGTGTTAGTTAGGGAAAAGAAATATATCTCTGTCTCTGGGGATCTGGTGCTCCCAGATGGAGTAATATGACTTGTCACCCTACATATTTCCTCTCATGGAGTAACATGACTTGTAACCTTCAATATTTAGCTCACATGACTAACGTCATACAGCCTCCTTATATATCCTTTCTTCTAGCCCATAATCTTGAAACTAAAGTCAACTATGCTTAATTGCCATGAATGTTTGTGGGCTATTTTCTTGTTATAGTCAAATAATGGTTTGACTACAGTGAAGATTAAAGCAGGAAAATCACTGAGCTAAAGATAAAAGACACAATTAACTTGTATCCTTTCTCACAAGCAATAAGAATGCAGTGGAGTCTTGAATTACAATTTTCCATAATACCAGACATTTTGATTCTTTTCATGTTTAAATTTGAGTTTCCAATATTAATCATCAATTATAGCATTCACAACAGTTGCACATGATGGCAGAGGAACATTTTAGAGTACTAAGTGATTTATATTACTTTTAGATGTCATGTAAATTGTGATACCAGTTCAACTAGATAAAATTTGAATGCTAGAATTATGAGTGGTTTTAAATGTATTAACATATATCATGAGAATTATATAAATTTTAATAATTAAATAATATTGCATGCATGCATGTTAAGTCACTTCAGTTGTGTCTGACTCTGTGCGACCCTATGGACTATAGCCCACCAGCTGTCCGTGGGATTCTCCAGGCAAGAATATTGGAGTGGGTTGCCATTTTCTTCTCCAGGGGAGATCTTCCCAATCCAGGGATGGAACCTGGGTCTCTTACATCTCCTGCATTGGCAAGCAAGTTCTTTACCACTAGCACCAAATGGGAAGTCCAAATGATATTAGTATTCATTAATTTTAATAAGTTTAATATTCATTAATTTTAAATTTTATTTGATTTATAATTTTAATAGGTTATATTGGATGTTTCAGAAGGAAAGTTCTTTGAAAACATAGAAATACTTTTAGTTTTATTTTTTTGCATTGATTTTAATTTCCTTTTTTTTTTTTTTTTTGCCTTGGATATGTTTTCAATCCAATAGAGTTCTATGAAATTAGGGTATTAGAACTACTGGAATCTATAGAAACATGGTGGTATCTTAAAAAAAATTTTTTTTTAAATTTTATTGAAGTGTAGTCAATTTATCATGTTGTTTTAATTTCTGCTGTACAGCAAAGTGATTTAGTTACCCATGTAAATTCTTCTTCACATTATTTTCCATGGTAATTTTTCATAGACTATTGAATATATTTCCCTTTGCTATACAGTAGGACCTTGTTTTAATCTAATTTTGCTTTACTTTTAAAAAACTATATTCTCTCTTTGTACACTTTGAATATAAGTACATACTGTCTTTTAATCACCTAGAATAACTGCTGCCAATAGAACACAAAATAAGTGAAAAATCTTGCTAATTGCAATATAATTATTTTGCTTAAATGAAGATAAGAAAATTCATTTTGAATAATTGTGTAATTTATGAATTTTGCTTTTCATTATTAGTCATCCATCCATTGAGATGGCTCATTAACAGTGCAATCAGACATACAGTAACAAAAATTCTTTTGTCTTCGTTATTTTGCTAATTTCCATCCTTATGAACTCATACAGTTACATATGTCTTTGGATTATGAAGGTATACTTGTCAGGGCAGGGAGTCATTGTGAAGATGTATCTGTCAAGGCAGGGAGACAGGACCTATATTTAGTGCATGGGAGCCTCCATCTTTCCTCTTCCTCAGGGATCCAGTAATGTTAAAGTCAGGATGGACAGAGAAGACAAGAAACTTTGTCTAAACCTGGATGTCATAAAAAGAATTTAAGGTGTTGTTAAGAGCAGCATTGGAATGACAGAAGGCCCATGAAAAGAGAAACATGAAGTCAGGAGGCACCTGATAAATGGGATGATGAGAAGTTGAAAGACTAGGTTTATGCTGTGGAGTTTTTCCTGTCCTTCAGGATTGCTTAAATTACTCTGAGTTTTTCTGTGTTTTTGTGCTAAATATGCTGTTACTTTGTTGCTCAGTTATCTTTCATACACACATCTCATTAAAAGTTCATACTCGGCATCCATTTAGTGAGTTTAAATCTTTGTGTGGGGACGTCTCTGCTGGTCCAGTGGCTAAGACCCTGAACTCCCGATGCAGGGGCCCTGGGTTCAATCTCTGATAGGGAAACTAGATCCTGCATGTCACAACTAAGAACTTGCATGCTATAACTAGAAGATTCTACACACAGAAAGAAAGGCCTGACAGAGCCAAATAAATCAATAAAAATATTTTAAAAACTCTTTGTGTGAAAATTTAGTTATATTTATACACACATAAGTGCACATGAATATATATGTACTTAAGTATTTTCTTTGATCATAGACTAGAAGAGATCATGAAACTGATGTCAGTGATTTCTACTTAATCTAAATTAATTCAGGATTTTTATTCTTAAACTCTGTGTGTCTGTAAAACAGGTTTTATAGCAGCACCTACATCATAGGGTTGTTGTGGGAATTAAATATGTTAATATATGTAAGCCTGGGCCTCCCTGGTAGCTCAGTTGGTAAAGAATCTGCCTGCAGTGTGGGAGACCTGGGTTCAATTCCTGGGTTGGGAAGATCCCCTGGAGAAGGGAATGGCTACCTACTTCATGTAGATGTGTTAATATAGGTAAACTACATCAAATAGTGTTTGGCCTATAGAAAGCCCTATAGTAAAAATAACTATTAATATAATAGCAAACTATAATAATAATAGCTTGCTACTATTATTATTACCTCTGCCCTCATCCTTGCTGTTGATCCCAAGTGGTGATGAGTCATAGGGGACAAGGGAGGTGGGCATGCATCTTGCCCTTGGTTTTCACAATCTATGCTTGCTTGCTGGCATCCTTGCTGAGAAGTCCTATTCCTTTAAAGTTTCTACTCAGGTTACTGCCCCATCCTGTCTACAGGCTTTTCTGGTTTCCCTTCACACTTAGCTATTTTTGCATCTCTTTTTAGCACATTTAGCTCAGGAAGGTTCTGTATCAAGACATGTGTTAGATAACGTAAAGGGCCACTTTTATTTAACGCTCAGGGATGCTGGAAGTAAGAAGGGAACTCAACAAAGCTTCTGCCTCCTCTCACTCCATCTAAGAATCAAGGCACTGACTCTTCATCTCAGGTCCCTCCAACCATAGAGTCGAAGATTTCTGTCCTGTGTTCCATCTCAGAACTCAGCTCAGAAAAGGAAGGCGGTGGAGGACTCTGGGCCTTAGCAGGGACTCGCAAGCTCCCAAGCTCTCTGGTTTCCTGCTCATCTTCCTTCTTTCTCTTCTCCTATCCTTTTCCCCAGCCCAGGTAATCTTTACTTCCTATGGACTTTCTGAGATCTGAGCTGGAGGGCTGGCTCTTATTTCATCAGGCTTTCCTCCAGACCTGTTGTTAATGTACTTGGGTCCCTAGACCCAAATGTTCTGACTTCTGTATCTGAAAACCCACTGCCCCTCCCCAGTTTGCCGCCCTGATATCCTCCCTCTCCTTTTCTCTGTGGGCACAGCTCCTCCCCGGAGGCTTAGCTGACTAGCAAAGTAATTTAATAATGTGATTCTAGAAGGCTAAGGACCAAAAATAATCAATGATTTATATTGCAAAATATATCTTGTCTGTATAAGTCTTTGTGTTCTGGGAAAAACCTGACTTTTCCTGGAGGTATGATTGTCCTTGCTGGCAGTGTCCAAAAGAGCAAAGACCAGTTTGCTATAGAGAATCTATTTCACAAGAACAGTAACTTCCTCATCACGCAATGCAGCCTGTGCTTCTCTGGGTGACATTTCCTCCCCTATCTCCAGGGTTAAGCCTAAGTAACTGAGTATCACAGGCAACACCCTTGAGTACCATTGCCAGGCATTTTAAAGGACATTTTCTCTTTCAAGTGCTGGCCTAAACTTCTTCTATTCTTTCTTGCTCTTCTCCAGGGACATTGGCCATAATACAGGTTGAAGCTGTTCTTCAAAAATAAGCTCTGGGACTTCCTTGATAGTCCAGTGGCTAACACTGCCCGCTCCCAATGCAGGGGGCACATGTTCGACCCCTGGTCAGGGAACTAGATTCCACATGCTGCAACTAAGAGTTTGCATGCCACAAAAAAAGATTCCACAAGCTACAATGAAGATATGAAAGTTGCTCAGTCTTGTCCAACTCTTTACAACCCCATGGCCTATATAGTCCATGGAATTCTCCAGGCCTGAATACTGGAGTGGGTAGCCTTTTCCTTCTCCAGGGGATCTTCCTAACCCAGGAATTGAACCAGGGTCTCCTGCAATGCAGGCAGATTCTTTACCAACTGAGCTATCAGGGAGGCCATGGCATAGCCAAATAACACACACACACACACACACACACACACACACACACACACACACACAGAATAAGCTCTGGTGAAAGCTCTTGCATAAAAGGTGAAGAGTTGGCTTTGCTTATAGACCTGGCGCCTTGTATCCTTTGTCTAAGGTTCTGACACTTTTGAAAGGGCACACAATTAACAAATATGCCAGGACAGAAGGCGTGAGTCGGAACAGTCTTGCTCCCACCCAACAGACCAACTTTTATGGCTCTTAGAGTTTACCAACAACAAACAAAACCCTCAGTTCAGTTCAGTTCAGTCTCTCAGTCATGTCCAACTCTTTGCAGCCCCATGAATCGCAGCACACCAGGCCTCCCTGTCCATCACCAACTCCCGGAGCTCACTCAGACTCACGTCCATGGAGTCAGTGATGCCATCCAGCCATCTTATCCTCCGTCGTCCCCTTCTCCTCCTGCCCCCAATCCCTCCCAGCATCAAAGTCTTTTCCAATGAGTCAACTCTTCACATGAGGTGGCCAAAGTACTGGAGTTTCAGCTTTAGCATCATTCCTTCCAAAGAAATCCCAGGGCTGATCTCCTTCAGAATGGGCTGGTTGGATCTCCTTGCAGTCCAAGGGACTCTCAAGAGTCTTCTCCAGCACCACAGTTCAAAGGCATCAATTCTTCAGCGGTAAGCCTTCTTCACAGTCCAACTCTCACATCCATACATGACCACAGAAAAAACCATAGCCTTGACTAGACGAAGCTTTGTTGGCAAATTAATGTCTCTGCTTTTGGATATGCTATCTAGGTTAGTCATAACTTTCCTTCCAAGGAGTAAGCGTCTTTTAATTTCATGGCTGCAGTCACCATTTGCAGTGATTCTGGAGCCCAGAAAAATAAAATCTGACACTGTTTCCACTGAAGTGGAACAAGTGATGAAGTGATGGAACCAGATGCCATAATCCTTGTTTTCTGAATGTTGAGCTTTAAGCCAACTTTTTCACTCTCCTCTTTCACTTTCATCAAGAGGCTTTGAGTTCCTCTTCACTTTCTGCCATAAGGGTGGTGTCATCTGCATATCTGAGGTTATTTATATTTCTCCCAGCAATCTTGATTCTAGCTTGTGCTTCTTCCAGTCCAGGGTTTCTCATGATGTACTCTGCATATAAGTTAAATAAGCAGGGTGACAATATACAGCTTTGACATACTCCTTTTCCTATTTGGAACCAGTCTGTTGTTCCATGACCAGTTCTAACTGTTGCTTCCTGACCTCCATATAGATTTCTCAAAAGGCAGATCAGGTGGTCTGGTATTCCCATCTCTTTCAGAATTTTCCACAGTTTATTGTGATCTACACAGTCAAAGGCTTTGGCATAGTCAATAAAGCAGAAATAGATGTTTTTCTGGAACTCTCTTGCTTTTTCCATGATCCAGCAGATGTTGGCAATTTGATCTCTGGTTCCTCTGCCTTTTCTAAAACCAGCTTGAACATCAGGAAGTTCACGGTTCACATATTGCTGAAGCCTGGCTTGGAGAATTTTGAGGATTACTTTACTAGCGTGTGAGATGAGTGCAATCGTGCTGTAGTTTGAGCATTCTTTGGCATTGCCTTTCTTTGGGATTGAAATGAAAACTGACCTTTTCCAGTCCTGTGGCCACTGCTGAGTTTTCCAAATTTGCTGGCATATTGAGTGCAGCACTTTCACAGCATCATCTTTCAGGATTTGGAATAGCTCAATTGGCATTCCATCACCTCCACTAGCTTTGTTCATAGTGATACTTTCTAAGGCCCACTTGACTTCACATTCCAGGATGTCTGGCTCTAGGTCAGTGATCACACCATCGTGATTATCTGGGTTGTGAAGATCTTGTTTGTATAGTTCTTCTGTGTATTCTTGTCACTTCTTCTTAATATCTTTTGCTTCTGTTAGGTCCATACTATTTCTGTCCTTTATTGAGCCCATCTTTGCATGAAATGTTCCTTGGTATCTCTAATTTTCTTGAAGAGACCTCTAGTCTTTCCCATTCAGTTGTTTTCCTCTATTTCTTTGCATTGATCGCCGAAGAAGGCTTTCTTATCTCTTCTTGCTATTCTTTGGAACTCTGCATTCGGATGCTTATATCTTTCCTTTTCTCCTTTGCTTTTCACTTCTCTTCTTTTCACAGCTATTTGCAAGGCCTCCCCAGACAGCCATTTTGCTTTTTTGCATTTCTTTTCCATGGGGATGGTCTTGATCCCTGTCTCCTGTACAATGTCAGGAACCTCATTCCATAATTCATCAGGCACTCTATCTATCAGATCTAGGCCTAGCCATATCTATTCCCCCCTCATGGTGATGGCCTAGTCTTTTGCCATCAACAGTTCGAGAAAATGTAGGCTAAACTTTGATGCACAGAGTCAGGGGTTTGTCTCTGATTTGTTGAGTCCACCTAAGCCTGCACGGTCCCTGTTGTTTTAGCCATAGTCTCTTTTTAAGGGTCTTGGCTAAGAACAAAATGCTATTTTCACAAAGGCAAAGAAAGAGAAAAATGCTTTCTTCAGATGTCACGTTTAACAGCTATCTGAAATAATCTCTCTACCAGAGTTAAGTGGTTGTCTCTGATTTTACCATAGAGTCTAAACCCTTCTTCCAAAGTACAGTCTGTGGCCTAGCACATAACCAAGGCTGCTACTTGATGACAGCTCTGCAAGGTGACTTGCTAGGTTTTTGTACACAGCTTTGAAAAGAAATTCAGAGCCTAAAGAATGGGCTCTAACTAAAATTTGCACTCCTTCCTAGGTGTTCTCCAGGGATTCAGAGAATTGAATCTCTGTGGCAGTTTAGAAGGCTCTGTTGACATTTGCTTCCTTTCTGATATAGCTTCTCCTGCATCTACCCAGAAAATGCAAAGCATTCAGTAGTCTGTTCACACTCAGTTGCATCACTGTCCAGCAGTTTGTCTGAAATTAGGGTTGACTTCGGAGTCTGCCAGTTCGCTCCCATCTGTCACCTCAAGATGATCCAGTTCTGTGGTGATTTGCATTTATTATAGACAGGCTTCTTCTATAGTAGGTAGCATTTTATTCCACAAGACCCTGTTGCACAAGAAATGCAATTTTATTTTTTATAGTCAAATTTGGTTTCAAATAGATGTTCCACAAAGTGATTTTTACCTCATCTGTCCATTCTAGATAATTTCATCTCATTTAAACTTCTCGGCTGATGAATGTATTGTATTTCATAGAAGACTACCAGGCCAGTATTTCCTCTTTTTCTCAAATCAAATCTATGAGCTTTCTGGTTCCAGCGCCCACATGCTGACCATCCCCCTTCCACTCCGTTTCAGTGGAAGAAATATCGCTGCTCTTAAGGCAATTCCTTCACTGCCCTGTAGTTCTCAGACCCTCCCACCTTCTCAGGGATTTATCTCTTGAAAGTATACCCTCTTTCTTAGTTTTACGCGAGAACTTCAAATAATTCATAAGGTCAGACTCTTTCAGCTCAAAAGTGTTAGCTTTCAAAACTTGCTTTTCGCCTGTCTCCTTCCCTGTTCTTCAGTGGTAATAAGAGGTGCCTCCAAGTCTGGTTGGAAAGAATAATGGGATAAAAGAGCATGACCAGGGTGAAAAACACCATGGCTAAACAGTACAAAATATATTACCCTATTGCACTTTGGTGTGTCATGTCACTTTGTACAAAGTTTTGTGCTTTGTACAATGTCAAACTTTGACTTTGCCCGTGGCAGGCGCTCAGGCAGGCTGCCTAGCGCCTCGAGACCACTGCTGCTCCCCGCCACTCCCACATTTTTCTATCACAGGTAATGGCACCTTCTCCGTGAAGGCTGTAATGAGGGTAGCCGCTGACTGCCTCGAGGGACAGTCATTAGTATAGCCTTACTGTGCCTGATGTACAAGCCTCTCTGGTCAGCATTCCCTATGCACTGCACTATTTTCATCAGCGTGCCTGTGCGCTCAGCCGCTTCAGTCCTGTCGGACTCCTTGCGACCCCATGGACTGCAGCCCGCCAGGCTCCTCTGTCCATGGGGATTCTCCAGGCAAGAATATTGGAGTGGGTTGCCATGCCCTCCTCCAGTAACACTAGCATACCAACATGCTTTAATACCTGTCATTATCTAAACAAAACAAAACAAAACAAAACAAAACTGAGAAATTCCCTGGTGGTCCCGTGGTCAGACTCTGTTTCCACTGCAGGGAACACAGGTTTATTCCCTGGTCTGGGAATTAAGATGCTGCATGCTGCACAGTGCAGTCAGAAAATAAAAAGTTTGCATGACTTGACATAAACTTCCAGACACTTCCCCAACTTACGAGTTCTTCTTTATGAAAAACTTTTCAAAATGCTTCTCTGTACTCACTCTTCCAGTTCCTCTCTTAGCTTTTCTGGAACCCATTCTCATCACTCCTATCAGAGATATCAACAGCCTCCAGGTGACCCAATCTGAAGATGAGCTCTGTCTTCATCTCTCCCAAGTTCTCATTTATATTTGACAAAGTTAATCAGTCCCTCCCCTTGAAATTCTTCTTCCTTTGCCTTCTGATACATAAAACTATCCTTGTTTGCCTCCCACATCACTAGCCACTTTGTTTTAAGCTTCCTTGTCTGGAATCTTCTACTTTTCCTGATTTATTAACAGAAAGTCCTTAAGGCCCAGTCATTGAATTGCTTCTCTGTCCTGTCCACATTCACTCCTTGGAACTTAAGAGTTTGATGACCTAATCCAGTCCCATGACTTTAAAGATCAATTATATGCTTTTGGTGGCTCCAAAACGTACATTTTAATGGAAAAATCTCTCTTCTGAGCTCTAGAACGCCATATTCAAAAGTCTGCTTGATATCTGCCTTGGATACATAATAGACATCTTACATTTATCATTTCCAATGAGAAATGCAGATTTACCCCTTCTAAACCACTTTCCCCCTAGATTTTTAAAATGCACTAAATGGAATTACAATTCAATAAGTTGCTCTAGTCAGAATCTTGTAATCTTTCTTTATGCTGCCCTTTCTCTCATGTGAGACAGGACAGGAAATCTCAGCAGGGTGAGTGTCACCAATGTCCAAAGATGACTGAGGACTGGGTCCTGTGGTACCATCATGACAGCCTCTTCCTTCCTGGCCCCTGGCCCTTTGGCCTTGCATCTCATCTTCTGTCTTTAGATCTTAGATGAAACCTCATGGAGAAGGAGGAGGGGATCTTTGAACTGAGCTGGAGAAGAATCTAAAATGTCTCAATAATCACAAATTTTACTAAGTTTGCAAAAAAGTGAGCACATAAAGTTTTCTGCTTTTAGGTCAAAATGGGAAGTAAGTTATTAGTCAAGTTCAGTTACAGAAGAACAAAGACATACATTATTACGTACAGGTCTGGGCTGCAAATTCATACCCACTACCCTTGAGGTTTCTCTTCTTTCCTGACAGGTTGCTCAAGGTGGCTACAGGAATCCCAGTGAGTCAGCAAGGTGATCTATAAAGGAGCCAGAAGAAAATATTAATGCCCTCATCCACGTCTAATTTTACGTAAAATTAGATCTAAATTAATCTTTACTAAGATATATATGAATAGATAGATAGACTTGCATTAGTCCTTTACTGAGGCACGTATCAGTCACTTGTCATGCCATGTCCCAAGGAAGACTGCTTGACAGAGATCCTCATTTTTCATCCCATTTCAGTTCCATGATGTACTGTATTGTGTATGGACCCAACCAAGTGAATTCATAAATCATGTTATCCAGTTTTATTTAAACTAAGCATTATGCAATGAGGCAAAAAGACTGAAAATACGTCTAAGAAAATGAAGATTTAAAACAATGCTAACAGCATACGACCTAACAGCAAAAAGTGAGTGCTGATATGTGTTTCCTGACTCCTGGTGGAAGTTCTTGTCAGTCACATTCTAGGGTATAAACTGGGAGCACATAAACAGTTTTAGCAAAAAATGAAAAGAAAGTTCACAATTACAAGAAGACCACTTGAAATGTGCATTTATGGCCATTATTATTGAAAGTAATACTCAAACCTAGGTGTACATTTGGCCTTGAAATAGTAGTAAACAGTAATATGGAGTCATCTACAATTAGCAATATCATATATAAAAATATGATTTATTTTGTCTTCATCTCATTCTCTTCAATTTATATTTTATATGAGTTATGCATGCTATGTTATCATGGTAGTTAAATGTATATGTTATGAATAAATAAAGGCACAAATATGAGGTGGATAAACATTTTATCAATGAGGTGCAAGATAAAAATTATTTAGATATCATTGCTCATTAGGACAGCAATTAGCAGGGCTACTTCTAAATCTTACAGTGGAAATAGCAGAGCTACACAGTACTTCAAGAAGTTTCTTAAAGAAACAAGGCCCTTTGTGACCAACATATATTTTGTTCTCTTCTTGGGTTTTTCTTTTGAAGAGTTATAAAGCAGGATGACTAGTGTCACAAACCCAGAATGAGTCCCACGCTCTCTCATTCATTAATTTATTCAAATGTACTCATTAAGTACCTCCTATGTGTAAAGAAAACCCAGAGGTTCCTCTTAAGAATTTCCAAATCAAGTTACAAGCGTTCTTGGCAACAATTCTAAATTGTATTTGGCTGCCTTCTTTCCCTGCAGGGTGTATGCCAACTATGCAAATCAATTACAGAAAGGCATTTGTCACTGCTCAAACTAAAAATCTAGACAAGCAAACCAATTCTAATTAATTCCTAGTTTAAAAACTGATTTGCAGTAAAGTGCTATTACTAATTTCTTCTCCTCCTCCTCTTAGCTTTCTCTTTTTGATATATTAAAGTCATGTTATAAATTGTCAGAAGCATCTACTGTTAATCAGGTTAAGCAAAGGATACACATCCGGCAATAGCTATTGAGTTCTTAGTGTGACACTATTCTAAGCATTTAATTTGTATTCACTCATTTAATCCTCACAACCATGATTTAACTATGACAATCAGAGTTTTAAAGATGAACTGAGGTGCAGAAAAGTTCCCTTTAATTTTACATATTGTAAGGAGTAGAGGGGAGAAGGCACTGGCACCCCACTCCAGTACTCTTGCCTGGAAAACCCTATGGACGGAGGAGACTGGTGGGCTGCAGTCCATGGGGTCACTAAGAGTCAGACACGACTGAGCGACTTCACTTTCACTTTTCACTTTCATGCATTGGAGAAGGAAATGGTAACCCACTCCAGTGTTCTTGCCTGGAGAATCCCAGGGACGGCGGAGCCTGGTGGGCTGCCGTCTTTGGGGTCGCACATAGTCGGACACGACTGAAGCGACTTAGCAGCAGTAGCAGCAGCAACAAAGAGTAGAGGCAGTATTTAGCCCCTAGCAGTCTGGCCAAAGAGCAAATATCCTAAATCACTATGCTATAATACAACTCTAGACTACTTACCGGGGAAGGCAATGGCACCCCACCCCAGTACTCTTGCCTGGAAAATCCCATGGACGGAGGAGCGTGGTAAGCTCCAGTCCACGGGGTCGCTTAGAGTCGGACACGACTGAGCGACTTCACTTTCACTTTTCACTTTCATGCATTGGAGAAGGAAATGGCAACCCACTCCAATATTCTTGCCTGGAGAATCCCAGGGACAGCCGTCTATGGGATCGCACAGAGTCGGACACAACTGAAGCGACTTAGCAGCAGACTACTTACGGTTCATTTGGCAAATGTTGTTTTTTTTCTCTTTTAATTTTATTTCCAGATGACTCAATGGTAAAGAATCCACCTTCCAATGCAGGAGATGCAGATTCAATACCTGGGTCAGGAATATCCCCTGGAAAAGGAAATGACAACCCACTCCAGTATTCTTGCCTGGAAAAGCCATGGACAGAGAGGAGGCTGGAGGGTTACAGTCCATGGGGTCAGAAAAAGTCAGAGACAACTTACTGGCTAAGCATGCACTCATAAGCTATAGTTTACATGCAACAAATGTGTCCATTTGAAGTGTACAGTTTGATAGTTTTGATAAACGTACACATCCAAGTATCCAACAAACCAATCAACATGGAGAATATTTTTTTCTCTAAAATGTTCACTTATGCCTTTTTGCAAGAAATAGTAGTTGAGTAATTGCCTTTTTTTGTTTATAAATTGTCCCTCTTTATTCCTAGCAAGTTTCTTTGTTCTGGGCTTCTTTGTCTGGTTGTTTAAATTAAATAAAATTACTGTATTGTAGTATCACTATGAACAAAGATAGTGGATGTGATGGGATTCCAGTTGATCTATTTCAAATCCTAAAAGATGAAGCTACACTCACTATGCCAGCAAATTTGGAAAACTCAGCAGTGGCCACAGGACTGGAAAAGGTCAGTTTTCATTCCAGTCCCCAAAAAGGCAATGCCAAAGAATGCTCAAACTACTGTGCAATTGCACTCATCTGACATCTCACACGCTAGTAAAGTAATGCTCAAAATTCTCCAAGCCAATTCTCCAATATGTGAACCGTGAACTTCCTGATGTTCAAGCTGGTTTTAGAAAAGGCAGAGGAACCAGAGATCAAATTGCCAACATCCGCTGGATCATGGAAAAGCAAGAGAGTTCCAGAAAAACATCTATTTCTGCTTTATTGACTATGCCAAAGCCTTTGACTGTGTGGATCACAATAAACTATGGAAAATTCTGAAAGAGATGGGAATACCAGACCACCTGATCTGCCTCTTAAGAAATCTGTATGCAGGTCAGGAAGCAACAGTTAGAACTGGTCATGGAACAACAGACTGGTTCCAAATAGGAAAAGGAGTACGTCAAGGCTGCATATTGTCACCATGTTTATTTAACTTATATGCAGAGTACATCATGAGAAATGCTGGACTGGAAGAAACAGAAGTTGGAATCAAGATTGCCGGGAGAAATAGCAATAACCTCAGATATGCAGATGACACCACCCTTATGGCAGAAAGTGAAGAGGGGCTAAAAAGCCTCTTGATGAAAGTGAAAGTGGAGAGTGAAAAGGTTGGCTTAAAGCTCAACATTCAGAAAACGAAGATCATGGCATCTGGTCCCATCACTGCATGGGAAATAGATGGGGAAACAGTGGAAACAGTGTCAGACTTTGTTTTTCTGGGCTCCAAAATCACTGCAGATGGTGACTGCAGCCATGAAATTAAAAGACGCTTACTCCTTGGAAGGAAAGTTATGACCAACCTAGATAGCATATTCAAAAGCAGAGACATCACTTTACCAACAAAGGTTCGCCTAGTCAAGGCTATGGTCTTTCCTGTGGTCATGTATGGATGTGAGAGCTGGACTGTGAAGAAGGCTGAGTGCCGAAGAATTGATGCTTTTGAACTGTGGTGTTGGAGAAGACTCTTGAGAGTCCCTTGGACTGCAAGAAGATCCAACCAGTCCATTCTGAAGGAGATCAATCCTGGAATTTCTTTAGAAGGAATGATGCTAAAGCTGAAACTCCAGTATTCTGGCCACCTCATGCGAAGAGTTGACTCATTGGAGAAGACTCTGATGCTGGGAGGGATTGAGGGCAGGAGGAGAAGGGGACGACAGAGGATGAGATGGCTGGATGGCATCACTGACTCGATGGATGCGAGTCTGAGTGACCTCCGGGAGCTGGTGATGGACAGGGAGGCCTGGCGTGCTGCGGTTCATGGGGTCGCAAAGAGTCGGACACGACTGAGCGACTGATCTGATCTGATCTGACACGCTAGTAAAGTAATGCTCAAAATTCTCCAAGCCAGGCTTCAACAATACATGAACCATGAACTTCCAGATGTTCAAGCTGGATTTAGAAAAGGCAGAGGAACCAGAGATCAGATTGCCAACATCCACTGGATCATTGAAAAAGCAAAAGAGTCCCAGAAAAACATCTACTTCTGTTTTATTGATTATACCAAAGCCTTTGTGTGGATCACAATAAACTGTGGAAAATTCTTAAAGAGATGGGAATACCAGACCACCTTACCTGCCTCCTGAAAAATCTGTATGCAAGTCAAGAAGCAATGGTTAGAACTGGATATGGAAAAAATACACTGGTTCCAAATTAGGAAAAGAGTATGTCAAGGCTGTATATTGCCACCCTGCTTATTTAACTTTTATGCAGAGTACATCATGCCAAATGCCAGACTGGATGAAGCACAAACTGGGATCAAGATTGCCGGGAGAAATATCAATAACCTCAGATACGCAGATGATACCACCCTTATGGCAGAAAGTGAGGAAGAACAAAAGGGCCTCTTGATGAAAGTGAAAGGGGAGAGTGAAAAGCTGGCTTAAAACTCAACATTCAGAAAACTAAGATCATGGCATCAAGTCCCATCACTTCATGGCAAATAGATGGGGAAACAATGGAAACAGTGACAAACTTTTGTTTCTTGGGCTCCAAAATCACTGCAGATGGTGACTGCGGTCATGAAATTAAAAGAAGCTTGCTCCTTGGAAGAAAAGCTATGACAAACCTAGACAGCATATTAAAATGAGACATTGCTTTGCCAACAAAGGTTTGTCTAGTCAAAGCTATGGTTTTTCCAGTAATCACCTATGGATGTGGGAAGTGGACTATAAAGAAAGCTGAGCACTGAAGAATTGGTGCTTTTGAACTGTGGTGTTGGAGAAGACTCTTGAGAGTCGCTTGGACTGCAAGGAGATCCAACCAGTCCATCCTAAAGGAGATCAGTCCTGAATATTCATTGGAAAGACTGATGCTGAAGCTGAAACTCTGATGGTTTGGCCATCTGATGCAAAGAAATGACTTATTGGAAAAGACCCCGATACTGCAAAAGATTGAAGACAGGAGAAGGGGATGACAGAGGATGAGATGGTTGGATGGCATCACCGATTCGATGGACATGAGTTTGAGTAAGCTCCGGGAGTTGGTGATGGACAGGGAAGCCTGGTGTGCTGCCGTCCATGGGGTTGCAAAGGGTTGTACACGACTGAGTGACTGGACTGAACTGATTGAAGTATATTGCTATACTGACCAAAATGGATATAATAAAGCTACAGAATACTAGAAATGAAAAAATGAAAAATTTTGAGAGGTAAATCTGTAAGTGTGGCTTCTGCAGTGTACTACTTGTTTCAAAATTGACTTGAACAATTAAAACAAGTCTTTGCTGAGCATTTCCTTTTATGTTGACTAGGGCTATTTTGTCAGCCGTAAATACCTGAAAGAAAACAGCACATGTACCACTGCTGCTGCTGCTGCTAAGTCGCTTCAGTTGTGTCCGACTCTGTGTGACCCCATAGATGGCAGCCCATTAGGCTCCCCTGTCCCTGGGATTCTCTAGGCAAGAACACTGGAGTGGGTTGCCATTTCCTTCTCCAATGCATGAAAGTGAAAAGTGAAAGTGAAGTCGCTCAGTCGTGTCCAACTCTTAGTGACCGCATGAACTGCAGCGCACCAGGCTCCTCTGTCCGTGGGATTTTCCAGGCAAGAGTACTGGAATGGGGTACCATTGCCTACTCAGACATGTATCACTACAACAATTTAAAATGAAAGCTTTTGCCAATGATTAGTATATAGCTCCTCATTAAGTAAACAATCAAAATTTTAATAAAACTCGTTGAAGAGAATTTTATGAGATTTCCAGGTTAAACTTAGCATTATTTACTTGACAAATTCAAACATAGCTATTTAGTTCTTTTTCTTTTCGCCAACTCCATCTTCCTAAAAAGATTATGTTTTTAATCTCAAACTTTTACATCAGGGACTTCCCTAGTGGTCCAGTGGTTGAGACTTCGACTTTCAATGTAGGGGGTGTGGGTTTGATCCCTGGTCAGGGGGCCAAGATCCCACATACCTCTTGAACAAAAGGCCAAAACATAAAACAGAAGCAGTATTGTAACAAATTCAATAACGACTTTTTAAAATTCTTGCATCAATAGAATTGTTTTATTTTCTCTGAATTAGATTCCTGAGTGCCTCTGGGTGTTGCTAGATACTGGCTGGGTGCATCTGGGTGAGTGCATAAGATATGAAGTGTGAGGCTCCTTCAAGGTGACTGATAACATAAGTAGGTCAAAGTTCTCTTAACTTCTCAGATAGAGTTTCCATAAAGCTAAACTTGAAAATGGACTAACATAATGTAGAAGGAACGAAGAATTCTAGGGCATTAGAGAAAGAAGAAACCTAAATTGATGACCAAGAATAATTTCATCATTTCCAGACAAAGATACAAATGTTAAAAGGGTTAGATAATTTGTCTAAGGATAGATATATATATATATAGCCAGTACATCTATTTCTGCTTTATTGACTATGCCAAAGCCTTTGACTGTGTAGATCACAATAAACTGTGGACAATTCTGAAAGAGCTGGGAATACCAGACGACCTGATCTGCCTCTTGAGAAATCTGTATGCAGGTCAGGAAGCAACAGTTAGAACTGGTCATGGAACAACAGACTGGTTCCAAATAGGAAAAGGAGTACGTCAAGGCTGTATATTGTCACCATGTTTATTTAACTTATATGCAGAGTACATCATGAGAAATGCTGGACTAGAAGAAACACAAGTTGGAATCAAGATTGCTGGGAGAAATAGCAATAACCTCAGATATGCAGATGACACCACCCTTATGGCAGAAAGTGAAGAGGAACTCAAAAGCCTCTTGATGAAAGTGAAAGTGGAGAGTGAAAAGGTTGTCTTAAAGCTCAACATTCAGAAAACGAAGATCATGGCATCTGGTCCCATCACTACATGGGAAATAGATGGGGAAACAGGGGAAACAGTGTCAGACTTTATTTTTCTGGGCTCCAGAATCACTGCAGATGGTGACTGCAGCCATGAAATTAAAAGACGCCTACTCCTTGGAAGGAAAGTTATGACCAACCTAGATCACATATTCAAAAGCAGAGACATTACTTTGCCAACAAAGTTTCGACTAGTCAAGGCTATGGTCTTTCCTGTGGTCATGTATGGGTGTGAGAGCTGGACTGTGAAGAAGGCTGAGCGCTGAAGAATTGATGCTTTTGAACTGTGGTGTTGGAGAAGACTCTTGAGAGTCCCTTGGACCACAAGGAGATCCAACCAGTCCATTCTGAAGGAGATCAGCCCTGGGATTTCTTTGGAAGGAATGATACTAAAGCTGAAACTCCAGTATTTTGGCCACCTCATGCGAAGAGAGTTGACTCATTGGAGAAGACTGTGATGCTGGGAGGGATTGGGGGCAGGAGGAGAAGGGGACGACAGAGGATGAGATGGCTGGATGGCATCACTGACTCGATGGATGTGAGTCTGAGTGACCTCCGGGAGTTGGTGATGGACAGGGAGGCCTGGCGTGCTGCGGTTCATGGGGTCGCAAAGAGTTGGACACAACTGAGAGACTGATCTGATCTGATAAGAAATCCTGTGTTTTGAACCCAGACAGTAGTCAAAACAAGAAAATCTTCTCTTAATAGGCTTTTCATGTAGGGCAGCAGCAGATTATTTTATTAATTTATCTAAATGCTGGTTGTGAACAGATATAAGATTAAAGATGATAATCCCTAGGTTATGGAGTTTTGCTTCATTTTGTTTTTAATTATTTTTACAGCCAAAGACTATCTTGAAGAGATTGGGAATATAAACTTATACATGGAAGACAAACACATTGCCGAAAGAAGTACCACAGTTTTTAATAAATGGAGCTAAAACTTATGGTTTCTAAATGGAAAGACTGCATGTAACAGTGATTCAATCCTTTCTGAAAAATTGATAAATTTTAACTCAACTCTGACCTGTTAAAATTTTGAAAAGATGTTTAAAGAGACAGAAGGATTATTCTCTCCTGAAAGATGTTGAAGATCTCAAACTGAAGACTTCAATATTTTATGAACTATCTCCTTTTTGATAAAAATTGCATGCCTTCCCTTGATTTTTAAGTCAAAACAATGCAATTTTGAACATAGTTTCTTAAACTGAACACATTGTCTCTTTCAACATTCAGGATCCTCAGCCTCAAGGAAGGGACGTGTGTGTGTGTGTATGTGTATCTTTCCTATGGGTTGGAATATTAGTCATAAAAAATGAAGCCTTGCCATTGTGACAAGACAGATGGATCTAGAAGACATTATGGTAAATAAGTCAGACAAAGGCAGACACCATGTGATCTCACTTATATGTGGAATCTAAACTACAAAACAAACCAGCTGACAAAACAATGTGAAAACAGACTTGTTGGTACAGAGAACAACAAGTCTGGTTGCCAGGGGGTAGTGGGAGGGGAGAAACAGGTGAAGTGGATTAAGAGGTAAAAATCTCCACTTATAAAAAAGAGAAGCCATGAGGACGTAATACACAGCAGAAGGATATTATTTTAGTAACTTTTATGGATCAAAAATAAGCTTTCATTTGAAGTTATTGTGTGATCATTTCATCATTTATGTGAGTGCCAAATCACTATGGGGCACACCAGAAACTAACATAACACTGTACATAAACTAGCTGTCAACAACAAACCAGAAAAGTGCTGGTTATTATTCAGAAACCAGGCTCTGATGATGAGGATTTGGAAATAGTTTGACAGCAGACCTTGATCTTGTCTCTCGGCTGACACAAATCAGCTAGGTTATCATGATTTATATATGCAATCAGATTTTATGGCTTTGCAGGACAAATATAAGTGTAGAGTAAATTGAGTTCTCAAATCCAATATATTCTCTTCCTACAGACAAGTCGGAGAAGGCAATGGCACCCCACTCCAGTACTCTTACCTGGAGAATCCCAGGGACTGGGGAGCCTGGTGGGCTGCCGTCTATGGGGTCGCACAGAGTTGGGCACGACTGAAGTGACCTAGCAGAGCATAGCACAGACAAGTAGCACACGAGGATGGTGTAATGAAAATGAGTGCTGACTGATTTTCAAAGAGAAAATCTCTTCTACATTCACAATATGATGAAAAAAATTGAGCCATGACTTAAAAAAAAATTCTGTATCAGTGCTCTATATTTATTTGGTTTCTAAAGGCTCCAATGAAAAACTATGGTCAGCCATACTTCTTATAATGATTTATGAATATCTGATTGAATATTGGATTTCCCCTTATATTTATGTATTCTTATTTGAATTATATTTGATTCAAAAATATTGCTAGAATTAGAGAGCTTGTGTTCTATTTTCATTAATTATGTCAAATACTGAGGCATTTTGATCTATATATTGGTACCTATTTTTTAACTATGCGGGTTTGAACCCTGGGTTAGGGAAGACTCCCTGGTGCAGGAAATGGAAACCCATTCCAGTATTCTTGCCTGAAAAATCCCATGGACAGAGGAGCCTGGCGGGCTACAGTCTAAGGGGTCGAAAAGAGTCAGACACGACTGAGCAACTAAGCACACATGATTTTTTAGCATACAGAAAAGTTTTTCTCAATTATCATTTAGTTCATTACATATCTGATTCCAATTGTTTGGGAAGTGAAAGTTACTCAGTCGTATCTGACTCTTAGTAATCCCAGGGACAGTCCATGGAATTCTCCAGGCCAGAATACTGGAGTGGGTAGCATTTCCCTTCTCAAGAGGACCTTCCCAACCCAGAGATGGAACCCAGGTCTCCTGCATTGCAGGAGGATTCTTTACCAGCTGAACCACAGGGAAACCCAATTGTTTAGATGTCTTTATTAGTAATTGGAAGGAAAGTTATGACCAACCTAGATAGCATATTCAAAAGCAGAGACATTACTTTACCAACAAAGGTTCGCCTAGTCAAGGCTATGGTCTTTCCTGTGGTCATGTATGGATGTGAGAGCTGGACTGTGAGGAAGGCTGAACGCCGAAGAATTGATGCTTTTGAACTGTGGTGTTGGAGAAGACTCTTGAGAGTCCCTTGGACTGCAAGAAGATCCAACCAGTCCATTCTGAAGGAGATCAATCCTGGAATTTCTTTAGAAGGAATGATGCTAAAGCTGAAACTCCAGTATTTTGGCCACCTCATGTGAAGAGTTGACTCATTGGAGAAGACTCTGATGCTGGGAGGGATTGAGGGCAGGAGGAGAAGGGGACGACAGAGGATGAGATGGCTGGATGGCATCACTGACTCGATGGATGCGAGTCTGAGTGACCTCCGGGGAGCTGGTGATGGACAGGGAGGCCTGGCGTGCTGCGGTTCATGGGGTCGCAAAGAGTCGGACACGATTGAGCGACTGATCTGATCTGATCTGATAATTAGGGTGTATTTTCCTTCTCTTTATATCTATTATTTTCACTTTGATCATTTACTATATCTCTCTATATTTTAGAAATTCTCTTCAAACAATGTTATGCTATGTATTAATATTACTTTGGAGAAGGAAACGGCAACCCACTCCAGTGTTCTTGCCTGGAGAATCCCAGGGACGGGGGAGCCTGGTGGGCTGCCGTCTATGGGGTCGCACAGGAGTCAGGCACGACTGAAGCAATTTAGCAGCAGCAGCAGCATTAATATTACTATCTCCACTGCAGGATATTAGCTATTTCCAAATAGTAAATTAATATGAGGAGCAGAAAATTTGTGATATTCTGGCATTTTCTTAACAATTTCAAATGTAGGCTTACTCTTCAATAAATCAATGGGTGCTAGCATTTGTTAAATCATTCCTATGACTTAACAAAAATAATGTAATCATAATAATGGTTTTAACAAGTTGTTTTGGAAATAAATAATAAATTAATTAATATCCTATTTAATTTCAATTTTATATCACTAACATTCAAAGATAATGTTTAGACTAGGTTGATGAAAAAGTAAATGCAGTTTCAGACTGTGAATTTTAAATCATTATGACTAGGCTCAAAGACATCTTTATTAATCAAATTAGGAACCATTACAATCAACACATTTTTACCAATAAGAAATAAGTTTGTTTGTTTTTGCCGCATAAAAATCTGTGCTTTGGGATTCAACAAACTCTTGGAAAGCATTTTCTGCTTCTGGCTAGTTGTGGAAGAGCTTTCCCTGCAAAAAGTTGTTGAGATGCTTGAAGAAGTGGTAGTTTGGTGGCAAGAGGTCAGGTAAATATGGTGGATGAGGCAAAATCATAGCTCAATTTGTTCAACTTTTGAAGCATTGGTTCTGCAATGCATGGTCAGGCATTGTCATGGAGAAGAATTGGGCCCTTTCTGTTGACTAATGCAACCTGCAGTTGCATTTCTGCAATACTGGCAGTTTTCAGTGCATCTCATCAATTTGCTGAGTACACTTCTCAAATGTAATGGTTTTACCAGTTTTCAGAAAGCTGTAGTGGATCAGACTGGCAGCAGACCATCAAACAGTGGCCATGACCTTTTTTGAGTGCAAGTGTGACTTTGAGAAGTGCTTTGGAACTCCTTCTCAGTCCAACCACTGAGCTGGTCATTGCTGGTTGTCATATAAAATCCACTTTTCATCACAAGTCACAATCCGATTGAGAAATGGTTTAGTTGTTGTTGCATAGAATAAGAAGTGACATTTCAAAAAGATGGCTTTTTTGATTTGCATTCAGTTCATGAGGCACCACTTATCCAAATTTTTCATCTTTCCAATTTGCTTCAAACGCCAGATGACTGTAGAATGGTCGATGTTGAGTTCTTGGGTAATTTATCATATAGTTGTAAGATGATCGGTTTTGATGATCCTCTCAGTTGTTTGCTGTCAACTTCTAATAGCCAGCCACTGTGCTCAACTTCAAGGCGCTTGTCTCTGCAGAACTTTCTGAACCACCACTGCATTGTATGTTTGTTAGTAGTTCCTGGGCCAAGTGTGTTGGTGATGTTGTGAGTTGTCTCCACTGCTTTACCACCCATTTTGAATTCAAATAAGAAAATGGCTTGAATTTGCTCTTTGTCTAACATCATTTACCTAGTCTAAAATAAATATAAAATAAATAGCAAATATGTCATTAGCAAAAAATAAAGCAAGAAATATACATAAAAATGATGTTTAAAAAAACCACATTTATTTAAGAATGTATTCCAACATCAAACAGAAAAGTCCAACAATGCAAATTACTTTTGCACAAACCTAATACTCCTATGCTTTCCAATTAGTTATTGGGTAAAAAATACCATGAATCTCAATGGCTCATTTATAATTTTTAATGATGGGTTACTGATCAAACTATATCAAGAGCTGTTCCGATAAACTGTCTTGAAAATTACATGTTGCAGAGACTTAAAATTTAGATGGAACATATTATTCAAGGATTCCTTTTCTTCTAGAAAACAAGTATGAAAATATCTTATTCACAAGAAGGCCCAGGTAGATCAGATACTTTCTTGCAACAAGACTTCTCAATGTCTTCAGAAGTGTCTCCATTTAAATTAATTAATAGAGAGCTTTAATTTTATAAATCTTGATAATTTGCACTCTGATAGATTATATTCTCCATTATGACACAGAATTTTACTTGTTAGCATTGGTTTAATTAATGTTTCATTCTTAGGATAGTTGGATTATGTTTCTTCCTTGCTGGTATCACATGGCACATTATTTTTTATTTAAAAATATTTTTCTTTCTGGTTTCATTGAGAGATAATTGACTTACAGCATGGTATAAATGTATTGTGTAATACACATAATTTTAAATGTGAAGCTATCCTTGGTATAAGTTACACACCATTTCTGAAATGATAGGGTCAATAATAGTATCACTGTTTCCTTAGTCTTTCCTTGTATTTAGCATTGATGAATTATGAGAATCCAAATTAATGTGATTTTGACAGACTAGAGTATACTATTTATTTTATAAGGCATTAAATATAATTAGCATATGTAGAATTTCAACTTAAAATTTTGTTTTTCAGTACAAAGTTCAGCATTATCCCAGACTACCTATTTCAAAATCTCTCTGGGTAACTTTGAAAGTGGAAGTGAAATGAAAGTTGCTCAGTCGTGTCCGACTCTTTGTGATCCCATGTATAGTAGTCCATGGAATTTTCCAGGCCAGAATACTGGAGGGGGTAGCCTTCCCCTTTTCCAAGGATCTCCCCAACCCAGGATTCCCAGGTTTCCTGCATTACAGGCAGATACTTTACCAGCTAAGCCACAAGGGAAAGCCAAGAATATTGGAGTGGGTAGCCTACCCCTTCTCCAGGGGATCTTCCCAACCCAAGAATTGACCTGGGATCTGCTGCATTGCAGGTGGATTCTTTACCAACTGAGCTATCAGGGAAGCCCCTGGGTGACTTTAGAGTCTGCATTATTATCAGTCTCTCCAAGTGACTCTAATGATTATCTACTTTAAGATATTTCCAGCCATCTAGGATCTCTATCGGAAAAGGCACTGGCGACCCACTTCACTACTCTTGCCTGGAGAATCCTAGGGATGGAGGAGCCTGGTGGGCTGCCGTCTATGGGGTCACAAAGAGTCGGACACGACTGACGTGACTTAGCAGCAGCAGGCTCTCTATCTTTTTTTTATAACCCTAAACTTAACTTTTTAAACAAACATTTTAAAAGCATATCCAGTTATCTCTAGTTTGTGGATATGCTATGCTATGCTAAGTCACTTCAGTCGTGTCCGACTCTGTGTGACCCCACAGACGGCAGCCCACCAGGCTCCACCGTCCCTGGGATTCTCCAGGCAAGAACACTGGAGTGGGTCGCCATTTCCTTCTCCAATGCATGAAAGTGAAAAGGGAAAGTGAAGTCGCTCAGTCATGTCCGACTCTTAGCGACCCCATAGACTGCAGCCTACCAGGCTCCTCCGTCCGTGGGATTTTCCAGGCAAGAGTACTGGAGTGGGGTGCCATTGCCTTTTCCGTGTTTGTGGATAGGTTGACCTTTGATCCCACTGCCTTCTGTGGTTTTCTCTGCTCTGCGGAGACAGCAGAGAGCAAAACATTTCCCAATCTCCTCTCTAGTGTGCCTGTGATCAGTCAGTCGTGTCTGACTATTTGTGATCCCATGGACTGTAGCCCGCCAGATTCCTCTGTCCATGGAGTTCTCCATTCAGCCCTGCCTAGCGTGCATGCTTGGGTAAGACTTGAATTCAAAACTCAGTTAAATGATGAGAGAAAATGCACCCCAGACATCCACTTTGCTCCTGAGATCTGGCCCATGTGACATGCCTCTGGAATCACTGTTTCTGGGAGACGCTCCCCTATTCCTGAATGATAGCTAAGGCGAGAGATTTCTCCCACCAGCAGGTGGGGAAGCAGCTTCCTGATTCCCCAGACTTCTGATTTTAGTAGAGAAAACCCTTTCCTTAGGAGGCCAGTTTCTATGATGCAGTGGTGTGTTCTGGGAGTATTACTCAAAGCTTAGCTCAGCCTATCTAACCATCTCATCCTCTGCTTTTGCCTTCAATCTTTCTCAGCATCAGAGTCTTTTTCAGTGGGTCAGCTCTCCACATCAGGTGGCCAAAGTATTGGAGCTTCGGCTTCAGAAAAAGTCCTTCCAGCAAATATTCAGAGTTGCTTTTCTTTGACTGGTTCATTTCCTTTCAGTTCAAGGGACTCTCAAGAGTCTTCTCCAGCACCACAGTTCAAAAGCATCAATTCTTCAGTGCTCAGCCTTCTTTATGGTCCAGCTCTCACTTTCGTATATGACTACTAGATCTCTTTATGAATATGCCCAAGAAAATATGGAAAGTGGAATACTTGGACAAAGGGAGGTAAACAAAGGGGGAAAAACTGCAGAAAATGAAAAAGAATGAAAAGGATGTTGGAAAGACAGTCCAAACCTCGGCAGCTTGTCTTTATTAGGTTTCCACACTTCAGTAGAAGAGGATGAAACAGCACTTCTTTTCAAGATTGTGCCACACCTGCTGGTGTATCTCCTCTCTGGTCTAGTCCACATTTTAAAAAACATAATACAAAAATTTTACAACAACAAGGGACAGACAAGTCACAGGTCTTTTTCCACACATCTCCTCCTGTTGAATTCCATCATCCATATTGCGTTCACTCTGGCTTGAAGGTCGGAGTCTTTATCATTTCTGAAGCCTAGAGTTGGTTTTGCTGGTTGGTTGCTTGAGGGGAGAGACTATGGTGTGCAAGACAGACCACAGTTGCAGCATAAAGGTGTTGGCTGAAGATATTGGCTAACATGAGTCATTTATTAACTGTGGGTCAATAAATAGGGCCTTCATGGTGTAACCACATATCACATCCAACTATAAAGATAATCTATTAGCATTTTCTTTTGTGTTATTTGGTAACAAAAAGAAACTCAAAACCACTACAGTATTGTAAAGCAGTTAGCTTCTAGTTAAAATAAATAAATTTATATTAAAAAAAAAGAAAAGAAACTCAAGCAAGTACTTTGAATGTTATTTAATCTCTTTTGGTGACGATCCTTGGATAGTTTATAGGAAATAGTTCCAAGACCTTGGCTGGCTTACTTGGCTCAAGAACAGTGTTAAAATTTTATTAAAACCTTCTGTTTCCTTAAGAAAGAAAGATTTTCATAAAGTGGGTGCCTGGAGATTCAGCCTCATGTGGAGATTTTGTCAAGATCTCCCAAAGCAACTTTCTTTGTTTCTTTTATTTCACTATTAAAAACAGTCTTTATAAATAGATTCTTTAGAGTCCATATTACCTATATAATGGTAATAGTCCTGAGAGATAGGTCAATCTGTCAGATTCTTTCCTTGTTTAAATCTGTGGATGTACTTATATTATAAAAGCCATAGCAGGATCATAAATTACTCCTAGGTTTAGGAAAGTTGAAAAACAATCTATTATTAATACTTGAATCCTCCTTAGCAGAACACAATCTTTTCTCTATTCTTTTACTTTCTCTTTTAATAAAGTCTTCAATAAACAGAGCAAGTTACCTATTATTTGAAAGGAATTATTCTTGGTTGTAAATCTATGGTATCTTGAACAATTAAAAATAGTAAGATTAAATGTGTCAGTTTAGGTTAGGAAATTACAAAATAGTCAAGTGGCTTTTCCTAAAATTTTTGCTATAGACATCTGCATAGCAATATTCTCTTCTGCTTATTATTAAATTAATAAATTATTCCAAAAATTTATCTCTAAGTTGCTGGACTTTCATTTTTATATGTTTTTCCCGGCCCCCTCTCCCTGTTTTATATAAGGTGTAAAAAAAATTGCATTACAGAAATATACACTTTAAGTTAGAATAAATATATCAAAAGCTACTTATCTAAAGAATGGAAGACATAAATTAGGTAAACAAATATTTCAGCATCACAATCAGTAAGGAGCAATGAGGAGTATGTCTAACACCTGGTCCCTTCTCTCAACAATCTTGATCTTACATTTCTGGACTATGAAAAAGAAATGATCTATTACATTTTAGGATAATAACCATTCCACCAGCTTAAATATGTTTTATTAAGTGGAACATAGAAGAGCATTTCAATGTAACAAAATAAATTGGTGTGAGAACTTCTACCATAAAGATGGTTTGTGTAAATGGATAAATTAGGGGCTTAGATTTAGAAAAAAAAAAAAAAAAAAGAATGTATGAAAATTTCCTTCAGGGAGTTGGTTTAAAAAGGCTGAAATGATGTCAAATGTGTCTGATGTTACTGCAAGCTTTGCTCCCTCTGGGCTTATTTCATTTCAGATTTTCAGACTTTTTACTGTAGCCTCTGGTAGCTTCAGGTTCCTGTCAGTACAACAGCAAGTTCTGTCTAGTGTCCATGGCAAATTTAGGGGGCAGTGGCACCCCACCCTGGTACTCTTGCCTGGAAAATCCCGTGGACGGAGGACCCTGGTGGGCCGCAGTCTATGGGGTCGCTAAGAGTCCGACAGGACTGAGCGACTTCACTTTCACTTTTCACTTTTATGCATTGGAGAAGGCAATGGCAACCCACTCCAGTGTTCTTGCCTGGAGAATCCCAGGGACGAGGGAGCCTGGTGGGCTGCCCTCTATGGGGTCGCACAGAGTCGGACACGACTGAAGCGACGAGCAGCAGCAGCAGTCATGACTGGAAGGTGAGTCCAGAAGGAGGAAAGCTGCCAGTTGTGTCCGACTGAGACCCCATGGACAACGCGAACCCAGGCCAGAAACTGGAGTGGCGCCCCCACCCAGGGGACTCCCAACCAGGGGATGGAGTCCCGGCATTGCGGGCGGATTCTTTCCCAGCTGAGCCACAAGAGAAGCCCAAGAATACTAGAGTTGGTGGCCTATCCCTCCTCCAGGGGATCTTCCCGACCCAGGAATCGAACCGGGGTCTCCTGCCTTGCAGGCAGATTCCTTACCAGCTGAGCTATCAGGGAAGCCCCTGGACTCCAGAACCGAAGCCAGAGTCTTCTGACTCCCACTGCTGCTCCAATTCTTCTCCTCCCTCTACTGCTAACACAACCAGCAAACAGATGTAGATGTAACCTCGGGAAATCAAAAAGTTCTAGCGTGCAGGTCATTCAAAATCTTATCGGATGAACTTCTGTCCAGTTTATGTGAAGGAGTGCGGGAAAGAGTGGGTTCTGCTTTAGTTCTATAGTTCATTAGTGAATCCTAACCTTACTCTCCCTTAGGTCCCTTTTCCATCTCAGTCTGGTTCTCATCTCCTTAGAAAGAAAAATGGGATCTTTAAATTCACTCAGTTCATGTTGAGAAGAGGCCAAAATCAGGGTCCCATTAGTACTCCGCTGGAGGAGTCTTTCAGCAGCAGTCTAGGAGAGGCATTTATGTCTCCTTCTTCTCCTCATCGTTCCCTGGCTTGGAATATTCTAGCTCGTGTTTTGCTCTTCCTATTAATATGAGAGAAAAATAAAAGACACTATTCAGCTTCCTTTGTTTGAAAAGTTTGGCATTTCAGTGGTTTGCTTGAAGTGGGGGGATGGGGGTCCTCATTTGTAACCAGCTTTGCCATGAACGGAAATCAATCTGAATGTCCTATTGTGCATTTTTTTTTTTCTTTTCTCACAGCCTGAAATGGCCTTTGCCAAGTTTTCAAGCTGAATCTGAAAGACCCTCTCTCATTTTCCGCTCCCTGCCTCCAGCCTCATTGAACCTTTGCAGTGATTTCTCAGGCTGAAGGGCTGCGCTGCGAGGACTGAGAGGAACGCGACCTGCTCCGCTAACCCAGTGGCCTGAGCCAATCACAAAGAGGATTGGAACCTCCCGAGCCTCCCGCCCCCTCCCTTCCCATCCCCTGCCCCTTCATCAACCTCCGGGAAAGAGGGACGCCGGAGGGATGGGTTTGGGATGTGTTTGCAATTCAAATCCTTGGCTTTCTGCCAGCCGCTTTTCTAAATAAAAAGGCAGGAGCTGCGGTGAGGTGCAAAGGGGTCTTTGGGCCCTGCGATCCGGTGATCCCCGTATCCGCCGCTTTTATCCGCTTCTGAAGCAAAAGGGGAAAGGGCAAGGATGGTGGAGGCTTTCTGTGCTACCTGGAAGCTGACGGAGAGTCAGAACTTTGATGAGTACATGAAGGCGCTTGGTAGGTAAAACTCAGATGTGCTGTTCTCTTCTTAAACCTGCAGCTTCAGATACTCGCAGATTCCTTTTTCACCCATCCGATTAGCAAGAGACAAAAGCAGATCCCTTTGTCATAATCACGTGCTGTGCTGATTTTAAAAAACCATCTTCCACAGAAGGGTTTTTAAATCTGGCATTTGTCCGCTTTCTTGCCTAGGGCCAAGTATTCTGTGAAGAATGTGAAGTTTCTGTGCCTTTTCTGCCGTTTTTCCAGCATTCTCTTATTATTTATGCTTCCAAATTGGCAACCCACATATGACTAAGGCTCAGTAGTCCTCTAGCATAACTGATGGGCTAAACGTACTTTAATGCAGCTTACACTTTACGACCTGGATTCCAGAATAGGAAAGTGGATTCCTGCTTCATGAGCTATTTTAGAAGTTGCCACCAACTGTATTGCTTCTTTTTACTATTTTAGGTGTGGGCTTTGCCACTAGGCAGGTGGGCAATGTGACTAAGCCGACGGTGATCATCAGTCAGGAGGGGGACAGAGTGGTGATCAGGACTCAAAGCACATTCAAGAACACAGAGATTAGTTTCCATCTGGGAGAAGAGTTTGATGAAACCACTGCAGACGACAGAAACTGTAAGGTAAGGAGCCACTCCTTCCTCTGGGGTGGGGAGGGGAGGAAAGAATAACTGTGTTTTTTTTTTTTCCCCCTAGATGATGGGAAGTGGAAAATGTTCTCAGTATTTCACTTCAGAGAGAAAGACCCAGGGTTAATTTTGCATTCTAGTGTCCCATAGCTTATGTTCTGAATAATGGGCAACTACCATAGCTCAAATCTCCAATCTGTTTCTTTACCACGTATTTCTCTCATTTTGCATCAAATCTGTATTTCAGAAAGTATTTCATCGTGTTCATTTAAAAGAAAGATTGTACTTTGTTTTATCTCTCTTTTGCCTCAAGTTGGCTTAATCAATAATTTACCTCATTCTAAGACCCTGTTTAAAGGAGTAGGATGAATATTCAGAAAGCACTAGTTTAGGATTTTTATTTCTGATAATTTATGTGCCTGATAATTTTTGCACCTAAACATACACATTTCAATCGAATTATGATTTATTAGAGTTTTCTCAGAGTTTTAACTCTGGAAGCAACAGAGGAAATGGTACTACTGAGATAATTAATTGATCACTATTCGTTCAACAATTACTATTTGAAAAATCAATTTGTTTGACTTCCATATCAGAAATCTGATCTGTACCTATTGCTATGTTCTGCATTTTGTTGGTGGTCTCAGTCTGTTGTTAGCCTGGATGGAGACAAACTTGTTCATGTACAGAAATGGGATGGCAAAGAAACAAATTTTGTCAGAGAGATTAAGGATGGCAAAATGATCATGGTAAGTAGAACAATTCCTGATTCCTGCTTCTCCTCCTGCCCCCACCTCCCCTCAAATTTCCCATCTCCTTCCTTGTCCCTCCTTCCCTCCTTTTCTCCCATCTTTTCTTTTTTAATAACATTAAGTCACTAGCAAGGGTATTTAATCATGTGAAAATTTTTATATTTTAGCTTATAAAAGTTTTACAAGTTCAGTACAGATAAATTAGAATATAACAGGAAAATGCAACAAAAATATAAAATTCCATTCTACTGCCTCCTCAGAGAGAACTATTTTGATATTACTTCCCTCCAGTCCTTTTTAATTTTATAAGATGCCTTTAAAACATGTCTATTCAATACTGGATAGTCTTGTAAAAATTAGAAAATAGTTGAAAAATAATGTATCTAATGGTGGAGTAGCATCATAAACTGGGGAAAATGTTTTATCCTCATCTAGCACCCTAGACACTTTTTTGGATGAGTTGAGTAATGGATGACATTGAAGAAGTCAATACATCATTTTGGATTTTTTTTCTTGGATGGGAGTTGCTTTACGTATTCCTTCTGAGATAATAGCAGGATGGGTTTTTTGGTTTTGTTACTTAAGACTATTAACTAGTTTTCTTCTCCTTCCCTTGACTACCAGCTGTTCTAAGTTCAGATAGAGGACTTACATATTCACATTTTTTTCCTGGGTGGAAGTGAGAGTGGGGAGCAGAAGGACAGTTTTCCTTTCACGTTGACAAATATATATTTGGTCACATTTTTCTGCAGTGATCATCATCACCAAAAAGAGAGATAGATAGAGCGATTCACTTATAAAAGATTCAATTGGAAGCTCTCCAGTTCTCCTTTATGCTTTTTTTCTTTATTTTTTTCCTGAATACAAAAAAGTTCAGCTTTGGTATGTATGACTGTGACCAGGCATGACTGAGTTAAAAAAAGGAAATGCAAGTAATGGGTGACAAGGGCATGCTATCCTCTTGAAAATCACAGGACTACATGAAAATGATGAACACTAAAAAACACTAAATTGTGTAAAGAGGATTTATAGCAACTCTTCAAGTTGGGTTTGATACAAGAGCCCACGGTGCACATTATAGCTACATTACCACCAAGGTTCACATAGACTAAAGCACGACAGTCAAAGCAATGAGAACATTTGTACGTTTACCTTTTCCTGCGTTTGGACCAAGTCATTGCAAATGCCATTTGTCTAAAAACTTCAAAATTTATCTAGGTCATGAATTGTAAACTATTATGAGAACCTACTATAAATGTTATGCACTTTTAAAAGACAGAGCTGAAATGCTCCAATTACCCTGATAATTTAAGGCAAAAGGAATTCTTTTGACCTGAATCTACATAGTTAATCTAAGTTTTTTTTTTTTTTCATATTTCTTTCAGAGATCTGAACTATGTATACATGTCACTCACTCAATAAATTTAAGGGTTTCTTTTTAGAAAATGAAGATGTAGGAAAAAAATGAAAATGTTTTTATACCACATTTAGGGCTTCCCCAGTGGCTCAGCAGTAGATATTCTGCCTGTAATGTAGGAGATGTAGGAGACGTGGGTTCGATCCTTGGATTGAAAAGATCCCCTAGAGGAGGACATGGCAATTCACTCCAGTATTCTTGCCTGGGAAAATCCCATGGACAGAGGAGCCTGGTGGGCTACAGTCCATAGAGTTGCAAAGAGTTGGACATGACTGAGCATACAACATTTAATGTGTGTAAATGCCATTATTCTTTTGTATAATACTTAAATCATATATATGACAATCTTTAAGATAATAATATGATAAGATTTAAAATAATATGATAATCAGTAGGTACAACCACTGATGTACCTGTGTAAGAAGATTTGGTTATTTTTGGAATCTTTCAGACTCTTACTTTTGGCGATGTGGTTGCTGTTCGCCATTATGAGAAGGCGTAGAAAACATCCTGACCTGGGGCTGGAGAAGCTCTACAATATTTCTGTTTACTCAAGTCTCAGTGTTAAACTATTACAGTGCGGCTGATCACTAATTAGAAGGTTATCTTGGTGTGGAGGTGGAAAATGATGACTTTAAACCTTGTTTTAAAAACTTGTTGCTGCAAGCAATCAAAGCCATCTTTGATCTGCAAATTTATCACATTTTATAATTCACATTAAGTTTTTAAGCTACTGTTTTTAAAATCAAGAAGGGAATACGTACTATAATTTCCATTGGAATGCAAATCAAATTGGAATAAAAAAATCTTACACCCGTGAGAAATGTGTTGCTGTTTTTAATATCACTCACTAATCTGGCTGGGAGTTGTATATTAGAAAGTTTTAAGTAAAATAGCCGTGGTTTTTTTTTTCTGGTATAACATTAGGCTGGGGAAGTTAGCACTTTGCTTAAATTATTAATTTAAAATATAAGCAATGTGTAAAGTAGATAGCTAGTGGGAAGCTGCTATATAACACAGGAAGCCCAGCCTGGTACTCTGTGCTGGCCCAAAGGGGTGGGATGGGAGAGGGTAGGAGGGAGGCTCAAGAGGGAGAGGAAATATATATATATATATATATAGTTATAACTGATTGCATGAATACAGTTATGACTGATTGTACAGCAGAAACCAATACAACATTGTAAAACAATTAGCCTCCAATTGAAAAAAAAATGATCAGAAGCCTAGGAAAATGTGGAAAATGTCTGGGTTGGAACTTCCATAGACAGTTTGGCTAGGATCCAAAGGAGGTTTGTTATGGTGAGCGAAGCTGCATAAATGACCTCTTGATACTAAAAACAGGTAGTCTGAAGAAGCAAGATGAAATACATGAAAATGCCTTATTAAAAAGTAAATATAATCAAAGTCTCATATAATCAAAATGTCATGTAATTCAAGTTTCTTACTGAAAGGTAAGAAACAGGCAATGAATTTTATCCCAGACCATAAAGATGTGTCTCCAGGCAAGTGCATTGAGCTGAACTAAGTTGAGAAGTGCTATAATGGATAAAATGGAGTGTGAAAAGGGCATCTGAATTCCTTGTGGGTGTGTGTGTGTGTGTGTGTGTGTGTGTGTGTGTGGTAGTAGGGAAGCAGGGAGGTGGGGGAGGTTGGTGGAACTGAGTTGTCCAAAGGAAAGTAAATACCTGTTTATGACTGGTTAAGATTTGCATTTGTAAACTACAAACGTTATTTTGTAGTTTATTGTTTACAAGATGATTTTTGTACATTTTCTCAAACCCACAGTGTGAAGCAGGTAAGGAAATTACTACTTTTACTTTACCCACGAGGAAACTGAAGATTAGATTAATGTGTCCACGTTCTCTTGTGAATGCTATATTGCTTCAGTCGTATCTGACGCTTTGTGACCCCATAACTGTAGCCTGTCAGGTTCCTCTGTCCACAGGATTCTCCAGGCAAAAAATACTAGAGTGGGTCGCCATGCCCTTCTCCAGGGGATCTTCACAACCCAAGGATAGAACCTGGCTCTCTTTTGTCTCCTGCACTGGCAGGCAGGTTTTTTTTTTTTTTTTTTTTTTAACCACTAGTGCCACCTAACTAGTGAATAATACTGAAAATAATAATATTCCTCTTAAAAATTAATATTCAGTTAAGTTTTCTTCTGAAACAAAATGTAAGATTTTTATTTTCCCTGAATCACTTCTTAGGAAAACTTTCTTCTGTTAGCCTCTGTGAAGGGTAGGGGGTGAGGCAGAAAAAATTTAAGTGTTTTTCAGGACATTCAGTATTCATTTTTAATCAAAGCAATACGTTCAGTAAGGTTCTACAAGTTAATTCAAGGTCTGGTGAACTTTCAGATATAAGTATGAGGAAACTTTTTTTAACTTATACAATTCACCACAATGATACTATTACCTGGCTATATTTTATTACTTTAACTACTATAATTACTATAATAAAGAGTAGAAAAATCTAAAGTGCAGCTGTAGGATTTAACACGTGAATGTGCAGTTATTACTGAATGTCAAGATAAGATTGGCCCAGGTTATCATTACTAAAACTAGTAAGCTTTGTCTTTGAAAGCATGGAACAGAGAGGGTACTTTCTCCAATTGCTCTGAACACCTTCACTTCTGTATCTGGATGAATACAGCTTTCTCTTGGTGTTCAGCTTATGCTCTAATAGAAGCATGGCTTCTGGCCTCTCCATTCTTAAAGACACAAGGGCAAGAATAGGGATTTAGTTTCACCTCATTATTGTTGTTGTTTAGTTGCTCAGTTATGTCCACCTCTTTGCAACCCCCAGGGACTGTAGCCTGCCAGGCTCCTCTGTCCATGGGATTTTCCAGGCAAGAATACTGGAGTGGGTTGACATTTCCTTCTCCAGAGAATTAGGTCAAATAATATCCTGGCATTCATTTCCATAACAACTCTCTGAAGAAGGGGAAGGTTTGGGGATGGCCTGATGGGAAGCAAAGCTACACTGGGTTAATACACCTAGTGTATTAACCTATACACTCTCACAACATATTACATCTACACCAGAATGTGAAAGTGTTACTCACTTCAGTTGTATCCAACTCTTTTGTGACCCCATGGACTGTAGACTGCCAGGCTCCTCTGTCCATGGAATTCTTTAGGCAAGAATACTGGAGTGGGTTGCCAACTTCTTCTCCAGGGGGTCTTCCTGACCTAGGGATTGACCTGGGTCTCTTGCATTGCAGGCAGATTCTTTACCATCTGAGCCACCAGGGAAGCCCCACATCAGAACATCAGTTCAGTTCAGTTGCCCAGTCATGTTAGACTCTATGTAACCCCATGGACTGCAGCACGCCAGGCTTCCCTGTCCATCACCAACTCCCAGAGCTTACTCAAATTCATGTCCATTGAATCGGTGATGCCATCCAACAATCTCATCCTCTGTCTTTCCCTTCTCCTCCTGCCTTCAATCCTTTCCAGCACCAGGGTCTTTTCAAATGAATCAGTTCTTTGCATTAGGTATTCGTATCAATACTTTGCCAAAGTATTGGAGTTTCATCTTCAGCATCAGTTCTTCCAATGAATATTCAGGACTGATTTCCTTTAGGATGGACTGGTTGGATCTCCTTGCTGTTTTCTCCAACACCACAGTTCAAAAGCATCAATTCTTCAGCACTCAGCTTTCTTTATAGTCCAACTCTCACACCCATACATGACTACCAGAAAAACCAGTTCAGTTCAGTTGCTTTGACCAGGAGCTTTGACTAGACAGACCTTTGGAACATGGGGACCTACAAATACATACAAGGCGTGAACTGTACACCCAGAGATGTTAAGGCATTGTAGCTTTGTGCACCTCAGAGACAAGGTATAAAGGAAAACAAAAGAGAGCAGAGAGAGTTGAAGGGAAGACAGTGTTTCTACCCATTAACTCAATATAGTACCTTTTAAAAATGGAAGCATTGCTTAAGTTTGAAAATGTGTATGCCTTATTTCATGCTTACTGACTGAAAAATTATTTCACAATCAGTTTACTTCCAATAAAACTGACTGAACATCAGTAAAAGACGGCATGTGGGATATAGTTCCCTGGCCAGGGTTTGAACCTGGGCACCTAGCATTAGGAGTGTGAGGTCCCAGCCTCTGGACCACCAGGGAAGCCCCTTGATGTGCTTTTTAATGTAAGAAATTCTTTTTTAGCCTGTAGGTTAAAGATATGCTCATGTTTTAAGTTTTATTTTTCTCTCTCGATCTTTTTCGGAACTTTGCATGTGATGTGAAATAAAAATTCAACTCTTTTCTCATAAACACACACATACACAAGAAAACTGGTAAAAGAAAAAGTGAGAATTGCTATTTTTACGAATTTTAAAAGTTTTTTTCTGTCTTTCAAAATGTTTGTCCTAGAAACATGCAAGTTATTTTTATTGTCCTTAAGGTTATTTTCCAAGAACCATTTTTTCCCACAATTAGAAAGCATTTTGGTTGTCCAAAGGCTTTTGAATCATCCTAAAGCCACAGCAGAGCTTGAACAGCCCTGGCAGGACATGCCTCTATGCTCGATAGCTCAGTCCTGTCTGCCTCTTTGCGAGCCTGTGGACTGTAGCCCACCAGGCTCCTCTGTCCATGGGATTTCCCAGGCAAGAATACTGGAGTGTGTTGCATTTCCTTTTCTGATCTTCCCAACCCAGGGATCAAACCTGCATCTCTTGTGTCTCCTGCACTGGGAGGTGAATCCTTTACCAACTCTTCCACCTGTGAAGTTCCCTGGCAATACATGAAACAGAAAATGGAGGCACCTTGATTCCCATTTCAAAGCCTTTTTCGTGAGACACTCTCCCATTAAATTACACAGCATACAAAATAAGAATTTCTCTGTTGGGAAACAAATACACTTGATAACATTTTTTATGAGGTTAGTAATTCTGGAAGGTTTTTTTCTTCTTCAAAGGAATTCCATATGCTATAAATTTAAATTATATGCTCCTTTATCTTAAAGGGATCAGAATCCTCATAAGTGATATCACAAGGAACACAAAACACAAGGAAGTTTGGGAATCTTGGCTCTTTTGTCAGATTGAGTATCTTCAAAAATTCCTTGAAGAATAAAACCCACCAGTTCTATATATGATTTCCGTGTTATCTCTGAAATGCATAGAACACAGTTCTGAGACATTGCTCTAACTCAACTGCAAAAACAACCAAGCAAGCAAAGAAAAAACCCCAGACAAACAAAAACTGAAACCCAGCCTGAGTGCTAAGTCACTCAAGTCGTGTCTGGCATTTCGGGACCCCGTGGACCCTAGACTGCCAGGCTTTTCTGTCCATGGGATTCTCCAGGCAATAATACTGGAGTGAGTTGCCATGCCTTCCTCCAAGGGATCTTTTCCACCCAGGGATCGAACTGACCTCTCCTTTATCTCTTGCATTGGCAGGCGAGTTCTTTAACACTAGTGCCACCTGGGAAGCCCAGTGTTTCTGAGTAGTGGTTCTCAAACGTCACCACAACTTTAGCATCTTGGACACACAAAGCACTAGGCTTCAGGTCCTGTTTGTGGCTCAATAGGTTTGGGGCAAGTCTACTGGGAAATTTTCACTTCTAACTAGACTTCCCAGATAGTGCTGAGGCTGCTGTTCCAGGGACCACACTCAGATCCACTGTATTCGAAATCTCTGCTGGCCTGGCTCAAATCAAGACACTTGGAGGTTCTCTGCATCACTTCTGAGGAGACCCGTGCACTTAGTCAAGTGGCACTTAGGGGACCCAATCTGCGCAGGGTTGCCTCAAGCACATTCCTTCCGGGACCTGTCGCCGATTTAGAAACAACGATAAACCAGGTAATCCCCAGACAGCTGCTGAAGGTCAAGAGAACCTACTCGTTGAGGAATCGGAATCTATCACGTGACCGCTGGGCGTTAACAACCGCAGCCGTCTTCTACCTCCTCCCGGATTCCCCTGGTCCCACGGTCCAGGGGAGTCTCCTTACGGCAAGAGCCTCCCAGATCCGTGGCTGCAACTAGCGATGGCGTGGCTGGGGGCGCTTGTCTGTTGCCTGCTAGCCGCCTGGCACTGCCGCCCCGGCCTCGGACTGCCTCTGGCTCCCGCTGGCGCTGGTCCCGCGGTAGGTGAGTCGTCTGTGTCCTTTCCGTCCCTGGAGCTGCCCGAGAGCCGCGGCCAAAGCGCATGCGCGAAGCGGGCACGGCTAGTGGGGGCAGCGGGGCGCCTGCGCCTAGGGCCCCGGATCCTGGACTGTGCCCCCGCTGCGGGACGCGGGGAGGGCGAGGTGACGGAGGCACCAGAGTGCCTGCTCGGCTCGGCGGAGAGATCGGGACTGGCTGACAACAGTGGGGGCGCTGCTATTCTCTTGCAGTTGTTTTCACTTTGTGTCTCCATATGTGTTTTGCTCCCGGGCAAAAGGAAGCAAACATTGGGTGTCTCGAGGGAAAAAAGAAGCTGGGGGCTGGATGTCCCGCATTCCCAGGGGCCCCGAATCTGCCCTTTTGGGGCGGGGGAGCTGCCCGGTTTCAGTCGCTCAGCAGTGTATATTTCAGTGCGACTCGGAGTTTATTCCATCCTTCTTGCCAAGTTGGGTGGCCTTTTCGTCCCACTTTACCAACCACAGCACGGTCGCAGGCACCGCGCTCCCTACTCGTTAGGCTACGTTTGAACGCTCGGGGCCTTCATTTCACTTTACCTGGACGCCATTGGGTTCTCTGCTGCTGCTGCTGAGTCACTTCAGTCGTGTCCGACTCTGTGCGACCCCATAGACAGCAGCCCACCAGGCTCTCCTGTCCCTGGGATTCTCAAGGCAAGAACACTGGAGTGGGTTGCCATTTCCTTCTCCAGTTCATGAAGGTGAAAAGTGAAAGTGAAGTCGCTCAGTCCTGTCCGACTCTTAGTGACCCCATGGACTGCAGCCCACCAGGCTCCTCCATCCATGGGATTTTCCAGGCAAGAGTACTGGAGTGGGGTGCCATTGGGTTCTCTGAGGGCAGAGTCAATTTTATTCAGTCCCAACGCCTACCCCAGTACCTGGACGGAAGTGATTCTCAAAGTGAGGTCTGGGACCAAGAGCCCCAGCATCACCTAAACGGGTTAAAAGTGCAAGTTTTTAGTCACCCTCAAGTCCCTTGGACTGCAAGGAGATCCAGCCAGTCCATTCTAAAGGAGATCAGTCCTGGGTGTTCATTGGAAGGACTGATGCTAAAGCTGAAACTCCAATACTTTGGCCACCTCATGCAAAGAGTTGACTCATTGGGAAAGACCCTGATGCTGGGAGGGATTGGGGGCAGGAGGAGAAGGGGACGACAGAGGATGGGATAGCTGGATGACATAACCGACTAGATGGACATGAGTTTGAGTAATCTCCGGGAGTTGGTGATGGACAGGGAGGCCTGGCGTGCTGCGATTCATGGGGCCGCAGAGTCGGACACGACTGAGCGACTGAACTGAACTGAAGTCCTACTAAATACGAAACCCCAACCATCCGTGTAACAAACCCTCCTGCTGATTCTGGTAGATGCTGGAGTTTGAGAACCACTGGTCCTGAGTAGATAAACGTTGGATGGGAGATGTTATGACGCCATATGAGCTTTCAGTGTCAGGATATCCCCACCACCCCTCATTTTCAAATAGAATTGCTCAGTTATCTGGGCTTCCCAGGGAACTCAGTGGTAAAAAACCCCAGCTTTCCAGTGTAGGAGACATGAGTTCAACCTTGGGCTGGGAAGATCCCTTGGAGGAGGGCATGGCAACCCACACCAGTATTCTTGCCTGGAGAATCCTATGAGGCTGATGGGCTGCAGTTCATAGGGTCACAAAGAGTCGGACACAGGCTCTGCACACAGGTGTTTGTGGTGGCTCTGTTACCTAGAGGAGGGGGAAATGGGCAAGGTGGAGTTATTTTTATGTTTTGTGGTTTGGGCATAGCTGTCTCTGAAACAGCACAGTGCTGACTGCTGAGACTGCTTATCTTTATCACTTTACTTTCTCACTTGCCTTTTATTTGTCCAAGAGCCAAGTCCTCATGACTCAGCTGCTCATGACTCATTTGAAAGCTAGAACTGTCAGTCTGGTTTCCCAACTGTCAGTTGTAACAAAAAATTGTCCCCAAATACTTATGTATGCTGGTTTCTGCTTTCATTAAAGCTGTCTTTCTTCAACTGTGTGGCTGTTTAGGATTCTGAGATAAAATGTCCTAGATTGCAGGAGGCCAGCCCTTGGCAAATTCACCTTTTGGTTTTAAGGGTCTGATTGCTGAAGGCCTCCATGACAGATTTCTGTGGTCTGGTGAATCTCCACAGCTCCCTGTTTCTGTAAGGAAGCTACTCAAAGTTGTTGCCTGAGGAAGATGCAGGGAGAGGGGGAACCAGGGTTCAAAGACCCAATATACAGTTGTGAGAATCTTCTAAAAGATTTAGTCACTAAGTCATGTTTGACTCTTTGAGACCTCAAGGACTGTGTGTAGTCCGCCAGGCTGCTCTCTGTCCAGGGGATTTTTCAGGCAAGAATACTGGAATGGGTTGCTATCTCCTTCTCCAGGGATCTTCCTGACCCAGGAATCGAACCTGTGTCACCTGCATTGCAGGTGGATTCTTTACCACTGAGACACATGAGATTTCCCTATTTGCCAAACAAGATGTGATAATTGAGTAGTGAAAAGCATGTTGGACTGTGAACCAGAGAATCTGGGTTAAAGTGTGGGCTCTGCCACAGGCCAGGTCTATAGCCTTGGACACACACACACACACAAACAATATTTTGTATACATTTCATTAGAGGCGGGAGGTGAGGTCTCTAGATGTTTATTATTGATAAATTCCGGGTTAAGAACCTGTCCGGGCTCCATTCTTGGCTTCTCCTTAAAGACACCCTTTGGTGCATCTAAATAATTACCCCCTACTGATACGTTCAGCAGTGCAGTGGTAGTGGAAAGAGGTCTAGACTGAAAATCTGGAGAGACTGGTTGCATTTCAGCTTTCATTACTGAGTCACCATGTGATCTGGAGGAAATCCTGAATGTTCCTATGCCTAAATTAAAGAATGTTTACTGGGGACCAACCATAGATCAGACATATTCTAGATGCTGGGGATGTATAAATCCAGGTAACAGATTACATCAGACGAGTGTCTTCAATGTGTTTCCAGCTTTGTTTTACAAAAATTTTGTTTAGAACAATTTAATATATTAGTAATTTCATGTCCCTTACTTGACGCAGTATTTCCTGTAGGTGTGTTATCTATTTTGCATGAGGCAAGTGAGATGGAAGGACTTTGTTATTCTGAAAGGACTTTTGCATGTGAACTAACACAGTGAGGCACTGTGTGCAGTTGTTAAGAACAGTATCAACTCTGGAATCAGATTTCTGGAATTGCTGTCTTAGTTCTGTTGCATATGATATTTGTGATTTGGACTTATCTATAAAATGAAAATAATGGTCCGTAAATACAAGTAAAGCCTAAGAAACAGTATTAAAGTAAGCACTCAATACATTTCCACTACTTGGAAATAAGGAAACTCAGTGTCAAATGCAAACTTGACATTACAAATGAATAACAATAAAACTAATGCTGAGCTTACCAAGTACCAGGCCTTTATTTCTACTAAGTCACTTAACCCTCATTCAGTAGACAATATTATTTCCATTTTACAGATGAAACAGGCCAAGATCATACAACTAGATTGGGAAAAAGAGCTTGGATTTGAAGTCAGGCAGTCTAACTCTGGAGCCCCTATTCGTTTTTAATTTTTATTTTTAAAATTATTTATTTATTTTGGCTATGTGGCGGGGCATGTGGGACTTTTGTTCCCTAACCAGGACTTAAACCCATGTCCCCTGCTTTGGGAGCACATAGTCTTAACCACTGGACTGCCAGGGAAGTCTGTGGAGCTCCCATTCTTAACCATAGCACTATGCTTTTCTGCTTGTAAGTTCACTACACACCTTGACATTCTTTGAAAAATATACATATTTACATAAAACTGAGATGCAGTGTATATTTATACCCCAAGAAAGAGCTGTCTCCAGGATAATTCTGAGTTATCTGCCAATCCACTTTATGTGCTGAGTAAAGTAGGTCCAAGCTGGAAAAAAGTTGGAGTACTTTCTGCATTATGGAATAAAATAAATTACTCATGGCAAAAGTTTTCAAATGAGGACTGAATACCAAGTAATTGACCATGAAGACTATTTGATGACTACTTTGTTCTGGGTTTTTTTATCTACCACTTCTTAGCTATGGGCTTAAAATGTGCTATTGTAACAACGTGGTGGAGAAACAACATCCCAAATTATATAATATGCCTTTTCCACCTTAAATCAACTGCTTTCAATTTTCTACTTTATTATCCAGCTTTGGGTTTTATTCAAGTATTTTCTCAGGTGCAAACTTAGCTTTTTATTATTTATATAGATAAAACTTTGTGTTCTGCTCATTTTTTTCATGCTCCTGGTGTGGTATGTTGCTACTCTGTCACTTCTGATGTGTTTCCTATTGTAAATTAGTCATTAGCAGATTAAGCTCAAAATTCAAAGTGTGAAAAAGTCTCATGAAGATATATGTAAATCAAACTTGAGGGCCTTTCAAAACAGGGTTCAGATTTTGGCTCTCCTGTTTCTAAAGCTGTATATACTAGAGCAAATGTTATAATTGACCCATTATTAATTTCTCAACTCTAAAGTAGTAACAGAGATTCCTGCTTAAGAAGTAGTTTTGAGAATGAAATTACATAGTATATTTCAGTTGTTTCCACAATGTCTGGCATATGGTGAATACTTAATAAAGAGAGCTGCTACTATGCTTATTAGTACTAGTGTTTCCTTCAATGAAAGAATCTTGGTCAAGATGATTTCTAAGCAAGGGTGCTATCAAATGGTTCCTGGGCTTCTCCCTGAAAACCCAAATGGAAACATCTTCTTTAACAAATGCTTCCCTTAATATTATTAACATTTTAGACTGTGTATAATAGAAGATGTTCCTCTATTAAATAGCTTTTGAGAACCTCTAGCAATGGCTATTTTTGGCTGAAAGCTAAAGACTCATTTTCCATTAATGTTGAGAGGCAAGGTTTTACACGAAATTAGGAGTAAGATTTATTAGTTACAAGTTCTGAAATCTCTTCCCTGGTGGCTCAGACAGTAAAGAATCTGCCTGTGATGCGGATACGTGGGTTGGGAAGATCCCCTAGAGAAGGCAATGGCTACCCATTTCTGTATTCTTGCCTGGAGAATTCCATGAACACAGGAGCCTGGCTGGCTACAGTCCATGCGGTGGTAAAGAGTCAGACGTGACTGAGCGACTAACATACATACAAACATCTGCAATCTCTTCACTGTGTAACCCTAACAAAACACATCATATTTTTATGTCCATTTTTCTACAAGAAGAAAATAATTTCTAAAACATTAAGTTCTATAAGGAAGAATATATGCTTCTTCCTTAAGCATATTAAGCTTCTTCCTTAATAAGCATATTAAGATATTGCTACTGCTACTGCTAAGTCACTTCAGTCGTGTCTGACTCTGTGCGACCCCACAGACGGCAGCTCACCAGGCTCCCCCGTCCCTGGGATTCTCCAGGCAAGAATATTGGAGTGGGTTGCCATTTCTTTCTCCAATGCATGAAAGTGAAAAGTGAAAGTGAAGTCGCTCAGTCGTGTCTGACCCTCAGCAATTCCATGGACTACAGCCTTCCAGGCTCCTCCATCCATGGGATTTTCCAGGCAAGAGGACTGGAGTGGGGTGCCATTGCCTTCTCCTATTAAGATACAATATATGGGATTATTATGGACTTCCCAGAAAGGGGTTTCCATGTATATCACTATGAAAACTTAGGTTTGTTATCAGGTCATTGTTAAGTAGTCACACTGTCACTGATTTCATCAATTTTGTTGTGTGCAAATAGTGAATTCTGCTAAAATCTTCGTACTATCTTTAGAGTCAGTATTTCTCACAGGGAAAGACTGTGCTTAATTTCAGGGCATATAGATATTTGGGCTTCCCAGGTGGCACTAGTAGTAAAGAATCCACCTGCCAATGTAGGAGATGAAAGTGACATGGGTTTGATCCCTGGGGTGGGAAGCTCCTCTGAATCCATTCCAGTGTTCTTTCCTGGGAAATGTCATGGACAGATGAGCCAGGAGGGCTACAGTCCCTGGGTTCACAAAAAGTTGGACAGGACTACTGAGCTACTCAGCACATGGATATTGAAATTGCTAAGGCTTTCCTCTAACACAGGATGGAACTCCTGTTTCGTCTTACTGTAAATATGTGTATGGGAATTCCAAAAGAGAAGTAGGTTTAACACCACTTGTTTTCTCATCAACAGGACAGTTTTGGCATGTGACGGACTTCCACTTAGATCCTACTTACCACATCACAGGTGACCACACAAAAGTGTGCGCTTCCTCCAAAGGTGCAGAAGCCTCAGATCCTGGTCCTTTTGGAGATGTAATGTGTGATTCTCCTTATCGCCTCATTTTTTCAGCACTTGATTTTATTAAAAATTCAGGACAAAAAGTATCTTTTATGATATGGACAGGGTGAGTGATTACATAAATACAATATAGTTACTGAGTATATATCTACAGTGTCCTAAGCTTCATTAGGATGTTGAATTTCATAAGAAACTTAATTTACATGTTAAGAATTATTGGGGCTTAAAAAATACTAGATCAAATAAGTCAGCATTATTAGGGATAAGAAAAACTTTCAAAGTCCCAGTTTTATTTGTTTAGAATATATCCTCTAGAAATATGTCCATATTAACTAAGAGATGAGTTTATAAATAGCTTTTTGTGTCATTATCTTGAGATGTTTATTAATGTGATAATAAGTCTTGATTAAATAATCAAAAAACAAAAGTCAGCAATGGGAATTAACCTGTGATAGCGATTTTACAAACATCATCTTCTGGTGATGTAGTTAACTAATTCTGTTCATCATGACAGAGTGAAGAGTTCTGTATTTCCTGTACCCGCAGTAATGATCATGGCCTTATTTTAACTTATACCTTGTAACTTGTTTAATCTCCACAATAGATATTATTATTTTTCTTCGCATTTTACAGATAAGGAAATTAAGGCCCTGAGCATCTAAGTAACTTGTCCAAGTGCTCACAGCTATAAGAGAGCAAACCTGGCACTTTTGGCCCTGGAGTCTGTGCTTTTAATTACTAAGCATTTTTGCCTCTTATAAATCTTCAGTCAGGCAGTGAAATAGACTGACATTTTCAGTTTGTATTTTGTATTTCACAGGTTTTCTTTTTCTTTAGGGTTCTCAGTGGAACAAAAGTAAGGGCAGAGTAGTTTATCAACTCTTTATCATCTGTTGATTTATGGTAGACTTGGACAATGACAATACAGTAAAGCTTTACACAAGGGTCTAGTGACTTTTTATAGAAACCAATTTTGTTTTCTATGATTCTGTCTTCTTTTCAGGGATAGCCCACCTCATGTTCCAGTGCTTGAACTCTCAACAGACAAAGTCATAAATGTGATTGCTAATATCACAACCACTATCCAGCGTCTCTTTCCAAATCTCCAGGTTTTCCCTGCATTGGGTAATCATGACTACTGGCCACAGGTAAATTTGACCACAACTTCTGGAAATGCTTGAAGGCTTTTCCCCATCAGTAGTGTCAAAGTTTTGCAACTAACTGGTTGATAATAGAGCATAGGATCAGGAGCTCGTGGAGGTAGAGTGTGCTCTTAACACGAACCATCAAGGAAGGCAAGACACATGCCTCTTAACAGTTCAAAAAAGTTATGTCCATAGTGGGGTTTTGGAAGCAGATTACTAGTTGATGGGTTACTAATTTGTGATTTCCTTCTTATTCCTGTTTTTTTTTTTTTTTGAATTATTTTGTTCATTTTAATTTCCATGTTCAGGCTAGCATAAAAGGCTAATATTGACAAATGTTTACATGCTTTAGAATTTCTATTAGACATACTAAGCTACTCATGCTCTGATCTAAGCTGGATTGTGATTAAAAACAAAAGCATAGAGAATTATCATAAGAACCAAGAAGGGAAGTCCATGTTCAAAATATAATTCAAGGCAGAGAGTATGTTCAGAATATTTTTAATGTCTGATACAACCTAAGCTTCAGCCTCTATTAGAGTGGCTGTTTTATTAAACAGCCTGTGCCTAACAGTCAGATAGCAGTTCCAGTAACAGGGATCTGCTGTAGCAGTCCAGAATCTTACATTTGTTCAGATTTAAGAGATCTTAGAGATTATTACAGGGCTTGACAAACCAGGGCCTGTGGTCAGGATATGGCCTGACAGTTGATTTTGTAAATAAAAGTTTTATTGGAATAGAGCCATTCTTTCTGTTTTCCCTGTGGTTGCTTGTGTACTGTGACAGCAGAGAATAGTTACCATATTGACTATATGACCCAGAAGCCTAAAGTATTATTATTTGACCCTGTATAGAAACAGTTTGCTGACCCTTGGTCTAGATCAACTCTTCAGTTTATAAATGAGGAAACTGAGGCCCAGAACAGTGCTCGTTTAAGTGCTCAGTCTCTCCTTGGCAGAGCCCACATCCTGTATCTTTTGTGTTCAGTGGAGCAAACATCCTTTCACAGGTCCTTTGCTCTTGCCAGACTAACATATCAGCATTTCCTGAACATGGTGTTTACTTTCATGCCTTTCTTTGTCTACGTTTTGCTTTGTGTTTAGAATATCTTTTCCATCTCATGTCAAAAGACTGCTTAATGAGGGTCTTGATTATATTAGTTAATTAATCTAAATATTGTGACTTTGGAAGTTGCACTTTAGGACGAGCTTAAGTTTAAGCGACTTCCTGGGTCTGGCCTCGAGTCTTGAGATGAATAATATGTGAGTCTTGGTGACAGTCTGCCTCTTAACTAGTGATCAGCTTTTGTTACTGTTGAAATGTGAGACCACACAGAGCAGAGGGCTGGAGGTGGACAGTCTCCAGGAATCAGAGGTTACACGCGTTGTTTTTATAAGCTTTAGGTGGCAGACAGACTGCTGTGATGGAAACCTATGGGGTTTAGTGTCACATTCATTAGAATTTAAAAACCTGTCTTGCTTCTAATTGCTGAGCAACTTGAGTAATGCATGTAATTATCCCTCATCATTTGTAAACAAGAGCAGTAATACTTAACCTTGCAAAGTTTTGGGGAGAATTAGTGATGCTGGGTGGAAAGGGCATAGTTTCCTACCTGGCACATTATAAGCCCTCAGTCAGTGGAGTGGTGGTTTTGTAGCATGAAGCAGTGACACGGGACACGTGTTTCCTAACTCCTCTGAGGATTGGTTTCATTTTACTTTTCTCTCTGCCTTCTTTTTGTGAAGCCAAATCTTATAATAATTCAAAGATATAGGTACTATCCAAGTCTAAAATAGATCCTATTACATATACAACTAGGATAAATTGGACAGCCTTTATACCTTAAACAGCTAATTTTTTCCTCTTTATAGCTTGTGATCTTGTATCTGAAAATCTTCTTTCTACTATTTTGCCATCTTTCCTTCCATCCCAGTTTCAGGAATGTCAAATGTAACATGAAAGCCCCACAACAAATTCACCTAGAGGCTACTCATATCTGAGATCAAATTCTGGTGAATGCTAGTAACAAATAAATTGGATGTGTTATTTCTCCCATCAATGTGTATATAAACATAGCTACATAAACATACAGACACAAGTTCCCACCCATTATGTCATAAGTAGATATTCATATGAACAGCCCAAGGATTTCTTCCCATTACCGCTCAAGGAAGCAGCCCAGACCAGCATCCTCATATACTCCTACACTGGCAAAGCTGGTGCCACCAAACTGTGGGTGGCACCACTTCCAATTGTGCAATAGATAATTGGATATAAAAGTGATGGTAGAAAGACGTGGAATTTATATCTAGCTCTGGAACTGATGCTTACTCCTTGGAAGGAAAGTTATGACCAACCTAGATAGCATATTCAAAAGCAGAGACATTACTTTGCTAACAAAGGTTCGCCTAGTCAAGGCTATGGTCTTTCCTGTGGTCATGTATGGATGTGAGAGCTGGACTGTGAAGAAGGCTGAGCACCGAAGAATTGATGCTTTTGAACTGTGGTGTTGGAGAAGACTCTTGAGAGTGCCTTGGACTGCAAGAAGATCCAACCAGTCCATTCTGAAGGAGATCAGCCCTGGGATTTCTTTGGAAGGAATGATGCTAAAGCTGAAACTCCAGTACTTTGGCCACCTCATGTGAAGAGTTGACTCATTGGAAAAGACTCTGATGCTGGGAGGAATTGGGGGCAGGAGGAGAAGGGGACGACAGAGGATGAGATGGCTGGATGGCATCACTGACTGGATGGACGTGAGTCTGAGTGAACTCCGGGAGTTGGTGATGGACAGGGAGGCCTGGCATGCTGCGATTTATGGGGTCGCAAAGAGTCGGACATGACTGAGCGACTGAACTGAACTGAAACTGACAAGCTCTCCCTGAATAAATCACTTAACTCTGGTGCTCATATTTCTCATGTTTAAAGTAGAGAGAAAAGTCTAGGGTAATGTTTATATAATTTTGATTCTACATGACTATACCAGTATCTTGGCATCCATCCTGAAGTAAACAAATGGCTAAAATGTTAGGTTTTTTTATGATGATGATGATGCTTACCAATGTTTGATTAGGATTTAGATTGGGCAAAGCCACTGTGTAACTTTCAGACAGATCACTCCGATCTCTGACACAAACTGAAAATATACTTTGAATAATTAGCTTCAGTTAAAAGAAGTCATTTACTTACAACTTTCCCTGAATATAGTTATATTTTAATCATGTATTCAGTTCAGTATTAGTCATATGTATTAGGAACTAATGTGACTTGAATGTCATTTTTAAAAAGGTAAAGCATTTTAATTAATGATGTCAGTGTAACTCCTTGAAGAAATAGGTCTGGGTCACCAATATACAGAGGGAAATGAAGAAAGTGAAGAAAATGGCTTCAGTTTTTTAGTATAATTTTTTGAAAAGAAAATAGAAATAATCACTCAATTTCACAAATGATTTCTGAGTTTTTATTCAGTATCTATTTTCTTGAAGCTTTATTTTTCTTGTCTAGAGCTTACGTCACCATAAGGCTTCTTTAATAATGATATGATAAAGTAGGATTATAAAAATACTGTCTAATATATTATACATATAATATTTAGAAAATCAAAATGATATGATTTAGGCTAACATGAAGAGTTGCTGTTTAGTCACTAAGTCGTGTCTCTTTGCGACCCCATGGACTGCAGCACGCCAGGCTTCCCTGTCCTTCACTATCTCCCAGAGTTAGCTCAAATTCATTCCATTGAGTTGGTGATGCTATCTGTCTCATCCTCTGCCACCCTCTTCTCCTTTTGGCTTGAGTCTTTCCCAGCATTAGGGTCTTTTCCAGTGAGTTGGCTCTTTGCAACAGGTGGCCAAAGTATTAAAACTTTGGCTTCAGCATCAGTCTTTCCAATGAATATTCAGGGTTGACATAAAGAGACTTCAAATCTAAAACATGTGGTTATAAGCCTTTCAAGAAGTTACAATGCTTTATACTAGTGTTAACATTTCAGAGGACTTTGTTTAATTCTGAAATCATGACGTTTTCTCCACTTCCTAGGAATGCTACACCAGAACTTACATTTTCAGGGGCAAAATTGCCTTCAGTGTCTAATGAGCACACTCCCACATCCATTTTGTACTCCAGTTTTGCCAAAACAAGGGCTTTTTTCTGTATACGGCACCATGTTGGTGTCTGGGCCATTGTTTTTACTTTGATGCCCTTTCTTGTCAACTTGATGAAATCATTCTTCCAGGTCTGGTTCAAATGCTCTTCTCACTCTCCCTGATGACTCTCTAGGGCAGCCTTGATTATTCTTGTTTCTCCACTCACAGGATCCTTGAGATGGTTCCTAGCACACTGTGTTATAGATGGCTGGTTGCCTTTTGTTCTCCATCTCCCCAACAAAGCCATAAATTCCTTGAAAAATTAAGTATATCTAGTATTCCTGCATCTCCAGATGCCTCCTATGGTAGTAATCGCTCAAGTCATGTTTGAATTAATTCATCCATGTATCTTCAGAGTTTCAATGTTGGATTATATTGTTTGTGGCCAGGATCAACTGCCTGTAGTCACCAGCCAAGTGTACAATGCAGTAGCAAACCTCTGGAAACCATGGCTGACTGAAGAAGCTATTACTACTTTAAGGAAAGGTAAGTGAAAGATTACCTTATTTTGTCTCTGTTTTTGTCCAGTTAATATTGTTTGGACTTAGATATTTAGTGCTTGGGTGTGCCAATTCTGAAGCGTCTCTGTGCCCAGTTTTCCAAGAGGCCTTAACATGCTTGAAAGCCGAGGAGTGGCACGGATGGCGAGTGGGCCGAGGTCCCAGCGGCTAACTCTGAAAGCGCCGTGACAGCAGCATTCTGTCACCACGGGTTCACAGGTGTGCGTGGGGCTATGCGTTTAAGCCCCATCTCACCTGAGAGTCTAGCAGCTTTGATTTATCTGCTGTTGTATCTTCAGTGTTCTCATTCTTTAGATTTTAGATTTCATTGTATCTCTTATCTTAATTCCCCAAACACACAAAAGTAGAAGTTGATTTCTTAACCGTTCCTTGATAAAAATCAGTACCTCATTGTCTAGTTATCTTCTCATAAGAATGTTAAACACAACTGTTGTGACCTCAGTATGTGGAAGGGGCAGCACTGGACTTGACACAGAGAAGGTTTTCAGTAAGTGTTTGTTAAATCTGATTCTTATCCAATGATAAGCCTATTTAAGTGCAAACGATGCAATGAGAAATAAGTATAACCTCCCTAAATGGAATTTAAACCTTAATTAAGATTTTTGCTTTCACAGTGTCTATGTATCTGTGTATTATTTTATTAATAGAATATGTTTAAAATTTGTTTTTATAGGTGGCTTTTATACACAGAAAGTTTCAAATAATCCAAAACTTCGGATCATCAGTCTCAACACAAACTTATACTATGGCCCAAATTCCGTGACCCTAAATCAGACTGATCCAGCAAATCAATTTGAATGGCTAGAAAATACACTGAACATCTCTCAGCAAAATAAAGAGAAGGTAGATGCCATGGACCAACACCACTGGGGATAAACAGAGGGTTATACTTGTGAATTTATTAGACTTGCAAAGGGTCAGGTATTTAAAAAAGTATTAAAATTTAAAGATGTTCTTGCATGAAACAGTTTGATTTGCTCTGTTGTTGATGCCAGTTTTGTTTTATTTTGCTCTAAGGCTTGATCAGTTCAGATCAGTTCAGTTCAGTTCAGTCGCTCAGTCGTGTCCGACTCTTTGTGACCCCATGGACTGCAGGGATCAAGACCATCCCCATGGAAAAGAAATGCAAAAAAGCAAAATGGCTGTCTGGGGAGGCCTTGCAAATAGCTGTGAAAAGAAGAGAAGTGAAAAGCAAAGGAGAAAAGGAAAGATATAAACATCTGAATGCAGAGTTCCAAAGAATAGCAAGAAGAGACAAGAAAGTCTTCTTCAGTGATCAATGCAAAGAAATAGAGGAAAACAGCAGAATGGGAAAGACTAGGGATCTCTTCAAGAAAATCAGAGATACCAAAGGAACATTTCATGCAAAGATGGGCTCGATAAAGGACAGAAATGGTATGGACCTAACAGAAGCAGAAGATATTAAGAAGAGGTGGCAAGAATACACAGAAGAACTGTACAAAAAAGAGCTTCACGACCCAGATAATCATGATGATGTGATCACTGACCTAGAGCCAGACATCTTGGAATGTGAAGTCAAATGGGCCTTAGAAAGTATCACTACGAACAAAGCTAGTGGAGGTGATGGAATTCCAGTGGAGCTATTCCAAATGCTGAATGATGATGCTGTGAAAGTGCTACACTCAATATGCCAGCAAATTTGGAAAACTCAGCAGTGGCCACAAGATTGGAAAAGGTCAGTTTTCATCCCAATCCCAAAGAAAGGCAATGCCAAAGAGTGCTCAAACTACCGCACAATTGCACTCATCTCACATGCTAGTAAAGTAATGCTCAAAATTCTCCAAGCCAGGCTTCAGCAATATGTGAACCGTGAACTTCCTGATGTTCAAGCTGGTTTTAGAAAAGGCAGAGGAACCAGAGATCAAATTGCCAACATCCGCTGGATCATGGAAAAAGCAAGAGAGTTCCAGAAAAACATCTATTTCTGCTTTATTGACTATGCCAAAGCCTTTGACTGTGTAGATCACAATAAACTATGGAGGATTCTGAAAGAGATGGGAATACCAGACCACCTGATCTGCCTCTTGAGAAATCTGTATGCAGGTCAGGAAGCAACAGTTAGAACTGGTCATGGAACAACAGACTGGTTCCAAATAGGAAAAGGAGTACGTCAAGGCTGTATATTGTCACCATGTTTATTTAACTTCTATGCAGAGTACATCATGAGAAATGCTGGACTGGAAGAAACAGAAGTTGGAATCAAGATTGCTGGGAGAAATATCAATAACCTCAGATGTGCAGATGACACCACTCTTATGGCAGAAAGTGAAGAGGGGCTAAAAAGCCTCTTGATGAAAATGAAAGTGGAGAGTGAAAAGGTTGGCTTAAAGCTCAACATTCAGAAAACGAAAATCATGGCATCTGGTCCCATCACTGCATGGGAAATAGATGGAGAAACAGTGGAAACAGTGTCAGAATTTATTTTTCTGGGCTCCAAAATCACTGCAGATGGTGACTGTAGCCATGAAATTAAAAGACGCTTACTCCTTGGAAGGAGAGTTATGACCAACCTAGATAGCATATTCAAAAGCAGAGACATTACTTTGCCAACAAAGGTTCGTCTAGTCAAGGCTATGGTCTTTCCTGTGGTCATGTATGGATGTGAGAGCTGGACTGTGAAGAAGGCTGAGCGCCGAAGAATTGATGCTTTTGAACTGTGGTGTTGGAGAAGACTCTTGAGAGTGCCTTGGACTGCAAGAAGATCCAACCAGTCCATTCTGAAGGAGATCAGCCCTGGGATTTCTTTGGAAGGAATGATGCTAAAGCTGAAACTCCAGTATTTTGGCCACCTCATGCGAAGAGTTGACTCATTGGAGAAGACTCTGATGCTGGGAGGGATTGAGGGCAGGAGGAGAAGGGGACGACAGAGGATGAGATGGCTGGATGGCATCACTGACTCGATGGATGTGAGTCTGAGTGACCTCCAGGAGTTGGTGATGGACAGGGAGGCCTGGCGTGCTGCGGTTCATGGGATCGCAAAGAGTCGGACACGACTGAGCGACTGATCTGATCTGATCTGGACTGCAGCGTGGTCACAGTTATCTAATATCATAATGTGCAGGGGCTCTTCCCAACCCAGGGATCAAACCCACGTCTCTCATGTCTCCTGCATTGGCAGGTGGGTTCTTTACCACTAGCGCCACCTGGGAAGACTATTATTTCATAAACCATGCAATTTAAATAGACAAGTATAAATTTAAGACCATTAATAGTTTCATAATTTCTCCTTTTTTTTGATAAATGAGTAGGAGAGACGGTATATTTACTTTCTAAAATTTAATTAGTGTACTTTCAATCTTGGGGATCTAAATGTCTTTTTGTTATGGTAAATGTGCAGAAAGAATCCCATCAGTCCTCTTTGTGTTTCTCTCTGCAGGTGTACATCATAGCTCATGTTCCAGTGGGATATCTGCCTTATGCAAGGGGCATCCCAGCAATGAGAAAATACCATAATGAGAAATTGATAGACATTTTTAGAAAATACAGTGACATCATTGCAGGACAATTTTATGGACATACTCACAGAGATAGTATTATGGTTCTTTCAGATAAAAAAGGTAATAGAAAGTTCTATTTGTATCCATTTTGCTACACAAAATAGTGAATATTAACTTTTACTGATCCAGTAAATTTAAAGTTTATTAAATCTACTTGCCAGCACTAGCTTGTTCTCACTTACCTTCAATGAGTATTTATATAGACCTATAGTGTGTAGGACTATATCTAGTCCAACTGCTGGACTTCTTATTAACTTCCCAAAGTCATCACTATTTGATTGCTGTTGACCCAAAAGCCTCTGAAACCTTCAGCTCACTCAAATGTTCTTTTAGGTCTGAAAGCTTAGAGAAGCACTGTTTTTGTTTTACTTGTGAGACTCAAGATTCTTTCTTTTTTTTTTTTTTTTTCATTCATTTATTTTTAATTGGAGGCTAATTATAATATTGTGGTGGTTTTTGCCATACTTTAAAAAAATTTTTATTTATTTTTGACTGCGCTGGGTCTTTGCTGCTGTGTGTGGGCTTCTCTAGTTGTGGCGTGCATGCTTCTCGTTGCTGTGGCTTCTCTTGTTGGGGAGGACAGGCTCTAGGGTGTGCAGGCTTCAGTAGTTATGGCACACAGGCTTAGCTGTCCCTCAGCGTGTGGAATCTTCCTGGGCCAGGGACCAAATCTGTGTCCCCTGCATTTGCAGGTGGATTGATTCGTAACTGCTGGACTGCCAAGGAAGTCCTCAGGTTTCTTTTGCTGTGACTAGTTTTACTTAGAATTTAAAGAGCAAAGCACAGTTTACTGTGGTCTAAAGTAAAATATATTAAGCTCTTAGCTTTTAAGTGCTTACCAACATGGTCATCTACTCAGCATTAAAAGAAAAAAAACAGAAGGAGCACTTGCATTAAATAAGACAATGATTATCTATTCTTAAAGATAACTTCTGCATGAGGGCAGAAAACTGAGAGTTAACAAAATAAAAGTTTTGATTTTTTAGTAGTCAGCCAGGATAAAAATCAATATATATATATACATATTTCAGTAATTGGAGAACATTTTTGAAATGTTTTGCCTTTTTCATCTAGGATGACTGGACTTGGTAAAAATGACCATTTTTCAGGCTTTGATAGCTTTTTTACTCAGAAAGAAATTTAGTTCTATAATAGACATAAAACATGGTGACACTTTAATCAAATTCTTATTATGTAATTATTGGAATATTGTCATAGGTGGAGTACAAAAAAACTAGCTTTGTATTTTTCATGTGTGTGGATACATGAAATTAGTTGGATATTTTTATCATGAAATATAAAATATTTTTATCATGAAAAATTTCAAATATATATAAATGCAGAGCTATTCAGATATCTATCAAGATTTGTTTTACCCATGATTCTTTTTTTTTTTTTTGAGATATTTGAAAGTAAATGTCAAACATTAAATGTATTTCAACACTACATGCGCCACACATTGGTAAAATATTTGGATAATAACATAATCATAATTCCATTAACTTAACTAACACAACCAACAATAATTCTTTTAATCTCCTTCCTAATAAAGCTTTCCCTGTTTTCTCAAAAGTGTCTCTTTACTGTTGTTTTAAATCAGGATCCATCAAGCATCATGCATTATTTGACTGTTTAATCTGAAACTTTTTGTATTTTTAATATTATTAAGCTCAATTGTTAAAAATACATATATTTATGTACATATGTTTGTTCAGGAAAGCCAGTAAATTCTTTGTTCGTGGCTCCTGCTGTAACTCCAGTGAGAAGTGTTTTAGAGAGACTGACCAACAATCCTGGTGTCAGACTATTTCAGTATGATCCTCGTGATTATAAATTATTGGTAAGTTGGTGTAACTTTTAGAACTGACTTCATAGTTTTGCATGTCTATGTAGTTTTCATCAGTTTAGTTGACTGTGTTGTACTTTATGTTGAAATCTCAAGATGTCTTCTTTTTTGTGTTTTGAATGTCAGCTTTATATCAATTCAGCTTCAAAAGGCTAGGCATTTAGTTTATGAATACTGTACCTTTCAACAAATATGTAATTTGAAAAGAATTTCTCAGGTAAAGTTTCTACTGATGTAACTGCATTTTTCTCCTAGGCAAATTTAGTAAGCAATAGTTCTATTATTCCCTGGGGCATGTTTTTACAAAAAACAATAGTGTAGGAGAAATCTGGTTTTAATCCATAAGCATTAAATTAAGAAAGATAATACAACAATTGACTGATAAGAATAGTCCAAAAGAAATTTTTTATAGCTATTAGTTGCCTGTTTTTAGATCTGAAACTCATGTGTGTGTGTGTACATTGACATAGAAAGAGGTACCTGCTATAACACCATGTCATTTTTTAAAGTGCAAAATAGTTTGTATAGTTTGATTTCATTTTATGAAAAAATGAAAAAGATAGTAAAAAGAAATCAAACACCTGTATTTCTTTTGTATATACAGTCTGGAACAGCACGCATACACCGGAGTGCTGGTAAATGTTTAATAGCTGGCTCACTGGGGGGTGGAAGGTGCTTTGTTTTGTAGTGTTTGCCAATTTCCATGGCATAAATACTCCCCAAACGGCCAATTTCAAGCTGCGGTAATGATATAAACTAGCTTGGAGTTTCCTGAAAATTTGACAGCATTTGTGGGCTTGTACAAGCCACCTGCTGCATATAACTGATTTATAGACAGTTGTTAGCAGTGGTTACTTCTGAGGTGTATGAACTGAAGGCTTTTTATTCTGTATATCTTTCTGTATAGTTGGATTATTTTATATTATGTTCTTTCATTCTATTTTACATGAACAAAACAATATAGATTTTTCTATCGGGACTCTTTTTCCTTAAAAACGATTCTCAGTTTTTAAAATGACTACACTTTAAAATTAAGAAGATAACATAAATTCCAATAAGAACTCTACTTACTATGCAGTATGTTATATGCCAGAATATGAACCAGGCTTTCTTACTCTTTTTAACTATTTTTTAACTATAGGATATGCTGCAGTATTACTTGAACCTGACAGATGCTAATCTAAAGGGAGAATCCAATTGGAAGCTGGAGTATAACCTGACCCAGGCCTATGACATTCAAGATTTGCAGCCAAAAAGTTTGTATAAGTTAGCTAAACAATTTGCAATCCAAGACAGTAAGCAGTTCATAAAATACTACAAATACTTCTTTGTGAGTTACGACAGCAGTGTAATCTGTCAGGGAAAATGTAAGATCTTTCAGATTTGTGCAATTATGAATCTTGATGTTATTTCTTATACAGATTGCTTCAGACAATATCATATGAAGCACAGATTGTAAGATTTCACAGTTTGTTCTCTTTGATAATGAAACGATGCTCTGTTTCTGAGATCAGTTTGTGGAAATTGTTATGCAAATCTTGTGAGTTACTGAGTGGACAAGAATAATTCATGTCTTTGCTTTTGTATGATGCAAAAATGTAGCACTCTCAATTTTTATTATATCGAATGTATTTAAATTGCCCATCACTAGAATGATGTTTGAATGTAAACACCCTATCTTCCAGGACTTCCTAGGTGGCTCAGTGATAAAGAACCTGTCTGCCAATGCCAAGACAGGAGACTCAGGAAATGCAGGTTCAATCCCTGGGTCAGGAAGTTCTCCTGGAGTAGGAAATGGCAACCTGCTCCAGTATTCTTGCTTGAAAATTCCATGGACAGAGGAGCTTGGTGGGCTACAGTCCATGGGGTCCCAAAGAGTGGGATGCAACTGAACACGCACACACCCTATCTTCCAGTTTATATAATTGTACCTAATTTATACTCTTGTTGAAATTGTCATTTATACAATAAAACAATTATTTTTCCTTAAGTAGAATAAATTATTTTTAATATGGTCATTTTCAGTTTTTAATTCACTCTCTTGGAAACTTCATGTGTAAACTCAGGTTCAAACTGTTTTTAGTATCATGAGGTTAACCCTGTTTTTGCATTGTCTGTACTCTTGAGAAAACACCAAGGTCACATTAGAGTCATCTCTGATTCTATGAGACATCACGGGACAGGACTTCATTACCTGTCTTCACTCTGTGAGGGAAGGAGAGCCCTTTTTAGTACTGCTAGGTTTTAAGGAAGAGAATGTCGTAGGAGAATAGATAAAGGAAATATTTTATCAAACTTCAAAAATGGCAGAGGTATTGATAGTATAGATTGCTTAGAGATATATGTAACAGATCCCCCCAAGAGGTACGTTGATGAATCAAATACAAGAATGTTGGAGGTTAATGAATGGGAAAGTTGATTGGGGAGAGATATATAAGAGGACTTAAATGCATTGGGAAAGTTTTATTTCCTCATTCAATCAGTGGCTATGTTGATGTTAGCTCTATATTTTTCTTCAGTTAAGTTCAGTTGCTCAGTCGTGTCAGACTCTGTGACAGCATGGACTGCTGCACGCCAGGCCTCCCTGTCCATCACCAACTCCTGCAGTTTACTCAAACTCATGTCCATTGAGTCAGTGATGTCATCCAACCATCTCATCCTCTTTCATTCCCTTCTCCTCCTGCCTTCAGTCTTTCCCAGCATCAGGGTCTTTTCCAATGAGTCAGTTCTTCACATCAGGTAGCCTAAGTATTAGAGTTTCAGGTTCAGCATCAGTCCTTCTGATGACTATTCAGGACTGATTTCCTTTAGGATGGACTGGTTTGATCTTGCAGTCCAAGAGACTCTCAAGAGTCTTTTCCAACACCACAATTCAAAAGCATCAATTCTTCAGCACTCAGCTTTCTTTATTGTCCAACTCTCACATGCATACATGACTACAGGAAAAACCGTAACTTTTGACTAGACGGACATTTGTTGGCAAAGTGATGTCTCTGCTTTTGGATATGCTATCTAGGTTGGTCATAACTTTCCTTCCAAGGAGTCAGCGTCTTTTAATTTCATGGCTGCAATCACCATCTGCAGTGATTTTGGAGCCCCAAAAAATAAAGTCTGCCACTGTTTCCATTGTTTCCCCATCTAATTGCCATGAAGTGATGGGACCAGATGCCATGATCTTAGTTTTCTGAATGCTGAGTGTTAAGCCAACTTTTTCACTCTACTCTTTCACTTTCATCAAGAGGCTCTTGAGTTCTTCGATTTCTGCCATAAGGGTGGTGTCATCTGAACATCTGAGGTTATTGATATTTCTCCCAGCAATCTTGATTCCAGCTTGTGCTTCTTCCAGTCCAGTGTTTCTCATGATGTACTCTGCATGTAAGTTAAATAAGCATGGTGACAATATACAGCCTTGACATACTCCTTTTCCTATTTGGAACCAGTCTGTTGTTCCATGTCCAGTTCTAACTGTTGCTTCCTGAGCTGCATACAGGTTTCTCAAGAGGCAAGTCAGGTGGTCTGGTAGTCCCATCTCTTGAAGTACTTTCCACAGTCTGTTGTGATCCACACAGTCAAAGGCTTTGGCATAGTCAATAAAGCAGAAATAGATGTTTTTCTGGAACTCTGTTGCTTTTGTGATGATCCAACAGATGTTGGCAATTTGATGTCTGGTTCCTCTGCCTTTTCAAAATCCAGCTTGAACATCTGGAAGTTCACGGTTCACTTATTGTTGAAGCATGGCTTGGAGAATTTTGAGCATTTCTTTACTAGCCTGTGAGATGGGTGCAATTGTACGGTAGTTTGAGCATTCTTTGGCATTGCCTTTCTTTGAGATTGGAATAAAAACTGACCTTTTCCAGTCCTGTGGCCACTGCTGAGTTTTCCAAATTTGCTGGCATATTGAGTGCAGCACTTTCACAGCATCATCTTTCAGGATTTGGAATAGCTCAACTGGCATTCCATCACCTCCACTAGCTTTGTTCATAGTGATGCTTTCTAAGGCCCACTTGACTTCACATTCCAGGATGTCTGGCTCTAGGTGAGTGATCATACCATCGTGATTATCTGGGTCATGAAGACCTTTTTCGTACAGTTCTTCTATGTATTCTTGCCATCTCGTCTTAATATCTTCTGCTTCTATTAGGTCCATAGCATTTCTGTCCTTTATCGAGCCCATCTTTGCATGAAATGTTCCCTTGGTATCTCTCATTTTCTTGAAGAGATCTCTAGTCTTTCCCATTCTGTTGTTTTCCTCTATTTCTTTGCATTGATCGCTGAAGAAGGCTTTCTTATCTCTTCTTGCTATTCTTTGGAACTCTGCATTCAGATGTTTATATCTTTCCTTTTCTTCTTTGCTTTTTGCTTCTCTTCTTTTCACAGCTATTTGTAAGGCCTCCCCAGAGAGCCATTTTGCATTTCTTTTCCATGGGATGGTCTTGATCCCTGTCTCCTGTACAGTGTCACGAACCTCATTCCATAGTTCATCAGGCACTCTATCTATCAGATCTAGGCCCTTAAATCTATTTCTCACTTCCACTGTGTAATCATAAGAGATTTGATTTAGGTCATACCTGAATGGTCTAGTGGTTTTCCCTACTTTCCTCAATTTCAGTCTGAATTTGGCAATAAGGAGTTCATGATCTGAGCCACAGTCAGCTCCTGGTCTTGTTTTTGCTGACTGTATAGAGCTTGTCCATCTTTGGGTACAAAGAATATAATCGATCTGATTTCGGTGTTGACCGTCTGGTGATGTCCATGTTTAGAGTCTTCTCTTGTGTTGTTGGAAGAGGGTGTTTGCTATGACCAGTGAGTTCACTTGGCAAAACTTTATTAGCCTTTGCCCTGCTTCATTCCATATTCCAAGGCCAAATTTGCCTGTTACTCCAGGTGCTTCTTGACTTCCTACTTTTGCATTCCAGTCCCCTATAATGCAAAGGACATCTTTTTTGGGTGTTAGTTCTAAAGGGTCTTGTAGGTCTTCATAGAACCATTCAACTTCAGCTTCTTCAGCATTACTGGTTGGAGCATAGACTTGGATTACTGTGATATTGAATGGTTTGCCTTGGAAACAAACAGAGATCATTCTGTCATTTTTGAGATTGCATCCAAGTACTGCATTTCAGACTCTTTTGTTGACCATGATGGCCACTCCATTTCTTCTGAGAGATTCCTGCCCTCAGTAGTAGATACAATGGTCCTCTGAGTTAAATTCACCCCTTCCAGTCCATTTCAGTTCGCTGATTCCTAGAATGTCGACATTCACTCTGGCCATCTCTTGTTTGACCACTTCCAATCTGCCTTGATTCATGGACCTAACATTCCAGGTTCCTATGCAATATTGCTCTTTACAGCATTGGACCTTGCTTCTATCACCAGTCACATCCATAGCTGGGTATTGTTTTTGCTTTGGCTCCATCCCTTCATTCTTTCTGGAGTTATTTCTCCACTAATCTCCAGTAGCATAATGGGCACCTACTGACCTGGGGAGTTTCTCTTTCAGTATCCTATCATCTTGCCTTTTCATACTGTTCATGGGGTTCTCAAGGCAAGAATACTGAAGGGATTTGCCATTCCCTTCTCCAGTGGACCACATTCTGTCAGATTTCTCCACCATGACTTTACCATCTTGGGTTGCCCCACGGGCATGGGTTAGTTTCATTGAGTTAGACAAGGCTGTGGTCCTAGTGTGATTAGACTGACTAGTTTTCTTTGAGTATGGTTTCAGCGTGTCTGCCCTCTGATGCCCTCTTACAACACCTACCTTCTTACTTGGGTTTCTCTTACCTTGGGCGTGGGGTATCTCTTCACAGCTGCTCCAGCAAAGCGCAGCCGTTGCTCCTTACCTTGGACAATGGGTATCTCCTCACCGCCACCCTTCCTGACCTTCAACGTGGGATAGCTCCTCTAGGCCCTCCTGTGCCCGTGCAACCATGGCTCCTTGGTCGTGGGGTTGGTCCTCCCGGCTGCCACCCTTGACCTCGGATGCCGGGTAACTACTCTTGTCGCCGCCCCTGACCTTGGAGGCGGTTAGGACATATTTAGTTTTCATCTTTAATTGTTTTCTTTCTAATTTTACAAGTGATACATATTCATTTTAGATAACTAGAAATACATAAAAGGATAAAGTAAAAAATAACAATCACCCATAATCTACACCCTTCAGAGGTAATGACCATGAGCATTTGATGCATTTACTCTCAGTGTCTACATATAATACATTTTTAATAATTCAAGTATAATTGCCCTACAACACTATGTTAGTTTCTGTTGCACAACGTAGTGATTGGATATTTCTTTACACTATAGAATCATCATGATGAAAAGTCTGGTTACCGTGTGTCACCATACACAGGTATTATAATATACTTGATTAAATTCTCATGTTGTACATTTCATCTCCATGACTCATTTATTTTATAACTGGAAGTTCATACCTCTTAATCTCTCTTTACTTGTTTCATTCATACCCCACCCATTTCCCCTCTGGCAACCACCTATTTGTTCTCAGCATCCATAACACTGTTTCTGTTGAATTATGGTAGTTCATTTGTTTTGGTTTTTAGATTCCTCTCATAACTCCAGTCATACAGTATTTGTCTTTCTCTGACTTATTTTACTTAGTACAGTGCCTGCTAGGTCCTTCCGTGCAATTACCCATTTCTTTATCACTGCTCACATTGTTCCTCTTTGAAACCAAGGACCCTCATATCTTTATTTTGTAAATATTATTATTTTTAAAGACCTGGCATAAAAATTACCTTTGTTGTAAAAACTTATGTAACCTCTTAAGACAGAATTAACTTTTTCTCCTTGTTCTCCTTTTCTCATACTTTATTTAAAAAACAATCAATGCCATTACTACGCCTTCCTTTCTTTTGTTTTCTCTCTTCCTTTAGTTCTGAGAGGACAGGGCTCTGCTTTACTCAACTTTGTACCCTCCTTGCTTAACACAATGCTTGACCAATAGGTAAGTAATCTTTATAATGAGCAATAGCAAATGAATTGGGCTTCCCTGGTAGCTCAGACTGTAAAGAATCTGCCTGCAATGCAGAAGACCTGGGTTTGATCCCTGGTTGGGAAGATCCCTGGAGAAGGGAATGGCAACCCACTCCAGTATTCTTGCCTGAAGAATCCCATGGACAGAGGAGCCTGGTGGACTACAGTCCATGGGCTTGAAAAGAGTCAGACATGACTAAGCACATATGCATGCATCAAATGAATTACATTATGTCTACATTGGAAGATATTTTTCTCAAATTCTTGCTGATGTCCAAGTTCCTTAATGAGTAGATAAAACCATTTATTATTATCATTAGTCAGCAGAGATTAACTGTTGAGAATGGAAATGTTGCTTAGGCAGTCCATTGATGGGAACTTATTTATACCAATGAGTAATGAGTTGGTTAGTCAGCCACTGTACCTGTCTGAAAGCGTCCTCACTCCAGCTGAGACAAAGAGGATGGATTCTGGCATTGGCACTGGTGGGTTGGGGAAGAGACCTGGGAAGGGAAGTGGGGATTTTCAGACATAAGTGTAACCTGTCCTCTGACATGGTGGTATGGAGAAGGGCTTAGTGAGTAGAAGATCATTGGAAAGTGATACAATAAGTTGATGAGGGCAGGGATTCTAGTTTGAGGTATTTGTGATCTGGTCTCAGCTCCTCCATTCATTTTGAGTGTATTAATAGTTCAGGGCACTCAATCTCTGTGTAATTCAGTTTGTCTCATTTATTGAGAGTTACAACATCACCTGTTTTTATAAAAGTGTTGTAGGAATTAAGTGAAAATGACAAGTGCAGAGCTCAGTTCCTGGACGTTGTCAACATTGTATAAAAGTTATAAATATTAATGTGATTTTTGACATTATTAAATGATGAAAAGGAGCAGAGTAGATTTGACAAGAACTTGGAAGTACAGAAGATGGAAGATAAAGTTAAGGAAAACAGAATCTCATATTTTTCAGTGTTGCTCTGTGGAACATGCAGTCGAATATGCAAATAAAGCTGACCCCTGAGGTCTGTACAGCAGAATTCTGTCCACAAATATGTATGGGGTTCTTGTAATGTTACAGGCACTGTTCTGCATTCTGAGTATATAGCAATGAACAGAAAGAGATGGAGATTCCTTCCTTATGGCTACTGAGTGTGATGTGTGTGTGTTTGCACACAGCTTACTGGGAACACTGATTGCCTTTGAACCACGTTACATGTAACTCAAATTGATTTAACAATTAAAATGTTTTAAATAGTACCACCTGAAGGTGGACGTCATTACAATGGACGTCATTCCCAGACACTAATTAGTAGGGGCTGTGACTGCCATTCACAAAAAAAGAGTGTCAGAAATACTGACAACTGTATTACAAAGATGTCCACTTAAGTCTTTAGTATTTGGAAAGAAAAATGAAAAGTTGCTAAAATGATTGCTTTGTCTAAAACCATGTGATTGCACAAACATGGAAATGTCTGTCACAACATAGAAGAAAAACCTCTTCCGATCAGTCTGTCAGGCAGATTTTGGTATTTTGCTGATTAACATTGAAATTCCTGCCGGATACTACTTACAAAACCCCTTTTATGTGTGTGTCTTGAAAGTATTTATTCTCGATCACCCAGACAGCCATGGAACTATGCTTGGAACAAGGACAGGAGTTACAAGGAACATTGTGCCATAATCTCCATTGGTCTTTCCTGTTAAGCCTGTAAATTACTGCCAGCTGTGTCAAAACACTGAAGTGGTAGCCTGAGGCAGTTTCTATTCCCCTGAAAATTCATTAATCACTAGTTTCCTTATAATCTAGCTGGAATCTTTAGCTGAAACATATGTAGTTTCTTTTAATCATTTATTTGTTAGGCAAGGGTTGGTAGCATTGATTTTAGATGTATAAGGATATTAGTATTCTTTGGAAATGAAAGAAGTCATTAAAATTTTTAAAATATCATCTACTCATTATTATATTTTCATGGATATGATTGCTATAGAAGAAAGAACCAAAGTCTTTCATTTGGAATCGTTATGCTTTAGAATAAAAACAAGATCTTTTCAGTAAGAGTACATTTAAGAGTCTATTTACCTTCTACATTTGAGAACAATAGGCCACAGAATATCAAACTGGGGGCTCCTTTGTTTAGAAGTCATAATGTGTTTATTTAAGTTACTCATATGTTTGATAATTGTTTTAGGAAAAAGGAGTAATAGATTCACACATTTATTCATCAAAGATTTTCTTAATGCCTATTACATGCAGGGTTTGTGCTGGATACTAGAGTACAAAGGTAACTGAAACCTGAAACAAGAAAGAAAACATACACTTAAGTGGATAATTAAAAATTATTATATTCACCACAAAAAGAAATGATACTTATGTGACCTGATGGAGGTGTTAACTAATGCTATGTTGGTAACTGTATTGCAATACACAATCAATCAACATGTTGCACACTTTGAACTTACATGAAGTTATATGGAAAAGAAATGCAAAAAAGCAAAATGGCTGTCTGGGGAGGCCTTACAAATAGCTGTGAAAAGAAGAGAAGCGAAAAGCAAAGGAGAAAAGGAAAGATATAAACATCTAAATGCAGAGTTCCAAAGAATAGCAAGAAGAGATAAGAAAGCCTTCTTCAGTGATCAATGCAAAGAAATAGAGGAAAACAACAGAATGGGAAAGACTAGGGATCTCTTCAAGAAAATCAGAGATACCAAAGGAACATTTCATGCAAAGATGGGCACGATAAAGGACAGAGATGGTGTGGACCTAACAGAAGCAGAAGATATTAAGAAGAGGTGGCAAGAATACACAGAAGAACTGTACAAAAAAGAGCTTTAAGACCTAGATAATCATGATGATGTGATCACTGACCTAGAGCCAGACATCTTGGAATGTGAAGTCAAATGGGCCTTAGAAAGCATCACTACAAACAAAGCTAGTGGAGGTGATGGAATGCCAGTTGAGCTATTCCAAATCCAGAAAGATGATGCTGTGAAAGTGCTGCACTCAATATGCCAGCAAATTTGGAAAACTCAGCAGTGGCCACAAGATTGGAAAAGGTCAGTTTTCATCCCAATCCCAAAGAAAGGCAATGCCAAAGAGTGCTCAAACTACCGCACAATTGCACTCATCTCACACGCTAGTAAAGTAATGCTCAAAATGTTCCAAGCCAGGCTTCAGCAATATGTGAACCGTGAACTTCCTGATGTTCAAGCTGGTTTTAGAAAAGGCACAGGAACCAGAGATCAAATTGCCAACATGTGCTGGATCATGGAAAAAGCAAGAGAGTTCCAGAAAAACATCTATTTCTGCTTTATTGACTATGCCAAAACCTTTGACTGTGTGGATCACAATAAACTGTGGAAAATTCTGAAAGAGATGGGAATACCAGACGACCTGACCTGCCTCTTGAGAAATGTGTATGCAGGGGAATACCAGACGACCTGTCCTGCCTCTTGAGAAATGTGTATGCAGGTCAGGAAGCAACAGTTAGAACTGGACATGGACCAACAGACTGGTTCCAAATAGGAAAAGGAGTATGTCAAGGCTGTATATTATCACTCTGCTTATTTAACTTCTATGCAGAGTACATCATGAGAGATGCTGGGCTGGAAGAAACACAAGTTGGAATCAAGATTGCTGGGAGAAATATCAATAACCTCAGATATGCAGATGACACCACCCTTATGGCAGAAGGTGAAGAGGAACTAAAAAGCCTCTTGATGAAAGTGGAAGAGGAGAGTGAAAAGGTTGGCTTAAAGCTCAACATTCAGAAAATGAAGATCATGGCATCCGGTCCCATCACTTCATGGGAAATAGATGGGGAAACAATGGAAACAGTGTCAGACTTTACTTTTTTTGGCTCCAGAATCACTGCAGATGGTGATTGCAGCCATGAAATTAAAAGACGCTTACTCCTTGGAAGGAAAGTTATGACCAACCTAGATAGCATATTGAAAAACAGAGACATTGCCAACAAAGGTTCATCTAGTCAAGGCTATAGTTGTTCCTGTGGTCATGTATGGATGTGAGAGTTGGACTGTGAAGAAGGCTGAGCACCAAAGAATTGATGCTTTTGAACTGTGGTGTTGGAGAAGACTCCTCAGAGTCCCTTGGACTGCAAGGAGATCCAACCAGTCCATTTTGAAGGAGATCAGCCCAGGGATTTCTTTGGAAGGAATGATGCTAAAGCTGAAACTCCAGTACTTTGGCCACCTCATGCGAAGAGTTGACTCATTGGAGAAGACTCTGATGCTGGGAGGGATTGGGGGCAGGAGGAGAAGGGGATGACAGAGGATGAGATGGCTGGATGGCATCACTGACTCGATGAATGTGAGTCTGAGTGACCTCCGGGAGTTGGTGATGGTCAGGGAGGCCTTGCGTCCTGCGATTCATGGGGTTGTGAAGAGTCGGACACAACTGAGCGACTGAACTGAACTGATCCCTGCCTCTATGGAGCTTAAGTTATTGCTGGGCTTTTTGATTTTATTCTGTGAATTCATGGAGTTGCAGTATGAAGAGCTGCTAAAGCAATGTCCTTTGACACTGAAGTTCACCTGAAGACATGTAAGGCATATATAGTGAACTTTCATTTTTAAAGTCATTATCAGTTCAATCCATTTAAATGTCCACAAATTGCTCATTATGGAAATTAAAAGATTCTAAATAAAACTACGTATCTTTGTGTATATTTCCTACATGAACTTTCAAAATAATAATTCCTTTACTTCTTTAATATTTCAAAAGCATTTTTAGATCATCTGCTACATTATTGACAGGCATATTTGACTCAGAAAGATTAAGTAACCTGATCAAGGGATATATTCAAGTAAGTAAAGGAGCTGAACCACGGCCCACACCTTCTTACTCCAAGCTTTCCATTTTAATAGTCAGATTTGCAGTTTCCTGCACTTTTTGCATTGATGTATAATTCATCGGGTTCATAGGGCAACAGATAATAAATTCTTCTACTAAAACAATTTCAATTATGTGCTTCACAATTGAGTTACACAATGGATTATTGCCAAGACTGTCTGTCACTATTTCAAAATGTTGTGTTTATTCAGTAACCTCTTGCTTCTTTTCCTGTTAGAAACTGCCTGTTCTGAGATCTCAGAATTAATATTCTTTTGATGCTACATGCCTCCCTATGAGGAAACATTCACTTGACTGTTATTGATAGGTTGAAAACACAATGAAGACTTCATGATGTTGTCTTGACCTGCTTCATATTAAAACTTCAGTTTTGTATTTTGGTCTCTTTTTTTCTCCTGACAGACACAATTTAGGAATCTTGTAAGAAAGAATTTATCCTTTTTTCTTTTACCTCAGAGTAGGTTGAGTACCTACCATCTGAGTGATGGTAGAGAACATGCCTTCAATGCAGGAAACCCGGGTTTGATTCCTGAGTTGGGAAGATCCCCTGGAGAAAAGAATGGCAACCCACTCCAATATTCTTGCCTGGAGAATTCCATGCACAGAGGAGTCTGGGGGGCTATACTGTCAAGGGAACACAAAGAGTGGGACACAACTTAATGACTAAGACATATCATACAGGTAAAATGTAACTTTTTAGGTATAAGAGACTTTTTGTTCCGTCTTGATTTGTATATGGTAAATGTATCATTACTTTCAATATGTTACTAGAAAAATTTATCTTTTAATTCTAACCTCTCATTATATGTATTTAATGGATCTATGTTATCCGTTTAACATTGCCTGGAGACTCCCAGGGACAGGAAGCCTGGTGGGCTGCCATCTATGGGGTCGCACAGAGTTGGACACGACTAAAACGATGCAGCAGCAGCAACTGAACATTCATTTTATACAAGGTACAAAATCAGTTCCTATATACTTGATTACTTCAGTTTATGGAATAGTTTTCAAGTTTCTGAACCGGTTCTGGGTCCTCAGAGCCTCTGATAATAAAAGATGATATGTTCCTTGGGCATGCCTCCATCAGTCTCTTTGTTCACAAAGGAAAAATCCTACAATTGCATTTGAAACAACACACCAATGTATAGCAGAGTTAATTTGAGAGAAGCTTCCAAGCTAAAGACCTTAGAACAACAAAGCAAAAGAAAGTGGAAAGTATTGAAGCAACAATGATTGTTTTTCCTACAGTCTGTGGCTTGAAAAAAAAATGGAATACTTAAACCAAGTCATAAAGATTGGGGGAAAAATTTTGAGGTTGGTTTTCTTTACATACTTCTTTACTTTCTAAAATATCCATTTTTTTTTTTTTTGGCTTTAGTGTTAAATTATTTGATTGCTTAAGGTAACTTATAAAATTTTACATAAAAATAGATATCCATGGGAACTTGCCATGTGACACAGAGAGTTCAACCCTGTGCTCTGTGACAACCTAGAGGGGTGGGAGATGAGAGGGAGTTTCAAGAGGGAGGGGACACGCATATACCCATGGCTGCCTCATGCTGATGGTATGGTAGAAACCAGCACAATATTAGAAAGCAATTATTTTCCAATAAAAAGCTAAGAAACATTTTACATAAATGTGACTTACCTATGTCTTACTGAGCTTTTTTCTCTCTCTTGCTGTACTCACCATTTACCAGACTGTTTTGTTGCTATAAAACAAGGAACCTCTGGATTACATACCTCACCATCCCTGGTGCCTTTGTGTAATCTGTATTCACACTGCATGCTTAGCACTGCCTGTAATGAGGCTGCCTGAACCATGGTAACTCTTTGTAATTCAGTAAACAATGGAAAATAGACGGATCATTCTTTCTAGGGGTATGTTGTGGCGTAGTCAGCTTTTATTACAGGCTTTCTTGTGGAGGGAATGGGGATTAGATGCTGTAAACACGGGGTAGAATATATCTGTTCTCTCAAAAGGTCAGTTGAAGAGCTGTGTGAATCATTCTTAATTTCTTACAGACATTTTCGGTTTCTTTTTGAGACTTTAAAAAGAAAGGATAACCCTTAACATGATTTCTTTCCATTTTCAGATCTCTGTTTGGATTCTCATCTCTCTATTTAAATGATCTTGAAATAAATATTTTTTCTTTTATGTATTAATTCAGCAATGAGTAGCCAAAAGCTATATGACTGTAAGTTACATTTTCCTGGGAAAAGGGGGATTGATTCTCTCATACTTTCTTTTGAAGCTTAGTGTAAAACAAAAATATAAAGTTTTCTTTGGTGTATATGATTGTGATGGTGTGTCTGCTTAGTCCTTCAGTCATGTCTAACTTTTTGTGACCCTTTGGACTATAGCCCACCAGACTCCTCTGTTCATGGGATTTTTCAGGCAAGAATACTGGAATAGATTGCCATTTTCCTCCTCCAGGGGATCTTCCTGACCCAGGGATCAAAGCTGTATCCCCTATATCTCCTGCATTGCAGGCAAATCTTAATCCACTGAGCCAACATTCAGTTCAGTCGCTCAGTCGTGTCTGAGTCTGTGCTACCCCATGGACTGCAGCCAATGTTACCTAATGTGAAAATCAATCACATTTCTATTTTGAAAATTTTTAACATTTTCACTGATTAAAAACTGGTGGATTATAATGCAGGAATTTACCTAACACCACTGTAAGCAGTATTTTCATATTCTCAGTGACCTGGATTATTTTCATCATTTCCTGGTACCTTGTTGCTTTGAAGTAATTTTCCCTGAAAGACATGCACTCTTTGACAATGAGGAATTTTTGTTATGTTTGCATTCTGATGCAGAGTTTTAAGGCAGATTTAATCAGTTCTACTTTTACTCTTTTACAATCAAATTCACTACAAGCATATTTTCCTGTGATTGTACTTCTCTTTGAAGCATCTTGAATTTCCCAATTCCTTGTGATTTCTTTGACCAACAGAGTTGGTGGAAGAGATAGTAAGCCTGGGTTTTAACAGACTTACATGCTTCTGGTTTCTCTAAGGCTTCTGTCATAGTCATGGGAAAGAAGTGGTCTGTCCAGGCAGTTTTTCCATGAAAAGATGAGAAGCACATTGAGCAGAATAATCCCAGATCATCTGCCCCCACCAGAACCAACCTAAAATAAAGTAGACTCCCAACCACAAACACATTAACTAAAAAAAGAAATTGATTTAATCCCTGAGTTTTGGGGTGTCAGCAGCAACAGCTAACCAGGAAAAAGAAATTTTAAGAACTAAAGACGTATTTCTGTAAAGTTGATCAATTGCTTACTATTACTAATGGAATAAGAATAAAATCAATAAAGCATATTTTAATAACTTGTGCATTATGGGCACATGAAATTCTAAAAAATAACATATGAATTTATTCTAGTTCAAGAGAAGTATGATTGAGTGATTAATATTTGGGTAAAATGCAAAAGTATTACATTTAAGTTAAAATGAGATGAAAATGTGAATTCAAGGAATAAAATAGATGAAGTAACTTCTGACTATTCAAGAAGAGATAGATCATGTATTTTTTTTTTTAATGAATAATGATGAGGATCAAATCACTCTGGTGATTTGTGTATCAGGGTTCAACCAGAACCATTGAGGGAGAGTCTGTCTATTCATCTGTCTACCTCTTTATATCAATTTCTCCATTTTTACAGAATAAGAGATTTGCCACAATGGTTGGATTTAAGCCTGGGTGGCACAGTGGTAAAGAATCTGTCTGCCAGTGCAGGAGCCACAGGAGACTCTAATTTGAACCCTGGGTTGGGAAGATCCCCTGGAGGAGGAAATGACAGTCAACCCCAGTATTCTTGCCTGGAGAATCCCATGGGCAGAGGAGCCTGGTAGGCTATAGTCAATGGGGTTGCAAAGAGTCAGACACAATTGAACACACACACACACACACACACATTTGGATCTGACACAATTGTGGAAACTGGTTATAAAGTCCCTGTGAATTGGCGGCCTTTGCATCTGGCCCTGGATCTTGAAGTCATCAAGGCAGCTGGTTGGGGAGGGGAAATGGATGTAAAGTTAGGAAGAACATGCATCCTTTCAGCATGAGCTCTAGCAAGAAGAGACTTGAATCCATGTCAGTTCTCACTGCCTCTAGTCTTGACATGGGCGACTTGTAGGCGAGGGTGGTACCTTGACCACAGAGCTAAACACACACTTGTCCCAGGAGCTGGAAGAGCTGAAGGAGCCGGTGACACAGTTACAGACGAGGTGAGCCAGCAGGGAGGCAAGGAAGCACATGAGCCTCAAAATGTCTGCTGATCGCTGCTTTTCTCCAAATTTTTCACACCCTTACCAGAAACAAACAGGGAAGAGAATTCTGGGGAAAATAGTGTGGCCTAGCCCAGTCAACACAATATGGAGCTATCACACTTTGGATACTTTCCCAAGAGTTTTTAATGATCTATTTTAAAATGTCACGTTGACAATACATCGGAATTTAGATTCTTCACAATTGTTTAAACTTAAGATGAGTAGTAGTTTTCCCTGTGAACTTAAACATGTGTGTGAGAGTACATAATTGGATAAATTTCTGTAGAAAGTATGTAGGTAAAAATATTTGAAGATCCCTGAGATAGGGTTTAGTTAACAGGAATTGTTAAGGAGGGAGAAACAAGTTGAGATCTGATGGACTCATTCGTTAAGGTGGGGAGATGGCTGTAGATGCAGGTGGAGCTGGGGAACTTTCTGACCTGCCCCGAAAGTCAGCTCAGGACAGCAGATCTCCCATGGCTTGAGTGACTCTCCAGATATAATAAGAATGTTCCTAACTGGTGCCTGCTTCTCTCTAATCCTCTGAGCCTATCTTCTGCAGACCACGAGGCTGGACATGTAGGCTCTGACCCTGATCAAAGAGAGCTCCAAGCAGTTGCTCTAGACCCAGCCTTGTTCCTCCACTCCTTGGTGAGGGTTCTGCCCCAGGCAGACAGATTTCCCAGGAAGTGCTACTGCTGCTGTTGAGTTGCTCAGTCGTGTTTGACTCTTTGCAACCCCATGGATGGTAACCTGCCAGGATCCTCCATCCATGGGATTTTGCAGACAAAAATACTGGAGTGGGTTGCCATTTCCTGCCCAGGGAATCTTCCTGATCCAGGGACTGGACAGGTCTCCTGCTTGGGAGGTGGATTCTTTACCACTGAGCCACCTGCAAAGCCCCCAGGAAGTGACCCCAGGCTGTATGTCTGGCTCTAAAATAGCCAAATACTGTCTGGATTCTTAATGACATGGTGTGTGCATGCTCAGTCATGTCTGAGTCTTTGCAACCCCATGGACTGTAGCCAACCAGGCTCCTCTCTCCATGCAATTCTCCAGGCAAGAATACTGGAGTGGGTTGCCATGCTCTCTTCCAGGGAATCTTCCCAACCCAGGGATCAAACCCACATCTCTTACATCTCCTGCATTGGCAGGTGGGTTCTTTACCATAGTGCCACCTGGGAAGCCCTAACTCCACCCCTGAACTATTGCTTAAAAACAAACAAACAAACAAAAAACTTTATCAAACCCTCCTGGCTTGATAAACAATAGTTTTTGAGGGCAGGAGCCCACTGTCTCCCCTTTTGTCTGGCAAAGCAATAAAACTATTCTTCTCTACATAACCCAAAATTGTCTCTGAGATTGCATTTGCAGAGAAGTCAAGCTTTCAGTACTAAATTTAACTGTCAGGTCAATGATTACCCAGGTGTCTGAGGACATTCATTACTGAACTCCCCCAAGAGGGTGTGTCGGCTTTCCCCCAGCTCTGTGCTGAGTGGGCTAGACTCAGCTTTGTGATCTGGCTGCATCCCTGACGCCATCTCTCAGGTTGCTGCCTGGCCACTTCCCTCTCTAGTTTTCCACAGTGACTCAGATCTGCACCTCACTCCTCAAAGCATCATGCTGCACGTCTGGTTCCCATCCCTAATCTCTCAGCTGTTCTCCCCTCCTCCACACTCTTCAGGAAGGAGCAAGGTAGCACATTTCTCAGTCATGTATCTGCAAGTTATTTGTCCTCAGGGACCTATTAAGCAGGTGCTTTGGTTGTATGAAGGGCTTTCCTGGTGGCTCAGATGGTAAAGGATCTGCCTGCAATGTGGGAGACCTGGGTTGGGAAAATCCCCTGAAGAAGGGGATGGATACCCAGTCTGCTATTCTTGCCTGGAGAATTCCATGGACTGAAGAGCCTGGCATGCTGCAGTCCATGGGGTCACGAAGAGTTGGACCTAACAGAAGCAGAAGATATTAAGAAGAGGTGGCAAGAATACACAGAAGAACTGTACAAAAAAGAGCTTCACGACCCAGATAATCATGATGGTGTGATCACTGACCTAGAGCCAGACATCCTGGAATGTGAAGTCAGGTGGGCCTTAGAAAGTATCACTACGAACAAAGCTAGTGGAGGTGATGGAATTCCAGTGGAGCTATTCCAAATCCTGAAAGATGATGCTGTGGAAGTGTTGCACTCAATATGCCAGCAAATTTGGAAAACTCAGCAGTGGCCACAAGATTGGAAAAGGTCAGTTTTCATCCCAATCCCAAAGAAAAGGCAATGACAAGCAATGCTCAAACTACCGCACAATTGCACTCATCTCACACGCTAGTAAAGTAATGCTCAAAATTCTCCAAGCCAGGCTTCAGCAATATGTGAACCATGAACTTCCTGATGTTCAAGCTGGTTTTAGAAAAGGCAGAGGAACCAGAGATCAAATTGCCAACATCCGCTGGATGATGGAAAAAGCAAGAGAGTTCCAGAAAAACATCTATTTCTGCTTTATTGACTATGCCAAAACCTTTGACTGTGTAGATCACAATAAACTGTGGACAATTCTGAAAGAGCTGGGAATACCAGACCACCTGATCTGCATCTTGAGAAATCTATACGCAGGTCAGGAAGCAACAGTTAGAACTGGTCATGGAACAACAGACTGGTTCCAAATAGGAAAAGGAGTATGTCAAGACTGTATATTGTCACCATGTTTATTTAACTTCTATGCAGAGTACATCATGAGAAATGCTGGACTGGAAGAAACACAAGTTGGAATCAAGATTGCTGGGAGAAATATCAATAACCTCAGATATGCAGATGATACCACCCTTATGGAAGAAAGTGAAGAGGAACTCAAAAGCCTCTTGATGAAAGTGAAAGTGGGGAGTGAAAAGGTTGGCTTAAAGCTCAACATTCAGAAAACGAAGATCATGGCATCTGGTCCCATCACTACATGGGAAATAGATGGAGAAACAGTGGAAACAGTGTCAGACTTTCTTTTTCTGGGCTCCAAAATCACTGCAGATGGTGACTGCAGCCATGAAATTAAAAGACGCTTACTCCTTGGAAGGAAAGTTATGACCAACCTAGATCACATATTCAAAAGCAGAGACATTACTTTGCCAACAAAGGTTCACCTAGTCAAGGCTATGGTCTTTCCTGTGGTCATGTATGGATGTGAGAGCTGGACTGTGAAGAAGGCTGAGCGCCGAAGAATTGATGCTTTTGAACTGTGGTGTTGGAGAAGACTCTTGAGAGTCCCTTGGACTGCAAGGAGATCCAACCAGTCCATTCTGAAGGAGATCAGCCCTGGGATTTCTTTGGAAGGAATGATGCTCAAGCTGAAACTCCAGTACTTTGGCCACCTCATGCGAAGAATTGACTCATTGGAGAAGACTCTGATGCTGGGAGGGATTGGGGGCAGGAGGAGAAGGGGACGACAGAGGATGAGATGGCTGGATGGCATCACTGACTCGATGGATGTGAGTCTGAGTGACCTCAGGGAGTTGGTGATGGACAGGGAGGCCTGGTGTGCTGCAGTTCATGGGGTCGCAAAGAGTCAGACACGATTGAGCGACTGATCTGATCTGATCTGATCTGAGCGTCTAACACTTTTGGTTGTATGATGGCCGCCAAATGAGAAAGTCATACATATAATGACAAGTGTAGTTATCTTTACAAAGGTTAGTATGTGAAGGATCTCTATCCAAAGTTGAAAGGTAGGTTTGACTCCTCTTAAAACTAAGGTAAGTTCTTAAAACACTTGAATTAGATCAGCACAAAGCACAATTTCACCTTTGGTGGAGATGGAGGCAGCAGGAAATAGGACTTGAATCACATACTATTTGAATCGCACAGTTTTATGGACTACATGTTTTGTGTCCTCAAAATCCCTATGTTGAAATCCTAATCCCCTGTGTGATGTAATGTGATGGTATTAGGAAGTGAAGACTCCAGAAAGTAATTAAGTCATGAAGGTGGAGCCCTAATGAATACAATTAGTGCCCTTACAAGAAGAGACAGGAGAGTTTCCTACCTCTGTTCTTTGATATGTAAGGATACAAGGAGAGGATGGTCATCTTCAAACCAGGAAGTGTTCCTACCAGACATTGGATCTACTGGCCCCTTGTTCTGGGACTTCCCAGCTCCAGAACTGAGGGAAATAACTGTTTGTTGTTTAAGCCACACAGTAGGTAGTATCTTTGTGATCTCAGTCCTGACTAAGACTTGCTAATGCTGTTGAGCTGCTCAGTTGTGTGCGACTCTTTGCCACCACATGGACTGCAGCATGCCAGGCTTCCCTGTTCATCACTGTCTCCTGGAGTTTGCTCAAAGACTTGTAGTAAATTCCTTTTGTTCTAATCCCTTTCTTCTCAAGCATTGGTCTCATGTTTTGATTTCTCAGGTAGCCGGAATTACATGTTGGCTAAGCTAATAAACAAGAATTTGATCTGTTTAATGATCTGCTCATATTTATTTTTGAAAGTTAATAAATTGACATTCATTTTTCATTTAGAACATTAGGTGTCAAAATTCCTTAAAGGGGGCTGACTAAAAAAATTGCAAATATGCTTTAACATGAAGGCTGTGTGGCAGAGAGCTTAAGAGTTCAGCCTCTGGATCAGGACTGCTGTTAAGTCGCTTTAGTTGTGTCGGACTCTGTGTGACCCCATAGACGGCAGCTCACCAGGCTCCCCCGTCCCTGGGATTCTCCAGGCAAGAACACTGGAGTGGGTTGCCATTTCCTTCTCCAATGCATGAAAGTGAAAAGTGACAGTGAAGTCGCTCAGTCGTGTCTAATTCCTGGCGACCCCATGGACTGCAGCCCACCAGGCTCCTCTGTCCATGGGAATCTCCAGGCAAGAGCACTGCTGAGGTTCAAATTTCATCTCTGCTACTTGGTAGCTGTATGACCTTGGCAAATTTGAGGATCTTGGTTTCTTGATCTATCTACAAAATGTGATGAGTTCAGTTCAGTTCAGTTGCTCAGTCATGTCCGACTCTTTGAGACCCCAGGAATTGTAGCACGCCAGGCCTCCTGGTCCATCACCAACTCCTGGAGGTCACTCAAACTCACGTTCATCAAGTCAGTGATGCCATCCAGCCATCTCATCCTCCGTCGTCCCCTTCTCCTCCTGTCCCCAATCCCTCCCAGCATCAGACTCATTTCCAATGAGTCAACTCACCTCAACTCACGTGAGGTGGCCAAAGTACTGGAGTTTCAGTTTTAGCATCATTCCTTCCAAAGAACACCCGGGACTGATCTCCTCTAGAATGGACTGGTTGGATCTCCTTGCAGTCCAAAATGTAATGAGTAATTGGATTTAAATGACAAATTTATGGTATGCATTAAAGGAATTACTTATTAAGTGCTTTGAATAGCATCTGGCAAGAAAAACACTATGTAATCATAAGTTCATAACATTTCATAAATGGGCTTAGTTATTGTCGACTAAAACAGATGCACAACTTGAGAGTTTCAAATTAAGTTTTATTTGGGGCACAATGAGGACTGCAGCCCAGGAGACAGCGCCTGAGATATCTCTGAGAGACTGCACCAAATAGGCAGCTGGGGAAGATATGTAAGATTTCAGTGAAGGGGGAGTTTTATGCAATCAAGGGCTTGCATTTTCTGCTAGTCACAAGGAGCTGATGTGTCCATGGAGGGATTTAGTGGTTTTCTAGATATGAAGAGATGCAGGGATTGGGATTATGAAATCAGTTCCTGAAAATATCTATCTAAGCACCTGTTCCACCACATTCCTTGAAGCACAGAGTACCCCGCTGCACCCTGGATTTCCTCAGGGGCTGTTGAAGGTCAAAAGCTGCAGCAGCACAGGGTTCAGTCTCCCCAGAGGCAGATGGCAAATATCACTGTTGTTGTTCAGTCACCAGCAAATGTTCTTGGCAAGTGCCAATTTGCAGACAGTATGCATACCTGTGAACTAATCTCTTAGTTTTCTTTTTCATTGCGTGTCTAATTATAAACTTTGTACATCTCTCATTCAATTTTTTTCACAATCAACTTTTAGTAGGCTCAATGTTTGGATTATTTTGCTTGGCTCTATTAGAAGGAAATTGATATTTTCATGTTAAATACCTGGAATTGAACATTTCCCATACACCGATCTTACCAAATGTCTCTTTGAAAAGAGTCTATCAAAAAGGATCTAACTTGGTATATAGAAGTCTCTAGAAGAGGAAAGTGATGATAAAGAGGTAAATATAGCCAAGCAATACATGAAAGCTTGGTGAGAGCTGGATGCATGGAGATGTGCATAGGTGGGAGAGGCAGACGGATAGGTAGGTAAGGTAAGTAGATAAATAGATTCAGTATCCATGAGGAGAAGTAGTTCAGATCCCAGGGCCAGAGTAAGTGAGAGCTGGTGCATTTCTTCTAGTTCCACTCATCTCTAATATCACCAAAAATGTGATTGTAAATAACCTGTGCTTAATCTCTCAGTTGTGTCCGACTCTTTGTGATGCTTTGGACTATAGCTCGTCAGGCTCCCCTCTCTATGGGATTTTCCAGGCAAGAATACTGGAGTGGGTTGCCATTTCCTTCTGCAGGGCATCTTTCCAACCCAGGGATCGAACCCGTGTTTCCTGTGTCTCCCGCACTGCAGGCGGATTCTTTATCCACTGAGCCATTGGGGAATTATAGAGAATTAACTAACAGTCTCTGCTCAGGAAAAACAGAATTACCATCCCGGCTGTCATTTCAGTCGTGTCCAACTCTGTGTGACCCCATAGACAGCAGCCCACCAGGCTCCCCGTCCCCAGGATTCTCCAGGCAAGAACACTGGAGTGGGTTGCCATTTCCTCTCTAATGCATGAAAGTGAAAAATGAAAGGGAATTTGCTCAATCGTGTCCGACTCTTCGCGACCCCAAGGACTGTAGCCCACCAGGCTCCTCCGTCCACGGGATTTGCCAGGCAAGAGTGCTTGCGAGGTCATCCGATGACCTTTGGTCAGTATCAAAATTCTTCGAAGTGTTTCTTGCAAAAGACACTTGCACTTTCAAGAAATGACTCTCTTCTCAATGTTTACGTTAGAACTAAATGACACTCCAAGTGTACACAATTCACAAAATTTCTGCTTATGAGTAATTAGTGGAGTTCTCTGGAAGCTTTACATGCAACAAGCATCATCAGTCCTGGGTGTTACTACACGGCACTGCTTTCCCTTCTTATTCTTTTCTCCCTCTCTTCTTTTTCATTTATTCTATATCCTGACACTGTCCCCTCTCTGCTGATGTTGAACTTGAAGCTTTCCCAAATGTGAACTTCAGATGATATTCCACCAGTCACGCTCCCCCTAGAGTCCCCACAATGCCCGATGGAGAGGGGATTAATGTTGGAACCGGCTCACTCCAGCAGCCTGAGGGTCTCTTTTTGTTTCGTGCTTTAGGGACGCTTTGTCAGCCTCTGAATACTGTCTCTTTGGTTGGCTTTGTGGAGACAGCTTGTGCTCAGAGGTGATTTAGTTGTAAGCTGATTGCTGCTCCACATGTGAAGAGAGCGTGAGCAGTTTGCAGGCAGCCAGTCAGGACGCCCCCAGCCCATGACATCAGCATCGCATGATGGGGACCTGGGGCAGCACCACACAGTCTCTCCTTGTTGCTATTTTTTTTTTTTTTTTTGTCTTTAAGAAAAGAGAAGAAAGCCTGGGAAAAGAGCAAAAGATGCCTGCTTTTTCTGGAGAATTACTGAATGCTCTTCACTGTAACACCACCACCATCAACAACAAAAATGTGATTCATGTTCTATAACAGAAGGTGGGAAGCACAGGGACACAGGGCCAAGGGGAAAAAATAGTACAGTTTAGTGAGACTTGGGACTAGTCTGTCAGCTTGATCTGTTTTGGTTATTGAACCCTTTCCCATGACTCCCTTCCCATTTTTCTAGTGGTTATGTTAATGTTTATCTAGAAGTGTATGTGTACTAACACAACCGAGACAAAGAAAAATCACATTTCTGTTTGTTCTGATTTTGATCAGATTAAGTAGGTTGCTTTTTCCTGCTTGGCATTGTATATTACGTTGCTTACAGTGGACTGCGTGCTTAAAACAGGAGGTGAGCTAGTCCCAGTCCTTCACCTGCATCATTTCTCATCAATCACATGCTGGTCTGCAGAGTCACAGCACATGAAAATCTGGTGACACACTGCTTCCCGATCCCGTCATCCTCTAACAGTCAGGGCAATTCCTCCTTCTGGGATAACCGGGCCAAGAATATGCCCTATGTCCCCGCTGAATTGTAGTCACTGCTGAGGACCCCACATCCACAGTTGGTTTTGTGGTGATCAGCAGTGTTTTGAATCTGAGTTTCAACATGTGACCAAGAGGTTTTTAAAATAAGGAACTTGATTCTGCTGATGTCCACTAACATCTTCATGACAAGTGGACCAAACTCCTGAAAGTGCTTCTTGCTCTTTGTCTACAATAAAATCGCAGAATTATCTCTATGATCTCATGAGACTAACCATGGTATTCTTGCTGATAACACTCATCATAAATGAAAGAAAGAAGCGTTTGTGTTAAAAAATAGTTAAGTATAAGGAATTTTCCCTAGTGGTCCAGTGGTTAAGACTCCATGTTTCCACCTTAGGAGGCTCAGGTTTCATCCCTGGTTGGGGACTAAGATCCCACATGTCATGCCGCATGGCCAAAAAAAAAAATAAACAAATAAAAAGTGAAGTATGCTTTCTTATATTTCTGGGAAGAGAGATTACTGTTTCCGAGAAAACTTATTTCAGTTATGAAGAAGAGGCATCAACGTACAGACCACAAATCTTTCTGTCACTTTTAATAAAGTTCATTTATAATATTACTTTATGCCTGTCTCCTTTCCCTTGGCAAAGAAAACTCCTGACTTTAGCAGCTAAAATGTTAATGAGAATATCTTTTATGTATTATTTAATAAGTTTGTTAATTTGATTACATAAGTCAAATAACATCCTCAGTGCAAAAAATTAAAAACCGTAGAAAATATGAAGGAGGAAAATCTTCCATCATTCCACTCCTTAAAGGAAACCTGTTAATATCTGTTGTACTGATTGGCTGATTTGCCAGGAGGACCTGGGAAGACCAACCATCCAAGTTGATTCTGGCACCTTTCCTTTGTTGCACTTGTCATAGCTAAAATGATCTTGTCCTTGGTGTAATTTTTATTTTTTGACTATCTCTCCTTTACTAATACATGTATTAGCCCCATGAAGACAGGTGTTTTTTCTCTTTTGTTCATGGTTGTATCCCCAGCACCAAGAACAATGATTGACATTTGAAGGCACTTACTAAATATTTGTTAAATGATGCTTTCATGAATGAATGTGAGTATTGTCTTATTCCCTTGACTAGTCCTTGCTTAGTTGAATTTTTCCTATCTGAGTAATTTTGTATCTTGATATTTAAATTAACATGATAAAAATAATATCGTTGCAAGCTTTTACGTGGCATCTTTATGTAACGTTGGATGCTGAATATCGAACACCATGCCTTCTAGTGAGTAGGACAGGATTTATCTGTGTTCATTCTTGGGTGATGGTTCTGATACTTAAACCAGGTAGGGCCCGTTGGGGCTCCTGGGCACGGAAGCCTTTCAAACAGTTGCTAATCAGGCAAGAGAGGGGATGCAGAGACCAGGGAGAAGGAAGGAAGGAACAATAGTGCAGCCTTGGGCAGGGTTCTGATCCTGCCTCGAGGGGTACATGTGATAATACCTTTCAGCTCTCCTGCAGAACTAAACCACCACCAAAGGAAGTGCTCCAGAGAGAAGGTCACAGTCTGATAACTTTGAAGCTCATCAGGAGGTCACCTGAGGCCAGATTAAAGGAACCATCCGAGACCAGATTAAAGGAGTGCAGGCCCTACATACAACCTGAGCCTTATCAGCAAACTTACCCTTGAACCACTGCTATAAAGAAAGAAAAATGTAAAGAAAGAAAAGTGTAAAAAAAAAAAAAGTTGTCAGTCGCTCAGTCATGTCTAACTCCTTGTGACCCCCATGGACTGGAGGCCGCCAGACTCCTCTGTCCATGGAATTCTCCAGGCAAGAATACTGGGTTGAGTGGCCACACCCTCCTCCAGGGGATCTTCCTCATCCAGGGATCGAACCTGGGTCTCCTGCATTGCAGGTAGATTCTTAACTGCTAAGTCATTAAAAAGGCTCCTCCTTATTCCTTCTTGCTATAAAATGCCTCGTCAAATCTCCCCAGGTTGGGACACATCGATTTTGTAGTGTGAGCTTGCTGTGTCTCCCTTTACGTGACAAAGCAATAAAGCCATTCTTTTCTACTTCACCCAAAACTGTCTCTGAGATTAGGCTTGGCACCGGAGCACAAAGGCCAAGTTTTTGGCATTGTTACTGCATTTTTTGTGTCATTCTTTTCAAGCTGCTTTTCTTCTGTCTCCAATGCAGAGAAGAGCATAAGTGGATAGGAGGCTTTCCTTTTGGATTCCTGGCCTTGCTGATCCTTTGAACTGCCAAACTCACGTCTAGGGCCTTTACGCGAGCTATCCCCTTGCCTGGAAGGCTCTTCTGTGCTTTCCAGAAGACAGCTGTTGCCTTTGGCTAAATCACTTGGCTGTCAGTGACTTTCTTGGTGTGCCACTGGCGTCTACCTACCCTGATCACTGCCTGATACTTCAATTATTCACGCATATGTATCTGTTAACCTCTGTTGTCCCACCTCCTACTAGAAAGTTTTCATGAGGCTGATAAATGGAATATTGCCTGCCATTGTTGTTGTTCTGATGCTTAGTCATGTCTGACTCTTTGCGATCCCATGGACTGCAGTACACCAGGTTCCCTGTTCTTCTCTATCTCACAGAGCTTGCTCAAATTCACGTCCATTGAATCAGAGATGCCATCCAGCCATCACATACTCTGTCATCCCCATTCTCCTCCTGCCTTCAATCTTTCCCAGCATTGGGGTCTTTTCTAATGAGTTGGCTATTCACATCAGGCAGCCAAAGTATTGAAGCTTCAGCTTCAGCATCGTCCCCAGTGAATATGCAGGACTGATATCCTTTAGGATTGACTGGTTTGGTCTCTTTGCAGTCCAAGGGACTCTCAAGAGTCTTCTCCTACATCAAAGTTCAAAAGCATCAGTTCTTCAGCGCTCAGCTTTCTTTATGGTCCAACTTTGACATTCATAGGTGAGTACTGGAAAACCCATAGCTTACACTAGACGAACCTTTGTCAACAAAGTAATGTCTCTGCTTTTTAATATGCTGTCTGGATTTGTCACAGCTTTTCTTCCAAGGAGCAAGTATCTTTTAATTTCATTGCTGCAGTAACCATCTTCAGTGATTCTGGAGCCTAAGAAAGTCTGTCACTTTTTCCACTGTTTCCCCATCTATTTGCCATGAAACGATGGGACTGGATGCCATGATCTTAGCTTTTTGAATGTTGAGTTTTAAGCCAGATCTTTCACTCTCCTCTTTCACCTTCATCAAGAGGCTCTTTAGTTCCTCTTCGATTTCTGCCACATCAGTAAACAAAGGATGTCACAGTCTCTCAGCCACTGCCTTGGTGAGCTGGTGAGCCCTAAGGGAACTCAGGAAGGAAAAGAATACCAGCCTCCTGAAAGCCATCAGACTAAAGCCACTCCCCACAGGAAAATCAGGACATGAAAACTAGATACTGGCCCCAGACAGCTGAGGTACCTATCAAAGGAATGGATTCAAACTCTCATCATATATAGAAAAGTGCTAAATTGCTTTACTTGGCATTTTTAGTTTCCTTTCAGTGACAGTAATCTTTTGTTCCTACTACCAGCCCTTTGTTGCCGAGCTTCTTTGTAACCTCCTTGCCTCCTCGGAGCAGTTCTCTTGGGCTAACTTGAGATGCTGCTTCTGGGAGCTTGAAGTTCTAAAAATTCCCTCTGAATAAAATGTAACTCTCAACTTTTTGGTTGTGTATATATTTTTACAAGGACATGAATCTTGTTTTGTTCACTGTGGTACCTGGTAAACAGAATAAATAAATTAGAAGAATGAATAAATTGGACTACGCTTCATCTGGTCTTAACCCGGAGGGCCAGGCCTTGTGCAATGCCAGAAATACAGTGATGGGTGAAGAGAGCTTTGGCTCAGGAGCGGGGTAGGGTGAGGTGAGGTTGAGGAGTGGCACGGATCTAGACGGTAAAGACAGAAAGTAAAACATACGAATCATTAGAAAATTAGCTTTGATAATTTGATAATTGATAATTGATAAGTGCTACAGAGGAAAGCAGAGAACACAGCCAGAATCTAGCTTGGATTGTTTGATTCTTTCAGATAACTTTATTGGCCATTCTATCAGAAAATAGGACAGAAAAGCAAATGTGTTTATTTAGTACTCTTCAGATAGATGGCATTTTTTTTTTTTTTTTTCTCCTTGTTTCTTTAGAAGCCCAGTATATCTCCACCCAGAGACATCCATAAATCAATGGAGTCAGGCCAAAGAAATGAAGCTCTAGGCTGATTCTGCTTTAGCATAATACAGTTATGTACTTATTAGGACACAAAGTACTAAAAAGTCCAACTTCTATCTCTTTAGGTCCTCTTTTCTTCTTTTTCTGATGAGAAAATAAAATTCTGTGAGACATAAATGTGGATTGTGCTGTGTGTATCCCATCATGTCTGACTCTGCAACCCCATGGACTATACCCAGCTAGGTTCCTCTGTCCATGGGATTCTCCAGGCGAGAATACAGGTGTGGAGTTGCCATTTCTTTCTCCAGGTGGTCTTCCTGACCCAGGGATGGAACGTGTCTCTTGCATCTCTTGCACTGGCAGGAGAGTTCTTTACCACTGCCCCATCTGGGAAGCCAAATGTGGATTAGACATTGTGAAAAAACGCCTGAACTAAGAAAATAATTACCCTAAAATAGAATTTAATGCATTTAATCCCATAAAAGGAATGGCTTTAATTAAAGCCACTTAAATATCTAATCATGAAAGGATGATTTCTCTTGCCTGTGGTAGTGGGCTCTGTATTCAATGGTAACATGCAATTAAGGGAATTTTTTTAATTCTGAGGTGCTATGCTAATTCAATGACTGAACTCATCTCCACAAATCCTTTGATGGCACTTTAATTTCTTCAAACCAAGAAAATGGTGAGTGAATTTTATTAGGGGGTAGTAAAACCTAAAAATAAATTAGCTTAAAATATAATTCTTCTCTTGCATGAATACTTTATTGCCTAACAGCCGTATGTAACTCTTTACTGCCCTCCCATGATCAATTTTAGAAATGTTGCTTCTTTCAGAGAAAATTAAACACTTCCATCATTAAGAAAATAAATTTAGTCATTGCCTCCAATGGATAAATTTAAATGGCCTCTTTTCCGGGACACAGTATCTTCTGGGTCTCAAATTTCTCTACATTAGCTTATCCCCCAAAGTAATAACCAGGAAGGAAACTATAGCTTTTAACTGATGCTGTCTCAGGGCCCTGGGGATCTCCAAGAGCAGTGCTAACTTCTTCCCTTTCAGGAAATATTACTCCCTCTCCTTCAAAAACTGGAGGTGGGATTAAAGGAATTGAGTTAAGCTCACTATCTGGTATAGTTTTTCTGTTGAACTTGTTGGTAGAGACTGAATCCCAGTAGTTCGAATACAACTTTACGGGAAATGTATTTCCTTACTTCTGGCCTGTATATGAAATTTAAAACGGTGATGTGGGCACGTGGGAGGCTTGTTTAATTTCCATCGGTGGAAGGCGAGGGCGAGAAGTGAATCAGAGGGAAACAAATCGAGGGATTGAATTAAAATATGAGGAAACTGAGTTCCCGACAGTGAAGTGATTCTCAAAGTGACACATTAAAAAGCAGAGGTTGATTCAGTTCCCCTCGATTTCCTTTTCTCTGCAGCCTTTGTGCAGCCTGCGCAAGAAAGTTTGAAAAAACCTATCTCCCAGGGATGAACCTGGGTTTCAGCCTCCATTGTTGAAACCTCAATGCTCTTGTGCTGCCCTCTGGTGACAAATAGCATGTACTACAGTTAAGGGGCTTGGTCAGGCACGTCCCTCCATTCATTCAACAAATAGTTATGGAGGTCTACCAAATGCCTGTTATTGCTCCGGTCATTGGAGTTTCAGCAGTAAAAAGAAAATACAATATTTCTGCCCCCGTGGGACTTATGTCCTAGAGGAGACACGACAGTGAACACATTATCTAAAACATGAGGACTATCAGTTTAGTTCAGTTCAGTCGCTCAGTCGTGTCCGACTCTTTGTGACCCCATGAATCGCAGCACGCCAGGCCTCCCTGTCCATCACCAGCTCCCGGAATTTACTAAAACTTATGTCCATCGAGTCGGTGATGCCATCCAGCCATCTCATCCTCTGTCGTCCCCTTATCCTCTTGCCCCCAATCTCTCCCAGCATCAGGGTCTTTTCCAGTGAGTCAACTCTTCACATGAGGTGGCCAAAGTATTGGAGTTTCAGCTTTAGCATCAGTCCTTCCAGTGAACACCCAGGACTGATCGCCTTTAGGATGGACTGGTTGGATCTCCTTGCAGTCCAAGGGACTCTCAAGAGTCTTCTCCAACACCACAGTTCAAAAGCATCAATTCTTTGGCACTCAGCTTTCTTCACAGTCCAGCTCTCACATCCATACATGACCACTGGAAAAACCAGAGCCTTGACTAGACAGACTTTTGTTGGCAAAGTAATGTCTCTGCTTTTGAATATGCTATCTAGGTTGGTCATAACTTTCCTTCCAAGGAGTAAGCGTCTTTTAATTTCATGGCTGCAGTCATCATCTGCAGTGATTCTGGAGCCCAGAAGGATAAAGTCTGATACTTTCCACTGTTTCCCCATCTATTTGCCATGAAGTCATGGGACCAGATGCTATGATCTTCGTTTTCTGAATGTTGAGCTTTAAGCCAACTTTTTCACTCTCCTCTTTCACTTTCATCAAGAGGGTTTTTAGTTCCTCTTCACTTTCTGCCATAAGTGTGGTGTCATCTGCATACCTGAGGTGATTGATATTTCTCCTGGCAATCTTGATTCCAGCTTGTGTTTCTTCCAGCCCGGCATCTCTCATGATGTACTCTGCATAGAAGTTAAATAAGCGGGGTGACAGTATACAGCCTTGACGTACTTTTCCTATTGGGAACCAGTCTGTTGTTCCATGTCCAGTTCTAACTGTTGCTTCCTGACCTGCATATAGGTTTCTCAAGAGGCAGGTCAGGTGGTCTGGTATTCCCATCTCTTTCAGAATTTTCCACAGTTTATTGTGATCCACACAGTCAAAGGCTTTGGCATAGTCAATAAAGCAGAAATAGATGTTTTTAGGAACTGTCTTGCTTTTTTGAGGAATATAGAGATGAAGAAATCAAGAATGGGATAGGCTTGGGTAGGCAAGAAGTTGCAACTTTAAATAGTGTGTGCAGGGAAGGCTGCAGTGAACAGAAGACATTTGCAAACAGATTTGAAGGAAATGAGAGAGTAACCCATATCGGTATCGGGGTGGGGGGTGGGAATGGCCAAGGCAGAGGAAATGGAGAGATGCCAAGGGGACAGAGTACTCCTAGAATCTAAGAAGGCCAGGACAGCCTGAGCAGAGAGAAAAGGAGAGCATAAAAGCCTGGTCAGAGTGGAGGGAAGATGGAGAAAGGAGGGGGCTATGGGCTTCCCAGGTGGCATTAGGGGTAAAGAACCTGCCTGCCAATGCAGGAGACATAAGACACACGTTCAATCCCTGGAGGAGAGCATGGCACCCACTCCAGTATTCTTGCCTGGAGAATCCCATGGACAGAGGAGCCTGGTGGGCTGCAGTCCATGGGGTTGCAAAGAGTTGGACCCGACAAGTGACTTAGCAGCAGCAGCATGGGGCCTGTTAGCTGTAATAAGAGTTTGGCTTCCTTTGGGGGGTTGGGAACTACTGGAGCTTGGTGAGTAGAGGAGTGACGCAAAGGGTTATATATTTTTACAGTGTACTGTGACTGTGGCACTGTGAAAACACCGCCATGGTAGAAGCAGAGAGGTCAATTAGGAGGCTGAGGCAAAATAATGGAGGTGAGCAGCTAAGAGAGAGCCGTGGAGGTGAGGCTCTGAACACGTTCTGGAGTTAGAGCCGCCAACACTTGCTGATGCTTTGATGTCGTGAAAGTGAAAGTCGGTTAGTCGTGTCTGACTCTTTGTGACCACATGGACTATGCAGTCCGTAGAATTCTCCAGGCCAGAACACTGCAGTGGGTAGCCTTTCTCTTCCCCAAGGAATCTTCCCAACCCAGGGATGGAACCCAGGTCTTCCGATGTCAGGTGTCGGCAAAAAAAGACATGTCAATGTTGATCACAAAATATTTGACCTTAGGATGGTAGGATAGAGCTGCCGGTAACTAAGATAAGGAAAGACTAAGCAAGAGTTGATGCTTTGGAACTGTGGTGTTGGTGAAGACTCTTGAGAGTTCCTTGGACTGCAAGGAGATCAAAGCAGTTCATCCTAAAGGAAATTAGTCCTGGTTGTTCATTGGAAGGACTGATGCTGAAGCTGAAGCTCCAATACTTTGGCCACCTGAGGCGAAGAACTGACTCATTGGGAAAGACCCTGATGCTGGGAACGACTGAAGGCAGAAGAAGGGGTCGACAGAGGATGAGATGGTTGGATAGCATCACCGACTCGATGGACGTGAGTTTGAGCAAGCTCCAGGGGTTGTTGACGGACAGGGGAGCCTGGCATGCTGCAGCCCATGGGGTCGCAAAGAGTCAGATATGACTGAGTGACTGAGTGACTGAACTAAACTGAGGCAAAGGTGGCTCATATGGTAAAGAATCTGCCCACAATGCGGGAGGACCCAGATCCAATCCCTGGATCAGGAAGATCCCCTGGAGACAGGAATGGCAACTTGCTCCAGTATTCTTGCCTGGAGAATCCTATGGACAGAGGAGCCTGGAGGGCTACAATCCATGGGGTCTTAAACAGACACGAATGAGCAACTATACTTTCACTTTCAAGCAAGAAGCAGATTTTTGAGGAAAAATTCAAGAGTTCAGTTTGTGTATTTTAATTTTTATATTTATCTATATATTTACCATTTACAGTGCTCTCCATTCCATCATGTGGAGCTAAATAAGTATTTGTCTGGTATGATTTTCCTTCCCTCAGAGAGTAACTTCCTCTGATAGTTCATTTTATGCACATCTGTTGGTGATTAATCTCCTCTGCTTTTTTTTTTTTTCAGTATGAAACAGTCTTTATTTCACTTTCATTTTTGAAAGATATTTTCACTGCATACAGAATTTTAGGTAGACGGTCTTCACCTTTCTTTCAAATACATTCAATTGCTTCACTGTCTTCTGGCTTTCACAGCTTCTGACAATTCTGTGGCTGTCCTGGTCTTTCTTTGTTCTCTGAATTTATTACACTTTTTCCCCCCTAACTTCTCTTAAATCCTTTACTTTATCATGTTTTCAACAACTTAATTTTGATGTGCATTGGTGTGGTTTCCTTTATGTTTCTTTTCTTTGGGGATCTTTGACCTTCTTGTATATGTGGGTTTTTGTCACATTTATAACATTTTGGTCATTATTTCTTCAAGTACTTTTTCTGTCACGTCTCTTTTCTGGGTCTCCAATTACACTATGTTAGATTGCTTAGTATTACCTCACAGGCTACGGATGCATTGTTCTTTCTTTTAAAAAAAATCCTTTTATCTCTATACTTCATTTTGAGTATTTTCTATCACTTTAAGTTTACTTCAACATCTTTAAATTCACTGATCTTTTAAGGAGGGTCTAATCTTTCCTGTGGTCGTGTATGGATGTGAGAGCTGGACTGTGAAGAAGGCTGAGCGCCGAAGAATTGATGCTTTTGAACTGTGGTGTTGGAGAAGACTCTTGAGAGTCCCTTGGACTGCAAGGAGATCCAACCAGTCCATTCTGAAGGAGATCAGCCCTGGGATTTCTTTGGAAGGAATGATGCTAAAGCTGGAACTCCGGTACTTTGGCCACCTCATGCGAAGAGTTGACTCATTGGAGAAGACTCTGATGCTGGGAGGGATTGGGGGCAGGAGGAGAAGGAGATGACAGAGGATGAGATGGCTGGATGGCATCACTGACTCGATGGACGTGAGTCTGAGTGAACTCCGGGAGTTGGTGATGGACAGGGAGGCCTGGCATGCTGCGATTCATGGGGTCACAAAGAGTCGAACATGACTGAGCAACTGATCTGATCTGTAATCTGTGGATAATTCTTTCCATATTTTTCATTTCTGATATTATAGCTCTACACATCAAGTCAAATCCTTTTGTATCTTTCGCTTCTTCCCCCATAATGTTGTTCATGCTTTATTCCATCTCCCTGTTTATATGAAGTATAAACATAATAGTACTTAAGTTTCATTGTTTGCCAATTTCACCATTTCTATAAATTCTAGTTCTTTTGCTTCTGATCAACTTTTCTTCTCCTGGTGATCGGTCATATATCCTGTTTCTGTGATGCCTATTTTTTTTTTTAAGACAGACATTATAAATTTTATGTTGTTGGGTGCTAGATTGTGAGTAACTATTTAAATAATGCTGGACTTCATTCTGTGCTATGCTGTGCTAAATTGCTTCAGTCGTGTCCAACTCTTTGTGACCCTATGGTTGTGGCCTGCCCGGCTCTTCTATCCCTGGGATTCTCCAGGCAATGACACTGGAGTGAGTTGCCATGCCCTCCTTCAGGGGATCTTCCCAGCCCAGGGGTCAGACCCATGTCTCTTATGTCTCCTGCACTGGCAGGAGGGTTCTTTACCACTAGTGCCACCTGGGAAGCCAATGACATGCAATTAACTAAGCATCTGTTTGATCCTTTTAGAATCTACCTTCAACTTTGTTAGGGTGAGTTCACAGCACCCTTTATTATCAAATTCCCATTATGATTATTAAATTATCCCCAATACTAAGATGATACTCTTCTGAGGATTTTACCCAATTTTCCAATGCCTTACAAGATCTCTTTTTTGGCTGGTGAAAATATTAAGTGTTCCCAACCCCGTGTGTCCTTCTCTATTAGAATTGTTCCCCTGTTGCTTTTGAAATGTTCTTTCTCCAGTCCCAGGGAATTTCCTTTCAGCTGTACTCATATCAGTACTCAGACAAAAGCTCAAACTCTTTCTGTGTGACTTCCTCCTCTCTGGAATCTGCCTCACAAATTCTAGCTACCTCAGACTCTCTGAACTCAGATCTCAGTCTTCCAAATCAGCGAGATACCTGGGCTCTCTTTCGGTTCCTTTTCCTCTCTCTTCAGCCCAGAAACTCTACATGGTAAGCTGTTCCGACTGTAGGACTCGCTGTTCATCTTCCTTCCCTCAGGATCACTGTTTACACTGTCTATTATCCAATGTCTGAAAAAGATCATTTCCTAAACTTTGTTTTGCTGGTTGTATAATATTGGGGTGCTGCTGGTGGTGATGGCAAAGTCCAGTCTCTGGACTTCCATCTGGGCAGGAAGCAGAAATCCTTTGGGCATTTTAATGTGGCATGTGTCTGTTGAACATGCAAGGGAAGATGTCAAGTTGGCAATTAGCTATATGAATTTGGGGTTCAGGAAAGAGATTCAGGTTGGAAATACACATTTATGATGTAAATTTATCATCTTTTGCCTTGGAAAATTTCTCCCCACCTTTGGCTCCAGTCATCCCATCAGAGCTAAATGGTTCCTTCTATCCCGTCAAGTCTCTACTAAGGAGGAGATGGACTAAAACAAATAAGATGGTCTAATGTCATTGAGTTACACTTTCCATGTACATATTTATATGTTAATAAAACTTACCCCAGGGTCAATATCTTTGCCAAGCAAACACAAATATATTTTACCTGAAGTGCCAATTCCTATCTATAAACAGTAGCTTCCTGAAGTGTTATATACGGAGGAATCCAAGGTCATGCCCAGGCTCGGGGGAATGAGTACCATGATTGATTATTCCCTTCTGTTGTGGGAGCAGGAGAGAGAATAGAGGCAACATCCCATGTGTTTAACCCACCTGTCTTAGCATAAGTTGATAAATGGGTATACTGGGGGCAAGTGACACACAAATGATACAAAACAGACTACCACCTATTTTTTCATTGAGAAAGATATTGGTTAATTATTTCTGAAGAATAATTCATATGCATATACCTCCAATCACAGATGAGTCAAGAATGAAAATGCTTGTTCCATTTTCTCCAGGATTGTGTGGTTGGCCAAAAGAATATTTTCTTATATAAACCATACATGGCTTCATTTAACATAATGGAGGGTGGTGCCAACAGGTGAAAGAAATCTCTCTCCTTTCTATCTTGTAGGACTCCTCATGGGGACCTCACTGTTTTTACAGTATAAGGGCCAATCTAGAAAAACAAATTTCATGCTCTAACATAAATGTTAAGAAAAGATTTACCTGTAACATCAGAGCCCAGCCTTCTTTGGATTATATTGAGTTGTATCTTCAAGCTTGTATTGCATAGTGTTTGGAAAATAGTAAGCACACAATGAATGTTTCACAAATACGTTAATGTGATGTTTCCATTTTCTACCTTGAATGGAAACCTCAGCCTATCCCTTTAGGATTTTCCTTGGAGAAAACTGTTGACATGTGTGGGCTCACAAAAGCATCTCAGAGTGGCAGACCAGCCTTCTTCAAAAAACTGAACTTAAGGTAGATATGGCACTTCCCTCGGAGAAGGCAATGGCACCCCACTCCAGTACTCTTGCCTGGAAAATCCCATGGACGGAAGAGCCTGGTAGGCTGTAGTCCATGGGGTCGCTAAGAGTCAGATACGACTGAGCGACTTCACCTTCACTTTTCACTTTGATGCATTGGAGAGGGAAATGGCAACCCACTCCAGTGTTCTTGCCTGGAGAATCCCAAGGACGGGGGCCTGGTGGGCTTCCGTCTATGGGGTCGCACAGAGTCGGACATGACTGAAGAGACTTAGCAGCAGCACCAGCACTTCCCTGGTGGCTCAGAAGTAAAAAATCCACCTGAAATGCAGGAGATGCGGGTTTGATCCCTGGGTTGGGAAGATCCCCTGGAGGAGGGCATGGCAACCCACTCCAGTATTCTTGCTTGGAGAATCCCATGGACAGAGGAGCCTGGTGGGCTATGGTCCAGAGGGTCACAAAGAGTTGGACACAACTGAAGCAACTAAGCATGCATGTTTCAGAATATTTAGTTAATTTATAATTAAAAAAATCACTTTGACTTGTAAGACATGTGTTTGAAGTGCTAAATCTGGAATTAGGTAGAATTCCTAGACTGCTACACAAATTTCCAAGAACGTGATTCAGTTCAGTTCAGTCGCTCAGTTGTGTCTGATTCTTTGCGACCCCATGAATCGCGGCATGCCAGGCCTTCCTGTCCATCACCAACTCCCAGCGTTCACTCAAATTCATGTCCATCGTGATTATGAGGACCTAAAATAAAGTTTCCCTACTGCATGAATGGATAAAAGCTATGTAGGTAGGGAGATGGATTCCCTTACCCCTGGGGATGACTGAAGGGGTTTCTGGGCCCATTGTGTCCAGCAACTTACAATTAGATCTGTTTACCTCTACAGCCTTATGGATATAGTAGCTTTTTATATGTAAATTATGGAAAAAGTATGAGAACACTATATATACCCTGCTCCTGCTCAGTCGTGTCCAACTCTTTGTGATCTTTTGGACTGTAGCCATTATGTTTCTCTGTCCGTGGGATTTTTCAGGCAAGGATACGTCTGGAGTGGGTTGCCATTTCCTCCTCCAGAGGATCATCCTGACCCAGGGATCGAACCCATGACTCCTCTGTCTACTGCACTGGCAGGTGGATTCTTTACCCACTGAGCTATGGCAAAAGCCCATGAGAATACTGGCCTAAACTAATTCATTGACCATGAGGATGGTAAAGAGGGGTTTGATCTTCAAAATACTGAAGGGGCAAAACTGATCAAACTTGGTGGTTAATTAATGTAAGGGCAAGAGATAGTGATGAGTCAAGGATGACCCATTCATTTGCTCAGGGGCCTGGGTATATAAAAGTGGTGATTTTACAAACTGAGGCTGGAGACACAGAAGGAAGGGCATGTTTTGAAGCAGTGGTTCTCAACATATGGTTCCAGGACTAGTTTTTATTAGCTTCACCTGGGGACTTGTAAGATAAACAAACTCTCAGGACCTAACCCAGTCTATATAATCAGAAGCTCTGGGCATGGGGCACAGCAACCTGTTTTCACAAGCCCTCTGGGGACATTCAGAAAACAAAGATCATGGCATCCGGTCACATCACTTCATGGGAAATAGATGGGGAAACAGTGGAAACAGTGTCAGACTTTATTTGTCTGGGCTCCAAAATCACTACAGATGGTGACTGCAGCCATGAAATTAAAAGATGCTTCTCCTTGGAAGGACAGTTATGACCAACCTAGATAGCATATTCAAAAGCAGAGACATCACTTTGCCAACAAAGGTTCGCCTAGTCAAGGCTATGGTTTTTCCTGTGATCATGTATGGATGTGAGAGTTGGACTGTGAAGAAGGCTGAGCGCCGAAGAATTGATGCTTTTGAACTGTGGTGTTGGAGAAGACTCTTGAGAGTCCCTTGGACTGCAAGGAGATCCAACTAGTCCATTCTGAAGGAGATCAGCCCTGGGATTTCTTTGGAAGGAATGATGCTAAAGCTGAAACTCCAGTATTTTGGCCACCTCATGCGAAGAGTTGACTCATTGGAGAAGACTCTGATGCTGGGAGGGATTGGGGGCAGGAAGAGAAGGGGACGACAGAGGATGAGATGGCTGGATGGCATCACTGACTCGATGAATGTGAGTCTGAGTGACCTCTGGGAGTTGGTGATGGACAGGGAGGCGTGGTGTGCTGCAGTTCATGGGGTCGCAAAGAGTCGGAAACAACTGAGCTGATCTGATCTGGGGGACTCTGATGTTTGACAGAATTTGAGACCCCCTGTTTTGATGGGAAGGTGGTGACACTTTCCATTTGAGGCTTGTGGAATGTTCCAGTAGGACGTCCAGATGGAAATGCTCAAGGGGCACGTCTACTACTGATCTTATTGTAGTCAGTACTATGGATGTGTTATTTTGAATGAATGAAGGTGTCAGGCTCCTTTTTAAAATTCTGTTTCCTGAGGACAACAGATAGGGTCACAGGGAGCATTTCCTTTAGGACAATGGTTCAAAAACTTTGATGACAGTTGTAAAGTTAGTATTTCCGTCTTAAGGCTATCCTTTCTTTCTCAGGCATGAAATTCAGCTGGTTGACTCACTGGTTGATTTATGTCCATCTCTTTCCACTGCTCTCTGTGCCTCATTTACTAAATGGCTTGAGTACATCCTGTGTGCAACTCTCCGGTAGGTAAACAGGGACGTACATGCACCCTGGACGGAACTTTGCCATTTGGACTCATCACTAGATGTCAGCACCCACACAAGGGTGAAAGAGGGAAGGGGCAACTAGTGGCCAGACTTACTGCCTCTTCTGCCGGCAGTCTGTTTTGTATAGGAGAGTCAGCAATGGCCCTTGGGTTAAGTTCAGCCCACAATCAGTTTTTGTGAATGAAATGTATTAGAACACTGCCATGCCCATTAGTTTACAAATTGTCCATGGCTGCTTTTTCATTACATGGCTGAGTTGTGACCGGGATAGTACAAACTGCAAATCTAAAACCTTTACTCTCTGGCCTTTTATAGAAAAAGTTTGCTGATCTCTGCTTTAGCCCAGTGGTTCTCACAGTTCAGCTTGCAGCAGAGCCCACAGGGGCTTTGAAAACAGAGGATATGCAGGCTGTACCTAGGCCAGTAACCTGGGAATTCCTATTTCTGGCAAGTCCCCAGAAGAGGCTGATGCTGCTGGTCAGAGGACCACACTTTGAGAACCACTGCTTTTGTGTAAGCCCTCAGGGTACCCATGTCTGGATCAAAGGGAAAACTTGCCTCTAGCTACACGTTCAAGGGATTAGTTCAGATTCTGTCTCTATCTCAGCTTGAACTATCATCAGTCTTTTGAACTCCATTTTCATCCTATTGTTTTTCTCCTTATGTGCTTCCTTCCCCTTTATCCAAACCTTTAAGGTAAAAGAATTCGTTAGAAAAATATGCTCAACAGTTTTATTACTGTCCTGAGGTGACATATGTTGCAATTTTGGCATCTAGATCTTTAAGAGTTAGCAACTACTGTAATCAATAATCGGGGAAGGCAATGGCACCCCCACCCCAGTACTTTTGCCTGGAAAATCCCATGGACAGAGGAGCCTGGTAGGCTCCAGTCCATGGGGTCGCTAAGAGTCGGACACGACTGAGCAACTTCACTTTCACTTTTCACTTTCATGCATTGAAGAAGGAAATGGCAACCCACTCCAGTGTTCTTGCCTGGAGAATCCCAGGGACGGGGGAGCCTGGTGAGCTTCTGTCTATGGGGTCGCACAGAGTCGGACACGACTGAAGCAACTTAGCAGCAGCAGCAGCAGCAGCAGTAATCAATAACAGGCTTCCCAGGTGGCTTCCCAGTGGTGAAGAACTCACCTGCCAAGGCAGGAGACATAAGAAACGTGGGTTCAAGGCCTGGGTTGGGAAGATCCCCTGGAGGGGGCATGGCAACCCACTCCAGTATTCTCACCTGGAGAATCCCATGGGCAGAGGAGCCTGGCAGGCTACAGTCTGTGGGGTCGCAGAGTCGGACACGACTGAAGTGACTTAGCATGCACAAACATAATCAATAATATCTTTTCCTTTAGCTTTACTCTTATATCTATTTACCCTGTTCCTGTAACATATTAAATAAATAATTTGAGGTCATAATTTTTTTCCCTTTGATTGTGTGAAAGCTTCAAAGGAGAGGAATTATGCTTTTCTAATGAAAATTATGCTTTTCATTAGACAAGTGACTCCATCCATCAGCTTGAAGTAGGATTTAGGGGGGAGTGGAGATTGGATTGAGTAGAAGTGATGGTTGTTTTCTCCATCTTGATGAGTAGACCTTTACAAGGCTCTTTCATTATTTTGTTAGAAGTGCTAGCAATTAAGACAATTGCTAAAGTAACTGTGTGATCAGTCGTGATCGACTCTTTGTGACCCTTTTGGATTGTAGCCCACCCGGCTCCTCTGTCTATGGGATTTCCTAGGCAAGAATACTGGAGTGGGTTGCCATTTCTTCTTCCAGGGGATCTTTTGACCCAGGAATTGAACCTAAATGTCCTGCATTGTGGGTGGATTCTTTATCTGCTGAGCCATCGGGAAGCCCTACTAGAGTAACAGGCGAGACGATATAGAAATATAAGTGAAAGCAGCTTCAATATATTGATAACATCCATATTCAGAACTACCCATATGGCTACTCCTTTCCGTGCTTACAGAAACATCAATGTGAAACTGCCTTTGGGTTTATCATGGGAAGAAAGCAAGATATAGTTTAATTTTGAATTTTAAAGTTCATAAGAAGTCAGCTATATTTAATTAGTACCCATAAAGTACCATATCTACCCAATTGTTTAATATATTCAGTTATATTTCTTTCCCTCCTTTTCTCATGTTATGCTTATTCCACACTCCCACGCGGCACTCCCACGGCACCCCTCTCCCCACCCGCTCCCTCTCACACTCCGCCTTGGAAAAAAAGTAAAATCAATAGTAAGACAATCTGAAGGACTGTATCCTGGAGGCTCCTCTGTCCATGGAATTCTCCAGCCCAGAATACTGAAGTAAGTTGCCTTTCCCTTCTCCAGGGAATCTTCCCAACCCAGGTCTCCCATATTACAGGCAGATTCTTTACCAGCTGAGCCACCAGGGATGCTCAAGAATACTGGAGCGGGTAGCCTATTCCTTCTGCAGGGCATCTTCCTGACCCAGGAATTGAACCGGGGTCTCCTACTTTGCAGGAGGATTCTTTCACAGTCGAGCTACCAGGGAAACCCGAATAACTCATCACCTAACTCTAAAAACCATGAAACTCAGGCTCTGATTAATTCATCATTCAACTTTTAAAAAACATGAAAATTGATTTACTATTTGAATGAAGAGTAAGGAAAACAACTACCCAATCTATAAATTGCTCAGTTGGAATGAAGTATTACCAGACATACTTTAAATATGAAATGTACCAGTACTGGTTCTATCCATTTATTATAGATTTTATGCCTCAAATATATTCATAATGGATTACAATGTCGAAATTCATTCCTCACCATGTTTATATATTTAATATTTCTCCCTCAGAAGATTTGAGCATGGCTAAAGGCAAAGTTATATTTTTCCTTAATAATAATAAAATAATAAATTGTTACACATAAAGGAAATTTACTTTAAATTTATGAATAGCCATGATTAAAAGACGCTTACTCCTTGGAAGGAAAGTTATAAACCTAGATAGCATATTCAAAAGCAGAGACATTACTTTACCAACAAAGGTTCGCCTAGTCAAGGCTATGGTCTTTCCTGTGGTCATGTATGGATGTGAGAGCTGGACTGTGAAGAAGGCTGAGGCCGAAGAATTGATGCTTTTGAACTGTGGTGTTGGAGAAGACTCTTGAGAGTCCTTGGACTGCAAGAAGAAGATCCAACCAGTCCATTCTAAGGAGATCAATCCTGAATTTTAGAAGGAGTGATGCTAAAGCTGAAACTCCAGTATGGCCACCCATGCGAAGAGTTGACTCATGGAGAAGACTCTGATGCTGGGAGGGATTGAGGGCAGGAGGAGAAGGGGACGACAGAGGATGAGATGGCTGGATGGCATCACTGACTCGATGGATGCGAGTCTGAGTGACCTCCGGGAGCTGGTGATGGATAGGGAGGCCTGGCGTGCTGCGGTTCATGGGGTCGCAAAGAGTCGGACACGACTGAACGACTGATCTGATCTGATCTGATCTGACCCCGTATTTCATGTTACAGTAATGATGCTCTTACTCACCTGACATAGTGACTTCTTTCAGCATCGTCACTCTTCTGTCTTAGGACCTTGTGTTAAAAAGTCATTTTTCCAACCTTAGCATTTTCAGATCTTGATAACTCAAGATTATGTACTTTCAGAAAAACAGATACCCTGAAGAATACCTTAGGAAAGTTAAACGTCTTTAATCAGTGTCTTTGATTTAACACTAAATGGGTAATAATATGACTGATATAAAATGACAGAGTAGTTACCACTTAAAAGTGTGTTAACAAAGCTAGGCTATGGCATTAGAAGTTAGAATAGTTACATCAATTACATCTAGGAAGCAGTTACTTGAAAAGAGCGTGAGGAGTCCCTCGAGGTACTGGGAGTATTCCATTTCTTAATCTCAGGGCTTGTTTCATGAAGGTATTTATTTTGTGAAAATTCATCAAACTACAGACTTTTCAACTGGGTCCTTGATGTATGGTTAAACTTTCACAAAAATGTTTATTAAATAGGAAAAAATGCAATAGATTAGGGTGACAGAAAATCAATTCTGCTTTTTATTATAGTTACAATTTTCATGTGTAAAAATCCTAGGCATGGCCCTGTTAGCTTTTAACTCAGAAGATTTGCTTACATTTTTGTGTGCCTAACCAAAATGACTGCTTGTGTGTGGGCATTGCCTTCTTCTATTCATTGCTTCTGAAATGAGAATATTCCATCTTGTTGCTTACATGACTTTATTGAGATATACCCAGTTAGGGCAGCTGTCCATGGAAACACAGAGAGGGATTTTTTCCTCTTTATTAAATTTATTATAATTTAAAGGTTCTTCAGAATAAAATTGGAAAGAGAGAGGCTGATAATGTCTATTCCTCCAGCTTACTTCTGTTACTTCAAAAAACACTTTAGGAGCAGATATTACATATACATGTATCTATTATAGATCTTCATTCCATAATATATTAATATATTTTCCCTGAGCACATAGGCTCAGGAGGGATAAGAGTATTATCCCAGTTGGCTCAGTGGTAAAGAATCTGCCTGCCAATGCAGGAGACATGGGAAATGTGGGTTCAATCCTTGAGTCAGGAAAATTGAAGAAGGAAATGGCAACCCACTCAGTGATTCTTGCCTGGAAAATCCCATGGACAGAGGAGCCTGGTGGGCTACACAACTGAGCATGAGCACGATTTCTGTGTAAGAGGGTCTTAGATCCTGTCCTGTAATCAGACAGCCAGCTGATTGCAGGTCACTGTAGACGTGACGTAATCCATTGTCTGGGCTGGTCCAGTGCAGGAGGGGTCATGGGTATTTGGATAAAGGGCATGCTTCACTTTTTAACTGAGCACCCCAAAATGTTATCCTGAGACCACACTTTGGCGGTCCCTTCGGGAGGGAGTTCCTGCAGATGTGGGGAAGGGAGATGAGCCCAAGGGTGAGGATGGGCTCTGGGTCGACTCTTGCAGGTGCTTTGAGTACTATCAACAGCTCCTTTCCAACATGCACAGTTGGCCATTCCAGATACCCTGGCCTGCTGGACAGATAAATGATGAAACAATTCAGCCCATAAAGTTAATGAAACCACCTGATAGTAACTTACATCTACTTCTCTAGGTTGGATTTCTACAAATGAGTGTATCTGTTTGCTTTGAAGACACTTATGCATGCACACACATCACAATGCTTACAATGCTAAAATAAACATATTCACGATTTGCAATATAAAAATCAAATAGCCAAGGTATACATCAGAAAAAATAATGCTAACATAGCGTTTCTTTACTTGGCAAGACTGAAATTTCTAAGTGTCTCTACTAGAGTTCACATCAGATCCTTCTTCTGCCTCTCCCATTATCTCCATTCTAAAAATTCTTAGGTGAAACAAACACCTGCAGAAAATTTTTATTAACTTTCCTCAGAAAGTAATTTATTTCTTAATAATATAGCAGAGAATAGTTTCTCTGATATGAACCCATAGATAACATTTTTTAATTTCTGGAAGCTAAAAGAATTACAAAAATAAAACCCAGGGGGTCAATAAATTTTGCAGTCTGTCACTGAACTGAGCAGATTGCACTGAATATCTCTTCATGAAGAGTGCTTCTTGTTTATAATTCACTGATGAACTTTGCAAAAGAAAAGCAAAGCCCAGTGCTATGCTGCCCTTAGTCATGTCCAGCTCTTTGTGACCTCATGGATTGTAGCCCACCAGGCTCCTCTGTCCATGGGGATTCTCCTGGTAAGAATACTGGAGTGGACTGCCATGCCCTCCTCCAGGGGATCTTCACAGCCAAGGGATCAACCCAGATCTCCTGGACTGCAGGCAGATTCTTTACAGTCTGAGCCACCAGAAAGGCCCAGAGGATCCTAATTTAAACTGTGGAAGCAAAGAATAGCTGACCTGCTGGGCCAAGGTGGAGGTTAAGTGGGACCAGTTCCTTGGAACTGGTTAAAAGCCTTCTTTAATTTTATTTCAATTAAAAACAAAGACTAGGAGTTTCTATATATAACAACAACAAGAACACTTTGGTTATATCAGGGGAAAAATGGGAATTTGAATTCAGACTCTGCTATTGTCTAGTTCTATGACTAAGTTCATAACCAATTTGAATGCTAGTTTTCCCATCTTTAGAATTAGCACAAAACTGCTTTACAGACATAAACTGTACAAATACAGCTTAAAAAACTTTAGAAGCTATAATTGTGATTGATATAGAAATACCAAGCACCTACTATGCTCTGTGCCCTTGGACAAACCTGTGAATCATGCTGCCAGGAGGGTGTGTGAGCAATTTGCTATGTGGCTCAGCTTCCTTCATTTGAGAATGGATGGACTTGAAAAATGTAGCAAGGTTGGGCTTATTTCAAAAGTTCAACAAGGGGAGAGAAGGAAAGAATGAGGTGTTTTCCAGCCCTAACATCTGATTCTGCATCTTGTTTTCTCATTTGTATCAAATAGAAAGCAGAGGTATCTGCTGCTCAGTGCCCCAGATGAGAAGGGAAAGCATGACTAGATGTCATTTTTGTTGGACATTTGGGACACTAGCGAGGAAATCAAATTTCTTATCAGGAAGGAGAAGCAGAAAAAGAACTTGACCGTGGGCAGTGATGGGTTAGGGTTGGGAATTTTCACTGGGGCTCCAGCTTGAAAGCTTTCCTGGGTGGCTCAGCAGCAAAGAATCAGCCTGCCAATGCAGCAGACGCAGGTTCAATCCCTGGATCACGAAGATCCCCTGGAGAAGGAAATGGCAACCTGCTCCAGTATTCTTGCCTGGGAAATCCCATGGATGGAGGAGCCTGGCAGGCTACAGTCCACAGGGTCACAGAGAGTCAGACAGCAATTAACGACAAATGACAAGTTTTAAAAGTGGTCAAAGAGTGAGGCTTTACCACTAGAGGGCTGAGGAACAAATTTGTATAATTCTGATTATTATTTAAGGTTATTTTAATCACTGCAGATGGTGACTGCAGCCATGAAATGAAAAGACGCTTACTCCTTGGAAGGAAAGTTATGACCAACCTAGATGGCATATTCAAAAGCAGAGACATTACTTTGCCAACAAAGGTCCATCTAGTCAAGGCTATGGTTTTTCCAGTGGTCATGTATGGATATGAGAGTTGGACTGTGAAGAAAGGTGAGCACCAAAGAATTGATGCTTTTGAAGTGTGGTGTTGGAGAAGACTCTTGAGAGTCCCTTGGACTGCAAGGAGATTCAACCAGTCCATTCTAAAAGAGATCAGTCCTGGGTGTTCTTTGGAAGGAATGATGCTAAAGCTGAAACTCCAGTACTTTGGCCACCTCATGCGAAGAATTGACTCATTGGAAAAGACTCTGATGCTGGGAGGGATTGGGGGCAAGGAGAGAAGGGAATGACAGAGGATGAGATGGCTGGATGGCATCACCGACTTGATGAACCTGAGTCTGAGTGACCTCCGGGAGTTGGTGATGGACAGGGAGGCCTGGCGTGCTACAATTCATGGAGTCTCAAAGAGTCACACACAACTGAGCGACTGAACTGAACTGAGTAGAAAATAAGAAGTGTTGTTAGAAAATGCTTCAGACTAGTATCTTTTTCTTGTTCTGAATCTTTTGTTCCTGATGTATAAATTCATTCCTTTGGGACTTGGCAGGGAGAAAGTGACCTTTTGTGATCTTTGTCAAACACGCCCCTGAAATATAATTTCTATGTTTATATATCTGTATATCCATATATATATGTCCCTGTAATAAGTGACATCTTTGATAGCTCAATCTCATCTCCTTCCCTAATCTATACTACTGCTAAATTCTGTACTTTCACGCATGAAGGGATACTTAACCTCCATCTCCTCATGGCCATGACCATGAATGGTGACTCTTATAAAAGTTGGTTTTTCCTATATATTATAACATAATCTTCCTAAAGTGCTTCTAAAAATCTTTTCATAGCTCCCTAATACCTACAAATTTGGATATCTACTCCTGAAGCCTTCATTAACAGCCATCTCCTTCTATTCTCAGTTTTAGGAGCTCAGTAAATATCAGTTTCTTTTTACCCTTTCCCTGGAGTTATACAGTTGACCCTTGAACAACACAGGTCTACGTACATATGAATTTTTTTGTCAATAGATACAATTCTTTTCTATTTTACAGATCTTTAAATTAACCAGATCTTTAAATTAACCAAGTGTGGGAAAATTTTATGTTTGATGATATGTGGAATCAAAAGAGCTAGGATTTGAGTCCTGATTCTAACCAAACCATTTCAACTTCCTGCCCTCAGCTGAGTCATTTATCAGTTCCTTTTTTTTCCTTTAATATAAATTTATTTATTTTAATTGGAGGCTAATTACTTTACAATATTGTAGTGGTTTTTGCCATATATTGACATGAATCCGCCACGGGTGTACATGTGTTCCTCATTCTGAACCCATCTCCCACCTCCCTCCCCATCCCATCCCTCTGGGTCATCCCAATGCTCCAGCCCCGAGCACCCTGTATTACGCATTGAACCTGGACTGGCTATTCGTTTCACATATGATAATATACATATTTCAATGCCATTCTCCCAAATCATCCCACCCTCGCCCTCTCCCACAGAGTCCAAAAGACTGTTTTATATATCTGTGTCTCTTTTGCTGTCTTGCATACAAGGTTATCATTGCCATCTTTCTAAATTCCATATATATGAGTTAGTATACTGTATTGGTGTTTTTCTTTCTGGCTTACTTCACTCTGTGTAATAGGCTCCAGTTTCATCCACCTCATTAAACTGATTCAAATGTATTCTTTTTAATGGCTGAGTAATACTCCATTGTGTATATGTACCACAGCTTTCTTATACATTCATCTGCTGATGGACATTTAGGTTGCTTCCATGTCCTGGCTATTATAAACAGTGCTGCGATGAACATTGGGGTACACGTGTCTCTTTCAATTCTGGTTTCTTCAGTGTGTATGCCCAGCAGTGGGATTGCTGGGTCATAAGGCAGTTCTATTTTCAGTTTTTTAAGGAATCTCCACAGTGTTCTCCATAGTGGCTGTACTAGTTTGCATTACCACCAACAGTGTAAGAGGGTTCCCTTTTCTCCACACCCTCTCCAGCATTTATTGCTTGTAGACTTTTGGATCACAGCCATTCTGACTGGTGTGAAATGGTACCTCATTGTGGTTTTGATTTGCATTTTTCTGATAATGAGTGATGTTGAGCATCTTTTCATGTGTTTGTTAGCCATCTGTATGTCTTCTTTGGAGAAATGTCTGTTTAGTTCTTTGGCCCATTTTTTGACTGGGTCATTTATTTTTCTGGAATTGAGCTGCAGGAGTTGCTTGTATATTTTTGAGATTAATTCTTTGTCAGTTGCTTCGTTTGCTACTATTTTCTCCCATTGTGAAGACTGTCTTTTCACCTTGCTTATAGTTTCCTTTGTTGTGCAAAAGCTTTTAATTAGGTCCCATTTGTTTATTTTTGCTTTTATTTCCAGTATTCTGGGAGGTGGGTCATAGAGGATCCTGCTGTGATTTATGTCGGAGAGTGTTTGTTTTTGAGGCAGGGATATAAGTTTGAAGATTTTCAAACCCATGATGGTTGGTGCCCTTAACTCTGTTATTCAAGGGTCAACTGTACATTCTTGAGAACCAATTGTAACATCTTTTCTTGTGTTCTCCACCATATCTAGGATGGAGTAGGCTTTCTGACGGAGAAGGCAATGGCACCCCACTCCAGTACTCTTGCCTGGAAAATCCCATGGATGGAGGAGCCTGGTGGGCTGCAGTCCATGGGGTCGCTAAGAGTCGGACACGACTGAGTGACTTCACTTTCACTTTTTCGCTTTCATGCATTGGAGAAGGAAATGGCAACCCACTCCAGTTTTCTTGCCTGGAGAATCCCAGGGGCAGGAGAGCCTGGTGGGCTGACGTCTATGGGGTCACGCGGAGTCGGACACGACTGAAGTGACTTAGCAGCAGCAGCAGCAGCAGCAGCAGCAGACTTTCTGAAGATGTATGTTTAATTGCATTAATAGAATTTAGCACAGGGCAAGGTACACCATCTATGCTTAGTAAACTTACAGTTGTTCATTGTTTCTGTGACAAATCTTAATATTAAATAACAGTGAAGACCTTTAAGAAATTGGCCAGCCTGTGGCATTAACATAAGCAAGGCATGTGGAGAAAATAAATTATGCCAGGTTCTCTAAGCAGCTATTTAGTACACTGAAGGGAGGTCACCATGGACTGGTTGGGGGGTTACAACTAGAGGAGGCAGGGGAAACAGAAAGGAGCAATCAAAACAGCAAAGTTAACAGTAACCGAAGAATAGATGGAGTATGAGAAGGACTTGCGGCTTGAAAGAGACTGCTCTGGGATTTCTGGTGGAAGAGGCAACTGGGGCACATCACAGCTGTTGGATTAAGAGGAGATAAAGAATAAACTTTCACCACTACCGTCAGTCACTGCAGGGCTCCCTGGTGGGACGACCATTTTTGTTGTTGCTGTCACAATGCCACTAGGCTATCTCCCAGACAGAACCTGCTGTGCACTAAAAGACAAACAAAAATAACTAACATTGAGAAACTTGCTTTCAGTCCTTTGCTCCTCATTCAAGTTGACTAGTGTCTTGGTCCTGGCTGCTCCCACTGAAATACCATAGACTAGGTGGCTTAAACAACAACCATTTATTTCTCCCAGTTCTGAAGGCTGCAAGTCCAACACCACCAAGAAGATCTGGTATCTGGTGAAAGCTCACTTCCTGGCTTATAGACAGCTGCCTTCTTGCTGTGTGCTCACATGGCCAAGACAGAGATGTCTTTCTCCTGTCTCTCCTTATAAAGGTACTAATCCCACTCATGAGGGCTTCCCCCTTATGACCTACTTACTTCCTAAAGGACCCATCTCCAAATACCATCACCTTGGGGATTAGGTTTCAACATATGAATTTTGGGGGGAACTTAGACATTTAGTCCATAGCACTGTGACAAGCACATGCCTTTGCAAAAACTGTTGATGAGCTAAATCATTATTAGATGGGTTAGTCTGTGAACTAAGGAAACGAAGGGGAAAAGGATCATACCATCAGAGACCACAGTTCACTTGTGAATATATGCAGGAAGCTTGTCGAGAGTAGGCGGCATTCCCAAGGGAGTCCAGCAGGGTGCACTAAGAGGCCAGAGGAAGGGAACACATTAGGGACCTGCAGCCTCACATTCGCTGAGTGAAAGGTAGACTTAATATTGAGGTTATACTGACATTCATTGCAGAATTATCTGGATGAGGGCAGGAGAATATTGGGATAGAAAAAGTGAGAGACAGCAAGTAGGTCAAATAGCATAGATGCAAAGATTTCTGGAATATTATTAAATGATGCACTTTAAACATTGAGCCTTTGTGGCTAGATTTAAAAATACCCTGTAAGAATTTGCAGACTTTGTCCCTAAAACAAACTGCTGCTGCTGCTAAGTCGCTTCAGTCATGTCTGACTCTGTGCGACCCCATAGACGGAAGCTCACCAGGCTCCCCTGTCCCTGGGATTCTCCAGGCAAGAACACTGGAGTGGGTTGCCATTTCCTTCTCCAATGCATGAAAGTGAAAAGAGAAAGTGAAGTCGCTCAGTCGTGTCCGACTCCCAGCGACCCCATGGACTGGAGCCTACCAGGATCCTCCATCCATGTGATTTTCCAGGCAAGAGTACTGGGGTGGGGTGCCATTGCCTTCCCCGCTAAAACAAACTACAGTAATTTTATTCTTTGCATATGAGCTTGGTGCACATTAGACAAGATGCTATCCAGGGCTCATGGAAATATCTGTGTTTCTGCTTTTTTTTTCATCATGTACATGAAAGCATATGAGGTTAGTATGTCAAAAGTGACACCATCAATCTTTCTTCCTGGGATTGGTTATGACCAAAAGGGGCTCTAATAGTGTGTCTTTGGCAGTGAATGAATATAGTCATTTTCTAAATGCAGAGCAGCAGCCTCAAAAGTTACTAATAGACAGACCAATGTATTAACTGGACCTCCTTCCCTGTTCCTTTGTCTACTGGGTGTCATGGCTGAGAAATATACAGCCTCCTCTTTTGGTTTGGGGGGATGTTCCCAGGGGACCTCTGACTTTACTTTGTCCATGGCTCCAGAAGATATGGCCAGTTTAAATTGCTCCATTAGCAGCTTAATCTGTTCTACAGTGGAAAAGCAAGGCTGTGTAAGGAAGGGTGTTTCCTGCTTAGGTTGAAAATCCGAACATGAAATATGCTAAAAACATCTATGTCAGGGATATATTATATACAGCTTTATGTCTTGATATAGTCACATGTTCATTAAAGTAGTTTTCACTTCTAAAGACAGAGTTAAAAGCTATATAATACAGCTCAACACAGTGGGAAGAAATGAGAACTTAAATAGTGTTGAAATACGGAGTTTGAGGGCTTAGAGATCACAATCCATACTTGGATTATACCTATAAATTATTAAGCAGGGTCAGGGCTTGAGAGGACAAAGTGAGGTCAGTCTGAGCTCAGAGTGTCCTTTATCAGAGCTTCACTTCACCAAGAAATGAGAAGAAACATAAGAAGGGACTATGATCCCAGCACCATATACTGAATACTCAGCTCTTCACTGAGGAGAAATGTGATGTCCATCACATTCTGAACAATTACATATTCAGGTCTGCGTATACATTTGAATGTGTTCCATTGATTTATCTGCCTAATCCTCTGTTGACACCACATTTTTAACTATCCTCTGTTTAGTTCAACTTGTTTATTTTCTGTGTTTTAAACATTTATACAACACCATGTGCAAAATGTTTTTTAATGACTTTTAACTATTAACTCATTTCACCTTCAAGTAATCGAGTGGCATAAATTCTAGCTCCCTTAGTCCATATTCAACGGAAATGTTAGTCCTTCGACCACCACACCCATCCTCCCCGAAGATGTCTGGAATTTCAAAAGATTTCTTTTAATTTCAAAAATTTAATTTCTCATGGTAACTTTTGGGTTCAATTTTATGTTTCCTGCAAACTCTTACTTTCAATAGTGTTTCCTTTCACAGAGCTGTTTTCTGCTCTCTGTCTGTGCCTAATAAGCTAAGAAAAACAACCTTTTATTTTTTATTTTTTGTCTTGACGTCCATAAATCACTCCTATTCCCACAAGGCTTTTTATGTAATAGTCAATTTTACAGAATGTTTTGCAAAATAGATAGCTATGATTCTATCTCAGTGTCGACACGTCCTTCAGTTCATTATCAAGGATATGTTATTGTCTACTTCATTTTCCATGTCTCTTTCTCCCAGTTTCATATATATACTGAGTAGAGATGATTCTTTTGCTTTTCTCTTTCCTTGTTTCCTTCTATGTCTCCACCACACCAACACTTATTGACCTCTTCAGACTTTTTCTCTGTATTCTAGCCTGCTCAAAGTAATAAACATAGAATATTAACTTTTACACCCAAACTGTCCTGTTAAGGTGACTGCTGAAATAATAACACGAGCATGTCGTCTGGATTGAAATTATGCTAAGTCAGGGACAGAAAGAGCTGTAGTGAATTATAGCCTTCAGTGATAATTGACCCTTATTTCTTCTCATAATTAAAATATTGCTTGTTAGTTTATGTTTACTGAACATAAGCTCTTAAGCTGTTACAACTGGAACAGCTTTTGATGATATCATACAGTTGTAGTTCTTTTTTATAAACCAATAATTCCCAACTTGGCTGCATACCAAAACCACCTGGGAACCTTAAACGTTACTGATGCCTGAGTATACCCCCAGATATTCAGATTGAATTAATCTGGGTATTATTAACTATCACATTTTTTTTAAGTTCTCATAAGGTTCTGCTGCTGCTGCTAAGTCTCTTCAGTCATGTCTGACTCTGTGCAACCCCATAGACGGCAGCCCACCAGGCTCCCTCGTCCCTGGGATTCTCCAGGCAAGAACACTGGAGTGGGTTGCCATTTCCTTCTCCAATGCATGGAAGTCAAAAGTGAAAATGAAGTCGTTCAGTCATGTCCGACTCTGTGCAACCCCATAGATGACAGCCCACCAGGCTCCTCCATCCATGGGATTTTCCAGGCAAGAGTACTGGAGTGGGTTGCCATTGCCTTCTCCGCATAATGTTCTAATATGCAGCAAATTTGAGCATCACTGTCATAAATCCATAAAAAGAAATCTGTAAAAGGTCAAATGATTAATTAGGGGCAGAGTTGGATTTCTATTCAGCTTGACATTTAAGTCCAAGTTCTATTGTTTGCTGGTGACTCAGCAGGTGAAGAATCTGCCTGCAATGTGGGAGACCCCCGGTTTGATCCCTGGGTTGGAAAGATCCCCTGGAGAAGGGAATGCCTACCTTATTCAGTATTCTGGCCTGGAGAATTCCATGGACTGCATAGTCCATGGGGTTGCAAAGGGTCAGACATGAATGAACAATTTTCTTTCTTTTCTATTGTTTGCTGTGGTACTTTGAGTGAGTTTCTTAATGCTTCTCAGAGTCACGATCACCAAGCTGGAAGGTGATGGGAACTGGCATGGTGGAAACCAAGGAGACATGTGTATGTCCACGGAAGTCTTATTGTTATTTTAGGGGTCACTTCTGACATATTTAAAATAAATTTACTAATAAAGAAGATTATGTGCGTTCAATCGACAAGATGAAAACAAGGGCCCTCTAAGCCATGTGCACAAAAGAAAGAAGGCATTAATGAAAAGATGACAGAAAGCAGTTGTCTTCAATATTTTGAAAAGCCCTTTGTGTTAGTTTTCTATGGCTGTGTAATGAATTACCAAACTCAGTGGCTTAAAACAGCACCCATTTATGAGCTCAGAGTTCTCTGGGTCAGAAGCCTGACTTGTCATGGCTGTTTGGCTGGTTTACCTGCTCAGGGTATCTCAAAATTGAAGCCAAGATGTCAACTAGATAGAGTTCTCATCTTCAGGCTCTGGGGACAAATCTTCTTCCAATATCATTCTTAAACACTGGCAAAATTCAGTTCCTTTTAGCTATAAAGGAGATCTCCATTTCCATGCTGGCTATTTGCTAGGGGCTACGCTGGACTTCTCCATGTCACCTGCATTCTTAGCTATATGGACCCCTCAGTCTTCAGGCTAGTGGTAGTATGCTGATCAAATTCTTCTTGTGCTTTAATTTTTGGCTTCTTCCTTTGCCACATGCCAAAGAAAATGCTCTGTATTTAAAAGACTCACATGATTAGATCAGGCCCATCTAACACTCTTTCTTTTAAGGTTGACTGACTTGGGATCTTAAGTATATCTACAAAATCCCTTCACAGCAGCACCTAGACTGATGTTTGATTGAATTACTGGGAGAAGGTGTGTGTACACAGCAGGCTGGGAATCTTGGGGCCACCTTAAAATCTTGTCTGCCATATCCTAGTCAAGATTCATATTTAGTTGGAAAGCTTTTTATTTCGTATTCCATACTCACCTGTGGGAGCAGCATGGCAGTATTTTTCTAAAGGTTTTAGGATATGCTGAATAAAGAGCAAATCCGTTTAATAAAATAAACAGCCAATCAATTCTTAAAATATAAGAAGGAATTGACCTTTTCCCTCCATAAATGTTAAAGTAAGGAATTGTTTTCTTTTCACCGAAATTTTCTCATGGATTAAAGGTAGGAGGACTATTCTGGGATAAAGGAAACTACACAAAAAGTCATAAAGGGTGATACTGAGAGGTGTTTTCCAGAAATTTGAAGTGAAAATTTTGAGCTGTGGAGTGACTTGAGCAGATTTGTATTTTAGAATTATCAGCGTGAGGCCAGAGGATGAGTCCATCTGGGGGACGTTTTGGAGGTTGGAAGGTCTGTCAGGAGGTTTCCAAATGGGAAGTGGTGAGAACTGTGGCAGAAGGGAGGGAGAGAATGTTAAGGAAGAGTAATGGACAGGAGTAGACAGACAGATCAGAAAGAAGTGTGAGGCAAAGAGGGAAAGATGAGAGCTCTGTGTCAGATTTCACTTGGCTGAATCCAGATGGCTGTAGAGGGTGATCAGCAGTCTTGGTTGCTATGTTTTGGGGTTGGGAAAATGCAGGGAGAATCTGAATGGAGAAATGAATTAGAGCAACTGCTTTGAGGAAGAACACTTGCTTTTCCACAGGAAGAAAATACAGGAGAAGACCTTCAGCTGCCGTGGTACATGGAAATAGAAAGGGGACTTGCTTTTGGCTTCAGGCTTGGCCAGAAGGCTATACTTATTTTCAATCACCAACATCCTTCTCCCCCTTTCTCTGCCTTCCCTCATCTGTGCACCTCAGTCATCTTTTATCTTGTGCCAAGAGGAATAATACCTAATAAAAAAATGATACTTACAGTTAGAGTGTTAATGGTTACCAAGCACTGTTTGATCTTCATTACAACATCGTGAGATTGTAGGGCAGATGTCCTGCCCATTTGATAAGGAAATATCTGAGATTAAATGATCAGCCCTATATTTGATAAGTGGCAGAGTCCTGTCCAGTGCTCAAGTCTTCTGATCAATAACATGGCACCCTTTCCATTGCATCATCTTTCAATGTACTGCTGGGTAAGTACTTTAAAGCACATTGCACTTTATCTATATACAAGGAGCCTAGAGTAGTGGTTCTTGTAATATTTCACAAGTGCCATCTTGATCCAGTTTTGAAGTTATGACTGAAAACTCTCAGTTCTCCTTTGCAGACAGCTTGCTGAGCCCCCACTCCAACTACCATACTTCTCTCATTAGGCTCTAACAACACTGGGTTATAATACAATTACAAGAGAGTCCCAGATACCTAACTTCTGGGGATGACCCCTTTCTCCTTGAGCCTGAGGAATTGTTAAAAAATATGCAATCTCAAGTAATCTTATGGAACATAGCCAACCCCACTCCACTTGCCAAATTGTATAAGCTTCCTTATACAATTCCAGTTTACATTTTAACCCTGTCCCTGGTATGACACCCTATGCAGCCCTACATGGCAGCCTTCTATCATTTGGTGTAGTAAGTGAAAAAGAGTTTTGCTTTTCATCTTCTGAAAATGTCCACCAAAGAACCTGTACTCATGCCTAATAGTAGATCTAAACCAACAGTTAGATCACACCTAACAGTTCTCATCTTGGGCTGCACACTGGAAACCTAAGGAACTTTACAAACTACTGATGCATGGGTCTCACCTCAGAGATTCCAATTTAATTATCATGAAGACTTGGGAGTTTAAAGTTGCCCAGATGATTCTTCATGAAACCCAAGACAGACACTCTGCTATTGATCTAGATATTGTGGGTGTAAAGAAGTTCAGGAGTCAACACATCACTAGAAAATCTGGTGTTTATAAAACCCCTTAGATTTTACCAGATATTCTAAATTTGGCTCCAACCATGTATTAAAGCCAACAGTGAAAAGCTCTGAGCATGGAAATATTGAAAGAGTACTAAAGAGAATTTGGTTACAGCTCTGTAATCAGAAGTCATCTGCATCCATCAATAACAAATACAGCTTATACTTACTGTTTATTGTCAGGCACTTCAAGGGCTATATCTAGTTTATCTCATTTTGCCTTCACAGCAAAGTCATGAGGAAGTTATTATCACATTTTAATTTTTTACAAATTAAAATGCAATAATTGAGGAGCTAAGATGGCGGACGAGTAGGATGGGGAGAGTACTTTCTCCTCCACAAATCTATTAAAAAGAACATTTGAATGCTGACTAAATTCTACAAAACGACTTTTGAATGCCGGCAGAGGTCATCAGGCACTTAGAAAGACAATTCATTGTCTTCAAAAGGAGAAAACGAGCCCTGCGGTAACTCCTTTTGCGGAGAAGCGGCGAGGACACCAGCATTTGCTATTAGCAAGCGGCGGCTGGGCTAGGAGGAGCAGCGCGGCCTGCATCGTTTTGAGAAAGGATTTGCCCTGGCTGTCTCAAGCACTATCTGAGCGAAATAACCAGACTGTTGGTTATCTACTACATCAAGGACCAGCCCTAACTTGGGACACCACCAGGACTGCATGAGGAACAGGGGACTGCATTGAGATAGCCGGCTGCAGGTCATCCCACTCCGGTGACAGGCAGCCAGGGCTGGAGGCGGGCAGTCACAGCCCTAGAGAGACACTGTTTGCAGAACTCTAGGTAGGTTTCTGTGCTGAGTCACGCTTCTTGGGGCTCTGGATGGTCAACATCTGCCTGAGAAGGTGCGCCATTGTATACCCAGAAAACTGAGCAGCGGGGAGGTGATAAGTCGCAGCAGCTGCGCTCGCTAAACATTTCATCACCTGCGCTACTCGGATCTGGGAAGGGCATAAAACGCAGACTCAACCGAGTCTGTGCTTCTGATGATTATCCGAGTGCCTGAACCTGGCCGGCTTAAATTTGGGTGTTCATCTCTGCCCCCTTTGTAACAGGGCAGAGATCAGATACTGAAAAGACCTGTAAACCGCCTCAAGAAAGAGAATTCAACAAACTACCAGAATATAGTAAAAACACTTTAAACTTGGCGATTTTAACAAAATGAAGAGACAAAAGAATACCCAGCAGCTAAAGGAACAGGATAGATGCCCACCAAACCAAACCAAAGAGGAAGAGATAGGGAATTTCCTGATAAAGAATTCCGAATAATGATTGTGAAATTAATCCAAAATCTCGAAATCAAAATGGAATCACAGTTAAAGAGTCTGGACACTAGGCTTGAGAAGATGCAAGAAAGGTTTAACAAGGACCTAGAAGAAATAAAAAAGAGTCAACACATAATGAATAATGTAATAAAGGAGATCCAAAACATGCTGGAGGCAACAAATAGTAGAATAACAGAGGCAGAAGATAGGATTAGCGAATTAGAAGATAGAATCCTAGAAATAAATGAATCAGAGGAGAAAAAAGAAAAACGAATTAAAAGAAATGAGGACAATCTTAGAGACCTCCAGGATAACATTAAACGCTACAACATTCGAATCATAGGAGTTCCAGAAGAAGAAGATAAAAAGAAAGACCATGAGGAAATACTTGAGGAGATAATAGTTGAAAACTTCCCTAAATTGGAGAAGGAAATTACCACTCAAGTTCAAGAAATCCTGAGAGTCCCTAACAGGATAAACCCAAGGCGAAACACCCCAAGACACATATTAATCAAATTAACAAAGATTAAATATAAAGAACAAATATTAAAAGCAGCAAGGGAAAAACAACAAATAACTCACAAGGGAATTCCCATTAGGATAACAGCTGATCTTTCAATAGAAACTCTCCAAGCCAGGAGGGAATGGCAGGACATAATTAAAGTGATGAAAGAAAATAACTTACAGCCTAGATTATTGTATCCAGCAAGGATCTCATTCAAATATGAAGGAGAAATCAAAAGCTTCACAGATAAGCAAAAGCTGAGAGAATTTAGCACCACTAAACCATTTCTCCAACAAAAACTAAAGGACATTCTCTAAAAATTGACTTTAAAGATCCTGAAAAGGAGACAATCAAGGTTATACATAATGACTTAAAGGAACAATCCAAAAAGAAGTTATAATAATTATAGATATATATGCACCCAACATGGGAGCATTGATATATCTAGGACAAACATTAATTAATATGATAGAAGAAATGTGCAACAATACAATAATAGTGGGAGACTTTAATACCCTACTCATACAATCTGGCTGTAATAGACAAAGTAAACAGGAAAACATATTTACTTATGAGCCTCAAAAAATTTAGTTCACTCAGGAGAGTTAAAAAAAAAAATTGACTTATCTGTTCACTCTGTAAAGCTTTATTGACTATTTTATGGGACTGGTACCACTTTGGGTAGTAGGGAGGAAGAAGTGACAAATGTGATCCTGTCCTAAATAATATATTGTGGTAAAGATAGACCTACCAATACAAAATACCAAGATGTGCCTAAGATGAGGACACCCAAACTGGACTTTTAGTTTCCTGAACTTTTCATTTCCAGATCAAACCTCCTAATATAGGATGAATTCAATATGATTTTTTTAAGTGTTCTTTGTGATTAAAAACAGAAAGCCATTAGATAAGAAATTACATATACTCCTCCCCACCATCATTCCCCTTCTTTCTTCCCATTTCCCTCCCACCCTCATTGATCCTTTCCTTTGTCCATTTTCCCCTGCAAAAAAAAAAAAAAAAGTCTTCAAAAAAAAAAAAAAAAAAATAAAATAAAATGCAATAATTTTACATTTTAGAAGAAAGAAAACTGAGGGTCAACTATTAAAATGCAGAGTCAGGATCCTAGACTGGAATATTGATCTGTTTGATTTCAAAGCCAATGCTCTTAGCCACTGAATTGTACCTATTGATAACTTTGAAACACATAATATGCCAGAAGCAAGTTAAAAAGTTTATCTTGTCATTAACAACTATTTAGGAATGCCAGAAACATACTCATGTACACTTACACTTAGGCATGCCCACACACACAGACGCAGGAATAGGAAGACCTTATTTATTGGCTGTATTAGTACTGCAAATTATCTCTTGAAGATTGAGTTTACCATGTTAACCATAGATAACCATAGATTACCATGTTACCATAGATTGAGTTAACCTATGTGCGTTTAGTTGCATCCAACTCTGCTACTCTATCGGCCACAGCCCACCAGGCTCCTCTGTCCATGGGGTTCTCCAGGCAAGAATACTGAAGTGGGTTGCCACGCCCTCCTTCAGGGGATCTTCTTGACCCAGGGATCAAGCCCACATCTCTTGCATATCTTGCATTGGCATGCAAGTTCTTTACCACTATTGCCACTTGGGAAGCCCTAGTTAACCTGGTGTCAGAGTTATAACGGAATTCAGTGTGATGGGATAGAAATGGACTAGGAATTTGGAAACATTAGTCAGTTGCTTCTCCCAACCTGCCTCCATAGCACAGACCATCTCCAAAACCCTGGTCTACCATAGCTCCTGTTGTAACCGGTGTCCACAGTTGCGCAATACGGCATTTGCATTGAACGATCTGTAAGACTTTTTCTAGTTAAGACGGCAATAATTTTATTTTTTATTATTTGAAACAACTGTGTATCTACTTCATTTTCTCTAGTATTTATTTACTTAATTTTTTGGTCTTCAACTAGTTACTTTATTTTTCAAATCCAATTTTATATCAAATAGTTCAATAGTAGTAAAATTATTTAATGATAATTATGATGATAATAGCTAAAATTTATGAAGCACTAGATTCTAGGTATATGCATGAATAATATGTATTAAATCATTTAATCCTCATAAGTACCCCAAAATAGAAACTAGTATTACCCCCATTTAAAAAAATCTTTGTAGGTTCTTAGTTCCCCAATCAGGGATCAGACCCACACCCCCTACATTGGAAGGGCAGAGTCTTAACCTCTGGACCACTAGAGAAGTTCCTATAACCTCATTTTTTAGGTGACGAAACTGAGGCACAAGAGAGACAGTAAATAGTTTGCTTAGGGTGGCATAGCCAGCATGCGGCAGGAGACTGACTGGAGTAGTCCGACTCCTGAATTTGTTCTATAAACCATTACACTCTCCCTTTCAATATTTTTTAGATGCTGTGAATGGAAGTTTTACATTCTAATTAGTAGAGATTATTTAATGACCCATTAAAAAACTGTGGAGCCCCACAATAAGAAAGCTGCGACCCTTCAGTGTCATTGGATTTAATAAAATTCCAGGTTTTTACCACTCTTCCCAGGTGGCACAGGTGCACAGCCGATGCAGGAGACTCAAGAGATGCGCGTTCGATTCCCTGGGGCAGGGGCATCCCCTGGCGTAGGAAATGGCAACCCACTTCAAGATCCTTGCCTGGAAGATTCCAGGGACAGAGGAACCTGGTGGGCTTTGCAAAGAATCGGACACGACTGAGCATGCACGTCACCACACACACACACACACACACACCCCCCATATCCTGATGTCTATTCTTTATTTATAGCTCATAAGACATAATCTCTGGGATATTCCTTTATGAGAAAAATATATTTACATGTCATATTTAGAAAAAAATAAAAGCATCAGTTTTTATGTTCAGGACTTTACATCTCCTTACTTTTCTCTGCCTCCTGGGAATTTAATTAAAATAATAAAATAGAGCTACCATAGTTTGCCACATAATGATGATAGCAAAAAAGAACAGCACACAATTAATCTCTTCTTTCTCCAATGTTGCCTGATGTGCACATTCATCCAGAAGCTAATGGTGCCAGTCATATCAATAAAGGGCAATGAGCTCACTGCGGATTCTGTGGGGTTGGCTGGTTGTAAGCAATGTTTCACGTCTCAGCTGTAAAGGTTTAGAAAATACACAGCTGCTAAGGAAATCGCCTTTGCTGTAGCTGTCAGTTACCATGGTTTCTGGGTCTAAAGGTAGAGCTGCTGTAGTCTTAGAGGCTTCCGAGTCTAAACCCTTACTCCCAGGGCAAAAAACTGAATTGGAGCAATAATCCATATAATTCACACAATGAGAAGCCAAAGTGCTCCCCATTCCTCTAGGAATTATCTATTTGGATGATAATTTTTAATCTGTTTGGATAATATGTTACTTGCCCCTTGTGAAACATGTGTATTATTAGCAGGAGGTGGCCAATGTTATGCTTTTATGTGAACGTGAACTCTAGCAGAAATGTTTGAGAATTTTGTTTTTCAAATAGCACCAGTAGGTTTACACATATTATTTATGTATATTAATTATATTATATTATGCTATTTTATATTACATAATGTATGCATATTATTAGATGCTAAGATAGCAGCATATTAGAACAAAAATTAAATATTATAGGTAGTCTCCAAATCACCAATATGTTACTTTCCCAAAGTCTATATATAAATAAACTATTCAGGAACCCCCTAGGGGATTTTTCTACAGAAAATAATAGTCTGGCTAATTTCTTTTCTCATGTTCCATCAATGAAAACATATTTAGTGTTATAAGTAAGTCATGATCTCTCTGGTTTCTGGAGTCAGGAGTCTTGTTGCTGTTGCTATAAAAAAGCATAGCAGAAAATACCAGAAACATACAGGATGGATTTGTGTGAAATTCCAAGTTTCCTCCTACTTCCTCTGCCATCTCCTCACTCAGCTGGACCCCTGGGCTCCTCTGCTTGGTGCTATGAGATTCCCCTGAGAAATGTTGCCTTGAGTTGAGAAATGGATCCCATTTAAATTGCTTTCAATTACTTGAGCTGTTAGGGGGATTTCTATGAATTATGAACTATATCAAGAGCCTTGAGGAGCCCTGCTTCACATTTAGAGCACATGCACATTTATCCTTTTCTTGGATTAAACTGATTATGGATATGAACTTGAAGAACTGTATTTGTATTTGATTATAAGTTATTGAAAATCAACTAAGTAATAAGGCAGGTTATTTTTTCAATTTTATTTATTTATTTAAATTGATGGATAATTGCTTTACAGAATTTTGTTGTTTTCTGTAAGATGGGTATTTGAATGACTGTCCTAACTTTAAAAATTATCAAGGAAATAAAAATTATAAAAAATTAAAAACATACAGATAAAAGTAATCGAAATATAACAAGTTGTAGTTATAAGATAAACAAGTACTAGGGATATAATTAGAACTTAATAAATATAATTAACACTGCTATATGTTACATATGAAACTTGTATAGAGAGTGAAAAATCTGGCTATGACAAAGCTTCGATGAACATAGACAGCATATTAAAAAGCAGAGCCACCACTTTGCCGACAAAGGTCTATAAAGTCAAAGCTACGGTTTTTCCAGTAGTCATGCATGGATGTGAGAGTTGAACCATAAAGAAGGCTGGGCACAAAAGAACGAATGCTTTTGAACATGGTGTTAGAGAAGACTCTTGAGAGTCCTTTGGGATACAAAGGAGATCAAACCAGTCACTCCTAAAAGAAATCAACCCTGAATATTCATTGGAAGGACTCATGCTGAAGCTGAAGCTTCAATACTTTGGCCTCCTGATTCTGGGAGAGACTGAGGGCAGGAGAAAAGGGGGCAACATAGGATGAGATGATTGGATGGCATCATGGACACAGTGCACATGAGTTTGAGCAAACTCTGGGAGATAGTGGAGCACAGGGAAGCCTGGTGTGCTGCAATCCATGGAGTCACAAATTTGACATAATGACTGAACAACACCACCACATAGAGAGTAAATCCCGACAGTTTGCATCACAAGGAAAAATGTTTTTCTATTTCTTCAATTTTGTGTCTATGCAAGATGATGGATGGTCACTAAATTTACTGTGAAAATTATTCCATGATGTATGTAAGTCAAATCATGATATGCTGTGTTGAATGCTTAGTTGCTCAGTCACGCCTGACTCTTGAGACCCATTGGACTGTAGCCTGGGGATTCTCTGTCCATGGGATTTTTCAGGCAAGAATACTGGAGTGGGTTGCTATTTCCTCCTCTGGGGATCTGCCTGACCCAAGGATTGAACCCGTGTCTTTCGTGTCTTCTGCATACCAGGTGGGCTCTTTACTTGCCGAGCCATTGGGGAAGTCAAATTGTGTATACTGTACATCTTAAACCTGTGCAACGATGTTTGTCAATAAAACTGAAGGAAAAAACCCATATAGAATTCAAAAATAGAATCATTCCTGAAATGACAGATATCTTAGGTGCCCTTCCGTTTTACCAGAGGAATTTCCCAGCAAACACAGGGCTAGCAGCTTAGAGAGAGCTTTCTGCGATCTTCAAGGGGGATCAGGGGAGATCACCCATTCTCAAAGACCTAAGGCCAACTTCATTCTGTTCTTAAAGTAGACTTTTCCAATGGAGTTAAGCTTCTAGACTTCGAGACTCTAAATTCTCTTTAATGCCTCCTGCAAATACCTAATCCTATTCCTTATACCAGCCTCAGATGGAACATGTGTACACTCTGGGTGAGGCAGAAATTCACTCAATAAAGCACTTCTCTGAGTACTGTACATGCCTTAGAAACTTACCAATCTTAATTTTCCGAAGTTAAATTCAAGCATATTTGCTAGAATACATTTCCAAGTAAAATGCATGATAGTGGAACTAAATCTTTTATGATGATGTGGTATAACTTCAATAATTAACCTTAATACAAGTTAATGATGTGACTTTCTGGGTGTCAAGCATTAATAGTGGCAGTAGCAGCAGAAGACTCACTGTTACAGAAGTTGTTGCTGACTACACTGCCTCTTCTGCCGATCTGTTCATTTTGCTCCTTCACTCTCCAATTCCCTAATTGCATTTGGTTCTTTGTGCAAAGGTTTCAACTTGCTGTGCCTCACATTTTCTTGTGGTAAATTTAACTTGCTAATATCCAACTATCCCCTGTGTATTACTCAGGGCCCTGGTAGTGCATGTAACTGTCTCAAGATAATTGGTAGCTCCGAAATCTTTGATAGCACACATTAGGCATATATTCATTCTTTTCACTAATGCAACTCTAATTTCATAGACATCCTCATAGAAAATCTCACATTGATTAGAAATGACAGTACTCTTTCTTGTCTTTTTATCATTTTGCTTCCATATTGAACATATACTTTTTTAAAATTTATTTATTTTTTTTAATTGAAGGATAATTGCTTTACAGAATTTTGTTGTTTTCTGTCAAACCTCAACCTGAATCAGCCATGCTGCTGCTAAGTCACTTCAGTCGTGTCTGACTCTGCATGACCCCATAGATGGCAGCCCACCAGGCTCCCCCGTCCCTGGGATTCTCCAGGCAAGAACACTGGAGTGGGTTGCCATTTCCTTCTCCAATGCATGAAAGTGAAAAGTGAAAGTGAAGTCGCTCAGTCGTGTCTGACCCTTAGCGACCCCATGGACTGCAGCCTGCCAGGCTCTTCTGTCCATGGGATTTTCCAGGCAAGTGCACTGGAGTGGGGTGCCACTGGGTACACATATATCCCCTCCCTTTTTAAACATTTACTTTTATTTTCATACTATATTTACTTTTACACAAAATAAGAGCCAATATCAAACTAAGTATTATAATTATACAATAAGTATCAACTATAGGCAAAACACATTTTAATACATATACCATATGACTTGGTATAATACAATTTAGAGATGAAAAAATCCTGGGGAATTTTTGACCCAATCATTTATTTTGTTATGTAATTTCCTCTACTTAGAACACTGTTCCTGATGGATGACCCCTTGTCCATTGCAGGAATACTTCTAATCAATTATTTTCTTATAAAACAGCTCTTTGTTTTATAAGAACACTCCATCTCTAAAGAACACTGTTTCAAAATCCTTCTTAACATAAACCTAGATCTATTTCATCATAATTTCTAGTGACAGGTTCCTGCAAACTTCCCCACAAGCCACTCCTAATAATTTGAATTTCTTGATAACATAATCACCTAGATAAAGCAAAGGAATTATCATGATATGAAAACAAGAAGATATGTCATTAATGGGTGGCAAGAAACAAAGGCATGACTTGACAGAACCAAAAGAAAAGAAGAGAATGAGACTCAGAGCAAGAATAAAGGCAGGAAGAACTTACCCTGATGCACTGGAATATACAGCTTCCTTAAATTCAGAGAATGACACTTGACCTTCAGGATAAGCAGTACGAAGCTCTTTGGAGGTAAGTAGGATATTTACGGGAAAGCAAAATCAGCAAGGTGGGTGGTGACTCGAGTAGACTTAACTATATACAGGGTGAGCTGCTTTGTCAATGAAAGGTGGATTTGTCCAACAGGAAGAGGGGTCCTTGATGGTGACGGCTCCTGACAGGTAGAGGCAACTCTGTGATCACCTAATGAGACAATCAGAAATTGTTTCTTCTTCTGAAAGCTGTATATGGGATGAGAAATGTCCTTGTATGTAAAATAAAGATGATGTACTTTGATTAGGACTATGTTGTCCTATGGGCTTCCCTGGTGGCTCAGAGGTTAAAGCGTCTGCCTGCAATGCAGGAGACCTGGTTTCGAACCCTGTGGATCGGGAAGATTCCCTACAGAAGGAAATAGCAACCCACTCCAGTATTCTTGCCTGGAGAATCCCATGGACGGAGGAGCCTGCTGGGCTACAGTTCACGGGGTCGCAAAGAGTCAGACACGACTGAGTGACTTCATTCACTTACTCACTCATGTTGTCCTGTACTGCTATTCATGCATGAGTCCTCAGCCACTCAGTTGTGTCCGACTCTTCGCAACCCCGTGGACTGTAGCCCGCCAGGCTCCTCTGTCCATGGGATTTCCCAGGCAAGGATACTAGAGGGGACTTTCCTTCTCCAGGGGGTATTCCCAACCCTGGGACTGAACCTACATCTTCTGCCCTGGCAGGCAGATTCTTTACCACTGAGCCACCAGGGAAACCACATACTGATATTCATGGTTGTCAAATATATATTATATACATAGTAATATATGATTTTTATATATAAATATATGTGACAGAAAATTGAATAGAGTTTTTCTCTTTGCCTGGAACATGTGGGCAAGCATATTTTGGTGATGTACACTCTGAGTTTTGACCAAGCTAGGCAGGGAATGAGACAGATCGCTCCACTCCATATGTGTGACTTCTTTCTCTCTATGATGTCTTCTCAAGAACACTTTCCTTGAATTTGGCAACCAGCATTTTTATACCACTTTTACCTGGAAGTAGGGCTGAAAGCTGGAGGAGATAAGGATGTTTTCTAATAGAAAGAGGGTCAGAGATCCCTGGCGGACTTAAGATGACTATATTTAGACTATTCTTAGTTATAAGTGGTCTAGATGTTTGTGATAGTGAATAATAACCCGTCAGAGATGACCACATCCTAATCCCTGAAACTTGTAAATGTCACCTTACATGGCAAAAGGAACTTTGCAAATGTGATTAAGAATCTTCAGATGGAGAAATTATTCTGGATTATTCAAGGTGCTCTTAATGTAATTACAAGTGTCCTTACAAGAGGAATGCAAAGGATCAATCAGAAATGTGAGGAAGGAAGCAAGAGATCCATCCCAGTGGTATGGATGGGAAACAAGGAATGCAGGCAGACTATAGAAGTTGGAAGAGGCAAGAATGAGCTTCCCCCTGGAACCTCCGGAGGAAACCTTCTTCCAACATCTTGACTTTAGCCCTGTTAAGACTCATTTTGGATTTCTGACCTCCAGAACTCTAAGAGAATACATTTGTTTTCTTTTAAATCGCTACATTTATGGTAATCTGTTACTGCAGCAATAGGAAAGCAGCAGTATTTTGTATATTTTCCATTAATTTAACTGCTTTCTATAAATCTAGTAAAAGAGCACTTGTTTCTACATCGGCTATTCCCAGGGTGCTGTGAGAGGAAGGAGAATTGAGAGAGTATACATTCAACCATGCAATAGCACATGAAACTAAATTATATCAGTCAAGGTCTGCTAGTTGCAAGGTTCAGAAAACAACTCTGAGAGATTTGAACAGAAAATGAGTTTACTGAGAGGATATTGGGAACATTACTGACTATAGGATTTGGAAAATAAATAGGAATGAGGGAGCTAGGTGTCAGCTAGGACCAGACTGAGAGTCCTGTGGAGACGCTCCTGCTGTTGCTGCCGACACTGACCACAAAGTTCATCAAGGCACCAGACCCCAAACACCACCCTGCTTGACTGTCCCTGATGCTTCTGGAGATGTAATGATTTGCTGCTGTTGCTAATACCTGCCAGTGGAATAAGGTTTGCATGGCCCCTGCCTCTTTAAATCACTAACTCCTGTCCATAGTCTAAATTGGGTAAATCTGATTGATCAATTCTAGATCACCTTTGGGACACCATAGCTCCAAAGGAAGCTGGCAAATGAGCAGCTGTTGGTTTCAGCTCCATCAGAGTTTGCTCTGTTTCTCATGCGTGGTAGGATATGAATTCTCAAAAGGTGGGAGGAATCTCAAATGATGGGTAGGCTTAAAAATGTATAAATGTCCCTGACCTAAGTGTTAAGGCAGACTGCTATAAAATGCACTGACACATGGCCAAGAAAATGAACATAAGAATGTAGTAGAATACAAATGATAAATGTGACATTTTGAAACTGGTGGAGAGGGGCTGAGCTTAAAACTAAAAGAAATCCTACAAATGGAGAAATATCATTATTCAAAGAAATAATAGTAATAGTAAATATTTATCAAGAGCTTGCTATATACTAAGTACTCTTTTAAGTATTTAAAGTGTTAATTCTATGAATCCTTGTAGGAAAGCATTTACCTTACTTGTAGGTAAATAAATGAAGGCATCAGATGTTTAAATAACACATGCATGGTTACGCATCTAGAAATAGCAGATCCAGGCTGTGCACCCAGCAGTCTGATCCAGAGCTGTAATCATTAGACTTCATTGACTCTTGAAAATAAGATCTGCTTCTTTAAAAGAACCGAATAATTGACATATTTTACCGGATCCTTTAATTTTAAAAAGTCAGGCACACTTATTGTGGAAACAGCAATGATACAGAAGTTCATTGGGAGTGGAAAGCTATAGTGCTCTTTCCCTTTCCCCATAAATTGCACACCACTCAGATGGACATTTATTTGTGTAGTGCAAGTTCTTACGGTCTCCAAGTTGAGTGTTAGACTGGCCCTGTATTATATAAAATCCTATGAAACTGAGCCTTGTTAACCCCAGGGGACTATGTGAATGAGGATAAAAGGGAAGAGAAATTTTAGTATTTCTAACGTGGAAAGCTTCTGTTGGGTTTTTATTTTTATCCATTATTTTCCTGAGCCCCATCTTACACACCTGCGTTTTTCATAAAATCTGAGCTCAGGTAATGAACCAGTGACAGTCATGCAGAGAAATTAACTCATACACAGTTTCCGTTTGCAGGGTTGGGAGGCTTCGAGGTGATCTAGTCACTTTGGTGACTTTAGCCTAATGAATTATAGTTGAGCACTCTAGTTGAGGACTCTCAGAATAAGACTACAAATCTTACCCCCAGATCTCAGGGTAAAGGAAATGGGGTTGATGAACTCTGTGCCCACATTACCATACTGGAACCATTAATGCTTCCGCTTTGTGTAAGTGTTCTACTTCTTGGAGGATTTTTGCAATAAGGTGTGCTTTTTGTGTTATCTGTAGATGTCATCAACATCTTTTGTCATTCTTTCTCTTTTATCCTATGAGCTCATTCCCTTCCAGGATCCAGGGTGACATCAACATCTCTGGATAAAAAGCCAACATCTGGGCTGCCCATTCTTCTGGTGCCTCATCTGTACTGACATCTTCAGCTTCTTAGTAACCCGTTTCCATTGCCATATTCTGGACTCGTAATTTTAATCCCTTCATCTACCTCACTGAGTGTATCAGTCAGGGTTCTTTATTGTAAACCAAATAATCTGATCTAGATTGTTTAAACATAAAAAAATAATTGACATATACTAGTTAGATCAAGGAAATCAGGGAGCCATGTCTAAATGCCAGAAAGTAGGAATGCTGTTTGACCCTATTGGGGACTGCTCTAGTGAAAATATCCCTGCTGCCAATATTCAGTATCACCCATGCTGTTGGTACCAATGATGACATGGGTGTCATTGGATGTGGAAAACTCCCAGCCAATTCTTCTGAAAAGTTAGGCATCTTTACTGATATAGTTGTTAGGAAATGCATCTCTTTTGCTCACTTTCTCACATTGTTCACTCTTTAAAATTGATATTCCAGGAGCGTGAAGCTGATTGCTATTCACATGCCATACTCTAGTAGAAAAGCTTGTTCAGGGGAGAACAAACTTGGTTTATTCTTGGTTTCTTCATTGGGTAAGCAGGGCTTAGAAGGCAGAAAGTACTCAAACATCGTATGTGTGTTCAGAAAGTTCCTTGAAGCCAGAAAATATTGCAAATAGCTACTATATTAAGTATTTCTCTTTCCATTGATTCTCCCTTATCAGGAATTCTAGTACAGATTACTCTACATGTATTTTATTTATACATTTTCTATTTTCTTGTCATCTCCAAGCTAGGTTAGATTTCATGGTACACAATTTGAATCAGTTCCTTAAGAGTATACTGGGTTCCTTTGACCCAGTATTTTTTCACACTGACTAACCCGGTATTGGACAAATCCAGCTATTTACATTTTTTAATGTCTGCATAGGGACTGTGCAGCATTGTTGGAAGTAATTACACAATTAAGCAGATAATTGTCACTGCATGTTAATGAACTTGGGGACCACACCAACCATGCCCTTCAGGTTGTCAAGAATTCTATGTTTCCCTTGTCAGTTCTCTTTCTCCTTAGGTGATATTTTGAAAGTCTTATTCTATTCTTAATCCTCTCATTATACCTTTCTATTAAGCTCCCTGATATTTTGGGCAAAGAATTTTATCTGTTACTTCTTAAAGAAAATAAATCTATCAAAAATTTCTTTTCAAAATGTTGCCCATCAACCTATAAACCTAATTATGTATCTTTACATCAAATTGTCTTTTTTTCTACCTAATAAAATGAGCCCTGGTGGCTCAGATGGTAAAGAATCTGCCTGCAACATAGGAGACCCATGTTTGATCCCTGGGTCGGGAAGATCCCCTAGAGAAGGAAATGGCAACCCATTCCAGTGTTCTTGCCTGGGAAATCCCATGGACAGAGGAGCCTGGTGGGCTACAGTCCATGGGGTTGCAAAGAGTCAGACATGATTGAATGACTAACATTTTCATTTTTCAGTAAAATGGGACAACTCTTTAGGGTTTATCTCTTTCCATCGGAATTTAAACACACTCATATAACTCTTTATTAATTAATTTAAAACATAAAAAGCCAAGTAAACAATTGTATAAAAATAACCAGACCTACTCTGAACCAGCAACTGTTCTATTGCTTTTACCCCTCAAAGGAAACCTTGATTTCTGCCTTAACTTCCCACCAAAACAGCTCTCCAAAAGGTTTTTATTACCTACTTCTCTCCCTCCTCCCTTTCTTTTATCTCTTCTGACATTTTTTTAAAAATTTATCTAATCTTTGTCTGTGCTGAGTCTTAATTGCCACTCCCATGATTTCTCTAGTTACTGTGTGAGGGCTTTGCATTGCCGAGGCTTCTCTTGTTTAGGAGCAAGGGGTCCAGGGCATGAAGGCTTCAGTAGTTGCTGCTCGTGGGCTCTAGATCATGGGTTCAGTAGCTGTGGCCCATGGTCTTAGTTGCTCCTCAGCGTATGGTATCCTCCCAGACCAGGGATTGAACCTGTGTCTTCTGCACTGGCAAGCAGATTCTTCACTACTGAGCCATCAGGGAAGCTCTCTTTGCTTTCTTTCCTTTTCTTTCTTTCTCCTTATCTTATTTAACTCCCCTAGGTCCTTAAGGATATGGCTTCTTCCTACTTCAACCTCATTACCTGGGGCCATGGGAAATAGTTCTGTTATACTGGATTTGTTCTTGGGAAAATAACATTTGGTAGCTTCAAAATTAAAATTCAAGCATGTTTGCATCCAAAAATGTGTTATAAATTCTGATAAGTTTGCATTCTCTGAATCTTTCTCTGACAGTCTAGAGAGTCTGGTTGCAAAGAACAGGAACCCATTAAAGTTAGCTTAATGAAAACGGGAAATTTTGGACGTATTCAGAGTTGCTTTGTGTGACAGACTAGAAGTGCCGGTGGTCCTCAGGGGGCCCTGGCACCAGGAGCTGGGCAGTGATGACCTGGTGCTCCTCACTCCATCTCTCAAGGCTGTGAGGTCTCTCGGTGGTTTTTACAAGCCGGTACGTTTTCTTTTCACTCCCTGCAGACTGCCTTTTTCTGCTTCTCAGTGCACATGGACAGGTGACTTTGGGTTTACAAACCACATAAATAGTGTTCTCAATAGGATACTAGAAATATTTCTCAGAGATTTCATGGATTCCAAGAAAGTAGGTTTTTTTCTGCTTAAGACCCAGTATCATCCATTCATCCTAACTAAGAATTGTTTTCAGGTCTGAAATCAGTATTTTGTATTTTCTCTGGATTTAGAAATCTCTCTCACTTGACCCCTCTTTTTCTTCCTGCTCTAATGTTATCACACTGCATCGTGGCTGATGAATGCATTCAGGTGTTCTTGTGACCTTGAACAAACTATCTTATTTCCTTTCCAGTTTCTGCAGAGGTTCTGCTCTCCATTTCTCTAAAACATCCTCTTTTTAACCCATCATACATTTTTCACTTTTGTTTTTCAAACAGTCCTCAAATTGTTTTTTTTTTTAATCCTCCAGTAATCTTAATAAAGTATATCAACTCTCATTGCAGAAATCATAGTTTTGAAAAATGAAACCATCAGTTATGTAGACAATAAACATCTTCTAAATGCATGCCCTGTATGATATGTATGGCTCTGAGGATATAGAATGCATAAAATTTACTTTTAGTGTTCCAGCATCTTCCAGCATCATGATTTGGGGCTCAAACATTAGCAATATTATCACTATTATTTCATAACAGAAACACTCAGACTTGAAGAGTTTAAGTAATACTAGTTCAAAGTCTCATGGTTATAAATGTAGAGGTAGAATTCAAACTCATGTCTGAGTCCTCAAAATCTGTGTCAAAATCTTACAGAAATCTTCAATAGTGGCAGATTGCTATCCCTTTTGTTTAGTGGATAATTAGAATTAGGTTCAACGGACACCCCAAAAGTTGTTGGGATCCAAAAGTAATATAAAAAGTATTTTATTCGATTTATATGCATGATCATTACAATGTGTACGTAAATATAAGCTTTTTTGTTTGTTTGTATTTTGGTTTCAGAACTTAAATAAGGTAATTGTAAAAAAAAGTTCCCAAAATATTTTGACTAGTGACAACCTCCCTGGAATGAGTATGTGAGTGAAAGTCGCTCAGTCATGTCTGACTCTTGGCAACCCCATGGACGGTAGACCATGGAATTCTCCAGGCCAGAATACTGGAGTGGGTAGCCTTTTCTTCCCCAAGGAGATATTCCAACTCAGGGATTAAACCCAAGTCTCCTACACTGTAGGCAGATTCTTTACCAGCTGAGCCACAAGGGAAGCCCAAGAATGCTGCACTGGGTAGCCTATCCCTTCTCCAGCAGATCTTCCCAACCCAGGAAATGAACTGGGGTCTCCTGCATTGCAGGCAAATTCTTTACCAACTGAGCTTAGTTATCTAAGATGAAGGATATTCTGAAGAATAACTTTCAATTATATGTACATGTTCTTTGGTTCCAAAGAAGATATCTTATTAATTTACCACTATTTCTAGAAGGCTTTTAAAGGAGAAATAACTTACTTCAACATCCACTAGAGTGCTTGATGAACTATGGAATGAGGTTCATGACATTGTACAGGAGACAGGGATCAAGACCATCCCCATGGAGAAGAAATGCAAAAAAGCAAAATGGCTGTCTGGGGAGGCCTTACAAATAGCTGTGAAAAGAAGAGAAGCGAAAAGCAAAGGAGAAAAGGAAAGATATAAACATCTGAATGCAGAGTTCCAAAGAATAGCAAGAAGAGATAAGAAAGCCTTCTTCAGCGATCAATGCAAAGAAATAGAGGAAAACAACAGAATGGGAAAGACTAAGGATCTATTCAAGAAAATCAGAGATACCAAAGGAACATTTCATGCAAAAATGAGCTCGATAAAGGACAGAAATGGTATGGACCTAAGGGAAGCAGAAGATATTAAGAAGAGGTGGCAAGAATACACAGAAGAACTGTACAAAAAAGAGCTTCAGGACCCAGATAATCATGATGGTGTGATCACTGACCTAGAGCCAGACATCCTGGAATGTGAAGTCAAGTGGGCCTTAGAAAGCATCACTAGGAACAAAGCTAGTGGAGGTGATGGAATTCCAATGGAGCTATTCCAAATCCTGAAAGATGATGCTGTGAAAGTGCTACACTCAATATGCCAGCAAATTTGGAAAACTCAGCAGTGGCCACAAGATTGGAAAAGGTCAGTTTTCATCCCAATCCCAAAGAAAGGCAATGCCAAAGAATGCTCAAACTACCGCACAATTGCACTCATCTCAAACGCGAGTAAAGTAATGCTCAAAATTCTCCAAGCCAGGCTTCAGCAATATGTGAACCGTGAACTTCCTGATGTTCAAGCTGGATTTAGAAAAGGCAGAGGAACCAGAGATCAAATTGCCAACATCCGCTGGATCATGGAAAAAGCAAGAGAGTTCCAGAAAAACATCTATTTCTGCTTTATTGACTATGCCAAAGCCTTTGACTGTGTGGATCACAAGAAACTGTGGAAAATTCTGAAAGAGATGGGAATACCAGACCACCTGATCTGCCTCTTGAGAAATCTGTATGCAGGTCAGGAAGCAACAGTTAGAACTGGTCATGGAACAACAGACTGGTTCCAAATAGGAAAAGGAGTACGTCAAGGCTGTATATTGTCACCATGTTTATTTAACTTATATGCAGAGTACATCATGAGAAATGCTGGACTGGAAGAAACACAAGCTGGAATCAAGATTGCTGGGAGAAATATCAATAACTTCAGATATGCAGATGATACCACCCTTATGGCAGAAAGTGAAGAGGAACTAAAAAGCCTCTTGATGAAAGTGAAAGTGGAGAGTAAAAAGGTTGGCTTAAAGCTCAACATTCAGAAAACGAAAATCATGGCATCTGGTCCCATCACTACATGGGAAATAGATGGGGAAACAGTGGAAACAGTGTCAGACTTTATTTTTCTGGGCTCCAAAATCACTGCAGATGGTGACTGCAGCCATGAAATTAAAAGACGCTTACTCCTTGGAAGGAAAGTTATGACCAACCTAGATAGCATATTCAAAAGCAGAGACATCACTTTGCCAACAAAGGTTCGACTAGTCAAGGCTATGGTCTTTCCTGTGGTCATGTATGGATATGAGAGCTGGACTGTGAAGAAGGCTGAGCGCTGAAGAATTGATGCTTTTGAACTGTGGTGTTGGAGAAGACTCTTGAGAGTGCCTTGGACTGCAAAGAGATCCAACCAGTCCATTCTGAAGGAGATCAGCCCTGGGATTTCTTTGGAAGGAATGATGCTAAAGCTGAAACTCCAGTATTTTGGCCACCTCATGTGAAGAGTTGACTCATTGGAGAAGACTCTGATGCTGGGAGGGATTGGGGGCAGGAGGAGAAGGGGATGACAGAGGATGAGATGGCTGGATGGCATCACTGACTCGATGGATGTGAGTCTGAGTGACCTCCGAGAGCTGGTGATGGACAGGGAGGCCTGGTGTGCTGCAGTTCATGAGGTCGCAAAGAGTCGGACACGACTGAGCGACTGATCTGATCTGATCTGATTTCTAGAAGGCTTTTAAAGGAGAAATAACTTACTTCAACATCCACTATTTACCACCATAGACCAGTTAGTTTATCATATTAATTTCTGTCACTTAGGCAACCGAGGGGGAATAAGAGTACAAAGATAATTCAGTTCAGTTCAGTTCAGTCTCTCAGTTGTGTCTGACTCTTTGCGAACCCATGAATTGCAGCACACAGGCCTCTCTGTCCTTCACCAACTCCCAGAGTTCACCCAAACTCATGTCCATCAAGTCGGTGATGCCATCCAGCTATCTCATCCTCTGTCGTCCCCTTCTCCTCCTGCCCCCAATCCCTCCCAGTATTAGAGTCTTTTCCAATGAATCAACTCTTCACATGAGGTGGCCAAAGTATTGGAGTTTCAGCCTCAGCATCAGTCCTTCCAAAGAACACCCAGGATTGATCTCCTTCAGAATGGACTGGTTGGATCTCCTTGCCATCCAAGGGACTCTCAAGAGTCTTCTCCAACACCACAGTTCAAAAGCATCAGTTCTTCGGCACTCAGCTTTCTTCACAGTCCAACTCTCGCATCTATACATGACCACTGGAAAAACAATAGCCTTGACTAGATGGACCTTTGTTGGCAAAGTAATGTCTCTGCTTTTGAATATGCCATCTAGGTTGGTCATAACTTTCCTTCTAAGGAGTAAGCGTCTTTTAATTTCATGGCTGCAGTCACCATCTGCAGTGATTTTGGAGCCCCCCAAAATAAAGTCAACCACTGTTTCCACTGTTTCCTCATCTATTTGCCATGAAGTAATGGGACCAGATGCCATGATCTTCGTTTTCTGAATGTTGAGCTTTAAGCCAACTTTTTCATTCTCCTCTTTCACTTTCATCAAGAGGCTTTTTAGTTCCTCTTCACTTTCTGCCATAAAGGTGATGTCATTTGCATATCTGAGGTTATTGATATTTCTCCCGGCAATCTTGATTCCAGCTTGTGCTTCTTCCAGCCCAGCGTTTCTCATGATGTTCTCTGCATATAAGTTAAATGAGCAGGGTGACATTCTGCCGCCTTGAAGTACTCCTTTTCGTATTTGGAACCAGTCTGTTGGTCCATGTCCAGATCTAACTGTTGCTTCCTAACCTGCATACAGGTTTCTCAAGAGGCAGGTCAGGTGATATGGTATGCCCATCTTTTTCAAAATTTTCCATAGTTTATTATGATCCACACAGTCAAAGGCTTTGGCATAGTCAATAAAGCAGAAATAGATGTTTTTCTGGAACTCTCTTGCTTTTTCCATGATCCAGCAGATGTTGGCAATTTGATCTCTGGTTCCTCTGCCTTTTCTAAAACCAGCTTGAACATCAGGAAGTTCACGGTTCACATATTGCTGTAGCCTGGCTTGGAGAATTTTGAGCATTACTTTACTAGCGTGTGAGATGAGTGCAATTGTGCAGTAGTTTGAGCAGTCTTTGGCATTGCCTTTCTTTGGGATTGGGATGAAAACTGACCTTTTCCAATCCTGTGGCTATTGCCGAGTTTTCCAAATTTGCTGGCATATTGAGTGCAGCACTTTCACAGCATCATCTTTCAGGATTTGAAATAGGTCCACTGGAATTCCATCACCTCCACTAGCTTTGTTCGTAGTGGTGCTTCCTAATGCCCACTTGAATTCACATTCCGGGATGTCTGGCTCTAGGTGAGTGATCACACCATCATGATTATCTGGGTTGTGAAGATCTTTTTTGTACAGTTCTTCTGTGTATTCTTGCCATCTCTTCTTAATATCTTCTGCTTCCGTTAGGTCCATACCATTTCTGTCCTTTATTGAGCCCATCTTTGCATGAAATGTTCCTTAGGTATCTCTAATTTTCTTGAAGAGATCTCTAGTCTTTCCCATTCTGTGTTTTCCTCTATTTCTTTGCATTGATCACTGAAGAAGGCTCTCTTATCTCTCCTTGCTATTCTTTGAAACTCTGCATTCAGATGCTTATATCTTTCCTTTTCTCCCTTGCTTTTTGCTTCTTTTCTTTTCACAGCTATTTGTAAGGCCTTCCCAGACAGCCATTTTGCTTTTTGGCAATTCTTTTCCATGGGAATGGTCTTGATCATTGTCTCCTGTACAATGTTATGAACCTCTGTCCATAGTTCATCAGGCATTCTATCAGATCTAGTCCCTTAAATTTATTTTTCACTTCCACTGTATAATCATAAGGAATTTGATTTAGGTCATACCTGAATTGTCTAGTGGTTTTCCCTACTTTTTTCAGTTTAAGTCTGAATTTGGCAATAAGGAGTTCATGATCTGAGCCACAGTCAGCTCCCAGTCTTGTTTTTGTTGACTGTGTAGAGCTTCTCTGTCTTTGGCTGCAAAAATATAACCAATCTGATTTCAGTGTTGACCATCTGGTGATGTCCATGTGTAGAGTCTTTTCTTGTGTTGTTGGAAGAGGGTGTTTGCTATGACCAATGTGTTCTCTTGGCAAAACTCTATTAGCCTTTGCCCTGCTTCATTCTGTATTCCAAGGCCAAATTTGCCTGTTACTCCAGGTGTTTCTTGACTTCCTACTTTTGCATTCCAGTCCCATATAATGAAAAGGACATCTTTTTGGGGTGTTAGTTCTAAAAGGTCTTCATAAAACCGTTCAACTTCAGCTTCTTCAGCGTTACTGGTTGGGGCATAGACTTGGATTACTGTGATATTGAATGATTTGCCTTGGAAATGAACAGAGATCATTGTTGTTTTTGAGATTGCATCCAAGTATTGCATTTTGGACTCTTTTGTTGACCATGATGGCTACTCCATTTTTTCTAAGGGATTCATGCCCACAATAGTAGTAGATATAATGATCATCTGAGTTAAATTCACCCATTCCAGTCCATTTGACTTCGCTGATTCCTAGAATGTCGACGTTCACTCTTGCCATCTCCTGTTTGACCACTTCCAATTTGCCTTGATTCATGGACCTGACATTCCAGGTTCCTATTCAGTGTTGCTCTTTACAGCATCAGACCTTGCTTCTAGCACCAGTCCCATGCACAACTGGGTATTTTTTTTCGCTTTGGCTCCATCCCTTCATTCTTTTTGGAGTTATTTCTCTACTGAACTCTAATAGCATATTGGGCACCTACTGACCTGGGAAGTTCCTCTTTCAGTATCCTATCTTTTTGCCTTTTCATCCTGTTCATGGGGTTCTCAAGGCAAGAATACTGAAGTGGTTTGCCATTCCCTTCTCCAGTGGACCACATTCTGTCAGACCTCTCTACCATGACCCACCCGTCTTGGGTGGCCCCACATGGCATGGCTTAGTTTCACTAAGTTAGACAAGGCTGTGGTCCGTGTGATTAGATTGACTAGTTTTCTGTGATTATGGTTTGTGTGTCTGCCTACTGATGCCTCTTGCAACACCTAAGCAAAAGGCATTCTGAATCGCTATAATTTCTGCCATAAAGTTGACATCAATGTGCTTGTGTAATTGGGCTAGTAAAAAGATCAGGATCTATTGCATCTCAAAATATGCATTTTCTATAGTTTAATTTAGGCTTTAAGTCAAACTTCTTTAGATTATAGCTTTTTAAATGGGAAGAAAATGTGGTCTTTCCTTTGTAGCACATAATACTTATTTGTCCTCATTGTTTGCTCACCATGGTATTCTCAAGGCAGCGTTCTGTTCTTTCATATCTTTCTGGATATCACTTCAAATAAAAAGAATAAGCATCTTTTCATTGTTGCTCAGAAGCACAGACAAATACCATCTGTTCCGTAAACTCTCCCAGGTATAGTGAGCACCTATGGCTCTCCATCTGTCAGGAGTACATCTATCCACGTCAGCAGTGCTGTCAGTGGATCCTACACTTGAACGCAGTGGCAATAATTTTTTTACATCTTATTTTATGTTTGGTAAAATGTGAAATTCTGAATCATAAATAAAATATGAAACTAGAAAACAGTGAATACTGCTTTCTAAGTTGACTTGCGAAGACATTTCAAAGGAGAATTTCCCAAAATGGTTGCAGCAGCATTGGCACTTGTGTTTAGTCTTTCAAATGGATTGTTTGGATGGTAGCACTCATTGGGATGTTTATCATTCAATAAGTTAATTTTTTAAAGGTAAATATTCCTATTTTTTTCATAACTCACACAAATAAGTACTATAAATACAGTTACATGGGTAGGCATTTAAATAACAAAATATTAATATTGCCAGCCCCCCTGATTTTGAATCGTTTCAACTGCAATAAACATTATAATTTTAGCAATATTCATATTAAAAATTTTTACCTCATAATTTAAATTAATTGTAGGGCATTTGACTGCAATCACTAGGCTTTTAACTATATATATTAAAGTAATTCAATTTGTCTTGAGAATTAAAGAAGTTAGCTAAGAATGTGAAAAAAAATTTATAAAATATACATTCATAGAAGTTCCATTAAAAAAATGGCAGAATAAGAACTTCTGGCCCTCATTACCCCCAGAGAAGCAACAATTTAACAATGATATGTAGATCAAAAGAACTTTATGAGAAGTCCAGAGTCTAGTTAAAAAGTTGTATTACTTCAGATGAGCATAAAACCAAAAGAAGCCACAAAGAAGTGAGTGAGAACAGCAATCTCACTTTGCCTGCATCAGCCCCTCCCCAAGACAGCACCTGGCAGGAAAGAGAGGGTGGAACAGGTTCTTTGGTGTACCACCCTATGGGCCAGTCTCCTGTCTTGCCCCCTATGGAGAGAACTGATGGATCTGACATACATCAGATACTGTGGTTCCATTAAGATCAAAGGAAAAAGAGCAGGTGACTTATTGCGGCTGACATGGCTCTATGAGAGGGAGGTGAGGCACAGAACCCGAGGCTTCTTCCCCAGGGGAGAGGGGAGTGTCCTGGAGCACAATCTTTTACTTTGTTGTCTGAGGGGCTGGCTTCTGTCTTGTCTCACCAAGATGGCTGACACAACCTGCTAAGTTCGGTGGAGGCAGCTAAGAACAAGAAACTTGTATTCAGCACAGCTCTGTGAGGTTGAGAGAAGGCACGGAGCTGGAGGCTTCTCCACAAGGATCCATCTAGAATATTATTTAAAAAATCAGTACATCACAAAGCCAGCAAGAGAAGTAAAGAGTGATGAGAAAACTACAGAATAGAAAAAAAAAAACTTGAGACAACAACAACTTACTGTCTTTAATTATGTTAAAAGTAGAAAAGTAGATGGATTAACTCCTGAGTAAAGAGCATAGAGGGGCTGAAAAGACTTTTAAAAAAAGAGAGAGATAAAGACAAAAAAGAAGATCCAGTTCAATGCTGTCTACAGGAGACTCATTTTCAATTTAAAGATGTATATAGCTGCAGTTCTAGATCAAGAGAGCAGACTAGGAAGATCCTGAATTCACTCCTCCCATGAACACACCCAAATTACAATTAACAACTACATTGAGAACAACTGTCTCTGAGAATGACCAGAAGACTAGCAGAACAGATTTCCTACAATTAAGGGCAGAAAGAAAAGGCCACATTGAGACGGGTAAGGGCGCAGAGATGTCAGAACCCACACATCCAGTGTGGGAACCCACATATGGATGTCCCAACTGCAGTTTCGTCCTGAAGAATCTGGGATGCAAGTCCCAAGCTAGTCACCCCATCCTGGGGGAACTGCACTGGGAAAATGAACACCCACAGTGTCTGGCTTTGAAAACCAGCAGGGCTTGTATCTTGGAGAGCCAAAAGGCTGCAGGAGACTGAGGCTCTCCTCTTGAAAGGCTCACACACAACTTCACTTACTCTGAGTTTCAGGAAAGGCAGCAGCTTGAGCCATAGGAAGTTCATTGACTAGTTTTAGAATGTGTGCCAGAAGGGCAGGATTCTGGTGGAACTTCCTCTGGAGACAGAAATGCTGGTAGGTGCCAAGTTTCAAGCTCCTACTATCAGGTTCAGTGTCGGAGGGTGCTGTTTTTGTCACTCTCCATCAACCTCGCTAACATCATGCACCATGTACTGGTGTTCCCTTGAGAATCTGCCTCATGTCACCTACACGGCTTGGCTGCCATCTCCAAAGGAGTTCCTGTCCCATCACACATGGTGAACATCCCTGAACCCCTTCAGTGTGGTTCCTGATCTGGGGGAGGGGAGCCCAGTCCTTCCAAGCCTGGATGGTGGCCTTGGCCAGCACAAGTGCCCCTCCAAAGTGGCTCTCACTCTGAGGGCCAGCCACACACACCAGTGTACCCAGAATAGTTGCAGCTAGGTCTCACAGCCAGTCATGCCAGGGGCCAGACCTGTGTAGTAGTCAAGATATAGACACAACCTAAGTGTCCACTGATAGATGAATGGATCAGAATCTATACACTGAAAAGAAGAAAACAAGGAGACGAATAAATAGAATAGAAACAGATTCATAGATACAGAGAGCAACCTGGTGGTCACCAGAGGAGGAGGTGGCAGAGAGTCAGGCAAACTAGGTGAAGGGGATTAAGAGATACACATTTCAAGTTTTAAATAAATGATTTAGTCAATAATTTTAACAGCTTTGTATGGTGACAGATGCTTGCTAGACTTATCATGGTGATCAATTAATAATGAATTTAAATTTCAAATTACTAGGTTTACTCCTATAACTAATATAATATTGTATGTCAGCTATAATAAAAAAAATAAAAAGGAAATAAAAAGCAGGCAAAATGACTCAAAACTGTGATTTAAGTCAGACAAAGACAAATATCGTATGATATCACTTGTATGTGGAATCTAAAAGAATGATACAAATAAATTTATTTTAAAAACAGAAAGAAAATCACAGATGTAGGAAACAATCTTATGGTTACCAGGGGGGAGGTGAGGGAGGGGTAAATTGGGAGGTTGGGATTGACATTTACACACTACTAGATGCTTTTGAACTGTGGTGTTGGAGAAGACTCTTGAGAGTCCCTTGGACTGCAAAGAGATCCAACCAGTCCATTCTGAAGGAGATCAGCCCTGGGATTTCTTTGGAAGGAATGATACTACAGCTGAAACTCCAGTATTTTGGCCACCTCATGCGAAGAGTTGACTCATTGGAGAAGACTCTGATGCTGGGAGGGATTGGGGGCAGGAGGAGAAGGGGACGACAGAGGATGAGATGGCTGGATGGCATCACTGACTCGATGGATGTGAGTCTGGGTGACCTCCGGGAGTTGGTGATGGACAGGGAGGCCTGGCGTGCTGCGATTCATGGGGTCACAGAGTTGTATACGACTGAGTGACTGATCTGATCTGATATATAAAATAGATAACTAAGGGGGACCTACTGTATAGCACTGGGAACTTTACTCAATACTCCATAATGATCTATATGGGAAAAGAATCTAAAAGAGAGGGGATATATGTATATGTATAAATGATTCACTTTGCTACACAGAAGAAACTAGCACAAAGTTGTAAATCAACTCTACAATGAAGGTCATTGTATAATAATAAATGGGTCACTTTATCAGAAAGATATAACGATTATAAATATGTATGCACCCAACATCAAAGCACCCAAATATATGATGCACACATTGTCAGGACTGAAGGGAGAAACAGACAGCAAAACAATAATGGAAACTTTAATACCAAACTTCCAAAAATCAGTAAGTAAACAGAGGACTTGAACAACTTGGAATTATCTATAAAGATTTTTCTGGAAGTTTAAACAGCATTTAGTGATTTCATTTATGTTTCTCTTTTGTGTACTGTCATATTCCATACTTCTCTCCATCAGATCTACTGTCGTCTTATAGGGGAAAAGTTGTTTTTCATCCTTGTTGGTGAAAGTAAACAGTACTATTAAAAATAGCAAATCAGAGTATACACAGTTCATGAAAGAATTTTGTTCCACGAGTCATTTACTCTAGTCAGAGTCAAATCAAAGAATTCATACCAAACACTTAATGATAAGGTACAGATTATCCAATTTGATAGGAGACTCTATTGACCTCTTAACAGCAGGAGTTGCAATATAAAAGACATTAGGAATAAACAGACAGTAATGATATGCTGAGAAATATCTTAACTCTGCCTATAATACAAAATAAAATGGAAAATTTTTCTGTTATATTTCTTTGAGGTCTAGGATGAAATTAAAACCCCAGGGAATTTCAATTTTGTTTCAGTATCCTTCAATAATTATTTTTTATTAAAAATAAGTAATATTTCCTTCAGCTCTTATCTTTACACACCAAGTGAAGCCTTTTTTTTTTCCTTTTTTTTTTCTTTGATGTGTTTGTGTGGGGTATGTGATGCTTTGTGTGGCGGGTGATGTGGTGTGTGTCTGTGTGTGTGTGTGTGTGTGTGTGTGTGTGAATTGCAGTATTTATCTATCTAATGATGATTAAAATCAACTATATCCACTATCTACATGCTCAGGAAAACTGAAGCATTGCTGATATTGCTGATAAGCATATATATATATATATGTACATTCTATATAGATGTACTAGAATATGCTAAAATTTTCTTTTCTTTTCTTTTCTTTTTTTGCAGGGGAAATGAATAAAGGAGAGGATCAATGAGGGTGGGAGGGAAATGGGAAGGAAAAAGGGAAGTGATGGTGGGGAGCTGCTGCTGCTGCTAAGTCGCTTCAGTCGTGTCCGACCCTGTGCGATCCCATAGACGGCAGCCCACCAGGCTCCTCCGTCCCCAGGATTCTCCAGGCAAGAATACTGGAGTGGGTTGCCATCTCCTTCTCCAATGCATGAAAGTGAAAAGTGAAAGTGAAGTCGCTCAGTCGCGTCCGACTCTTAGCGACCCCATGGACTGGAGCCTACCAGGCTCTTCCGTCCATGGGTTTTCCAGGCAAGAGTACTGGGGTGGGGTGCCATTGCCTTCCCCGATGGTGGGGAGGAGTATATGTAATTTCTTAACTAATGGCTCTCTGTTTTTAATCACAAAGAACATTAAACAAATCATATTAAATTCATCTTATATTAGAAGGTTTGATCTGGAAATGAAAAGTTCAGGAAACTGAAAGTCCAGTTTGGATGTCCTCATCTTAAGCACATCTTGATATTTTGTATTGGTAGGTCTATCTTTACAACAATATATTATTTAGGACAGGATCACATTTGTCACTTCTTCCTTCCTAATATCCAAAGTAGTACCAGGCCCATAAAATAGTCAATAAACATTTACAGAATGAACAAATAAATCTATTTTTAAAAAATTTTTTTTAAAAACCTCTCGTGAGTGAACTGAATTTTTTGAGGCTCATAATTGAATATATTTTCCTCTTTACTTTGTCTATTACAGCCAGATTGTATAAGTATGAGTGGGGTATTAAAGTCTCCAACTATTATTGTGTTGTTGTATATTTCTTCTATCGTACTAATTAGTGTTTGTCTTAGATATATCAATGCTCCAATGTTGGGTGCATATATATTTATAATTGTTACAACTTCTATTTGGATTGTTCCTTTAAGTCGTTATGTGTAACCTTCATTGTCTCCTTTTCAGGACCTTTATTCTGAAGTCAATTTTATCTGATATGAGTATTGCTACTCCTGTTTTCTTTTGGTCCGTATTTGCATAGAAAATCTTTTTCCAGCCCTTCATTTTCAGTCAGTATATATCCCCTGTTTTAAGGTGGTTCTCTTGTAGACACCATATATAGGGGTCTAGTTTTTGTATCCATTCGACCTGTTTTAATCTTTTAGTTATCTCTTGTAGACAAGGTATGTAGGGGTCTTGTTTTTGTATCGATTCAGCCAGTCTTCGTTGATTAGGGCATTCAGCCCATTAACGTTTAAAGTAATTATTGATAAGTAAGTTTTACTTTATTGTTTTGGGTTCGAATTTATACACCCTTTTAGTGATTCCTATCTAGAGAATGTCCTTTAGTTTTTGTTGGAGAAATGGTTTAATGGTGCAAAATTCTCTCAACTTTTGCTTATCTGTGAAGCTTTTGATTTCTCCTTCATATTTGAATGGGATCTTGCTGGATACAATAATCTGGGCTGTAAGTTATTTTCTTTCATCACTTTAATTATGTCTTGCCATTCCCTCCTGGCTTGGAGATTTTCTATTGAAAGATCAGCTGTTATCCTTATGGGAATTCCCTTGTGAGTTATTAGATGTTTTTCCCTTGCTATTTTTAATATTTGTTCTTTATATTTAATCTTTGTTAATTTGATTAATATGTATCTTGGGGTGTTTCACCTTGGGTTTATCCTGTTAGGGGCTCTCTGGATTTCTTGAAATTGAGTGGTTATTTCCTTCACCATTTTAGGGAAGTTTTCAACTATTATCTCCTTAAGTACTTTCTCATGGTCTTTCTTTTTATCTTCTTCTTCTGGAACTCCTATGATTTGAATGTTGTAGCGTTTGATGTTATCATGGAGGTCTCTGAGATTGTCCTCATTTCTTTTAATTTGTTTTTCTTTTTTCTCCTCTGATTCATTTATTTCTAGGATTCTATCTTCTAATTCACTAATCCTATCTTCTGCCTCTGTTATTCTACTATTTGTTGCCTCCAGAGTGTTTTGGATCTCATTTATTGCATTATTCATTATATGTTGACTCTTTTTTATTGCTTCTAGGTCCTTATTAAACCTTTCTTGCATCTTCTCAATCCTTGTCTCCAGACTATTTAACTGTGATTCCATTTTGATTTTAAGATTTTGGGTTAATTTCACTATCATTATTCGGAATTCTTTATCAGGTAGATTCCCTATCTCTTCCTCTTTGGTTTGGTTTGGTGGGCATTTATCCTGTTCCTTTAGCTGCTGGGTATTCCTCTGTCTCCTCATCTTGTTAAAATTGCCAAGTTTAGAGTGCCCTTACTATATTCTGGTAGTTTGCTGAATTCTCTTTATTCAGGCAGTTTACTGGTCTTTTCAATATCTGATCTCTGCCCTGTTACAGAGGAGGCGGAGATGAACACCCAAATCTAAGCCGGTCAGGTTCAGGCACTCGGATAATCCTCAGAAGCACAGATTAGGTTGAGTCTGGGTTTTATGCCCTTCCCAGGTCCGAGTAGCGCAGGTGATGAAGTGTTTAGCGAGTGCAGCTGCTTCGACTTATCGCCTCCCCGCCACTCAGTTTTCTGGGTATACAACCGGCGCACCTTCTCAGGTGGATGTTGACCGTCCAGAGCCCCAAGAAGCGTTAATTAGCACAGAAACCTGCTTACAGTTTTGTAGATAATGTCTCTCTAGAGCTGTGATTGCCTGCTTCTGGCTCTGGCTGCCTGTCACTGGAGTGGGACAGTCTGCAGCCGGCTATATCTGTGCAGTCCTCTGTTCCATATGTAGTCCTAGTGGTGTCCTAGATTAGGGCTGGCTCTTGACGTAGTAGATATCTGACAGTCTGGTTATTTCGCTCAGGTAGCGCTCGGGATAGCCAGGCCAAATCCTTTCTCAAAGCGATGCAGGCCGCGCCGCTCCTCCTAGCCCAGCCCCCGCTTGCTAATAGCAAATGCTGGTGTCCCCACTGCTTCTCCACAAAAGGAGTTACCGCAGGGCTCGTAATCTCCATTTGAAGACAATGAATTGTCTTTCTAAGTGCCTGATGTCCTCTGCCGGCATTCAGAAGTTGTTTTGTAGAATTTACTCAGTGTTCAAATGTTCTTTTAATGAATTTGTGGAGGAGAAAGTATTCTCCCTGTCCTACTCATCCGCCATCTTAGCTCCTCCCCCTAAGTGAAGCCTTGTTACTTCTCCCAGGAATATTAAATTCAGACAAAACAGTTATCTTTTCATTATGAATCTACAAATAAGTTATTTCTCTATGGATAGTAGGACTTTCCAGGTGGTGCTATAGGTAAAGAATCCACCTGCTAATGCAAGAGATGCAGGTTTATCCCTGGGTTGGGAAGAACCCCTGGAGGAGGGCATGGCAACCTACTCTAGTATTCTTACTGGGAAAATTCCATGGACAGAGGAGCCTGGCAGGCAACAATTTGTGGGGCTGCAAAGAGTCAGACATGATTGAGCGACTGAGCACATGGATAGGTAAGGGACACTGGTACACTGATAGACAAATGTCTTTCTCTTTAAATTTCCTGTTTTCTGTAATAAGTTTATTGTCAATATCAAGCTGTCAGTTGGCTGTGAAAGGGTAGGTCAATGTTCCAGTAGATGAGTGTTTCAGACACTTGTTTCTTAAGCCCTTGCTTAAGAAATGCTTTAGAGGCATAAAGCATTTTATGAGCGCACTGCCTGCAGGATAATGATTTATCCAAGTATTATACTCATTTGTCTAAGAAATGAAGTTGCTGCACCATCTTTCTCGATTTATGATCTTCAATCCCAGCATGGGAGGACTAGGAAGACATGTGCAAGTGGTTAAAAAAATGAATTAAGGATATTAAATGTCATCACAAAGAAAACATAGGATATTATAAATACAATCTGAAACACAATATATAGAAAGTTCATATTTGACTATTGACAATGCCTTCCAAAAGGCAACTTAATCACTTTTAAATCTTTTTACTACTTCTTCTCTGGTTGTCTTTATATCTCTTTATAATATGCTCACATCAAAATGTATTATGTTATTGATTTTATGCCTTATATTTTGATTTCATGTTATGCTGGCTTTTTGTGCTTTTCTCATCCCTTTCCTCATTTATTCATTTAAGATATAGTCACTGTGTGCCAGGTTGTGGGGATACAACAATTAATGAAGCAGATAAGGTCCATGCTCTCAAACAGCATATGGTTATATGAGGAGAGAGATAAATATGTAAATGAATTAATGAGAAAATTCAAATGTTAATGGAGTGAAATGAAGACAATAAAGCATGGCAAGATTAAGTGAAAATGTGGGTAGAACCACATACAGCTTTACATAGAGTCAGGAAAGTCTTGCTGGGAAAGAGATCTTGAGCTAGGACTGGGATAAAGGGATTCCTTTTACAGAAATCTGGGCTGTACATCCAAGATAGTAAAAAAAGCAAAAGCAAAGACCCTAGAATTGAAAATTTTTCCATTATGATAGTAATTACATTTTACATAAATTTTGACAAATTTGCATACTTAAGAAATTGCTTTTGCTCCATTTTTATTAGCATATCTTCATTTTTGCAGTATAGAAGATATGGATTTCATTGTTTTAAAATCTCCTTTTCATCTTTCCCCTTTTACAGTTTTGTCATCTAAACTTTGAAATTGTTAAATGTTAACAGCTCTATTGTATGTTCTATAACCCAAACTAAGCTGTTCAATTTTCCATAAGTTCATTCTAAAAATTCAAACGAAAACAGTGTTTACATTACTGTGAGTAGTAAAACCCTGCTCTTTATAGAACCAATGGTTTGCCATGAGTTTTTCCTTTTGTGTACAGTTTTTTAATTTTTCCTCATTTTCCTTGTTTTTTTCTTTTCCCTGTACTATTTGGTTTATCATACTGTTGTTTTTTAATCTACCAATCAAGCATTCTATTAGCTTCACCTTTTCTCTAGAGGCTCTCTTGTGAATTTTTTCTGGTTTTGCTTGCCGTCTAGACCTTTTCCATAACTATTGTCTGGAGACTTTCTCTGTTTTTCATATTTTATCCCCCAATTTCCTGAATTGCACATCTTTTTCTTTGTATCACTAGAATAGTTTGGACTACAAAGAACAAAACTGCATCGAGATGACCTAAGTAATTACAAAAATAATCACCTCACACAAAAGAAGGGCTGAGATGGCGTGATTCTAGGGCTGTTTACTTCAATAACTAAGTGGAAGCAAGGATGTAATTACTTTCCATCTTTCTGCTTTACCAGCCTGAGAGTTATCTTCTTTGTTCATCTGTCTTGCTGCTGTCAGGATAGCGACATGGAAGTCACGATTCTAAGGATCACACATAGGCATGAAAATATCACCTCTTTTTTATTTCTCTACTTCAAGGTTAGGAAAGCTTAACCTAGAAGCCTATGGAGATATCTGCTCTTGTCTCACTCCTAAACAAAATGTTGGCAAAGAAAATGAAATTAGTATGATTGCCTTAAATAATCAAAATTTACCTATAAGGTAGGAGCTAGGATTACCATTCCAAGACCATCTGGGAGAAAGAGAGACAACTACCCAGTCCCTTCCTGACCCCAAAAGCAGAAGAATAGAAAGATTGGCTATTGAAATACTTTCTTTTTTGGGGGGGGGGACCGAGACCACACTGTTCTGAGCCACATTGCCAGAAAGAGTATCCTAAGAAGTGCACAGAGGTAGGTTTTGGTGGTCCTTGCATATGTGAAAATGTCTCAATTTTATCTCCCAAAAGACAGGTAATTTGCCTACTTTCAGACTCTCAGAATGGAAAAAAGTGTTTCCTTAGGACTTTGAAGGAATTTCTCCATGTCAACCAGAATTCAGTGATGAGAATTCCCAAACAGGCCTTTTTAGGTGATCAGCTTAATCCTCTGAGGGTTTTTAGGATATACTCCTTATTCTTGGTGTGCTACAGTTTCTTAATGTAATGTTGTGTTTTGCTTTTTCATTTAGTGCCATTCACCTTTGAATCTAGGGTTTTATGATCTACTTCTATACTGGGATATTTAGTTTTTTGATCAAATGACGATTTCCTCCCACTTCTCTTTTTCATTCTCTCTTTCTGGAAATTCTTCTAATTGCATGTTGGATGAAGATGTCATGAACTGGTCTTCTAAGTTGTTTTTTTTTTTTTCTCTTTGCTCTTACATTTTCACCTCTTTTTAATTCTTATGATTTCTGAGAGGTGATCTTCATTTTTTCACTTAATTTTCAGCTGAATTTTTATTTTTGTAATCATATTTAAAATTTTCATGATCTTTTAAATTTATTCCTATTATTACTTTTTTATTGCAGGGTATTATTTCAGATATAGATGTGGTACCTCCTCCAGTTCACCTGCGTTTATACTAAAGTCTACTTGTCTCATTATTTACTACTAACAGGCAGATGATGTGTTTTCTCATTTCTGAATTGACAAAAGGATTGAGGGGAACTTTAATGGTTCTGTTTCTATACAGAGATATTGACTTTATAAAGCTATTACTCCTCAGCTGACAAGACTAATTCAGGCAGAGTGGAGAAAGATATATGCAAGGACCAACAACATATGACAGCTCGGATGTTGAGTTCAGGGGTATATGTTGGGGACATCATCAAGATTTGCCACTGTCAAATTGCAAAGATGCTGAATTTGTGTTGTGTGTTCATTTAGTTCTCTTTCTCTTTCCTATTCTTTATAGCTATTTCTTCCTGTTTTCTCTAAACTCAAATTGGTCACTGCTCTCACATTGTCTACTCTGAGATTCTGTTCAGGCCTTTCTTTCCCCAAAGTATGTCTAGTTTACTTATATTACTCATCTATTAAATCTGCTAATCTGTAAGATTTCAAAATTAGCTGATTAGTTCATGTTTAGATGTGAATGATTAATGATCCGAAGAGAGATCTTGAAAACTCAATAACCTTTAATTGGCATAAATGAGAAGAATATTTTTGAGAATCTTTCCAGGGCCCTTTGTTTTGTCTGGGCAGACACTCAGAAGCTCTAGCCCAGACACATTTAAAACAGTAATCAGCAACTTAACATCTTAATTCTGAAGAGATTTATTATACCAAAAATGACTTGTATATAAATCTAAATATACATATAGATATGTATGTATATACATATACATATATATGTAGATATAAATCTACATATACATCATATACATACATTCTCTGTTTTTAGGCATAGGAGTATATATGTCTTTCTGTGTTTTTCAAGATCCAGATACAAATTACAGCCAATCTCTATACAATAAAGCCTTCAGAGAGAGAAAGTTGTTATAATTGTTATACCTCATATCTTTCTTCCTTCTCAAAAACATCTAATGTCATTTTGACTGCAACTTGAAGTCTTTTATAATATTGGCCAAAGGAATTAGTCAAACATAAATGAGAGTGTTGCACTTGTTATGTATTGATGACTGATTTAAGAATGCACTTAGAAGCGTATGGGACTTCCATGGTGGCTCAGATGGTAAAGAATCTGCCTGCAATGTAGGAGACCTGGTTTAGATCTCTGGGTTGGGAAGATCCCTTGGAGAAGGGAATGGCCACCCCCTCCAGTGTTCTTGTCTGGAAAATCCCATGGACGGAGGAGCCTGGCAGGCTACGGTCCATGTGGTCGCAAGGAGTTGGACATGACTAAGTGACTTTCACTTTCACTTCATTTTAGAAGCATTTATCTAGTTTTTCAATGTGATTATTGTAAACAAATTCACAATATAGGAAGGACAGCTGCATTGAGGAAAAAAGTTATATATATACATAGTGCAGTGCAGCTCCTATGATGAAGATAGAGAGGAGATTAAATATTTTAAGACTGCAGGAAAGACCTTCAGAGCTCGTATTAACTTGGAAACTGGTAAAACAACAACCCATGAGAAGTACAGTAAGCATGACATGGAATGGACTGATAATTAAGAATGAATTTTTTAAAAATTTTAAATTTTTAATTAGAGAATGATTTCTTTACAGTATTATGTTGATTTATACATCAACGTGAATCAGCCATAAGTATACATATGTCTCCACCCTCCTGAACCACCCTCCTACCTCCCACCCCACCCATCCCCTCTTTGTTGTCACAGAGCACCAGGTTTGAGCTCCCAGAGGAATGAATTGTAATTGGTTCTTTACATGGATCCAACTCAGTAGGGTCCAACACCACCACTTAAACATAATCTCCAGGATCAATCTTTCTTATCCTTTCTTCTCAGCATTTTGGAAAAATTTCATAATTTTCAGTCATTTTCAAATATTGAAAAATGGAATCTAATGTAAAATTCTAATTTTACTCACAATTCAAGGCTTCTCTCGTTTTCTTAACTCAAGCCTAACCCAAGGCTTAAGATCAGGGGTGGAAAGGAGAATCAGTGAGAGAGAGAGGACAGCTAGGCAGCACTTGAGGTGAAGTGCAGATTTAAGAAAGAAACACCCATGAGTGAAGAAAACCTCCTTTAAAATGTTGCTGCTTATTTGTAAAATCGTGCCTGACTCTTTCACAACCCCATGGACTGTAGCCGACCAAGTTCTTTGTCCAGACCTTTCTGTTTAGATCATGAAATGTAACAATTGAAGCCTATTTTATTTCTTCCTAGCATTTTTCCTGTGGCATTGTGCAAAACGATTTAAATGAGTGATAACGTGAGCAAGGGATTTTCATATCTCAAATGTTTAGAATGTATGTGTGTGAAAACATAAATAATATACCCTCATCCCTGCAAAACTGAAGTGGGGAAACTGAGAGTTTGGAGTGTTGATAGAGATTGAGGTTACCCTGGAGGAAAATAAGATATGCTAATAAATATTTATGTTCTCAATAAATATGTGAAGAACTTCTACGATGGATATATAGTTAGAATTGGAGTGCTGAACTCAGGTTTGAGGCAACAAAGAATTGAAATATCTGAATGTGTTCAACATTCAGTTGGAAATAGCTGTTTAATAAGCACTCTGTGAGAAGTTCCTTTTTAAAAATTAAGTTAATGCTGATTTCATGATGCATATATATTTAAACTTCTGTGGTTTATTAGTAAAATTTTGAATTAAAATTTTTTATTTTCCTGCTTTTAAAGATTATGCATATTGATGTACATTGTATTAAATAAGAAGACTTTTTAAGAAAGAAATTTTAAAATTAACACCTAGAAGTCTAACATCTAGAAATAACAACTACTGCTAAGTGTTTGATATCTTTTAAATTTCTTTTCTATGCAAATATAAATTTATATGCATATTTTAAAAACATAGCATATATAATATATTTATAATTTGAATTTTTAATCATGATTTTTAACATGTCATAATTTTTTTGCTATTATAAATAGTGCCACAAGAAAAAAAAATCCTTGCACATGTATTTTAGGTACTGCTGTGATCTGAATTTTTGTCTCTGCTCCCACTGCAAAGGATACAAATTTTGAAATCCTAACACCCAGTGTAACCATATTAGGAGGTGGGAACTTTGGAAAGTGTTTCGATCATGAGGGTGGAGCCTGCTTGAATTAAATTAGTGTCTTTATGAAATAAGTCCTACTGAGCTCCCTAGCTCCATCTGCCATGGAAAGATACAACAAGAAGTCTGTAACCTGAAAGAAGGCTCTCATCCAATCACACTGGCACCCTGATCTCAGACTTTCAGCTTCTAGAACTGTGAGAAATAAATGTTTGTTGTTCATAAGCCACCCACACTATGATAACAGAATGATAGGAAAATACAAGTTCATCATATCTCGAATACAATTGTATTTTTATTTTTATCTCTTTTTATCATATAGTGAATTTTGCCATAACTTATAGTTTATCTAAAATTAATACGCTACCTTGGTTTTCTTTTGATTAATTTTTGCCAAATATATCTCCTTTCATCATTTTAAGGGGAAGAAAATGGCAACCCATTCCAGTACTCTTGCCTGGAAAATCCCATGGATGGAGGAGCCTGGTAGGCTTCAGTCCATGGGGTCACACAGAGTTGGACACAACTGAAGTGACTTAGCAGCAGCAGCAGCAGCAGCAGCATTTTAAGTTCAATACATATGTGTGTGTGTATATACATGTGCTGTATGTGTGTATAAGATGTGTTTTTTTTTTATATTAATGTATATTTTTCTTTTATCAGCAAACAATAAATTAGATTGTAAGGAAGAAGAAAAAAGGGGAGAGGAGGAAAAAAAAATCGGACCCAACAATCTGTTTTTTTCAATGGTTGGATTTAATCCATTTACATATATTGGGAGCTAATGATTATAATTAATGGTTAACAGCATGGGTTTACTTTTGCAACTTGTCTTGTGTTTTCTACTTTATATATATATAAAGTAGACTCTAGTTGCGACCCCATGAACTGCAGCAGCTTCGCCTTTTATGTCAGCCTCCTCTACTCCACTGACGTTTGTTGAAGGCCTCCCTATCCATCACCAGCTCTCATTGAGGTCACTCAGACTCGCATCCATCGAGTCAGTGATGCCATCCAGCCATCTCATCCTCTGTCGTGTCCCTCCGACCCCTGCTCTCTCCTCCTGCCCTCAATCCTCATCCAGCCATCTCCCCCCCCCCCCCAGCATCAGAGTCTTCTCCAATGAGTCAACTATTCACATGAGGTGGCCAAAATACTGGAGTTTCAGCTTTAGCATCATTCCTGCCAAAGAAATCCCAGGGCTGATCTCCTTCAGAATGGACTGGTTGGATCTCCTTGCAGTCCAAGGGACTCTCAAGAGTCTTCTCCAACACCACAGTTCAAAAGCATCAATTCCTCGGCGCTCAGCCTTCTTCACAGTCCAGCTCTCACATCCATACATGACCACAGGAAAGACCATAGCCTTGACTAGGCGAACCTTTGTTGGCAAAGTGATGTCTCTGCTTTTGAATATGCTATCTAAGTTGGTCATAACTTTCCTTCCAAGGAGTAAGCGTCTTTTAATTCAATGGCTGCAGTCACCATCTGCAGTGATTTTGGAGCCCAGAAAAATAAAGTCTGACACTGTTTCCACTGTTTCTCCATCTATTTTCCATGTAGTGATGGGACCAGATGCCATGATCTTCGTTTTCTGAATGTTGAGCTTTAAGCCAACCTTTTCACTCTCCACTTTCACTTTCATCAAGAGGCTTTTTAGTTCCTCTTCACTTTCTGCCATAAGGGTGGTGTCATCTGCATATCTGAGGTTATTGATATTTCTCCCAGCAATCTTGATTCCAGCTTGTGTTTCTTCCAATCCAGCATTTCTCATGATGTACTCTGCATATAAGTTAAATGAGCAGGGTGACAATATGCAGCCTTGATGTACTCCTTTTCCTATTTGGAACCAGTCTGTTGTTCCATGACCAGTTCTAACTGTTGCTTCCTGACCTGCATACAGATTTCTCAAGAGGCAGATCAGGTGGTCTGGTATTCCCATCTCTCTCAGAATTTTCCACAGTTTATTTCCACAACAACAATAATAATATATAATTTTAGCTCTCCATAACTCATACATATATGTGTATGTATTAAAAACTCTTATACATGTGTGATATTAAAAAATATGCATGTCTCCACAACATTTATTCTCTTTTCTCAATGAAATTCTAAAATAGGAACTAGGCCTTATAATTTCTTTATTATTTAGTTCTCAATTTAGCCTGGTGCTAAAGTGTTTAATAAATACTTGAGCTTGCATAAAATTTTTTGAGTTATAGTAATTCTTAACCCACTGACCTTTATAGCCAGTTGCTCTTAAATTGAAGGCTTATGTCAGAGATTTAGAAGAAAAATATGAAATTGAATAAAATAAATGATTCAAGTATAAATCAGTAACTTACTGCTGGAACAATTATATGTGTGCAGGATAAATACGCTGTCCTCTGTGAGTTGTTATTAAGCAGTCTCCCAGAGTTAATGAACTTCTTAAAGTACCCTATTAGCAGCAGATAGTTACACATAGCGGGTAGCTAGCTTGAGGTACTATTGAATCAGAACTTTCTGTGTTAGTTTTATATGCTTCTTTTCCACAGGGGTTTTCCATTTTAAAAGCTATGGACATTGATGGATTAAAAAGTAACATGGCCAATATTGCTTAAAACCATGTAGTCCCAAACTATAAGCAGCTTCACTGAAGAAGTGTAACTCTTGTTTAAAAAGAAAATGTAAGTGAGAGAAGTGATAACAACTTGGAGGAAGCTAAATCCACAAATGAAGGGCACTGATGTGTTTTAAGTTTGAACAAAAAAAATGATAATGTGTTCTGAGAGCAAAAATCTATGGTAGAGTTATTTTAGTGCTAAATCCCATGGACGGAGGAGCCTGGAAGGCTGAAATCCATGGGGTCACTGAGGGTCGGACATAACTGAGTGACTTCACTTTCACTTTTCACTTTCATGCATTGGAGAAGGAAATGGCAACCCACTCCAGTGTTCTTGCCTGGAGAATCCCAGGGATGGGGGAGCCTGGTGGGCTGCTATCTATGGGGTCACACAGAGTCAGTCGGACACAACTGAAGCAACTTAGCAGCAGCAGTCTCTTCAGTTGTAATTTGTCGCTAGCTATCACAGCGTAACATGAAAAGTGCTGTGATAGGAAACCACAGGATTTTTCTGGGGCTTGAGTAGGAGTGAAGTAGGGGAGCTGGTTAGAGAAACTGAGCTGAATCAGAGTAGGAATTAGCTAAATGAAGAAGAAACGGAAGGGCATTCCAGAGACCAAGAAGAGCATGTATGAATACACAGAGGCATGAAACATTTCTCAAGAATACAAGTAGCTCAGTGTGGTTGGTGCTTTTCATCATGATCCGTGTCATAGAGGCAGTTTAAAGAGGTAGGTAAGGACCAAATCATGAAGGGCCTGAGAATTTTGGGCAAACATTGAATGAGAGTAGTATGATCAGATCTGTATTTTACAAAGATTGCCCTGTATCCCAGAAGAAAGATGGGCAGAAGCCATGAATTAATTCACAGAAGAGATGCAAATGGCCGATAAGTTATGAAAACTTAGCTTCCCTAAGAATCAAAAAAATGCAATAAAACAACCAAATACAATTTTTTACCTATCAGATGGGCAAAGATTAAAATTAATAATAATGCCCAGTGTTGGAAAAGATGTGAGTAAAAGGACATTCAGAAACCACTGGTTGGTAATATAAAATGAAAAAATGGGGTAGGTGATAGAGGTATAGCAATTTATCTTACAAATTAGAAACTTAAAAAATGTATATCCTCTTTGGCCTCCCAATTCCATATCTAGGGAGTTATTCTATGGGAATAATAAAATAACCTTCATCAAGAAGTTTGTACAAGATGTTTATCACAGCATTGTTTCTAATAGTGGAATAATTGAAGACAGGTTAAATGTTCTAGTGAGAGACTGTGAAATAAATCATGTTACAGCCACACAGTGGAATACCACACAGCAGTTAAAATGATGCTATCGATGTATGTTTATTGACATGGAAAGATGTTCATTATAAACGTTAGTGAAAAAGCAGATTCCTGAAGAATATATAGAGCATTCCAATTTTGTAAATTAAAAAAAAATGCTTAAGCATCAAAGTAAACTGCATAGAAAAAAATTTGGAAGGTCATATACTGAAAGATTATCTCTGTGTAGTAGAGTTATTGGTGATATTTTTTTTTCTGGTGTATATTCTAATTTTTTTTTAAACCAGTAAACGTGCATTACTTGTGTGATTTTTTTAAAAGTAAAAAACAAACAAACAAAAATAAAGAAATATGAATAAATTAATTGGGGAGAGCAAGACTGGAAGAAAATTGATTGCAGTGGTGCAGGCTAGAGATCTCAAAGAATGAAGCCAAAGCAGGCAGAATAGGGCTGGAAAGTTGGGGATAAAGGTGAGATATATTGAAGAGGTAGAATCGTTAGGACTGTTGACTAATTGGATATGTAGATGAGTGAGGCTATAAGTGGTTGACAAACCTACGAAGCTTATCAGAGCATGCACTGGAGAAGGAAATGGCAACCCGCTCCAATGTTCTTGCCTGGAGAATCCCAGGGACGGGGAAGCCTGGTGGGCTGCTGTCTACGGGGTCGCACAGAGTCAGACACGACTGAAGCGACTTAGCAGCAGCAGCAAACATTACTGGTAACATACAAAATTAAAAATCTCTATGTTGCACCATGGACACTATTTGAATCAGTGTCACTTATCTAATGACTACACAAACCATATAAATGATGCAGTTCATAAATGCACAAATATTCCACAAGGGAACACAAAATACTAAACTTTTATTATATCAGCTTAAATATGTTTTAGCTTGTTACAAGGCATAGTGGTCATATGATTGATACTCCAACGTGTCTGGGAGAAAAAGATGGACGTTTACATGATCATAATTACAGAAAGAAGTTGCTGAACCAATTGATTTCTTGAACTACAAATGGTAACATGCAGGACCTTAGGTATCCCACTCCTTTGGCATATGTATTTGTGTATTTTTCACTGAGTAAAACCCAATGGACTCTTCCAGTGCCCACAAGGCTAGTAGATTTTCTCTTTTGCTTTTATGCAAAAAATAAAAAATAAAAAATAAAAATACTGCCTAGTATAGTTTGGCAAAGTGACACTCTTTCTGTCCTTAGACTTCGAACATCAACTACCAGCTTTCGATCCTTTGTTCGTATATTCCAATTTTTATTATAAAATAAACAACAATTCTCTCAGGTATAAGAATTTTAAATTTTGTAGAAAAACTGTGGTTGAGGCATGAGGGTGGGAATTGACAAGGGATTTGTACTGATCTTGTTACTTGGAACAAAAGACAAAAAACATTTTTCCGATGGAGGAATTGTACTCTTTTCTTCTGGGAACCATGTGAAATTTATTTGTTTTTACCTGAGGAAATAAGAGACAGAAAGCACTTTCCTTAATAAGTTTAAGAGTATGTGGAGAAATAAATGTTGTGTCTCGGTATATAACAAGGAAGAGGGAACTAATACTTACTGAGAACTGAATGTGCATGACACTGATAGAAGCTTTACAAAAATTATCGCTTTCAACCATGACAAGAACTTTATAGATCAGAGAGCTGAGCTTTAGAGATATTAACAAAATTCTTCAGTTCATCCCATTATGCTTTGGTCTACAACTATTAGAATTTTTTATTCAAACTTACACATTAAGAATTCACATTGCATGAAATTCAGAGCTAAGGGTGGGCTCCAGTGTTGATTGATTTGAGCTAAATAGGTTATCAAGGATTCAACAACAGCAACAAAACCTGTTAGCCCAAGTACATCCAGTAAATTTGCAAGATATAAAATCAACACATAAAAATCAGTTGCATTTCTAATCAATAAAAATGAATAATCTCAAAGGGAAACTAAGAAAACAATTATATTTATAATAGCATCTAAAAGCACAAAATTGTTAGGAATAGACTTAACCAGGAGGTGAAAGATTCATACACTGAAAACTTCAAAATATTGTAAAATAAATTAAAGACAAATAAATGGAAAGACATCCATGTTCACAGATTGAAAGAATTAATATTATTAAAATTTTCATGCTACCCAAAGTAATCTATATATTCAATGCAATTCCTATCACAATTCTAGCATCATGTTATATAGAAGGAGGAAAAACAAGCCTCAAATTCATATGGAATGAGAAAGGATCTTGAAAAGCCAAAAGGATCTTATTAAAGAGGACTAAAGCTGGAGGCCTCATACTTTCTGATTTCAAAACATATTGCAAAACTTCAGTATTCAAAACAGTATAGTACTGGCATAAAGACAGACATATAGGCTAATGGAATAGAATGGAGAGACTTGAAAGAAATTTAGGTTGTTGTTCCGTCACCCAGTTATGTCTGACTCTTTGCGACCACATGGACTGCAGCACACCAGGCCTCCCTGTCCCTCATCATCTTCCGGAGTTTGCCCAAGTTCATGTCCAATGCATCAGTGATGCCATCTAGCCATCTCATTCTCTGATGCCCTCTTCTCCTTCTGCCCTCAATCTTTCCCAACATCAGGGAAATGCAATCAAATAATAGTCAACAATGGTGCTAAGACTGTTGTTCAGGCGCCAACTCCTGTCTGACTCTGCAACTCTATGAACTGCAGCATGTCAGGCTTCCCTGTCCTTCACTACACAATGGGGAAAAAAAAATCTCTTTAACAAAGGCAGTTGGGAAAGCTGGATATCCACATACAAAAGAATAGAATTGGACTCACCTTACACCACACACACAAATCAACTCAACATGGATAAAAGAGTTAAAAGTAAGGCCTGAAACTATAAAACTCCTAAAAGGAAACATGGTAAAGCTTCACAACACCGGTCTTGGCAATGATTTCTTGGACATGACACTCAAAGTACAGGCAACAAAAGCAAAAATAAACAAGTAGTGCGATTTCAAACTGTAAACAACAGAGTGAAAAGGTAACAATTAAATGGGAGAAAATATTTGAAAACTATATATTTGATGAGGTTAAATCCAAAATATATCGATATGAGAAACTCCTACAACTCGATACAAAAACAAATAACCCAACTAAAAATTCGATAAATGACTTGTATAGACATTTCTCCAAAGAGACATACAAATGGCCAAAAGATATGAAAAAATGCTCAATAACACTAATCATCAGGAAAATGCAAGTCAAAACCATAAGGAGATACCACCTCATATCTGTTAGGATGGTCAATAAAAATAAAACCAAAATAACAAGCTGTGATGTGGAGAAATTGAAACTCTTGTGCACTGCTAGTGAGAATGTAAAATGGTGTAGCCACTAGGGAAAACAGTATGAAGTTTCTTCAAAAATATTAAAAATAAAATTGCCATATGATTCAGCCCCATATCCCATTTTTGGGTATGCTGCTGCTAAGCTGCTAAGTCGCTTCAGTTGTGTCCGACTCTGTGAGACCCCATGGACGGCATCCCATCAGGCTCCCCTGTCCCTGGGATTCTCCAGGCAAGAACACTGGAGTGGGTTGCCATTTCCTTCTCCAATACAGGAAAGTGAAAAGTGAAAGTGAAGTCGCTCAGTCGTGTCCAACTCTTAGCAACCCCTCAAAGAAATAAAACACAGGATCTGAAAAAGATATTTGCCTTCTTGTGTTCATTGCAGCATTATTCACAGTGGCCAAGATGTGGAAACAAACTAAATATTCACTGATAGATGAGTGGATAAAGAAAACGTGGTATGCACAGGCAGCAGAATATTATTGATTCTTAAAAATAAGAAAACGCTGTCATATGCTACAGTATGGATGAAGCTTGAGGGCATTATGCTAAGTGGAATATGACAGTCAAAGGCTAATCACTGCATTATTCTGCTTTCATCTAAAGTAATCAAATTCATAGAAGCAGGAAATGCTTCTGTGGTGGTTATCTGAGGCTGGTGGAGGGTGAGATGGGGAGTTGCTGTTAAGTGGGCACAGTTTCATTCATGCAAGATGAAAGAATTGTAGTGATTTGCTGTATAACAATGTGCATATGGTTAACAATAATGTACTGTACATTTCAAAATTTGTTAAGAGGAATTTCACAATTTATTTTCTACCACAATAAAAACAAATTGAAAAATTGAGTTCTGTTGAAAAGGAAGAACAGAGTTAGATTCTGGGTAAGCAAACAATCTATTCTATTAAAACAGCATTTTTGATTCATTATTTCAGCATCAGAGGCTACGATGTGTTGGCCTGTGATTTACTAGTTTTCATTTGAAATAGAAAATTTACTTTAGGTAAAAGGAATGTATATTGTATGAACATAATATTATTAAGTACTGTTTAAGTATATGTCAAACACTTATTTAAGCTCTTTATATGTGTTACCTAAGTTAACCCTCACAACAATTTTATTAAAGTAAGTACAGTTATATCTGTTTACTGACACGAAAATTAAGAGCAGAAAGTTAAAGCAATTTGCTTCAGGTAAGTAAAGTGTAGAAAAAGAATTCAAACACAAGTAGCGTAATTTTAGAGCCTACTCTCTTGAAACACATGAGAGAAAACTCCAAAGAGGGCTCTGTTATGAAAAAATGTATGTTAGAGTTAGCCTGCCTTACATGATTGACAAAATCACTATAGCAGCTCAAAAGCAGCAAAAATATTAACACCGATTCACAGCATCTTGTGTGATGTGTGAGCACTTGAAGATAAAAGGAGGAACTAGAAGCATTAATAATATTTTGTCTCTCTTGATATGACACTGTTAAACATACACCCTTCTTCACTGTTTAAACGTGGTATTCTCTTGACTTCCTTACACAAAAAAATGTGAATTCTATTGTCCTTAGTTTGGAGAAGGAAATGGCAACCCACTCCAGTATTCTTGCCTGGAGAATCCCAGGGATGGAGGAGGCTGGTGGGCTGCTGTCTATGGGGTCGCACAGAGTCAGACACAACTGAAGCGACTTAGCATAGCATAGCATATTGTCCTTGGTTAATGCAGAAACAATTAGAGAACTACTATTTGCACTCTTAATTTCTGCCTACCTTGATAGACACAAAGTACAGTTAAATATTCTAAGAGGTAACCGAAAATCATTTAAAGTAATTAGCTACTCTCCCTAGAAAGTTCAGCTCTGTAGCTCTATACAGCAAACTGGGAAAATTGTCTTGATTGACCAGTACTAGCTGAATCTCCAGGAGACATTGAATCTTTTGGGCTAACTATTGCTTTTGTGTCATGAAGAATGGGTGCAAGCCTGGTGACTTTCATCTCCATTTTTACTTTTACATTTTTAGTTCATATTCCTTCACTTTCACAGGTGACATGCTAAGGGCTGTCACACCTATGCTGTGGTGCCATCACCAAGGATCTGTAGTCATTTTCCTGTGTCACTCTTTCTCTGAATTACCATGTAAGGGTCTCAGAATAAAGTAGTTGTACGGCATCATGGTTTTCAAATGATGAAAACTCTGCCGAGGTCCAGCCCCAGCTGATCCAGGATATTCGAAGGGGAGACAGCTTCGGGGAGTTCACTGGATACAATAGCTTTAATTAGATATAATTAGAGATATAAAGAGTAATAGAATGAGGATAGCTCAGCAGGAAAATTCAGTGGAGAAAAGAGGCTGAATAGCTCGGTTTACGTGGAAAGCTAATAATTCCAAGGCATGGAATTTACGTCACCTATGTAGGCCTCAGGCATTCTCCCGTTCTCCCGAAGGAGAGGAGATGCTAAGGCCTCTCCGGTCAGATCTTAGAAGCCCAGGCATAATTAGTAAGCTTGGCGGGCTCTGCGCTCTAGATGGAGACTCAGCCAGAGTTTGAGAGAGAGAGCGACACGGGGAGACCAGTCTTTTGAGGAACTGATCCCAATTCTTTATTTTCCAGGGTCTACCTTTATACACTGAGATGTTATACAAAAGTCACGCAGGGTCAGCAGTCCTGACTTTTATCAAAGTCAGGTGCTTCATACAAATGTATACAGAGGTCTTAGGGATGTTACATCATCTTTTGGCCAGGGGGCCTGCTGACAATTTATGACCCTCTCCTTGTGACAGTGGTCAGTCAACACTTATTTCCCCAGGGGTGATTATTCTTAAAACAAACTCCACCTTCCTAAGGTACCAGATAAAGTTATATTCCTATAGGGTGAGGGTGTAGTGGGTTTTAATTAAGGAAAGAATTTACTTAGCCTAAGATCTAACGTGATTAATCAGATCAGATCAGATCAGACCAGTCGCTCAGTCGTATTCGACTCTTTGTGATCCCATGAATCGCAGCATGCCAGGCCTCCCTGTCCATCACCAACTCCCGGAGGTCACCCAGACTCACACCCATCGAGTCAGTGATGCCATCCAGCCATCTCATCCTCTGTCATCCCCTTCTCCTCCTGCCCCCAATCCCTCCCAGCATCAGAGTCTTTTCCAATGAGTCAACTTTTCTCATGAGGTGGCCAAAATACTGGAGTTTCAGCTTTAGCATCATTCCTTCCAAAGAAATCCCAGGGCTGATCTCCTTCAGAATGGACTGGTTGGATCTCCTTGCAGTCCAAGGGACTCTCAAGAGTCTTCTCCAACACCACAGTTCAAAAGCATCAATTCTTTGGCGCTCAGCCTTCTTCACAGTCCAGCTCTCACATCCATACATGACCACAGGAAAGACCATAGCCTTGACTAGGCGAACCTTTGTTGGCAAAGTAATGTCTCTGCTTTTGAATATGCTGTCTAGGTTGGTCATAACTTTCCTTCCAAGGAGTAAATGTCTTTTAATTTCATGGCTGCAGACACCATCTGCAGTGATTTTGGAGCCCAGAAAAAGAAAGTCTGACACTGTTTCCACTGTTTCTCCATCTATTTCCCATGTAGTGATGGGGCTGGATGCCATGATCTTTGTTTTCTGAATGTTGAGCTTTAAGCCAACCTTTTCACTCTCCACTTTCATCTTCATCAAGAGGCTTTTTAGTTCCTCTTCACTTTCTGCCATAAGGGTGGTGTCATCTGCATATCTGAGGTTATTGATACTTCTCCCAGCAATCTTGATTCCAACTTATGTTTCTTCCAGTCCAGCGTTTCTCATGATGTACTCTGTATATAAGTTAAATAAACAGGGTGACAATATACAGCCTTGACGTACTCCTTTTCCTATTTGGAACCAGTCTGTTGTTATATCAAAGGTTAATACTTATTTCTTCTATATATTCATTAATGTGTGTAAGGGCAGGGGATGTGGAGACTTAGCAGCAAACATTGGCTCAACAAATGAAAAACCCTTCACCAATACAATTTCTAATCAGCCCACTATACTTATACTAATAGTTTTCTAACTTCTCTAAGGAACCTGTTTTTAGAAGGTTTAAAGCATCTCATGCCTCTCACGGTTGGGAGGCTGTGAGTAATCACATGCGGCCGGACAAGCCTGTCAGGCAAGCTAGAGAACCTTCAGAGGAGTTTGTAGGTTAAAACACTCCTGTCATGCCCAGGAATTATTAACTGGAGCTCTAAGTTAACTCCTTCTCTGAAAGAGGTGGTGGGGGACAGCCCCCCATAAAGTCAGAGGTGTAGGTGAGAGCACAAAGTAGTAAAGTAGGCAGTCTCTGGTTATGGGGGTAGATGCTCGAGAATTTCCAGGGGGACTCCTGAGGCTAGATCTCGCATTTGCATATGTCGAGCCTCCTTCCTCATGACCTTTGCCATGGGCGGAGCGCTTCACACTGGCCCCCAACAAAACTCTTCATTTTTCTTCTCAACACTGTATTAAATTTATATATATTCTTAGTTTTATTCTTGAATTATTTAAAGCAATATAGTCTAAGTTTCATTAAAGTCTTAAATTTGAGTGTGCCAAGTCATAGTATAATAGAGTTTGAAAATAATATATATTGTATTTTCTTATACAGTAATTTCCCTTTTCCACATAGTTATTCTTACCCATTGTTCTGAGAAGGAATTTTAATTTTTTTTATGCATAATTTTCTCTTTGACTGTTTGGTTAGTCCATGGAATAATTTGAATCATCAGTGAACATTCTGGAAAGTGAAAGCTCTGTCTATTGAAAGGGGATGAAATTAAGTAGACTATCCAGGTCTAAAACTCTAAAAATTGTAATCTTGGACTTTCTCCAAAATTATACTCTTGTCAGAATCACAAGGAACCATTTACTTGAATAATTTACCATCTATGCTCCCAAGTGTGCATTTCAAAATCCTCTTTATTTCTTTTAACTTTTCATTAGGGGGATTTTCAAAATACACAAAATTAGAGAGACTAGCAGAGCAAAGTCACTTATATCCATAACCCAACTTCAACAATTATCAACATCATCCCAATTATTTTTAAACTTTCCACTACTCTCAATGTTTTTTTCCTAACATGTGCTTTAAAGTAGATCCCAGACATCATGTCATTTCACTTATAAGTAAAATAATATCGTTTGCATTGAGCTCTTGTTAAAGAGTAAGAATTGTGCAAGGAAAACATTCAAATGAATATGAAAATCACAGTTATCTCTCTGTTGCAGAAAGGGGGACCCCTTCCAGGGCCCAGAATTGGGCTCTTGAACACTCTGAGATGAATTGTCCGAGGAGACACATGTGCTGACAAGGCGAGAGATTCTATTGGGAAAGGGCAGAGAGCGGTAGGGTAAGGGATCCCAAGAGAGCTGCTCTGCACGTGGCTCGCAGTCTCAGGTTTCATGGTGAAGGGACTAGTTCCTGGGTTGTTTTTAGCCAATCATTCTGACTCAGAGTCCTTCCTGGTGGTGTACACCTTGTTCAGCCAAGATGGATGCCAGCAAGAAGGATTCTGGGAGGTGGTTGGACATGTAGTATCTCCTTTTGACCTCTCCCAAACTCTTCCGGTTGGTGGTGGGTTATTAGTTCCGGGTTCCTTACAGGACCTCCTGTCTAAAACAGCTCATGCAAATGGTTACTATGGTGCCTGGCCAGGGTGGGCGGTTTCAGTCAGTGTGCTTCCTCTAACACCTCTAGACATGCTCAAGTAGTAGAGAGAGAAAAGGAGCCTTGGCAAGCCTCTAGTTCCCTTGAGTGACAATCCTGAGTCAGGCACATATTAATGAGATTTCCATCATGCACCTTCCCCTCCGTGTCCTCAGTTGTTTTCTAAAGTGGAAAATTTGAAATGTCTTTTACCTCAGAGACAAATGCTGTGTTGTTACAATGAATACATACAAAGAATGTATGTTGCTGTTGTTTAGTGGCTAAGTTGTTTCTGACTCTTTGTAGCCGACTGTGGCTCACATAGGCTCCTCTGTCCATGGGATTTTCCAGGCAAGTATATTGGAGTGCGGTGCCATTTCCTTCTCCAACAAAGAATGTATGCTGCTGCTGCTGCTGCTAAGTCGAGTCGGTTGTGTCTGACTCTGTGCAACCCCATAGATGGCAGCCCACCAGGCTCCCCCGTCCCTGGGATTCTCCAGGCAAGAGTACTGGAGTGGGATGCCATTGCCTTTTCCAGAAGAATGTATACATACATAAAAGATGTAATACATACATACATACATACTCTGTTAACCTCAAATACAACAGCAACTTTAATAGAAACTTAGCATAAAAGCACCAAATAAATATGTGTTAAACAGAAGAACAAATATATAAAAATGAATTAAAGACATTATCTGTACAATGTCAGATTGTTGTCCGAAATGCATAAAGTTAAATCACTTCACCAAATGTTTTGCTCAACTGATGTTGAGCAGGTAGCTATTTAGTCACAGTGATTGAATATATAGCATTTATGGACTTCCCTGTTGGCTTAGTTGGTAAAGAACACACCTGCCAATGCAGAGATGCTGGTTCGACCCTGGATCAGGAAGATCCCGTGGTGTAGGGAATGACAATACACTCCAATACTCTTGCCTGGGAAATTCCACGGACAGAGGAGCCTGGTGGGCTACAGTCCGTGGGGTCACTAGGAGTCGGACACGACTGAGCGACTTCACTTTCACTTTTCACTTTCATGCATTGGAGAAGGAAATGGCAACCCACTCCAGTGGTCTTACCTGGAGAATCCCAGGGACGGGGGAGCCTGGTGGGCTACAGTCCGTGGCGTTGCATGAGTCCTACACAACTTTGTGACTAAACCATCACCACTATGCTGCTGCTGCTGCTAAGTCGCTTCAGTCGTGTCTGACTCTGCGCGACCCCATAGACGGAAGCCACTATATATGTATATAAAGTATATACACCTTGAGATTATTTGACTTTTGTCAATAAAACACCATATAATGGACAGATATTTTTGATTCTTCATTTAGAGGCTTTACTATTATGTAGTAATAGCAAAAATAAAATGCTATATTTTGCATACTACTGCTTATGTTTGGAGAAAGGAAATGGCAACCCACTCCAGTATTCTTACCTAGAGAATCCCATGGACATAGGAGCCTGGTGGGCTACAGTCCACGGGGTCGCAAAGAGTCAGACACGACTGAGCGACTTCACTTCACTTCACTGCTTATATTAAGTGTCAGATCTGCAGCCTGTGTGTTTGGGCATTTTTGTTGCCTAACATGGTGACTAAATGAATCTTCTCACATGAATTCTTATTGATTACTAGCTGCTCATGGCAACTGCAACAACATAATTTTTGCAAGAAATTATGTTCTACCCTATTTTGTTAAAAAGTAAGAATATTTTGAAGTGGTTAAATTAAACCATGTTCAATTAGACGCAAAAATACTGAAATTTTATCTCTTTGGAGAGTACCATATTCTGTGGTTATGAAAGATGCTAAGATGAAACAGCCATGGGCACTGCCTTTTAAGAGCTTACAAAGAGTTGACTCCTTGGAAAAGACTATGATGCTGGGAGGGATTGGGGGCAGGAGGAGAAGGGGATGACAGAGGATGAGATGGCTGGATGGCATCACTGACTCGATGGACGTGAGTCTGAGTGAACTCCAGGAGTTGGTGATGGACAGGGAGGCCTGACGTGCTGCGATTCATGGGGTCACAAAGAGTCGGACACGACTGAGCGACTGAACTGAACTGAACTGAAATGTGTCATGTCATAGAGAAAAACATGCTAAAATAAAGGTTTGCTTCTAGACAGAAAGTTCTAGAAAGAACTTTAATCAGCAGTTTTTCTAAATGTGCTGTATGCTGTGCCATGCTAAGTTGCTTCAGTTGTGTCTGACTCTCTGGGACCCCATGGACTTTAGCCTGCCAGGCTCCTTTGTCCATGGGATCCTCCAGACAAGAATACTGGAGTGGGTTGCCACTCTTCCGGACCCAGGGATTGAACTCGTGTCTCTCGTGTCTCCTGCTTTGGTAGGCAGGTGTTTTACCACTAGCACCACCTGGAAATAACATTGTAGAATTAAATAGTTTTTGTGGAGGAAACGGCTTAGGGAATATAGAATTAAACAGTTTTTGTGGGGAAAATGGCATAGAATTACAGGAAGCTTTTTAGTCAAAGCAGCTGTTCTTGTAATTTGTGTGGGGTTTACTGAATTCACACAACCCAGAGGGCTGACTTACTCTGTCACCATGGTGGTTGCTCTCGTCTCATCACCCTACAATACTCAACTGTATGTAGAAGCCACAAAAGGTTTACAGTGTCTAACAAATGGAGTTGATGAGATTTTAAGGCTGTAGCTCTCACCACTCTAGGACCATGTAACAAACTGAGATTTTTTTTTTTTTTTCCATTTTAAAAATACCGTGGGGGGGAGGAAGGGAGTCTTTGAACATGTTGTACATAGCCGCATAGAGAAGATGTGTTGTGGAATTTCTACCGCTGTGAGGGCTTCGGAGAGATATCGACACCCAACTCTTTAAAGGCCCGTACCTTATGCTTCTGTCCTCCTAATTCACACCCGCTGGCTATAATGGAAGAAGGGGCCTCTTTTGCTCCTCACCCAGCTGTTCCCGTAAGTGCAAGCTTCTTCCACGGAGAAGACCTGGATCTCCCTGGGGCCAGCACTGCACAGCGTTCTCTCTCCAGTACCCTCCTGAGGCCAGCTGGATTGCGGAGGCATAAATGGTGCACTGTGTTTGTCTTTGCCTTGGCCTCATATTCCTTGGGACCATCCTCAGCCTTCCTGAACTTTGCTATGTGACGCACGGATGAAACATTTCTCTCCCCAGCCATTTTCATAGTGCCATTGTCTTAGACAGTGAAGGGAGGATCATGCTTCTCATACAGATAGAGTCAATTGATTTCCATTCAGGGTGAGTCATGTTTGCTTTAATTGGTACATCATCAATGTCCATTCTACTAAGACAGCCAGTATGCTCTTTGATGAATTGCTTTTAATTTTGCTCTGACAGTTTGTGGTGGATTCTCAAAGGTGATATTACATTATTCATTGAAAACTGGAAATTCTAATTCTATGGCCTCATAGCAGCACACTGACACGAAATCATACTCATTTGAAAGAGAATAATGCTAACATTTTGAATTATCCATGCCAGCTTCCATATTGTGCTAATCAAAGAAGGATGCATAAAAAGGTACTAATAAAAGACACAGAGTCAGGGGAAAAAAAGACCATTTAATTGAAAAGTGAATTTCTATCTGAGATTGAATCCTAGTAATTAAAATTGAATTACTAAAAGTAGACTTGAGTGGGTTTCAAGACATCATTTAGAACTGAGACAAACTTGGTTTCCACTTCAATTTTAGTTAAGAATTAAGTTTTTCATTCTATAGCAAAATCACAAACTGATTTATAAAGAGTATGAAAGATATTTAATCAAATAATAATGACTAATAAATACACATATATTATTTCATTTACTCCCATTTTACATAACTGAATAGAAGTAAACAAACCATCATGTGTGTGCGTGTGCACTCAGTCGTGTCTGACTCTTTGTGACTCCATGAACTGTAGCCCACCAGGTTCCTCTGTCCATGAAAATTTCCAGGCAAGATTACTGGAGTGAGTTGCTATTTCCTTCTCCGGGTGATTTTCCCAACCCAGGGATCAAACCCGCGTCTCTTGTGTCTCCTACAGTGGCAGGTGAACTCTTTACCAGTGAGTCACAAGGGAAGCCCTATTCCTAGTTAAATAATCTGGGAAACATTCATACTTTACATAGAGGCTGCCTGCATTTGATGCTATTATCTGAGTAGAGAATTTTAAATTTGAAAGAAATATTGGGAAGTGTCTAACTGAACACCTTCACAAGTGAAGAAAAACTGGTTAAGAGATCTTAAATAACCTAAAGTGCAGCAAGTAAGAAAGACATAATTAATATTGGGTCTCTTGACTCCTACTCACATAATTTCTACCATGTAATTCATAAAGCTTTTTCTTATCTGTTTTAAATTACTGCTATCATATATCATTTGATATATTTATTTGAATTTTCAAATCCACTGAGAAACCTGGCATATTCCTTAAGCTAGAAAGACAAATGGTGTTACTCATTAATTCAACATATATTTATCACATCCCTACAAGACAAAGTCGTAACTTTAAAGTGAAAGTGAAAGTCGCTCAGTCATGTCTGACTCTTTGCGACCTCATGGACTATACAGTCCATGAATTCTCCAGGCCAGAATACTGGAATGGGTAGCCTTTCCCTTCTCCAGGAGATCTTCCCAACCCAGGAATCAAACTGGGGTCTCCTGCATTGCAGGTGGATTCTTTACCAACTGAGTTATCAGGGAAGCCCACGCACACTAAGGGACAGGAAAAACAGGGGAAAGCAGATGTGTGATACAGTAAGGTTATCATAGAGCATTATGAGTAGAGTAGGGGCTCAGAGCAATCCTAGCCAGAGGTTGTGTAATGAGGTTGGTTTCACACTGAACCCTGAATGATTAATAGTTGTTTCCACTACAATGCAGTATATTCCAGGATTAGGGAGCAGAGTATGAAGCAGAGCGTGGAAAGGCTCAGAAGTGAGACTGTGCAGTACTTATACTTTCAGGGATATGCCAGGAGGTTGATTTTACTGAAGCTGAGTGAATGACAAGAGAAATGAGTCAAGAGGTATGCAAGGTTCAATAATATTTGAACTTTAAACTGAGGGAAATAGAGATCTGGTGAAGGGGTTTAAGGAGGAGACACAAAGTTCACTGTGGTCCAAGGGCAGGGACCGGCACCTCTGTGGTCAGGGTAATCATCTTGCTATGCGACTTCCTGATTTGCATTGGTTTTCCCTTCTCCTTAGGATAGAGTCTAATCTCCTTACACAATTTACAGGGATCTGCTTCTGTTTCTTCTACCTTGGTGCCAAAGACTTTAAATAGCTTTTTGAAAAGGTTTAAAAGAGATGAGTGGGGAGGAGAGGGGTACGGTGGGAGTCAGAGAGGTTTGTGAGGTGGAAGAACCCCATAAACAACACATTTTTATTTGAGAACTCAAATAAAGTTTATTTTTATTTGAGAAAATATTTTTTTATTTGAGAAATAAATTTTTGAGAATTTATTTTTACTTGAGAAAATATTTTTCTTTGACTTGTAATTGGATGAATATAGAGACATCAAACAGGAAGGATAATTGTGTACTGAAAGACAAAAATCATACTAAATAAATGTGTATCACATACCTTGATTTGTATATTTGAGTCACTGAAGTATATATATTATTGAAGCAACTCTGGTTTCTTCTTTCTTAAAAGCTTATTGTGAAACATGTAAGACATAGACATAGAAAGTATATTATGAGGTAACCCTTACACCTAGTTATATACTATAAAATAAAATAATACCAAATTGCTTAAAGCCCCAAGGTGCCCCTCTTTGATTTTATCTCCCTGCCCTCACCTGAACAGTCACCAGCATTATGAATTTGGTGACACCTCCTTAGGAGATAAACTAAGAATTCATTCTCACTGTGTCATTTTCCTGAAAGTTAAATGACCACTAATCAGGATTAGTATAATGTTGATTTATTATTTGACACTATGAGAAATTCTCAATTTTGAAAAAGTTTAAAGCATATTTTTATACAAACAGCAAAATGAACTTTAAAAGATGGCTTAAGCCCTGCAGGATAAGTAAATTCTCATGTAAACCAGACAGTCTGGGCATTATAATAAAAGATAAAGCTTATGAGCTAAACTAAAGCTCTTGATTTGACTGGTGTTCCTAATTTCATGCCATTTCCTTATTCTCATGGTGTTTAATATGGTATTTTGGGCTCAGAATGATTTTTTTCCAGGGTTAAGCCTCTTAGGCTGAAATACCAGTCTTCCTTGTGAATGTTACAGTTCATTTGGTAAAAGTGCTGTCTGTTTATACAGGTGAGCAGGGCAAGTCCAGACACTGGACTAGTTGATGTGAGATGAGAAGGGGAGAAGATGGGACGTAAGTCCAGAAGCACATGTGCTGCTGCTGCTGCTAAGTCGCATCAGTCGTGTCCGACTCTGTGCGACCCCATAGACGGAAGCCCACAAGGCTCCTCTGTCCCTGGGATTCTCCAGGCAAGAACACTGGAGTGGGTTGCCATTTCCTTCTCCAATGCATGAAAGTGAAAAGTCAAAGTGAAGTCGCTCAGTCGCGTCCGACTCTTAGCGGCCCCATGGACTATAGCCTACCAGGGTCCTTGGTCCATGGGATTTCCCAGGCAAGAGTACTGGAGTGGGGTGCCATTGCCTTCTCCTAGAAGCACATCACCAGATATTAATAAAGTCCACGTGGTACTCTTTGCTTATCTAATAACTTAAATCCTGGTCACGTTAAATTCACTCTGTCACTGGAGGATAGTTAACCATTTTCTGTAAGACAGGAGTACTTGGTCTTGCACAGATTTAGCTTCAATAGTTTTAGTATTCAGAGTGAAATATTTCAGCTTTACAGCAATAAAGAGATGCAATTATTTTTTACCAGATTACTTTTCCCCATCTTTTTGAAAGTCTCAATTACATTTTGATTCATTGATCATTTCTGAAACAAACATACAGTTCTTGAGGCTCTGAAAGTTCCATTTTTTTGTCTTTGGAGAAAAATAAGTTTCAGTCTCATAATCACAAAATATTAATATAAACATCCACAGCAGCTTCTTTGAGACACGATTGCATCAGGTGTTGGGAAGTCAATACAAATTTCCTGAAGAGAGCCCAAGTATTTCCTTGAGGATGCAAGCAGATCCCACTGTGCCTGCTGTTTATGAGTCCTTTAAACCAAGCACACTTCAAAGGCAGGGATTATCTCAAAAGACACATGTAACTCAAACATCCATTGAGTTTCTCTGAGCTTGTAACTCTCCAGCCTCTCTATTCCCTTGCATGAGACAGAGTAGTGTCCTGGGGCCTCTGCCCTCCCTACAAGGGTTGACGCAATCATGTAAGATGGACCAGGTAAATCAAATGACCAGATAAATCAAATGTAGTCTTCCCAGACTACAGAAACCCGTGGTGAATTCCAGTGGGCAGTGCCTCCCGGATCCACTGCTCGTATTCTCCGTCATGGCTACCCCACAGACCCGCAGTCTAAGCTCCTAGCTGTCAGGTTCAGTGCCGTTAGTATGAGCCTGGTCTTACTCACCAGCTCCTTGCCTGTATCTTCCCTGCTTCCATTTCTGGTATTGATTAAACAGGACCTGTCTTTTACTGTTAAAGTTTCTTTCTTCCTTTCTGTGGGCAACAGGCTTTTCAACTAAGGCTACCCTGGTGTGGCTCACACGGTAAAGAATCCACCTGCAATGCGGGAGACCCAGGTTCAATTGCTGGGTAGGGAAGATCTCCTGGAGAAGGGCATGGCAACCCCCTCCAATATTTTTGCCTGGAGAATCCCCATGGACAGAGGAACCTGGCAGGCTATAGTCCATGAGGTCACAAAGGGTCGGACACAACTGAGCGACTAAGCACAGCACACCAGATAAAACAGTGGGCTGTCCAGATTAGATTTGGGTTTAATTTTTTTTTTTTTTAGTATAAATATATCTCAGATATTTCATGGGGTATATTCACGGTAAAATTTTATTTGTTATTTGAAAATCAATTTTTTCTTAATTGGGCAATTTTGTTCTCTTTTTTTTTCTGAATCAGGCAATCCTACTTTCAACTAGCTTTTGATAGCCCAGACCCCAGAAGACCACTGTACTTTTGGCCCCTGGATGATAGCCAAGCTCGTTCAAGTTTGTAGCACCCTCTGCTGGGAAGCCAGACCACATTTTTGACTTGAGCTCTGCTCTGAAGCTGTGAGCAGTGAGCAAAGGGTAGTTCTGGAAGAAAGTATAAGATAATAATGGGGAATAGTGAGTAAATCTGTTTATATGAAGCATGGAGTATTTTGAAGAACTGGGCCATACATTTTTTCCCATCAATTATTTTAAATTTAGGAATTCTTACAGTCATATGAAGTCACTTATTGTTCAATTAATTTTGGAATCATGACACTTGTGTTTTATTTCTTCTACTCCATAATGAATATACATCAAACTATTACAAAATTCTTTTGTAACTTGGATCCCAGAAAATGTCAACTATCTTTAAAGTCTTGTTTTGTAGCTTCTTGAGGGTTGCAAGAACAAAAGATAGAAATAGGATGTTATTTTCTAGTGATTAGTGTTTGTGGCACAGTAGTAAAGAATCTGGGAGAAGGCAATGGCACCCCACTCCAGTACTTTTGCCTAGAAAATCCCATGGACAGAGCAGCCTGGTAGGCTGCAGTCCATGGGGTCGCTAGAGTCGGACACAACTGAGCAACTTCACTTTCACTTTTCACTTTCATGCATTGGAGAAGGAAATGGCAACCCACTCCAGTGTTGTTGTCTAGAGAATCCCAGGGACGGGGGAGCCTGGTGGGCTGCTGTCTATGGAGTTGCACAGAGTCAGACATGACTGAAGCGACTTAGCAGCAGCAGCAGCAGTAAAGAATCTGCCTGCCAATGCAGGAGACACAGGTTCAATCCCTGGGTCAGGAAGATTCCTGGAGAAGAAAATGGCAATCTGCTCCAGTATTCTTGCCTGAAAAATTCTATGGGCAGAGGAGCCTGGTAGGCTACTGTCCATTGGGTTGCAAAGAGTCAGACACGACTGAGCGAATGAGAAATAGACAATTTGAAACTAACTTCTAATTGGAGAAAATTGCTACTAGTTGGAGAAATGGCTTCTGTTTTTCATGACAATGTTATTTTTAAATTATATTTTCTTCTTTGTGAGAGTCCTTCAGATCTTTTTCCACAGTAACTTTTCCACAGTAATTTGATAGGCACTTGCTGCAAAGTTGCTGAGGTGTGGGGAAGTATTTATAGTAAATAAGTCTTTCACCCTTTGGAATCAAGTAGTATGAAAATGGACAGCTAGTAGGTTGACTGAGCCAAATGCAAATTTTACAGGGCAGCGTACCCTGGCCTGTATGTTACGAACAGCTTTGTATCTGGTGGCCAACATCAAACTCCCCATCAGTTTCTTGAAATGTGAGGAGAAACTTGCATAATTCACTGAGTGGAAAACAGAAGGCATATTCTGGCCTATTCAAGGTATGTTCTGCCTTGAATTGTAGTTTTGGTAGACTCAGGACAGTTGTTGGCTGGGTAAAGAAGAAATGTGGAGCCAGAAAAATCTATCTCTGAGATGTTGCTGGGCTCCATTCTCCGGAAGGGCCTATGTCTTTCCCACACAGGGTTGTAGGAGAGATGTGCCCTTGACCATGACTCTGGCAGCCTGGACAGATGGTGATGGTGCAGCCCCCAGTGCTCAGACTGGTGGGAGAACATTCACAAGTCAGAGAGTTCCCGGTCAACTTCTGGAGAAATTTTCTATTGAGGACTGATGCCTGGTTTCAGACACAAGGCAATATTCTGGCCACAAGGGGAGCAACCAGAACCAGCAAAGCAGAATAACAGATGGCTGTTCAGCATGAAAGTGTCTGAGGCAGGCTTCATAGCTCAATCCTGCAGAATGAGCCCACATGTGTGTCAGATATAAGGGAGTTCTGAGGTGCTTTGACTCATGGATCATATGGGAATGAACTTCTGGCATACCGTGTCCCAGGGAGCTTAGCAAATAAAGCTGAGGGGTGGGAGAGGTCAGTGGGGCAGCACAACCAACTTGAGCATCTGGAAGCTGTAGGAACAGTGGCTCACAAAGTCTCCTGTTTGAAGCACGATAGAGAAGAAGCTTAGGCAGAAAATACTAGCTTACATTAAAGGATGAAAACTGACAGCCCAGCAGATGTTTGGGGGGCTTAGTAACGGTTATCCACTCCAGTATTCTTGCCTGGAGAATCCCAGGGACAGAGGAGCCTGGTGGGCTACAGTTCAGGGGGTTGCAAAGAGTTGGACACGACTGAGTGACTAACACACACACATACACATAGTGTGGAAAGAAATCAGAAGATCTGAAAGTTAAATATGCTTTCACATTTGTCACAGTTACCAACACTCCCTGTGGCCTTACACAGGCTGTTTCACATTTTAAGATATCTAGCTGCTGGGTCCCTAATGCCATCTGAATCTGGAAACTACTTTTTGTTTGATTGACCTGGGAGGCTGAGAAAGGCTGGAATCTTCAGAAGTAGATTGGATCCAGCTGTGAGAAACTAGATCAACCAGAGGTAGAAAAGGTAAAGTAGCTGCTGACATTGCTAAAGGGAAAACTGTCATTACAAGTATTATCAAAGATGTCTGGTTACTCTGACACAAAAACTAGCTAAGCTTCATGTCAATTGAGGAAGCCAAGGCCAGTCTCTCTTAATTACAGGGAACCAACAGACACATATTTTTGCCATTTCATGCTGTTCATGGGGTTCTCAAGGCAAGAATACTGAAGTGGTTTGCCATTCCCTTCTCCAGTGGACCATGTTTTGTCAGAACTCTCCACCATGACCCATCCGTCTTAGGTGGCCCTACACAGCATGGCTCATAGTTTCATTGAGTTAGACAAGGCTGTGGTCCATGTGATCAGTTTAATTAGTTTTCTGCGACTGTGGTTTTCATTCTGCCCACCCTCAGATGGATAAGGATAAGAGGCTTATGGAAGCTTCCTGATAGGAGAGACTGATTTTGGAGAAAACGGGGTCTTGTTCTGATGCTGACAAAGGTACATCCAGTCAAAGCGATGGCTTTTCCAGTAGTCATGTATGGATATGAGAGTTGGACTATAAAGAAAGCTGAGTGCAGAAGAACTGATGCTTTTGAACTATGGTGTTGAAGACTCTTGAGAGTCCCTTGGACTGCAGGAGATCAAACCAGTCAATCCTAAAGGAAATCAGTCCTGAATATTCATTGGAAGGACTGATGCTGAAGCTGAAACTCCAATACTTTGGCCACGTGATGCGAAGAACTGACTCATTGGAAAAGACACTGATGCTGGGAAAGATTGAAGGCAGGAGAAGGAGACAACCGAGGATTAAATAGTTGGATGGCATCAGCAACTCAATGGACATGAGTTTGAGCAAGCTCCAGATGTTGTTGATGGACAGGGAAGTATGGCATGCTGCAGTCCATGGGGTTGCGAAGAGTCAGACATGACCGAGTGACTGAGCTAAACTGAACAGACACATTTTGTAAGGACTCCAGGTTGTATGCTATACTTATTTGAGTGGAAGAAAACTAGATAAGCAAGCTTTCCAGAGATTGCACAACAACCAAAGGTCTATCTTACCTATGAGGTCATTGGACGATATCTTAAATAGGTTCAGGAAACCTGTTTTGGATAAAATTTAGGTGCTCCTAAAGAGATGCTAAAGGATATCCTTTAGGTTACAGTTTGAAAAGCCACAGTATCACCTGTAATGGTCACTATCGCAAAGGATTCTGTTTGAATTTATAGACTTGCGCCAATCTGAAACCAGAAAACATGATCTTAGCAAAACAACCCTAAAAATGAGGCTTTTGCAAATTAGTCCTCTAATAGTTGAGATAATTTAGCTACAGTATATTATACAGTGGTGAGCTAAAAAGGAAGCAAAAGTTGCCTAGCACAGGGTCTACATTGGTTTTCAATAAATTTTTGGTGAAAGAATAAATGAATTTTCAGAGAACTGAAACTGCATTCAGAGAGATATAAAGTACTCTTTGTATCAGTAAGAGTGTCATCTTAATAATCTGTCAACACAGATCCAGCTGGACAGTTTCAAGGCTTTCTTCTACTACATAATCCTCTCTAGTAAGCCAGAAGATAAACAGTTCCGGAAAGGCACTTGAATGTTTGTAACTGTAGCCTAAAAGGAAGTGAACCAATGGATATCTAAGGAAGGCACTTTCAAAGGATGATTTAACTGAACTGCAAAAGAAATCCTAGAAAACCAATTTATAACATACAGTCAAATGTCAAAAACAATTGCTTTCAAGAATCTAAAATATTTCACTGGTATATTATGTGGTCTATTTCCACTTAAAAATGCTCACTTATAGTTGGAACATGTAGGGATTTTTTTAACTCCACAAGTTTTACTTTTCTTCCACTTGTTTTCAATGGTGGACTTTCTGAGCATGTAATGTGTGCTGAACACTGGGGCTATAAGCAGGGCAAACGTATGTATGACTTCCATGCACTTTTTGTACAAAATTTACTTCAAACTTTCGTGAAGTTAGCTAATTTTGTTCCATTAAAACAAACCTAGGTCCTATTAACTGTTAACAGATATGATGCAATAACAGGATTCTCAATATTTTGGAGAATAAAAATGAACGAGATTCAAGTTTGAGCAGTTGGTATGAAAATATGTTATAACTGAAATTATATGCCTCAAAGTAAGAGCAATGAAGCAGAACTGAACTTGTTCTTACCTACTAATGAGACATCATCAACAGGATGACATTTAGTCACAAGCATAGTCACTGCCATGGACAAGCCTGGATATGCTGCCTTTATTTACAGAGTGACAAGTCTGGGAAATTCAGCATAATATTAGTTTTCTGCATGTTTTTCTCTTGAAGTATCTTCCATTTGACAGAGGCTTTAGTATTGTATTTGGGGGGACTCATTTGAGGGGCTAGTGATGCTTATAAAAAACTGCTGCCCAGGAATTGAGCATTCAGTTGGTGATTGTGTTAAAAATAGCTGAGGTTCATATAATCCATCCAGACCTTCACACACACACATACACACCGCTCTTAAACCATTTATGGAATCTTTTTCCTTGAGGTGGTCCTTAATGATTATTTTAATCTAGTTTCATCTGCACAGCTATATTAGAACTATTGACACATAGAAAGAAGTGATCCAGGCAAATCTTTTTAGTAAAGTCTTATTTAAAAGTAGGAAACAACTTTGCAATGTAAAATAAAATAACTAAGAAATTGATTTAATATAGAACTGTGATATGAGATAATAATTAAAATAGTTATATAGAATATGTATTATAAATTTAACAAAAACTGTCAGGCTAATAATTTAACATAATCACCTCCTTGAGTACTTTTACTTCTCTGAAAGAAGGGAGAGAGCAGTTCAATCACTTAGACTGCATGAAATAAGGTCTCTGGGAAGCTTTTGTTCATCAAGGGGATAGCTGGATCAATTTCCCATTACTGGTTTCCGTGAAGGTGTGATATTACCAGTAATACAATACTAAGATGAAATGAGAATTTGTCAACTACTTCTGCAACACCTCATCTATGCAATACTATTAAAGACCATACCCTTATCTGTAGTACTACCTATATAGGAAAAAAAGAGAAAGGGATAAAAACACAAAATAAACCTCTGTATAAAAGAATCTTGCCTATTGACTATCACAATAGAGACTACAAGTGATAATTTGGAATGAAGAATGATGAAAAGGATAAATATGTATATAAATCTAGAGCAACAGTTTTCAAACTCTAGTGTAAATTATTAAAAACTGAAAGGCTGTCCGGATGACAGTTTGAGATCCCTCACCAGGATTTCTGATTCAGTATGTCAGGGTTGGGAAGTTACATTTCTAATAACTTCCCAGGTGATGGTACTGGCCTGGGGTACCTACTTTGAGAAACACTGAGAAATATTAGTTGTAAAACAATGATATCTTGTGGGGCTTAAAATTTGTATATAGTTAAAATCAATGTATATACTGACAGTTATTTTGTGACAATGGTAGCTCTTCTGCTCATTAGGAAAAACATAGTCTTTTCAATAAATAGTCTCAGTAAATGGTGCTGAGTCAATTGGATATTCACATAGGGAAAAAAACCAGTGCTTGATCTTTCCCACACCCTGCACTAAACTTGGTCTCAGGTAGACCGTAGGAGGTCCAAATGTGAAAGGCAAAAGAATAAAACAACTAAAAGGTAATATCAGAGAATATCTCAGTGACCTAAAACATTCTTGAACAGGACACAAAAACGCTATATGTAGGAAAAAAATTAAGCTACATTAAAATTTTAAATTATGTTAATCAAAAGACACTATTAAAAAGAGTAAAAAAAACAAGTCACAGACTGGAAGAAGATAGTTGTAACATATATAACTGACAAGGGATTCATATTCTGAATCTATAAAGAACTATAACTATAATAAACAATCCACTATAAAAGGGGGCAAAATTTTCAAAATGATACTTCACAAAAAAGGTTATACAAATGGTCAAATGTATGGAAACTTCATAACCTCATTAGCAATCATGGAAATATGTATGAAAACCACTAAGAAATTCTCCTGTTTAAAATCAAAACATAGTTTTAATTAAAATACTGTTAAAATGATAAACAGTAGTAAGAACTTATGAGAACTGTGGTACAGTGAAAAACCTTACATACTGTTAGAAGCAGGGTGAAATGACACAGTCATTAGGATATAAATAGTTTGGCATTGTTTACTGAATTTGATGGTGTTCTCTGGCAGCTCAGCAGTAAAGAATCCACCTGCCAATGCAGGAGACATGGGGCCCATCCCTGGGTTGATGGCAACCTGCTCCAGTATTCTTGCCTGGGAAATTCCATGGACAGAGGAGCCTGACGGGCTACAGTCCATGAGGTTGAGAAAGAGCTGGACACAACCGAGTAACTAAACAACAGTGATAACAACTGAATTTGAAAATGCATATTCCACACGACCCAGCAATTTCATTCCTAGGTTATGTCCACATGCACTAAGAGACTTGTACCAGAATGTTCATACATCATGACTCCTAATAGTCCCAAAGAGAAAACGACACAATTTTCATGAATAGGAGAATGGATAAGAATGTCATTTGTAAAATGGAATTCTATGCGTTATCACTGATTATGGGTGAACTAATGGCACCCCACTCCAGTACTCTTGCCTGGAAAATCCCATGGATAGAGGAGCCTGGTGGGCTGCAGTCCATGGGGTCGCTAAGAGTCAGACACGACTGAGCGACTTCACTTTCACTTTCCACTTTCATGCATTGGAGAAGGAAATGGCAACCCACTCCAGTGTTCTTGCCTGGAGAATCCCAGGGATGGAGAAGCCTGGTAGGCTGCAGTCCATGGGGTCGCACAGAGTCGGACACAACTGAAGCGACTTAGCAGCAGCAGCAACTACATGCAACCAGTTAGGTGAGTCTTATAATATTGAAAGAAAGTAACCAATCACAAAATCACATATGAATGGTTATATTTATTTAAGTCAAAGAAAAAAAGACTAATTTGTAGGGCATAGTTACTTAGTTTGCAAAATTTTAAAGAAAGACAAGTGATTTGAAGTGATGATTTCCAAAATGAAGATAGAATGGTTTCATTTTTGGGGAAGAAAAGCCAGTAGTTATGAGGGAAGGATAAGGGGGCTTTTTTGGGTACCTGCAATGTTCTATTCCTTAACCTGAGTAGGTGTTTAGTTTATAATATGTCACTGAATTATACATCTCGTTTTGTGTCTCTTATGGTATGTATATTTTATTGGACAACAAATGGGATAAAATGCTTTAAAACAAAAACCACTCTCTCCATTTTAATACAGCAGTAAAGCAAACTGTCTTTTTGGTTGCTTGAAAACACCTGAAGTCATTAATTTAATCATTTTCTAATTATGACTTAATTATTCCTGTTGCTTAGTTAATTTATTTTCATATTCTAGTTTCTACATTGCTGTAGTCCATGGGGTGGCAAAGAGTCGGACATGAATTAGTGACTAAACAACAACAGTTTTTACATTACTTTCCATTAATTTGTCAAAGTGAGTTAATTTTGAATGAGAATTAAATGCTCTAGTGTCATCTGGATAAACATCTTGTTTCATTCTTAGGAGGCTTTCCATGTTTATTTTGGCTTCAGAGCTGATTTCAAGTGTACAAGGGAGACAGAATAAAAGTACAATCATTGAAGGACTTAGTAATTTGTAAATAAACTAACTGGCCAACTCCAACAATGCTACTTACATGGCAGAAGTGATCTGTATCATATACTGATATGTTGAAATGAACCTTTTTGAGGCAACTGTGTTATTGATATATAATGAAAATATCATCACTGAACATGGGCTATACCATTTCAATGACCAACAGGTTTCATTTTATAAATTCTCCTCTAAAATTAATATTTCCATCTCAGGGAACAAAATTAAGCAGTGTTAAGCACCTTGAAGGATTTGAGATGTAACCCTTCCTGCAAGCCAACAAGTTAGATGGCCAGTTTCATGGATGCAAAACTCCTGGGTTACAGATGAAAGACTCAGACTCAGCAAGCAGTCTGAACATCAGCATATTTGGGGTTGGTTTTCTGAGGCCAATTCCCACAAGCCTAAGAGAAGAGTTATATTTGCATACCCAGTGGGTGGCCTTACAGGAGAGTAACTCTTGAGTTGAAGGAAACCAAATAAATCTGCTTGCCCTTTGTTCAGGAGGGAGACAGTCTCTCTCTTCCTCTAAAGCCCTAAGCAAACCAGTCCTTCCTTCAGATGGAAGTGCTATCTGCAGCTTCTAAGGCTCTTCCAAAGCTGCTTACTATGCACACAGCCTTGAAAAGATGGTCTTGAAAAAAAGATAGTTAGTGCCTTGCTCATAAGACATGAAGAAACATGAGACCCATGGAGAACTGTGTCTCCTTATTGCTGATAGTTAAAACCTCTCTATGCATTTGATATGAATCATTTTCCTCAGTTAGAAATTGAAAGCTCAATACTGTCCTACACTGAATTTTTCAGTTTTTTTGGAAATAGGAACCCAAATATTTTAACAATTCATGTTGCACTCAGAATGCCTTTGAGAGTCGTGAACACATAAAGTCCTAGAAGGACTTTGAATATATATAGTGCATATATATATATATTATATATGGATATATATGTATGTGTGAAGTGAAGTGAAGTTGCTAAGTTATGTCCAACTCTTTGTGACCCCATGGACTATAGCTTACCAGGCTCCTCCGTCCATGGGATTTTTCTGGGCAAAGGTACTGGAGTGGGTTGTCATTTCCTTCTCCTATATATATATATATATATATATTCCTTCTCTATACTACATTTTTAATATATATGCACTATACATTAATATATGTATATATATGTATAGTGCATATATATAAAATATGTAGTCCTTAAGTCATTTCAGTGGTGTCCCATTCTTTGCGACCCTATGGACTATAGCCTGCCGGGCTTCTCTGTCCATGGGATTCTCCAGGCAAGAATACTGGAGTGGATTGCCAAGCCCTCCTCCAGGGGATCTTCTCACCCAGGGATCTAACCCTCTCTCTTAAGTCTCCTGCATTGGCAGGCGACTTGTTTTTACCACTAACACCACCTGGGAAGCCTATATATATACATATATATAGATAGATAGATAGATAGATAGATGTGCGTGTTTGTATAAACATCTATAAGGTTTATTTTCCACCTCCCTTATCTTTGAGGATAATGACTACGATTATCAAAAATGTATACAAAATGTATACGATTTTTTCTTATTCTAGTTCCTGCTTTACTTTGTGTTGATTTAATTAATAAAGTGGTATATAGGACTGCCATATCTTTCAGAATTTTCCACAGTTTATTGTGATCCACACAGTCAAAGGTTTTGGCATAGTCAATAAAGTAGAAATAGATGTTTTTCTGGAACTCTCTTGCTTTTTTGATGATCCAGTGGATGTTGGCAATTTGATCTCTGGTTCCTCTGCCTTTTCTAAAACCAGCTTGAACATCTGGAAGTTCACAGTTCACATATTGCTGAAGCCTGGCTTGGAGAATTTTGAGCATTACTTTACTAGCATGTGAGATGAGTGCAATTGTGCGGTACTTTGAGCATTCTTTGGCATTGCCTTTCTTTGGGATTGGAATGAAAACTCACCTTTTCCATTCCTGTGGCCACCTCTGAGTTTTCCAAATTTGCTGGCATATTGAGTGCAGCACTTTCACAGTATCATCTTTCAGGGTTTGAATTAGCTCAACTGGCACTCCATCACCTCCACTAGCTTTGTTCGTAGTGATGCTTTCTAAGGCCCACTTGACTTCACATTCCAGGATGTCTGGCTCTAGGTGAGTGATCACACCATCATGATTATCTGGGTTGTGAAGATCTTTTTTGTACAGTTCTTCTGTGTATTCTTGCCATCTCTTCTTAATATCTTCTGCTTCTGTTAGGTCCATACCATTTCTGTCCTTTATTGAGCCCATCTTTGCATGAAATGTTCCCTTCGTATCTCTAATTTTCTTGAAGAGATCTCTAGTCTTTCCCATTCTGTTGTTTTCCTCTATTTTCTTTGCACTGATCACTGAGGAAGGCTTTCTTATCTCTCCTTACTAGTCTTTGGAACTCTGCATTCAGATGCTTATATCTTTCCTTTTCTCCTTTGCTTTTTGCTTCTCTTCTTTTCACAGCTATTTGTAAGGCCTCCTCAGACAGCCATTTTGCTTTTTTGCATTTCTTTTCCATGGGGATGGTCTTGATCCCTGTCTCCTGTACAATGTCATGAATGTCCGTCCATAGTTCATCAGGCACTCTATCAGATCTAGTCCCTTAAACCTATTTCTCACTTCCACTGTATAATCATAAGGGATTGGATTTAGGTCACATCTGAATGGTCTAGTGGTTTTTCCGAGTTTCTTCAATTTAAGTCTGAATTTGGCAATAAGGAGCTCATGATCTGAGCCACAGTCAGCTCCGGGTCTTGTTTTTGCTGACTGTATAGAGCTTCTCCATCTTTGGTTGCAAAGAATATAATCAATCTGATTTCAGTGTTGACCATCTGGTGATGTCCATGTTTAGAGTCATGGCATCTGGTCCCATCACTTCATGGGAAATAGATGGGGAAACAGTGGAAACAGTGTCAGACTTTATTTTTGGGGCTCCAAGATCACTGCAGATGGTGACTGCAGCCATAAAATTAAAAGACGCTTACTCCTTGGAAGGAAAGTTATGACCAACCTAGATAGTATATTCAAAAGCAGAGACATTACTTTGCCCACAAAGGTCCATCTAGTCAAGGCTACAGTTTGTCCATTGGTCACATATGGATGTGAGAGCTGGACTGTGAAGAAAGCTGAGCGCCAAAGAATTGATTCTTTTGAACTGTGGTGTTGGAGAAGACTCTTGAGAGTCCCTTGGACTGCAAGTAGATCCAACTAGTTCATTCTGAAGGAGATCAGCCCTGGGCTTTCTTTGGAAGGAATGATGCTAAAGTCGAAACTCCAGTATTTTGGCCACCTCATGCGAAGAGTTGACTCATTGGAGAAGACTCTGATGCTGGGAGGGATTGGGGGCAGGAGGAGAAGGGGACGACAGAGAATGAGATGGCTGGATGGCATCACTGACTTGATGGATGTGAGTCTGAGTGAACTCTGGGAGTTGGTGACGGACAGGGAGGCCTGGCATGCTGTGATTCATGGGGTCGCAAAGAGTCGGACACGACTGAGCGACTGATCTGAACTGATACAGGTCTGCCACCCCTCTTCTTTCTCTTTGTCAGCACCATCACCTTGAGAGCAATAACAGAAAGTCTGTTTTTTAATCTGAAGGTTCTAATAGTCATCAAATACAACAGTGTTTTCTTATCTTCAAGACCACCCATCCATAGACTGTAGGACAATGGCTCACACCCAGTTGAGTTCAGTTCAGTTCAGTCGCTCAGTCGTGTCCGACTCTTTGTGACCCCATGAATCACAGCATGCCAGGCCTCCCTGTCCATCACCATCTCCTGGAGTTCACTCAGACTCACGTCCATTGAGTTGGTGATGCCATCCAGCCATCTCATCCTCTGTCGTCCCCTTCTCCTCCTGCCCCCAATCCCTCCCAGCATCAGAGTCTCGCATGAGGTGGCCAAAGTATTGGAGTTTCAGCTTTAGCATCAGTCCTTCCAAAGAAATCCCAGGGCTGATCTCCTTCAGAATGAACTGGTTGGATCTGCTTGCAGTCCAAGGGACTCTCAAGAGTCTTCTCCAACACCACAGTTCAAAGGCATCAATTCTTCGGCGCTCAGCTTTCTTCACAGTCCAACTCTCACATCCATACGTGACCACTGGAAAAACCATAGCCTTGACTAAATGGATCTTTGTTGGCAAAGTAATGTCTCTGTTTTTCAATATGCTATCTAGGTTGGTCCTAACTTTTCTTCCAAGGAGTAAGTGTCTTTTAATTTCATGGCTGCAGTCACCATCTGCAGTGATTTTGGAACCCAAAAAGATAAAGTCTGACACTGTTTCCACTGTTTTCCCATCCACCTCCCATGAAGTGATGGGACCAGATGCCATGACCTTCGTTTTCTGAATGTTGAGCTTTAAGCCAACTTTTTCACTCTCCTCTTTCATTTTCATCAAGAGATTTTTTTAGTTCCTCTTCACTTTCTGCCATAAGGATGGTGTCATCTGCATATCTGAGGTTATTAATATTTCTCCTGGCAACCTTGATTGCAGCTTGTGCTTCTTCCAGCCCAGCGTTTCTCATGATGTACTCTGCATAGAAGTTAAATAAGCAGGGTGACAATATACAGCCTTGATGTACTCCTTTTCCTATTTGGAACCAGTCTGTTGTTCCATGTCCAGTTTTAACTGTTGCTTCCTGACCTGCATACAGGTTTCTCAAGAGGCAGGTCAGGTGGTCTGGTATTCCCATCTCTTTCAGACTTTTCCACAGTTTATTGTGATCCACACAGTCAAAGGCTTTGCATAGTCAATAAAGCAGAAATAGATGTTTTTCTGGAATTCTCTTGCTTTTTCGATGATCTAGCAGTTGTTGGCAATTTGATGTCTGGTTCCTCTGCCTTTTCTAAAACCAGCTTGAACATCAGGAAGTTCACAGAGAAATGGAGTAGCCATCATGGTCACACACAGTGGTGCTCAGTAGATATTTGTTACATTGAGTTAATCTGAACTCAGGACCCAATTCGACACTTTGTAAGCCAATCGTTTATAAAGGGACAGGCTCAGTAACACATGCTGTGCTTTGAAAATACAAGATATTAATTTTTCTCAAACCCTTAGTCATCTTAACCTCAAAGGCTTCGGTTCAATCATGATCATTCTAGTATACAGATGTATCAAACTGAGGGAACTATCAAATGCATCTCCAGAAACATGTTTTATTATGAAATGTAAGTCAAGGAGTGCCTGTTTTTCCTTTTCTGAAAACGGGTCCCCCCACCCACACCCCGGCTCATTTCCATCCTCTTCAATAGGAATTTAGCAGCCAGAGTTTGAAATACTATTCATATAAGTTCCTCCGGAGGCTTAATCATCAGCCCAATGCTGTGGAACCACTCTGGTCTTTTCTAAATCCAACATTTCTGTCAACAACAAATGCGGAAAGTACAAAATGTTTCCCTACTTCCACATCAAAATTACCTCCTACAGGAACTAGAAAATGTTGTGTCGCTGAATTACCATCTACCACAGCCACTCGCCGCCAGGCAGCTCAAGGGTCTTGCACACAAAGGGTGAGAGAGGGTCATGGGGAGGCTGCGGGGCGTCGCTACCCCGCCTGGCCCCGCGATGCCCGTCCCAAGTAGCCGGCCCGGGAGTTGGGGGACCAGGAGCGGGCTAAACCTGGGGCTTGGGATATTTGAATGCCACGGAAATTGCGGTCCTATCCAAACGAGTCAGGGCGAGAGGAGCGGAGTGCGTGCGCGAGCTGAGTGAGTGCTTACGTCGCAGCGAGATCTGTGCTGGGATAATTAGAGAGGAGTTGGGCTGAGCCGAGTCCTCTTTTAGCAGCGGCAGCCGGAGCCGCAGCAGCAGCAGCGGCCGCGGCTGCAGCCCGGAGGGGCGCGTCTGACTTCGGCCGCCCAGGCGCGCACAGGGTGAGGGCCCGGGGCCCGCAGCAGCCGCGCCCTCGGCCCCAGCGGCTCCGAGCGCACAAAGGCGGCTGCTGCCCGCGTGGCCTCCTCCATCCAGGCGTTCGATTCTCGCTCCCTTCCTTCTCTTCTCCGGCAGGCGAGAATGGCAGGGCCGGGCGAGGACCTGGGACAGCGGTGACCCTAGCTCTGGTCTCCCCCAACCCCCCTCCCCTCACCCCTCCCGCGGGGAGAGGAAGCGGCTGCTTGCCGACGATGTGGTCAGGGCTGCTCCCCAGTGCGTCTTCTGCCCGGGTCCCCGCTGCCGTCCCTCTTCTCTGCTCGCTCCATCCCACCGAGAGGAGTTGATGCTGCGATCGCCTCCGCCGCCTCCGAAGCCGCGGCTGATGGATGCCAGGGAGTGCCGCATTGCTTAGTGTCCCCGCCTCCGGGTTTGCTGGTAGGAGCTGGCTGCTCTTTCTTCTCTCTTGCTTTGGGGCATTGTAGAAAAGGTAGAGATATTTTAATTTTATTTTCCACTCCTCTTTCCCACCTTCTTTTACCCGCCTCCCCCCCCCCCCCCAGCCTCGCTTTTGAAATATACCTTTCCGGAGAGATATCCCTCCTCCCCCCGCCAGCCCCCCCTCCGCAGCAAGTCCGTTGAAATAAAGGGCTAGAGGCAGGCAGAAGTTGGTGGGGGTGGGGTTGGGGGGGAGCCCACGCGGGTGCCAACGCCACCAAAACCCCTTCTGGTGTCTTAAGAGATCACGGTTATCCAGGAGGGGGAGGAGGGAAGGTGCGCTTTTGCAGTCGCCACCTAATTGGATCCTAATCGTTTTCAACGGAATCCCACAAATGTCTTGGAAATAGCATCTCTGAATAAGTAGGAGAAATAAGCTTCGTTCCCCTCTCTTTCTCTTTCTCTCTTTTTTTCCTTCTGGCAAAGACGCTCTCTCTCCCCCGCCCCGAGCTCAGCGCTCTGAAGAGCCAGCCACCTTATTATTAATCAGAATTTCCATCGTTATCCCTGGCAGGAGCATCGTTCAGTAGGGACCGCAGAAGCATCAGAGTGCTGGGGTTGAGATGTGCGTGGGGGTTGTTTTTGTTCCATCTCGGAAGAGAAGAGGACGGTACCAAGATCAGCACCCCCTGTGCTGGGTGCAATTAGGGGTGTTTTGTTAGGAGAGAGAGAGGACAAGAAGAGGGGTCCTGGGCCACCGGAGGGCCGCATCTCTTTGGAGGAAAAGGAAGAGGGAACCAGAGCGGGACATTGTTTTTAAGGAGGGGTGGGGAAAGAAGTTCCTATCTTTCAGAGGAAAGGTGTAGGAAAGCAGGAGCAACAGGGTAGTTGATTGGACACCAAGACAAATCATTTCCTGTAAAGAAGAGGAAGCAAGCAGCAGGGAGGTCTGGAGGCTGCAGTGTGGTGGTGGCCAGGGCCAGCTTGGTGGTGGGACAGTCAGCAAGAGAGAGGGAAGGCTCAGGAACACGCAGGACAATGACTCATTTACAAGCGGGTCTCTCTCCTGAGACCCTGGAGAAAGCCCGCCTGGAGCTCAACGAGAATCCGGACACGCTGCACCAGGACATCCAGGAGGTGAGGGACATGGTCATCACTAGGCCGGACATTGGCTTTCTCCGCACAGATGATGCCTTCATCTTACGCTTCTTGCGGGCTAGGAAGTTTCATCACTTTGAGGCCTTCCGCCTCCTGGCCCAATACTTTGAGTACCGGCAGCAGAACCTGGACATGTTCAAAAGCTTCAAGGCCACTGACCCTGGCATCAAGCAGGCACTGAAGGATGGTTTCCCTGGGGGCCTGGCCAATCTGGACCACTATGGCAGGAAGATTCTAGTCCTTTTCGCTGCTAACTGGGATCAGAGCAGGTAAGTCCTAAGTGCAGTCTTGTGCTGGGTCTTCTTTTACTCTCCCATTTTCCAGAAGGTATCCTGAGCAGTGTCACCATTTTACTGCTTTGAGTGTACTGTTTATTTGGCTCTTGAGAAAAAGAGAAACCTGAACTAAGACAAGAGTTTTTTGTGGCCGCCTTGGGGGGTGGCTTTTTTTTTTTTTTGCAGTTGAAACTCTTACTTCACTAGCACCCTTTTTCTACTGGAGATTTAAGTATATCCTGAACCATATTATTGTGCTGTGTAATCTAAATCATTTGGCTTCTAAATAAAGCTGCTACATTTTTCAGCTCCTGAATAAGTTTACTGTTCTGTGGAGAAATGAGTTTGAGACTAGAGACAACTTTCCCTCTTTCCTCCCTAAAGAAATTCTTGTTTTTTTTTTTTTTTTTTTCCCCCTAAAGAAATTCTTAAGCTAGATTCATCATCACCACCTTCCTTCCCTTCCATGTCCTCCTCCTCCTTTGCATATCTCTCTCTCTCTAGCACTGCAATTTTATTTTTTTTTAAAGAAGAAGAGCCTGGCATTCAACCAATATCAAGTAGCTTTATTGCTTGGGAACTTTTCTGCTTGGTGATGTGTAGATGAAGGAGTAATATGACGTGTGTCACTTCGATAAAGAGGAAGAGTTGTCCCCTCTGTTGCTGAGCGTGCTGCCGACACCGAATATGAAGGCTGACTGGTGTGGTTGTTCTACACCTGTCACTAATCTAAAGAATGTGTTTCCTGTCTGATGTGATTTTTCATCTTTTGCAAGGAAGTGAAAAATGTTCAGATCTGTCAGTTGGTAGACTTTTTTGAGCTCTTTGTCTTTTTAACAGAGGAGAACTAATATTCTTATTTCATCTACATGACAATAGAAAATAACAGACAATGACTTCTACTTCCTCAGTCAGGGGAATTATTTTCTTAGATTGAAAGATATAAGAAATTATAAAAGACTCTTGTGGAAGGTAGTTTCAATTAAGTTCAAAGTTAAATAAATTTCATGAAACTTAAAAATGTTACCAGAATTATGAATCATAGGAAGCCTGTTGTTAAAACGTCAGTGTATTTTTAGTTCCGTGAACCCTGATTTTTGATGCATCTGGTTAGTTTAAACCATCTCTGGAGCATTTTTAAAAGAGTTTATAGTTACTGAGAAACCTTATAGATCTTATAGCTCTCCTATGGCTTCTCAGAGTCTTGGGATTTTAGAATGCAAATTAATATTTTTAACAGGTGTTTAACTCTTTGATTGGTTTCCTATTCTCTTTAATTTTAGGTTGAGAACTACTCTAATTCCTTTTTAGGTAAATAAAAAGATAAATTACTACCTGAAGAATCAAAAAGCTAAGACACTCATTGAAGGAGTTAGCCATTGAGGTTAAATGAAGTTCCCTTTCTGTTTGTTACTTTGGTTATTTATAGAGATTTTACTCTACTTTTTATCAGGTAGCAAAGTTGAAAGTCTCATGAATGCCATCTTTGACCACAATTTCTCTTTAAAAAGTTTTTATTTCATCTAAGAAGTACATTGAAGATTTATGCAAACCAGTTATTGTGTAGATCAAAGTCAAAAAAATTTATTCAAGAAAGAATCTAATATTTCATATGTCAGTTAGGCAGGAACTTAGTTTATTGAGCTACCATGGAGTGGGAGCTGTGGAAATAGTATGTTTAAATATGTGTCAGAGTCTGTTAAAGATATCCTTAGGGAGGCGGATAGCCCTTAGAGACGTAAATCTACATCAGATCTATTTTCCTTTATTTTTATAAGTGATCTAATATTCACATTGATTTATAAACCTAATTAAGTTGAAAATCACTTGTAGTTCTCACCTATATGAGAAGGTGATTATTCTGGATTTACTAAAGAAACTATGTTTTAGTTGTCTATCTCATGCTTTCATATAAAGTATAAGTTGCTAGTAATCAAAATATACCTCCCTAGAAATCTACAATGGGAGGGGACTTATTAATTGATATATAGAATTATTTCTTTAAATCAACATATGTGACATTAATATATATGGGACACTAAAATGAAAAGCTATGTTCTGTAAAAATGCCATACAGGATCTACAGACTAATAATTGTGAATTCTATTTCTAAGGTTTAAATGAATAGGTATGATCAGGTAATAGTACTTCAAGGTCAAAATGTATACACGGTATTTAGAGCTTGTCTAAAATTCCGTTGAGTTTCCTCCTCCTATATTCTTTAAAAGAAGTTCCCCCTTCCTTCTCCTTGCCTCCTGCCACCCCCATCCTAGATCTAAGTATACATATGGAGTTAGTGGTAAAGAACCTACCTGCCAACACAGAAGACATAAGAGACATGGGTTTGATCCCTGGGTCAGGAAGATCCCCTGGAGGAAGGCATGGCAGTCCACTCCAGTATTGTTGCCTGGAGAATCCCATGGACAGAGGAGCCTGGACGGCTACATACAAAGGGTCACAGAGAGTTGGACATGACTGAAGTGACTTAGAAGCAGCAGCAGCAGTGGATAAACAGGTCTATCCTCGTGGTATCTTCTGTGAAGCTTTATCATGGGGACATGTGCATAAGGACTGTATCTGCCCTGTTCTGAATCCAGCAGGACAGCTGCCTTTCTGACAGTACCAGGGTGTCACCAGCCCTTTTCTTGTCTTCTGCCTGAATCCTCTTCCTTCCTCCACCATACATCTTCAGGGCTTATCTGACCTGACTCCTACAGAAGTTTCTGCCACCTTCCCTCGATGTTTACCTTGTGATTGTTCTGTTAGCTGGATATGCCATGTGCTGGAGTCTCTTGTTCCCCATCCCTCCCCTGATCTGTGAGTCAGGTGTTCTCCTCTTCCTGCTCTGATCCCTCCAGCCCAAACAACCTGGGTCCCTGGAGAAGACAGCACATCTCAACATAATTCTAGCCATCTTCTTTGAGTTGTTCAGTGAGTTTTCTGGCTTTCAGTAACTTAAAAAAAAGGCAAAACATTTTTAGAAGAAACAAAATAGCATTGTTTTAAAGAAAGAATAGGTGGGAATTGATCAGGGTTACATAGGGAAATTCTAGAAATGAGGTAGAAGAAAATGCACCCTCTCCTTTTATTTTAAACTTCTCAAAGGGGATAAGCAAAATATTCTTTGTGAATTTTGAAAAACTTTGTAAAGACCCATGAAATAATTGATCTGCATAACAAAAAGCAAAAACAAAACTAAGCTTTGTATTAACAACACCCAGAGTTAATGTTCAGTAAATGTTTGTTGAGTTGAATTGAATTATGCATTTTTTTTAAAAAGGAAGTTATCTGATATATACTTTCTCCTATATTAAATTTTTAGGACAGTTTTCTGTGCTTCTCAGGAGACTGGAGACAGTAAATACATGTGAGATGGTGACTATAAATAAAATAGTGTCTCTTCCTACTGCAATATAGTGCAGGTCAGTTTCAAGTTATTGCAAATAACTGGACCATTTCCAAAGCCTTTACAAGAAATATGGAATTGTCGGTAAGATGAAGGTATAATATTTACAGTGTGCCCACCTAATAAAAATAAAAAAAATAATTGAAATGCTGAAATGTCAAAATGACTTTCAGTGTGGTTTGTGGTTCTTTTTAAAAAAACAGAGAACAGGTTCAGATGATTTATTACATTTATAGAGCAGGCTATCCTTGCAAAAGATTCACATAATCTTATCTTCTTTCTTTCAAATTGTCCACCATAATTTCTGAAAGCAAAAGTAGATTAAAATTAAAAGCAATTGAATTGATACCCTGCAGCACAATGATGCAGTAGTCCTCCATGCCTGACATGGTGTCTTGCTTTCCTGAGTGACGGTACCCTGCTTCACGACTCAGCAACCCCTTCACATTTCACACCTGATTTCATCAACAGAATGTGATGATAATGTACCAAGAAGCTTGAGCAGATTACACTACCTTAAGAAAGGAAGTTTGGAATGAAAGTAGATTGTGCTCTAGACCCTAGAGCGTGAGAGCAGGTATCTGAGAGCTTGAAATTCACTGGCATGTAATGATTGGGAATGTTCATGAGTAAATGATGTCACCCCAAACAATGATGACATATATTCTGATATTTGGCCTGTAATTTGTCAGTTAGCCTGCAAGTGGTATGTCACATTTGTTGCTGTGATTTAGTTGCTAAGTCATGTCTGACTCATTCCAACCCCATGAACTGCAGTTCACCAGGCTTCCCTGTCCTTCACTCTCTCCCTGAGTTTGCTCAAACTTTTGTCCATTCAGTTGGTGATGCCATATTTAATCCAGCAGACAACCATTGATTGGGAATCAGATTAACAACCACTAGAAAACAATTAAGTACAGTGAAGTTAATGATTCTAATATAGAGGCAATTCAGAAAGTCTTGCAGCATGTTTGGCTTGTCATAATGGACATTGATTATCGCTTTTAGTACCGAAAGTCTGAAAGGGCTGGAAGACTGATTGGTGAGACCATGCTAAGATCCTCTAACCTGTCCTGGAATTTGCCTGAAAAATGTACTATTGTCAGTTTGTTTGTTCCCACAGTATGGCTTTTTCACACAAAAGAAGATATACAAATGGCCAGCTATTTGAAGCTTTAGTTTGAATTATGATTATATTGTAATTTATTGGTCTTCCTTGGTGTCTCAGACAGTAAAGAATCTGCCTGCAGTGCAGGAGACCTGGGTTCGATCCCCGCATTGGGAAGATCCCCTGGAGGAGGGCGTGGCAACCCACTCTAGTATTCTTGCCAGGAGGATCCCCATGGACAGAGGAGCCTGGTGTGCTACAGTCCATGGAGTCCCAAAGAAAATTATGAGGCCAACCTTCAAAATGAATGAAAATTATGATGATGGTAGCTTAAATTAAAAAAAAAAAATAGCCATAGACTATACATATTTGTTTTATTCTCAGCCACAAAGCTTTACTATTCTGTGAAAGTGCAATAAAATAAAATAAAATAACTAGAAATAGATTAAAATAGACAAGAGCAATTAACTAGATAATTACAGAGAAATACTTTTACTTGGTAATTTGCAAAAAGCAAGCCAAAAAAGAGATTTAATTTTTGGACTGATTTTTCAAGTCTTCCTGGCTCTGTTTACTAAAGTATTTAAATATTTCTCAACTTTTTGTTTCATAGTAGGGTCAGGATTCCTTAACTTCAATATCCTAGAGGCACTGCTGTGTTGTATTACAGTTGATTTTAAGATTGTGCTCAGTAACTCAGTTGTGCCTGACTCTTTTGTAAACCCATGGGCTGTGGGCCACCAGGCTCCTCTGTTCATTGGATACTCCAGGCAGGAACACTGGAGTGATTTTCCATTTCCTGTTCCAGGGAATCTTCTCAACCCAGGGATTTGAACCCACATCTCTTGCATCTCCCGTATTGGCAAGTGGAATTTTTTACCACTGAGCCACCTGAGAAGCCTGATTTTAAGATTAGGTCAATCCTAGAAATGACAGGTATGGATTCCACGAGGTTTCTGTCTCAGCAGAGCTTCTGTATTGCTTCCTTATAGGGATGCTCTTTAAACAAATATTCTGGGAACTGCGGCTTATTTCAAAATATGCTCTTGGTTCATACCGTGAAAAATGAAAGAGAAAAAATATTGTTCTGAGAAATGTTATCAAATACTGGAACAAATCTCTGAACAAAATAGGACAGTCTCTAAAAACTAGGACAATTATGCAGTAATTAGAGAAATAATCCTGAAATAACAGCAATGACCAGGAGTGCCAAACTTCACTAGGACCTTGATTGGGTCTGGCCCAAACCAGGCCATTTTCATGTTTCAAATATGCAACTTTAAACAAAGTTGAAAAGAAGCAATGGATTTAGTGTTACTATAGTGCTCTGAATGGATGCTTCAAAAGAAATCTTTAAAGATATTTTAAAACATAAGCCAACAGTAAATTCACAAATTATCCTTAGTAAATTACTATATTTCCTCCATTCTGAGAAAAAGATTGAGATCTTTTACACCACTGAAGGCAGGTATATATATGTGTGTATATATATATATTAACATAGTTAATATAGTCATTAACATAGTCAGGGGCACTCTTGATGTGAGGGAAAAGATGTCCTTGTATGTTGGCTGGATCTTTACAACATCAAGTAAACTGTGTGAATAGTACTTAATTCAAATCAGTGTTTTAAAAAGTACACTTTCCCCCAGCATTTGCTACATACTTAGAATTTTAATAGGTGCTAGGGGCAAAAAAAGACACATAACATATTTATCCTACCATCAAGGAACTTATAGCCTCTCTGGGAAGAAAAACACGAAAAGCTAAATGACTATCAGAGAGATAGTGAGTGTTTAATGAGGCTGCTGCTTGCTAGTGCTGAAAAGTCCGGGCAGAGGCGGTAGCAGCCTGCTCTGTGTTGTGTGGAAAGAATACCACTTGTTTGGGCAATGTAATCAACCTTTTATTTTTTCATTTTAGTTAATCCATTTATTTTAAAACACGTGTGTACAGTATGCTATATTGTAGTGTATGTCATAGTTTATATATATTATATACAATATTATATATATATATACAAACACATATATATATATACATGTCCTATATTTTATATACACATATATATTTTATATGTGTCAGGCACTATTCTAAGCACTTTATAAACATTCACTTATTAAATCTTTTTCACAATCATATGAGATAGGCCCTGTTAATATCCACATTTTGCAGATAAGGAAACTGAGGCACAGAGCAGCTAAGTATTTCACCCAGAACTGTACAACGAGTAAGTGAAGTGGTCAAACTTGTTTTATGTGTACAGATAGTGAACCAACTTAAATCTGGGAAAAAAACATAATTATATCAAAAAAAGCAAGCTCTGATAATTAAAAAAATCCATCTATGGTTTAGAAAATCTTGATTAAACACCAGAATGTAGACAATTAGGCACAGAAAATTAAGTTGGTAGAATAAATATTCTTAAGACAAAGACTGTACTAAGCAGCTAAGTAAACAGAATATTCTGCCCTGAGGAAGAGTTGCCTTTCCAATGTTTGTATTTTTTTCCAACATAACTTCATTCTGTTTTATTTCATTTTGGTGGCAGTAGGTGCACATTTTTAACTTTTTTTTTTCAAAGAAAGACGTTTTTCCTCTAGATGTTTCATTTCCAGTTATTTTCTTGTTCTCACTCACCTATGTTTCCATAGCAGTAAAATTCTGGAAAATACTCAGCAAGACTGAGGCAGCTTCATATACCTAGTGATGATGTGATGATTTTGGATTTCATATTGCCTCCAAGGTTTCTAGACTTAGCGCCTTCCCATTCTGACTCAAGAAGTCTTGATGTTTTCCTTCCGCCAAAGCCCCTTGCTGGGACCAGGCTGGAGCTGCCCTGATACCTGGCCCGGTGCCATGTTGGTATCGACTTTCTGATCCTTCTTCTGATGTACATTATGCCACTGACACATAAAAACACAGAATAGCTATTCATCAAACTCTGTTCTAGGTCTTGGCATCGTAAGGAGTGGAGAGCTCTGTGGTGTCAGAAAAACCTAGCTTCTCATCTAGGCTTCCAGTTTTACTCTTACAGTGATTTCAGAAAAACTCTAAATTCTCTGAGACCTCCTCTGTGTCTTTATCTTCAAAATAATAGGAACTAAGCCATGCACAGAGACTTTGGGCTTATTTTGAGATTAAGATAATACTTTTGAAATTGCTTTGGAAATCTTAAATGGTTACACAGATAGAGATATTATTATTACCACTCAGTAATATAAAGCACCTTGATGGATTCATCAACTTTAGTACCAATGATACCCCAAGGCATTAATGAAGGTAATTCTGCTCCTTTGTCTCTCCCTCTAGCACCTTTCTAACACAAGTGCTTTAGACATTAGGAAATGTGGCTTAATGAAAGCTGAGGGTTGGGGGCAGCCTTAATGAAGAATTTAATAATGGCTGATTGATTTAATGACCAAGGCAAGCTGCTTGCTGTTGTGCTGCTCAATGGGATGCCAAGATGCCAGTTTTTCCTTGTCAGGCTAAAGAAAGGGCTGGAGAGTAGGAAGGAAGTGACCTGTTTGTGATTTGTGTTGCTCTTTGCACTGATGGTCAGCTCTAGTAGGGGATGAGACCTTGTGAACCCCAGGAGAGAAGCACAGGCCAGGCAACTCCCCAAAACCTTGCAAGGTCAGAGGCAGGAGAAGAGGCTTCCCTGCTCTTGATCACCCAGATAGAAAAAAAAAAAAAAAAAATAGGACAATTTTTTTTTTTTTTTTTATATATTGTAGCAGCTTTGATTTAAGAGCAATGGTTTACATAGTCCCAAGTTGTAAAATCCCTTACTGGTGTCATTATTTCATCATCTCCGAGTCAATTTCAGATGCAGACTTTACCTGATGCTGCTTTGGGAAGCTCAGTTAGGAGTCAAGAGCTCCATTAACATGTTGGTTTATTGTTTATGGCTTTCTTTCAACATAGAAGGGAAGAATAGCAATGGTGGATCTACTATAATTGGGGTGTAAACCTAAAACATGAGCTTTAGAAATACTGTAGTAACATCTAATTTGTGAAGTACAGCAGTTAGAAAATAGTTTTAACAAGGATAATGAAAGTCAGATTCCTTAAGACAGAAAATTCATAAAATACTACATTTCTTCAGACGATATTTTATGGACTTTGGCATGTAATAATGTTCTGCTTAGGAATAACCTGCTGAGCTGCTAATGGTAGTAATGTGACATGTTTGACAACAGAGGATCGGAACATCAAGAGTGGTTTTGACCTGCCCTTTGAATGCCGTTATTAATAGCTAGAGTGTTTTTATATTTCTTCTATTAAATGTATAGTATATAACATACTTCTAATAAAAGAAATATAAAAACACCCCAAGCTAACTGCATTCAAAGGGCAGGTCAGAAAAGAATCCACCTGACAATGCAGTAGATGCAAGGGACGAGGGTTTGATCCCTGAGTTGGGAAGATCCCCTGGAGGAGGAAATGGCAACCCACTCCAATATACTTGCCTGAAAAAGTCCATGAACAGAGGAGCCTGGCGGGCTAAGGTCCATGGGGTCGCGAAGAGTTGGACATGACTGTGTGACTGAGTGCACGCGCGCGTGCGCGCGCCACACACACACACACACACACACATATTAATATAATTTATATAAAGGTCATTTAATTCTCTTTTTGGAAGAAGATATTAAATTTATTAAAAAATCCATTGTTTAGATTTACTCTATTGATGATCGTGGGATTTACCTTATTTTATTTCCTTTGGAATAATGATATGCATAGAAGTTTTTCTCTTGATTTGACACAGTTTTGGAAAACCATACTTAAAATGTGTTATTTAAAATAAATTGCCTCTTATTTTCAGCCCTTACTGGTGTCATGGTTTATTCTTATTATATACAGTGCATCATTCTTTCAAAGCTGATTTCAAATTCAAGTTTTACTTAATGCTATTTGGTATTCTTACAGGAAAATCTAAGAATGATCATAATGGGAGGAAGTTCTAAGTTGGATTGTTCTAATTTTTAATTTTTTCAACCATATAATTATGAATTTCAAAAATTAAAGTGAGTATTTTTTTTTAGAGGGGGCTCTAAATTTTAACCAAGCTTCCCTGGTGGCTCAGATGGTAAAGAATCTGCCTGCATTAAAGGAGACCCAGGTTTAATCCCTGGGTTGGGAAGATCTCCGGGAGAAGGGAATGGCAACCCATTCCAGTATTCTTGCCTAGAGAATTTCAAGGACGGAGGAACCTGGTGGGCTATAGTCTGTGAGGTTGCATAGAGTCAGACATGACTGAGCAACTAACACTTTTCACTTTTAAATTTTAACCAGAAATACAGTCCTCCTGCTCCAAACTTTTCAGTCTGTGTAAGTTCATAGGCTTCTGGTCACAGTGCTGTGTTAGGCCATTATATTTAAAAAGGAGATGAGCTGGCCATGCAGTGACTGATGAAGGTGCTCAGTCATTCTTATTTTACAGTTTTAAAGACAAATAAGCGGCAGAGCTCTACAAAAGGTTTTATCTTACAGACTTACACAGTATTTGGGGAATGCCAAATCCTTGCTGCTGCTAAGTCGCTTTAGTCGTGTCCGACTCTGTGCGACCACATAGACGGCAGCCCACCAGGCTCCCCCATCCCTGGGATTCTCCGGGCAAGAACACTGGAGTGGGTTGCCATTTCCTTCTCCAATGCATGAAATACATAGCCTGTATACTTTCCAGAGATTTAAAAATAGTCTCTTGATCCTTGCCTTTAACAGTAGCAGTAAGCTATCTAAAGATTGTCTTTACTTTTTAAGTAAAATTTACAAACAAATATTCTTTAGTTCTGATTATACCCTGCCTAGTGCACTGTGAGTGTGGTTACCACTACAGTGAAGAGTGTGCGATGTGTGCATTCCAACAAACCCTTCTTGAACACACACTGTATACCTAGCATTGCCCACATGCTCTCACCTGAATATATCTTGACTTCCCTTCCCATTCCTCCTCCTCTCACCTGGCCACTGCCAGTGAGATGCAGTGAGACAGTCATAGACACTCTCATTTAAGGAACTCAGCCTCAGAATGATAAATCATTGACTTGTCCAGGGCCACACAGCTAATGAGGAACAATGAAGAGATTCCATCTTGAAGTCTTCTGACACCAGGCCATTTGCTTGATTAATGCTGGGACCCTAAAGAGATTCTATTCCAAACTACTGATATTACAGATGAAGAAATGAGGCCCAGAAAAAGTGAGAAATTGCCTGAGGTTTCACTGTTAATTTTTCCTTCCTTTCTGAACTACTACGTTTTCTCCCTTCTCCTCCAATGTTTTTAGAGGTAAAATTAGAACTACTCTCCCTCACTGTCTCAGCCACCTTCCTGGTGAGTCCATCACTTCCCCTAAATCCCAATGATTTCAACTGCTAATCCACCACCCTCCCCATCCCACCTCTCCTCTGATATCAGGATCTCTTTCTCTAGCTTTTCCTGGACACCTCCACCTAAATGAGCAAAAAAGTAAACTTGAAAGCAGGGTGCTAAAAAGGAAAATTGTTAACATCTTCCATAATTGTTAACATCTTTCATATTTCTTTTGAAATGCAGGGATTCCCTCTTAGAACAATTACCTCATTTTCCTCTCAGCTCTGACTGCATTACCTCCTTCACTTCTGTGAACATGGGATTGATATGCTTCTGGTTCTGGAATTTTCAATTTTGAGCTTTCTCCTGAGTTTGAAATTTACTTTCTCAGATGTTTACTTGACATATCTTCCTGGGTATGCTACCTGTTTCTCAATTACAATCTATTCTATTCCAAATTCTACATTTTTTGCATTATTGATTTCGATGAAAGATTTTACCATTTGATAAATGGTAAAATCTGAAGTACCATTTACTTTAGATAGCTTACTGGTACTGTCAAAGGCAAGGATCTGAAGCTAGAATCTGTGTGTCATCTTTTACTTTTCCCTCAATCTTAGTGCCCATATCTAATTAAGTATTAAATTTTAACAAGTTTACTTCAAACATACTTCTCAAATTTGGCTTCTTTTCTTCTTACTTCCACTGCCTTTGTTGAGACAATGCCTTTGTGTACAATTAGTGCTTTGCACTCGAGCTCTGTTTTACAAGAAAGGAAGCACATTTATTGGCTTTTTACAGTGTGTCAGGGACTGTGCTAAGCTGCAAGGTAGAAAAAGATAAAGACTCAACTCCTGAGTGTGGGTGGCCTGTGTAATAACAGGCAGATACATTTGCCCTTTTATTTTCATTGATTTTACTGATTTTCCTTTCTTTCTATCCATCCCACCTTTCCTTTTTACTTTTCTTTTATCTTTATGATATAAACTCGGTCCAAGTAATTAAAATTGGTTGACACTTTCAACCACAACTGTTTACACATGGTGTTGTTTATGATGAAACTCCTTCAAATCTCATTCTCAAATTTTCCACATGTGAAGATATGAAATGTCAGTTCTTTTAAAAGCATTCCTGAACTATTTAAAAGTACCATGACTAGTTTTGAGGGAATAGTACATTTGCTGAAAATGAGATTTTGTAAGGTTATAAGAAGGCCTGCAAGGAAAAGAAATGATTATAAAATATGAAACAAATTGTAGAATTTTCAAAAGCATTGGAATTTGTTTGGGTAGAATGCATGTTAAGTTCTAATATGTCCCCTGAGTATAGTGAATAAAGTAAACTTCATCTTAGAAGATTTGTAAACAAAATATTTTCCTTAAGCTTTCTGAGGTATTTTAAAGGCAATTTTTAGTATGCTAAAGACATTCCATAGTTTCTGCAAATGGTGGTTGTCAGATTTAATGCAGTACTTTTCTGTTGCTGATAGGTACACGCTGGTGGATATTTTGCGTGCCATCTTACTTTCTTTAGAAGCCATGATTGAAGATCCTGAGCTTCAGGTGAATGGATTTGTTTTGATCATAGACTGGAGTAACTTCACCTTCAAGCAAGCTTCTAAACTGACACCAAGCATGCTGCGCTTGGCTATCGAAGGCCTTCAGGTAATGATTTACAGATTACTGAGTTTCTCCGTCTCCCATGTTTGGCTTATCTCTAGTAGAGTAACAAGATGTCTTACTTAATAATAATAAAAATTAAAAAGCTAGTTTTTAAGCACAAACACTGAAACATTAACAGGGCAAAGGATCTTAGAAGAAAAGCTAGAAGATGTGGGCCTTTCAATGAAGGGAATTTTGTGATACTTGGCAAAGCCCTCACTGTGTCTAAACTTTAAGTGGACAATGAGCTGAGATTTTTATCTTGCTAATCAGAACGAAATCTGGATTTTAATTATTAGCTATTTAGGTTTTTGTTTCCCTTTCTTTTTCTGTGTATAGTTGTTAATTAGCTAAATGTTTGCTTCATTATTACATTTAACCTGGTGAATTTGGGGGATGATTAGCAATATCTTCAGGTGGTCCAACAACTGTTGGAAAGCCAGTCAATCAATATGTATTTTCATGCCTAAGATGTGGAATCACTGTTTTGAATTGCTTCTTTAATTTGGATTTTTTTGGTCTTTTTTTGTGGAGGGACCATCATGTGGAATTGACATAGGAATGGTGCGTCTTCCAGTGAATGACATTTACCTGGTTGCAGATTATGAAATAGAAAATCAATTATTATTTAGTGGCATGTTATAAATCTAATATTGACAATTTCTTTTTAGCTTTTAGGATGTCCTTCTTCTACTCTCTGCTGTCTGTGACTTTATATATAATATTATGGAATAAAATTTAAATTCTTAAAAAGATTTGCAAATTAATTCTTAAGTGATGTTATTCAGTATTTATTCTCAGTGTGTTCAATGTGCATTTTAGAATTTCGCAGCAGTTAAATTTTTGTAACTTTTACCAATGAAAACATTATAAAATAACTAATTTTATCTTTGTTATTCATTAGGCCAGGATGTTAGTTTTGTTTAAGTCAAATAACTAAAATTATCTAGAGCTCTCAGTTCAGTTCAGTTCAGTTGCTCAGTCATGTCCAACTCTTTGCGACCCCATGGACTGCAGCACACCAGGCCTCCCTGTCCATCACCAACTCCTGGAGTTTACTCAAACTCATGCCCATTGAGTCAGTCATACCATCCAGCCATCTCATCCTCTGTCGTCCCCTTCTCCTCCTGCCTTCTTCATAATAATTTCTGACTGTGTCTATAGGCACCTAAATTGATGGATGATGACCCCCTAAAATAGGGTCACTTTTCCAGGCAGCAGGGCATCCTAACCAAATTGAATTCACAGTTTGGGTTTTGCCTCTGGAGTGAATAAAAAACTGATTTTTTTAATACGAGTATGTTTTTCCTGATGCAGGCTTCTTGACTTGCTCCTGGTGAGTCAGCCAGATAGCCTTGCTGCTACCTTATCTTGAACAACATTTTCTTTTTAACTCCATAGAGATAGTTAATATGGGTTGGAGAGAGGGCAACACTTGGAAATGGGTATATCAGGTAGAATCAGTCCTAATTCTGCCCTATTGCCAGCAGCATGTAAAGTGTTCTTCACAGAGAAAATTAGTTACTGCCAGCACATTGCTTAACACAGAATGGTAACTTAGCCCTTGATTATTGTGATTCCAGTTTCGCTGGCAAGACGCATAGGCTAGGCCTTCAACATATGAAGAACTGGAAAACTCATATTATTTCCAAAAGATTGAAAAAAACCACCTCAAGGATAGGCCTAGTATCTTGCTATTTACTAATTTACACACTTTACAGAGTCATTTAATAGTAATAAGTCATCACTGGAGAAAAAAACATGCTTGGGAGCTTGTACATATTTGGGAGCTTCCATGACTCATGGCCCCAATTAGGAGTTTTTAAGTGCTGAGAGTCAGCACAGCAAGAGCTACAGTCAGATTCAACATCTGTGCTTGTGTTAGAGAGGGAAATGGTCCCCTCTCCCCGCAGTGACCTCTACTGAACTTCCTTGTCTCTATCCACCATCACTCTCCCAATTCCCTTTCCTTGCTACCAAGACCCAGACTGCATAAGCGGGCTTGATTCCTCCTGGTTGCTGATTGGGAAGCCACTTAAAAGAAGGGAACTCCTCCATGGGAATAAATTTGACGTGTTACTACTTTTAAACTCAGTTTTTCCTTGGTTCAAATTAATTTCTTTTTACTTTAATCTTTTTTTTTGGCTGCGCCGGGTCTTCATTGCTGCATGCGGGCTTTCACTACTTGTGGTGAGCCGGGGTCTATTCTTCACTGTGGTAGCTTCTCCTCAGATTGATTTTAAATGCTCCATATCTATATCTGTGTCTGTGTCTATATTGGTATCTGTAAATAATGGCGATTCTGAATAGGAATGTAAGATATGCTAAAAATGTTCCATTGTGACATGTGCGCTTTCATATTCAGTTTTACATATGAAAGAAACACTTTCTGACTTTTCTAATTAAGACTGTTTTATTTTACATTTACTGTGTGAGAAATACTATTGTATAATGAGGCATGTTTCATGTAGAGCTTGAATAAACTTCTTTTGAGATTAACGTAAGATCATAAAATATCTGAAGTAAAGATACATATACACAATTTTTGATTGTTAAACACAATTATCACTGTCACTAAGATCATCACCAACACTACAATAATAAACCCCTTCCAATTAACCCAATTGGAGAAATTAAGAGGTAAACTATTTTTAATAACTCAGTGATCATTTATATCATGCTATCATCCTGCTATAATAGTGTTACTTTTTTACTTGTTGTTGTTGTTTAGTTGCTAAGTCATGTCCAAGTCTTTGGTGACCCCCATGGACTGTAGCCCACCAGGCTCCTCTGTTCCTGGGGTTCCCAGGCAAGAATACTGGAGTGAGTTGCCATTTTCTTCTCCAGGGGAATTTCTTGAAACAGGGATCAAATGTCTCCTGCATTGCAGATGGAACCACCTGGGATACCTACTTTATCAAGCATAAAATATATCCTGGAGAATTGAACCCAAAGTAAGAAAAGCTACCAGTGGGTCTAATGCCAGGGAGGAAACTTGTTTTAATGATGTATATTATTAATGAGATGTTGCTATGTTTTGAAGAGGGCCTATCTCTCATCCTTTGAAGGGGACTATGTAACCTGTCTACCCTCACCAATCCCCTTTTTCCTCAAGTATTTTGAGTGACTCACCTGGAGATAGCACCTTATACTTTTGATAAAATATACGGGCTATTGCTATAATATCCACCCCTGTTCACAATACAAGGCTTAGAGGCAGACAGACCTGGGATTTGGATGGCAGCCCTGCCACATATCAAATATTTGAGCAAATTACTTAACTTGTTTGGATGTCAGTCTATTCATTTATACCAATTTTAAAGTATTAAATTAGAAGTGATACATCTTGCACCTAGCAGGTGATATTAATGATCAAAGTAATTGATGTGGATAAGCTCATTTTTCAAGTGGCATTTCTTTCTGGATGTGTGCTGATTTTCTCACAATTCAGTGACTACCTTGACTGTGAAGACTTAAAGATGATTGACTTTGGGAATCTGAAAAATATCATGCTATGCTATGCTATGCTAAGTCACTTCAGTCGTGTCCAACTCTGTGTGACCCCATAGACGGCAGAAAAATATCATACTTTGTCTTAAATGCTCAGATTATAGATTCTCAGATTACATTTTTAAAAAATTGCTTCACTTTGTGATTAAATAGCATCTAGATATTTTCATGGTAGGTGCCAAATAATATATTTTTTCTTGTTGAAAGCCAGGCAAAAAATGAGTTTTTTTCCACCTGGTAAAAATTAATCTTTGTTTCTTTAGCCAGAAGCTCCAGCACAGTTGGAATGGTGGTGATTGTGGAGATACTTTTGGCCTTAAGGGATGAGCAAGAGTTTGCTAAGTGGATAAGGGCAGGAAGAACAGTTTGGACAAGGAAACTTTAGGGAGGTAATTTGAACAATGTGAAAGTGAAGTCACTCAGTCGTGTCTGACTCTTTGTGACCCCATAGACTGCAGCCTACCAGGCTCCTCTGTCCATGGGATTTTCCAGGCAATAGTACTGGAGTGGATTGCCATTTCCTTCTCCAGGGGATCTTCCCAACCCAGGGCTCGAACCCCGGTCTCCCACATTGTAGACAGATGCTTTACCGTCTGAGCCCCCAGGGCTTACCTCATGGCTCAGCTATAAAGAATTCTCCTGCTAATGCAGGAGACGCAGGTTTGATCCTTGGGTCAGGATGATTCCTTGGACAAAGAAATGGCAACCCACTCCAGTATTCTTGCCCGGGGAATCCCATGGACAGAGGAGCCTGGTGGGGTACAAGCCATGGGGGTTGCAAAAGAGTAAAACATGACTTAGCAACTAAACAACAACAGCAGCAGTTATAAAGGATTGAAAGTATGTGGTAAGTCTGATTTGATGTAGCTAGAGTGAGATATGAAATGAGGGACCAGAGATGATCTGGGAAAGATAGGCTGGGACCTGGCTCTTTGGACTGGAGGAAGTCATGTTTTGTGGTTTGACCTGTGTTCTCCAGACATGGGGACATTTGGGATAGAAAAGTGACCTGGTCATCCCTCTGCTTTAGAAAGTAGAAGAAATGACTGGAATCAAAGGAGGAAGGGTTAGATATAGAGAACCCCCAAGCTACCCTCAGTTCATTTCAGTTCAGTTCAGTTGCTCAGTGGTGTCTGACTCTTTGTGACCCCATGAATCGCAGCACGCCAGGCCTCCCTGTCCATCACCAACTCCCGGAGTTCACCCAGACTCACATCCATCAAGTCAGTGATGCCATCCAGCCTTCTCATCCTCTGTCGTCTCCTTCTCCTCCTGCCCCAATCCCTCCTAGCATCAGAGTCTTTTCCAATGAGTCAGCTCTTTGCATGAAGTGGCCAAAGTACTGGAGTTTCAGCTTTAGCATCATTCCTGCCAAAGAAATCCCAGAGCTGATCTCCTTCAGAATGGACTGGTTGGATCTCCTTGCAGTCCAAGGGACTCTCAAGAGTCTTCTCCAACACCACAGTTCAAAAGCATCAATTCTTCGGCACTCAGCTTTCTTTATAGTCCAACTCTCACAGCCATACATGACCACTGGAAAAACCATAGCCTTGACTAGACAAACCTTTGTTGGCAAAGTAATGTCTCTGCTTTTAAATATGCTATCTAGGTTGGTCATAATTTTCCTTCTAAGGAGTAAGCGTCTTTTAATTTCATGGCTGCAGGCACCATCTGCAGTGATTTTGGAGCCAAAAAAGATAAAAGTCTGACACTGTTTCCACTGTTTCCCCATCTATTTCCCATGAAGTGATGGGACCAGATGCCATGATCTTCGTTTTCTGAATGTTGAGCTTTAAGCCAACTTTTTCACTCTCCTCTTTCACTTTCATCAAGAGGCACTTTAGTTCCTCTTCACTTTCTGCCATAAGGGTGGTGTCATCTGCATATCTAGAGGTAGTTATATTGATCCCATTTTATAGGACACATAATGAAACTTCAGGGAGTTTAAGACACTTACGTAAATTTTCTCAACAGATATCAAGGCTTGAGTCCAGGTTGTCTGGATTCCAAAGAATGAATATCTTCCATTAATCTTGTTGTTCCTGTGGTTTAAACATTAAAAAAATTATACAATTTTCCATTTACAGTTATTATAAAATATTGCACATATTACTTGTTTTGTATAATATATCCTTGAGCTTCTTTTACATCCAATAGGTTGTGCCTCCCATCCCCTGTTGATGTTTCTGTTGTTTCCAAGACTGCGCCTAAGAAAACATGGGTCAGCTTAGGTTAGGGTAACTTCCCTCCCCATGCCAAAAACCCTCACATTTTCCTACAGGTGAAATTGCTTTGTCGGGATAGTACAGTCCTAAAATAGTCACGAATGGCTGACCTTGCACTTTTTTGAAACCAAGTGGCAGAACTATTTTCTTCTTCCCAGTGAGTGGTCTCCTTGAGTGACTACAAGCCTCCCAGTTTCCTGTGATGAAGGACAAGGGCAAGGCACTTTTCTGATAGCCAAAGAAAACTTTTATCCTCACAACCACAAATTGGTAAGCCACTCATTATATCGATCCAAGGCAATTCTGTAGGCTTTCTTTCTGCAGATTCTTCATTTTATTTCAAATGAAAGGAATAAAGCATTTTTTTTTTTTTTTTACCAACATAGTGTTCCTTGATAGATAAGAGGCAGCATCAGATATTTTTTGTAGAAATTAAGAATTCAGGCTTTATTTTTGGAAAGAAACAAGAAAGAGAAAATTGTCTGCACCTTACATGAAGTTAATTGATTAAGGTAGTCATAGTAACAAGAAGCATCTTAGAACAATCAATGGAAGATATGAGTTGTTGGATGTGACTTGTTGACTCTAAGATATCTGCCTGGGAGGCCAATTAAAACATGAAATGTTTGGAAATACCTGGAACAGCTGAAATTGTATTTATAATGAAGTGGTATGCTTTTAATATTTTTTGGTTGCTATTGCTCTGTTTTAATTTTTTTCTTATAAAATATTATAATTGTTAAAACTCTTTGATAATGAAAGACTCAAACTCTCTTGTGAATCCTTAATCTCTCATTTGTGATTTTTAAAAAACATATCCTGACTCTGTTGCTTGTTGCCTTTTTGGATGTATTTATCTGCTATTCCCCCTTAGCTCTGTCCTGCTGAGTCTCTGTGCTTTTGCTTTCACAATTTCACAGGAATCCCCAAACTCCATCTGCTAAAAAGTACATAATGTAGTCAGGACATGGCTTGCTGGCAAGGGGTTTGGCTGTAACAAGGAATTGAATAGCTCTTTGAATTGCTACATAAGACTCAGATGTAGGGCTGTCACAAAGTGCCTAAATCAGTGCCAAATTTTGTAAGAACCCTTAATAAATAGGACTTGTGAAAGAATAAAGAATGTGTAATCAATTCACAGCATTTAGTGCTGGCCCTTTCTTTTGACTCAAGGGTCCAGTGTTACTAACAGCCACCAATCTGCTAGCTCTGAGAGCTCTGGTCATTCATGTAGAAGGCTGAAAGTGCTGCCACTACAAATTCTGGCTCTAACTGTTTGGAAGCCCAGTCCCACCTAAGGGGTCTTGCCAAAAGTAGAGGCCATGCTAATGACTTGAAATATCCCTATCCAAGGCCAGCGGGTGAAGAGCTCCATTAACTTCAGTCTTGCCTTAGATTATTTAGTCTTCCCGATCTTACCCATGATTCTCGCTAGCTTTGAAATTGTACGTGTGTATGTGTGTGTGTGTGTGTCCGTATGTAGGATGGTTATGAGAGAATATTAAAAAGGAAGTGAGTGAGATCTTGAGTAAATTAGGCTTTCATAATAAAACAAAAGGCCTCTGCTTTGCAACTGTTTTTTGCAATGGTTGTTAACTGCCAATAGTTTTCATGCTTATTAACTTTGGACAATAGCAGAAACCTCTTGCATGCAAGCTACCTTGTAAATTTAAGGCAGCATGATGGTGCATTGATGGGAGAGGTCTGAAACAATAGCTATCTTTTTGAAAATGAACACACGGCCTCATGAACTGTATTCATTCAGACAACCTGGAGGTGGGAGCGTTTATTTCCACATTTTGTATGCACAGGCAGAACCATATTGAGAAACAGTGACAAGGGCAGTGTATAAAAAAAGTGACATTTTGTGCATCACATGCTTCGCTGTCTGAGCTAAGTGTGCTTCCTTTCAGTTGTTTCTTAACCTAAAACCCAATAAGTGAAAACTCTAAAGTTACTTTATTTCATGGTGTGATAATGTGGTTTGGTTGAGAGGTTTAGTCCCAGAAGTAGAATGTTGAAATCTTTTAAAAAGCTGACCATAGGCTTGTAAAAGCTATATATAATATTTAGTTCAGTAAGGAGGCTAAAGATTATATAATCTTTGCTAACAGGCTAAGTTAATTCTATGTACATATATACACATACACACATCACATTTATGTGCCTATATACATGTATATCTGCATATATATCACAATTTTTTCTTTGCATTAAAACTGCTGTTTTTTTTATATTAGCAGTTAAATCTATTTAAAATGTCTAGTTATAGGAAGTAGCTGTCAACCTTGACAAAAGAAGAGATGAGTGCTCTAGATTTACTTAATATACACTTACTGAATTGAAGTAGAGAATATCAATAAGTATCAATAAAATTTAATACCTCTACACTTTCAGCCACTGAAAAGGAGACTAGTTACCATTGTTTTTCAAATAGTCAAATAATTTAAGCAACAGAAGGGAAGGAATCAAATAATCTTTCTGTTTGAGTCATTGAGATAATGATAAATGGATAGAAAGTAATTATCTAGAAAGAAAAACTGAACAAGTCATATGAGTTATTCTGCATTTCATTTTATTGGCTGTGTTTAGACAAGTCTTTAACTAGAGAACAAAGAAGATGAGTAACTGCAAGTTCTTTCTTATTCTTTTTATTAGCAATGTAAATGTATCTTGATATATTCTTCTCTCCCAGTAGAACTACATTTTTTTTCACTCTCTTCAAAACAAAGTGGCAAAATGTGAATGTTCATGTATCTTCAAAAAAATAGTTTAGCTGCAACCTTAAAAAAGAAAGAAATCCTGCCATTTGCAACAATATGGATGAACCTTGAGATGCTATGCTATGCTAAGTCACTTCAGTTGTGTCCGACTCTGTGTGACCCCATAGACAGCAACCCACCAGGCTCACCCGTCCCTGGGATTCTCCAGGCAAGAACACTGGAGTGGGTTGCCATTTCCTTCTCCAATGCATGAAAGTGAAAAGAGAAAGTGAAGTCGCTCAGTCGTGTCCGACTCTTAGTGACCCCACGGACTGCAGCCTACCAGGCTCCTCCATTCGTGGGATTTTCCAGGCAAGAGTACTGGAGTAGGGTGCCATTGCCTTCTCCCGAACCTTGAGAACATCATGCTAAATGAAGTAAGCCAGGTACAGAAAGACAAAGACTATGCTATGCTATGCTAAGTCACTTTAGTCGTGTCCGACTCCGCAGGACCCCATAGACGGCAGCCCAACCAGGCTCCCCCATCCTAGGGATTCCCCAGGCAAGAACACTGGAGTGGGTTGCCATTTCCTTCTCCAATGCATGAAAGTGAAAAGTGAAAGTGAAGTTGCTCGGTTGTGTCCGACTCTTCGCGACCCCATGGACTGCAGCCTACCAGGCTCCACCGTCCGTGGGATTTTCCAGGCAAAAGTACTGGAGTGGGGTACCACATGATCTCATTTATATGTGGGATCTAAAAAGTCAAATTCATAGTTAACAGGGAGAAGAATGGTGGTTACCAGGGGCTAGGAGGTGGGGGGAATAGGAAGATGCTGGTCAAAGGTACAACATTTCAGTTATAAGATAAATAAATCCCAGAGACCTAATGGTAGCATGGTAACTATAATTAATAATAAAGTGTTGTAGACCTGAAATTTGCTAAGAGTGTAGATCTCAACTGTTTTTTATCACACATACATAAAAAAAGGTTATTATGTGAGGTGACTGATTTGTTAGTTAGCCTGTTTGTGGCATACCACATCATGCCGTGTACTTTAAATATATTCAATTTTTGTCAATCATCTTAGTAAAACTGAAAAAAAAATTGATTTAAGACCCATGTGCCATCAGATTTCCTACAGATGTTAATGAAATTGACATGCTTATCTCTCAAATGCTTAGTCATTTCCCCTTCACAAATGTAACCTCCTGGATTCTAAATCAAAACCTTTAAAAATCACAAATTAAGGTATCATTTTTGCTCTTCTTAAGTTTTACAATTCTAGTACCATGTTGCCAGAATTTGGGAGGTGAGCAGTTCTTCTGTTCCATCCATGAATAGCAGTCTTGTTATATTCTCAAGATTGATCTGGAAATTAAAATACTCTTTATTCTTCATATCAGGGCTTCCCTGAGAGCTCAGTTGGTAAAGAATCTGCCTGCAATGCAAGAGACCTGAGACCTGAGTTTGATTCCTGAGTGGGGAAGATCCCCTGGAGAAGGGATAGGCTACCCACTCCAGTATTCTTGGGCTTCCCTTGTGGCTCAGCTGGTAAAGAATCTGCCTGCAATATGGGAGACCTGGGTTCGATCCCTGGGTTGGGAAGATCCCCTGGAGAAGGAAAAGGCTACCCACTCCAGATTCTGGCCTGGAGAATGCCATGGGCTGTATAGTCCATGGGATCTCAAAGAGTTGGACACAACTGAGTGACTTTCACTTTATTCTTCATTATAACCATTCTGAGGATTTGTTTTTAATGGTCTTAACTTTCTTCAGTTTCTGCAATTGGAGAAGTCACAATAAAGTCATAAGAGGAATGTGTCCTTGTGTTTATTCTGGGCTAATATTTCATGCACAGTGAGTTATAGTGTGTTTTTATGACTTCAAGTCAACTGCAAGGCTTCAATCATTGGAATTTTAAGATGTGGGTGACTGTGAGGTAATTACAAAAGGAAGTAATAGCTGCTATAACACACAAAAATGTGTGCATTGGCTTAGCCATCTCATGGTGAAGTCAAATAGAGTCTTTGATCCATGTATGTTGCTTTTCCTACTGAGTCAGTAACCCATGTTCCTTGCACCTTGTTACCCTGCCGTTTCCTATGTGTGGTTTCCCAGGTCACTTTGTTCCGTTTCATTACATTTCCCTATAAGGTGAAAAAGCATGGAGAAACTCATATGATAACATTTCTATGGGCCAAAGCTGAAAACAGTATACATTGCTTTATTTGAATTCTATTGGCTAAAAAACTTGGTCAAGTCGACATGCATAACTTGAAAGGAGGTGAAGAAATGTAGCTTGAGATCCTCCTAGGAAGAGGGATGGTGGACACCTCGTTGCAAGGCTGGTTCCCTAAAATGGCTTTGATGACTCTTCTGTCAGCTCTTTATAGCATGTTTGCTTATCTCCTCTGAAAAGAAGAGGTGATAATTAGTGTTTCAAGAAAGTTTAATTCCAACATTCAAGCTCAAAGGAGTAAATGCAGTTTTCCTACAATTAAGTCATCCTATGCACTTATTGGAATCTCTGTGCTGCTGCTGCTGCTGCTAAGTCGCTTCAGTCGTGTCCGACTCTGTGCGACCCCATAGACGGAAGCTCACCAGGCTCCCTCGTCCCTGGGATTCTCCAGGCAAGAACACTGGAGTGGGTTGAATCTCTGTACCCAGCTAGTTTTGCCTAGGTAGGGGCGCTGGCGATTTCTGTGTGCCTGTATCACTTAGCTGTATCCCTGCTACAAAGGTAGCACAGATGTGATTCAGTCAGTTCAGTGCCCCTAAGATCCTGATTTTAAAAGGAGAAGAAAAGCCAGACTCCTAAGATCCTGATTTTAAAAGGAGAAAAAAGGCAAATGATTCCTCTAGGGTCTCGAGACTGCATGAAAGATGACTATAGTGATACTTTTGTTGTTTTACCTTGAAAGTTGGAAAGCCTCTGAATTGGGGATTTACTTTCATAAAGTAAGAACATGATTTTTTAAATAACTTGAGATTACCTACTTTGAGAAACTCCGTGAAAAGACTATTAGCTGTTGAAACACTGAGAAGATTTCACTAGAAAGTCTTATTATGTAGACTGAAAGACTAAAATCAGTGTCAGACTTTAAGATGTAGAGTCCACCAACTGTCACCATTTTGTCAGTATCTATTAAATGCTTTGAAAACCAGTTGAAGTTTTACTTGTTGTTGAGTCATCTAGTCAAAACATGCAAAAACGTCAATATGATTTTAGCACATAAATTAACAAAGTAAAATTATATTATCAGTACTTAGTTTTTCAATTGTACTGTACACTATTAATATAAGGAATCCACTTTCCTCTTGAATGTATTCTAGTAGCTCTTTATTTCCTGTTATGATTTTTTTCCTTTTGTTTATTAAGTCTATATTAAGCTGTCATTCTAGAAAATTTGAGAATTTCACTCATGTTACATTCACTGTTTTTTAGATTTCCTTTCTTCAAGTCCTTAGATTCTTAGTTCTTTTTTTTTTTCCCCTCCTGTAGGAGTACAGGGGAGGTAAAGTTGCAGAACACACGCATTCTCTAAAGTGTTTTTATTTTCACATTGGTTGATAGTTTTGTCTAGACATAGAAGTATAGACTCAAAATAATTTCCCTCAGTACTTTGAAATCATTATTTTATTGTTGTTAAGCACCCATTATTTCTGACAAGAGGCCTGGATTCAGACTTTTTTTTTTTTTTACTTTGTAGCTCCCTGTATTTTGTCTGTAAAGATTTCAGGATCTTTTTTCATCTTTGGCATTTACAAGAATGCGTCTGGGAGCAGATCTTTTTATGTGTCTACCAGACCTTAATGAATCCTTCACTTTAAAAAAGAAACATTTTTGTGATTCTTTCCTTTCAATTTTTCTCCGATCCCTTTCTGGTATTCCTATAATATGGACATTGTATTTGTGAACTTAATCCTCTGTACCATAATGTTTCTGGATCACATGTTTTTTAATTAAACTATCCCATTTTTATTTTGAAACTGATTTAGATTCACATGCAGTTATAAGAAACAGTACAGAGAAGTCTCATATATGTTCTCCTCAGTGGTACCATCTTGAAAAAATGTTGTGTAATCTCACAACCAGGATATTAACGTCCATATAATAGGGATGAGAGTCTTGGCTACCACATGACTCTGATGGGGGCTGGATACTTCATCACAACTTGGTGAGGGTGCTCTCATTCTTTGCTTGTGTGGGTGGGAGTGAGGTCACATTTTTTTTTTTGGTCTCCTCTAGTGTTTGGCTGAAGTAGACTAGTTATTGCCTAAAACTTCTATGCATTGCTACGAGGCAACTTTCCTGGTCCTCTGTCCAGTGACAGTAAACTTTAGTTAGGGCTTTTTTTTGGTCTGTGTCCATTGTAGTTTCCAGTGGCCAATTTCCTGAACTATAAATCTGGGATAAAACCCACTGCAGTATTGTTGCCTGGAAAATCCTGTGGACAGAGGATGCTGGAGGGTGGGCTACAGCCCACGGGGTCACAAAGAGTTGGACATAACTGAATGACTAACACTACTCCTACTACATGAAGCAAATTCAAACCCAGGGAATTTGCTAGCATTTCCTTCTTGGGATCCCAAAGTCTCCAGCTAATCTGCCTCCTTCTCTACACCGTTTATAGTCCTCTTATATTTGTTTGGATAGCAAGGAGATCCAACCAGTCCACCCTCAAGGAAATCAGTCCTGAATATTCATTGGGAGGACTGATGCTGAAGCGGAAACTCCAATACTTTGGCCATCTGATGGAAGAACTGACTCATTTGAAAAGACCCTGGTGCTGGGAAAGACTGAAGGCAGGAGGAGAAGGGGGTGACAGAGGATGAGATGGCTGGATGGCATGACTGACTCAATGGACATGAGTTTGAGTAAACTCCGGGAGTTGGTGATGGACAGGGAAGGCTGGCGTGCTGCGGTTCACAGGGTTGCAAATAGTTGGACACAACTGAGTGATCAAACTGAACTATGTTTGTCTTATGTATAGTGCCCAGGCTTTTTAGTTATATTTAATGAGAAGAATAGGGAAAAAATAATTACTTCATCTTTCTTGAAGTGAAAGTTATAAACATGTATTTTTCACCTTTCAAAATTTAATCCAATATCTGATTTAATAAAGTTACTTTGCCTCATTTAGTTTTTGATGCTGTTGTAAATTTATTATAGTTTGTAATATTTAGTGTCATTTAAGTCTGTGGGCGGGGAAGGCAATGGCACCCCACCCCAGTACTTTTGCCTGGAAAATCCCATGGACAGAGGAGCCTGGTAGGCTCCAGTCTGTGGGGTCGCTAAGAGTCCGACACGACTGAGCGACTTCACTTTGACTTTTCACTTTCATGCATTGGAGAAGGAAATGGCAACCCACAGGGGAGCCTGGTGAGCTTCCGTCTATGGGGTCGCACAGAGTCGGACACAAATGAAGCGACTGAGCAGCAGCAGCAGCAGCAAGTCTGTGGGGGAAGGTGAGGAAGTTGTGCTTATTCAGTCTGCCTTATTGACTTGGAAGCTCCTTAACTCTTTAAAACCAACCATTTTATAGTTTATGATCATGAGATGATAGAAATGAAGGTCATGAACCATCATTTTTATCTATAGACAAGGATCTAAGGAATAGATTATTATTATTCTATGTAGTCATAGCTTGTATTATTATGTTCTTTAAATTTCTGGAATGAAATATGGAGTAAGTTTATTTCCTCTCCCACAGAAATTCCAAGAGATATACCCACAATTCTTTGCCAATCATTATAGAACTAAGACTCTAAAGCTTAGAAAGCCAGATTTATTTGCAACTAAGACTCCAAAACTTAGAAAACCAGGCTTATTTGCAAGTAAGAAGTAATTTGGAGCTTCTTTGTAGCTCAGATGGTAAAGAATCTGCCTGCAAGGCAGGAGACCTGGGTCAGAAGGATCCCCTGGAGAAAGAAATGGCAGTCCACTCCAGTATTCTTGCCTGGAGAATCCCATGGACAGAGTAGCCTGGCAGGCTGCAGTCCATGGGGTCACAAAGAGTTGGACACGACTGAGCGACTAACCAACACAACAAAGAAGTAATGCAGGCTGATAGGCAGTTTTATCACTTGGCTTTAAAAGAAGGCCTCAAAGAAATGCTACCAGTCAACCCATTATCTCTCTTAAAGTGGCTAAGAAAATAAGAGCATTCTGCCTCACATAGGACAGTGCTGGGTTACTACAGAACTGGTAAGCAAGCTACACTTAGTGATATTTGAGGCTTGCTGTCTCAATAGGAAGTAGATAATCAGCATCAGAGTGGGTTACTACTATATGCTAAACTTAGAGATGTAATTTAGTCAGTGAAAGGAGAGGAAAAGCACTCTGCTGTAAATCATAACAGGCTGTTTTCTAGCTTTGTAAGTATTTGAATCTGGAACATGTATTAACTCAAAGAAGAACTAATGTGACTTCAGGGTTGCATAGTGTTAGTAGCTCAGTTGTGTCGGACTGTCAACGATCCCATGGACTATAGCCCACCAGGGTACTCTGTCCATGGAATTCTCCAGGCAAGAATACTGGAGTGGGTTGCCATTCTCTTCTGCAGGGGATCTTCCTGACCCAGGAATCAAACCCTGGGTTTTGATTCCTGCATCGCTAGCAGATTCTTTACCATTTGAGCCTCCAGGAAAGCCCATGCTGCTATTGCTGCTGCTAAGTCGCTTCAGTTGTGTCCGACTCTGTGCAACCCCATAGACGGCAGCCCCCAGGCTCCCCCGTCCCTGGGATTCTCCAGGCAAGAACGCTGGAGTGGGTTGCCATTTCCTTCTCCCATGCATGAAAGTGAAAAGTGAAAGTGAAGTCACTCAGTCGTGTCTGACTCTTAGCGACCCCGTGGACTGCAGCCTACCAGGCTCCTCCATCTATGGGATTTTCCAGGCAAGAGTGCTGGAGTGGGGTGCCATTGCCTTCTCCCAGGAAAGCCCATAGACACCCTCAAAGGAGGCTTAGGCTGAATTGAGCAGCACCTCGGAGAGCTCCTTGAATTCCAATGCTGTGGTTTATTTTTTCCACTTTGCAGTTCTGTTTTTTCTCTGGTCATCGCTGCCTCTAAAGGGCTTCCCTGGTGGCTCAGATAGTAAAGAATCTTCCTGCCGATACAGGGGACCTGGGTTTGATCCCTGGGTCAGGAATATTCTCTGGAGAAGGAAATGGCAATCCACTCCACTATTCTTGCCTGGAGAATTCCATGGACAGGGGAACCTGGCAGGCTACAGTCCACGGGGTTGCAAAAAGTTGGACATGATTGAATGACTAACACACACACACACACACACACAGCCTCTAAAGTAAGCTTTCTACCTCTTAGATTAAGTCACAGTCCTCACAGAAGTAGAAATTTCCTTAATTATTCCTTAGTCTCATGGTTTCAATGATTCAGTGTTTGAGTCACAGCTACATTTTTCATGTGGTCCAAGGTTTTGCTTTTAAGTCTTCTTTTCCATTATTATTTAGCTCCTATCTTTTTGGGATTGTTTACTGGAAACTGTATTGGCATTGGAATTAGAACTATCTCCTCTCTTTGCTTTATTCTTGAAATCTTCCCATAAGTTATTTATATTCTAATTTTAAAAACACAAAAGACTTTCCAAAGTTGGGTATAGGGTAAGAGAAATGACACAGTGATTTGTGTTTCGTCATAAGGCCATGTAAGGAAGAAAGAGATTGTCTTCTTTCACCTAAGAAAATTGTTAGGAAAGTGGTGGTTTGATTATATGCTTTCTTCATTAAGAGTCATTTGGACAAAAATTATATAGGATATAGTTGAAAATAAAATTGTGTCTCTTCCTGACAAGTGCTAGAATAGATCAAGCTTTAGAGTCAAGTATTCCTGGGTTTAAATCTTGCCCAGTCACATCCAGATTTCAACTTTAAGACTGCTTAACTGATCCTAGGCTTTGTTATCACATATAAAATTGGAATTAATACTTTGCATCTGGTGTTACTGTGAGAATTAAATAAGGTAACATATATGAAAGAGATCGGCATGATATCTATTTAGAGAAGTCACTTGGTTACAGTCAGTCCTCCCCACACACTTTTTTTTCCCCTACCCTGTACCAGAGAAGATAGTTTAAGTAAACTGTGTAATAAGGTGATTACATCTTTAGAACAAAATATGGTTTTATGAAATGTAATTAGTCTAATTTGGCAGATCATAACAAAACTCACCAACTAAAGTTAGGTGGGAAGAAACTCTTCCCCCACCTGGATATTCAGCAAATGATCCCCCTTTTAAGAAATTAAGTGGATAGTTTTCTCTTAGAAATTTACAGTCCCTGCCTTTGTTCTTCTAAGTTGTAACATAATGGGTACGTGCTGCATGCTGAGTTGCTTCAGTCATGTCCAATTCTATGCTACCTTATGGACTGCAGCCTGCCAGGCTCCTTCTGTCCATGGGATTCTCCAGGCAAGAACACTGGAGTGCGTTGCCATGGTCAAACTTTAGAATAGGTCAAAGATCCTCCAGGGGATCTTCCTGACTCAGGGATCGAACCTGTGCCTTTTAACATCTACCTGCATTGGCAGGTAGGTTCTTTACCACTAGTGCCACCTGGGATGCTCAGATAATGAATAAATGTGATTATAATAAGTGTAATAAGTATTGTGTTTTATAACATGTGGAACTCATTGGTTTGTTCTTAGGATGTAAGACAGGATTTTTCACTTTTGGGAATATCACAAATATTTTCTGTTGAAATAATTAAGAGATTTATATTTACATGATTATTATACATATCTCTCCTCACTCAACTAGATGAGGAGTTCCTCAATGATAAGAACAACATTTAGTTCAGCTAAATAATTCACCAACTGTCCGGCAAAGAGAATTATGTCTCTGGTTCTGGGTGGACTAAAGGTGTGTTAAAGACTCGCATTCCTTAAAACTTTTCACCTGTGGTGAAATAGGATGGGATACTCTTGGAAGAGCATATACTGGAGAGTGGAGTAGCTAGGACATTTGAGAGCTTCGGGGGAATTACTAATCAAAAGGACTGTGATAAAGCAAACTGGTACATTAGAGAAAGTCAGTGAAAGGATTCTCTGAGCAATGGGGATGACTGGATTCAGAAATACTACTGAGCAGTTGATGGCATTTACACACCAGAAGTATCTTGGGTGCAATTATTACAATGAGGAGCAAGGTTGGAATGACAGTCATAAGGGCCTGGCCCTTAGGGAGCTATCAGTTCAGTTCAGTTCAGTTGCTCAGTTGTGTCTGACTCTTTGTGACCCCATGGACTGCAGCATGCCAGGCTTCTCTGTTCATCACCAGCTCCCGGAGCTTGCTCAGACTCATGTCCAATGAGTTGGTGATGCCATTCAACCATCTCATCCAACCATAGGGAGCTATGGATATGGTTATTAAACATGATGTTCCTATAGGAAAGAAAGATGCGAAGACAATGTTATGCTTAAAATATTCAACCAAAGAATGAGAGAGAGAGAAGGAATGAAGGCAGCTATCTGAATATAAAGTTAGAATAACATGCCTAGTTTCCTGACCTGAGACAGTTTGCAAACTCAGAGTCCATGCACTAAGGGAGAATATAGATCGTCATGAAGGACTGTGCAACCCTAAGTTGTTTCTATGACAGATGATCTTTCAACTATGAGGAGTAATGGTTACAAAGAATTTATGGTAATATGGGCAATGAGATTATTAATAATCTTAGGTGTGCATGATAGAAACAAATGTAAAATAGGATCACGTTTACATTAATAATATGTTAAAGAGAAGAAGATGCTTTGGAATCTAAGCAATGATTATACAGGAGTGCTAAGACTGGTGAAATTTTTTTCTCCTACTTTCTGCATTTTATACATTTTATCATTAGGAACATTGCATTTTTATCATAAAACATTTTATTTCAAGCAGTCATCATATACAGTAAAAAATAAAGGAAATTAACAAATAAGTATACAATGTGCTATGTTTAAAAGATTAGCTTATATTTTAAAGTGATATTGTTATAGTATGATGAGAAAATTAATAGAATCAGGCAGCTGCAGCTTCTCATCTTAAGAAAATTATGCAGTGTTAACACATATAACTGTGGTGGGTCACCTTTGGGGAGCACAAAGGAAATTTACAACAAGACCTAGGAAAACAGTCAGTGAAAATGTAAATATGCTTTGGAGTTAAAGATCAGACATGCTTAAAAAAGCATGTTTTATGAAGCTACCAGACTTATATATAACCCCCAATATTATGATAATATATCTGTATGTACTGACCAGTTTTTGGTAGGAGAAAAGGAAGTGGAATTGTTAAATAGCCATTAATAAGCCCTATTTAAAAGCACTTTAAGCGAATCTGAATATGATAATCATGAATGAGTTAAGTAAAAGACAAAAAGTGGACATAAATTATACCTTATAAAGACAGTCATGGGACTTTCCTTGTGGTCCAGTGAGAAAGACCACCTTCCAGTGCAAGCGGTGGGGTGCAGGTTTGATCCCTGGTGGTCAGGGTGCTAGGATTCCACATGCCTCTCAGTCAAAATTCCAAACATAAAACAGAAGCAGTGTTGCAACAAATTCAACAAAGGCTTAAAAAAAATAAAGACAATCATGCTTTTAAATAGTACATCTTATTTCTGTCTGTCAGTAATATCCTTATATTATTAAAATTAATTCTATTAGCGGCAAAACAAAATTTGCAGACAGAAGTTGTTTAATTGATCAGAAGAGAGAGTTGATGTGTGTGGACTAAAGTGCTAGAAATGTTTTATGGAAGAGTTGAAGATTGAACATATCTCCAAAGACAAGAATTGGTATATAGACATAGGGAGGGAAACAGCAGAGCTAAGTATAGAGGTGAAAATTCATACATTGCATTTTGGATGTGTAATAAGTCTAGGCAGTCTGATGTGATGAGTTGTTGTAAGGTAGGCAAGAAAGATATGCTGAAGGAATCTGATAGGGTAAGGTCAAAATGGGATACATTTTAAATTTAAACTGTATTTTGTTATCACTGGAGAATCAGTGAGTATTTTAAGTCAGAGAATAAATCTTGGAAAATGGCCAATGGAAAAATTAATGTGACATAATTCTTTTGTTCATGATTTCAACCCACAAGTATCTATTGAATGGGACTAGTTTTAAAGAAAGAACTTGGAAAAGTGGGAATTTAGGAGACTCTTATAGCAACCCCACCCCAGTACTTTTGCCTAGAAAATCCCATGGACGAAGGAGCCTGGTAGGCTCCAGTCCATGGGGTCGCTAAGAGTCGGACACGACTGAGCGACTTCACTTTCACTTTTCACTTTCCTGCATTGGAGAAGGAAATGGCAACCCATTCCAGTGTTCTTGCCTGGAGAATCCCAGGGGCAGGGGAGCCTGGTGAGCTTCCGTCTATGGGGTCACCCAGAGTCGGACACGACTGAAGTGACTTAGCAGCAGCAGCAGCATAGCAATCCATCCCAGATATGCTGAAAACCTGCATTTGTGCCGGCCAGCTGATATGAAGAAGAAGGAGAGGGTACTTTTGATCTGTTTTCTTTCCCATTCGCATTTTTGTTCCTATCCTCCTTTATATCTTTGCTACCTCCTCTCACCTTTGTTCTCTCTGAAGATAAAACAGTGGCCCTGCCTCCAAGTGTACCCTGTCCAGTTCCTCCTCATCATGGATGTGTAAACCACAGTTGTGTTTCTAAAATGTGATCTGGTCACCAGACCCTCTGCTCCACCTCATGTCTTTGCTTACATTGGTCTCTTTGCACAGACAGAATGTAAGGGTTCTGGCATGCTCACTGGACTCAGAACTTGTCAGGCTTACCTCAAATGAAACAAACCAGAGGTTTTGGCAAGGCAGGAGTTTGGGACCTAAATTAGAATGCCATTTAAAGATACTCTTAAAATATTAAATTACTTGTTACTCGTGGAAAAGCCTTATGTGGAAAAGATTTTCTTGAGAAGGTTTATACTTTCATTTGCTCAAGATATGATGATAAATTATGATATTGAAGAACCGCACATTTATAAGGAAGTGCATTCTGTTTTATAAGACTTTTTAATGGACTGATTTTCTCCTAAAATCTGATCAAATGTTGGTAAATTATAAACATACTTTAAATGTTTAACATTTACACATTCATGAGTGGCTTCTTCTTTTCGCAGTAGACTTTCTGGACTAGTAACTAAGTACATGTGAGTGGAAAGCCAATTATTAAAATGTCAGAGAGCATCCTAGTGTGATCCTTCTTGTCTAGTAGCTATGCTATTTCTTGGCATTTTATGTGATTCTGTATTAGGCTCTTGAGCATTTTATATAGATCTAAATTAGTTTCAGGCAGTGCATGACACAGGAGCACATTCTATGTTGAATGCTACCATGAAAAGCTTAGCGTAGATGTGGCTAGAATCTTAGCATTTGAAGGAAACATAGATGTTACACAGATGATCATATGTAATAATTACTTCTGTGATAATATTAAGAGATGATTCTACAGCTTCTGTTTATACGCATTCTGAGCCTGCTAGCACAGCACCTCAAAAGGGAGTACTTTTCATATTTAAGAGTGGCAACAAAGCCCTTTCTTCAGCTAAAATCTGCCTCTGAATATTGTACCCATAGGTCCTGAGACCAACTCACAAAGATAATATCAATGCTACTACACTTAGTAGAGTGGCCCTTTACATAACAATATTTCAAAATCATAGAGTGTCTGTTCCTTGGGACATTTGAAGCTCTCTGGTATTTTCTATTTTATGGCTTTCTTCTCCAGATACCTGTGGCCTGTTCCTCCATCCTTTTCTCTCATGACAGAGTTTCTAAGTAGTGTATCCTCCTAGTTGCCTTCTTCTTCTAAATTCAAAACATTTTTTTCACTGTATCTCTAAATAAAAAAAAATAATTACTCCACAAATGTTTAAATCAGTGTGCAAATATTGCCCATCATGAGTAAAAGATATTATTAAATAGCCAAATGTGGTGTTAACTTAAAATTGTAAATACTTTGTAAAAGTGCAAATAACATACCAGAGAGGAGAATGGAAAGGGCAGTTACATTTTACTTGAGGAAATATTAAGAAAAAAGATATTCTTAGAAGGCCCTGCAAAGATTTCGAGAGAAGGGAAATGCATCATTAAAAGCATTATAGGCTGAGGAGCAGTTGGGGGGAAAATAGAGATGAAAATGTACATAATGTACGTAATGGGTATTAGAAAGTAGATTAATTTAATTGTATCTTAGCATTCATGAAAAAATAAAGCAGGAAATAAGGTTGCAAAAGTTAATTGACACCTAATAGTAAAAGGTCATAAATGCTACGCTAGAATTTGAATGTTTTTTCTGTGGGTAATCAGTCAAGTGTTTAAATTGACAGGAAAAAATGTATTTTAATAGAAAAGTCTAGTGGGCCTGTCATAAAGGATGGATTAAACAGTGGCAAACATTATAATATTTGCAACAAGCTGTTGGTTAACTTAAGCAGATCATCAACCCTGCTTGTAGTAAACACTGTCTGATGATGGAATTTAAAGGTAGCAAGGAACTTGTGTATGAAAACACATATTGATGAGACAGTTTTTGCTAAAAGCACCGTGAGAATAGTTCTCATACATCATCTTACATGGAGAATGCTGTTGGACCTGAAGATGCATCAGCCTCCTTAGTGAAATGCTCACAACCTCTGCACACGGGGCCTTTAGTGAGCCACGCAGAGAGCCGAGTCAAAGCCCTGTGCCAGTTCTGCAGTGCTGACTGGAAAAGAGACAGGAAGTGACAAGTTTATCACCATTACACTGTTGCCTCTTGCTATCCTAACATCTCCTTTTATGTCATTTTTTTCTTACTTCTTTGAAATTGGCTTTTAAATAGGCTGTTAATAAAAGTGTATAAATTTAGGTCTTTTCTTGTTCACTTCTATCTGTGCTTGATCTTTGGTCTCATCTCTTGTCTTATGGGGCTATTATAAGAGACAGATAAGAGACGGGATTCTTGAAATCTTGGTGTCAAGTTTAATCTGCAGTGGAGTCCTAGGTATCCAAAATCCTTATCTCGTGTTCTGTTTAAATGTTCTCAGGGCTATGGGAGTGAGAAGCAGGAATGAGTCATGTTGAAATCAAGCTTTATGCCACTTAAAACTGTATTCTGTTCAGACTCATTCTGCTTGGAGAATGGCTCGCTCTCTGCTGGCTAAGCATAAAGGTCAGCCCTATCTTCAGTAACATTTTCTTTAAATCTGCTTCCCTTTGTCTTTTTCTTTCTTATATCTCCAAACTGGACTTGCTGTCCAGGTAATGTTGGGGTGGAACCAAGGTGTGCAGATCCCAATGAGAACATGTACTTTCTTTTTTACACTAAAGCTTGCTCTGCCAAACTGCATGGAGTAAATCTTAGGGCTGTAACTGCTAATTTCTTTCTACACATTAGGGCAGGTTTGAAATACTTCTGTAAGGAGAATCTTAAATCTGCCTGAAAAGTTTCATTCAATTCATCACAGAATAGAGGAAGGATGAATTTATGTTGTGTTGCTGCTACTGCTAAGTCACTTCAGTCGTGTCCGACTCTGTGTGACCCCATAGACAGCAGGCCACCAGGCTCCCGTCCCTGGGATTCTCCAGGCAAGAACACTGGAGTAGGTTGCCATTTCCTTCTCTATGTTGTGTTAGGTGTCTCTTTTAGGCCACCTCTAAAAGCTGCTTGTTTTCACACAAACAAATGCTAGTCCTAATTCCATTCCACATATCTGTTCACCAAGCTGATGAACTTTTAAGTGACCATTTCCTGAAGATTGTCAGGAATTACATCCCCAAATTCTGCTGCTAAAACACCCAGGGATATATCTGTAGTCCACAAGTACTTACATATATCTTACTGCATTATCATTATTGTGAGTCTTGGTCTTATTTTTTCTTCTTTATATATTTAATTTTTATTTTAAAATATTATTTGCTGTTTAGTTGCTAAGCTGTGTCTGACTCTTTTTGTGACCCCATAGACTGTAGGTAACCCACCAGGCTCCTCTGTCCATGGGATTCTCCAGGCAAGAATACTGGAGTGGATTGCCATTTCCTTTTCCAGGAGATCTTCCTGACCCAGGGATCTGCATCTCTTATGTCTCCTGCATAGGCAGGCAGACTCTTTACTGCCAGAGCCACCTGAGAAGCCCTAAAAATATTGTATCAAGATATCTACTTCTTCATAAAAAATATAAGAGCTTATAATTAAAAGACTTTTTCTCACTGTTAACTGCCAGTATCTTATAGTCATCTTTTCATACTTACTCATGAAATTCTTTTTATTCTTTTAAAAAGCATTTTTTCTTTTAGCCCAGCCCCTCTCTCTTCTAATTTGTCTAATAGCTTTCTAGTTTTGATTCATGACTATCATGTTGGGTTGTTCTGCAGTGAATTTCTGGTTTAAATCTATTGTTTCTTATTAAAATATCTATTTCCTTCATGTTTTCATGCCTGTATTGCCTCTGCTTAATTCATTAGACTTTCATACCCTTCTCCTATTCTAAAAATGCTTTGAAATGGTTTATGTGATCATGTTTTTTTCCTCCACTCCTCCCACTATTCATGGTTTCATTTCCTCAAAAAAATTTCCTTCTCATCATTTTAATGAAGTCTCAGGAGTAAGGAAAATAAATATACATGCTCTGTCTTTTTAAATCAGAAAATACTCATCTACTTTCATATAATTTTATGTATCACTATAAGCCGCCAGAATGCTCTCTGATAAAGCATAGAGTATAAAATGTTATTTCAACTAAATGGCAAAATCCATGAGTGGCAGGGATGGTCTCTTACCATCATTAAGGGAATTGCAAAAAAAAAAAAAATGAGGCTTAACAAAAATTCCTTGAAAGAATATGTATATCATCAATAAAATGAGAAGTTCTTTTTTGCCTAAACTAACAAAATTATGAAGGTGGGTGTTGACTGTAGTCTGACTAAAGCAGTGTCACCGTTACAGGCGTATGTGCAGTATTTTCTTAGTACGATACTTAACTCAAATATTCAAATGTTTGTCTCCTTCTCACTAACTAATAGACAAAATTTTAAGAGTGGATTAAGAAGTAGACTTGAAACTATGGTAGAGTCCATGCTTACCTAAACTAGAGCTTGACTAGAAATTTAGTCCTTTAAAATCTTTAAACTTTCTGTGCCTCAGCTTTTTCAGTTATAAAATTAAGATCATGGAACAGGAGACGTATCCAAGAGGCTATGGGTATTCTGTATATCATAATCACCAAAAGTTTATTTGTTGTCTGTTGATTCTTTGTCTATGTTAGAGATTTTTTTAAAAAAATTATTTCTTAGTTGTATATTTTTTCCTAGCAATATTTTCCAATCTTTAGATATGCATTTTTAAATTCAGATTGGAGATTTTGGGGTTTCTCTTTTTCATACTGGCATATTAATCCTTTTTTTTTTTTTTTTTTGCTTTAACAGAAACATTTCAAACTAACACTATTTGGCCCATGAAATTGAAAGGTATAAAATGGCAAGTTAATTTTCAGCTGTTTCTCGGGATGGAATTGTTTCCTCTAAAATCAATTTTTATTTATATTTCAGAGAACTACATAAAGTTATATTTGCAAAATAATTTTAACCTACATCTTTAGAAGAAGAAGATTTTGTTTTGTGTGTGTGTCAAATTTATACAGCCACAGTAATATTATATATAAATATTAGAATGTTGAACTGGTGGAGGGTAAACATATAGAAAAATAGAGCAGAGAGCCTAGAAATAGACTTACAAAATTATGCTTGGATCTTTTGCAGAAATTTTATATTTCTATTCAGTAGAGAAAGTATAGCCTTTTCAACAGATGATGTAGGAAGTAACTGGACATCCATAGGCAAAAAATGAATCCCAATTTAAGCTTCAAACTTTATGCAAAAATTAGCTTAAATGGATTATGGAATTAAATGTAAATAACAGAACTTTAACTTCTAAAAAAATGAAGAAAATCTTTAGGACTTAAGAACAGGCAAAGCTTTTTTAGACTTGATATTGAAAACCATCTATAAAAGAAAAAATAAATTGAACCTCATCAAAATTAATGTTTACTTTGTGAAACACTGTTTAAAGGGTGAAAAGACAAGCCACAAACTGAGAGAAAATATTTGCAAACCACATATTGAAAAAAAGAACTTTTGTCCAGGAAACAACTCTTAAGAAGTTAACATTTTCAAAAAAGCTCCAGTAATAAAATGAGCAAAATAAAAGAGCAGATATTTCACTGAGAAGGATATATAGATGACAAATAAGGATGAGAAAAGATGTTCAATATATGACATTTTATGCCTTTAGGAAAAGGCGATTAAAACTACAATGAGGACTTTCCTGGTGGCCCAGTGGTAAAGAATCTGCCTGCCTTTGCAGAAGACATGGGCTGAACCCCTTGTGCCAGTTACTGAGCCCACGTTCTGCAGTGACTAGAGCCCAAACCTCTTAGAGCCCATGCTCAGCAAAAGAGAAGCCACCACAACAAGAAGCCTCCCCTCACTGCAACTAGAGAAAAGCCTGCTTGCAGCAATGAAGATCCAGCACAGACAATAAATAAAATTGAAAAAAAAAAAAAAAAACCAACCACAATGAGATATCACTATATACTTATCAGAATTGCTAAATAGTGAAAATACTAAATGATGGTAAAGATCCAGAGAAACTGGATTTCTCATACCTTCCTTGTGGTAATCTGAAAAACAATTTGTAGTTTCCTATAAAATTAAACATGTAACCATATGACCCAGCAGTTTTACTCTGGAGCGTTTATAGCAGATAAATGAAAACTTAGGTTCACACAAAATCCTACACACAGATGCTCTTGACATAATAGCCCCAAGCTGGAAACAGCCCAAATATCCTGAAATTAGTGAATGTTGGTATATCCATACCATGGCATGTGTGTGTATTAGTCACTCTGTCGTGTCTGACTCTTTGTAACCCCATGGACTATAACTTGCCAGACTCCTCTGTCCATGGAGTTCTCCAGGCAAGAGTACTGGAGTGGGAGGCCATTTCCTTCTCCAGGGGACCTTCCTGACCTACGGATCAATCTGGATCTCCTGCATTGCAGGCAGATTCTTTACCACCTGAGCTACCAGGGAAGCCACTACTTAGTAATAAAATGGGGAAAAAGCAACTATTGATACACACAGTTTTCAAGTATATCAAGGACGTTATGTAAATGAGAAAAGCCAGTCTCAAAAGGTTTTAATCTGTTTGTTTCTACTTATGTATAAAATTCTCAAAATAACAAATTATAGTGATGGAGTACAGAACAGTGGTTACCAGAGGTGTGGGATTGGCATCAGATAGATTGGATGTGACTTTGAAGAGGTAGCAGGTTGGGAGCCCTGTGGTGACAGATGATTTCTGGATCTTGAATGTGCTGAGCTACACAGATGATCCAAACTGCGTAGAAGTTACACATGTACACACTCACCAGTGAGTGCTTGTAAAGCTGATGTCATCTGAAGAGGCTCTGTGGATTGTTGCTGTTGTTCAGTTGCTGAGTCTTGGCAACCCCAAGGACTGCAGCACGCCAGGCTTCCTTGTCCTTCACTATCTCCCAGAGTTTGCTCAAACCCATGTCCTTTGCGTCAGCGATGCCATCCAACTGTCTCATTCTCTGTGGATTGTACCAATATCAACTTCTTTATTTTGATGGTTTATTCTAGTAAAATAGTATCCCATTGGGAGAGACTGGGGGAATGGTGCAGAGGGTCTTCCTTTCAGTTTTTCAGCTTCCTGCAAGTCTGTGATTAAAAATTTAAAAATTAGTGCATGAATAGATAGATACAAGTACCTTCCAATTGGTGAAAAAAGTGAAAATATTATAGCCTGGATCTCACCATCAGCATCATGGTATACTTGAATACTTGTTGAATGAGATACACTTTTTTTATCACTTTTGAAGAACACCATAGAATAACATTTAGAAAAACATTTTTTATTTTGCATCTTAAAAGAAGTAGATATTTTGCTGTTTTGTTTTTGATCAGATGTATATGACAGAGACTATTAGAAAAATAAAAGCAGTATATTTTAATGTAAAATCTACCCTTGTGATAATATTTACTTGTAAAGGAATTTTTGATGGCTTTTCCTAAAGTTAGGGGTTATTTTTTTAGAGTTAATAGACAGAACCTTATATGGAATTTTCCATCAAATATGTACATATATACATAAATGAACACAGATAAGACCCATGTTGAAGGGATGGTAGGAAAAAAAAAAGGAACACGATCAAGACCTGATCCAGTGACAAACTATATGAATGCGACAGAGAGAGTGTTAAAGTTAGAGAAAAGGTGTAGCTCCTGGTGTTTTGTCTCCAAAATCTCTGGAATTTACCTAGATTGTAATTTATAGTTGAGCCATGGACTATTATAAAGGTTAGAAAGTGTTAGTTGCTCAGTTGTGTCTGACTCTTTGTGATCCCATGGACTGCACCATGATAGGCTCTTCTGTCCATGGAATTCTCCAGATAAGAATACTGGAGGGTAGCCATTCCCTTCTCTGGGGGATCTTTCCAACCCAGGGACTAAACTCAGGTCTCCTATATTGCAGGCAGATTCTTTACTGTCTGAACCACCAAGAAAGCACAAAAGATTAGAGTGTAAGTTTTAAAAAATTACACAAATCAAAATATCAGCCTAAAATGTTGCATACTTCAATCTTTAAAATGACATGCCTTGCTCCAGTCAGATTTACACCTTATATAAAATGGATATCTACCAGCTTTATCACTAGTTCAGAAGTGTTGTGTTCACTTAAATTTCAAGGTCAAGTGAAGGACAAGGGGTGTAATTTCTTCTGCTCATGAATTGCAAGGAACAGGTGAAGGTTGGGAGCTTTTGTAAACACATACATCCATGCATTCAGCAATCATTGGAAATAACATTTCTTTATTCAGGAAATCTGTGCTTTCTTGAGGGTTTTATGCAACTTTATGTGGCTGGGCTGGAATTTTATTTTATTTTTTATGTATATGCCACGATTGAAATTATGGGAAGAAGATGTGTGGTTGCCCGAATATGAATTCCTGGACAAATAGAGATGTTTGCATATCTTTTTCATGCACATTGGCAGGCCAAAAACTAATATGAACTCTCTAGGACCATTGTAAGATTCAACAGTGAAAGGAGCCCTTCAGTGTATAGGAATACTATGAGGGGATAGTCAGTTCCAATCAGTGACATCTCCTCTCCAGGGAAGTGTACAATGGTGCACGAACTTGTTGAATACAACTTCCCAAAGAGATTTATTTGTAAGAGGACTTTGCAGCAATGTGAAGGCAAACTTCCGGGGAATAGCTTTGGATGATTATTACTGCCAATAAAATCACAGGAGGTAAAGTAAAGGAAGAATAATCCCACACAGGCCATGTGAATTTCCTGGTGATCTAATTAGCATCTTCTCAAATTAACCAAATTGATAAGTACCTTTGATTTTTGTAATAAACACTAGGAAAGCATGGTCAAATCTTTGAGAAATGAAGTTAGAATTTCTTTTTTTTAGAGGTACATTCATTACATGTTTTCACATTTTGGAGAGAGAGTGATCAACCCAAGCCATATCCTTGCTTCCTTCTTGTTGTAAAACTCCCAGGTAAGAAAAAGTAGATAGTCCCAGGTTAGCTAAACTGAAGCATCATCCTCCTTACCCTTGGCCTTGCAGAAGACGCTCAGAGAGCAAATAGGAATTCCTCATTAGCAGTGTCGGGCGAAGGGTCTCTCTCCACACTGAGTCTCGGCCGTGCTGCTGTTCATGTGTACTTCTACGAAGGACACGTGCCTGAACATCTTTAGACCCTCTCAAGCTATCTTTATAATCCACTGCCTCACTATCCATATGGACCCCACACGGTCTTGGAAGGAGTTGGCAGAGCTAAAAATGTTCTGGCAAATGATTGGAAAACATCACTCTGGCTTCAGTGACCTCTCCTCTCCAACTCCTTACTCAAGCCGGCAACTCACGTGATATTGGTCAAGAACTTCAGTTAGGGAGACAACTGTGTATTATTATCATTAAAAAATATACCAGTGCCTGTAGCCTTTTAAAACATTTTTCAGTGTATTCACGAGTCTCCAGTTTTTGCTACGTTTCTGCTTTTCTGTGTCTCTGCTCCAGTCTGAGCTATCCAAACTTGAGGATAGCTCCACATGGCCTCCCGCCAGTTGAAATTCGACATATCACACTTCCCTTCAAATATAATCCTTTCCCTCTTTCAGTTTCTAGTACAAGTAGTGGTCTCCGAACTAAGCAAGATTAAAATGTACCAGGCTGCTTTCAGCCATTCTCTTGTATGCGTCCTCTGCATCCAGTCATTTCAGTTATATAACGTCTGTCTGCCCCGTATTTCTGCGAGTGTACCTTATTTTCCTTTTATCCATAACACCTTCCTATGACTTGAATTTGGTTTTTTTACTGGCATAGTCCAAATAGCCTTGACCTCATGCCTCCTTCCTGCCTTTCTCTCTACTTGAAATCAAGTAAAGTGGGATGTTTTGCAAGTCTTCATTAAGTGAACTGGGTAGGTCAAACCATAAAATCACTATTTTATATTCTAAGAAATGTGCGCCAGGGACACCCAGGACTCTCATTGCACCCCTGTCTCCATTAGTTCCTTTGGCCCCATCCCATCGCTAACCCTTGAACTGCCTGGTGATGGGAGGACCCAATGAATGGATGTCTGTGTTTTAAAAAACAAAACAAAACTGACACTTGTTTTCTATTTTCAACCTGAGACAGAATGTCTCTACATCAAAGTAGTTGCACTAAAGCGTAAATATTAAAATGTCAAATTTCCATAACAAACTACACTGCCCTGCTAAGTAAGTGTTCCCACAGCAGGACTGAAACATGCCACTCTTCTCTGAAGGCCCAGTGCGAGATACACACAAACTCTGCTGTGAGACAGCTTGGACACTTTGGGTGGACTGCAAAACCGGCTTCTCCTTGTGCTGCCAATACTGCTTCACACTTCGCTTCAACTGAAGGCAAACAGTCCTGGCATCTGTATCCTGAGGGGGCCCAGTCTCCTCTCTAGTTCCCCTGCTCCTCTCTGAGATGCTCTCTTCCCCTGGCTCTGTTGCCTGATTCACAGTGACCGGATTCTCATGGACATTCTAAGATTTACTGCAGACACTACCTGTCTGGGAAGTTCTTTCTTCATCATTCCAATTTCTGTTCAGTCTATCATTCTTTCTCTCCTTTAAACCTGATAGCATCTTGTGGATGTTATCTTTCCTTATTTTACATTACTTTTTCCCTTTACCAGAATATATATTTCTTCAAAATAAGGACTCTGCTTCATTCGTATTCCCCTGATGTTTCCTAGGCTTGAGCAGTTTTCAGTAAATATTTGTTAGAATTAATCAGTGCTTAGTTCTATATTGTCTTTGTGTTGATTTTTTAATAATATTTCTTTAAGTGTGTGTGTGCGTGCATATGCACGCATGTGCATGTCGTTATATGGTTATTTCAGAACATTTGAAAGGTATAAAATAGACAAAGAATAAAATAAAAGCCATCTATTCTATTACACAGGGTTAACCAGGCCAATATTTGATGTATATTTCCAAGTGTTTTATATTCTTTGTTAAATTAAAAATTTTCCTGATTTATTACCTAATATTACATTTGATTGTTTTCTGTCATTAAGAATTCCTTGAAAATGCCTTTTCAATGACTCTTTAGTATTATATATTACAAATACATCATTCATTTATTCACTCTTTTGTTAAATAAATTTAAATTGATTCCAGTGTTTTCCTCATTACAAAATATGTACAAAACATTCTTGTACAAAAATTTTTGCTCCAATTAATAATTTCTTGTAATTTATTTCCAGAAGTGGTATTAGGAGAAATAAATTACATGCTTTGAGATACTGGGGGAGAATGTTTCACCAGTTTCTGTTTCCTTGGCAGACTATGACAGGTCCTGTCTTGCCAAACCCTTACAGCGTTGAATTTCACCATCACAATCAATCTTGGCCAGTTTCACCTGCCGGAGTCAGCAGGAGTGACCTGAAATATTCACTTAAGGACTTCTGCCTAATTCTTTTTATAATTTGCTCTTCTCAGTTCCTCTGGCTGAAGTTTTGCTGCTTCACTCCCCTTTGGCAATTATGAATATAAGAACGTCAGCACTTCTGAATGTGTGTTACTAAAGGAGTTTAAAAGTCAAGTGGGAGACCTGATTCGTTATTGGTCTGCTGCTGCTGCTGCTGCTGCTGCTGCTAAGTCGCTTCAGTCATGTCCGACTCTATGCGACCCCATAGACAGCAGCCCACCAGGCTTCCCCGTCCCTGGGATTCTCCAGGCAAGAACACTGGAGTGGTTGCCATTTCCTTCTCCAGTGCATGAAGGTGAAAAGTGAAAGAGAAGTCGCTCAGTCGTGTCCAACTCTTGGCGACCCCATGGACTGCAGCCCACAAGGCTCCTCCATCTATGGGATTTTTCCAGGCAAGAGCACATGAGTGGGGTGCCACTGCCTTCTCCGATTGGTCTTCTGGCTAGGGGTAAAAGTAAAGCTGTCTTGCTACAGCTAGCATATAGGTTGAAGCCACAAGACTCATGACACAGGTCACAGAAAATTGCCATATTTTCTCTTTTAATTAGAAATGGCTTGATTGTTTCTTACCTTTGCTTTGCGTTGTTTTAATAGACGAACCTAGCATTTTCTGCGGCAGTACTTTTTACCTTGGGCTCCCTCCTGCTTTTACTTCTGATTGAAATCAGTGCTTCATGGATGGTGAAGAGGTGTGAGAATGGCTTTGTGTCCTGTCCTCCAGGCTCTCTTGCCCCCATCCCCTTGCATGTACCAGGCACACACCAGCAGCGACTAATTCAAATAAGCCATGTGCCTTTGTGTTAAGGCTCTGTGACTGTAATTTGTTTCACAGACCTTCTCTGACAACAAAAGTAGCTGGGGAGAATACCAACTGCTCACGAAAAAAAGATCTTCTTGCTCATTCAGTTATGTGATGACTAAACATGTTATACATTCATTTTCAGTGTTGGTTTTATGTTAAGAAATATTTTTAGCTAGGTAGAGCTCTTTCGAGGAGGAATATTTTATATAATATCCCACTTTATTTTACCTATATTTTACTTTGCTCAAGACTCAGACACATACAAAGTTGATGTTACTATGTCACCAGTGTAATTTCAGAGTTTTATCTAGGGGCAGTGATTTAGCCACGCTAATAGACCAACATTGTGTTCCAGAGTTCTTCACAGGGTGGGAAGGGATGTATTTGAAGCAAAGTTTTATTTATTTATTTTTTTCATTTTTTTCTTCTTTTATATTTATTATCTTTTATATTGGAAGGTAATTGCTTTACAGTGTTGCATTGGTTTCTGCTGTACAACAACAAGAATCACTCATAATTATACATCGCCTCTCTCTGGAGCCCCGCTCCCCACTCCCATCCCACCACTCTAAGTCATCACAGAGCTCAGTAGCATCAGGTGATCAACTGTAGGCACAAGAAAACAATAATAAAATAATGATTTGCCTGGAATTAGAATATACCTGAGATACTGAGAAATATTAGTTCTCGCCCACAAATTTCAGAGACCCTGATCACAAAGTTATAAGATACTCTCAAGGGTGTTCTCTCCATAATAATCCCTCTGGTCTTTTTAATATTAATAATTCTGATTGTGTGGCTGGGGAGGAAGGGACAAGGATACTTTTGTTGATGGAGACACGTTTACCTAATAGGTAAGTGGATTTATCCCTGGAACCTGGAAGCCCAGAGTATTAAGGATTACTTTAATACACGTGCTTGAAGCATAACAAGGATAGGCACAAAATGGAATGACACTTGTTTTTTTTCCTATGGAATTAGTGTATAACCATGATTTACAAGCGGTGATACTGGTGAGAGAAGAGATAAAGTTCTCTAAAGTTCTTCATAGATTTAAGAAAGCCAACTATAGTGTATTTAAGATTCTTAAAACAAAATTAAAAATTGGGAAGTGGTGATCTGTATTAAGATTACAACAATGATAAGAACATCACAAAAGTCTCACATTCATGTGAACAGGTGATAATCGTGTACCATCTTGGGTGAGGAAAGGATCGCTCCTTCCCTTTCTCTAGGTCTGGCTTCGTGAGCTGGAGCAGCCCGTGGCCACCACTGGCTTCAGGGTGACCCAGAGATGTTCCTTTTAGTCCTTTGGAGTAGAAGTTGGAAGACTGTCTCAGTGCAAACAACCACCAGAGTAATGCAGTCAGATACCTCTGCCTTCAAAATGTTGGTGTGAGACCTGCTCTCCCTACAGCACATGTCCACTCATAGTTTAAAGGACATGATAATTTAATCCCTAAGAATCCTGTGGCCATTTTCCTGGTTATTTGCATTGAGAAGATACAGCCCTCCAGTGATCCCTCTAAGCTTTCTTTTATGTTTCCCAGAAAGGAGAATATTGGGCAACATCATTGCACTTGGATATCATTTCTAATTAACTTAAAAAAGAAAACACCCTCAGACAAAACTGAAAAAGAACAAAGCTAGTACATCTCTATAATGGGAACTGAATTTTATAAAAGGAGAGTGACAAGGCAAAAGATAGATTTATTAGGAGTTATAGTTCATAAAGTTTTCTTTAGCCAAATATTGATGCATATAGGATGAAGGAAGGTGGAATATTTTTAAACAGAAATGTCAGAAATGATATGCATTTGCCCTTGGGTACAGCACATCCTATTGGTCACCCTTAAGAGAAATACATGTTGACACACTTGTGTTCATGATAGACACTTTAAACAATAGCTGACCTGTGCCAGAGGTCTTAAAACAGATACTATGAAGTATGCAAATGAAAATCTAAGAACATCAATTTACAAATTAAAAAATTTAACATTGTACTTATATAAAATTTAATTTTATATTTTTTAAATATAGAAACTTCTATTTTAACACATATTTGAATTTAAGAGTTTAACCTTTAGAAGGGCAAAGTCATTTCAAATTATTTTCGTATCTCAAAAATTTTTTAACTCTAAAAGATTGCCACATATTAATGGGAAATTAACGTACCCTATTCATCACTCTTTTAAATGATCCATCATGGTTAATCCATGTTTCTTAAAATACTTATTAAAATTAAGGCACTGTTTTCTGAGGAATCATAAAAATTTAAATCTGTAATTTACATGCATTTTGTTTCAGAGATTGCTCATCAAATAAAAAGCTTTGCTAAGTGCTTATTTCGAAATGCAATGTGATCTATCTTTGAAGCCTGACTTGTTTGCTGTAGCAGGAATTTACTAATTTTTTTCAACCATTCACTTTTTTTCCCCCCTTTTTTTCTCTGATGACAAACTCTAAATGTTATATAAACTGATTCTAGAAAGTGTTAATCATTATTGTTTCCCTACAAATCAGAGCAATTGCTTTTTTGGGGGTAAAATTTTGTTTCTGAACAATTCTTTGCGTCCAACCAAGTTCTTTTATTGTATGCCTACCTAGGTTATTTGAGGTTTTAATGGATAGTTGGAAGTTAAGAGGATAGAGATGAAGTAGCCTCCTGCACATGTGCAATTTCAATGTAAACTCTTATCTCTGTACCAGGGTCAAAGTCCTTCATTTTCAATATGTTATTTGCATTTATTTACATATGCTTATTACCAGTTATGAGACAGGCACAGAAAAAGACATCCCAATTAGCTGATAATTAAATACTTTCCTGTGTGTCTTCTCACAGTTTGGCAGAAGGCACTAGTTAGAATGTTTTGGTAAAAATTCTTGTTTCCCTTGTGAAAACAATTGAATGACTTACCTGGACCTGTCTGTCCACTATTGATGACACTAAACATACAGGATCACAACTAATTTTCGGTTCCAGACACTGCTCTGGGTGCTAGTGTTAGGGAATGGGAGCGAGGCTTTGGAACTAGAACAAACATTTCATTCAGGAATCTAATCTCCTTGAAGATGGTTATGACATGTAGTCAGATAGCTAATACAACATTTTAAAAGATAGATATGAGGTAGTAAGACACTATTTTACCATCTAGAAAGGATATCCTCAATATACATACTTAGGAAGACTATGGTATGGTTAGCATGGCAAAGCAATCTTCAGAAGTTTGAACGTATCTGAAGGAAAATAATGTTGACTGTTGACTAAAAAATATAGTCACAACCTGAAAGAGAGTTTGTTTTGTTTTTGGTAGGAATGTTTGGCAGGAATGTATAGCTCAGAAAACTGCTCTAAGCAGGAAGGAAGGGAAGTCAGGCTATATACAAGTTTGCAACAAAGGGAACAGGCAATCTGAACATCAAAGATCAGGTGTCAAGTTCAGGAATTTAACATTCTTTGTATGGGAAGATGCAAGCCTCTGGGCTCACTGAATTCAGTCCTTTCCTATGAACCTCAGCTGTCTGGGGCCCGTCCTCTTTCCTTGTTCATCTTCATCTTGCTTCTTGCATTCCCCAGCTCCTCAGCAGTTACTATGGGGGGTGACAGCGTCTGCTGGATCACAGTTTTGGAAGCCTTCATTCACATCTGGAGGCCAGAAATTGCTGATGGCTGTGACATTTCTTGATTGTTGATATGGAAGGAAATATTTTCATTTCACATGATCCTACCTGAGGAATGAGCATGTGTGCTTGGTCCTCAGTCATGTCCGACTCTGTGATCCCATGAACTGAAGCCCACCGAGCTCCTCTGTCCATGGGATTTTCCAAGCAAAAGCACTGGAGTGGGTTGCCATTTCCTTCTCAGGATCTTCCCAACCCAGGAATCGAACTCGTGTCTATTATGTCTCTTGTATTGGCAGACAGATTCTTTACCACTGAGCCACCTGGGAAGCCCACCTAAGGAACCAGTAGTACCAGTTGCTATAATAATCGCTTCTACTTTCTATATCTGCTCATACTTTTAGAGGGAGTAATGTTACATATGTTGAATACATACATGTCATTATTAAAAAAAACTGTTATCATAATTCCTGACTATTAGATAGAGTTTCATGCCATCTATATAAAATTTAACTGAAAAAAAAAAAAGGAAGCTTAGAAGAAGCTTAGAGTATTGCTTTTGTCTCTGGTTGGTAAAATTATGAGTGACTTTAAAAATTATACTCATTTGGTGTTAAAAAGTTCTGCAACAAGCGTGTTTTATATTTATACTAAAAGCATCATAAAAGAATAGTATATCATTTTTTATTCTAATGTAACTTTAGGGATAGAGTTATGGGTAAAGATCTAATTTCTGGGTGCTGTTGTATTATCACTAAATGCATTTTGCCATAGCACATACAGTAATTGAAACTAAGTGCTATAGAAAAGTGCAAGAAAAGACGAAAAGAAAAACATTTTAAAAAGCTGAATAGATTTAATTCGGAATGGGTGAACTGCAAGTTGAATTTTTGCCTGTATTCACATGGAGGACAATTCTAACACAGTTGAAAAGTTTAGGAATCATGGACAGTGTGGTTTAGGAATCATGGACAGTGTGGTTTAGGAATTCTAACTAGTCTTACTTGTGAAACAAGACCAAAATTGTGGATTTAATAATAGAAAGTTCATTTTCCTCACATTTATGATGTCAGACTTTACACCAGAAATTATATTGATTTATTCTCTTAAATCTGACAGTTTATTCATAGTAGTAGTAATCTTATTACACAATTTTTATATTTCATCAAGGTGGGTTAAAAAATTCAAGTAATATGCTAATAGATTCTCCAGCTTTTTTCTCTAATGGCTAGATATTTGGAGCAAACATATTTTTTTCCTAGAAATATGTGAATAACCAATTATGTATATTTGATAGATACAAGTATGTTTGTCATTGTGTTGTTGTTTAGTCATTAAGTCATGTCTGACTCTTTTGCAACCACGTGAACTGCCAGGCTCCTCTGTCCATGAGATTCCCCAGGCAAGAATACGGAAGTGGGTTGATCCTATTTCCTTCTCCAGGGGATCTTCCCTGCTCGGGATCAAACCCATGTCTCCTGCTTGGCAGGCAGATTCTTCACCACTGAGCCACCTGGGTGGCCCCATAAATACGTTGACTCCTTCATATAGTGCCAGTGGTGCCAAAGTCTATAGAGTCAGTAGTTTTTCTGTGCCAATGAGGAGATGGTCAAGGCTTTGCTTTGACTGAGCTTGTTTTGCAGTTGTTTGTCAAGGCAGTCACCTCTTAAAGAAACTCACGTACTACAGGGTAGACTTCCAAATCCATCTTCTCCCAAAGAATGATATTTATTTAAGTTTATGGTCGACAAAGAATGAGATGATTGGATGGCATCACTGACTCAATGGACATAGTTTGAGCAAGCTCCAGGAGTTGGTAATAGACAGGGAAGCCTGGTGTGCTGCAGTTCATGGGGTCACAAAGAGTCGGACATGACTGAGTGACTGAACTGAACTGAATGGTCTACAGAGGGTTGGAGAGATGCTGAATTCCACTAGAGCTTTAGTGGGTCACATCTGCATTTAACTGAAGAATTTATTCAAGATAGTTTGTGCATTAAGCCCAAATGTTCTGCTCAAGGGAAAATGAATGGAAGCAGGTGAATTGGCAAAAGCTCTTGGAGGATAGAAATTCTATTAACTTTCTTCAGCCCTTTTTGGCCCTTCTCTCATTAATTGCAAAGCATTTCTTGTTTCATTGTCCCCAGTGAACAACAATGTGCCCAGCAGAGCCAGTGATTAGCATATTGTATTTTCTTGATATTTTTATTACTGTTTTGTACTCTGTAGTGTTGGAGGAGGGAATGACAACCCACTCCAGTATTCTTGTCTGGAGAACCCCATGGACAGAGGAGCCTGGTGTGCTACAGTCGATAGGGTCGCAAAGAGTAGGACACAACTGAAGCAACTTAACACCCATGCATATGCACTCTGTAGTGTTATTGAAGGCCAAGCAACTGCCCAGTAAGCCATATTATAAAATTTCCTCCACTGTCATTTCCACTTGTATAAAGGGAGAGTTCATTGTTAACTTGGTAGCTTAGTACCAAGGAGGTGTGCTGAATGCGTAACACCAAGGGTTAGCCATAGCAATCCTATTAAATGTTGTTCCCATTTTGCAGATCAAGAAATTGTAGCTCAGAGAATATGGCTTACCTAGACAGCGTATTAAAAAGCAGAGACATTACTTTGCAAACAAAGGTCTGTTTAGTCAAGGCTATGGTTTTTCCAGTGGTCATATATGGATGTGAGAATTGGACTATAAAGAAAGCTGAGTGCTGAAGAATTGATGCTTTTGAACTGTGGCGTTGGAGAAGACTCTTGAGAGTCCCTTGGACTGCAAGGAGATCCAACCAGTCCATCCTAAAGGAGATCAGTCCGGGGTGTTCATTGGAAGGATTGATGTTGAAGCTGAAACTCCAGTACTTTGGCCACCTGATGCGAGGAGCTGACTCATTTGAAAAGACCTTGATGCTGGGAAAGATTGAGGGCAGGAGGAGAAGGGGACGACAGAGGATGAGATGGTTGGATGGCATCACCGACTCGATGGACATGGGTTTGAGTGGACTCTGGGAGTTGGTGATGGACAGGGAGGGCTGGTGTGCTGCAGTTCATGGGGTTGCAAAGAGTTGGACATGACTGAGCGACTGAACTGAACTGAACTGAAATAATAAATATCAAGATCTATTTCATTTAATAAATATTCATCTAGCTTTGCTTTGGGACACACACATATACACACACATTTTCAAATCACTATGAGTATAAAGGTGAATCAAACACAGTCTGGATCAACATTCAGTGCACAAAACAGAAATCTCTGGATAGTTCAAGTGGATTTAAATGCAGAGAGTGAGTGCCTAAAACCTCATTGGAAGAGCAGGAGGAATGAGAATTAGGGAGGACTGTGACTACTCTCTTGTTTTGAGGTCACAACCCTCCAGATGAGATTCAGAAGTCAATAAACAAATGTCTTTACCGTCTTACTGACTGATGTCCCAGCAGACTTTTACCTGCCAAAGTGACAACTACAAAGTGGAAGATGGCGTCCAGATACTGCTGTAAACAATTGCTCCTCTCGAGCTTGCTTTTGTTGTTATTTAGTCACTATGTCGTGTCCAACTCTTCTGTGGTTCCATGTACTTTAGGCTCCTCCGTCCATAGAATTTCCCAGGCAAGAATACTGAAGTAGGTTGCCATTTCCTTCTCCAGGGGATCTTCCAACCCGAGGATCAAACCTGCATCTCCTGCACTGGCAGACAGATTCTCTACCCCTGAGCCCTTGGGCAAGCCTGGTGCTTGTTTAGCAGCTGTCATTGCACAGGAAGGTGACTGCTGCCTCCTTTTAGTCCTTTAAATCTTACTCAAGTAGATCTCATATAGATCTCTCCTATTAAGAACCCTAGTGGTAAGATTCCTGTGGTTTAGCCTTCCATGCCCTGCTCTCTTAGTTGGGCATGAAGTGGGTAGAAATGGATGCCAGGCCCAGCACCAGCAGATCATATGGAACACTTTGAGTGCAGAGGTTTCTGCACTCAAAGAGCTCACAGTTTAGTAGTGAAAGCAGATAAATTAAGAGACAATTTTAGTATCTCATGGTAGGTGCAGTGATGGACTCCAGCACTGTGATGGTAGAGGTAGGCTTTTATGGGAGAGTAGTGGGATGAGGCTACCAGTGGCTCAGATGGGAAAGAGTCTGCCTGCAAAGCAGGAAACCCGGGTTCAATCCCTGGGTCAGGAATATTCCCTGGAGAAGGAAATGGCAACCAACTCCAGTATTCTTGCCTGGAGTATCCCATGGATGGAGGAGCCTGGCAGGCTACAGTCCATGGGATCACAAAGAGTCAACATGACTGAGTGACTTCACTTTCACTTTACTTTCTTTCAGTGGGATAAGAAGTGAGGAAAAGGATCAAAAAACCTTCCTGAAGAAGATGTTGCCTGAGCTGATTCTTAAGGGTTCAGTATGAGCAGATTATTTTTTAAAAGGGGGAAAAAAGGAATAGAATCAACAAATAATAAAACAGCACATGAATATGAACAGACATGAAGGAGATGGAGGGAAGTGACATGGTACTAAGCAGAGAAATGGGAATAGTGGTTTTAGATTTTCCTGGGATCACATTGGCATCATATGGAAAGTGAATATTAAAATATGAAGCTGAACAGCATTGGGTATAAATATTGCAGGATTTGGGGTGTGGTAAGAAGTGAAGGAATCAGACTTCTGGTTTTCAGTTTCACATATAGAAAGCTTGGAAGTTGCTACTCTGTCCTATCAAGGAAAAAATGGAACAGATTGAAAAGTCAATGACTATTAGATTTTTAAAGATGATACAAGGATACAGGGCAATCTCCTACCTCCAAGACTGGAGAAACAGGTGAATACAGGCAGTCTTGGCTTAGTGGGGCAGAAACTCTCGATCAGAAAACAACATGGGAACGAATGCTGGAGATGGACAGCCTGAATTATAATTGACAAATTGTTGGAGGCTCATTGTATAACATTGTGAGAGTGAAAAACTCCAGTGAGGGTGCAGGTATAGGGGGCCATCCACACTTTGGTGAGATTTAGCTCCAGAATCTTGACCCAAATTCTCTCAGTAAGTATTTGAGAAAAATCCCCTTGTGTTTGCTTTGGGGATGGGGAGAAGGAATCATTTTTAAATATGCCAGAGCACTGCTCTGGTCATCAAGGCTTGTCTCAGGAGAACACATGACCTGTGCACTTAAAGAGCTCACAGTTTGTAAATTAAGAGACAATTTTAGTATCTCCTGGTAGGTGCAGGTAACCAGAACCCAAGCAGCTGGGTATTATTAGACTATAACTGGCTTATGTGGAGAAGGAAATGACAACTCACTCTAGTATTCTTGCCTGGAGGATCCCATGGACAAAGGAGCCTGGCTGGCTACTGTCCATGGGGTCACTAGAGTCGGACATGACTTATCGACTAAACTACCACAACTGACCTAAGTAAAGAAAATTCCCAGTTTTAGTGTTCCACATGGGAGAAGAGAAATACCCAACTCTGGGTACTTTAGCCATGTTGTTCTACCTAAGTGGGGAGAAAAAAAAATTAAAAAACAAAAAATAAACTCTTGTGAGTGCACAGTCCAGAGACAGGATCATTAAAAGGATGAGAGCTAGTCCACTGGACTATAGAATGCTTTACCCTGCCCCACATCTTACCATTGTACTCCTGAAGGCTTTTTACAATAGTTCCTTTTACCTGGTAGGTCATGCCTGGCTATCATGAAAAAATTATAATGCATAGCTGAAAAAAGGTAGAAAGCACAATTTGAAGAGACAGAGTAATCATCAGAATGATACATGGCAGGGGTGCTGGAATTATTAAACTGGGAATTTAAACAACTATAAGGAATATGCTAAGGGCTTTATTAGATAAGCTGGAAAGCAGGTTTAATAGATAAACTGGAAAGCAGTTTAATAGATAAACTGGGCAGTGTAAGTCAAGAGGTGGAAAGTCTAAAAAAGAACCAAGAAAGAAATGCTAGAGATCAAAAACACTGTGACAAAAATGAGGAAGGCCTTTGATAGACTTTTTAGTAGACTGGACACAGCTAAGGAAGAGTCTCTGAGCTTGAGGATATATCAATAGAAACCTCAAAAACCAAAATGCAAAGAGAACAAAGGAAAAAAAGCAGAACAGAATGTCTAAGGACTGCAGGGCAACTACAAAAGATGTATCATATGAATAATGGTAACGCCACAAGCAGGAGAGAGAGGAAGTGAGCAGTGTCACAGTGAGGAAAGGAAGGAATCCAGTGTTATGTCCTTGTTGTGGACTCAGATACATGAGAGGACACAGGCAGTATTAAGTTAGAATTTTAACCCAAGTCTACTTGATTGCAAAGTCAGTGCTTTTCTTTCTCTTTTACACCATCTTAACTGTGACCAAGTTATTCTGTATTTAAAGATGTGTCTAATGGCATCATTTGTAAGTTATGTGCTTACGTGTGTATATTCCTTTTTCACAAGAGAAGAAGCATGACCTTCAAATGATTCTCAAAGTTGAAAAATCTCTGAGCTAAGACTATTGGTTAAATAAATCGATGACTGTTGTTCATTCAGTTTTGTTCTAGAGATCAAAATGCTCACTCAGGAGTATATTTTAAAAGTGTACCAAGTAGTTCTGCTTTAGGCAGTGCTGTAGGTTAAAAATTCTTCAAGAACGCCCTGCCATGAAACACCAAAGTCTTGAATAAATCACAATGAAAATATGTCTAGATGATCTACTGAACTCTCGTGAACATAAGATAAGTCCCAACAGAGACTAGCACACAGAGTCTACGTGAAAGAAAAAAAGAATTTTAGTGAAGTTTGAATGGTTCTGCAGGTAAATGTTGACTGTAAGAACCCAGGTGGCGCTAGTGGTAAAGAATCCACCTGCCAACGCAGGAGACAAGAGACGAGGGTTCAGTCCCTGGGTTGGAAAGATCTCCTGGAAGAGGGCATGGCAGCTCACTCCAGTACTCTTGCCTAGATAATTCCATGGGCAGAGGGACCTGGTGGGCTGCAGCCCATGGGGCCACAGAGTTGGATGCAACGGAGCACACACACACACAAGAACCTAGGATTTTGGAGAGTCATGGTTGCTGGGGCTGGCATGAGCCTTGCACGCACTGAGGGCAAGTTGGTGACTGGTGAGAACCTGCATTCCTCCAAGTGCTGCATCCTTAGGGGAAGGTTGTGCTGGGAAAATCCCAGCTGGCCCGGAAGCCTTTAAGGAAACCTGTCTGCCTCTCCCACGCCTGCTTGCTCAGTTGCTTCGGTCGTGTCCGACTCTTTGCAACCCCGTGTACAACAGCTTGCCAGGCTCCTCGGTCTATGGGATTTTTCTGGCAAGAGTACTGGAGTGGGTTGCCATGCTCTTCTCCAGGGGATCTTCCCAACCCAGGGATCAAACCCCCATCTCCTGCTTCTCCTGCATTGCAGACAGATTCCTCATTGCCAAGCCACCAGGGAAGTCCACCTCTTCCATATTCAGGTATAAAAATAATAATAGTAATAATAATATTAGTATTAATAATGATGATGATAATGGTCTTCTCTGATACTCTGAAGTAATAATTGTCTCATGTATCTGACATTTGCACATACATACCTTCTACAGGCAGAGAAACTGTGAGATGAGAAATTAAATTATAGCCAAACTAGGTTGATAGAACCTGGTAGGAGATGATATAGATCTTGCCTGGAGAGAAGCATCCTCAAGATAGCTTTTTCAGGATTCCCAATGATTAATAGTAGCCAAATATAAACTTACTGTAAACAAGATACCATGAACAAGGTCAGCAGAGACGGGCCCTCAAGGACTCAGAAGCAGAATACGGTTATGTTATCAAACAAGTTATTAATGATGGAATTACAAACAGCAAAGACCAAGCAACTAGCAAATTAAAATGTCAAGAGAACCTGTTTTATACCCGTTAGATTGGCATTAGGAAGATTGACAATATCAAGTGTATGAGGAATAGCCAGAACTTTCCTGCATTACTGGAAGGAAGAGTATAAATTGGTACAATTTAATCTCACCTCTTCTAACTGAAGAGGAACTAAAGAGCTTCTTGATGAAGGTGAAAGAGGAGAGTTAAAAAGCTGGCTTAAAACTCAACATTCAAAAGCCTAAGATCATGGCATCCAGTCCTATCACTTCATGGCAAATAGATGGGGAAAATGTGGAAACAGTGTCTGATTTTATTTTCTTGGGCTCCAAAATCACTGCAGATGGTGACTGTAGCCACAAAATTAAAAGACACTTGCTCCTTGGAAGAAAAGCTATGACCAACCTAGACAGCATAATAAAAAGCAGAGACATCACTTTGCCAACAAAGGTCCATCTAGTCAAAGCTGTGGTTTTTCCAGTAGTCATGTATGAATGAGAGAGCTGGACCATAAAGAAGGCTGAGTGCTGAGGAATTGATGCTTTCAAACTCTGGTGCTGGAGAAGACTCCTGAGAGTCACTTGGACAGCAAGGAGATCAAACCAGTCAATCTTAAAGGAAGTCAACCTTGAATACTCACTGGAAGGACTGATGCTGATGCTGAAGCTGAAGCTCCAATACTTTGGCCACCTGATGTGAAGAGCCAACTCATTGGAAAAGACCTTGATGCTCAGAAAGACTGAGGTCAAGACTAGAAGGAGGCTACAGAGGATGAGATGGTTATATAGTATCACTAACTTAATGGCCATGAGTTTGATCAAATTCTGGGAGATAGAGAAGGCTAGGAAAGCCTGGAGTGCTGCAGTCCATGGGGTCACAAAGAGTTAGACACGACTGAGCGACTAAACAACCACTCTGCAATGGTGTGCTGTACGATAGTGACAGTGAACTGTAGCTCTGCACAAAATGTTTATATTTCAGATCCAACAAACCTCGGTAACACTATTATGTGATGACATTCATTATGATGTATGCTGGGAGGGATTGAGGGCAAGAGGAGAAGGGGACGACAGAGGATAAGATGGCTGGATGGCATCACTGACTCGATGGACGTGAGTCTGAGTGAACTCCGGGAGTTGGTGATGGACAGGGAGGCCTGGTGTGCTGTGATTCATGGGGTCGCAAAGAGTCGGACATGACTGAGCGACTGATCTGATCTGATCTGATGATGCATGTATAAAGTTTATGTGGTGCCTCCTAAGTCACTTCAATTGAATCTGACTCTTTGTGACCCTATGGACAGTAGCCCACCACGCTCCTCTGTCCTTGGGATTCTCTAAGTAAGAATACCAGAGTGGGTCACCATGCCCTCTTCCAGGAAATCTTCCCAACCCAGGGATCTAACTCTCATCTCCTGTGGCTCCTGCGTTGCAGGCAGGTTTTTACTGCTGAGCCACCGGAGGAAGCCTGGTGTATTTGTATATGTAGTATTCTTGCCTGAGAGAAGAGCTTGGTGAGCTACAATTCATGGTCTCTCAAAGATTCGGACATGACTGAGCAACTAACACATGTAGCAAAATAATAAAATATAAAAATAAATAAAATATGCAAAATATAAGATAATAATATATATTCATAATATAATATAAAATATAAGCAAAAGAAATGCTTATGTTTGAAATAAAATATGAAATTTTAAAATGTGCGTAAGTGAAAGAATATGAAAATACAGTGAACTTCAAGGTTACCAGCATATTCTATTTCTTAAGCTGAATGGAGGGCACATTTTAGTATTCTTTTTACTGTATATACATTATTTATCTTCTTTTAACGTATAAAAATGTCATGATTTAAGAACAACTATGTCTTCTTTTCTACCTGATTCATTTCTGTTTTGTAATAATCTTTTGATGAATGAAAACCACAAATTTATAAAAGAAGTAAGACACTGACATAAAATAAGACACATTTTACCAATTTATTATTAGAAGTACCATGGTGTTTTCATAGTGTATTATTCTCAGAGATAGAAATTTCTTTGCCAAAACAATGATTGTTGACTCAAAAGCCACTGTACAAAATCACTAATTAATTTTTAATGCTCATAAAATGAAAGCGTTAGTTGTTCAGTCATTTCTGACTCTTTGCAACCCCATGGACTGTAGCCTGCTAGGCACTTCTGTCCTTGGAATTCTCCAGGCAAGAATACTGGAGTCACTAGTCATTCTCTTCTCCAGGGGATCTTTCCCACCTGGGGATCGAACCCAAGTCTCCTGCTGCTGCTGCTGCTAAGTCGCTTCAGTCGTGTCCGACTCTGTGCGACCCCATAGACGGAAGGTCACCAGGCTCCCCTGTCCCTGGGATTCTCCAGGCAAGAACACTGGAGTGGGTTGCCATTTCCTTCTCCAATGCATGAAAGTGAAAAGTGAAAGTGAAGTTGCTCAGTCGTGTCCGACTCTTAGCGACCCCATGGACTGGAGCCTACCAGGATCCTCCATCCATGGGATTTTCCAGGCAAAAGTACTGGGGTGGGGTGCCATTGCCTTCCCCGCAAGTCTCCTGCATTGCAGGCTAATTCTTTACTGTCTGAGCCAACCAAGCCCTTAGTGCTCATGTGCTCCCTAAAAACAAGATAGTGTTTTCAAATCTTTTGAATCTTATTCAAGAGAAAATTTAAATTAAGAAAATAGATTTACAATTATTTCAGTTTCTGCTCTTTTGTTCCTATTTATGCTCTATGTAGTATCCAGAAATATGTTAATTATTATGATGCCTCTCAAGAGAGACTTCTAGTGGATGGATTTTTAAAAGGAGACTTTTGTAGTCAGCTCAGCATGGAATTTTGAACTATCAGGTGCATTTATGAAGAATCTTAGGACTGTCAAATGTCGTAATCTGTTTGATTTAAGGATTCTATTCAGATTTCGGGGTGGACTTGAGATGCACTTGTTTAGCCACAGATAGGAAGAAAACACCTCTGCATCACTTCAGATGCAAATCTTGCACAGGAGAGTTCTTACTGAAAGAGAAGCTGGCTTTATGATAGCCCCATTTTCCTCCTGTGGGATGAGAACAGAGCATGTAAGTTTCATTTAACCTGACAAAATGCGTGTGCTAATTTTCTTACACCACACTTCCTGATTTTTATTTTGCTTAAGCACATTTCCTTTTTTTGGTAGCTGGAATAAGGAGAGTGTTCATAGTAAAGTTGATAATAGAATAAAGTGAGTTTGATATGCGACAGTCCTTACATTATAGATGTCTACATTGAAAATTAATAAAACATTTTAATTTAAATATAATTTAATATACATATATCTAACATAGATGCATTGTGCAACAAATTTCTCAGGTCTTTTATTTATATTTCTTGGTTCATAGTGACTATCAGGAATTTGCAAGCTTGAAATGAGGCATTCTTAAAAACACTGAAATTCCTATCAACAACCGGTTCTTGAGAAAGATGTGCTTTATTACATATTCCTTCAGTTTCTATATGAAATTTACAGTGTTAATTGCAGTAAGGTTCTTTTTTCTTTCTCTCCTTTGCTATACAGATAATCTCATTTAAGTGTGTGAAATAACAAAGTTGTTCAGCATAACGCCTTCCCTTAACCTTCTCAATGTTTTAAAGCATGTTTTGATTTTTTTCCCCTTCCATGTTACTCTAGGATAGTTTCCCAGCACGATTTGGAGGAATTCATTTTGTTAACCAACCGTGGTACATCCATGCCCTGTACACCGTGATCCGGCCTTTCCTGAAGGAGAAGACTCGGAAAAGGGTATTTGTTTGCTTCTTTGTTTTTGTTTTTGTTTCCTTTCCCTCCCCATTCGATAAGTTATCATGCATACTGTGTGTATAACGTTTGCTACAGCTGAAGTGTGCTTCTATACTGAATGTAACAATTTAACATAAAAGATATTTTACAAAATTTAAAACCTTGTGATTAATTCTGAACAGTGGATCTGTGACTTTCACAGATATTTAAAACTATATTTAAAAACTAATTAAAACAAATATTTAAAAACTAACTCTCTTGCTTTTCCACAAATGGGGAGAACATTTTAGCACATTCATCATATATTAAAGCCTCAGTTTAAAAGTAAAAAAAAAACAATTATGCCATGTTACTGTATTGTTATTGGTATACTTAATTTAAAGTAACATTTAGACAGAAGTTTTTTATACGTTGATAAATGGGTGTTAGTAATTTCACAATATGTATTGCATTATATATGGTGAATTTTGTAATATTTAATATAATTTTGCAGTGATTGTCATGAGCAATCATACATTACAGACAGAATGTTCATGTGTAGAAATTCTAATATTTCTTTAAATTACAGGTTACTTGAATTCCAAGATTTAATTTTATCCAACAACTAGGATATTCAAAGTATGTTCCAAAATAATCATTTTTCTGAGAATATAAAAATTTATGTAACTCATTTAACACAGTGCATGTGCTCAGTCACTCGGCTGTGTCCAGCTCTTTATGACTCCACGGTCTGTAGCCCCCAGGCTCCTCTGTCCATGGAATTTTTCTGGACAGGAATACGAAGCAGGTTTCCATTTCCTCCTCCAGGGCATCTCCCTGACCCAGGGATGGAACCTGCATCTCTTGTGTCTCCTGCATTGGCAGGTGGGTTCTTTACCAGTGTGCCACCTGGGAAGCCCCCATACTACAATACCAAACGCGTTAATCATCATAATGATTTTAAAGTGCATTTAATATACATTATTTCAACTTATCCTGCAAACATCTCTGCAAAGTATGATTAGTAGCATCATTTTCTATTTCAAAGCTGAGGAAAGTAAGTTTTAGGATGGATAAATAACTTGCTTACTCATTTACACAGCTGTAAAGTTGTAGAGTTAACATTTGAATCCAAATAGCTTCGCATTTAGAGATATTTTTACCACTGTGCTGTGACCAATTTTCAAATGATTAGTTCCACAGTAAAATATAGTTATTTCTAAATCCATACAGAGGATAATTTTCCATGTTTCTCAGTGAATGAGAAGGCACTTCAGGTACTTTAGTGCCATAAAAGCCTTACTGTAAGTGTGAAAGTGAAGTCATTGTTAGGTGTGTGCTGGTTTCAAACATTTGTGAACAGAGAGTTTTCTGCTTATGAATTTGTTGAACATGTTTTAGTAATTTAGGAGGTAGAATTCTGTAGACAATCATCATTTATATTAGGAATTATGTCTATCACCAAGATTCAAGTTAATTTGTTGTTGTTCAGTCCTAAGTCACATCTGACTCTTTGCGACCCCATGGACTGCAGCATGCCAGGCTTCCCTGTCCTTCAGTTTCTCCTGGAGTTTGCTCAAACTCACGTCCATTGAGTCAACGATGCCATCCAACCATCTCATCTTCTGTTGCCCCCTTCTCCTCCTGCTCTCAATCTTTCCCAGCATCAGAGTCTTTTCCAATGAACCAGCTCTTTGTATTGGGTAGCCAGAGTATTGGAGTTTCAGCTTCAGCATCAGTCCTTCCAATGAATATTTGTAAATCAAGTTAATTTACAATTTATAGTTCAAAACAATGGATTGGCATGCCTCAGAAATAACACTTTCAAGCAATCTTTTGTAAAGAGATGGTCAGGTGATCCAAAGAACCTGCTGGGGTTTTTAGTACAAATTATACCTGTGAAGGCTAATGTAGCATTCACTCTACACCACATGCCGTTCTAAGTACTTTCAATATGTTAACTCATTTAGTCCTTCCAACAAGGCTTTAGGGTAAGCATTCTTATTTTTCTCCATTTATAAATGGGAAAATGAAGCATGGAAGGTGAAACCATTTGCTCTAAATCTCAGCTAGGAGATAGTAGAACTGAAAATACAGATTTACTGGGAAGACTGTTCCAGGTACAGGGAATAGCAAAGGTAGTGGTTCTTGGGTAGAAACAAGCCTGGAATATTTGACAAATATCAAGAAGGCCTTCCCAGGTGGCACTAATGGTAAAGAACTCACCTACCAATGCAGGAGACATAAGAGACACAAGTTCAATCCCTGGGTCAGGAAGATCCCCTGGAGGAGGGCATGTCAACCCACTCCAGTGTTCTTGCCTGGAGAATCCCATGGACAGAGGACCCTGGTGGGCTACAGCTCATAGAGTCCAAAGAGTTGGACACAACTGAAGTGAGTTAGCACACACGCAAAGAGGTCAGAAAAGTTGGAGCCAAATGAGCTATTGGAGAGGATAGTAGGGCATTGGATGGGTGGGAACATGGTGTGCCAGCTCTTGGAGGGCCTTGCACACTGCCATCAGATCTGGGCTTTCAGTCAGAGTGAAATGAGTAGCATTTGAAAGACTGAGTTCAGGGGTGACTTGTTATGACATTATTTTGACATGACTGCTCTGTTGAAAAGACTGAAGCTTATAAAACGAGGAAAGCTCTAGGTTTGGGAGTTATTTGGTGGAATTTGATGATTTTGACAATGCCTAAAAAAAGACAGTGCTGGCACTATTCTAGATGGAAGGGAGGTATTTAAATTTTACCATTTTAATGACAACTACACAACTTGGGAATTTTTGTATGAGAAAATAATTATAAATTAAAACACCCTTAACTTCTGCTTATATAATCAAGACACAATACAATGCTATTGCTATATTTCCCTCCTGGAATCCCAAGTGATTCAGCCTTACAGTATTACTCAAGCAAATTCTATAAATCTATGTTCTGAAAAGCTGGTAAGACAAAACCTAAAGAAAAGTTGTGAATCATCTTTCACAAATGGACATTTAGTTCTTCATTTTCTTATATTAAAGCAGACTTTGAGTTTCCAACATGCTGGGCTGATGGGAATGTCAACCTTAAGTATTACAGAGATCCCTTCTCAAAATTTCACCAATGTCTGGAATATTTCATGTACAGCCTAACTTACAATCCATCATGGCCACTTTTGACATCTTCACTGTTCAAGCTAGTATTAGTTCCCTGAATGAAGGTCTCTTTTTGGACCCAGGCATCTTTGTTGATGTTAGAGTCCAATGACTAGGTTTCAATCCACTATCCCAGTGAACTTTTTAGCTGGTCCATGGATGTGGTCCTGCCACACCCCAGGAGCTGACAGGAAACTGATTTTCCTACTAGTTGTCACAAGCTTCTACTTCTTCCTCAGTATCATGGACTTTCTCATCTACTCCTTGCTAATTCTTAAAAATATTTTACCCTCCTCTTCCTATAATTATGGTCTCCTACCATAATCTCTTTAATGACACAGTTTAGGAAAAAAATTTTTTTTATTTTTAATTTAAAAATTCAGCCTAAGTATAATTGTAAGGCAATCTGAGGCAAAAGAGCCCCTAAGAACCAGACTTCTTGAGTAAAATGGAGGAAGAAAAATATGTAAGAGGGAGAATGTAGTAAAACTTCAATAAACGATGAGACAAATGTATGCGTGGATGCTCCAGCAGATGAGTCGCAGGAGACGTGTTCACTGAAGGCGTTCATAGAGGATCTTAAAGGATTGGAGCAAGGAGAAAGGAGACGCCAGTGGGGGATTGTGAGCAGACTAATATGATCTGACTGATTCAAGTTTTGACACGGTCCTTTGGCTGCTGTGTTGAGAGTAGCGTCCTGGTGGCAAGGGTGGAAGTGGGGAGAGCAGTTAGGAGGCTAGTTCAGTAACACAGTGGAAAGGATGATAGGAGTTGAGTTAGGGTTGTAGCAGTGGAGCTGTTCAGATGTTTGAATTCAGGATAGATTTTGGAGGTAGTACCAAAAGAATTTACTGACAACTTAGATTATGAGAGAAGTAAAAGATGACTCAAAGGTTTTGGCCTGAGTAACTAGAAGCATGTTTGTACCACTAGCTGACCTTGAAAATAGGGAGAATCTGATTTAGGGGAGAAAGTTACAAGTTCCATTCTGGATGTGACATGTTTGAGGTTCCCATTGATCATTTAAGTGGAGGTGTGACACAGAGAGTAAAAATAGTAATATGGAGTTCAAAAGAGAGGTCTGGATTCAGGATACACATTTTCAGCGTATGGACGATATTTAAACCTTGTATTTGTTCAGTCACTAAGTCATGTCCGACTCTGCGATCCCACAAGTGGCAGCACGTGAGTCTTCCCTGTCCTTCAGTTTCCCAGAGTTTGCTAAAACTGAAGTCCATTGAGTTGGTGATGCTATCCAAACATCCCATCCTCTGTCACTCTCTTCTCCTCCTGCCCTCAATCTTTCCCAGCATCAGGGTCTTTTCCAATGAGTTGGCTCTTCGAATCAGGTGGCCAAAGTACTGGAGCTTCAGGTTCAGCATCAGTCCTTCTAATGAATATTTGGGGGTTGATTTCCAAATTACCTGAGTGCAGTCAGAGAAGATAATAAATCCAAGAACTGAAGCCTGAAGCTCTCTGATGTTAAGATATTGCAGAAGTGGAACAACCAGCAAAAGGGACTGAAGAAGGCATCTATCAGATAGTAGGAAACCAAGAGATCCTGGGAGAAAGTGTTTTCATTGAGGAGAATCATCTACTCTATCCAGTGCTGCTGAGAGTTTAAGAAAAATAAGGATAGAGAATTATTGGACACTGAATTTAGCAGTGAGAAGGATCTTGACAAGAGCTATTTCCGTGTAGTGGTGGGAGGCAAACCTATTTGGATTGGATTCAGGAAAAATGGGACAAATGTACTTGGGCAATGAATATAGATAATTCCTTTGTTGAGTTTTTCAGTAATAAGAAGGAGAAAATAGGATAATAACTGGAAATAGAAGTAGGGTCAAGATAGGTTTAATGCATCTATATTGGGGAGAGGCAAGAGTAGAGTTAGTATATATGTTCTTTGATGGAAAACATCAGAACAAAGAGGAAATCTGATGACGTGAGAGAGACAAGAGATAATTGCTTGGGAAATATAACTGAGTGGAAGAGAGGATGAATTCTAGTGCACAGGTGGAGGGGTTGGCCTTTGTAGAGTGTATTCTTCCATTGTGCTGGGAGCAAAGGCAAAGCATATGGACACAGATGCTAGTGGGTGGATCTCATCTGGTTGCCCTGTTTTTTTTCTGGGAAAGAGGAAACAAGGCCAAAGCTGAGAGCGATGTTGAGGGAGGAGGTAACAGAGTGTTGGCAAAAAGAGAAGAAGTAGTGTGAATTACATTTACTTGTCTATGGATTTATCACCATAACTCTTGCATGACTTGAAAGAGAAGGTTTCTGATGTGAAGCAACATGTCTGATGAAAGAAAGGTTGTATACCTAATAAAGTAGGGATTTCAGGCACTAGAATTTCATCTTCCCAGGAAAATTATAGGGGTGTGTATATTTTCCTAGGCTGTTGTGCTCTGTAAAAGGAGTGGGAAGGTGGAGAATTTGCAAATAACCTGATTTAACTTGGGTCAGAAAGTATCTTCCACCTCTGTAGTATCATGTATTCCACCAGCCACTTGCAGTCATCATTTTGGCCAGTACCTGCTCTCACGTGCTTTTATATTCTTCCATAATTTATTAGTATTACTTGTTGACTGGTGACTTCCATTCTCATTTTATTTGATATAGACTAGTCTTCGGCTTTCTTTGGGCTTCCCTGCTGGCTCAGATGGTAAAGAATCTGCCTGCAGCGTGGGAGGCCTCTGTTCAGTCCCTGGGTTGGGAAGATCCCCTGGAGGAGGGCATGGCAACCCACTCTAGTATTCTTGCCTGGAGAATCTCCATGGACAGAGGAGCCTGGCGGGCTACAGTCCATGCAATCACAGAGCTGGACCTGACTGAGCGACTAAGCACGTCCACACACAGTCTTTCTTTGTTTTCCAAAATATTTACTTAAGTGGATTCTAAAAGTATGGAAAGCAAGATGAATGTCTTAGCTCTTTCATCTTGAACCTAAAATATGAGATTATTTCCAAGCCACTTATAAGCTATAATCTTTGAATAAATGTATAAATCTATATAAGATGGCAGTAGTACTTTATTAGAGAAGACGGATCTGCAGTTTTGAGATTAATATAAAAGAGAAAAGAGGTCGCTGTTTAGGGAGAAACAAATCTTGACTATGTAGCTTAAGTGATCCTCCAACTTAACAAAAAGCTCTGTGTAGACAGTAATAACAATGATTAACATATACACACAGCTTTACAGTTTCAACTCTTTCCATTTACGATGTGAATGATAAGCATGGAAATCTGTAGCAGAGAAGATGCTGGCAATATTACAGGACATAGCTCCTTTGGGATGTGACTCTTCAGTCAACCTTTCATTGTGATGATGCTAATCTACTTTTATTTACATCACATACTTTGCATTATAAAGCGGTAATTTAGTGGTTACCGTACTCTTGTTTTTATTGATGATAACAACAAAGCCATACTGGTGACAGCTTTGGGGTTCAGTAACTTGAATGGGCTCAGCAGTTGATGAGTCCCTCATGAGAAAAGTCTGTTTTAATGGCGTTCATTATGCACATCATCAGCTTTGCACAACTAACACCAAGATAATGTGCAGATCGAAGTAGGCACAGTAGATTCTGCTCACGTTCCCAGCTATGAAGCAGGAAGCTAAATTTTCAGTTCCAATTCTTTAAAAATGATCTGACCTTCTAGAAGCTACTTAAAATCCCTAAGCCTCAGGATTTTTATATGAAATATTAAGATTATGATACCCACCTGCCTATTTCACAGAGTAGAAGAGAGGCTTAAATATGTTAACAGACATGGAAAACTCTTGTTCTGGCTCTTTCTATCCTCAGTCCCTCCTCCTACCCTACCCCAATCCCTGGCATCCACATGGCATTCATTCTCCTCTGTGGGTTTTCCCCACCCTCTTCTTGTGTTTGTAGATATTTTTGCATGGTAACAACCTGAACAGTCTACACCAACTAATTCATCCTGAGATTCTGCCCTCTGAGTTTGGAGGAATGCTTCCCCCTTATGACATGGGAACCTGGGCAAGAACACTGCTGGACCACGAGTATGATGATGACAGTGAATACAATGTGGACCCCTACAGCATGCCGGTCAAGGAGGTAGAGAAGGAACTGTCCCCCAAGTCCATGAAGAGGTAAGCTTGGGGTACCTGGGAAGTGGGCTGGGCCAGGGTGGAGATGCTTGATACAACTCTAGATTTTATATTTTTCTAAGTTAGATACTTGGTGGGATTTTGAAGCCTTTCATGCTCCTGTGTTTGGATGTCTAGGAGTTCTGAGTCAAAGATAAAGTCATTCAAGGTAACCTCAACCCAGAGTTCTGCTCCAGATTCACAGAGAGTCTAGCTGGCCCCTTAGAAGTCACCCAGTCCAGTGGCTTTTCAAACTGTATTTTAAGGTTCTTGTTGTGTGCCTCAGGGCAAGTGGGGTGGCGTGGGGACAGTGCCTCTCTCCACTGTCATGAAACTGATGGTCTAAATAATTTTTGGACTTCTGTGTAAGATTTCATTTGAAGAAAGGGATCCGTAGCAAGCACGTGCATACACACACACTTCAAACATTATCATTCAAAGCTTCTGTTCCTTTTTCAGTATCTGTGCCAGATTTCTTGGAGAAGGCAATGGCACCCCACTCCAGTACTCTTGCCTGGAAAATCCCATGGATGGAGGACCCTGGTGGGCAGCAGTCCATGGGGTCGCTGAGAGTCGGGCACGACTGAGCGACTTCACTTTCACTTTTCACTTTCATGCATTGGAGAAGGAAATGGCAACCCACTCCAGTGTTCTTGCCTGGAGAATCCCAGGGACAGAGGAGCCTAGTAGGTTGCTATCTATGGGGTTGCACAGAGTCCTACACGACTGAAGCGATTTAGCAGCAGCAGCAGCAGCAGCCAGGTTTCTCTTTAAACGTTTCTATTTAGCCATTCCTGGGACAAAACCTTCTGTTTCCCTACGGCTTTAATGTTTACAGAATTCATTCTTGAGAATATCTAATTTTCTGCTTTGACTCTTATGGTGTTATTAGGCCTGTTTTCTCTCAATCAATGTGTATTTATTCAACACATGCTCTGTAATAGAAGCTTTCCTAAATGTTTTGGATTCAGTGAGTATAAAACATATGTCTTGCCATAGTCTACTGGTGATTGAGGGCAGAGGGGTTGCTAGGCACATGCAAATGCAGAACTGACTCTGTGTTCGCATTCTGTAGCAAACCAGAAGACTTCTAATTCTCATGCTACCCCAGGCTGTACCAGCCCAGGCTTCATTTGGATAATGGCAACAAATATTATTTCTTGGTTGATTTCCCATCCTGGAAACTTAGGAACCACAGCTCCTAAAATTTTTCTTCACCTAGTTCAGGGAGGACCCAAGACCATCTTACATGTCATCCCCAACACTGTCTTACATCCTTCTCTGATGACAATCTTGTGGTCTTTCAGTTACCACTGACTCATGCAGTGACAACCCCGTTATTTTAGACTGACCTCTTTTATTTGTTGCTGTTGCTGATGCTAGTGTGTGTGTGTGTGTGTGTGTGTGTGTGTGTGTGTGTGTGTGTGTGTGTGTGTGTGTGTATGCCTTTCTCTCCCAGATTGCTCCACAACAACTTGGACAAAATGGGAAGGTTCATGACATCTCCAGCTTTAATTTCTCCATTAATCGACAAGATTATGTTTAAATGAAGTTTGGGCTTCTCAACTCATTTCCCTTTAAAACAAGTCTCCCTAATTTGAGTTTTATGCTCTGCTAAAAGGGTTCATTGATGGGCTCTCAAAGGAGTCTGTTAAGTGCTAAAAGTTGTGTTCAAAACTGTGTGGGTATATGTGTGGGTGTATATATATGGGTGTATATAATATATATAGACTATATATATATATATATATATTTCCCTGGTAGCTAAGAGGGTAGAGATTCTGTCTACAGTGCAGGTCACCTGGAGAAGGGAATGGCAGCCCACTCCAGTATTCTTGCCTGGAGAATTCCACAGACAGAGGAGCCTGGTGGGCTACAGTCTACGGGGTCACAAATAGTCAGACACAAGTGAGTGGCTAACATACACACACACATATACGTGTGTGTGTGTGTTTGTGTGTATAATACATTTTTTTCTGGAGAGAAGGCATATTTCATCACATTCTCAAAGTTTTCCAAGACAAAAATGGTTAAAAGCCATTGCCTAAGAATAGGTTCCTTCTGATAAAAATAAAAATCCTAATAATGGTAAGTATTACAATCTATCATTTATTACCAACTTCTCGTGAGTTAGGCCCTTGTGTACTATGCTTAGTTGCTCAGTCATGTCCAACTCTTTGCTACCCCATGGACTGTAGCCCTCCAGGCTTCTCTGTCCATAGGAATTCTCCAGGCAAGAACACTTGAGTGGGTTGACATGCCCTCCTCCAGGGGAATCTTCCCAGTCCAGGGATCAAACCCAGGTCTCCTGCATTGGATTCTTTACCATATGAGCCACCAGGGAAGCCCAAGAATACTGGAGTGGGTAGCCTGTCCCTTCTCCAGGGGAGCTTCCTGACCCAGAAATTGAACCAGGGTCTCTTGCATTGCAGGCAGATTCTTTATCAGCTGAGCCACCAGGGAAACCCTGAGTTAAGCCCTTACCAGGTACTTTTTTGGGGGGTAAATTCATTTACGTTTCATAGCAACCCTATTACACAGATATTTGTATCCCCAAAGTCACATAGTCTATATGTAATGGAACAGGATTCCAGTCTATGAGGTACAGAGTCTTACACGTTGTGGATATAACTCTTTTCTGCTCTTCTGTGACAGCGTGACACAGAGTGCCCTCACTCTAGAACTGAGCTATAGGAGGATGCAGAGACAGGTCTCACAGGTGTCCTCAGTTTTATCCCTTGCCAGCTAGTGATGCTTATTTCCTTCAGCTCCTCCTTCTGTGACTTGTTAACTAGGGCGGTCCCTTCCTCTGAGCACACTTCTCTGTATCCTCTGCCTCCTTAGCTGTATCCTCATCACCTGCGCTTCCTCCAAAATTTCTTACCTGCTGTCTTTGCCTCTACCCTTATCCTTCTCCATTTATTATCCATGTGTCAATCAAAATAATGTTTTTAAAGTGTAAATCAGGTTGTTTCACTTCTCTGCTTTGAATTTTTAATGACTGGTAATTATACAAGGCATACAATCAATTTCATATTGTGACTTACAATATGCTGCGTAATCTGACTCTGCCTACTTCTTTCCTCCAAGTTTCTCTCCCTCTTCTCTCCACCTTTCACACACAGCAGTTTTCTTTATTCTCCTTCAGCCTCTGTTTGGAATGTTCTCTTCCTTTATCGTCCAATGGCTGGCCCCAGTCAAAGGTCACCTCCTCCAGAAGGTCTTTTCATTAGTCACCAGGTCTTAATAATCTCTAGTCTGCTTTCTACCCACTTCCAATCAATCATCTCCTTTATTTTCTTTATAGCTCATTATTAGCCTGTGAAATGATTGATTTGATTTAATTATTTATCCCTTTCATCCTGCCATGTAAGCTTCAGGGAGACTTCAGTGGTTTTGTCTATCCTGTTCCCTTCTGAATCTTCAGTGCCTGGAGTAGAGTGTGGTGCACAAAGGATGCTCACGAAGTACCAGCCAAATGAAGGAGTTCTCTGCTGTCTGTCAGTGGCCCCCTTTTTAAAATTTATTTATTTATTTTTTATTTTGCTTAACTTTACAATATTGTATTGCTTTTACCTATACATCGAGATGGATCCACCACCAGTATACACGTGCTCCCCATCCTGAACCCTCCTCCCTCCCCCCTCCCCATACCATCCCTCCGGATTGTCCCAGTGCGCCAGCCCCAGGCATCTGTTATCGGGCATCATACCTGGGGTGAAAAATTGTAAGCATTTCCTCTAAAGTCAGGAACAAGACAAGGATGCCCACTTTCACCATTACTATTCAACATAGTTTTGGAAGTTTTGGCCACAGCAATCAGAGCAGAAAAAGAAATAAAAGGAATCCAAATTGGAAAAGAGGAAGTAAAACTCTCTGTTTGCAGTGGCCCCTTTTAAGTGCAGTGTTTAGAAAGGTAGAGGGGACATCTGACGCTGTCACTGCTTCCGCTGAGATTCCAGAATCCTGGCGCTGCAGCGTAGACCTCACTGGCCTCCTCTGTTGACTCTTGTCACTGTTGCTGTCGTTCAGGCTGCCAGGGTACATTGCTGACTCATATTGAGCCCCTTAATACTAGTCTCCTTACTTCTAGACCTGTATCCTCATAACTCTCTATTTTTATATTTAGCTCTTTCTTCTAAGCACATTATTTTAATTGATTGACATCATCTTGTTAGATTTGCTTCCGGCGATCCACCTTTTGAAGTCTTTTTGGATCCTGCTTCTCTTTTCCCATTAATTAGGCCATTTTGTCCCCTGCAGACTTGGCTCATAGCATCATGACTTCCCCAACCCCGAGTTTCTTGCTTCTAACTTGGGCTGATTAAAATTTCAGACACCCTTTGTTTGGTATAGGTTTTGCATCCTGTGAAGCTTATATGGTTCTCCTTGAAAACTCCTGAAGAATGAGATCAAGAGAGTTGTTTCACATGATTTTTATCTTCTCTCTGGCACAGAATAGCAGTTCCCCATCAAGGATGGGATAAAATTGTTTCTAGATTCCACCTTTCCTTCATTTTCTTTTCCAGTTTTATATCATTTTTAGATTGAGAGGGGGAAAAAATCATTCCTTCACAAATGAGTTGTAGATAACTATTCCTTTGGGTGAATTCAGCTTCTTGTATAGGAAGAAGAAATGGCAACCCACTGCAGTATTCTCACCTGTAAAATCCCATGGACAGAGCAGCCTGGTGGGCTACAGTCCATGGGGTCTCAAAGAGTTGGACACGACTATGTGACTGAGCATGATAGGAAGATTATGTTTTGTGTAAATTTGTGGAGAGATAGCATAATCAAGTGAAAGAATACAAAGCTCATTAGATTATGGGTAATGTGTGCTTCCACTTTATTAAATAATATTCAGCATCTATTGTTACTACCTGTCAAATCCTATCTAATGTTTTGTATATATCAACTCCTTTGCTTTTCTAAACAACTAATAAGGTGATACTGTATCCATCTTATTGATGAGGAAACCCGGATACAGAGAAGGTAAGTAACTTCTACATGTTCCATAGCTACAAAGCCACAATGCTAATATTGGAACACGGGCAGCAGTATTCTGTAAGTCATTTCTTTAGCTGCTACCATATGCTATTTGCCAGAATTAATGCTGGGGATTATGCATGCATTATTGATTGCACTTGATCCTAAGTACATCTGTATGATGTAGATGTTATTTTCTCCATTTCAGAAGTAAGGGAACAAAATCTTAGGACATTCAAATAGCCTCCAGTTGGTCACGGAACTAGTAAATCACAGGAAGTGAAATTGGAATCCATTTCTGTCCAAAATCTAGTCTTTTAAACACTACGTTATAGCATAATATTGTAAATGCATAATAAATGAATAAATGATACCTGGATAATTAAACTACAGGTTTTCATGGGAAAAAGTTATCCATTGAAAGACAGCAGAGCCTGGAGACTAAGATGTACTATGAGTTAATGACAGATAGCTTCCTCTGTTGTAGTTGAAAAAGACCAATTCAATAACCAATCATGCGCAAATAACCCTGTTGTTTTGTACAAGAGGGCAAAAAGAAAGTCCAGACTAAAACAACAGTACACTTGGGACAATTAAATATCGAAAAAGTCTTAATCAGAAATTGTTTCTTTCTGTCTTACTTTATTGAGGAATTTCTCTGCATATGGAGCCAGCAGTGTTCATAATCAGACAAGTCTAACATCTGTAGCACATGATAAAAACAAACTAGAAACTTAATCCCAGGTTGAACAGTGCACTACAATTTAAAATATTTTATTCAAATTGCCATGAAAGAAAAAAAGAAAGAAAGAAAGTGAAGTCACTCAGTCGTGTCTGACTCTTTGCGACCCCATAGACTGTAGCCTATCAGGCTCCTCTGTCTACGGGATTTTCCAAGCGAGAGCACTGGAGTGGGTTGCCATTGCCTTCTCCAGGGGATCCTCCCGACTCAGGGATTGAACCCAGGTCTCCCACACTGCAGGCAGACGCTTTACCATCTGAACCACCAAAGTTGATAAAGAAAGTAACAATATATAAGATGTGTGTGTGTGTGTTCAATGCGTGTTTTAATAGAACATTATAGCAAATGCTAAATGTGTAGACTCTATGTTGTCTGAAGAGCTTTAGTGTGTACTTAATATTATTAGGATGTACCTCAACATTTGTATACTTTGTGAGATTTTAAAATAACTTTTCTGTAAAGAATTCTTTTCTTCACAGGGTAAATTGCTTTATCTTCAACACTCTCCAGTTTGAATGCTTGACATCCAGCTTCTTTCAGTTTGGAAAGTATTTATTGGATAAGAATTAAGACATTGAAATCCTACTGTGTAACAGACTCTGTGGCACACATCGTGTCTGTCGCAAGGAGAGACACTGATAAAGTCCCTGCTTATGGAACTTATAGTCCAGTGGGCGCTAGTTGTCAGGTTAACCCTCTGCTGCTGCTGCTGCTAAGTCGCTTCAGTCGTGTCCAACTTTGTGCGACCCCATAGACGGAAGCTCACCAGGCTCCCCTGTCCCTGGGATTCTCCAGGCAAGAACACTGGAGTGGGTTGCCATTTCCTTCTCCAATGCATGAAATCGAAAAGTGAAAGTGAAGCCGCTCAGTCGTGTCCGACTCTTAGCGACCCCATGGACTGGAGCCTACCAGGCTCCTCCGTCCATGGGATTTTCCAGGCAAAAGTACTGGGGTGGGGTGCCATTGCCTAACCCTCTAGTGCAGGACATTAAATGAACCTCTGCATATTTTAGCATGGATTCATCTTGGGGAACCAATTATTTTAGTTGAGTCTAAGAAAAAGAATGTTACAGGTCTAATTATTAAGTGTTTTGTGCAATTGTCAATTGTGTTAAAGTATATTTTATTCATGTACTGTTTTCTAAGATAAATTATCATTGCTCCTTTCCCTCTTTCTTTTTCTCTCTCCTGCACAGACACACACACACACACACACACACACACACCATATTCAACTCTGGTTAGTCTCTATTCTGATTTATGTATCTAAAACCTATTATTGAGATAAAACAGTGAAAATGACTTAGAAAATAAACCTCCTGATATAACTGTTCTCACCTTCCTCTTCATTCTCTCTTTAGAAATAAATTTAACTTTACTTAAATGAGTCGATTTATCAATTAATCTTGTAATTATTTTTGCCTTGATAATTCCTTCCATTGCTGTTCGTTTTCATTAGCATGTGTGGTTGTATTTTCACTTATAGTCTTTCTTTTTGAAAGTTAATGAGGTCTACTAAGACGCATATTGTCCCAGCAATAGCCAAATGGCTGGAATGCAGCAGCAGGGGAAAAATTCATTATGGAGGAGAAATTTAAAAGGATGGCTGCTTCTTTAATGCTGTAGCCATTAAGATGGCAGCTTCCTGCCACCACAGTAGCACGTTTCATTGACTTTCCTCCTTCTCAGTTTCGTGTTTCCTGGTGATGAATTGAGATGTAATTCCCACCTGCTATCAAAACCATATGTAATGGTTTTCACATTATTTGTTTCTCTAATAGTAAAGTACTGCTGCCTAAATAAGAGAGGTTTTTAAAGTTTTAAACTTTTTTAAAGTTTTAAACCATTTCATAGATTTTTCAAGAATAAGATTGATTTTATTCAGGTGTTCTAGTGGAAAATTTAACAAAACTCATATTGAAATATTTTCTCTTAATGTGCTCATTATGTATTAAAAAAGAGATGGTTAAAAATGCACATTCCTGTTGAAGTTGTTTCATAGAGCCCTTCAAGCCAGAAATCAAGGCTCCTATTATTTCTATTTCATTTCTTATAATGGTAAATTCACCATAATAATTTCTCCTTTTAGTGATGTCCTCTTGGAATATGTCAGTCCTGTACTAGAAGTTCTCAGTCTCAAAGAAAAGGCTCTTCTTGATTGTAAAGATGAGAACTTAAGCCTGTTATTGTGTGTTTAGAATCCTCTGTTGTGCACTATTGTATTCAGAGGCCAGAGGGGGTTGCTTCTTCTGAAACAGTCAGCATAAGTGTGCATCTCTCTCAATGTGCAGCATTCTCAGTTCATAAATCCCTTGATGTAGAAGTTAATCCACATCCAAGAGAGAAGTAATACAAGAGAAAAGACAGAAGAGAATGTGATTGTTTGGCAGTAATGCGCTGACATTGGCTTTATCATTTCCAGATCCCAATCAGTTGTGGATCCTACAGTGCTAAAACGGATGGATAAAAACGAGGAGGAAAACATGCAACCTTTGCTCTCTCTGGACTGATAGCTTCTCTACCCTCTCCATGGATTAGAAACGGAAGGTACTTGTTTTCAGCACCAGGGCCAGCGCTGTGGATGAATTACCAGCTGGAAACTTATTTATTCATGATAATGTAGCATAATATATAATAAGGCATCAGGCTTTCCCATTTGCCTGAACCATGGGTGCCCTGGTCTAGATTTAAAGAAAAGTCAATAATTTATTCTGTAAGTGCCAAGTTCTTTGTAAATACAATGTAATCTTCACGTCAAGTTTGTAAATTTTAGTAGTAACTTAAATTGGAAGATTGGCTTTTGAGTCCATGCCAGTGATATGAACTGTAACAAGAACAGAAGAGACATAAACCATCGACGCTAATTAAATGTAGCCCAGTTTCCTCTGAAGCCATATTTCAGCTATCATAGTGATTGTTTCATTGTTTTCCTCTGAAACTCTGTCATACTCAAATGTACGTTTAATGAGCACAGGGAGCTAAATGATTCTAGGAAATTATTACAATAAATGTACTTCCTGTCTAGGGATTTTCAATTAACAGAAAATGTACCCTAGTGACTATCACTGGCCTTGAACTTGGGAGGCAAGAAATGGCAAATGACCTGGTAAACTCAACACTTGAACTTTCTATGTTGTTTAGTTCCTGGAGTCTTGTGAAAAAATATGTTCCCCAAAATAAGACGTGGAATTCTGAAAGAGAATGGATTCTTTATAAACGGCTGTCTTCACAATGCGTGCTTTACTCAAGATCCCATTATATGCTTGTCTGATGTACTTTAAGAACTTTATCCCGAAAACTCTTTGACCAAGATAAGAGAACCAATACTTGAGTAGTGTTTGACAGCTAATTTTGAGCAGAAAAGTTGCCAAGTACTGATAAGGGGCTAATTTCTAATTCTTGTGACTGGTTGAAAAAATATATATATTCACACACACACACACACACACATATATATATATATTTTTATTGAGCTTTGGTAAATCTGTGATGTGACAGGCTTATAAAATAAATCATGCATATTCAATGGTCTTAGAGATGTTATAGATTATTGTCTGAGATGTTAACTCTGGAAAACCACTTCCACTAAAGTTAATGAAAATGAGGTATTGTGAAACAGACTTTCTGTGAACTTATTTAAGGGAATTCAATTTAATTTGTAATGCAATCTTGTATCTGTGCCATTTCAGTGAAATATATTTTTTCTTAAAAAAAAAAACAAACAGGTCTCAACATAACATAGGCAACAGAATCAGGTGACAGAGAATAATACTGTTTTTCTCAAATTCAGGTTAATTATCCTAATGATCCTGGAAGTACACATTTTCTTCTCAGAAAAGATTTTAAGAACATATTGCATCTAGGAGACATAATGAAAGCTTCTGAGGGCATCTGAGAGTCTATGTTATAGTTTAAATCTAGATTTGGAATCCTTATGTTAAAGTTTTCTTTTTGAAAAAATTTTGCAAGGATAGCACATTTAAAAAATTTAACTTTAAATTTCAAATTCTAGTGTGAAAAAGCAAGATTCTTACCACTTTTCAGAGTGGTAGTTTTTGAGACTGAGACTTTACCATTAAAATATTGTTTTGAAAGAAAAATATCTCAAGGAACTTATCAGATCAGATCAGATCAGTTGCTCAGTCATGTCCGACTCTTTGTGACCCCATGAATCGCAGCACACCAGGCCTCCCTGTCCATCACCAACTCCTGGAGGTCACTGAGACTCACGTCCATTGAGTCAGTGATGCCATCCAGCCATCTCATCCTCTGTCGTCCCCTTCTCCTCTTGCCCTCAATCCCTCCCAGCATCAGAGTCTTCTCCAATGACTCAACTCTTCACATGAGGTGGCCAAAGTACTGGAGTTTCAGCTTTAGCAAGGAACTTATGGAAACCAACCAAGGAACTTATGGAAACCAACAAAAATAAAGACATGTAGCAGCCTTTATATACGTTTTAGCCAAAAGCTTTAAAAAGTCCAGTTATAATTCTCAGCCCAGAATCTTAAAGTTAGTATCAGTACATTATTCTGCTCTGTCACCAATGAACTGTCTCGTATTTGTAAAGATACGTAAATACACATAGATATTATGAATGAAAGATACCTTTAAAATGTCAACCTCCGATCAAGTGCAGAAGAATAATGACTGTTAGGTCTTCTGCTTTACCCATAAATGTTATAGAGATTGGAATGCACTGGAGGAAAAACCCACAGCAACTCTAATCTTTCTAAGAACCCTGACCAAAGGTGTTCTTATCGTTCTTATGTTTTTTTCCTGCTTGGCATCGTACATTTTTTTGGCCTTGGGCTCTATATATTGTACAAGCAAGTGTTAGACAGTATGATGTATTGGAATAAAATGAAACAACTAAGTTCAGAAGGCCAGTCAACTTTTCATTTTCATGAGTTTCTTTGATATGCACCATTTGTTGCCAAATTCAGAATTCTCCCAGCTTCGGATGTCAACCAGCATAGCTGGCTTTTTTTCCCGTCATATACTAGTGTCAAATGTAAAAATAACTCGGAAGGCATATTTTATATGTATACCTACCCATTCATAAGTATCATTCACGCTCTCTCACTGCCCAACATTTGGAACCTGCATTGGCATTGCTGCTAGACTGCTCGCCTTCAAATGAGCAATTGAGAGTTGTCTGGGTTGTGTAAAATATTTTTAAATGCCTGAACAAATGACAACAATGTTGTGTTTGAAATTGCTGTATCTAGTTCAGTCTGCCTACGATATCTTCAGCCTGAAAAAAAACTTGCAGTAATCTTTTAAAGCTGCTTATAGAACATATGATCAACTTTATGAATTTTCCCCTCAGCACCAGCTAACTGACACCATTTAGGAGTTTTCTTTTTCCTCATGATTTTCTGTGGTATGTGGTTATGTTTACTGTTACATAACTTAATAAATAAGCACCCTTCTAGTCTTTCGATTTACTTGAGATAGTACATCCCCACTCATGCTGCTAAGTCACTTCAGTCGTGTCCGACTCTGTGCGACCCCATAGATGGCAGCCCACCAGGCTCCCCCGTCCCTGGGATTCTCCAGGCAAGAACACTGGAGTGGGTTGCCATTTCCTTCTCCAATACACAGACACAAACAAGACACTGTTTGCCCTAGTGATTTGCCTATTTTGACAGCTGTGCTTTTCCTTTTCAGTTATCTTGTTACTTAAACTTTGTAGACATCAAAGAATCATTGCATATGATTTGGAATAGGCCAGTAATTCATTTATTCCCTTCACTCAGCCTTCCCTACCTTCTACATCTGGTATTATTTCTTTTCTCCAATTTTCCAGGGGCAGCTGCTTCCAAAGCTGGTTAAAAATAAGTAGCTTCCTTATGTTTTCAGTGGTATTTGCACACATTTTTGACTGATATTTTTAAAGGAAGAGATTATCATAAAAATATCCTCCAAGAAATATGAAGTGCCTCTTTTAAAATGGAATAAAGCAGTGATACTAGAATATGGATTCTATATGTTCTCTCTTCCAAAAAGTAAATACATGCATCTCTATTATAAGGGTGAAATACAGATATCATTTGAAGAAGGATATTTGAGGTCTTGCTTTGAGCTTTCTTGTATAGTATTGTCTTTATTGTGTAAGTTCAATATAGTAACTTGAAAACATTATTGACAAACAAAAATACAGTATTAAATTGAGTTTTGCAAGCAAGTTTTTCAAATGGGCATGCATGATTACTTTTATTTCAATAATGGTTTACGTAGGTATGAGCAGGGACATTCCTCAAGTGTTTCCATGTAAAATCCCTATTTTATTTACAATACTGGAAATTCACACAATCATAAGCAGGAAAGCCAAGCAGTGGGTTCTCTTTAATATTAACTAGGTCACATTGTTAAATTAAACATTTGAAGTTTCTGTAATATTCCTGAGGAAACAGAGGCCCTCTAAGGCATCCAGAAAATGCAGAGTTGTTTTAGACATCAAGAAATATGTTTACGACTTGTTACGAAAAGAAACTTCGAGCCATGGTAGTGTGTCTTTAGGCACAGACTTCCTTTTCTTCTACAAATAAACCCAAAGCATATGGATACACCTTTACAGAAATTCTATCAAGAAAACCTGCTGAAAGGTTGTACGGTCCTCTGTTGTTTTATTTAAGTGTCTAGCTGGTTTGGTTGGTTAATAATATCTCTTTGGCTTCTTATTTGGTATGTATTTATTGATGATTACTTGAAACATTGCCTTCAGTTATGAGGGTATTTCAGAATGATTTTCAACACACAAAATAAATGGAGCAGAGCTCTGGTAGGATGTGTGAATGTTCAGATTTGGTATTTATATTTTTTGCATCAATCAGCTAATAGGCAAATGTTCCATTTTATATGTGCTATATAGATATTATAGATATATGGCCTAAGAAACAGTGATACATTTTAAATTTATGAGGCTATTAGATCTGTAAGAATCAGCAGATTATCTAAAATATATTAGAACAAACATAGAGGATTGGCTAGGTGGATAGCATGTGTAATTATCTTTAGCAATGAAAAGGATTTTTTTTTGTAATTTTTGTTTTAGTTGAGAAAACTGCTTTCTAATATGTTATTAGAACTAGTTAGCAGTGTTACCAGTAATTCTTGCAGACAGAATACAAAATTCTACAGACAGAAGAGCCTGGTGGGGTATAGTCCATGAGGTCGCAAAGAGTCAGACATGACCCAGCACACACACACATATCCAGCACTATTAGTATTTGAAAGGGAGAAAATAATCAATATAAAAGAAGGCTTGGCTTTGAAACATTATTATATCTCAACTTAAAGAATATAAATTTTTTCACGAATTGAAGTTTTTATTTTGTAAATATCTATAGGTTAGCCCCACACATGTACATATAACTATGGAATCTATTCTGTGCTGTGTAGAAATTTATTCCCCTGGACCATAGGAAAAAAATGTAAAATAGTAATTCACTGGACTGAAACACCCAAGTTGTACTATTTTTTTAAAGGAGTGCAGATGGTACTGTTGAAATAAAAAGATATATTTAGAAACCAAATAAGTATAGGTATTAAGTACAATAAATGCACTTTTATAATAAATAGTGGACATTGTTACGTTTAGATGGTGTTTGGTCAGTATTTGACTTAGTTTCAACTTTCATGCATATATTTTTGTCCTTAATGATACTGATGCATTTATTCTGTCAAAATTAGTTTTTGTGGTGAATGAGAGGGACCTAGATGAGAATGAAAATAAACATTAACAAAAAAAATGAAAAGTGAACAAATCCTAAACTGTATTAAAAAATTGCAATGGATTATAATTGGTTTACATATAACAGAGGTTCAAAGCTTTGTCTTGTTTCTAATTCAGTTTTTCAGTTTTCATATTTCTGTAAAAGATAAACAAAACTTTCCAACCTAAGTAGTTTTTGTTTTCAAAACTGTCCAGGTTAAATAAGAATACTACTAAGCATACTCTTTACTATTTGGCTCAACTACCTTTGAACTTTTGAGGGATTTGTTTATTATAATACAATATTATAAATGATATAATTTTGAATAAATATACATTTCTGCTTTTAAAAAAGCCTTTATTTTGCATATGGTAAATGTTGAATTTTGTAGTGTGGATCTGTTGCATCTGTGAAATGGAGATTTCTAAAATGTCATCTAAAAATGAACAACGGTAATTTCATTTTGAGGGAAATTGTAGTTAGCCATTTTGGTTAGGACACCTGAAATTTTCTGATACTTGTATGTTTGGGGTTAAAGGGAAAAACACAATTTCATCAAAATTACATTTTCAGTATGTTGTAACTTCTAGACAAGCCTTCAAAGGAGAGCTTGAAAGAAGAAAGTTAACTTTTAAGTCTCATGGAGCAGTGGAAATGATCAGTAAGTAAAATAGCATTTTCATTCAAAGTTACTGGATTAAACAAGAAGCTAATTATAAAAACATTGATTTAAATAAATCCTATAAAATAATTCTGGTTCAAAATATTAAGTAAAATAAAATTTTCAGTTTAACTTGAAAAAAATGCCTCCTCAATAAATACACAGTTGTATCTTCTGTGAGTTTCCTTGTTTATCCTATCTGTGGATGAAAAATCATCTAATGAGGGAAAGAGACATCTGGAACTCTTTATATTTGATGTATGACTTTAGCTCAGATGCAGATGATTTTCCTGTGCCAAGCTTTTGAGGTTATCATGTCTCTTAGAGTTACCTCTTTCCCCGGCTCTGTCAAGAGAAGCCCAAGTTTTATAGCAGCTACTGGAGCATTCTGAGTGGGAATAAACCCAAGCAACCAGAGAATACTCAAAACAGAGATACAGCCTGTACTTCTTGTCGCTTAAAAGTGCATCAAACTGTACCATTAATGCTAAATACAGAGGATGATTTCAAAATGTCAAGAGTTTCTGATATCAAGAGTTAAATATAAAGAAAAGAGGCCACAGGGACATGATGAGCAGGGTGGTGATGTGTAGCAGCACCAAAACCCTTATCTCTGAGTAATCACTTTTCTCTGAAGATAAAATATACTCTTATTCCCCTTTAGCTTCCCCAGGGGCTCAGCCTTAAAGAATCTACCTGCAGTGTAGGAGCTGCAGGAGACATGGGTTCAATCCCTGGGTAGGAAAGACCCTCTGGAGGCGGAAATGGCAACCCACTTCAGTATTCTTGCCAGGAAAATTCCATGGACAGAGGAGCCTGGTGGGCTATAGTCCATAGGACACGACTCAGTCAACCTAGCACACACAGATGCTCTTATTCCCATTTTTCTAACTGGAAACATAAAAGAATCCTCTGGAAACTGTATATGCTTTGTAATCTTTTAGGGAAAAAAGTTCTGCATTATACACATAAAAACACAATTCACTCAGTTGCATAGAACTGAAATATTTGCATGCTGATTTATAAGTCCTAAAATTTTTAAAATACATATAATAAGACTTTATTACTAGGAAATTATTAAATGTTCTTTGTATCTGGGATTCATGGAGAAGACTGGTAATATCCTTTCTGTTGAATCCATATATCTAAACATTTAATTTGCATGTTTAATGGACATACCACATTTAACAATGACAAAACTGAATTTATTTATCCTGAACCTGCTTCCTCTTTATGACCTTCCCATCTCACTGTCAGTCCTAACCTTCCAGATTCTAGGGCTTAAAATTTTATAGTTATCCTTTCCCTCTCTCTCTTTTTTTTTTTTTTTTAAAATCTCAGAACCACATCCAATCTGCTAGCTCATAGTTTCCACACTCTGTCTACTTCTCTAAACTTCATCATCAGTACCTTGCTCCAAGACCTCACTTTCCACCTGGAATAATAATCTGAAAACTCATCTCCTTGCTTCTGCTCTTGCCCTCTAGAGTAAATTTCTAACATATTAACAAGGATGAGCTCAGGTGATTTCATTCTTCTGAAAACCTTCTGCAAGAGTAAAAACCAGGGTCCTTATGTTGATGTTTGAGGAGTGATAGAAAGTTGGTACGGGGAAGGCAATGGCACCCCACCCCAGTACTTTGCCTGGAAAATCCCATGGACGGAGGAGCCTGGTAGGCTCCAGTCCATGGGGTCGCTAGAGTCGGACACGACTGAGCGACTTCACTTTCACTTTTCACTTTCGTGCATTGGAGAAGGAAATGGCAACCCACTCCAGTGTTCTTGCCTGGAGAATCCCAGGGACAGGGGAGCCTGGTGGGCTTCTGTCTGTGGGGTCGCACAGAGTCGGACACGACTGAAGCGACTTAGCAGCAGCAGCAGAAAGTTGGTAAGCACCAGTATAGCAGAAGAATATATTTTCTGATTGGGCTGGCATCATTACCTGCACAATGCCAACATAATTGTTAAGTAATTTCTTGCATCTGAAGTTCTAGACACTGTACTCTTTCACCCTGACCTTGATTTTTCTTAGGTCATCTCTTAAGCTTTCATCTACTCTTTATTATCTTCCTGTCATCCTTGCAATTCTAGGAACTTGTCAAGCATTCCTCCACCTCAAAACTTCACTCTCTGTTGCTCCTGCCTCTTTCCACCAGATATCCCCATAACTTTTTCCCTCATCTCCTTAAGATCTTTGCTCAAATGTCACCTTCTTAGAACTCTCTGGATTTCCTGTTTAAAACTACATGGCCCTTTGATTCTTCACTTTTTTTTTCTGCTCTATTTCTTCTCCATAGCTTTTATCACCTCCTAATACACCATAAAGCTTATTTATTTTGGTCACTTTACATTTTCCTCTAATAGCATATGAACTCCACACAGGCAGGGATTTTTGTCTGTCTTGTTTACCATTGCATTACCAGTGCCTTGAATAGTGCCTGGAATTTAGTAGCAAATCCAAGAAGATTGCATGAATATAATTTGTTGTTTCAGCATGTTATATATTAGCTGGTAGTATACATTTGAGAAGGGCTCTTTTTTCATTACTAAGAATTTTTTTAAAAATTCTTCATCAAAGTGAGAATTTCACCTCTCTGATGATGGTGGAATCATCAACCAAGAATTACATTCCTTTTTCTCCCAAATCTGGTTTCCACCCCAGGGCCTAAGTTTTACATCAGTGTATGAGCTTCATCTGTGGAAGCTTTATCTAAAGTGAAAGTGAAGTCGCTCAGTCATGTCAGACTCTTGCGACCCCATAGACTGTAGCCTATCAGGCTCCTCTGTCCATGGGATTTTCCAGGCAAGAGTGCTGGAGTGGATTGCCATTTCCTTCTCCAGGGGATCTTTCCGACCCAGGAATTGAACCCGGGTCTCCCACATTGCAAGCAGATGCTTTTACCGTCTGAGCCACCAGGGAAGCCAAGATCATTAAATGTTGTGTCTAAATACTCATGGCTTATATTTGCACCTAGAGAGACTACAAGATACCTCAGATGAAAAGTTATTTTGAACTCAAAACAATAGCAAATTGTTCTTAGTTGATTACTCTAGTTAATTCCAATCTTTAAAAATTGAAGACTGTTCAACATGAAAGAAAGATTAAGAGAATATGCATATATACTTACTTTTACTGGAAAGGAAAAGAGGAGAAGGAAGGAAATAGATTATGATCATCCTTTCTCTGAAACAATTATAAGATAAATGAGGAAGTTCTTTTATGTTTCTAAACCTTCTTCTTCTCTAAAAATCTATATATTGCAACCACTTTATCTATGAACCCTCTTAAAAGAAGTCTTATCTCAACTGGGTTTTATATTTGATATCTTTTCATGTTTTTCACTATCCTGACACCACATGACAGGAATTGATCAAGCTTATACATTCTAACTGCATTTCCAACTTTTCTCCCTTCACCTCTGTATTTCACTTGCAGATACTGTTTTCTGAATTTTACAATCACATTTTGGGTACTTAACAATCCCCCCCCCCCCTTTTTTTTTTTACTATTTTGACAGATTTCCTCATAGTTTTAGTAAACAGATATCTTAGATATTGGTTCTTGATATGACAAGTTTTTATTTTTATCCTTTGCAGTTTATCTTTTTATTCTTAGTAAATCGATGCTATTTCTTTTCTTCCACTACACCTTTTCCTACATTACAGTGGTTCAATCCATCAGGTTTATAGTTTCCTACCAGGACTTCTATTAAGAAGACACTGAAAATAAAAGGTTGGTAAGTGGTATTGAAGAAGGAACCAGAAGTTGAAAAATATAGATATTTGACAGTGTTTTCAGAAGACAACCAGTCTTTAGTGAATTTTTGTGTGCACTGATCCTCAGTGTTGATCATGTTTCTTGTCAATTACTTAAAAATATGGCATTCAGGGTTAATGGATAGTTTGGAAAATCTTCTATAGAGAAGAGACTAAATGGCTCCTGCTCAGAAACAAGGCTGGATTTTCTTGTTTATATCCTTGACAGTCTGTGCAGTGGAAGCCATTTGCCTCTGTGGCCTCCTTTTTTGTCAGTCTTCTAGAATGTGTTTAGTACCACTTCAGAAATAAAGAGTTCAAGCTCAGTACACATAGAATATGAAGGATAATATAGGTTGTTTAACTTATATGCAGAGTACATCATGAGAAATGCTGGACTGGAAGAAACACAAGTTGGAATCAAAATTGCTGGGAGAAATATCAATAACCTCAAATATGCAGATGACACCACCCTTATGGCAGAAAGTGAAGAGGGGCTAAAAAGCCTCTTGATGAAAGTGAAAGTGGAGAGTGAAAAGGTTGGCTTGAAGCTCAACATTCAGAAAACGAAGATCATGGCATCTGGTCCCATCACTGCATGGGAAATAGATGGAGAAACAGTGGAAACCGTGTCATACTTTATTTTTCTGGGCTCCAAAATCACTGCAGATGGTGACTGCAGCCATGAAATTAAAAGACGCTTGCTCCTTGGAAGGAAAGTTATGACCAACCTAGATAGCATATTCAAAAGCAGAGACATTACTTTGCCAACAAAGGTTCACCTAGTCAAGGCTATGGTCTTTCCTGTGGTCATGTATGGATGTGAGAGCTGGACTGTGAAGAAGGCTGAGCGCCAAAGAATTGATGCTTTTGAACTGTGGTGTTGGAGAAGACTCTTGAGAGTCCCTTGGACTGCAAGGAGATCCAACCAGTCCATTCTGAAGGAGATCAATCTTGGAATTTCTTTGGAAGGAATGATGCTAAAGCTGAAACTCCAGTACTTTGGCCACCTCATGCGAAGAGTTGACTCATTCGAGAAGACTCTGATGTTGGGAGGGATTGGAGGCAGGAGGAGAAGGAGACGACAGAGGATGAGATGGCTGGATGGCATCACTGACTCGATGGATATGAGTCTGGGTGACCTCCGGGAACTGGTGATGGACAGGGAGGCCTGGCGTGCTGCGGTTCATGGGGTCGCAAAGAGTCGGACACGACTGAGCGACTGATCTGATCAGATAGGTTGTGTTGTCTTCTACTCAATTTTATTTTTTTCATGAATTATTTTTATGATTTAATCCTAACAATATGTTCTTTGATAAATGTATTAATTACATTCACTGTTTAATGCATGTAGAAATTTTACGAAGTAGGTCACTTTTTATTATATTCTTAAACCCATAGCATCAGTGTTTTGTTTAATGTCTAGATTATTTCATTTAATGTCTATATTATTTCATGCCTTTGTTGATTTCTGAGGACAAATGCACTTCTGTTAAATAAAATGTCACTAAATGAAATTTCAGATTCTGAAATGTGAATGTGCATATATGCCCTTTCAATCTTTTCATAATAAACTAAATTTCTGTAAATTTAGAAGACACATCATATCAAATAGCTATGAATACATTTGTCATTAAAACATGGAGACATGAAGCTGGTGTTAGTATTTTAAAGTATAAAATACTTTCAAAAAGACTTTAAACGTGTGGGCATATTGTAATGTTATTTTGAATTTATTGTTTACTCAATTAAATACATTTTATGAGATTGTTATAAACAGCAAGTCACTAGAAAGAACTTAGTGACTTCTGGAATGACAGAGTATCTCCAAACCAGTGTTAGTTATAAAGTCCTCCCCTGAAGCAGTGAAATGGACTGGATGATGATTTCAGTTTATTTCATTTTTAATGTTAACAAACATTTATTGAGGATTTGTTGTGTCCCAGGTACTGTCCTAGGCTCCAGAGGTACAGGAGTAAACAAAACCAAGCCTGTGTCCTTCTGAAAGTCTCATTCTAGGGGAGAAGACATACAAAAGGCAGATAAGCAAAATTATATACTGTCAGTTAGTAGTGTGAGTTGGAGAAGGCAATGGCACCCCACTCCAGTACTTTTGCCTAGAAAATCCCATGGACAGAGGAGCCTGGTAGGCTGCAGTCCACGGGGTCGCTAGAGTCGGACACGACAGAGTGACTTCACTTTTACTTTTCACTTTCATGCATTGGAGAAGGAAAAGGCAACCCACTCCAGTGTCCTTGCGTGGAGAATCCCAGGGACGGGAGAGCCTGATGGGCTGCCGTCTATGGGGTCGCACAGAGTTGGACATGACTGACGGGACTTAGCAGCAGCAGCAGCAGTAGTGTGAGTACAATGAACTCTTATTAGTTTAATTTGTGTCATCTCTGACACTTGGCTTCCCTGGAGGCTCAGATGGTAAAGAATCTGCCGAGGTCCGGGAGACTCGGTTTTGATCTCTGGGTCGGGAAGACCCCCTGGGGAAGGGGATGGTCACCCACTCCAGTACTCTTGCCTAGAGAATCCCATGGACAAAGGAGCCTGACAGGCCACAGCCTATGGGATCACAAAGAATCAGACACGACTGAGCAACTAACACTTTCTGGCACTCTTGTTTTCTCAGCTGTGAAGTAGGACAATACTTGTACCAAAAACATGAGCTAGATCTCATTATATATTCTCTTGTTAATCTGGCCCCTTACTTTTCATTGAAAAATATAATATAATCTTTCTATATCCATGCTATTTGGGGATGGGGATCAGGATTCTTCAGTTTCTTCTTTTCTGCTCAGCACTGGCAGTGGTTGGCAGGGCTGCACATGCTCACAGAAAATGCATCTTGTGTCCTGCCTTTCAGGATCGTCCAGCAGTGCCGGCTCCTCAGTTTTGTCACCTTTAAGGGAAATTCCGTACTGCTTTAATTTATTATGACTGAAACATAAGCATGAATTTTCATCAGAAAAGAAGACTAAAGAACCAAAGATAAATGAGTCCTGATAGACTGAGCAATTTAATTTTTTCATTTAATAGGTTACTTTCCCTTATCCACAGGGAGAACCATAGATCTATGGTTTTCCTGGATGGGTTTGGGTGTATTTCTTCTATGTAGCACAGTTAAAGAGAGCTCTGATTGTCCATCCAGAGTTGTTAATTTAGGTAGCATGAAAAGGATTACTTCCTCTTGGTATGTGAAACTTAGTGAGTTTTGTTTTTTTATAAATGGGTCATATTATAAAATACTCAGAGAATCTTGTCATGGGAAAGTCTGAAAGTTTGGACAGAGTACAGGATACCATGAATATTGATTATAATTCATCTAGGAGGAGCTGTGAGCAAATAAAAGTTTCTCTTATGAAACAGATAAAAAAAAAAAACAAAAAACCAGCAAATGACTTCCGTCTTAGAAAAACAAATCACTAAATAAAAGTATCTACATTAGGGCAGGATGGAATGCCAGGCTAATTAATTAAAATAAAAACTGAGTCATCTTTCATATACTTTCATAAAGGGATATTTCAGATGATCAACAATTGATTCTTTAAATTCATGGGGAAAACCCAGATAATCTATTATGGTTATAATAAAACATCCTGCCTTTGAAAGCAGTAAAGCATTGCCTATTTTTGTGAACTGATATGTTTCTGAAGTCTTTGTAAATTCATTTCTCTCATTGACTATGTACTGAAGATTTTAGCCAATCTCTAGAAAAAAATAGTGACTTTTAAACAATTTTCATACGAAAAGGCATTTGAAAGCAATTTTTCTTGTAGAAAGAATTTTAAACCTATTTTGCCACAGTTACTCTTTTGTTATTTAATGGATGTTATAAACATGGCTTAACAAATTTTTCTCATAAATAATAAATTATTGATATAATTCAAGACTTAAAATAAACTAAGAATCTGTAGGCATAAATGATTTTAAACTTGGAACAATGATGAGAATATTTGATAATTATTCAATATATTTGATTAATGAAAACTGACAAAGAATTGTTAACACCCAAGGAAAAAAGGCAAAAAAAAAGAACTTTCTTATTACTCATCCCTCAGGCATGGCCCCCCTCACCATAACCCAAAACCGCCTCTCTTTTTGCTTTCTTTGAGAATAATAAATATTACTGCTGGAAGATCCTTTAGAGATTAAGTAATCCAGATTGCTCATTTTATTAGTGTTTCTATAAACATACTATTATTTATAGTATAAGGTTTGTCTTGCTAAAAGTCACACAACTAGTTAAGTGAAATGCTGGTACTAGAATGAAGATTCAACCAATTTGGAGATAATGTTGTTGCTTTTAAGCAATATTGTTGCTTCCTTGTTCTCCCTACTCTTTTCAACTAAACTATGTTCTGCCTACGTATGATCCCATTTCATTTTTTTCCATACCATTTAATGCGCTTGGAATTCTTAACCAGTATTATATTGGGTTGCTGCTAAGTCGCTTCAGTCGTGTCCAACTCTGTGCGACTCCATAGACTGTAGCCCACCAGGCTCCCCTGTCCCTGGGATTCTCCAGGCAAGGACACTGGAGTGGGTTGCCATTTCCTTCTCCAAGGCATGAAAGTGAAAAGTGAAAGTGAAGTCGCTCAGTCACGTCTGACTCTTAGCGACCCCATGGACTGCAGCCCACCAGGCTCCTCCATCCATGGGATTTTCCAGGCAAGAGTACTGGAGTGGGGTGCCATTGCCTTCTCCGATTATATTGGGTAAACATCTACAAATGCAAAAAGCACAATACTCAGGGATATTAAAATTAGAAACAGACTGTACATATCCACTATTCCCAGTCTTTGAAATGATCTTCTAAGCTTTGCGACCCCATGGACTGTATAGTTCTCCAGGCCAGAATACTGGAGTGGGTGGCCTTTCCCTTCTCCAGGGGTTCTTCCCAACCCAGAGATTGAACCCAGGGATCAAATCCAGATCTTCCACATTGCAGGTGGATTCTTTACCAGCTGAGCCACAAGGGAAGACCTTGAAAGGATCTTAGCAATCAGCATATGTGGCATAATCCCAGTCCTGCAGGAAGATGAAAGTTTATCAGGCCTATGACTAAAATAGCAATAGTCATTCTACGAAGCCAGCTATCTTGTGTTTAGAAGCATGTGTTTCTTTATTTCAAGAAGAAAATGGGGTGGAGAGCACCTCAGCACAATTACTCAGCTTAACTCTTGACTCTCTTCTCTACATTTGTCAATGATTGAAGGCAATGATTGAAGATCAGGAAGTTGGTGACTTTTCCTGTCATGATGGCTGCCAATCAACTTTGTGTTCTGTGGGAGAGTTGTGCTACTGTTTGGGAGACAGCGTCCCACACGCATTTCCCCTAATGTGTTACCTTATTATGTGCTTTTGTCATAGGATTTGCTATAGGAATTTTATGGACTGCCAAAGAGTCGGATACAGCTTAGTGACTAAACAAAAAAAATCTTTAATGGATTGGATTTTCTCAAATCTTAAGTGAAAGTTGGAGAGAACTATGGGTCTTAATAAAGTGGTTAATCTAAGAATACAAAAATATTTAATTCAGTTCACTAAAAGGGAGTAAGAAGATTTTGTTTCAGAATTTACCTGATATGATCTCAGCATTGCTATTGTTGAGTTTGGAAAATGGTGGCTTTGGAGTTACTTGGTCATTATCAATTTAGTTGACTTTTTAACTGCATTCTTTTTTTTTTTTTTAACTAATTTTAATTGGAGTTTAGATGCTTTACAATGTTGTATTTGTTTGTATTATGCAGCAAAGTGAATAAGCCATATATTAATATATACATATATCCCTCTCTTTTGTTTTTTAAAATAATGTGTGAAAATATGGCATTAGATCCATACTGAGAATAGTAACATAAATGTTACACAGAGTAAACTATCTTAAAATAATGCACTTAAAAAACCATAATACTCATAATGCAATTGTATTCTAAGTCGAGAGTAATTTAAATATGGTTTCTCTTTGGGAAACAAAACTATGATGAAAACAGCATAGCTTCATATATCATACCACAGATTATGATAAATTTCAAATGTAAGTCATTTGAAAGTCAAAAGCTAAATGACAATTGGGAAATTTTTTCAACTCATATCACAGACATAGAGCTAAGTTCTCTAATACATTAAAATGTTTCTAGAAATTGATGAGAAAAATAAAAACCTAATAGAAACATGGCAGCTGATTTAAACTTATGGTTCACAGAAAAGAAAATATAGTATCTCTAAAAATATAAAAAAGATCTGTACCAATGCTCAAAATGAGAGAAAGAAAAATTCAGTGGAATAGTCTGATAGCACACCCTCTCTCGAGAAGGTGATGGAGAAATAAGTTCTTCCTCACATTGTTTTTAGGATGGATGACAGTTTGGCAGTATCTTTAAAAGCTACAAAAGGAAAGATATGTAGACTCAGCCAATGCACTTTTGAGAATTTAATCCTTCAAACATACTTGCACAAGAGAAGTATTTCATAGGATATATTTAAATATATTTCCAAGGATGTTCATAGGATAATTGTTCTCAAGAACAAAATATGGAAGAAAATAATGTCTAAAACTACATGCTCTATCTACAGAAAAAAATACGTGCTATATCTATACTAGACAGATCTAATACAAAATGCTTACATAAACCAGAATACCACACAAACCTAAAAAAATGAAGAAACACTTTCTGTACTAAAATAGAAAGATATATTTTTCAGAAAGATAGCAAGGTACAGAATACTTTACAGTTCAGTTCAGTCACTCAGTTGTGTCTGACTCTTTGTGACCCCATGAATTGCAGCATGCCAGGCCTCTCTGTCCATCACCAACTCCCAGAGTTTACTCAAGCTCATGTCCATTGAGTCGGTGATGCCATCTAACCTCATCCTCTGTTGTCCCCTTCTCCCACCTTCAAACTTTCTCAGCATCAGGGTCTTTTCCAATGAGTCAGTTCTTCCCATCAGGTGGCCAAAGTATTGGAGTTTCAGTTTCAGCATCAGTCCTTCCAATGAATATTCAGGACTGATCTCCTTTAGGATTGACTGGTTTGATCTTGCAGTCCAAGGGATTCTCAAGAGTCTTCTCCTGTACCGAATGTGATTATTACAGTCTTCTACTTGCAGCCAAAGATGGAGAAGCTCTATACAGTCAACAAAAACAAGACCAGGAGCTGACTGTGGCTCAGATCATGAACTCCTTATTGCCAAATTCAGACTTAAATTGAAGAAAGTAGGGAAAACCACTAGACCATTCAGGTATGACCTAAATCAAATCCCTTATGATTATACAATGGAAGTGAGAAATAGATTTAAGGGCCTAGATCTGATAGATAGAGTGCCTGATGAACTATGGACTGAGGTTCATGACACTGTACAGGAGACAAAGATCAAGACCATCCTCATGGAAAAGAAATGCAAAAAACCAAAATGCCTGTCTGAAGAGGCCTTACAAATAGCTGTGAAAAGAAGAGAAGTGAAAAGCAAAGGAGAAAAGGAAATATATACCCAAAGATTTCCAAAGAATAGCAAGGAGAGATAAGGAAGCCTTCCTCAACGATCAATGCAAAGAAATAGAGGAAAACAACAGAATGGGAAAGACTAGAGATCTCTTCAAGAAAATTAGAGATACCAAGGGAACATTTCATGCAAAGATGGGCTCGATAAAGGACAGAAATGGTATGGACCTAACAGAAGTAGTAGATATTAAGAACAGGTAGCAGGAATACACAGAAGAACTGTACAAAAAAGATCTGCACAACCAAGATAATCATGATGGTGTGATCACTGACCTAGAGCCAGATACACTGGAATGTGAAGTCAAGTGGGCCTTAGAAAGCATCACTATGAACAAAGCTAGTGGAGGTGATGGAATTCCAGTTGAGCTATTTCAAATGCTGAAAGATGATGCTGTGAAAGTGCTGCATTCAATATGCCAGCAAATTGGAAAACTCAGCAGTGGTCACAGGACTGGAAAAGGTCAGTTTTCATCCCAATCCCAAAGAAAGGCAATGCCAAAGAATGCTCGAACTACTGCACAATTGCACTCATCTCACATGCTAGTCACATGCTAGTAAAGTAATGCTCAAAATTCTCCAAGCCAGGCTTCAGCAATACGTGAACTGTGAACTTTCTAATGTTCAAGCTGGTTTTAGAAAAGGCAGAGGAACCAGAGATCAAATTGCCAACATCCGCTGGATCATGGAAAAAGCAAGAGAGTTCCAGAAAAACATCTATTTCTGCTTTATTGATTATGCCAAAGCCTTTGACTGTGTGGATCACAATAAACTGTGGAAAATTCTGAACGAGATGGGAATATCAGACCACTTGACCTGCCTCTTGAGAAATCTGTATGCAGGTCAGGAAGCAACAGTTAGAACTGGACATGGAACAACAGACTGGTTCCAAATAGGAAAAGGAGTACATCAAGGCTGTATATTGTCACCCTGCTTATTTAACTTCTATGCAGATTACATCATGAGAAACGCTGGGCTGGATGAAGCACAAGCTGCAATCAAGGTTGCCGGGAGAAATATCAATAACCTCAGATATGCAGATGACACCACCCTTATGGCAGAAAATGAAGAGGAACTAAAAAACCTCTTGATGAAAGTGAAAGAGGAGAGTGAAAAGGTTGGCTTAAAGCTCAACATTCAGAAAACGAAGATCATGGCATCCGGTCCCATCACTTCATGGGAAATAGATGGGGGGGAAACAGTGTCAGACTTTATTTTTGGGGGGCTGCAAAATCACTGAAGATGGTGACTGCAGCCATGAAATTAAAAGACACTTACTCCTTGGAAGGAAAGGTATGACCAACCTAGATCACATATTCAAAAGCAGAGACATTACTTTGCCAACAAAGGTCCATCTAGTCAAGGCTATTGTTTTTCCAGTGGTCATGTATGGATGTGAGAGTTGCTCTGTGAAGAAGGCTGAGCACCAAAGAACTGATGCTTTTGAACTGTGGTGTTGGAGAAGACTCTTGAGAGTCCCTTGGACTGCAAGGAGATCCAACCAGTCCATTCTGAAGGAGATGGGCCCTGGGATTTCTTTGGAAGGAATGATGCTAAAGCTGAAACTCCAGTACTTTGGCCACCTCATGCGAAGAGTTGAGTCTTTGGAAAAGACTCTGATGCTGGGAGGGATTGGGGGCAGGAGGAGAAGGGGACAACAGAGGATGAGATGGCTGGATGGCATCACTGACTCGATGGACGTGAGTCTGGGTGACCTCTGGGAGTTGGTGATGGACAGGGGGGCCTGGTGTGCTGCGATTCATGGGGTCGCAGAGTCGGACCCGACTGAGTGACTGAACTGAACTGAACTGTACAGAATGTGTTTATTTAATGTAAAAAATTTTTAAAAAGTGGGAAAGAGAATAAAATATATATTTGGTTGTATATTAAGGAAATGCAGAAGAATATAAAAAAATTAATAGCATTGGTTATCTGTTGGGGGAGTTGAAAATTGGGTAGATCTAGCAAGGGTGGGAAAGAAATATGCACTTTTCACATTTTTATATTTTTTAAATTGAACTTTGTCCATGTATTGTTTATTGAAAAATCAAATAAAAGCAAGAAATTGTATTGTCTTAAGCCATTTTGACATTGCTAATAGTTTAAAAGTTTGTAGTATATATACAGAATAACATGAGTACCCATATATCTACACTTCAGCTTAAGACCAGTACCAATAGTTTTAACTCCTCCTTTACATCTCTATATGATGTCATCTGATTTCGCTTAGATTGCTATCCCAAATTATGTCGATTATTAATTTTATTTTCTTTGTATTTTTATCACTTATGAGTAGTTCTTTGAAAAATAAAACTTTTGCAAAGAGCAAGATCAAATTTTCTCTTCTTTGAATGGCAAGCACAGTTAAAATTATCTGGGGCTGATATTTTCCTTATGTAAATATTTATATTCTTAATAGCATATCCTCAATGATTTCAGGACTATTGCAATTTTCATTTTGTAGTTGAGTTATTTAGGCTATTGTACAGGCATACCTCATTTTATTGTGATTTGCTTTATTATGCTTTGCAGATATTGTGGTTTTTTCTTTTCTGAACTGAAGGTTTGAGTCAACCCTGCCTCAAGCAAGTCTATTGGCTGCATTTTTCCAACAGCATTTTCTTACTTTGTATCTCTGTGTCTCATTTTTGAAATTCTTGCACTATTTCAAACGTTTTCATGATCATTATATGTGTTATGGTGATCTGTGATTAGTGATCTTTGATGGTACCACTATGACTTACTGAAGGCTCAGATGACAGTAAGAATTTTTTAACAATAGAGTATATTTTAATTAAGGCTATGTACATTGTTCTTCAGACATAATGTTGCTTCATACATCATAGACTAGGGTATAATGTAAGCAAAACTTTTATATGCACTGAGAAAGCAGAAAAATTGTGTGACTGGCTATACTGCAATATACATTTTACTGCAGTAGTCTGGAACTCAACCCACAATATCTCTGAGGCATGCCTGTCTGTATTCTTTTTCTAAAAATTTGATCATTTTCAATAAACTCTTCAAACTTATTTACCTAAATTTTATACTAATCTGTTTTTTAAATACATAGGCTGCATTTGTGTTCGCCTCCACTTCCTATTCCTCATATTAATAATACATCTTTTTTGCTTGTATTGCCATAAGCCTTCTTTATATAGCTTAGCTGAAACTGTATTGTACTTTTGCTTCCTATTTCACTAACTCCACTATATTATTTTTCCTTTGCTTCTTTCTTTGTGTTAAATTTTGTGGATATTCTTTTTTTTTAAATATGAAATCTTACTTGGGTCCTGAACTATTAATTTTGAGTCTTTCTAATATTAAAAAAATTTTAAGCTATGATTTTTTCTCAGAAAAAAATGTTTTCCTCTTTGTTCCAAAGTATTTTACATTGTTGCCTCTCACATTTCACCCTTGACCTCTGTGGAATTACTGTTTATATGCAGTGAATGGTGGAGATCAAATATTGCCTCCCATCAAGCATCTAACCTCAGTCTTTGGTAGTCCTGACTTCTCTTGTGTATTTCAAATGTTCCAGCCCCCTTATGTTTCCCTTGCTTTATCTCCTGTACTCTCAGTAATTATCTAAACCAAAACTTTAAATGTAACAGGAATGGCAAAAAATTCCAGATTAGTGACCATCATCAGACTTAGAAATCCTTCTTCAGATTCACACACACGTCTTATATTTATTATCTGAGAATTTCCCTTATTTTCTTCTCAGTTTAGCATTGTTTAATTTTTTTTAGCATACAGCATTTCTTTCTGTTTTGTAAAAAGAGAAATTGTCACAATAGCTACATATTACTAGTATGCTACTGCTGCTGCTAAGTCGCTTCAGTTGTGTCCGACTCTGTGCGACCCCATAGACGGAAGCTCACCAGGCTCCCCTGTCCCTGGGATTCTCCAGGCAAGAACACTGGAGTGGGTTGCCATTTCCTTCTCCAATGCATGAAAGCAGAAAGTGAAAGTGAAGTCGCTCAGTCGTGTCCAACTCTTAGCCACCCCATGGACTGGAGCCTACCAGGCTCCTCCGTCCATGGGATTTTCCAGGCAAAAGTACTGGGGTGGGGTGCCATTGCCTTCCCCAAAGATTGCCATTTTAAGAACTTTTAACTACCTCAGAATAAAAGCTTTGGACTAATGAGTGTAATTTAGTTTTTAAGAAATATATATTCTAGGAACTTTGCTACTCTCTCTGTGATGTGTTTTTTATCACCAATACTTTTGACATTTTCCTTGATGCAACGTGTTACAATATTGTACATTAAAAGACAGAAAAGAAAATATTATTAGTATAGGAAGCTGAAGGGGCTTCCCAGGGGGCACTAGTGGTAAAGAACCCACCTGCCAATGGAGGAGATGTTAAGAGATATAGTTTGATCCTGGGTCGGGAAGATCCCCTGGAGGAGGGCAGGGCAACCCGTGGCAGTATTCTTGCCTGGAGAATTCCCATGGACAGAGAAGCCTGGAGGGCTACAGTCCATGGTGTTGCAAAGAGTCGGACATGACTGAAACGACTCAGCACGCACACAGTAAGTTGAATACTCACTGATTTAAGAGTGGGTGTTCTAGATATTGTAGATGCACATTAAGTTAGGTATTCTTTATTGGCTGGAATTGTTGGTGAGTTTCCTTGGAATCACAATTGCTTAGTCATTTATTTTTCTCTTGCATGTAGTTGATGTATCGTTGTAGGCAAAATGCTCTCACTTTTCACCTGCTGCCTATGCACTTTTCCATAAGTTTAGGTTGCACTTTCTGAGGTCATGTATATACAGAAAGTATTCAGCATGGAATCTGTCATTTCCATGGATTCCTTCTGTTTAAATAATTACATGAAAGGTGAAATCCTTTCAGGATTGTAGGGGGTAATGTTATAGTAAGCAAAATACTTCAGTGGGATTCTTTCTGTGTCTAATTTTTCTACTGTTCATAACCTCCAGATTCTTTCTAAAATAGTTTCTTAACAAAATCATTTTACACCTTTAAAATGGATGTACCAGAATCAGGTGATCTCTTATAAGATTTGTCATTTGTGGACCAACAAAAAAATCTGTCACAAGATACTCAGAACCTAAAGTGACTTTCAGATTATTAAATAGCTCTCTACAATTGCTTGGATAAAAAGATTCAAAGCAGGTATTAATAATCATATCAGATCAGATCAGATCAGTCGCTCAGTCATGTCCGACTCTTTGCAACCCCATGAACTGCAGCACGCCAGGCCTCCCTGTCCATCACCAACTCCCGAAGGGCACTCAGACTCACATCCATCGAGTCAGTGATGCCATCCAGCCATCTCATCCTCTGTCGTCCCCTTCTCCTCCTGCCCCCAATCCCTCCCAGCATCAGAGTCTTCTCCAATGAGTCAACTCTTCACATGAGGTGGCCAAAATACTGGAGTTTCAGCTTTAGCATCATTCCTTCCAAAGAAATCCCAGGGCCGATCTTTTTCAGAATGGACCGGTTGGATCTCCTTGCAGTCCAAGGGACTCTCAAGAGTCTTCTCCAACACCACAGTTCAAAAGCATCAATTCTTCGACGCTCAGCCTTCTTTACAGTCCAGCTCTCACATCCATACATGACCACAGAAAAGACCATAGCCTTGACTAGGCGAACCTTTGTTGGCAAAGTAATGTCTCTGCTTTTGAATATGCTATCTAGATTGGTCATAACTTTCCTTCCAATAATAAAGATAGAAAATCAGAGGCAAACAAAATTAACCATATCTGCCATGATACCCTAAAATAAGGGTTAGCACGGAAGCCTCTCAGGTCTTATGTCTTTTATGTAAGTTTATTTCTTTTGTGTATGTTTGCTAGAGTTGCTTTACCAAAATACCACAGACTAGGTGGCTTAACAAACGGAAATGTATTTCTCACCATTATGGAAGCTACAAGGCCAAGGTCAAGATATCTTCATGTTTGGTTTATTCCGAGGCTTCTCTCCTTGACTTGGGGGTGGCTGGCTTCTCGCTGTAATGTCACATGGTCCTTCCACTGTGCACCCACATCCTTGGTATTTCTCCATGTCCAAATTTCTTCTTATTAGAGTACCAGTCAGACTAGATTCGAACCTACCCTAACAGCCTCATTTTAATTGAATTACTTCTTTAAAAGCCCTATCTCCAAATACCATCAGGTTCTTAGGTCCTGGGGGTTAGGGCCTCAGTATATGAATTTGGCAGGGTGGAGAGCAAGGGAGGGTAGAATTCAGATCATAACATCCTTGTTTGTTGTTCACCAACTCGGCAAGAAGCAACAGTTAGAACTGGACATGGAACAACAGACTGGTTCCAAATAGGAAAAGGAGTACGTCAATGCAGTATATTGTCACCCTGCTTATTTAACTTCTATGCAGAGTGCATCATGAGAAATGCTGGGCTGGAAGAAGCTCAATCTGGAATCAAGATTGCTGGGAGAAGTATCAATAACCTTTACATATGCAGATGACACCACCCTTATGGCAGAAAATGAAGAGGAACTAAAGAGCCTTTTGATGAAAGTGAAAGAGGAGAGTGAAAAAGTTGGCTTAAAGCTCAACATTCAGAAAATGAAGATCATGGCATCTGGTCCCATCACGTCATGGGAAATAGATGGGGAAACAGTGGAAACAGTGTCAGACTTTATTTTGGGGGCTCCAAAATCACTGCAGATGGTGATTGTAGCCATGAAATTAAAAGACGCTTACTCCTTGGAAGGAAAGTTATGACCAACCTAGATAACATATTCAGAGACATTACTTTGCCAACAAAGGTCCATCTAGTCAAAGCTATGGTTTTTCCAGTGGTCACATATGGATGTGAGAGTTGGACTGTGAAGAAAGCTGAGCGCCGAAGAATTGATGCTTTTGAACTGTGGTGTTGGAGAAGACTCTTGAGAGTCCCTTGGATGGCAAGGAGATCCAACCAGTCCATTCTGAAGGAGATCAGCCCTGGGATTTCTTTGGAAGGAATGATGCTGAAGCTGAAACTCCAGTACTTTGGCCACCTCATGCGAAGAGTTGAGTCATTGGAAAAGACTCTGATGCTGGGAGGGATTGGGGGCAGGAAGAAAACGGGATGACAGAGGATGAGATGGCTGAAAGGAATCACTGACTCTATGGACGTGAGTTTGAGTGAACTCCGGAAGTTGTTGATGGGCAAGGAGGCCTAGCATGCTGCGATTCATGGGGTCGCAAAGAGTCAGACCTGACTGAGTGACTGAACTGAACTGAACTGAACTGTGAGAGACAAGTCTATCTCTTAAAATCTCCCTTGCACTTATTAGGATTATTATGACTATTGAAGAATAAAAAAAAACATGCAGAACACTTAAGATAATGCCTCGTAAATAGTAAATGTTAATTACTAGTGTTCGTTACTATGGAATGGAGAGTGTGTATTTTTACATTTTGGTAAAAATTGTGAAATACCAAGTGTTCTGAAGATATCAAGTAAGTCTGTACATGCTAAGTTGCTTCAGTTGTGCCCAACTCTTTGTGACCCTATGGACGTTAGCTCACTAGGCTCCTCTGTCCATGGGATTTTCCAGGCAAGAATAGCAGAGTGGGTATTTCTCTTCTCCAGTGGGATCTTCCCAACCCAGGGATTGAACCTGAGTCTCTGAATTCTCCTGCACTGGCAGGTGAGTTCTTTACCACTAGCACCACCTGGGAAGCCCTAATGTTCATGTATTCTATTTCCTTGTTGATCTTCTGTCAAGTTGTCCTATCTGTTGTTGAAAATGTAGGTTTGAAGACCCCAACTGCTACTGTTGAATTGTCTATTTTTTCCTTCAGTTCTGTTGGTTTCCCATCATGTATTTTGGGGCTCTACTATCACGTACCTGAAGGTTTACAACTGCTGTGTCTTCAACAAATTGACGCTTTTATCATTATAAACTGACATGCGTGTTAAGGAGAACATCTATAACTGAAAGCCATAAACATTCTGTGCCTCCTTTGCTTCTGATTCCTTCACCTATTATATTGGTATGTGTGGTAGCCTTTTCCTGGCCTTGGAGCCCAGTGTGAAGAGAGAGGAAACTGCTATGGTGCTTTTGATGGATGTGTACTGCTACATCCACCCTATGTGCTCTTGCCACTAGTAACTCATCCTTGGTGTGGATGTGGCTCACCAAGGCAAATGGGAATTGGAAAATAGCAGTGCTTTGAAACTGAACTAGAAATCAGAGGAGACAATATCTTCTCAGTTTGCATTGACTGTTATTAAACAAAACTGAATATCATGACAAAAAAAAGTCTCAAAATACTGATGACAGTTGAAGTAGTATTGGTCACTATGTCTGCTGTCAGTATTGTCAGCACTATAAACAGTGAAATAATTATTGATTAATAATCATTAAAGACATTGGATTATATAGCTTTACCTTATTTACTAATAGATAGCATATTCTACTTTTTAAATGTTCTTAATAAACATGGAGGGACTTCCCTGATGGTTCAGATGGTAAAGAATCTGCCTGCAATGCAGAAGACCCGGATTCGATCCCTGAGTTGGGAAGATCCCCTGAAGAAAGAAATGATAACCATCGCCAGTATTCCTGCCTGGAGAATTCCACGGACAGAGAAGCCTGGCAGGCTATAGTCCATGGGGTCACAAAGAGTCAAACATGACTTAGCAACTAACACACACACACACACACACACACATATATTAAACATGGAAGAAGAGAGAATATATTATATACAATACTTTTTTAATGTAAGAAGCTATTTTAACTTATACTTCAATTTGATGAAAGCAAAGACTGTGTGAGGATGAGTTCAGAGTAATAAATGGAAAAAGTAGGATTGAAAGAATTGGATATCTAATGCACAATAATTAATGAGCAATAACTAATGTAAATTACTTCTACTGCAGCTTTCTGCTATTGGAAGATATCTTGACATTACCCGAAATTAACTTAATCAGGATATTCTGTTTTTTATATTTCTCATTAATAGAAATGTTTTAATGTAGCATGTTATCATGTGAAGCATATCGGTCATGTCATATATAACATGTATTATGTAATCCAAAGAATTAGATTGTTTAGGTGTTATTGAAAATTGATTTTGCCTCTTTATAGTAATAAAAAATCCCTCTCTATTATGTTTATTTTGTACAACGTGATCTTCACCATTGACACATTTGCAAAATGTGTTAGTAAAAGGAAAATTGAAGACATAGATCTCATAAAACAGAACTATCTGCAATGTTGACATGCTCCTACTTCAAGGTAGTGACTGGTGATGTGAAAGTTCTGGTGGGTGTATATATCTACTTCTATGCCATAGTGAAGCTAAGTGAACAAAAGGAATTGAAGATAAGGATGGACATTCTCATAAAACATATTCAAGCATATTATGTCAACATTATGTATCTTATCTCAAGCTACTTGAAAGTGACAACCAAGAAATGTCTTTTAATGTACCTAATAACTGAGAAGAAATGTGGCACATGTTATATGTGTTAAAGCTGTTTGAAGATTTGGTTTTAAGCAAAAATATTTTATAAAAGAAAAATGTGAGAAACCAATATTCTCATCACTTACTATTCATGAACAAGTTTACTTAACATACATATAATCTTCATAGAGCACAGAATGGGACATTGAGGGGTGGGTTTCTTGCTCTCTTTAACATAACAGGTTTGTTGAGTGAAAAAAAGTCATAATCAAGTGCTTATTCTTAACTCTAATTTTAGAAAATCTCTTACACTGATTCCATTTATCTAACCTTATTATGTTGCTTATTCACTGAGACGACATAGTAGGAAAGAAAAGATATTTAACAGATTTGTGGGAACACTAACAATTGAAACCAACCTTTACTTGGTTGATTATATTAACCATATGGCCTCTACCAGTTTTCCAAGGGCAAACAAGAGCAGAGATTTTGAAAAGAAAAAGAAGCACAAATAAAGACATGCGATATATAAAAAATATTTTGGTTGATTTTTACATTTTTTCCTGGATAGTTTCTCTGGAATAAGGAGTGAGAAATTAGCATACGTTGAATCATTTGTTTCAGTCTATAACTAGATAAGTGATATTAGTAGTATATCAGTTGGGAAACTGCCTAGAAAGATGTTCTATATGTGACCCAAAAATATTCTTGACATAAATTGGAAAAATTTAAATTGTCCCTGCTCCCACTTTCAAATGGTAGAGATGGGGGAACATTTCTTTGTAGCACAATATCTCAGTTGAGTAGTTGTTTTGTTTTGTTTGAAATTTACATGACAGCAGAAATTTGGCAGGTTGTTACATTGAGTTTAAATTCTGAAAATAAATAATTCATGATGTAATGTTGTTTATGGGAAATTAATCTGGATTTTAAATTCTTTGCTATACCTCCCAAGTGATTTCTAAATAGAAAATAAATGCATAAAAATGCTGAAATGAAAATAGAAACTATAGAACAGTTATTTATTAATTTTTTAAGACTAAAAATCCTACTTTATCTAATTAAAGTGAATCAGTAAGGGAATCTATTTGATATACAATACTTATAAATAGACAAACAGGTCATCCATTTATAGCAATACTTATAAGCAACAAAATAACTAGAATGATCCCAGTATTGTTTTTAATCCTTTTAAATGCATAGCTGGGCAAGCAAGAAAATTAAGAAAATACTCAAGATAAGAAAGTAAAAGTATTGAAGTGCTTGAATTATACTGCGTGGTGAGTTTGTGGAACATTGGGGTGAGCAGTATGTGGCTGCTACTGCTGCTAAGTCGCTTCAGTCGTGTCCGACTCTCTGCGACCCCAGAGACGGCAGCCCACCAGGCTCCCCCATCCCTGGGATTCTCCAGGCAAGAACACTGGAGTGGGTTGCCATTGCCTTCTCTGGAGAAGTATGTGGAGGTGGTTGCTATTTTATTTTGCTTGGGTTGTAAAAGTTTAATGAGAATTTGGGTCCAGGGAAGGGGTGGTGAATTGGAAATAAGATCCTGCACTGAGCTAAGCCCCTCCCAAAGGGCTATAATCTTATTAAAAGAGTAGCCTAGCTTCTTCATTAGTAAATCCACCCTCATAAGGAAACTTATAGGTAGTACCCTGAGCCATGGTGGGAAAATATGTATGAGTCCTGAGAATTCATAACTTTGTGGATTTAGGGTTCTAATTTATTTTATATAAGTCGTCCAGAAAGCAATAATCAGAAATAACATTTAAATAGTAATATTAGATAGGGGTACCCCAAGAGTGTCCGGCAGAAGCATAAGGACACCACTCTAAGCCAAACTCATACTTTCCAGGACTTCAAAAGAATCTTGATGATAAATTCATAATATAAAATTTAAAACCCATAAGGAAAAAATTTGCCATGAGCAAGAATCATAATTTCAGATATTAGAACTATCAGATAAAGATTATAAAATTAGTAAGCATGCCTACCAATTTATTTATTCAGTATTCTGAGTAGATTAACACCTTTTTTTGGACTCATGTGTTAAGAATTTAGATGTGAAAATGAAACTTTAAAATTTCAGAAGAAAATATAGATGAATATCTTGATGCCAGGATAGGAAAGAATTTCTGAACTCCTTCTCTTTAAACTTGTAAAGGAAAAGAGTGATATATTTGATTACATTAAAATTAAAATTCTCTATACAGTAATAGGCAAACTTATTAAACTATAAACTGTAAACAAATTTATCTATGATGAGCTAGAGTCTAGTAAGATCTATTTGCCATGAATCTGAATCAAGAATATATAAGTGATTTCTAAAAATTAATAAGGTAGATAATGCCATAGACAAATGAGCAAAGGATTTAAAAGAAAGAAAGCTGAATTGCTAACAAGCACATAAGAGATGCTTACCAGAGAGCAGGAAAGGTGAGTTAAAATAATATGATGCTAGCATCACACCCTGAGATGTTGGAAAAAAACAAAAATATTTTATAATAACAAATTTCAGTGAAGTTGTTGGGGGGATATGGCAAGTGCCACCATGTAAAGGGCAATTTGGCAATATTACATAAAGTTGGAGATATAAGTTCCCTTCACCCTTATGGACATATTCTCAATGGGATTTAGGACATGCTACTCCAAAATATGGAACCTGGGCATACTGACTATTTTAAGCTAAAAGAGTTTGAGAAAACAGCAGGCTAAGGAAAGTTACTCTGATCATCCCTCTGTTCTCTCCTGGAACAGCTCAAAAAGCCCTCATGTATGAGGTATCCTACCTATACCCAGACAAAAGGAGCATTCTTATCTCTGAAGACAAAAGAGTACCAAAAAAAAAAAAAAATCCCAACACTGTCCTTGTTAAGTTTTCCTCAGTTTATTGCACTTAACTCATACTCTTTGACCTGTTATATCACTTCACAACTGTCCACTCTATTAAACCTAGAATAAAATGCTGGGCTTAAACATTTCTTTGGGCCTTCATTTCCTTATGAAGGCTTCTGTGTCACATACAACTTATATTAAGTAAATTTGCATGGTTTTCTATTTTTAATTTGTCTTTATCAGTTTAGTTTTTTGACACTTGCAGGAACCCTATGAGGGTCAAAGAAAATTTTTCCTCCTCTACAGTTTGTAGAGAAATTTTGAGCATTCACATAATAAGCTAGGTACAAAATCCTCCATCAGTGTTGTTTGTACAAATTAACAAACTGAAAATAATCTAAATGTCCATCAAGTGAAGAATGAATACGTTGTGATATAGTCAACCCTGCTGCTGCTGCTGGTGCTGCTAAATCGCTTCAGTCGTGTCCGACTCTGTGCGACCCCATATTCAGCAGCCCACCAGGTTCCTCCATCCATGGGATTTTCCAGGCAAGAGTATATAACAATTACAATAAAATATCTGAAGCCTCCCCAGTCCCTGGGATTCTCCAGGCAAGAACACTGGAATGGGTTGCCATTTCCTTCTCCAATGCGTGAAAGTAAAAAGTGAAGGTGAAGTTGCTCAGTTGTGCCCAACTCTTAGCGACCCCATGGACTGCAGCCCACCAGGCTCCTCCATCCATGGGATTTTCCAGGCAAGAGTATATAACAATTACAATAAAATATCTGGAGCTAAATGTATGAAAGGAAATTTGGGACTGATAGTTATATTGCAATGCCACTTGTGTGAAATTTAATAATAAGAAAAGGAACAGTTTCTTCTTATTAAGACTAGCAATATTCATAATAAGAAGAGCAATATTCACATGAAGCAAAAGTATAAAAATACACATGGTGGTGAGAAAATAAAGCAAAATAATAATTGCCTGTGGGGATAGAAAGAAGGAACTATGATCAAGCAAAGATTCACAGGAGCTTCAAATGTGTCTCTAATATTACATTTCTTTTTAAAAGAACAGTATTTCTCTTAAAAGAACTATCTTAAGAGAATTTGTTTTGATTAATTTGGAACAACAGCCCGGTATTCATTTTACTACTTTTCATATTTTACTATATATTTGAAATATTTCAATATAAAAAAGAAAAATTTTTATCCTATTTACTAAATGAGTTATTGATTTGATAATTAAATAATTTTAATGTGAAAAATGCCATTTTTATTAACTTGACTAAATGACTGACATGACTTAATGTTTTTCAGGCCCTATAAAATTTGGCTACATTAGTCTTCAGCCCCACCTTTGGGGGCCTTCGTCTTGGAAGCTGCTTATAGCATAATGTTCATTCACTATTCCAGTGTTCCAGCAGGGTCAGGGAGATTGAGCCTCATCAAATGATTAGCCTGCAAAGCTGTTGTAATGGATTGTATTGTGTTCCCTGAAATTTCATATATTGAATCCCTGAACTCCAATATTATATTATTTGAATGTAGGACACTTAAGGAAGTAATTAAGGTTAACAAATGAAGTCGTAATCTTGGGCCCTGATCCAGTAAGGCTGCTGTCCTTACCAAAAGAGGAAAGGATGCCAGAGAAAAGAGCATGTGAGGAAACAGTGAGGAAGAGGTGTTTTGCAAGCCAAGGAGAGCTGTGTTAGGACAAATCAAACCTACCAACACCTTGATCTTGGACCGCCAGCCTCCAGAATGCCTCTGTTTAAGTCATCCAGTCTATGATATTTTGTCATGGTAGCCCTTGCAAACTAATATAGCTGTTATATCATGGGAAGATATGAGACTGGAAGCCCAGAATTAGATCGAAGACCAGAAGTAGAAAAGTTAGTTCATCTATTTACTAACGAAGCCAAAAGAACAGCAAATGGCCACTCCAGCAAAGTTGTTAGTAGTATTAGACTAGTTAAGATAGAGATCACTCAGAGTGGTGGAAAAGTGAAAGCGATAGCCCTTCAGTCGTGACTGACTCTTTGTGACCCATGGACTGTAGTCTGCCAGGCTCCTCTGTCCGTGGAATTTTCCAGGAAAGAATACTGGAGTGGGTAGCCATTCCCTTCTGCAGGGCATCTTCCCAATCCAGGGATCAAAACTTGGTCTCCTGCATTGCAGGCAGATTCTTTACCATTTGAGTCACCAGGGAAACCCCACTCAGAGTGGGCCATGGCCTTATTCAAACATTAGCTGATTGCCAACCTGATTGAAAACCCTTTGGCTACTGTATAAACGGATGGTCTCTTTACTTTGAGTTGTATACTGTATTTGTATAAGTCCAGCACAATACGCTGTAGATTCTGGCATATTAGGAAATACTCTATGGTTTAGTGCCCAAATACCTGATTTTAAGTTTATTCATATTTTTAGAAATCACACATAATAGCAAAGGACAGACAAATGAAAGCAAACACCACAACTAGGTTGTAAGTAGGCCTTGAGTTCAATCAATTTCAAATAAGTTAATATTTGAGTTTTCAAAGTAATACTAAAGTAATAAAAAAATCGCCATCTTTCCTCAGATATGAGCAAATTTTTATCTTTATTCCTTTTGGATGTTTAGATCATTAAGATATGATATCAAGAATTAGCCTAAGGAGAGTTAAGCTAAGGAATCACTAAATAATAAAAAGAAATAAATCATGGTAGTGACAGTTAAAAAAACATTGAATTATTATGGAAACAGACAATGAATATAATACCTTTAATAATATGTCCCCACCTGGTTCTATGTTCTACTTTTTATCTACCAAATTCCATTTAATCCTTAAAATCCTACCACCCTAGAGGGTAGATACTAAGACTGGCCAAAATTTTGAGATGAAGAAACTGTGATTTAAGAACACCAATTAAGCTGCCCAAGGACACACAGCTAGAATCTGAATCCAATTCTGTTTGATTCATTAACCAACATCTTTAACCACTGTAATGTACAAGGACAGACATTGCTTTTAAAGAATTATAAAAGTCAACATGAAGCTTTATATTCGAAATGTCTTGTGCATTGTCAGTGGTCAAAAATGAATGGAACTCAAGACTAACTCTGTTTGGCCCTGTGTCATTTCAGGACACCTCGTTCTCCAACTCTCGTCTGCTGATGCCTCAGGGAGACTGACATCTCCATGACACACCAATTAGAACAGAGCAGCAGGGCTGTCTCCGAGCTGAAGTTGACCCTCCAGGTAGTGCAGACTTATCAGACCTATCCTCAGAGGACTCCATAATCAGATTTGGGAAGTCTGGAAGGAGGCCAGGCATTCTATTCAGCAGGAGTGGGCTGAGATTCAGATGTGAAAAGGAGAGAAAGCCTGCTGTGGAAGTGGAAAATAACTACATAGCCTTGGATTGCCGATTTAGCATAAAGACAGCAATGATTCATGGCTGAGTTGATAAACATGTTTTCCAAAGTGAAAGGCAGACAGGATGCAGTTTCCAGCTTGGAGGGCTTCATTACTGAAAGGTTTCTAGAAAGAAGCCACTCATCCCACGCATCTGTAGTTTTGGAAATGGATTGGTGCTAGGGGTATATCTTTTTCCAATGAAATGAAAATAAGAGGAAACTCGAGCAGTTTATCATAGCATAGTTTGGGGTGGATATTTAGTTTTACTTTCCTCATACTTCACGTAATGAAGCAGACCCAGCATCATATTCAGGGCTCATACTGACAATGGGCATGCTAGAAATGCTCACTAGCTCACTGGTATGGTCACTAATATCTTCCCACTCCTGGGAGACAATAAAAGGGACTCAAAACTCAGCATTTGAACATCTGTCTGGCATTATTTACTGTGGATTACAGGTGAAAAGAAATTAGAAACATAGCTACAAGGAAGACACAAGGAAACCACCATATGGTTATTAACACAGCGAGTTTACTTTACAGGTTCTCTTTGTAATACATTTAACTCAAGTTCACCACCACTACACCCTCAGGCTTTCAAGACTTCCTCTATAATTCACTGGAGAGAAAGAACTTGTGCTCATAGGTAAACAAACTTCCAAAGTCTGTTTGATAGGGAAAGCTGGTAATAAGCATTTGAGAAGAGTTCAGTTACATTTGAAAAGAATGACAAAGCAGAGTATCTTTCAGAAGAGAATATAGTATATATAAGGGGCCTGATGGTGGTTCAGGGAAATACGTTTAAGTATTAAAAGTATTTTGTTCATGGAGTTTTTTACTTTTAGAATTTGTGACAGGAAATTCAACAGATTATGCATGAGGTAATTGTCTTTTTGGCAATTATGGTAAAGAATCTGCCTTCCAGTGCAGGAGATGAAGGAGATGTGGGTTCAATCCCTGGGTCAGGAAGATCCCCCGGAGGAGGAAATGAAACCCGCTCCAGTATGCTTGCCTGGAGAATTCCATGGACAGAGGGGCCTGGTGGGCTATAGTTCATGGGGTTGTAAAGAGTCAAATATGACTGAGCACACACACACCCACACACAACTGCTGATTTTCTAACAGTGTCAGGCAGATTGAAGGTAAATTATTGAGTTAATTAAAGAAACACACAATTTAATTGAGAAATATCCAAATGGTATATTACTTAGGCATTTGGCTGTAGTTCTAGGGTTTGGAAGAAAGGTTGTAATAGAAATATAAATCTGATTTATATTCATGGTCTAAAAGGAATAGGAAGAAATATAAACACTTAAAGAATGAAGATCAGTTCAAATATACTGAGACATGAGCCCTACAAAATTCCAGTCTTTAAAGGTCTACTACTTGGCAAGTGTTACTAGAAGAGACTGCCTGAGAAATGAGAAGAAAGATAAGAAAATGTTCTGTTAAAGAAGAAAATAAAAGGAGAGGTTTCAAGAACAGGAAGTTGTTGGTTGACTTGTTGAAATCAACTGAAAGACCAAATGAGTTTTCCTGTGATTGAGCTGTCTGGGGGGCATTGATTTCATTGACAAGAGTAACTTTTTTAGAGTGATAGAGACAGAATCCAGACTGGAGTAAATAGAAGAATGAGGTGAAAGTGATGACCTCGAGAAAAAGTGAGGAGCACCCATTTGGCTGTGATGATAAAGGAAAGGACAGGGAAATGAGCTGCATCTGAAACAGGGTAATAGAAATAAATATCTATGGAATTAAACCTGTGTAAGGAAGACTTTAAACCCGGAAGGGTTTAGATGTAGTAAAAAATAATAGGGATCATTGTCTGATGATCTCAGTGTGTGTGCTAAGTGGCTTCAGTTGTGTCAGACTCTTTGGGACCCAATGGACTGTAGCCTACCAGGCTCCTCTGTCCATGAGATTCTCCATGCAAGAATACTGGAGTGGGTTGCCATGCCCTGCTCCAGGGATCTTCTCAACCCAGAAATCGAACCCATGTCTCTTATTGGCAGGTGAATTCTTTTTTTTTTTTTTAGGTATAAAGAATCTCTTTTACTGATTATCAGAAACATTACAAACATCTAATATGAACAAATTGTAACATGACAAGTGATTAGTTTGAACAATTAATACATTTCAGATATAATATTATACATATTTCAATGCTATTCTGGTCAAACACTTGTAAAAGAATGAAACTAGAACACTTTCTAACACCATCCACAAAAATAAACTCAAAATGGATTAAAGAGCTAAATGTAAGACCAGAAACCATAAAACTCCTAGAGGAAAACATAGGCAAAACACTCTCTGACTTATATCACAGCAGGATCCTCCATGACCCACCTCCCAGAATATTGGAAATAAAATCAAAAATGAACAAATGGGATCTAATCAAACTTAAAAGCTTCTGCACAACAAAGGAAACTATAAGCAAGGTGAAAAGACAGCCTTCAGAATAGGAGAAAATAATAGCAAATGAAGCAACTGACAAACAACTAATCTCAAAAATATACAAGCAACTTCTACAGCTCAATTCCAGAAAAATAAATGACCCAATCAAAAAATGGGCCAAAGAACTAAGCAGGTGAATTCTTTACCTCTAGTGCCACCTGGGAATGAGTCATATGAATAATTGCTTCAGGGGACAGAGAGGGGTTCCAGGCAAGTGGCTGAAAGAATGGATGTTGTGGTCAGAGTAGGAAATTTGAAATGGGTGCTTTGAGAGTGGCTAAATTTCTTAAGAAGGCAGAGTTCAGGTTGTAATAGAGGGAGTAGGTGGCTAGGTGAGGTGGGGGAGATCATTAGGAAGTTTGGTTAACACAGAGTCAAAGATTGTTGGATGGTCTGTTCATGTGGCTATTGTATTTACCAGGATGATCACAGTAGCTAAAGTGAAGATGAAGATTGTGCTAAAGTTTTTAAGAGTGTGCTTAAGTTTTCAATTTCTCCTTGAAACTGCTGAAACTGGATGATATGGATCTCAGAGTTCTGGAACATGGGAGACTTGGATGCAGCTACTGGAAACCAGGAGGACACAAATCCCGCTGCTTAGCCCAATGCTTAATCGCTGGAAGTGTGGGAGGGAAAATAACAGACCGCAGAATAAAAGACCACCTTGCCTGAGTAGGATAAAAGGGAAATTATGGCACCCCACTCCAGTACTCTTGCCTGGAAAATCCCACGGACGGAGGAGCCTGGTAGGCTGCAGTCCATGGGGTCGTTAAGAGTCGGACATGACTGAGCGACTTCACTTTCTCTTTTCACTTTCATGCATTGGAGAAGGAAATGGCAACCCATTCTAGTGTTCTTGCCTGGAGAATCCCAGGGACGGGGAAGTCTGGTGGGCTGCTGTCTATGGGGTCACACAGAGTCGGACACGACTAAAGTGACTTAGCATAGCATAGCATGTTTTCTGTGAACATCTGCTGCTGCTGCTGCTAAGTCGCATCAGTGGTGTCCGTCTCTGTGCGACCCCATAGATGGCAGACCAACAGGCTCCTCTGTCCCTGGGATTCTCCAGGCAAGAACACTGGAGTGGGTTGCCATTTCCTTCTCCAATGAATGAAAGTGAAAAGTGAAAGTGAAGTCGTGTCTGACTCTTAGCGACCCCATGGACTATAACCTACCAGGCTCCTCCGTCCGTAGGATTCTCCAGCCAGGAGTACTGGAGTGGGTTGCCATTGCCTTCTCCATCTGGGAACATCTAGGTTTCAGTTAAGGTTATTTTTTAATAACAGACAATTTAGGGGAATATCAATGGTCATTGTGGAAGGTTTGAAAGAGAAGATTAGAGTGAGACACTGGCTTAAGAGAAAATATGTTAAAAGCATTGTGGGGATGAGAGCCGAAAAGCTGATGGATGATCTGAAAGGCTTGGCCTCTGGGCAGTGACAATATAAATAGGGAAGAGAGATACTGAATCCTTGGTTCTGATTGTGTCTTGGATGTAAGTGATCTTATGAACTGATGGAAACAGTTGCAATCGAGAAGCCAGGGCTAACAATTGCTGTGTAGGATTAGGGTTCCGGTGGCCAAGTGTCGTCATCTGCAGTGGGGAGAATAATGCTGGCCACAGTTGTCCATGATGCTTTACTGGGAGTCAAGTGATTCTTACTGGGGGACAGCTTGTCTAAGTGAGTTCAGTTAAATTTCTGCATTAGGTGGACATCCCAAAGGACTGATCAGAATTTTCCTTGGCTTTCAAATGACTAGGACTAAATACTCCTTGAGGCAGCCTGTGGGGTCCCAGCATATCCACCTGTGTGCTTGTCTCCTGGAATCTCCAGCAGCATGGGAGGAAATTTTCAGAAAATACAGACTTAACACTATGAGAAAATATCCCTTTGAGTTACATACTGCAAAACATGACTTTTGTTATACATTGAACATAAATTGGAGAATTTTGTTAATACCTAGAGAATAAGTTTTGAGTTTGGAATATAGTTGCGTCACTTAGAGAATGACACAGAGGCACAATCTTTTCTCATGTTCAGATTCTTTATCTTAAAATGAGAAAAAATTAACCTGTGGGAATGATCTAAGAAATAAATATTAATATTGTGCATATGTATATATTATGTATTTTTATATATTGTATATTTACATACAAATTTATATAAATAAATATGCATATGTACACACATATACATATATAGTCTTATAGAGTTTATAATAAATATGAAACAAACATTTCTTAATAGGATGTTATTCAGAAGTGATAGTCAAATTATTTAAAAATTAGTGAGACAGAGAAGAAAGGTTGCCTAATCAATGAAAATGTATATTGGCTAGTTTGTGATACCAAAGCTGTGAAAAATTAATAAACAGAAACTTCAATTAAATAGTACTGGGACACCAGAAGAAATAGATCTCACACCCTGTGATAACAGCTGAGCAGGAAAGGAAGAAGAAAGACTCCTCTCCTTTCCTGGCAACAACTCAGCCAATGAAAAGAATGAATTCTCGGTTTACTATAACCCTTCTAACTTCCTTTTCCTGTCTTTCCTTGCCATTTGGGGGATGGGGAGCAGCGGGGGGAGGATGAGGGGGATGTGATCCTGCTTTGCCTGTGGATCGCCTTGGTGGTTGCAGACCCCATAATGCAATTCTTTGCTGATCCGGCAACACACCCATTTTTGCTGGAGAAATAGCTGGCAGTGTGTTTGTTTTAGATCAGTGAAGCATGCCCTGATGGGTATTGGTTCTGACGCTAAGTACATTGAAATAGCAAGAGCAGCTGGACAGCAGTCCATTCTATCATGGCCATGCGCTTGTGACTTTTGTCACAGTGAACTAGCTTCTCATTTTTACCCATAGAATTAGTAAGGCCTTAAAATGCAAGAGGCAAATTTCTCTACTGAAAATTAGGGTTATTATTTCAAATGTATTTCATTGTAGTATTTAAACATATTTCTAAACTAGTCTATATAAGGGTAGAAATAGTATTTCACCTTCCACTGACAAGTTAGAATTGCCGAAAACAAGTACAGTCATCCATCAGTATCCACAGAGGATTAGTTTCAGGACGACCCACGGATATCAAAATTCACTGATGCTCAAATCCTTTGTATAAAAATGGCTAGTATGGTTGGCCCTCTGGGTTCACATTCACAGATAGAGAGCCAACTTTAATAGCTAAAGCAGTTGCTTCTTGATGTCTTCTTTAGAAAAGTCAGTCTTTTGAGGAGGTGGTAGCATTTAGTTTCTTAAGATCCCTCTTAAAAATATGTTTATTTCAGTTTATAACAACTTACCTGTTTCTGGTGTGTGAGTCAGTGTTTGAACATTGGTTCTGTCAAACTGAAGTGTTAGTTGCTCGGTCGTGTTCGACTCTTTGTGACCCCATGGACTATAGCCCACCAGTTTCCTCTGTCCATGGAATTCTCCAGGCAAGAATACTGGAGTGGGTTGCCATTTCCTTCTCCAGGGGATCTTCCCAATAGAACCCAGGTCTCCCACATTGCAGGCAGATTCTTTACAATCTGAGCCACCAGGGAGGCCCTTCTGTCAAACTAGTCTGTTTTTAAACTAAGGAGAAAAGAGTAAAATGATAGCCTTTTTCCGAATATTCACATTTTACGGAATTATGTTGATATTCATGTTATATGTTAAAATAAGGAATTTAGACATTTTTTTTTAAATTTAGGTCTTCCTTCTCTCCTAAACCCTATTACATCCAAAGAAAAATACCTAGAAAGTGGAATCTAATGTTAAGATTTAGACTGAATTGGTAAGTGGTTCTCCATAGCCTTTGAGGTATGGAAAAACATGTATCTATATCATGTATATATATACATAGGTGTGTGTATCTTATCCTTGGAATATTGGAAGGCTTTGAAAAAGTACTCTCCAGATTTCAATACAAATTTGTGGAGATTTATATAGGGCATTATTTAATCCTAGCACAATTTTCATTTACATTGTTAAATGGATATTTTTCAGGAAAGTCATAGAGGAATATGTTTGTTTATGCTTTTCTATATGAATGTTTACAAGTTCATGATCCTTGACCTTGAACCATAGGAAATTTAAATTTCTTCTTCTCACTCTAAGGAAATATTTTTCCTGGAGTCTAGGATGCCATTCTAAGTTTTGATTAAAAAATATTTTATCTTATATAATAATTCTAAATAATTTTTTCATGTGCCATTATAATAAAATTGGTTCTTTGCTGATCTCCATCAAGTTGTTTAAAATAATTTATTGCCTTGATTTAAATGATTTGGCCCATGAGAAATTTAAGAACTCAAAGTGAATGCCTCACCTGAGTATGTATTCAATAAATATTTATTAAATTAAAAAACAATATGCTCATTAATTGTAAGTACCTTTTAAAAAAGTTATTTTATCAAATTATGGGGAAATCACAATACTAAATACAAAAAGCAAAATCAATCTAAGTAAGTTGCATAACCACTCTTGCTTTTGTTTCTGTAAAATAATAAGATTACTGTTGGGCTAGATTCCTTTGGCATCCTTTGTGATTCTTACAAATTGTTGCATGATTGATTGCTCTGTAGGTTATCTAAATAAATACAACCCAGGGGCAGGGAGAATTCACTGTTTATTCTGTGACAAGCTTTCATTTCAATTCAACTCACAAGATACACACTGGGTATCTAATATTTAGTGGGTCTCATCTAGTTGCTAGGATATGAATATGAATAAGAAATATCTTTTATTTCCCGTAACCTAGTAAGGGAGACAGACATACAATCACCAGTGAGTGACATGCAGCGTAAGAACTGGTAGAATCATGTGATGGGAAGGCTGTTGAGGAAGTGATTTTTTCTGAATAAGATTTGAGTGAGTACTTGGTAGCTCAGTTGTGTCCAACTCTTTTTGACCTCATGGACTATAACTCACTAGGCTCCTCTGCCCATGGAATTCTCCAGGTTAGAACCAGAGTGGGTGGTCATTCCCTGCTCCAGGGGATCTCCCGACCCAGGGACTGAACTGCTTATGCCAGTTCTTGAAGCCTGAGAAAATCATTTTCCAGGTAGGCTAATGGAGAAAGACATTCTATGCCTAGGGAAAAGCATGGGCAGAGCCATGCCCAGAGGATTTATGTGTGATATATTTATTGCTGGGCAACAGTGACCCACCAAGAATGGCTATAATGTGAGGCTTGGTGGGGACAGTGTGGAGGCAAGTTAGGAAAAGCAAATTGTCATGAGCTTGTGGGGTAAGTGGGGCAGGTGGTGGGTGGGAGTGGGGAGGTGGGGAGTAGTGGTGACTTCCCTTTCTGCTCAGGAAAGTGGAAAGCAAGCAGAGGCTTTTAAATTAGAAGTAGACAGGATCTGAGTTCAGATGCAGATAAATCATTTCAATCTGTTTATTCTTCCTTTTATTAAATTCTTTTGCATTTTCCTCTTAGAGAAAACCTGGTTTTCATACTGCTATATTTTACTCAGGAGAGCAATTACGTGGCAGTATGCAAAGCAGAAGACTAAACATGGGCAATGGGGAGAGAATTTATATAAGCAGGAATTAAAATGAATATTGAAAGGTCATGCTCTGCCCTTTGCCTCTTGAGATTAGTAAATCTAGGCACAAGAATCAGAGTTGGTATATCTTATAGCCTTAAGGATAATAATACTGAGATTTGTTCACAGCATGGTGTGTCTCTCATTGCACTGCTCATCAGACAAGTCTCCTCTTTGGCAGTCTTGAGTGCGGACTTCAGTTCTTCATAATGAATTTCAGGACCTAGAATTCACATGCTTTCTTTCTTCTGTGCCTTTTAAAAAAATTATTTAGTTTTAATTGAAGGATAATTGCTTTATGATACTGTGTTGGTTTCTGTCATACACCAATATGAATCAGCCATAGGTATACATACATATGGATTCCCTCATAACTTAGTAAAGAATCTGCCTGCAGTGCAGGAGACCTGGGTTCAACTCCTGGGTTGGGAAGATCCCCTAGAGAAGGAAATGGCAAACCACCCCAGTGTTCTGGCCTGGGAAAGCCTATGGACAGAGGAGCCTGGCAGACTATATAGTCCACGGGGTCCCAAGAGTTAGATACAACTTAACAACTAAACTACCACCACATACATGCATATGTCCCCTCCCTCTTGAACTTCCCTCCCTTCTTCCACCCCATCCCACCCCTCTAGGTTGTCACAAAGCTCTGGTTTGAGTTCCCTGAGTCATACAGCAAATTCCCACTGGCTATTTTAATATGGTTGCTGCTAAGTCATTTCAGTCGTGTCTGACTCTGTGCGACCCCATAGACAGCAGCCCACCAGGCTCCCCCATCCCTGGGATTCTCCAGGCAAGAATACTGGAGTGGGTTGCCATTTCCTTCTCCAATGCATGAAAGTGAAAAGTGAAAGTGAAGTCTCGCTCAGTCGTGTCCGACTCTTAGCGACCCCATGGACTGCAGCCTACCAGGCTCCTCCATCCATGGGATTTTCCAGGCAAGAGTACTGGACTGGGGTCCCATTGCCTTCTCCATTTTAATATGGCAAGTGTATATATTTCATCTACCCTCTCTTTTGTTCTTCTCTGCCTTTTAATGTGTCAATCACTAATCATTAAAGTTGTCTTTCCTCCAATGCTTTTTTTCAAAACTGGATATTTCCTATTTATTCTTCAAGATTCAGCTCAAATATAATCTGCTCTGGGTAGCCTTCCTTGTACATTTGCAATCTGGGTTAGAAATTCCCTTATGTGCCTCAAGGTCATCCTGTGTATATTTGGATATTACCACTCTTTCAACTGTATTGAAATTGTTTAACTGTTTCCAACATTAAATCTCAAGGTTTTGGTAGTCAGGCACTGTGTCCTGCCTCTATATTCTCAATGACATATACTTAGAAGATCCCAAACTTGCTAAATCTGATGAAACAGGATGAGATGGAAGAAATGAATAGATTAATTGAATTTGATTTTTTTAATAAAATCTACCAATAATATAATTTTGACATTACATAACTTGTTTGATCTCCTTGCAGTCCAAGACTCTCAAGAGTCTTCTCCAGCACCACAATTCAAAAGCATCAACTCTTCGGTGCTCAGCCTTCTTTATGGTCCAATTCTCACATCTGTACACGACTACTGGAAAAACCATCTAGATAATATGTGTGTCAAATAGTTGATTTTCTTTCTTTTCTATTATTCAGTTTGGGGCATTGGGAAATTGAATCTAAATCCAAAAGCAATTAGCAACATTTTCTGAAATAAATATAAACTTAATTGCTTTGGGGACTGTATAATTTAATAATGTCCATTGAGGAAACATAAATGCTTGAATATATATTTACTCTTTTTCATTAGATGTGAAAAATGTTATTATTCTTCATCCCAGATCATACAATAAAATTATAATTCAGTACCTGTTTGTGAACTAAGTAACCAATACACTAATTTTAAGTTTTGTTATTTTTGAAGTGGAGTAAGACTTTGTTTTCTTAAAACTCGAAAAAATGACTTCTTCAGGAAATTGTTTATTGAATTGCTTTCTCTTAAATTATTTCATATTGACTTTACTATTGCTCTAATGTGCTACTAAATTTGAGGTAACTATCATTATTTGATTAAATAATCCAAGGGACTAATCTACCTCTCATCATAATCCATAAATACCAAAGTTCCTTAGTTTTTTTTCAGGATACGTATGTCAAATCACTTGAAGCTTTGATTGATGTTATTTTGAGGTCAGGCTCTGTCTATGCCATTCAAAGATTTATGTGGACCTAGGCAAAGTTCTGAGCCCCAGAGGCTCCCATCTACCCTCCCCACATATGTACACACACTTTACCGTGGCCTTACCTCCTCTCTGACAGTGCTTTCCATGACCTGGGACTTCTCATCCTTAATGCTCTCCACATTTATATACTTAGAACATATCTGTTGGTTTTCTATTGTTATGGAGCAAATTACCCCAATGTAGCTTTAAACACCAAATAGTTTCCAAGGGCCTAGAGCCTGGGCACACTTTGGCTGAGTCCTCTACTCAGGCTGTCACGAGGTTCCAATGAGATTATAACTCTGGGATATGATTTCATCTAAGGCTTAGGGTGCATTTCCAAGCTCACCAGTTGGCAGAATTCAGTTCCTTTGGCCATAGGACTGAAACCCTCCATTCCCTGCCATGCAGTCTTGTCCAATGATGGCAGTTTCCGTCTTCAAAGCCCAGCATGAGAGTATTTCTGCTACTTTCAGTTCTGAACTCTGGACTCACTCTGAAAGTGCTGACCTGATTAGTACAACCCAACCCAGGAAAAACTCCCTTTTGAATAATTTAAAGTTAACTGATCAAGGATTTTAATTATATCTGCAAAATCCCTTTACCTTTGCTGTATAGTCTAACCTAATCAAAGGAGTAGAGCTTCCCTGGTGGCTCAGCTTGCAATGTAGGAGACACGGGTTTGATCCTGGGTTCAAGAAGATCTCCTGGAGACGAAATAGCAACTCACTCCAGTATTCTTTCTTGGGAGATCCGATGGACAGAGGAGCCTGGCTACAGCCCATGGGGTCACACAAGACTTAGACATGACTAACAAACAACAAAGTGATGGTAGGAAGTGGTAGAGGATGTGGTGAGTCAGAAAGCTGTGGTCATCTAAATAATCCAGTTCTTCTCAGCTCTAACCAATCCTTGTCTTGCAGGAAATCTGGCCCAGTGAGCCATACCTGATCTTTTTTCAGGTATGCCAGGAATCTTGATTTCTGTATGTGTATGTATGTGCCTATGTATGTCTGAATATGAAATCTTAAATGTTACTAATTAATTCAAATACTAAAAGCACTCTCTAGGCCCATATCATGCAGAACAAATAAATATATGTACAAGCAAGATTTGTTCTTGTGCTGTTACTTTGCAAATTTTATCTTAAGGTATTATTTGTGCTACTACTTTTTTTTTTTTTTTTTTTAATATATTTGACCCCTCTAGATCATAAGTGCTTGAGTTCCTGGGTCATGTCTGTCTCATTCATTCACATGCTTCAGCACCCAGCACAGTGCATGACACATAATATATGATCAATATATATTTGTTGAATGAATTAATACATGGGAATATTTTGAGCTCTCTCAGCAAGGTGGACCTGGGTTAATAATTTGATTCACCAACTGGACTACTTAATCCTTGACAAATGGTTTAATATTTAGGACCCTTAACTTCATCATTTATAAAATAGGGTTGTTTGTAGTTACAGTTGTGAGTAGTTTAACTAGAAAAACTACTAGTAGTTTTATTAACTAGAGTAACAAATATAAATTGCTTAGCACAAAGATTGCTCCTAACAATGATGATTCCTTTTCTTAGGGATGGCTCATGATGTGAATACTATCTATGTTTGTATAATTTCCATGTTTACAGTGGTGGATACATTTGATTAAATTCATTTATAAAAAATAAATACATAAATCTTATGCATTTTAGTATACATACCCAAAAGGCATATAAATGTGAATAATGTATGTGTATATATATATGAATGTATATATATATATTAGTGTGTGTACTTATATATGTGTACATATAAATGTATAAATATATGTGTGTCTATAGTTAAAGTGAAAGTGAAGTCGCTAAGTCATGTCTGACTCTGCAATCTGATGGACTGTAGCCTACCACGCTCCTCCAACCATGGGATATTCCAGGCCAAATACTGGAGTGGGTTGCCATTTCATGTATATGTGTGTGTGTGTGAGTGTGTGTATGTGTGTATGTGTGTGTATCAGAGGCTGATGTGTTTTGGTTAAAGGAAGAGAAATGGAAAAGTATATTTCATGGGTCCTTGGCAGAAAGACAAATCCTGGAAGATGATGCTATAAAAGTGCTGCACTCAATATGCCAGCAAATTTGGAAAACTCAGCAGTGACCACAGGACTGGAAAAGGTCAGTTTTCATTCCGATTCCAGAGAAAGGCAATGCCAAAGAATGCTCAAACTACCTCACAATTGCACTCATCTCACATGCTAGTAAAATAATGCTCAAAATTCTCCAAATTTTAGAAAAGGCAGAGGAACCAGAGATCAAATTGCCAACATCCGCTGGATCATCAAAAAAGCAAGAGAGTTTCAGAAAAACATCTATTTCTGCTTTATTGACTATGCCAAAGCTTTTGATTGTGTGGATCACAAGAAACTGTGGAAAATTCTGAAGGAGATGGGAATTCCAGACCACCTGACCTGCCTCTTGAGAAACCTATATGCAGGTCAGGAAGCAATAGTTAGAACTGAACATGGAACAATAGACTGGTTCCAAATAGGAAAAGGAGTATGTCAAGGCTGTATATTGTCACCCTGCTTATTTAACTTATATGCAAAGTACATCATGAGAAACGCTGGGCTGGAAGAAGCACAAGCTGGATCAAGATTGCTGGGAGAAATATCAATCACCTCAGATATGCAGATGACACCACCCTTATGGCAGAAAGTGAAGAGGAACTAAAGAGCCTCTTGATGAAAGTGAAAGTGGCAAGTGCAAAAGTTGGCTTAAAGCTCAAAATTCAGAAAATGAAGATCGTGGCATCTGGTCCCATCACTTCATGGGAAATAGATGGGGAAACAGTGGAAACAGTGTCAGACTTGATCTTTTGGGGCTCCAAAATCACTGCAGATGGTGACTGCAGCCATGAAATTAAAAGACGCTTACTCCTTGGAAGAAAAGTTATGACCAACCTAGATAGCATATTCAAAAGCAGAGACATTACTTTGCCAACAAAGGTCCGTCAAGGCTATGGTTTTTCCAGTGGTCATGTATGGATGTGAGAGTTGCTCTGTGAAGAAGGCTGAGCGCCAAAGAATTGATGCTTTTGAACTGTGGTGTTGGAGAAGACTCTTGAGAGTCCCTTGGACTGCAAGGAGATCCAACAAGTCCATTCTAAAGATCAGCCCTGGGATTTCTTTGGAAGGAATGATGCTAAAGCTTTGGCCACCTCATGCAAAGAGTTGACTCATTGGAAAAGACTCTGATGCTGGGAGGGATTGGGGGCAGGAGGAAAAGAGGATGAGATGGCTGGATGGTATCACCAACTCAATGGATGTGAGTTTGAGTGAACTCCAGGAGTTGGTAATAGACAGGGAGGCCTGGTGTGCTGCAATTCATGGGGTCGCAAAGAGTCGGACACGACTGAGCGACTGAACTGAACTGAACTGGCAGGAAGAATGGGCTTCCTTCACAGCTCAGTTGGTAAAGAATCTGCCTGCAATGCAGGAAACCACAGTTGGATTCCTGGATCGGGAAGATATCCTAGGGGGATAGGCTACCCACTCCAATATTCTTGGGCTTCCCTTGTGGCTCAGCTGGTAAAGAATCTGCCTGCAATGTGGGAGACCTGGGTTCAATCCCTGGCTTGGGAAGATCTCATGGAGAAGGAAAGGCCACCCACTCCAGTATTCTGACCTGAAGAATTCCAAGAAAGCATAGTCCATGGGTTGCAAAGAATCATACACAACTGAGCAACTTTCACTTTCAACTTGGCAGGAAGAACAGGGATCAGGGAAAGTTATTTTGCCACAAGGAGAATGAGACAAAGTGATGTTATACGCAGAGCCTCTCCTCTGCCTCCCACGTAACACTGTGGAAAAGGAGCTTCTCCCTATTATCAAGAAATATTTTAAAAGAAAAAGAAACCCAATTTGTTTCTAAGTTCTTATTCCACAAATGCTAACAGGATGGGAGATCTTTATTGTTCATGGTGAATGAATTAAATTTTGGATTTTTGTACTGAGCTTTTTCCAGGAATAGTTAAGCATTATTTATAAGCAGACTATGATAGATAGCTTATATTCAACAGTTCATTATTAAATGGTGATAAAATTGAAGTATAAAATAGAAAATCCATGTCTTTCTTTAAAATAATGAATATATTTGTTAAAATGATCAGATAAACCCACAGTAGCAAAGAAAAAAAAAGCCACAAGAAGAAGCCCTGCAGAAAGAATATTCCAGAATTTATAAATATTCAATGTTTTTCATTTCATTTTTAAATTGCTACTGTATCTACAGTGAAAGCTATTTTATTTGTTGTATGTCAGAGGAGATGAGAATGTGCTTAAGGGAATTTGATGCAATTAGTGTTACATTGCTGACCTTTAGTAAAAAATACATCAAGTGAATTCAAGAGTAGGATTTAAAGAGGCAGATTATGCATTGCATGTATTCTAACAGTTCAAAGGTGTAAAAATTTTAACTTGGTGGTTACAAGCAAGTACGTTGTAAGATTTTTACAATCTGAATTGTTTTTGACCCTGGGGCATCATTTCAAGAAATTATCCTTAGGAGAGAAATACAGCCAAATAAAGCTGAACCATGTAACAAAATTAACAATTGGCATTTGGTAAACAACTTTTTTCTAAATGTATTAATATCATCAGGGTTTATCTCTCCGACTGCCTGCAGAAGTCAAAACCTACAAGAGTAAATTAATTCCACAGTTGTCCAATGTACATTATTAGAAAACTTGTGAAATTATTTTATAAATCACTTCATAAGACATTATCTTCATAGTCATTAAAATTGTTACATGGCTATCTGGTGTATGTTTTTAATTAAGTTTTAAGTGTAGATAAAGGAAAAAAATCTAGCTGAAAAATAGAGCTAAGCAAATTTCTGCTTTTTCTTTTTCTCAAGATCAGGACAATTCAGTTTTTACCCCTTGGGAGTACTGCACTAGAACTAGGCCATGAAGAATAATTTTGAGGACATAAAGTGGAGCCAATTTGGAATTAGGTGATGCAGATTTTAACATGCTGCTGCTGCCAAGTCGCTTCAGTCGTATCCGACTCTGTGCGACCCCATAGACGGAAGCCCACCAGGCTCCCCCGTCCCCGGGATTCTCCAGGCAAGAACACTGGAGTGGGTTGCCATTTCCTTCTCCAATGCATGAAAGTGAAAAGTGAAAGCGAAGTCGCTCAGTCGTGTCCGACTCTTAGCGACCCCATGGACTGCAGCCTACCAGGCTCCTCCATCCGTGGGATTTTCCAGGCAAGAGTACTGGGGTGGGGTGCCATTGCCATAGGTGGACCTTATTTTACATAGTAAGTGTGTTTCCAAAACTATACATGCATGTGAACCAAGTAGGAAACGATTTGTGCATGTGAGTGGTAGTTTAACTGGTATGTGAATGATACTGCTGGTGAATATTTGTATCCATATTAGATGCAACTGAGCATCCAAATTTATTCCTTAGTCAACGCAAAAAGATGGATCTATAGTGGCTCTTACTTCACACAGTGGGTTTAGAAAATATCTTTGGCTGCTTTAAACTACACACTATTTTGGAATCAAACTTAGCTGGTGGCTTTCTGAAGTTATTTCTATAGTGTGACCTATCTGGTACTTATTTCTGCTTTGGTGACTTGAAAATGTGACACTTACTCAATTCCCCGGTGTCTGGATCAGATTATCCACACTCTTAACATCTTTCCATATCTGCTCTAAATTTTGGCATCTATTGAGCTACTCACACTTCACAGGTTTTACTTCTTGCATCATTGTCTTTTTGTCTATTAGATCATTCACATCAGCAAACATATATGCTATAGATTTCCCCATCTTTTAAAAAAATGGTCAAAAAACCCTTGACCTCATATTGCCTTCATATACTGCCCAATTCTTTGCTCTTTGTAGTAAATCTTTATAAATCTCTTTTAAAATATTTGAGTTTGTATAGGCGCCAGTCATTCAGTTTAATTATCTCCTGAACTCATCTAGTCTTGTCTCCACCTCTCTACTAAAGGGAATTCCCTGGTGGTTTTGACGGTGAAGAGTCTACCTGCAATGCGGGAGAACCATGTTTGATCCCTGGGTTGGAAAGATCCCCTGGAGATGAAATGGCAGCCCACTCCAGTATTCTTCCCTGGAAAATCCTGAATGGAGGAGCCTGGCAGGCTACAGTCCATAGGGTCGCAGAATCAGACACCACTGAAGTGATTTCACTTTGCTTCAATTCTTTACTAGTTAATTTTGTCAAGGCCACCAATAATCTTCATAGTTATAAATCCAAATTCTAGTCATCTTCCTAGACTTTTCAGCAGCATTTAAAATAATCTCTCCCTCTGTGTTTGTAATCATTGTCTTGTCTTGTCTTCTGATATATCAGTCTTTCAGTAGCTTTACCTGAATCTGATTCCTTTTCCCCACAGAGTGTGTGTGTGTGTGTGTGTGTGTGTGTGTGTGTGTGTGTGTGTGTTTTATTTGCTCAGGGTGGAAAGTAAACTATATGGAAAATCATATAGACTTGAGTCTATCAGTATATAATATTTATGTTGTAGAATTTCAGTGATACTAAGCAAGTTTCTCAGCCCCAAATATACATAAGCACTCTTGATAGTACTAACTTGCACTTCTAGAGATGTTCTTGGAATTAAAGATTCTTTAGGTCGGTAATAATCTTTATAATACTGCTGGGAGATGTTACTATTGAACAGTTGATATTTTAAGGGGAATTATCTTGTTTTCTCAATTAGTGACAGTTAAGGGAGTCTGCTCTACAGGGACCAGAAAGAAACATGCCTTAAGTAGAGAGTAGAATTATTAGGAAGGAGGGAAAAAGGAGCACAGGTACTCGGTCTATTTCACAATTTAGCTTAGGGCTGGCTCTGAAAAATGATCTGTTATTGACACACTGTAGTTCTTCAACATTAAACTACAGTGTAGAGAGAAGACCAGCATCCTTCTAAGACTACTCCTCTGTTCATATAGCAGAGATGGAGAGCAGGTCCTGTTCTTTATTGTATAATGGGTTAAAGCACATTTTCCCCAAGTCTTTGATCTTATATTCCTCATGCTTTTCGCAAAAGGCATGATTCCCTGGTAAAGGACTGTGCCACAAAAAACTATGTGGTAATTTCTCTACATTTTGTGTAAGGGAAGGGGATAAATAATAAAGTGCCAGAGTTAGTCAACCTTCTCCTTGAATTCAGTAAATATAATCTGTACTGTAATTTACTTAATTTTTAAATTTTATCTTAAATTGACTCAATTTCTTTACATTATGTAGTCTTACCCTAAGTATTAAGAATCAAGGACTGAGTAATAACTATAACATTATTAATGTGATAAGCCATATTCTCCAAGCCAGGCTTCAGCAATACGTGAACCATGAACTTCCAGATGTTCAAGCTGGTTTTCGAAAAGGCAGAGGAACCAGAGATCAAATTGCCAACATCTGCTGGATCATTGAAAAAGCAAGAGAATTCCAGAAAAATATCTATTTCTGCTTTATTGACTATGCCAATAGTCATATTGGCATTTGACTTTGACTGTGTGGATCACAATAAACTGTGGAAAATTCTGAAGGAGGTGGGAATTCCAGACCACCTGACCTGCCTCTTGAGAAACCTGTATGCAGGTCAGGAAGCAACAGTTAGAATTGGACATGGAACAACAGACTGGTTCCAAATAGAAAAAGGAATACGTCAAGGCTGTATATTGTCACCCTGCTTATTTAACTTATTTGCAGAGTACATCATGAGAAATGCTGGACTGGAAGAAACACAAGCTGGAATCAAGATTGCTGGGAGAAATATCAATAACCTCAGATATGCAGATGCCACCACCTTTATGGCAGAAAGTGAAGAAGATCTAAAGAGCCTCTTGATGAAAGTGAAAGAGGAGAGTGAAAAAGTTGGCTTAAAGCTCAACATTCAGAAAACAAAGATCATGGCATCTGGTCCCATCACTACATGGGAAATAGATGGAGAAACAGTGGAAACAGTGTTAGACTTGATCTTTTAGGGGCTCCAAAACCACTGCAGATGGTTATTGCAGCCATGAAATTAAAAAACGCTTACTCCTTGAAAGGAAAATTATGACCAACCTAGACAGCATATTAAAAAGCAGAGACATTACTTTGTCAACAAAGGTCTGTCTAGTCAAGGTTATGGTTTTTCCAGTAGTCATGTATGGATGTAAGAGTTGGACTATAAAGAAAGCTGAGTGCTGAAGAATTGATGCTTTTGAACTGTGGTGTTGGAGAAGATTTTTGAGAGTCCCTTGGACTGCAAGGAGATCCAACCAGTCCATCCTAAAGGAGATCAGTCCTGGGTGTTCATTGGAAGGACTGATGCTGAGGCTGAAACTCCCATACTTTGGCCACATCATGCCAAGAGAGGACTCATTTGAAAAGACCCTGATGCCGGGAAAGATTGAGGGAAAGAGGAGAAGAGGATGACAGAGGATGAGATGGTTGGATGGCACCACTAACTCAGTGGACATGGGTTTGGGTGGATTCCAGCAGTTGGTGATGGACAGGGAGGCCTGGTGTGCTGCAGTTCATGGGGTCGCAAAGAGTCGGATATGACTGAAGCGACTTAGCAGCAGCAGCAGCAGCAGCAGGAAAATGAAATTGGGTGTAGTAAAGAGAACTTTTGTAAAGTGATATTTCCACCAGCAAGGGTGGTCTTTCTTCTCTTCAACACACTTAATTATTTCTATTTAATTTTACTGAGAAAAGCAATTTTTGAGTTTAGTACTCTATAATTAATGGCTAGCATCTTTCTCAAGGTGATAATTTTCCATTAATGAGTAAGTGCCCTGCTTGATTTGCTTTATAAACTGAAACATATACTTTAAAATTAGTTAAAATATCTGATTGCAATTCTAGCAGAAGGTAACTTTAGACACTTAATGAAATGATCTATAGTTTCTCTATTAAAAACAATTATATTGTTTGATAATTTGTACTAGTCATCAAGTCATAGTATACATATTTTCTACTCACCAAACACAAACTTATGGCTCAAAAGTGACTTTTTATAAACACTTTTAAATGAAATTTAATAGATATTTCAGTGTGGAGTTTAATGCAATGAGGCTGATTTTCATATGTTCTTAACACTAAAATTATTTTAGGCATTTTGAAAATATTCCTACATTATATTCAAGCTGGAATAACATAAAATACAACTACAAATATATCTGCTACTATATTAGAATATAAAGTAAAGATTAATTTCCTAATTCAATATTTCCTCTCAGATGGAACTACTGAACGGCCTTTTATCAATGTTTCCATTAGTATGGCTGAAATTAATAGTTACCAAATCAGAATTCTAAAGATCATTGAGGTCTCAATATTCTTTACTGAAGATAAATAATCTTTAATGAACCTTGGGGTCTCAAGAGTCATTCTGTAGCATTTAAGCTGAAATATGGTTAATTCTCCCCTGGCCCAAGTCCCTCTCAATATGATGGTGTTCAGTTTTCATTTTCTTCTTTCCATTTAGAAATATGACTGAGGACTATAGTGACATAATTTAGGAACATTCCCTCTAACACAATGTTGGAATGAAGTAGAGATGGGTACCCAACTTTCTTTTGGGATGAGGTGCTGGGAGGAGGGATATTCTCCTCTCCTGAGATTCTCTCCATGGTGAGGATATTGGGTGTTTTTGCCTGCTCAGCATCACCAACTTCTCTTCTGTAAATATCACATCAACCTGACATTACTTGGGTGAGGTAAGGTTTTTCCCATTCTCACTTCTTCCTCTTGACGGGTTAGCTTAGGCCAAGGCCTTAAAAATAGTTGTTAAACAGGGCAGCCCACATTTGGAGGATATCATATTTGAAGGATGCCAGTATTCCTATCTTTGACCATTGCCGATTTCATAGTCCAAGATCTTAGATGGTCACGTGCTACACTGAGACCATGTTGTTGTTCAGTCCCTAAGTCATGTATGACTCTTTGCAACCCCATGGACTGCAGCAGCCAGTCCTCCCTGTCCATCACTATCTTCTAGAGTTTGCCCAAGTTCATGTCCATTGAATCGATGATGCTATTGAAAACATCAATTCATCAGTGCTCTGTCTTCTTATTTCCAACTTTCACATCCGCACATGACTACTGGAGAGGCCATAGTTTTGAGAATATACCCCATGGATAAAGAACAACTGTTCTTCAATGTACGTAGTATTTTTCTCTAATTTGATTTCATCAACTAAACTTTCAAAAATTTGAAATCATTTTAAATTTATAAGCATCTTAAAGAAGTATTATAGAGATCCTATGTACCATTCAGCCAGTTCCCCCCAATGGTAACATATTACACAGCTATAGTACAAAATCACAACCATACTGACACTAATACAATCTAGCCATCTTATTTGGAGTCTTCAGTCTTACTTGTATTCATTTATACATTTATGTATATTTAACTTAATGCAATTTAATCATAGGTATAGGACTTCTCTGGTGGTACAGTGGATAGGAACTCACCGGCTAATGCAGGGGAAATGGTTTGATCCCTGGCCCAGGAAGATTTCACATGCTATGGAGCAATGAAGCCCATGTGCCACAGCAATTGAGCCCACACTCTAAAGCCCGAGAGCTGCAATTACTGAGCCCATGGGCAACAACTACTAAAGCCTGCACACCTAGAGCCTGTGTTCTGCAACACGAGAAGCCACCATGAGAAGAAGCCCACACACCAAGGAAAAGTAGCTCCAGCTCACCACAACTAGAGAAAGGTCACAACAAGGAAGACCCAGCACGGACATAAATATTAATAAATAAATAAATACTTTAAAAATCATAAGCTTGTAAATCTACCAACACAATGGAAAGACAGAACATTTTCATCAAGACAACCTTCACCCTGTCTCTAAACACTGACAACCAATAATCTTTCTCCATCCCTATAATTGTATTATTTAAAAACCTTAAATAAATGAAATACAATAGCATTCATGTTTTATGATTGGCTCTATTTACTCAGTTAAATTCTTTGGAAGTTCATCCAGGTTGATGAATGTATCAGTGGTCATTCTTCTTTTTTGCTAAATAGTGTTCTATGGTTTAGATATATCATTGTTTATAATCTTCCACCTGTTAAAGGACATCTGCCTTCCTGTGAGTTATTTGAACATTTTTAAGATTTCATTATGATATATATGATATATATATATATATAGTGTTTTTGATTGCATCATTTTGTATAGTTTTCTTAGTGATTGCTTTGGAAATCATATTTACGTGTAACTTATATCTACTAGTATCAATGTCTACAACTTCAACTGAAATGAAAATTTACTGACATTTTTGCCTCATAACCTTAATCACTTTTAAATATTATTGTCTTTAGTATTAGAAAGAATTACAATTAATATTGTCATAGATGATTTAGAAATTTCCAGATGGTAGTTTATTGTGTTTACTCATATTTATGCCTTTTCCACTTGTCTTTCTTTCTTCCTGATGCTCCAAGTTTTCTCTTTAATCATTTCCTTTCTGCTTGAAGAAATTCTTATAGCCATCTTTATGGGTAGATCTGTTAGTGATAAATTTTTCAATTTCTTTTGTCTGAGAATGCCTTTATTTTCCCTTCTTCTCTAAATATTATTATTGTTTGGTTTAGGATTATGGTTAGCAATACTTATCTTTGAGCACTTGAAAAATGTGACACTTGCCTTCTTGCCCCCATATCTTTAGATGAAGAATTTGCTGTTATGCAAATTAGTGATCCTGGATATGTCATATGTTCTCTCTGCTTTCATGATATTTTTCTTTGCCTCCAATTTATCTTGATGTTTAATTAAGGTGTGTCAATGTAATTTTGTTCACCTTTATCCTGTTTGGATTCACTAACTCCTTGATCCTATCAGTTCTGACTTATGACAATGTTTTTTTCTGAAAACTGAAAGGTTTTCAGCCCTTATTTTTTGGAATTTTTTTTTTTTAGCCCCACTCTCTTCTTTCTCTCTTTTTAGGACTTCAATGAACATAATATTGGATATTTTATTATTTTACCCAAGTTTCTAAGACTCAGTTTACTTTTCTTGTCAATCCATTTTCCTCTCTGTTGTTCAAACTGGATAAATTCTATCTATCTCTTCTCAAGTTTACTGACTCTATCCTTTATCATCTCCATTCTACTGAAAAACCTGTTAGGGACTTTATTATTTTAGTTATTGTATTTTTCAGTTCTATAATTTTATTTGATTATTTCTTATAACATCTATTTTTTTTGCTGAGATTTTCTACTTTTTAAAAAATTTGTTTCAAGAGAATGTTTGCTGACATATTTTTATGATAATTTTGTTACATAATTCCAACATCTGATCTGTCTTGGCATTGTCATGAGCTGATTGTCATTTAAGTTTTGATGTCATTCAAGTTGTGATCTTTCTGGTCACAACTGGTTCTTCTTGGTAAAATGAATGATTCTTAGCTAGGGAAGTGAAAGGAGTCTCAGAACTGGTACTAAGGGAGACCACTTCCCCCTGGCTACTTACTGTCAGTGGGGCTCCTGATTGATTCCTAGTGACTGGTGCCACTTGTTGATTATAGTGGAATTCCTGTTTGATGTGGGAATAGATTCATACACCTGGAATGCCTTCTGTTGCTATATTGATAGGAGATAATCTTCCAGTTCTAGAGTCCCTAATTAATTCATCTTCCTCTTTCCATTTTTCAGAGTCCTTCCTGGTTGCTTGCTATGTTACTTCCAGTAATTATAACAGTACTTAGTGAGGAGTAGCAGGGAGAAACAAGCTCATGCCATCTTCTCTGATCAGAAATCTCTAATTTTATTTTAAATTGTTTACACAGAATCATCCAAAGAGTTAAGGCCTAGTGAAGTGATTTCTATAAAATTGATCAGCTTATTATGTGTGTATATATATATATATATATATATATATATATACTACATAATATTGTTTTGTCCAGATTTCTGATCTCTAGACGGAAAGAGTGAGTCGCTCACAGTACTGTAAAAGCAGGAAGGAGTTTATTTTTAGCTGGAGCTAGAGCTCAAGTCTCATCTAATGCAGTGGAGTCTCGACAAGAGCCCCGAGTTCTGGGTTACATGTCTAATATAGGGCAAGACTGTTACCCTACAAGTTTTTGTTTGCAGATTAGGCGTTTACTGGGGAATTGGCTGTTTGTTTTGGCACGCGCGGGGAACAGCCAGTCTCAAACACAAACATCTGCATAAGCACGCAGGTATTTTCGTGGGGTTTTTAAAAAGGGCAGTTTTCTTGAACTGGGGCTGGGCTTTTTTAAGAAGGCAAAACCTAAGTATATCGATACCTAGGCCTGGTGTTTGAGGCCTGTCATGGCTGTGCTCTGGTTTTATATTTTTCCCCTGTTTTAGTTATACCAAGGAATCTGTTTCGGTTTTTAGGGGCAAAGGAAAAGCTAACCAGGTCCCGATTTTTTACTCTTTATTTTCATGTCTCATCATTGGAAGACACACAAGCCCAGGAGTAGCAGAAAAAATGTTGTACCCCCCCCCCCCCCACCCCGCAGGACTTTTAATTATTTTTCAAGTGATTTGGGCATGTCCAGAACCCTCCCGTACCTGATGAATCCTGCTGCCTAAGTTATCTCAATGAGTTTTTTAAGATCAAAGTACGTATCTGGCCACCAGGTGTTCGGGGGGTGAGTTCCAATGGTTGCGTTGAGCAGTTTCTGAGTCAATATATTTTGTAGCTTTCACGTGATTTTGACTGGCTGGTGTGGATTGGTATATGTTGTCCCCAGGTTCAGGAGAACAGTCGTCAGGGTGAGAATCACGAAGGTCCCTGTTTCTCTCCTCGAACGATCTTTAGCTTCAGGGGGTTTGACGAATGGGGCTTTACTTTCCATTTCTGCTGGGCTGTGTCTCTTTCCTCCGGAGTGGCGAGGCGTATGTGGCTACAGTGTACCCAAGGTCCAATGTCGTCGACCTTTAGGGCGGTGGGGGTGGTAAGAAGAACCACATAAGGGCCCTTTCACCTGGGCTCTAGGGTCTTCGACTGGTGGGGTCTGACCCACACCCAATCTCCTGGCTCCACTGTGTGTGGGTGTGTGTCTCCCTGGTTTCGTTTTTCATGTATGTCTTGAACGAGTGTCCAGATCTGTTTATGTACCTTGTGTTGGTGATGGACAGGGAAGCCTGGCGTGCTGTGGTTCATGGGGTCGCAAAGAGTCGGACACGACTGAGCGACTGATCTGATCTGATCTGATCTTAGTGTCACAATGGCCTCCCGAAATGTTCGGAGGAGCGGAGGGGGACCCAGCCTCCCCTCAGAGGCCAGGTACACGGGAGGGGGCGTCTCGTAAACAATTTCAAACAGGGTCAAGCTTAGCCTATGGGGGTATTTTGCACTCGGAAGAGAAGGTCACCCAGTCCCTGCCAGTCTCTATTACCAATTTTGTCAATATCTCTTTAATTGTTTGATTTATCTTTTTTACCTGGCCTGAGCTCTGTGGGTTATACTTACAGTGTAACTTTCAGTCAACCCCCAATACCCCCGCCAGTCCCTGAATTATTTTGTTCACAAAGACAGGTCCGTTGTCTGAACCAATAGAAGCCGGCAGCCCAAACCTAGGCACTATCTCTTTCAGGAGCTTTTTCGCCACTATTGTTGCAGTCTCTCTTTTTGTCGGGTATGTCTCTACCCACCCCAAAAAGGTATCTACCATTACTAACAAATAGCGATATCTATACTTGCCGGGTCTTATCTCTGTGAAATCTATTTCCCAGTGTTGTCTCACTCTGTTGCCTCAGTATCTTACCCCCGTATGTTGTCTCTTCACCTTGCCTGGTCTCATCATTTGGCACGTCTTACAGGAATGGACAAGATCTTGGACAACCACCTTTTGTCAGGGAAACCTCAAACGGGCTGCCTGTAGGAGGACTTGAATCTTTTTTTTACCCAAATGGGTGGTTCGGTGTAGATGTTGGCAGAGATGACGACCCAGCTTAGCCAGAAGCAGCAAGTTGTCTTCTTGGGCCTGGTACCACCCATCCTTGTAGGCTTGGTGGCCAATTTTTTTCTTGAATCTAGTCCAAGTCCGCAGGGGAATATTGGGGTGTCGGGGGCAGAGTTACATCCCCGGGGGCGGTAGTCTTACAACCATGGTGCGGGCTGGGGTTTGTTTTAAGGCAGCCTCTCGAGCAGCTGCATTGGCCGCTCTATTTTCTCGAGCTTCCAAGTTATCTCCCCTCTGGTGCCCTGGAATGTGTACTATGGCCACAGCCTGAGGCTGACGGACCGCGGCCAGGAGGCTGTGTATCTCCAACAAGTTTTTTGCTTTTTTTTTCCTCTATTGTCAGAAATCCCTTTTCCTGGTAGATGGGACCCTGGATATGCACTGTTCTGTATGTATATCGGCTGTCCATGTAGATGGCCACCCTTTTTTGTTTTGCCCTCTCCAGTGCCTGCGTTAGGGCCACCAGTTCCGCCTTCTATGCAGACGTGCCCGGGGGTAGGGCTTTAGCCCCTACGACCTGTCTGCTGTCATCAACAATCGCTGCCCCAGCCTCTCTCTGGCCGTCTCTGACAAAGCTGCTACCGTCAGTGAACCACACTAGCTCACTATCTCTCAGGGGCACGTCTCTAAGGTCCTTTTTCAAGGCTGTCACATCCGCCAGGATCTCACCTCAATTGTGAATGGGGCCGGGGTTCTCAGGGATGGGCAGGAGAGTGGCCGGGTTCAAGAATCAGGGTGTCTTGAACTGGACAGGGCGGGTGTCCAGCAATAAGGCCTGATAATGGGTCAAGCGGGCATTGAAGATGCACTTATCCGGTGGCTGCTTGAGAATCCCTTCAATAGCATGAGGAGTGTAGACTAGAAGTTGCTGTCCATACGTCAGTTTGTCGGCATCATGGACCAGGAGGGCAACCGCCGCGATGATCTGGAGGCAGGGGGGCCACCCAGCGGCCACTGGGTCCAACCTCTTAGAGAGGCCACCGGCCGCCTCCAGGGCCCCCATTGTTGCGTCAAAAAAATTTTTTTCACCCCTTGTTTTTTATCCACAAACAGCTGGAACGGCTTGGTGAGGTCAGGGAGGGTGAGGGCTGGAGCTTCCAGTAATGTTTGTCGGAGCTCTCGGAAGGCCTTTCACATTGGCTCAGTCCAGACCCAGTCTTTGTCCTTTTTACTCTTTTCATAGAGTGGCCTAGCCTTTTCAGCAAACTCCAAAATCCACAGTCTACAGCATCTTATGGTCCCCAAGAATTTTCTCACTTGCTGGGGAGTCGAGGGTTCAGGAATCTGCAGGACCGTCTCCTTCATGGCCTGCGTGAGCCACCGGCGGCCCTGCTTTATCTTATATCCCAGGTATGTGACCTCCTGTTGTGTCACCTGGACCTTTTTTGCACTGGCCCGATTCTCCAGAGTCTGGAGCAAGTCTCCCATGGCCTGGAGACATGCCTCCTTGGTGGTCGCGGCTAGAAGGAGGTCATCTATGTATTGTAGTAGTACAATGGTGGGGTGCTCAGATAGTCACGGAGATCTTTGCCCAAGGCTTTGTTGAACAAGGTGGGAGAGTTTTTAAAGCCTTGTGGGAGGCGGGTCCAAGTTAGTTGCCCAATGGTGTGCGTGTCCCCGTCTGTCTATTCTAAAGCAAAGATCTCCTGACTCTGGGGCGCCAGGGGTAGACTAAAGAAGGCATCTTTCAAGTCCAGAACAGTGTACCACATATAGTCTGGTGGCAGGCCACCCAAGAGGGTGTAAGGGTTTGGAACCGTGGGGTGAATATCACTCACCCATTTGTTGACTTTGCGGAGGTCTTGAACTGGCCTATAATCTGTTTTTCCAGGTTTTTTTCACTGTTAACAAGGGCGTGTTCCACGGGGACTGACACTTTCTCAGAATTCCTGCTTCTAACAGTTTCTGTATATGTGGAGTTATTTTTTGCCGGGCCTGCTGACTCATGGGGTATTGTTTCACCCTTAGGGGTGTTGCGTTGGCTTTTAATTCTACGATGATCGGGGGCCTTCCTTTGGCCAGCCCAACCCCAGCCATTTCCGCCCAAGCCAGCAGTATCTCTGAACACAAGGTAGCATCTCCGGAGCAATGCTAGGGTTGGGTTTCGGCAGATACAGTCGGTATTCATCTTTTAGGGTGATAGACAGGACGTGGATGGGGTGGCCACTCTCATCAGTGACTGAAATTTCTCCCTGGGCAAAATGGATCTGAGCGTTCACCTTAGACAGGAGGTCCCTCCCCAACAAGGGTGCAGGGCATTCTGGTATTACCAAGAAGGAATGGGGCACTCGCTGGGCCCCCAAGTCCACCTGACGCTTTGTGGTCCAGCCATATTGTCGTGTCCCGGTTGCCCCATGAACCCAGCTAGTCCTTTTAGACATGGGCCCCTCCCTCTTGTTGAGGACTGAGTATTGGGCCCCGGTGTCTACCATGAAGCCGACCGGTTTTCTCTCCACATTAATGGTTACCCAGGACTCAGGGAGGGGTGCAGAGTCTCGACCTGCCTAGTCACTGTCTTCTTCCATATACAAGACTAGGGTTGTTGGGGGAGCCCTCTCCCCCTGCCCCTGCCCCCGCGTTTGTTTTCTCCGGGGACATTCGTTTTTCTAATGTCTTTTTCTTTACAGTATGTACATTGATCCTTTCCTAGAGGCAAGCGTGCTGGTCTCTCTTTGTTCTTTCTTTGGCTGTACCTGTTGCTTTGGGTCCCCACAAAGAAAATGCGGGCCAGCTCTTTTTGATTCTTACGGTTATTTTCAGCCCTGCATTTCCTTTCCTCTCTCCTGATCCATGCTTCTCTTTTTTTCGGGGTTTTCCTGTTGTACACTTTTTTTGCCGTCCTTACTAACTCTTGTATGGTCTGATCTCCCAGCCTATCAGTCTTTTGTAGTTTCTTTCTGATGTCTGGGGCTGTTTGGTTTACAAAAGCTAGTATAACTGCCACCCGTGACTTGTCTGCCTGAGGGTTCGTTGGGGTGTATTGTCTAAATGTCTCCATTAGCCGCTCTAAAAAGGCTGCTGGGCTTTCAGTCAGCTCTTGTCTAACCAGATTTACCTTAGCCAAATTGGAGGGCCTCCGGGCAGCCAAGAGAAATACACCAAGAATAGTAATAATGCCGGCACACACGAAGACACGAAAAACAGACGAACACCAGACGTCGGCCAAGAACACAACACTGGGGCTCCCTTGGGCCCCCTGTCTCCCTTCCTTCCACAGCAGCATCTTACCAAAGGGCGTCCACTGCCCACCAGGTTCGGGATTAAGAGCTGAGCTCTCTTCCCCCAGATCCAGCTTTCTTCCAGCTCGATTGTTGGGCCCAGGTCTTACACTGGCTATCCTGACTTACACCAGGATATTGTTTATTTCAGAAACCCTTTCTACCAGGAGGGAGTCACTCTCCAGTCCAAGGAATCCCGGATGAGCCCCCAAATGTTTTGCCCAGATTCCTGATCCCCAGACTGAGAGAGTGAGTCACTCACAGTACTGCAAAAGCACGAAGGAGTTTATTTCTAGCTCGAGCTAGGGCTCAAGTCTCATCCAACGCAGTGGAGTCTCGACAAGAGCACCGAGCTCTGGGTTACATGTCTTATATAGGGCAAGACTGTTACCCTACAAGTTTTTGTTTGCAGATTAGGCATTTACTGGGGATTGGCTGTTTGTTTTGGCGAGCGCGGGGAACAGCCAATCTCAAACACAAACATCTGCATAAGTGTGCAGGTATTTTCCAGGGGTTTTCTAGGGTGGTTTCCTTGAACTGGGGCTGGGCTTTTTCAAGAAAGCAAAACCCAAGTATATCAATACCTAGGCCTGGTGTTCGAGGCCTGTCATGGCTGTGCTCTGGTCCTTACAATATATGTAATTTTCAAATACATAATAAATTACAAAATAAAGAATGTTCCTCTGAAACAATTGGGCATGTTGATTGTAGTATGCATACCATACCACATTGGGAAATATGGAACTACAATATAATGCACTTACAATAATTTGGGGTTTTCCTACTTTAATTGTTTAAAAGATTATTTTTGTTATTTAGTCACTCAGTCAAGTCTGATTCTTTTGCAAACCCATGGACCATAGCCTGCCAGGCTCCTCTGTCCATAGGATTTCTCAGGCAAGAATACTGGAATGGGTTGCTATTTCTTTCTCCAGAAGATCTTCCTGACCCAGGGACTGAATTCGCATCTCCTGCATTGGCAGACATTCTTTACCACTGAGCCACTTGGAAAGTTCCACTTAAAAGATTAACGTCTCCTTTATTAATCTGGTACTTTCTCAGAACCCAGATGCTCCTCTCAGAACACTGTTTTCATGTTGCAATGGAGAGGTAGCAACTTTGGGTACTGGTCAGCAAGTCAGAATATGAGTCATTCCCTGCCAGATAGAATGAGAATGGAGAAACTATTATCCCAAAGCCAATTAAGTTTCTGTCGGCCCAGAGTAGATGCAGCCTTCCTTACTTCACCCCATCTAAATTCTTGACCCACAAACCTATGCGCCTTATAAAATGACTACTTTTTATGCTACTGATCTTGAGGTGGTTTATTATTCACCAATAGATAGCAGTAACAGTAGTGCTGTACATTAGTGTTTTTGTAATGATCTTGATGAGGTTTAGTAAAAATGGAATTATCATTTAATTATATTTGGCTATTTAACAGTGCTTACTGAAAGTTTTGTAGCTTGGAGACTGTACCATCAAGACAATATTAGGTTAGTGAACTGAATATTTAGTTTAATTCAGCTTGCATTTATTAATGATAAACATGTAAAAAACACTCTCCAAATACTCTGCTGCTGCTGCTGAGTCTCTTGAGTCGTGTCTGACTCTGTGCAACCCCATAGACAGCAGCCCACCAGGTTCCCCCATCCCTGGGATTCTCCAGGCAAGAACACTGGAGTGGGTTGCCATTTCCTTCACCAATGTGTGAAAGTGAAAAGTGAAAGTGAAGTCGCTCAGTCGTGTCCAACCCTCAGCGACCCCATGGACTGCAGCCTACCAGTCTCCTCCATCCATGGGATTCTCCAGGCAAGAGCACTGGAATGGGGTGCCATTACCTTCTCTGGCAAATACTCTAACCTTGATATTACCTTCTATTTAAAGTGCCACACTCTAGCTAAGCAATGACATTCATAAAATGATCCTTAAAGAGCCACCTTTGAGCTTTACAATTTTTAGTTTCTAGAAAAAATTCTTTATGACCACACAGATGTTTCTTTGATGTAAACTTGTTATCAAGGCCTGTGACTATTTTTGGTCAAAGAATTATGGTACATATGTCTTAGAAATCTTTAACAACTTTGGATCACTTCATTATGTATGGAAATGTGATTTGTGAAGATTCAATTTACTCTGGAAAAGCACATTGCATTTTTATGTGAATGCTAAACTTTTACTAAGATATACTTGTGATATTAACAACTAGTTTCATGTAGTTCGTTGGCTTCATTGGCACATTTTTTTTTCTTCCACAAATTGCAGTTTATGTTTTCTAGCAGTTGATCTACTGCTACCCATTAAACCTCCAGGGGTGGTTCTTTATCGTCTTCCATAGATGATTGTCACCCATGTCTAATGGAGCTTTGTTTGAGGAAGTTTGTTTTGATCATACACCTAAATTGGACTATATTCTTTCAGAAACTCAGAGGGCACTGGCATGTCACAGTAAATTCTGAAAGTCTTAAACCCCAGGGCCTCATAAATAAATTTTCCAATAGTATGCTCAAAGAATAAATGGTATACATTTTAATATATCCCCCAATAGGCACATCAAGAACTAAATATGCAGTCACTCTATTCCGCCTGAGAACATCAAGATGAAGCAGGAACCATTCTTATCTGACCTTGGAGGCTGTTAAAGCAAGTTCTTTCTTCAAATGAAAACATATTTCTTATCTGTATGGCAAAGTCAAATATACTTTGTAATATAAGCTTCTCTCAAATCAGAGTTAGAGAAATAAAAAACTCCTTTGTTAAATCAATTCAGTTATTTCCTCCAAAGTTTGTGTAAAGCAAAAGATAACAATTCTTTGAAAGCAGAGTTCATGCCATTACCTCAGTTTAGCTCAAACTCTTGCCCTTTATCCAGCATGTAATAAGCACCAAATAATGTTTACTTTGAAATGAATTGAATTTCACATACAACTAAATCCTGAGGTCCACACATATCCCAATCCAACAATAATATTAGTTAATACAAAAGCAAAGATGCCCTCCTCCCACTGAATTAAAAAATTTATAAATCTCTCTTTTACAGAATCTTGTCGAACTATAAGCATCTTATTGGGTACCCTTCAGTCTACATATCAGAATTTACTTCCAATGTAGTTGGAATCCTGAGCATTCCTAAAATCCCACTATTAGTACAACCAATTTGGGAAAAAAGAGGGAGAGACCTGCTCAGGCTCAGAGAGCAATGTGAGACAAATCTGATGTGAGAACCCCCTAGCCTCTGAGGTCATGAGAATGACACTAAAACTCCCAAAAATGAAACTAATCAGATGTAGACCCAGGTTCACTTGATTTTAAACATTTTCTTTTCACCTCTCAAACTTTTGATTATTAAGTTTTAGGCCATCTCTCTGTCTCTCTCTTTTTAAATTACTTTCACCATCTGGTGTAGTCAAAACCACTGAACTGGGAACCAGAAGACCCTAGTAAGGTATCATCTCTAAGACTATCTCTACATTTTCTTTATCTCTCAAAGTCTGTGAAAGTGAAAGTGATGTCGCTCAGTCGTGTCTGACTCTCCGCGATCCCACGGACTGTAGCCTACCATGCTCCTCCATCCATGGGATTTTCCAGGCAAGAATACTGGAGTGGGTTGCCATTTCCTTCTCCAGAGGATCTTCCTGACCCAGGGATTGAACTCAGGTCTTCCGTATTGTAGGCAGACACTTTACCGTCTGAGCTACCAGGGAAGTCTGTGATATAACCACTAAGAGTGGAGACAGACTATTACTTCCAAATGTTGAACCATATTTCATTTTATTTAACCTCTTAGGTGCTACAGTTATCTGGGAATTACTTGTATTGAGTACCTATAGAGTTATCAGAATCATGTGAAAATGTGCTTTAATCTATTTATTCTTTTGTCTTATGTGAGTTGATTTTAAGGTACAGTCAATGTGGTGGAAATAACTGGATCTATCAAACTTAATCAGTGTGACTTACTTGGTGGAGGGTTTTCAAATTGTATTATGTAGTATATACATATAAATATCCATATGTATGTATATATTTATAACTATGGATAGTAATTTAAGTATATTTTGTAATACTCTTGAGTAGATTGAGAGTCTCTCAAGTAATGACAAAGAAAGGAACAATTCATTATATTCAATGGAGTTCAGAATAAAAATTGTCAACAGCAAAAAGTACACAATGGTACTTTATCTTTTTTGTTATTGCAAATTTGGTTCTGAACTCCATTGAATATAAATGATAAGTAAAATATTGCCTGTCGTATCAGTAAACAAAGGGTGCCATAGGCAGCCGTGACTGCATACCTCAAGTGGTGAGCCAGTGAGCCCTGAGGGAACTCAGGAAGGAAACAAAGAATACCTGCTATCTAGCAGTCCTCAACGGAGAAGGCAATGGCAATCCACTCCAGTACTCTTGCCTGGAACATCCCATGGACGGAGGAGCCTGGTAGGCTGCAGTCCATGGGGTCGCTAAGAGTCGGACACGACTGAGTGACTTCACTTTCACTTTTCACTTTCATGCACTGGAGGAGGAAATGGCAACCCACTCCAGTGTTCTTGCCCGGAGAATCCCAGGGACGGGGGGGAGCCTGGTGGGCTGCCGTCTATGGGGTCGCACAGAGTTGGACATGACTGAAGCGACTTAGCAGCAGCAGCAGCAGCAGTCCTCAAGACTGCAGCCACTCCCAACAGTGAGCCCTGAGGATACTCAGGATGTGAAAACACAGGATATTCACTGGCCTCAGTTAGATGAGGTGGAGGGCTTCCAAGGTGGCTCTAGGGGTAAAGAACTTGCCTACCAATGGAGGAGGCTTAGGAGATGCTGGTTTGATCCCTGGATTGGGGAGATCCCCTGGTGGAGGGCATGGAAATCCACTTCAGTATTCTTGCCTGGAGAATCCCACGGACAGAGGAGCCTTGTGGGCAACAGTCCACAGGGTCACAAAGAGTCGGACACACTTGAGGTGACTTAGCATGCACACATGTAGATAAGGTGCATGTCAAGAATGATTTCAATTGGCTCAGACTCTTACATCTTCCCTTACACAGAAAAGCACTAAATTTCTTAAAATGAGAAATCTAGTTTTCTTCTATTTACAGTAATCTTTTGTTTCTACTACCTGTGCTTTGTTGCAAAACTCCTGCATATCCCAGCTGCCTCCCTCACCTCCTCAGAGCAGTTCTGTCAGGGTTACTTGAGGAGCTGCTTCCTGGGCTTAAAGTCCTCAGTATGCCCACTGAATAAAACATAACTCAAAATAAAAAACAACAAAACACAACAATGGTACTAATGGTAAAAACAAAACTTAAATAGTAGGGATAAATTAGACCAAGCCACCTTGGGATTTCAAACAGGACTTTAGGATCCAATGTTTGTCTACATTTCTCTGCTTTTAATTAGTCTTTTTATTAATGTTCAGAGTAGGGGGAATCTTTTTAATAGTGCTATATATTCCATACTTTATAATTTCTTAGAGTTGTTTCCATGGGAACAGAGGCTTCATGTGTGTGTGGGTGTGTGTTACCTCAGTGATTAGTTAGTGATGTTCTCAGGTGCTACAGATGACAAAGATCATCAGAACTTGTACAATTCTGAATGAATTCCAAAATTCATTCAATCTTGGAAAATGAAGCAAAAAATAAATGGAAATTGCTCTGTGAAAATTAGGGTTAAATATTGAAATTTAATGGGCTTCCTAGGTGATGCTAGTTGTAAAGAACCCATCTGCCAATGCAGGAGACATTAAGAGATGCAGTTTTGATCCCTGGATCGGGAAGATCCCCTAGAGGAGGACATGGCAACCCACTCCAGTATTCTTGCCTGGAAAATTCCATGGACAGATAAGCCTGGCAGGTACAGTCCATAGGGTTACATAGAGTCAGATATGATTGAAATGACTTATTATGCACACTAAATCAATAACATGATTTAGTATAATAATATATAGCATGTTAAATTATAAAATGTTAGTTCTAAACAAAAAAGATGGTATCTAAAACTCATACTGGATCAAGTTAAAAAGAGAATTAAAAAAATAAATGTCAAATGGCAACATTAACATGAACTTATGACCTTTACAATAAAAAGGGATTTCTCACTTCATTAATAAAGTGATCCCCTCTTTAAAGTTACTTGCTTAACATCAGGATTTATGCTTCACTAGTGCCTAGATTTGGATCTCTAATGCTCCTTGACAATCATTTGGAGAATAATTGGTCTCATGTCTTGACACATAAAAAATAAAGATTATCCTGGAATGTACTGTTTTCAGAAACAAGGGAAAAAAAAAGAAACAAGGAGACTCAGTAATTCCTGAGTTAGTGTTAAAATGGACAATTTGACCATCCAGAAAAGATGATTTTTAGTGAAAAAATTTTGACAGAGCATTAAGAGGAAAAAATGATTAAGGTCAATTGAAACATTTCTAGTATATGAGATAAGCTACAAGTATTGAAGTGTTTCCCAGTTGGCGCTAGTGGTAAAGAGCCTGCCTGCCAATGCAGGAGATTTAAGAGATGCAGTTTCCATCCCTGGGTCAGGAAGATCCCCTGGAGGAGGGCACAGCAACCCACTCCAGTATTCTTACTAGGAAAATCCCATGGACAGAGAAGCCTGGTGGGCTATGGTTCATAAGGTCACAAAGAGTTGGGCGCAACTAAAGTGACTTAGCATGCATGCACAGTGTTGAAGCAAAACCCAGGTGTAAGTATGTGCTAAAAGTTAGTTTTGTCCACGTGAGTATCCAATATTGTTTCCAAAAGTACATAAAGTGACGCACACAAATTGTATGAGTCCAAAAGTAAAGCTGTGGTCAACTTCCTAGATATATAAGATTGAAAAGTGGGATTTTTTTTTACTATGGCAATTGAGTGAAGTCGCTCAGACGTGTCCCACTCTTTGCAACCCCGTGGACTGTAGCCTACCAGGCTTCTCTATCCATGGGATTCTCCAGGCAAGAATACTGGGAGCTTCCCTGGTGGCTCAGAGGTTAAAAGCGTGTGCCTCCAATGTGGGAGACCTGGGTTCGACCCCTGGGTCAGGAAGATCCCCTGGAGAAGGAAATAGTATGGCAAAAATGCCTTTAAATATGTAAGGGAGATGTTGTGTCATGTATCTGGCTTTGTTGCTTTTTCTCTACTGGGTCTCTGGTGGCCCAGCTTGGCTCTTACTTGTAGGCTGCTGTAGAACTTATATATTTCGATTGCTTGGTCAGTGCTCTGTGGTAAGCCATGAGTTAAAGACTGCATTGTCAGTGGTAAAATGGAAAAAAAGAAAAGAAAAGGGAGAAGAAGAGAAGAGGAGAAAAGGAAGGGATGGGAGGGGAAAGAGGAGAAGAGATTACCAGAGTTTGGACTAATTCTGGGAAACTGAACATGAGCGATGTGTTTAACAATGGAGTATGATATGGGACTTCCCTGCTGGCTCAGCAGTAAAGAATCTGCCTGCCAATGCAGGAGATGCAGGTTCTTCCCTAGGTCAGGAAGATCCCTTGGAGAAGGAAATGGCAACTCACTTCAGTATTCTTGCCTGGGGTACTTCCATGGATAGACGACAGCCCCTGGGATGGCAAAGAGTTAGACACGATTTAGGTATAAACAATAACAACAGCTATATGCAGAGCCTGTCTTGGCCTACTCCTGTCATTTCCTAAAAGGAATCTTGGGCAGGGTAGACTTGGTTATAGAAGTGCTGCACCAGACACAAACTGAAGTGTATTTTATGTGGACCCAAACTGAAGTGTATTTTAATTGTAATGGAGCACAGGATTAAATTAATAGAAATTTAACTCAGGACAGAGAATTACCCATGAAATAAATACTTTCATGATCACTTGGGCAGGACAGCTTTGGAAGGGTAGGAGAGGGTAGCAGTTCTATTCAGTTGCTCAGTCGTGCCTGACTCTTTGTGATCCCATGTACTGCAGCGTGCCAGGTTTCCCTGTCCATCACCAACTACTGGAGCTTACTCATACTCATATCCATTGAGTCAGTGATGCCATCCAACCATCTTGTCCTCTGTTGCCCCCTTTTCCTCTCACCTTCAATCTTTCCCAGCATCAGGGACTTTTCAAATAAGTCAGTTCTTTGCATCAGGTGGCCAAAGTATTGGAGCTTCAGCTTCAGCATCAGTCCTTCCAGTGAATATCCAGGACTGATTTCCTTTAGAATGGACTGGTTGAATCTCCTTGTAGTCCAAGGGTCTCTTGAGTCTTCTCCAACACCATAGTTCAAAAGCATCAATTCTTTGGTGCTCAGCTTTCTTTATGGTCCAACTCTCACATCCATACATGACTATTGGAAAAACCATAGCTTTGTCTAGACAGACCTTTGCTGGCAAAGTAATATCTCTAAAGGTCCTGGGCATGCACTGCCGTGCTCAGTGCTCCCGACCCTGCAGCAGGCCATGACTGACCCACTCCTCCCTTGGAGACTCCTGGACACTCATGGGAAAGTATCTGGGTCAGTCTCTTGTGGGGCATTGCTCCTTTTTCCTGAGTCCTGGTGCACACAAGGTTTTGTTTATGCCCTCTAAGAGTCCTGTTTCCCCAGTCCTGTGTAAGTTCTGGCAACTCTATGGTGGGATTAATGGCAACCTCTTCCAAGAGGGCTTATGCCATATCTCGGTCTGCTTCACCCAGAGCCCTGCCCCTGTGGCAGGCCACTGCTGACCCGTACCCATGCAGGAGACGCTCAAACATTCAAAGGCATGTCTGACTCCATCTCTATGGGTTTTCCTGGTATGTACAAGGCTTTGTTTGAGCCCTTCGAATGTCTCTGGTGGGTAGAGGGTTTGATTCTAAACGTGATTTTGCCCCTCTACTGTCTTGCTGGGGCTTCTTCTTTGCCATTGGACAAGGGGTATCTTTTTTTGGTGGGATCCAACATTCTCCTGTTGATGGTTATTCACCAGCAAGTTGTAATTTTGGAGTTCTTGCAGGAGAAGATGAGCACATGTTCTTCTGCCATCTTGATTGTGTAAACACAATCAAAGAAAATTAGTCAAACTGATCACATGGACCACAGCCTTGTCTAACTCAATGGAACTATGAGCCATGCCATGTAGGGCCACCTGAGATGGATGGGTCATGGTGGAAAGTTCTGAGAAAACATGGTCCAGTGGAGGAGGGAATGGCAAGCCACTTCAGTATTTTTGCCTTGAGAACCCCATGAACAGGATGAAAAGGCAAAAAGATAAGACACTGAAAGATGAACTCCCCAGGTCGGTAGGTGCCTAGTATGCTGCTGGACAATAGTGGAGAAATAACTCCAGAAAGAGTGAACAGATGGACCAAAGTAAAAACAACACCCAGCTGTGGATGTGACTGGTGATGGAAGTAAATTCCGATGCTATAAAGAACATTATTGCATAGGAATCTGGAATGTTAGTTCCATGAATCAGGGTAAAATGGAAGTGGTCAAACAGGAGATGGCAAGAGTGAACATCGACATTTTAGGAATCAGTGAACTAAGATGGACTAGAATGGGTGAATTTAACTCAGATGACCATTATATCTACTACTGTGGGCAGGAATCCCTTAGAAGAAGCGGAGTAGCCCACATAGTCAACAAAAGGGTCCAAAATGCAGTACTTGGATGCAATCTCAAAAATGACAGAATGATCTCTTTCTAAGGCAAACCATTCCACATCACTGTAATCTAAGTCTGTGCCCTAGCCAGAAATGCTGAAGAAGCTGAATTTGAATGGTAAAGACCTTCTAGAGCTAACACCCCCAAAAGATGTGCTTTTAATAATATGGGACTGGAATACAAAAGTAGGAAGTCAAGAAACACCTGGAGTAACAGGCAAATTTGGCCTTAGGGTACAGAATGAAGCAGCGCAAAGGCAAACAGAGTTTTGCCAAGAGAACACACTGGTCATAGCAAACACCCTCTTCCAGCAATGCAAGAGAAGACTACATATGGACATCACCAAATGGTCAATACTGAAATCAGATTGATTACATTCTTTGCAACCAAAGAAGGAGATGCTCTATACAGTCAGCAAAAACAAGACCCGGAGCTGACTGTGGTACAGATCATAAACTCCTTATTGTCAAATTCAGACTTAAATTGAAGAAAGTAGGGAAAACCAGTAGACCATTCAGATATGACCTAAAGCAAATCCCTTATGATTATACAGTGAAAGTGGCAAACATAGACAGAGTGCCTGATGAACTATGGATGGAGGTTCATGACATTGTACAGGAGGCAGTGTCCAAGACCATCCCCAAGAGAAACAAATGCAAAAAGGCAAAATGGTTGCCTGAGGAGCCCTTACAAATAGCTGAGAAAAGAAGAGAAGCTAAAGGCAAAGGAGAAAAGGAAAGATATACCTATCTGAATGCAGAGCTCCAAAGAATAACAAGGAGAGATAAGAAAGCCTTCCTCAGTGATCAATGCAAAGAAATAGAGGAAAACAATAGAAAGGGAAAGACTAGAGATCTCTTCAAGAAAATTAGAGATACCAAGGGAACATTTCGTGCAAAGATGGGCTCAATAAAGGACAGAAGTGGTATGGACCTAACAGAAGCAGAAGATATTAAGAAGATGTGACAACAATACACTAAAGAGTTATACAAAAGATCTTCATGACCCAGATAACCATGATGGTGTGATCACTCACCTAGAGCTAGACATCCTGGAATATGAAGTTAAGTGGAATTTAGGAAGCATCACTATGAACAAAACTAGTGGAGGTGATGGAAATCCAACTGAGCTATTTCAAATCCTAAAAGGTGATGCTGTGAAAGTGCTACACTCAATATGCCAGCAAATTTGGAAGACTCAGCAGTGGCCACAGGACTGGAAACGGTCAGTTTTAATTCCAATCCCAAAGAATGTTCAAACTACTGGACAATTGCACTCATCTCACATGGTAGCAAAGTAATGCTCAAAATTCTCAAAGCCAGGCTTCAACAGTACGTGAACCATGAAATTCCAGATGTTCAAGCTGGATTTAGAGAAGCCAGAGGAGTCAGAGATCAAATTGCCAACTTCCTTTGGATCATTAAAAAAGCAAGAAAGTTCCAGAAAAACATCTACTTCTGCTTTATTGACTATGCCAAAGCCTTTGACTGTGTGGATCACAACAAACTGTGGAAAATTCTTATAGAGATGGGAGTACCAGACCACCTGACCTGCCTCCTGAAAAATCTGTATGCAGGTCAAGAAGCAACAGTTAGAACTGGAGATGGTAGCAGTTTGATCCAAAAAAAAATGCATTGTCTAATAATCCAGTAGCTTTGAGATTTCTTAAAATATAACAATTCCTTGATAATATATTGCATAATAAAATTCCTAAAATGCTTTTCTGACAACTGGGCCTATGTAGAGATAGGGCAAGCTGCTATTGAGTTTGAAAAGTGAAAGCGAAGTTGTTCAGTTGAATTCGACTCTTTGCGACTCCATGGACTATAGCCTACCACACTTGCCCATCCATGGGATTTTCCAGGCAAGTGTACTGGAGTGGTTGCCATTTCCTTCTCCAGAGGATCTTCCCGACCCAGGAATTAAACCGGGGTCTCCTGTATTACAGGCAGATTCTTTACCAACTGAACTATGAGGGAAGCCCTGGTGGCTCAGACCGTAAAGCTTCTGCCTATAATTCGGGAGACCCAGGTTCAATCCATGGGTGGGGATGATCTCCTGGAGAAGGAAATGGCAACCCACTCCAGTATTCTTGCCTGGAAAGTCCCATGGACTGAGGAGCCTGGTAGGCTACAGTCCATGGGGTTGCAAAGAGTCGGACACGACTGAGCTACTTCACTCAATTTGAAGGCAGCTATTAAGGATATGTATTAGTAATTAAATTTTCTTAGACTAGAGAGAAATTCTACCTTTATCTCATCTGTAAGTGGGATGTTGTTGTTCATTTGCCAAGTTGTGTCCAATTCTTTGCAACCCTGTGGACGGTAGAAGGCAGGGCTTCCCTGTCCTTCACTATGTCCCAGAGTTTGCTCAAACTCATGTCCATTGAGTTGGTGATGCTACCTAAATATCTCATCCTCTGCAGCCCCTTTCTCCTTTTGCCTTCAATCTTTCCCAGCATCAGAGTCTTTTCCAGTGAGTTGGCTTTTCACATCAGGTGGCCAAATTATTGGAGCTTCAGCTTCAGCATCAGTGAAGTGGGATGCTGACCCTAAATAATAGACTTCAGTTATATCCCAAAAGGGATTAACACTCCTCAAAAATACATCATGAAAGCCCCTTGGACTGAATATATGTATTAAATAAGCTCCCTGCCTTATAATGTTTTGAATATGAACTATGTTTTCAGGGAAGGGATGGGTAACGGATCTTTTGAAAACATCATTGCTCTGATGCCAAAAATTAAATTTGCACATGCAAGTCACCAACTGTGAGTGATATTTAGAACGTAGATTTTAGAGATTCAATGCCCAAAATGAACAAAGACCTCCCCTGGTTGGGAACTAAGATCCCAGATGCTGAGGGGCAACTAAGCCTGTGCCATGCAACTGCTGAACCCATGCTTCACAATGAAAAGCCTGTTCACTGCAACAAAAATCCAGCACAGAAAAATAAAAAGAAAAAAAAAAAGACCCAACATAGCCTAAAAAACAAGTAAAGCACAAGATACCTTAGTAGAAAAGGAGGGAGGATAAAAATAAAAATTTGTGCAAAGAAGTAATATGCCTAATAGAACATGAAAAGTTATCAGGGAAATGAAAATTAAAATAAGATTATTTTTCTCATAATATTAGGATAACTAAGAACTTGTTAATATTTCCTGATGGTTAGGGTGAGAGAAAATGGGTACTCACATAAATGGTTGGTAGAAATTGTTTGGCTTTATTTGAAGTCAATTGGTAGTATTACAATTGAAATGTACCTATCTTTCAACTGAACATTTAGGGTACTGATGTCAAAGAAATATATGAGAACATAAAAAAGTACATACAAAGGTGTTCACTGCTAGAGAGGGTATAAAGTTTTAATAGATAGTCTCATCCTCATGGAGTTTATTTGGCTGGAAAGACATGTAAGAAAAATATTAAACCATCATATTTGTGTTTTTATTCGAACAATGTGTAAATATTTACAAGGAAAAATAAAATGTGATCTGAGTTTCTCAAAAAAGATTTTATGGAGAAGGTAAAACTCTGGCTTATAAAACCGTATATGTAATTATTATTAAAAGGTGAGCCTTTATTAATTAGAATATAAGTTCTATGAAGGTAGTTTTTTTGGGGGTTGTTGTATTTATTACTGTTTTCCAACATCTAGAAGAGTGCCCAGCATAAATTGTTCAATGAGCACATACTTTTTAAAGAAATTAAACTACAAAAAAACATGTAAAATAATGAAAATTCTCAGATAAAGAAGCTTACAGATGTAAAGCTAAATAAAATAATAGTAGAAAAAAATTGCCTCATTAATCCCATTATATTATAGGCAGTCAAGGAATAACAGTACCAGCTGAACAATAACACTATGGCATTTTGTTTTATTCTCTGTGAAATATGCCTCTAAAAGAATTTAAAATGACAGAGAATTTTATCATTTTAAAAACAAAGTAAACTCAAAGTAACTCAAGGGAGCCCTAAAGGCACAATGTCTAAGCAGTAAAATGATATTTATCCCTCCACTCTCTAAATTAAATTAATTGTTTGCTCTTTTTATAAGTAGCATTGGTATAAGCTGTCAGTTTGAATGAAACATTTTATCATTCTGGCTATATCCAAAAACAAACTCCTGGAAAATTTGAATCCTCTTTTTCTCTATTAAAAGAAAGTTTTGAGATTTCTGTATTTCTAAAAGTATAGATCAAAGACGTTATGTTAGCATGTGCTGCATAGAAAATTAAATTCTAATATTGAAGTCCTTAAGGATTGTCTACTCCCATCCACTTTTATTTGTCTTATGCATAAAAGTCTAGATGAGTTCGATAGAGACTCTACCCTGAGTTAACACCTCAGTAATCCTCAGCCTGTCATTTTTTTCATTTATTAAGGGCCATAACAAATTATTTACAAGTGAAATAAATCAATGATAATATATGTGAAGCAAAACAGCACATCTACATTAGTATGCAGCTGATATTTCCAGGGAAAAATAATGAAATTTTAGTATTGAGTACTTTCTCTAATTTTGATTGTAAGCCATGCATGTAAGTTCCAATGTTGAACAAAGCTTTCTACTTTCTTCTATTTTTTTCTTTTTTCAATGAAAATTCCCACCTTGTACTTATTTTCCTAGCATAGCTATTAATAATGACTCCTATTACTTTCAAAATATTCCAGTTAAATAATGTCTTAAAGTCATCCTTGATTTAAAGCAAATATATGTTCTCTAACTGATGTTAAAGCTTTGTAAAAATTTCTAATTAGAGACATGTCACAAGGAATAAAGAACCTTACTATGGCCTTATGATGAGATATCAAGTTGGATCTATTATATTAACTCACTTTAGAGGCCAAATAACCATTAAATGGAAAAAGTTTAAGAAAAAAAAATGTAACGTCATATACAACAAGCTATGGGAGATTTATTAATGATGACAGATTGCCCCAAACCATCAAAGCTTAAGTGATAACATCCTTGCATAAAAAGAACACTTCATAACAGATGGTTCATTGGTATGTAAGCATAATAAGGCCCAAAGTCAATTGAACAAAGGTATTTATTTCCTTTTAAAATGAGTTTACAAGTTATATATTAGTATCAATTGAGACCTATAGAACTTGCCTAGACACACCTTATGAATATAAGCTGTTAAATGAGATTCTGCCAAACTAAGAGAGCCCACCTGTCATAATCAAGCTGGCTTTATGAAACACTTTGCTGCTTCTAATAAGTCAGGAAGATAAAGCCATTTTTCTGAGAGGTTAGAGCTCTGTGTCCTAGTACCAATACTAAGGAATAGTTCATACTTTTGAACAAATTCCCATTTTCTTTTATACATGAAAAAGTAAATACGTATTTGTGGAAGTGCTTTGGAAAGATTTTCTGCTAATCATTATTCTGTTAGATGTTTAGATTTCTTAAACTATCTTAAGAAAACTTTTACCTTTTCTCTTCAAAAAACCCTTTTTCAACAGCAATTTTGTCCTGTTTAGGTTCTTTTCTTTTTATCATCAAGTTTACACTCTTTATGTGGAGTCATAAATAATGATATGCACAAAGGTCAAAGGAAAAGTGAAGACAAGCAGAAGTTTAAAATTTTCCAGGAATTAGATCCTTTTGAAATTAAGTGTTAATAAAATAAATAGTTGACAGGCATATTTTACATGCAGAAGAAAGTCAAGAAAAATAGTCCAGGAAACAAGTGATCTTTTTCTTTCTCTCTTTTTTTAAATAAGAAAGCAAACAGTGTTACATAGTTAACAAGAGCAATTATAATAATAGTAATACCACAGATTAGATGCTGAACAACAATACATTACTGCAGAGGTCATTATAGTCAATAGTCATTTCCTACAAAATCTTAAGAAATATGTCAGCACTCACAATTTAATTTTCTAGCAGAGGCTGAAACTCACAGACACAGAGCAATAAAGGATCAGACTAACATCATAACTCGTTTCTACACTGAGCTCACTGGATATCTGGGGAAGGTCCTTCCTCATTCTCTCTCCATCACCAACTAGAGTAAAACAACTTTGTCACATGTAAAAACTGTGCAGCTAAATTTCCAACCTCTTTACAAAATGTCAAAGTTTTCCATGTCTGTAAGTTTCCTAGTCCCCTTTGTTTATTTAGGTTTCTGTGCCTTCCAGCAGAACTGTCAGAAGAGGTCAGTTTTTGGAAGATTACACAGAAATGGAAAAGCAGGAAGCCACAGCAATCAAGTTACCATCATTTTTTATTCAACCACATAAAGGAGTGATCCTGTTGAGGATCTTAAAATATATTGACTAGAAAAACAGAGAAAAGTATTTTTTCATGCTGAATACTATTTAAAAAGGAGGCATTTTGTCTTCTTTCAGCTAAGGGATTCATTTATTGATATATCTATTTTATAACTAAAACTCATCTTGAAGTGACAGGTTTTTTTTTTTTTTTTTTCAGCTCTGCATGTCTTGAAGGTTTTGTAATTTGGGAGCCTCTCTTTCTTCTTTTGTATTGGATAAATTTGACATGTAATATTCATACGTGTGTGTGTGTATGTGAGTGTGAGACATCTTCTTCATCCACTCATCTATGAATGAACACTTAGGTTACTTCCATGTCTTCAGTCAGTTCAGTTCAGTTGCTCAGTCGTGTCTGGCTCTTTGTGACCCCATGGACTGCAGCATGCCAGGCCTCCCTGTCGATCACCAACTCCCAGAGCTTACACAAGCCCATGTCCATTGTGTCAGTGATGCCATCCAACCATCTCATCCTCTGTTGTCCCCTTCTCCTCCTGCCCTCAATCTTTCCCAGCATCAGGGTCTTTTCAAATGAGTCAGCTTTTCGCATCAGGTGGCCAAAGTATTGGCGTTTCAGCTTCAACATCAGTCCTTCCAAAGAACACCCAAGACTGATCTCCCTTAGGATGGACTGGTTGGATCTCCTTGCAGTCCAAGGGACTCTCAAGAGTCTTCTCCAACACCACAGTTCAAAAGCATCAGTTCTTTGGTGCTCATCCTTCTTCATGGTCCAACTCTCACATCCATACACAACTACTGGAAAAACCATAGCTTTGACTATACAGACCTTTGCTGGCAAAATAATGCCTCTGCTTTTTAATATACTCTCTAAATTTGTCATAACTTTTCTTCAAAGGAGGTTCAGTTCAGTTCATTCACTCAGTCATGTTCGACTCTTTGTGACCCCATGAACTGCAGCACGCCAGGCCTCCCTGTCCATCACCAACTCCCAGAGTTTATCCAAACTCATGTCTGCTGAGTCGATGATGCCATCCAACCATCTCATCCTCTGTTGTCCCCTTCTCCTCCTGCCTTCAATCTTTCCTAACATCAAGGTCTTTTCAAATGAGTTAGCTCTTCGCATCAGGTGGCCAAAATACTGGAGTTTCAGCTTCAACATCAGTCCTTCCAATGAACATCCAGGACTGATTTCCTTTAAGATGAACTGGTTGGATCTTCTTGCAGGCCAAGGGACTCTCAAGAGTCTTCTCCAACACCACAGTTCAAAAGCATCAATTCTTTGATGCTCAGCTGTCTTTATAGTCCAACTCTCATATCCATATGTGACTACTGGAAAAACCATAGCCTTGACTAGACAGATCTTTGTTGACAAAGTAATGTCTCTGTTTTTTAATATGCTGTCTAAGTTGGTCATAACTTTCCTTCCAAGGAATAAGCATCTTTTAATTTCAGGGCTGCAATCACCATCTGCAGTGATTTTGGAGTCCCAAAAATAAAGTCAGCCACTGTTTCCTCTATTTGCCATGAAGTGATGGGACCTGATGCCATGATCTTCGTTTTCTGAATGTTGAGCTTTAATCCAATTTTTTTACTTTCCTCTTTCACTTTCATCAAAAGGCTCTTTAGTTCTTCTTCACTTTCTGCCATAAGGGTGGTGTCATCTGCATATCTGAGGTTATTTATTTTTCTCCCAGAGATCTTGATTCCAGGAAGCATCTTTTAACTTCATGGCTGCAGTCACCATCTGCAGTGATTTTGAAGCCCTCCAAAATAAATCCTGCCATTGTTTCCACTGTTTCCCCATCTATTTCCCTTTAAGTGATGGGACCAGATGCCATGATCTTAGTTTTCTGAATGTTGAGCTTTAAGCCAACTTTTTCACCCTCCTTTTGGCCATTGCAAATAGAGTTGCAATAAACACTGGAGTTTATATGCCTTTTTGAAGTAGCATTTTTGTCTTTTTTAGTTAAACACCCAGGAGTTAAATTACTGGATCATATGGCAGTTTATCTTTGATTTTTTGAGGAAAATCCATCTAGTTTTCCATAGTGGCTGCACCAATTTACAATCCTACCTATGGTGCATGAGGATTCCCTCTTCTTCACATCCTTGCCAACACTTACTTGCTGTTTTTTTGATGATAGTCTGACAAGTGTGAGGTGGTATGTCATTTTGGTTCTGATTTGTATTTCCCATGATTAGTGATGTTGAGCATCTTTGTATGTGTCTTTTGGCCATCTTTATATCTTCTTTAGAAAAATGTTTATTCAGGTCCTCTGCCTGAATAGACCAATAGGTTTTTGGACTTCCCAGGTGGCTCAGTGGTAAAAGAATCTGCCTGACAATACAGGAGACACAGGGATGCAGGTTAATCCCTGTGTTGGGAAGATCCCCTAGAGAAGGAAATGGCCACCCATTCTAGTATTCTTGCCAAGGAAATCCCATGGACAGAGGGGCCCCGGGCTAGAATCCACGGGGTCACAAAGCGTCGGACACGACTGACTGAGCATGTCTGTGTTTTCATTGAGTTGTTTGTTTTTTGATGTTAAGTTGTATGTTTGCTTTACATATTTTAAACATTAACCCTTTATCGAATATTAAATATGTTTGCCAGTATCTTTTCCCACTCAGTAGCTGCCACCCACTGCCCCCCACCCTGAGCAAATGAATAAATGCAGGCAGCATCTATTATGATGGTGAGTGCTGAGGAAACAGGAGTTTGGTTATTTTCTGGTTAAGTCTAAGATGACTATTAGACATCATAGTAAAGATGTTGAGCAGGAAGTTCACTCTGAGACTGGAGTGAAATGTTTAAAGATCTCGCCTGGAGATCTTTAAATAATTCCTGGTATTGTCAGTATAGGAATATTATTGGACTAGAAAGATCATGATCTGGAAGAGAGTGTACGGAGAGAAAGTCAAAGCACTGAGGACCAAGTCTATAATGATTTGTTTACCTTTGTTCCTTTACCTCCTATTAAATGCTCTGGTTTGTATCTTTTCAGTTTTTTTTTTAAATAATTTTTTAAATAATTCCTGGTATTGTCAGTATAGGAATATTATTGGACTAGAAAGATCATGATCTGGAAGACGAGTGTACGGAGAGAAAGTCAAAGCACTGAGGACTCAAGTCATATACATGATATTGTTTACCTTGTGTTCCCTTTTTACCTCCTATTAAATGCTCTGGTTTGTATCTTTTCAGTTTTTTTTTTTTTTCTTGGCACTACTGGTAATCCTAATAGTAGAATGGTGAGGTCACTCAGTCGTGTCTGACTCTTTGCGACCTGGTAGGACTGTAGCCTACCAGGCTCCTCCGTCCACAGGATTTTCCAGACAAGAATACTGGAGTGGGTTGCCATTTCCTTCTCCAGGGGATCTTTCCGATTCAGGGATCAAACCTGGGTCTCCTGCATTACAGGTAAACATTTTACAGTCTGAGCCACCTAACCTTATCTTAAATAAATGTCATTTCCTCATGGAAGCCTTTTCTTACCTTCTAGAGAGATCAGACACAATTCCTATAAACCCCAGTACCACTATTTAGCCTTGTGTAACACAAATCATCTTTCTATACTTTGATAAATAGTATTATGTTGCATGAGCCCTGAGGTCAGGTATTGTATTTGTCTTATGTTCAGTGTACCCAGTTCTTAATCCAGTGCAAGTATACAATGTTCTCTCACTATCTTATTCTTTAAAGACAATTGAATTATTAGCCAGAAACCAATTTCTTCTGACTTTTGAGCAAAGTTTCCATTATGACATGAGATTATCAACAAATGGTACTAACTGAAGAATTAATGTTTGAGTTTTTACAGAAACTGCAGTTCTCTGCATTCACATTGCCATTCCATTCCACTGCCATCTTGATTGAACAGTGCAATTACATAGAGTGTTAATTGTCTGCTAATAGGAGGAATAATGATAAAATTGCATAGTACATTCATGTAATAACACTCAAATTACTGTTTTAGATTCCTTTCCAATTTATAATCAAGTTCAGCGATGCTGATCCAGTTTTTAACAAATACACTAGCAAATAGTGTTGGTATACGTATTTTATTCAAATCAGGAATTTAAAGTATATAGTGGAATTCAGCAATGCAGCAAGATACAAAATCAACACACAAAAGTATTTGCATTTCTGTACATTAGCAATGAACAATCTGAAAAGAGAATATAACAAAAACAATTCCTTTTATAATAGTATCAAAAAGAATAAAACACTTTGAAATTAATCAAAGAGGTGAAAGACATACAATGAAAAACAAAACATTCCTGAATGAATTTAAAGAAAATAGGTAAGTAGAATGACATTCCATATTCATGAATGGGAAGACAATATTATTAACATGTTAATACTATCCCAAGAGATCTACAGAGTTCATGAGATTCCTACCAAAATTCCAGTGATTTTTTTTTTGCAGAAATAGAAAAACTCATCGTAAAATTCATATGAAATTTCAAAGGACCCTAAATAGCCAAAACAATAGCTCTAAGACTCACACTTCCTGATTTAAAGACTTAACAATAAAGCTATAGTAATCAAAAGAGTGTAAGACTGGCATAAAGACAAACACATAGACCAATGGGATAAAATCGGTTACAGAAATAAATCCTCACATCTATGGGTCAAAATATTTTGCACAAGGGAATCAAGACCGTTGAAGAGAAAAAAAAGACAATCTTCAACAATGGTACTTGGAAAACTGGATCTCCATATGTAAAAGAATCAAGTTGGACCTACCCAACACCATATACAAATATTAATTCAAAATAGATTTATGACCTAAATGTAAAGTCTACACTATAAAACTCTCAGAAGAAAACATAAGGGAGAAACTTCATGACACTGGATTTGGCAATAATTTCTTGGATATACACAAAAGGCACAGGTAACAAAAGAAAAAATAGACAAATTGGACTTCATAAAATTTTTTAAAATTGTGCATCAGATGACATTATTAAAATAAAAAGGCAACCCACAGAATGGGAGAAAATATTTGCATGCTTTAATATTTAGAATATATCAGTTCAGTTCAGTCACTCAGTCATGTCCGACTCTTTGCCACCCCATGGACTGCAACACACCAGGCTTCCCTGTCCATCACCAGCTCCTGGAGCTTGCTCAAATTCACGTGTATCAAGTTGGTGATGTGATCCAACCATCTCATCATCTGTCATCCTCTTCTCCTCCTGCTTTCAATCTTTTCCATCATCAGGGTCTTTTCCAATGAGTCAGTTCTTTGCATCAGGTGGCCAAAGCATTGTAGCTTCAGCTTCAGCATCAGTCTTTCCAATGAATATCCAGGACTGATTTCCTTTAGGATGGACCGATTTGATCTCCTTGCAGTCCAAAGAACTCTCAAGAGTTGTCTCCAACACCACAGTTCAAAAGCATCAATTCTTTGATGCTCAGCTTTCTTTATGGTCCAACTCTGACATCCATACATGAGTATTGGAAAAACCATAGTTTTGACTAGATGAACCTTTGTCGGCAAAGTAATATCTCTGCTCTTTGACAGGCTGTCTAGGTTGGTCATGGACTTCCCTGGTGGCTCAGATGGTAAAGCGTCTGTCTACAATGTGGGAGACCCGGGTTTGATCCCTGGGTCAGGAAGATCTGCTGGAGAAGGAAATGTTGTTTCCTTCTTTCATTGTTTCCCCATCTATTTGCCATGAAGTGATGGGACGGGATGCTGTGATCTTATTTTTTTGAATATTGAGTTTTAAGCTAGCTATTTCACTCTCCTTTTTCACTTTCATCAAGAGACTCTTTAGTTCCTCTTTGCTTTCTGCCATAAGGGTGGTATCATCTTAAAACTCAACAATAAAATCAATCCATTTCAAAGCTGAGCCAAGGTCTGGAAAATACATTTGTCTAAGGGACATATAGTAGGCCCTCTGTTATCCACAGGTTCCACATCTATGACCAGCTAACCACAGAACAAAAATATTTGATAGAAAAAAATTCCAGAATGTCCCAAAAAGCAAAACTTGAATTTGCTTCATGTTGGCAACTTTTTCCATAGTATTTACATTGTATTTAGAACTATTTACATTATGCTATTGGTGACTGCAGCCATGAAATTAAAAGACACTTACTCCTTGGAAGGAAAGTTATGAGCAACCTAGATAGCATATTCAAAACAGAGACATTACTTTACCAACAAAGGTTCGCCTAGTCAAGGCTATGGTCTTTCCTGTGGTCATGTATGGATGTGAGAGCTGGACTGTGAGAAAGGCTGAACGCCGAAGAATTGATGCTTTTGAACTGTGGTGTTGGAGAAGACTCTTGAGAGTCCCTTGGACTGCAAGAAGATCCAACCAGTCCATTCTGAAGGAGATCAATCCTGGAATTTCTTTGGAAGGAATGATGCTAAAGCTGAAACTCCAGTATTTTGGCCACCTCATGCGAAGAGTTGACTCATTGGAGAAGACTCTGATGCTGGGAGGGACTGAGGGCAGGAGGAGAAGGGGACGACAGAGGATGAGATGGCTGGATGGCATCACTGACTCGATGGATGCGAGTCTGAGTGACCTCCGGGAGCTGGTGATGGACAGGGAGGCCTGGCGTGCTGCGGTTCATGGGGTCGCAGAGAGTTGGACACGACTGAGCGACTGATCTGATCTGATTAGGTATTATAAGTAATCTAGAGATGATTTAAGGTACACAAGAGGATGTCCATAGGTTACACGCAATGACTACTCCACTTTATTTAAGGGATTTGAACACCCATGGTTTTTGGGTTTCCATTGGGTTTTAGAATCAATCTTTCCACAGATACCAAGTGACAAATGCATGCAAATGGTCAATAAGCACATGAAAATATGCTCAATATATTGTTAATTATCAGGGAAATATAAATCAAAACTACAGTGAGTTACCACCTCACATCCATTAAGACTGCTGCTGCTGAGTCACTTAGTCGTGTCCGACTCTGTGCGACCCCATAGACGGCAGCCCACCAGGCTCCCCTGTCCCTGGGATTCTCCAGGCAAGAACACTGGAGTGGGTTGCCATTTCCTTCTCCAATGCATGAAAGTGAAAAGTGAAAGCGAAGTTGCTCAGTCGTGTCCGACCCTCAGCGACCCCATGGACTGCAGCCTACGAGGCTGTTCCATCCGCGGGATTTTCCAGGCAAAGTACTGGAGTAGGGTGCCATTGCCTTCTCCGTCCATTAAGACGGTTGCTATCAAAAGAAAAAAAAATACAGAAAATGAGTGTTTGTAAGGATGTGGAGAAATTGGAACTCTAATACACTGGGAATGTAAAATGGTACAGCAGTTGTGGAAAACCGTATGATAGTTCCTCAAAAAACCTAAGCTAGAATTTACATGTGATCCTGCAAGTTCACTACTATATTCAAAATAATTGAAAGCAGGGTCTTTAAGAGGTATTTGCACATTCATGTTCATAGCGACATCGTTCACAATAACTAAAATGTAGATCCCAAGTGTTCACTGAAGAATGAATGGATAAGCCAAATATATTTTATATATATATACACACACACAGATCACATTTGGTATATACTAATGAAATATTTGCCAGCCTTAAGAAAAGAAAAAATCAAACACATGCTACAACATGGATGAAAGTTGAGGTCATTATGCTAAGTAAAATAAGCCAGTTACAAAGTGACAAGCACTGTGTGATTCTACTTATACGATGTGCTTTAGAAGTAGTCAAAATCATAGAGACAGTAGAACGGTACTTGCCAGGGGCTAAGGGAGGGGGCATGGGGAATTATGTTTAATGGTTACAGCATTTCAGTTTGGCAAAATGAAAGGAGTTCTGGAGATGGATGGTAACAATAGTTGAACAACAAATATGAATGTATCTAAACCATTGAACTGTACACTTGAAAATGGTAAATTTTATGTTATGTGTAGTGTATCACAATTTTAAAAAATGGAAAAACTATGCAAATCAGGCTAGCATTTGGGCATGATTTGGAAGCAAGGAGAATTCAGTTTTATATTTTAAAATCTTCATTTTAAATAGCTTTGGTAAGCTTTAAACCTAGGATTTGCTGTAGGATTGGATACGGGGTGTGACGGAAAGAAAAACACATTTCCTAAATTGTTCAACCATGAGTATTCATTAAATGCAAATAGAGGCTTCCATTTAAAAGTGGTGGAGAGACATTGAAGTTGATTTAGTCCTTGGACACTGATGTATTTATCCTAATGTTTTTCTGATTTTTATATTAGAACAACTTTATTTTAACAATGTACATTATTTATGCTAATTCTCCATACTTTTAAAGATTCTAGAAATCTAACTTTCCGAGAGTATTCCTCAGTGATATATAAAGATACAATATGCCTCATACTATTAAACTAAATAATTCAAGGACTTACTCATATATGCCTATGATCAGGTAATCTCTTTTAAACAACATTTATATCTGCTTTCCTCAGAAAAATCTCTTACTACCCACTCCTTATGAATAAAGATTCAGCATTTCAGCCTGAATTTGAGGCCATTCACAGCCTGAATTGTGCTCGTCTTTCTTTCACATTAATTTCTCACTATTCCCAGACATAAGCCACTTAAACCTTACCTCACAAGAGCAAACACAGCCAATTTTCACCCAAATACATTGCTCCTAAATTTTGCTCTGTACTTTTTCACTCATGCAAATTCCTCCGCCTAGAATTCCTTTCTTTCTCAAATTCAAATTTCCAAACCCTATAGGATGAAAGTTATGAAGTTATTTCCATGCATTTCCTCTTGTGTCTGTGTCTTGTCACTAAACTAACACAGGATTTGCTCTTTTAAAGACTGTGCTTATTCATCTCCTCTATATTTATCGTCCTTCACAATTCAAGATTTGTTGATTATCTTTTGTGGGCAAGATCTTATTTACCGTCACTCTGAAGATGAGGATCACATCTTATTTTTCCCTCACCACTATCATTGCATTTGTTTAATGCTTTCAATAAATACTTGTTGAATGAATGGACTAATTAATGCATGCTGCTGCTGCTGCTAAGTCACTTCAGTTGTGTCCAACTCTGTGTGATTCCATAGACAGCAGCCCACCAGGCTCCCCCGTCCCTGGGATTCTCCAGGCAAGCACACTGGAGTGGGTTGCCATTTCCTTCTCCAATGCATGAAAGTGAAAAGTGAAAGTGAAGTCGCACAGTTGTGTCTGACTCTTAGCGACCCCATGGACTGCAGCCTAACAGGCTCCTCCGCCCATGGGATTTTCCAGGCAAGAGTGCTGGAGTGGGGTGCCGTTGCCTTCTCTGAATTAATGCATACTTCTGAATTTTTTCTGACTTAGAAGATAAGTGCTGTGGACACCATTAGTATCCTGACTAATGTGACCCATTAGTACCCATTACCCACTGAATCTAGTGCCTACAATGGTGGCTAATGTCTGACACATGTGATCTTTGCCTGGACTCACTCTTGACCGATGGGTGCAATCTCAGCTGGAGGAACCTGGAGATTAACCATCATCTCATCTAGCTGGTAGGGTGGTACAAAAGTCTAACAACATTTTCTCTAAATTGGAACAAACTTATAGAACAATTTATAGTTCAGAACCAGTTTGTGCCACTCTGCTGCTCACCATCAGGTTGAAGAGAGCTGAGCCTCTACATCTTTACACTCTTCCCCTTTACTCTTTACAGGTTCATCCTGAAGCACACTTTCTCGATAAACAGTTTCTCATGTACATGCACATCCTTGTTTCAGGCTCTGCTCTGTAAAGTCCAAATAAAATTTCTGGGTGGCCCAGGGAAATTGTTGCAGTTTAGGCCCTTTTGCTAGTATTTCAGAGGCCTAACTGGGAAATGATGCTAAAAGGCAACGTAATCTTGAAAACACCAAAGTTTCTTTCATTGTTCGCTTTTATTTGCTTATTTTAGATGGCAAGAGTCAGTCAGTTCGGTCGCTCAGTTATGTCTGGCTCTCTGCCACCCCATGAACTGCAGCATGCCAGGCTTCCCTGTCCATCACCAACTCCCAGAGCTTGCTCATACTCATGTCCATTGAGTTAGTGATGCCATCCAACCATCTCATCCCCTGTTGTCCCCTTCTCCTCCTGCCTTTAATCTTTCCCAGCAGCAGGGTCTTTTCCAGTGAGTCAGTTCTTAGCATCAGGTGGCCAAAGTATTGGAGTTTCAGTTTAAGCATCAGTCCTTCCAATGACAAGAGAAGCTACTGAAGAATTTTTAGATGGATAAAGTCTGTGCTCAGCTGTGTCTGACTCTGTGACTGTAAGGACTGTAGCCCACCAGGCTCCTCTGTCTATGGGATTTCTCAGGCAAGAATACTGGAGTGGATTGCTATTTCCTCCTCCAAGGAGGAGGATCAAACTTCTATCTCCTGGGGCTCCTGCACTGGAAGGCAGATTCTTTGCCACTGAGCTACTTGGGGTTTAACAGATTAGGTCTAGCTATTTCTTTAAAAACCTTAAGTTACAATTAACTTGTCTCAGTCTAAATTCTATCATGTATATATATTATGTGATTTATATTAACTAAGCATTGATTAGCAAGAACATATGTAACATGAAAAAATAAAATGAGCTATTTATGAAAACTTTAAAAGTGTTCTATAATTTTAAAAATACTAAAATAATAAGAAGTGAAAAAAATGCCTTGTTTTGATTACACGAAGAGCAATATCTTTTGGCTTACCAGGATAAAGGTGGCAATATTTAATTAAGTTTGAATATATTGATAGAGAGGCAGTATTAGGGAACTATGGTTAGTTCAATAGCATATCTTTATTATTTTTTGGTTTGTTTTTATTTGGCTGAGCCAGGTCTTAGTTTTCGTTGGCATGCAGGATCTTCATTGCAGCATGTGGTTTCTCTCTCTCTCTTTTTAGCTGTGGTGTTCCAACTCTTAGTTGCAGCATATGCAATCTAGTTCCCTGACCAGGGATCAAACCCAGGTCCCATGCATTGGGAGTAAGAAGTCTTAGCCGCTGGCCCCCTGGGGAAGTCCCTCAATAGTGTGTCTTTGGACTTTGCAGCATATAAATGGAAACATACATGCTTAGCTCGGTAAAAAGTGGTGAATGTTTCTGGACTAGCCTATTTTATTCCAATTTGAATCTCTGTGAGTGAGCTCAGCTAGAGAGTGTGAAATGAGAAAGGAAGATTAAATCCAGTAAAAATATTACTGGATTAAATCCAATAAAAATATTAATATTATGGGGCTGGGTTGATGGCTGGATGGCATCACTGACTTGATGGGTGTGAGTCTGAGCGACCTCCAGGAACTGGTGATGGACAGGGAGGCCTGGCGTGCTGCGGTTCATGGGGTCGCAAAGAATCGGACACGACTGAGCGACTGATCTGAACTGATCTGGGTTAATATGAGGAGCCCAAAAGAAGGTTCACAAGCTAGATGGAAGTTTTGTAGAGAGAAGTGAGGCAGGAATCAATAGAGAAAAGATTTCAAGGAAAAGATGTTTAACAAATTTAAATTCTCCGTTGAGACTATGATAAGAGTATAAAGGTGTCTATAAGAATGGCTAAGAGTAGAAGGTGTCTGTTGGATTTGGTAGTTAAGAGTTCACTATAAGCATTTCTGGGGTGGATTGAGCAATGAAAGGGAGATTAAGTAACAGAACAGGGAGTCCATACTCTGATTTTAACAAGTTTGACATGAGCTTCATTCATTTATTCTTCAAAGAGTAAACTTAGGATGGCAAAACTAATTCAAAATGGGGGACCAAATGTTCCCAGATTTGGTGAGAGGTACATTAATAAAAAAACCAATCTTAGATAGATACCTAAAAAATGACAAACTTGAAATGAGAGTATTAATAAGAACATGAACTATGTGAAAAAACATCTCTCTGACCCATCAAATGTAGCATTATGTGAAAATAACTTACTGTTTAAATAGCCCCCATGTCAACAACCTATGAGCACTCAAGCACACTGAATTACAGAATGAGGATCCATGTCAGTTTTTATGTTCCCATAGTCACTTTCAACATGGCTCTGTGTTGTATTCCTACCCTGGGATCCTGGTTTCTTCTTAGATGTATATGAATGGGATGAAGAAGAATGACCCAAGCAACAGACTGCTTCAAGTTATCTGACCTCAAGCCCATATCCATGGGCACCTGCACCTAGAATATGAGCTTTTCCTTTTCTGCCTTAAAATAATATCATGTATTAATATCTGCAAATAGGAAGGAAATGAAAGCAGCTCTTGTCCTTCACACCTCTATTTTTTCTATTTACTTTTTAAAGTTATTTTTATTGTGATAAAATATAAATAACATAAATTTTAGTATCTTAAACATTTTGCATGCACAGGGCAGTGGTATTTAATGCATCCATATTGTAGTGCAGCTATCACCACCATCCATCTCTGTAGCTATTTTCATCTTTCAAAACAAAAACTGTGTGTCCATTAAACACAATTTTCCCCCTCTCCTGAACCCTTGGCAACCACCATTTTACTTTCTGTCTCTATGGTTTTGACTGTTCTAGTATCTCATATAAGTAGAATCATGCAGTGTTTGTCTGGCTTATTTACTTGGCATAATGTTCTCAAGATCCATCCAAGTTGTAGCATGTGTCAGAGTTTCTTTTCCCTTTCTGCCTTTTTAAAGGTGTCCCTCAAGCAACGACATATAGGATTATGTGACAGTCCATCTGCACTTTGATTCTAAGTAGATTTGGCCAGGCAGTAGAAGACATCATAAGTTCTTTTTTATTTAATTATTTTTCTCATGCTGTCACCTTTTGCCTGTTGGTACAAATTATTCTCAAACTCCTTTCCAAGTCTTTCCCCAATATTGAGCTAAGTAGACCATTTGTGATGCCACATTTACTTTATTTTTGTCCATTTTCCCATTATAATTCTATTATAATAAGGTGAAGTCGCATCTGAGGGAATAATTTTGAAAGTTTTATGTGTCATTTTCAGTCTTCTAAAATCTTACCATTATCTGGTTAAAATCCCAATGGACTCTTGGCTTACTTCACTCTCCATATTTTTTGATAGTAGCTAACCTGGATCACTTCCAACCCATAGTGGCCATTCAGAAACATCATGATTATAAAGTAATCTGCTCAGGGATCATCTGGAGTAGAAAGTGGTGCTGGGGAGCTCTTAGAGCTTGCCATTTTATTTCCTCAAGAGTCTGTCTTAACATGTAATACAGTGGGAAAGCCTTTGTCTAAGGCTCAGAGCCTCAGATTTCAGTCTTACTTCTGTTGCATACCTACCACATGCCCTCATAGAAGTCTTGTGATTGAGTGTTTTGATCGTGAAAGGATCAGAATAATGCTTGTCCTACTGAACTGGCAAGATTGATTGCAGACTAAATAAAATAATGTAAAAAGACTTCAAAGACTCTAAAGTACAATAAAAAGGTATGTTTATATGTGAAAAAAGAGAAGAAGCAAGCAGGGCTTGAATTAGACGTGTCCAAATATTTGTGGCTTCTCCAGTGGCTCTGGTAAAGTGTCCGCCCTCAATGCAGGAGACCTTGATTTGATCCCTGAGTCTGGAAGATCCCCTGGAGAAGGGAATGGCAACTCACTCCAGTATTTTGCCTGGAGAATCCTACGGACAGAAGAGCCTTGCAGGCTCTAGTCCATAGGGTCGCATAGAGTCAGACACGAATGAAGCCACTGAGCCCAGCACACACACACAAATATTTATGATTAGGAGTTGAAGGTAAACTAAGAAAAAACATGTGGGTTTTTGTCGTTTGTTTGTTTGTTTTTCTTAATTTACCAATATTATTTTCAAGCCTCCAAACTTTGGAAACTGATATTCTATTTCAGGGCTTCCCGGGTGGCACTAGTGGTGAAGAATACGCCTGCCAAAGCAGGAGACATAAGAGATGTGAGTTCGATCCCTAGGTGGGGAAGATTCCCTGGAGGAGGAGATGGCAATCTACTCCAGTCGTCTTGCCTGGGAAATCCCATGGATAGACAAACCAGGCAGGCTACAGTCCAGTTCTATTTCGACTACTAAGCGATGCCAGCCTTTCAAATGTCACATTCTTTTGGGGCTCATCCTAATACTCTTTCTGAGTCTTTCAATTCCTGTTTTGGCAAACTCACTAACATAGTCAACATAAAAAATGAATATAAAGGGAAATGTAGAGTGGGAAAAAATGATGAAATATTAAAAGTCCAAAACATGTATTTGCCTGAGGGCAGCAAAGCTTAAATATGTAAAATTGAAGCTTGCTGTAAGGTTCAGCTATACTTTGTAGAATCAAATAGTTCTAATCAATAGTTCTAATATGTATTATGCATTTTCTTCTGTACTCAAAAAATAACATGATTTATCAACTGATGGTCAAGCTTATCTAGGAAGCAAGAGAAATTTATTACTTATTTACAATAAAACATTTGCTTTAATACTAAGGGACTTTTTGAGGTCACTTACCCTTCCTCTCGGAGAAGGCAATGGCGCCCCACTCCAGTACTCCTGCCTGGAGGATCCCACGGAGGGAGGAGCCTGGTGGGCTGCAGTCCATGAGGTCGCTGAGGGTCAGACTCTACTGAGCGACTTCACTTTCCCTTTTCACTTTCATGCATTGGAGAAGGAAATGGCAACCCACTCCAGTGTTCTTGCCTGGAGAATCCCAGGGACGGGGGGGCCTGGTGGGCTTCCGTCTCTGAGGTCGCACAGAGTCGGACACGACTGAAGCGACTTAGCAGCAGCAGCAGCAGCACCCTTCCTCTACTTACTGGCAGAAAATGCCCAAATATATTCAAAGTACAATAATTTATTTACTGACTAATGTTTCTATTCCTTGCTCAAAATATGAACAAGTTCTGAGTTCTCACAGAGGTATGTACATTCCACACTCTTACCCTGTAACTTAAATCATATTCTGAGATCACTGAAAATGTGCCACCCTACGTTGATTATTTCAGTCTTTTTCTTTATTGAATTTACAATTATAATAGCTAACAAATTGGTAATTTGGCATAAGAGCAACCAACTTGCTTTATCTTTTCCAATAATTACCAATGATTTTGTTCCAGAAATTATATAATTAACTTTCATATGATATAATTTGTATGCCTGAAATTACATAGTATGTTGTCAAATTTAAAGTGCTATAAATAGGTATAGGTCTATAAATCATTTACAAAGATTCACATTTGAAATTAATTTGATATAAAATAGAGCATTCAAATTTTTAAAATAAAATATACATTCTATGTTTAATATTTAATGTGTTTTGTGTTATGGATCCTCATGTACTCTAAGATTTATAAATACCTGTCACTAGCATCAGACTGTGAGCCCCTTGAAGTTGAAGAGTCTTTCATTTTGGCGTTTTTTTCTGGCTAACCATGCTTGGCACATAGCAAGTGCCACATAAAAAATATGTTGAATGAATGAAGGAATCTTCGATGTTGTAAATGATCTTCCTACACAATAGATATTGCACTTGGGACCTAATTTTATTTAAATGCCAATTTCCCCTGCATTTATTCTAAACCTAATATAGCAATAAATATCCCTATTGACATGGTTGTAGGCGTGACTATGTGATACAGTCCCAGTTAGTAAGTTATAAAGGAGACTCCACTGGACTTTTCTAGGGAAAGATTTTCTTCTCTAATGAAAGAGATAGCCATAAAAGTAGAATGCTATTTATTCTGCTTGACCTTTCCTTCACTTGGGAAAATGACGGGTTAAAATGTGAAACCTTGTCCCCGAGGGCAAGACCTTCCTGATACCAAGAGGATGACAGGCCAGCAAGCAGAGAGTGCTGGCAGTTGGGAAGACAAAATGAAAGTGAAAGTGAAGTCGCTCAGTCGTGTCCGACTCCTCGACCCCATGGACTGTAGCCTGCCAGGCTCCTTCATCCATGAGATTTTCGAGGCAAGATTACTGGAGTGGGTTGCCATTCCCTTCTCCAGGGGATCTTCCCAACCCAGGGATCAAACCCAGGTCTCCCGCATTGCAGGCAGACTCTTTACCATCTGAGCCACCAGGAGTCTTGTTCATGTATATTTTCACCTTTCTGCACAGGCTGGGCTTTATGAGGTCCAAGGCTAAAAGATAAGGGCCCTCCATCTTCCAGGGAGGAGAAGGGACAGATGCACCAGCTGTCCTATATAGGCTCTGCTCTGAGACATAATTTCCAGGTTCGTCTCCTGTGGTACAAATCCTCACTGTATGCGCAGGAGGCAGCAGGCTTCCAAGTGTTGCCTTAAGAAAAATTGGGGGACAAGGAACCTGTGTAAGATGCTGTGTGAGGAAGTAGTGTGTTTTTGCCTCTAGAGCCTTCATATTTCCTGTCAGAGTGAATAAATATATATACACATACACTGCCTAATACCAGGTATTTAAGAACATGTTGGGTTGGTATATCAATTCTGTAATCTCTCACGTGAGAGACTTATATGTCTTTATTTCTAAAAACATTTTTAGACAGGTGTCCTGTTAAATTTAGTTAAAGACATTCTAGCTGAAACAGAATTAATCCACTTCTTCCTTAGACTCATAAGGTGTGGCCATTTTCTTGGGAATACTTTGAAAGGACCTCTATCTAATGCATGCTTAGTTTCTTAGGAAATCCATAATATTCAGCCAAATTGTACCTTCTGTTTACCATATCTATAGCATACTGTTCAAAAATATAAGGTTGTGTACATTCAGATCCAGGTTTTCATCCTAATTCTAGAATTTATTGGCTGCACGTGTGCGTGGTCAGTTGCTACCCCGTGGACTGGGGACCCGCCAAGCTCCTCTGCCTATGGGATTTCCCAGGCAAGAACACTGGAGTGGGCTGACATTTCCTTCTCCAGGGGATCTTCCTGGTGCAAGGATCTAACTTGCATTTCCTGCATTGACAAGTGGAATTTTTTTTTTAACCACTGAGCCACCTGGGAAGCCCAGAATTGATTTGCTATATGATACTTAACCTTTGTTCTAAGCTTGAGTGTCACCATTTGTAAAGTAAGTAAAACAACATTTATATCACAGGGTTTTATAAGAGTTAAATGAGATAATTTATGTAAAGTACTTAGCAGGATGCTTGGCATAGAATAAGTGCTTTTTAAAACCGGTAATTTCAGTCAGTGAAATAGAAATTCAACTACCACTACAATTACTGAGAAGTATGTCAGTGTATAATCTAGATGTATTTTTCAAATTATAAATGCTTAGCCCCTACTCCTATCACTCTCACAAAAGAAGATACTAAATTAATCCTTCAGGTGATAATTTTTACCAACAGAAATCTCCATTACTGATGGAAATGTGTCATATAGCTCCAGTACGACTAATACTTTCACAGGGCTTCCCTGGTAGCTCAGAAAGTAGAAAATCTGCCTGCAATGCAGGAGACCCAGGTTCAATTCCTGAATCAGGAAGATTCCCTGGAGAAGGGAATGGCAACCCACTCCAGTATTCTTGTCTGGAGAATCCCATGGACAGAGGAGCCTGGCATGCTACAGTCGATGGAGTTGCAAAGAGTCAGACATGACTGAGCGATTAACACACTTTCATACAGAACCAAAACAAATGGCAGAGAATCATGGCATTAACACGTCTGTTTATTTTTTATAGGTCTTCTTCAGTAGGATGATATTTTTATGTTTGCTGACAAACAAATAAGATGCTTCCTCATGTTTTTTCTCTTTTCCATTTGATCTGATTTCCAGACTGGTCTTCCTATCCCTAATTGTGAATGCCTTGTAGTTTGTTAGACTTTATTTTTGGGGGCTCCAAAATCACTGCAGATGGTGATTGCCACCATGAAATTAAAAGACGCTTACTTGACACCACCCTTATGGCAGAAAGTGAAGAGGAACTAAAAAGCCTTTTGATGAAAGTGAAAGTGGAGAGCGCAAAAGTTGGCTTAAAGCTCAACATTCAGAAAACGAAGATCATGGCATCCGGTCCCATCACTTCATGGGAAATAGATGGGGAAACAGTGGGAACAGTGTCAGACTTTCTTTTTCTGGGCTCCAAAATCACTGCAGATGGTGACTGCAGCAATGAAATTAAAAGACGCTTACTCCTTGGAAGGAAAGTTATGACCAGACTAGATAGCATATTCAAAAGCAGAGACATTACTTTGCCAACAAAGGTTCGCCTAGTCAAGGCTATGGTTTTTCCTGTGGTTATGTATGGATGTGAGTTGGACTGTGAGAAGGCTGAGAGCCGAAGAATTGATGCTTTTGAACTGTGGTGTTGGAGAAGACTCTTGAGAGTCCCTTGGACTGCAAGGAGATCCAACCAGTCCGTTGTGAAGGAGATCAGCCCTAGGATTTCTTTGGAAGGAATGATGCTAAAGCTGAAACTCCAGCACTTTGGCCACCTCATGCGAAGAGTTGACTCATTGGAGAAGACTCTGATGCTGGGAAGGATTGAGGGCAAGTGGAGAAGGGGACGACAGAGGATGAGATGGCTGGATGGCATCACTGACTCGATGGATGTGAGTCTGAGTGACCTCCGGGAGTTGGTGATGGACAGGGAGGCCTGGCGTGCTGTGGTTCATGGGGTCGCAAAGAGTCGGACACGACTGAGCTACTGATCTGATCTGATCTGATCTACTCCTTGGAAGGAAAGTTATGACCAACCTAGATAGCATATTGAAAAGCAGAGACATTACTTTGCCAACAAAGGTCCATCTAGTCAAGGCTATGGTTTTTCCAGTGGTCAGGTATGGACGTAAGAGTTGGACTGTGAAGAAAGCTGAGTGCCGAAGAATTGATGCTTTTGAACTGTGGTGTTGGAGAAGACTCTTGAGAGTCCCTTGGACTACAAAGAGATCCAACCAGTCCATTCTGAAGGAGATCAGCCCTGGGATTTCTTTGGAAGGAATGATGTTAAAGCTGAAACTCCAATACTTTAACCACTTCATGCGAAGAGTTGACTCATTGGAAAAGACTCTGACGCTGGGAGGGATTGGGGGCAGGAGGAGAAGGGGACGACAGAGGATGAGATGGCTGGATGGCATCACTGACTCGATGGATGTGAGTCTGAGTGACCTCCGGGAGTTGGTGATGGACAGGGAGGCCTGGCGTGCTGCAGTTCATGGGGTCGCAAAGAGTCAGACACGACTGAGCGACTGAACTGAACTGAACTGTAGTTTGTTAAAATGTTTTCAAAATATGTTACAGAGAAATAACACCAATATTTCCTCTCTAAGTAGCATAAACAGTGAAGATCATAGATCCTATTGTTTTTCTTCATCTAATGTTTTGTTTTTGGAAGTTTGCTTACTACTTCACCAACTCTTCTAGTACTGCTGTGGGAGCCACCACTGGCTCATACTCTTCTTGTATCCAGGTTCTATTTTTTCCTGTATGCCTTCTTTAAGCCAAGATCGTATAATGCACATTAGGGATAAATTTAGGTATTCTATCTTTATTTTCATTATAATTAATCTTACTAGTTTTAATTCATTATTCCATCTTATTGGGAAGCCTTGCTTATGTTCTTTCATATTTTCAAAAATATATTTCTGATTATATAAATAATATTTGTGTAGGAGGAAATCTGTTGGAAATACAAATTAGTAAAATATTAGCCAAGGTTTTTTTTTCCTCAAAATACATCGATAAAATTCACACTGCCTAGTTGTACATCTTTCCATGTTTTTGTGCTCACATATTTGTGCAATTGCCTTAGTAGGTCACATGATGATATTATCTTCTCTTTTAACTGTTTGAAATATATTTTGGTACTATGTATGGCTACATCCCAGTTGTGTTATAACCAGCCCTTACTTTAAAGACAAACCATCCTTAATTTATTAAGTACAAGTTAAGAAATAGAGAGAACAGGATCAGATATACTGACTTGTAACACACGCTGAGCACTCTCCTCCAGATCGACATCACTCTATTAATCACACTCTTTGAACACAGGTGTGCTTCCACATAGTTAAGCTCTCCTTCAAAGTGTACATCTCCATCACGCTCACAGTAAAGGTTTTCATTCAATCATTTTTACATTGATTAAACTCGCTTATGAAAATAGAACTTGGGGAAAGTCTATGTATTATGTAAAGCGCTGCACTCTGGTATACAGATACAAATTGAATGAAAACATTCTATATCTTGAAAATACAGTTCCCTGAGAAACAAGGAGGTTTGTATAAATATCTCTGAAGTATGCCAATTGCTGAATGTACAAAAAGTTATGGGAGTTAAGAGGAAATAAATTTATTATTTCAAAGAGGACAAAGAAAGTTTCCATGTTATCTGAGATACTTGGATTAAATTTCAAATTGAATTCAGGAGATAGCTTGGCAGCAGATGATGGCTGAGTAAAAGATTTTAAACTGTTATTACTTTGATGCTAACAGAAAGGAGAAAGCAAATGAAACATAAAGAGTAAAAATTCCATTTTTATATTAACCATCCCTCTAAACTTTGAAGAATAGCTGCCCAGAAGAAATCGACTTTGGTCAAATTTAGGACACTGCAATCTGCATATATTTGCCTCTATCTCTGCAAATCCTGATTGAGTGGAGGTTTCCAAAATCAAATAGCAAGCCTTGGATTTGGTAGGTCAATGATGACTGATTTAAGAATGTCAAGGTTTGGGATATATCTGAGATCTTTAGCTGGTCAGGCAGGGCTGAGTAATAGTGACATGGATATGGCATTTTGCAAAACTTGGGCTTTTTTTTTTTTTTGACAGCATGAAGGATACATGCAATTGCCAATCACCTCTGCAGATATTGATCACTATCAAAAGAAAAGAAGTTTATGCTAATTTGTGCAGAACTCTATTATTAATTTAACTGCTGTTTCATTTAGTTGCTAAGTTGTGTCCAACTCTTTGGAGACCCTACAGGTTCCTCTGTCCATGGGATTTCCCAGGCAAGAACACTAGAGTAGGTTGCCATTTCTTTCTCCTGGGAATCTTCCTGACCCAGGGATCAAATTCACATCTCCTGCACTGACTGGTGGATTCTTTACCACTGAGCCACCAGGGAAGCCCCTATGAATCTAGTAATGTAATCTAGCAACTGTTAGTTGCTCAGTCATTTCTGACTCTTTGCAATCCCAGAAGAAATCAACTGTAGCCCACCAGACTCCTCCCTCCATGGGATTCTCCAGACATGAATTTGGTAAACTTTCTCATACTGTGGAGATGGATTATAACTGCAAGTAAGAATTCTGTTAAGGAGTTTCTGAGACAAAATAATCACAGCCAAGATGACATGATTATTTCCTACCCACAACTTTAACAGTAAATAGCCTAAAAATGTTAGCAATAGATAACCTTCATTCAGAGATAATAATCAGAAAGTGGATAATATCTGGATTTTACCAAAGTATTTCGAGGAAAATGGTAGAAATTAACTTTAAAATTAAGATTGTAGGGACACGAGGAAACTTCTGGGAGGTATAGAAATGGTCTGGATCTTGTTTGTAGTGGTGCTAACTTCAGGTGAGTATATATCTGTCAAAACCCATTTTCTACTTGCACAGAGTGTCAAGGTCAGTCAGTAGAAAGCACTTAGGATTTTCTTATTTCTTGAGCTCACAACCTTGGATGTGTGCAATGAGGTACTCGATACTAGAAATTTACTCTTGAGGAAACTAACATATATAATGATAAAGTTACTTGCCCATTGCTACACAGGTATAAGCTCTTAAAACACATATCTGGGATTTAAGCTAGCCCATATAACAATGGTAACTCATAAATGACACAAATCACCCTGTAGTTCTTAAAGGACATATTATAGCTAGCAATTGTCTGAACTCCCTGAGGAAAGAGACAATGTAAGCTTAGATCATTTCTATTTTGTTATATTATGACAAAAAATACTCGTACGGTTATTATTTTCTCTGACATTTCAGTTGAGAACTCCTGTATGGATTAATTCTTGGTTTTATATATAGGGACTTAAATTGTTTGTAAATTTTTTAAAAATAACCTTTTTCATTAGATTATCTAAAAGTCTAGGAGTCTCATAGCTCAGTTGGTAAAGAATCTGTCTGCAAAGCAGGAGACCTGGGTTTGATCCCTGGGTTGGGAAGATCCCCTGGAGAAGGAAATGGCAACACACTACAGTATTCTTGCCTGGAGATTCCATGGACAGAGGAGCCTGGTGGGCTACAGTCCATGGGGTCACAAAGAGGCAGACACGACTGAGCGACTAAGCACAGGAGTCATATATAATACATTTGTCATTTCTAGAGTCTTCAGCCCTTTGTCATTCTCTACTGAAATATCTGTCTGCTGCTCAGATACAATTTTGAATGGATGCTTAGGTAAACAGAATCTGCTGAATGACACCATAAATCCCACTTCTTGGCATTGTCATGGGGACTGAAGGATATGCCAAGACTGTTAAATACATTTATTTGAAGAGAGTGCTTGGGTTTTGACTGACTGTAAGAATAGAAAACAACAACGTTTTGAAAAGGGAAGGGTTGTAATGCTTTTCTTTTAGGAAAAGTAACCAAGCTTCTTGTGGGGAAGGTATCAGATTAAGAAAACCAAAAAACAACTACTTTTTACGTTTAGACTTTTGGCAGTGGTGACAGCAGACCACAGTGCAGATGCAGATGGAAAAAAATAAATTTATCCCCTAAGACAGGGCTAGATCAGACAGGCAACAACAAATAGCAGACTCCTCTTTAAAGAGGGAGCATCTTGGTATTTCAACAAGCAGGGCATCCAGCACTGGACAGCATGGGTTTGAATCTAACTCTTCTTTCTTGCCAGCCTTGTGACCTTGAAAAAGTGACATGTACACTCTGAGTCTCCATGTGGTTATCTGTACAGTGATAATAATTTCCGTAACTCACATCAACTAATGAGATAAGATACTTGGAAACAAAAGCAGTAAATAACTACATACATGTGAGTTGTTACTGTATTTAATATGGGTATCTATGATACAATGAAAATTTATTTCTAGTGCTTTTACATGTGTGAATTGGATGTTGGATTCTAGACCAACCAGTATCTAAACTGACAAGTTGAAAGCAAAACTTTATTCTTTAAAAGAGTTTTTTTTTCATCCCTTTAAAAATTTTGCAAAATTGCTTTAAATACCTGCATGCATTATAGTTTGTGAAGATAGAGTTTAGTGACAAAACTAGGAGGTTTTAATCTGCTCATTCTTGCAAGTTAATTAGAACTTACTAATAATCACTGGATTGTGTATTGAGGATGTGGATAACCAAAGATCAGTTTTGTTGTAGGATTAAAACACAATTCTTATTATAGTTCTAACAAGCACAATCTTTGAGAATTTAAAAATATATTATGGCATTTCTAAAACATGTTTTTATGTCTCTATATTGAAGATGATGAAAACTGGTTTTCCTATCTCAAAGAAATTCATATACAGATCTAAGAATAAATCACCAAAAAGGGCCTAAATGAAAACTTGGTGCTGCTCTCTCATTTTTCAAAGAACATTTACTGTTTCCTATCTAACAGACCCTAGACTTTTCCTTTATTATTGAAAAGTTTGACTTCATCAATGGTCACTAACATTTTTATAAATAATTTTCTTTCCCCTCAGATTGAAAAGCTTATAATCTTTATGTTGAACTACTTCGCTTTACAAATTTAGTCTGTAAAACAGTAATAAAAATCAAAGTTCTGCACCTTCAGAACTCCTACCTGGATCTGTTGTTATCAGCAATAATAATAATCACAATAAGAGATTCCCCGGAGGCTCAGCAGTAAAGAATCCGCCTAAATGCAGGCAATGGGTTCGGAAGATCCCTGGGTTGGGAAGATCCCCTGGAGGAGGAAATGGCTACTCACTCCATTTCCCGGAAAATATTACGGACAGAGGAGCCTGGTGGGCTACAGTCCATGGGGGTGCAAAGAGTCAGACATAACTGAAGAAGCAGATTCAAAAAAAAAAAAAAATTCAACACTCAATGGCTCCTGGCAGAGATATATGCCTAGTCATTGAAATGTCCCAAAGACAAACTCAAGAAGTGCTTCTGCAGGAGATTGTTATCAAGATTCCAAAACCCACCTGTTCTGTGAGTCTTCTGTGCGTGACACAGGCCCCATGACTTCAGGTCTAGTGGGTGGAACCCACAGAACTATGATTCAGCTCAGTTCCTTGGTTCTATCACAGTAAAACTTAAGGCTATGCCTTGTACACGTGTACACACATAGTATATATGTCTACTGTATGTGTGTGTGTTCTAAATTACATTGTGAAGGACAAGGATGGATAAAGCAGCTTGTACAGATGAAATTATGAAATATGTGGTTATGGATAATACTTGTAGTCTTGTTAGTCCTAGGCAGAAAAATTATTTCCTGGTAATAAGAAAATCCTGCATCATGAAGATATGTAGCGAGGAATAGCATTTTTTTTTTTTTTTTTTTTTACCAATTTACTTTGTTGCCATAGGATACTTCTCTTTAAAACTGATCCAGAAAATTTAAATATGAGTTAGGAAATATTTGTTTCAAATTCTAACATTATTAATGCTACTTGTGTTCAGTATCAAAATAAAAAAGTTATTCAAGAAGCATCCAAAATATTCAATAAGAACTAAAACTATGTAATGTAGTAGTCTGTTATGGTAATGTATTGGCTTCCCAGGTGGCAGTAGTGGTAAAGAATCCACTTGCCAATGCAGGAGACTCAAGAAATGTGGGTTTGACCCCTCGATCAGGAAGATATCCTGAGTAGGGAATGGTAACCCACTCTAGTATTCTGGCCTGGAAAATACCATGGACAGAAGAGCCTACAGTCTATGGAACTGCCAAGAGCTGCACACGACTAAACAACTGAGCAATGTGGTAATATATTACCTGTTTGTATGAGATTATATAGTTGACCCACTGAACCATGATCAAAACAATACTGGGGAGATGGTTCTGATTCTTGCCTGGTGTTTAGGTGATGGTGGCTCAAGTGTATTGTTAGTAGTGTACTCAGTAACATGAAGAATTACAGTCTGATTAGTTAATGTTGACTTTCATAACAAAAATAAATCTAAACCTTACTGATTATTTAATCTGTGCTAGTACTGTGCAGAATGTTTTATAAGTATTTCTAATTTAATCCCAGTAACAATCTCATAAGATGGTTTTTGTTAGCATCTACATGTTTAGATAAAGAAATGGAAAATGAAGTTAAGCATTTCATTCCTACTCACAAGCTAGTTAAGTGGTTGTAACTCAATCCCTGAACTTTTTGCTTAATCACTGCAAAACTGCTATATCAGCATACTGACCATCTCAAATGACAGTCAACTTACTTACATATGTTTAATCCTATTGTATTTTTAATGTTAGATACTATTTTTAAAAATCAAACTTAAATCCAACTTATAACCTGTCTCTAATGTATGCTTACTTTCCTATAGCTAATGTGACTGAAGACCAGCATTCAGCACAGTTTCTTTGTGGAAAAATGTTCAGAATGACTGACTCAGTCGTGTTCTCATTAAATAAAACTTTAGTGAGTGCCTATTATGTGTATTGAAATGTAAGGTAAAAAGCTGAACTAGACACAGATCAGCCCTGCAGAATCTTTTGTTCCAATAATGGAGATGGCAGGAATACTGCCAACACCAAATGAAATAAAAGACCAGGCTTAACACAGAAGAGGCAATTATTACAGAATTTTTATCTGCCTTACTCTAAAAGACCATCAGGAACAAGGTCACCTTGCCTTATGTGGCTCTTGACTACCTTTATCTATCATCACCAGATTTTTTATCCACACAAAGTCTTGTACATTTTTAAATCTCCTTTCCTCTGATCTCCTACACTTGAGATTTGTATCTCCCTGGAACTCTCATCAGCCTACCAAGAATTCTTCCATAAATTAACCTTATTTTCATGGTTTTCCCTGGTACTTATCTGCTCCCTGTCCACTAACAACACTGCTTGTTCAGAAGCCTCTCTGGACAATTGAAGTGTGTCAATTTTTTCTCCCATATTCTATGTACCAGAGGTCCTAAGAGTAGAATGAATTCCCTGCTGAATAATTCTTGCTCCTCAAAGCACTCATATATTTTGATATATAGGCCACCAGGAGGAATCACCGGCCCCCACTCCTTTTCCAACCTCCCAGACACTCTCTCCTGACACTCCTGCTTATTAACTGAAAAACTGGGGATATGGTCACTGTCTTGTTATTCCATCATCTCTCCTGTCATCAGTCTTCCTTAACATTTTTTAAATTGAAAAACAAACAAACAAACACCGTGGCTGTTCTGAGTCTTCGTTGCTGTGCGTGGGCTCTCTCTAGCTGTGGCAAGCACCAGCTACTCTCTACCTGCAGGGCACAGGCTTCTCACCGCAGTGGCTTCTCTTGTTGCAGAGCCTCGGCTCTAGGTGTGCAGGCTTCAGGAATCGTGGTGCATGAGATCAGTTGCTGTGGGGTACAGGCTCAGCCGCCCTGTGGCATGCGGGATCTTCCCGGACCAAGGACTGAGCCAGTGTTCCTTGCATTGCAAAGCAGATTCCCAACCATTGGACCACCAGGGAAGCCCATCTCTTGTCATTATTTTTGATGAATTAAAAAAAAAAAAAACATGGAGGAGGGCTTCCCTGGTGGCTCAGTGGTACAGAATCTTCCTGTCAGTGCAGGAGACATGGGTTCGATTCCTGATATGAGAAGATTGTACACACCATAGAGCAGCTAAGCCTACGCGCTGCAACTACTGAGCTTGTGTTCTAGAGCCCAGGAGCTGCAAGTACAGAGCTCTTGTGCCACAGCTACTGAAGCCTGTGGGCCCTGGAGCCAAGGCTCTGCAACAAGAGAAGCCACTCAAATAAGCAACACTGGCCACAAGTAGAGAAAAAGCCTGCACAGTGATGAAAACATCCAGCACAGACGAAACTTAAAAAATAAAATAAAAACATGGAGGACATATCATATATTATATAACATTATATTCTATAGATGATTTATAGACTACTACATAAGTGTGTACATATACACATGTATGTGGGTTACTATGTGTGTACTTATACCCTAGCTTTCCATTTCAGTTTCCTTCTCTCCTGATCATTGTCAACAACTAACATACCGCATTCAGACTTGTTATTTTAAACATCCCTCACTTAGATTTGCACTGCTTTCAGATATTTTATTCTTGCGTCCACATTGATGCTTCACTCCTATCAAGACCTCTTATTCATTGCTGTTACCAATTCTCATTTTCTATCAGTACACTTTTATCATCATTTCCCCCCACTTTCTTGTCTTAGATTCTGTTCCCGCAGATTTCAACAAATATGTGTGAAGTGTTCAAACCTGCCCAGCAGTGAATGCTGCTGCTGCTGCTGCTGAGTCGCTTCAGTCGTGTCCGACTCTGTGCGACTCCATAGATGGCAGCCCACCAGGCTCCCCCGTCCCTGGGGTTCTCCAGGCAAGAACACTGGAGTGGGTTGCCATTTCCTTCTCCAATGCATGAAAGTGAAAAGTGAAAGTGAAGTCGCTCAGTCGTGTCTGACTCTTAGCGACCCATGGACTGCGGCCCACCAGGGTCCTCCGTCCATGGGATTTTCCAGGCAAGAGTGCTGGGGTGGGGTGCCATTGCCTTGTCCCCCAGCAGCGACTAGCCTAAGTAAACACCATGACCACCAGAAGCCCATGCTTAATGGTAATGGTCCATTGCTGGAATCATGCTCCTGTTTCCACTTATTTTCCTCTGTCCATTACACTCCTCTGACAAAAAAATCATTCATGCTTTTATCCAATTATTTCCTGGAGTAAATTTCCATGATTGAAAAAGACAAACCTAGTTGACCTCTTCCAATTTAAATGTATAACCAAAGATGTCAGGTAGTTCAGTTCAGTTACTCAGCTGAACTGGTTGGACAAAGAGTTCAGTCCAACTCTTTGTGACCCCATGAACTGCAGCACGCCAGGCCTCCCTGTCCATCACCAACTCCCGGAGTTCACTCAAACTCATGTCCATTGAGTCGGTGATGCCATCCAGCCATCTCATCCTCTGCTGTCCCTTTCTCCCGCCCTCCATCTTTCCCAACATCAGGGTCTTTTCAAATGAGTCAGCTCTTTGCATCAAGTGGCCAAAGTATTGGAGTTTCAGCTTCAACATCAGTCCTTCCAATGAACACCCAGGACTGGTCTCCTTTAGGATGGACTGGATGGATCTCCTTGCAGTCCAAGGGACTCTCAAGAGTCTTCTCCGACATCACACTTCAAAAGCATCAATTCTTTGGTGCTCAACTTTCTTTATATTCCAACTCTCACATCCATACATGACTACTGGAAAAACCATAGCCTTGACTAGATGGACCTTTGTTGGCAAAGTAATGTCTCTGCTTTTTAATATGCTGTCTAAGTTGGTCATAACTTTCCTTCCAAGGAGTAAGCGTCTTTTAGTTTCATGGCTGCAGTCACCATTTGCAGTTATTTTGGAGCCTAAAAAAATAAAATCAGCCACTGTTTCCCATCTGTTTGCCATGAAGTGATGGGCCCAGATGCCATGATCTTCGTTTTCAGAATGTTGAGCTTTAAGCCAACCTTTTCACTCTCCTCTTTCACTTTCATCAAGAGGCTCTTTAGTTCTTCTTTGCTTTCTGCCATAAGGGTGATATCAACTGCATATCTTAGGTTATTGATATTTATCCTGACAATCTTGATTCCAGCTTGTGCTTCTTCCAGCCCAGTGTTTCTCATGATGTACTCTGCATATAAATTAAATAAGCAGGGTGACAATATACAGCTTTGGTGTACTCCTTTCCCAATTTGGAACCAGTCTGCTTTTCCATGTCTAGTTTTAACTATTGCTTTCTGACCTGCATACAGATTTGTCAAAAGGCAGGTCAGGTGGTCTGGTACTCACATCTCTTTCAGATTTTAGGTAGCTCTTGGCACTAAAATCTTATGGTTTCCTGGTTAGTTCATTTTGCTGCATTCTGATATAATAATTTTACCCTTTCTCCTCTAACTTCCAATATCTCATTCACCCTTTTCATTTACAGTTAGTGATTTCACCTTATCTGAAAAGACAACAGAAATATCAAGGAATAAAGTATTGCAAGGGATAAATTTTTCCTGCACTTTTCTACTCCTGACCTTCCACTTGGCTGTAAGCCCCAGCACTTCTCACTGAATTTAAATATATTGATTTTGCAGTTTTATTCCCCCTTATTACTTTGTTTCCTCCTTATCAAATAATTTCCAAAGCATGCCAATACACCCAAACCTCTCTTAAATAAAGTGAAAACACATGTACGTATAAATAGATCTCTGTCTTTTTGTCTCTGTCTTGGTCTACCTATATTTATATCATCTATGTCTATATCTATACATAAAATGTTGAGTATACAACATGTATAATGTTGAATATATAGCATGTAGATATAAAATCTTGAATTAGATTGCAGTTTTTGCATGGAAAGAAAGCAATTTGAGAGGTTAAATTATTCAGAATTTATCAATATCTCATCCATCTATCTAGATAAAATATAAGGTTATTGTAAGACATGTGACTTCACGATCTTGAACTTTCTCAGCTGAGACAAATGTCACACTTCTGTAAGGATTACAGAAATGCAGCACACCTTAATGTATAATATATATATATATAAACTCATATCTATTTATCTATCAAAAGAGAGAAAGACAGATTTAATCCAAAAAGGATCAAGGGAAATACTGCATCAGTTATTATTGCTATCTTTCCACATTGCTATATTGACATCTAGTAAAAACTAAATGCCACAAGTAAGTCAGAACAGTATAAAAACCTAGAATTTACTGTGAGTCGACTGAGGGACTGAACAACAGCAATAAAATAAATATATGTTACTTTGATTTAACAGTACAACATGGGACACTAGAAATAATATTTCAGTGACCTAGAGAGATTGAGAATTTTTAATAGATGGTGGTGACCGCCACTCTCAGGCTACACAATCCATGAAGATAGAGCTGGGGACCAACATGGACAAGCCCTTCCACTTCTAGAGGTATAGAAATCATGACAGGACTCAAGGATTGAGGTCACTTCTTTAACTTAGAAATTCTTTTATTTTTACTTAACTGTTTCACAGTAATACTAACACAGTGATGATTTAAATTTTCAGCATTACAATTGTAACAATCACTGCATTGAGAAATGTGTAGTTATATAGTGGTATAAAAAATAAAACTGGCAGGATGTCTTAGAAGAAAATATATGGAAGCAAATGCTCATTAATCATTTCTGCTCCTCAAATGAAATAAACCAGAATGAAACAATCACCCAATATGGACTCTTAAAAATTCTGATATATTAAGTCTGGTCTTTTCTTAGCCTGCTTCAAAGATATTTAGTGTAGTAGAAGCCACTTAAAACATTTATCATGAGAGCAAATGCAAAGTGATTGTGAAGCATGTGGCCTTTAAAACTCCCAGCTAAGACAGATGTCACAGTTTTGTGATGACTGCAGCAATGCCAAGACAGTTTCTTGATTTTATTATGAAAATAAAATTTCATAATGATGACAATCACTGCTGGTGGGAACGCCTTTTTCTTCTTCTTTTTTTGGTCTTCTTCAGTGCTCAAAGAATCTAGTGTGTCAAATTTAGAAACACAACCAAATTCTTTTAACACAGAAAGTTTTACTCTTCTGTTGCTTTACAGTAGAATGAAATAAAGGAGCAGAATGTCCAGCATTTTAAGCATACAGCCTCCCTGGTTCAGGTATTCTTGTTGCTTATTAATCATCTTCTTTCCTTCTCCTTCCCTCTCTCCTATCTCCCTTCTTTCCTCCTTTCTTTCTTTCCTTTCCCTCTTCCTTTCTTCTTAACTTCCTTTCTCCCTTCCTTCTTTTCCTCCATCTCACATCATCTAGTTAACATGATTTGAATGATTACTTTGTGCCAGGAAAGTCTTTAGAAAAATATGCAATTTGAATAGCCTGTATTTTCAGCTAAAAACACATTTATGCTTTGTGAAAAGGATGGAAAGTGGTATTTTCTAGCTTTTCATGGGATCATCAAGAAAGACATGACAGATGCATCTTCAAGGGTAAATAATGGCTCACCAGAAAAATCAGATAGAATAAGAAACAGGATGTGACAACTCAAGAGATTTGAAAGAGCACATGATGTCCTGGGAACTGCTAATATTTTCAGTGTCTAGAGACCAAGAGGCATATGTTTGACTGCAAATGATGATACATCATTTATATAATACTGACCTTCAAATTTGGTTTGTTGATTATGGAGGGTGATTAAAATGTTTAAAACAAGGTATTGGCAGTGTTCTGTCTGTGTTGTTTGATGGTTGGAAGGTGTAGGGGACTTAAAGGAATCAAGTCTGAGGAGGGGAATTCAGATAACAAGCAAACGTAAAAAAGGTGATGAAGTGGAAGAAGCATGGGCTTTAAAGCAGAGGCTTAATTTTAAATACAACAGATAAAAATAATAACTAAGATTGCTATGGTACTTTATAAATTACCAAATAGTTTACATGTATCACCTCATTTTAATTAAATTATTCAACTATGTTTAAGAAGTTCTCAGCATCTCTGGAAATGTGTTACAATCTAGCTATTATCTTCAATATACTGTAAAACACTATGGTCCACCCAGGCAATATCCTCTGTTTATTTCTTACTTATTCTACCTGGAAAGTGTATCAGCGTTGCCCTCTTGGACAAGAATAAAATATCAATTTGATGAAAAAAATCAATATATTCACTTCTTTTTAGAGTAAAGTATAACTATGTATATGCAGATGACACCACCCTTATGGAGAAAGTGAAGAGGAACTAAAAAGCCTCTTGATGAAAGTGAAAGTGGAGAGTGAAAAAGTTGGCTTAAAGCTCAACATTCAGAAAACGAAGATCATGGCATCCGGTCCCATCACTTCATGGGAAATAGATGGGGAAACAATGGAAACAGTGTCAGACTTTCTTTTTCTGGGCTCCAAAATCACAACAGATGGTGACTGCAGCCATGAAATTAAAAGACGCTTACTCCTTGGAAGGAAAGTTATGACCAACCTAGATCACATATTCAAAAGCAGAGACATCACTTTGCCAACAAAGGTTCACCTAGTCAAGGCTATGGTTTTTCCTGTGGTCATGTATGGATGTGAGAGCTGGACTGTGAAGAAGGCTGAGCACTGAAGAATTGATGCTTTTGAACTGTGGTGTTGGAGAAGACTCTTGAGAGTCCCTTGGACTGCAAGGAGATCCAACCAGTCCATTCTGAAGGAGATCAGCCCTGGGATTTCTTTGGAAGGAATGATGCTAAAGCTGAAACTCCAGTATTTTGACCACCTCATGTGAAGAGTTGACTCATTGGAGAAGACTCTGATGCTGGGAGGGATTGAGGGCAAGAGGAGAAGGGGACAACAGAGGATGAGATGGCTGGATGGCATCACTGACTCGATGGATGTGAGTCTCAGTGAACTCTGGGAGTTGGTGATGGACAGGGAGGCCTGGCGTGCTGCGATTCATGGGGTCGCAAGGAGTCGGACACGACTGAGCGACTGATCTGATCTGATCTGATGTATGAAATACCAAATGTAGAGTTTAGGCTTTTTATATTATAAGATGCTTGAAGATATTTATATCCTCCCTAGAACCTTAATTACCTCTTGAAAGTAAGTACATCCTTAAAAACCTGATGTAAAGGTGAAGGAGTTATACAAAGGAAGATAAATTATACCCAAAGTCTCCATAGTGAGCAAAGAAGCAGAATATTAAATCATTTATTTAACATTTTAATTTTCATGTAAAATTAAGGTTTGGCTTTTCATGTAGTTTGGATAGATAAGCTACACACACACACACACACACACACACACTACACACACAAACACATACATATATATAATTTAGGGGAAAAAGTCTAAGAATTTGAAGTTAACACTAGGGCCCCTAATGACCCTTGTACTTTGGAACAGCTTTGTTGTTAAAGAACAAAAAATCTGGATTTCTGGTTCCAACCAGGATGGATGAATCCTACTGCATGTTATCTCTCTCTCTGATTGCAATTTAAAATTCTGGGGAAGAAATAAAATGCAGCTTGGAATTTGGAAAAGTAACCCATTGCAGATAGATAGGAGCAAGAAGGCAAAGCTTGAAGAATAACCAGTATGACAGTGAACAGTTTTTTGTTTGTACATTTTCCCCATTTTCAATCTCCTGGATTTGACCCAAGGGTAGACCGAATTGGGGGATTATGTAGCAGGTGCACATAACAAACCTCAAGATTTTCTTTCTGGCCTAAGGTCTAGGGGACAAAAGCTGCCATGACCAGAGAGCATGGGATAAATTCTTGTTCATTTTTTCTCTGTTTTCTAGTGTAGGTCTGTCTTGGAGTCAACTTCAATTATGGAAGAACGAGCTCATGTTGTTGTAGTGAAGATGTGGGCATCTAACCTCCCTCCTGCCCGGAGAAAGCCCTCCCTCTCTGGATAAAACCATAATGATTTACTATTGAGGCTTTATCATGTGTTGTAATATCTGGTAGGTCTTATCCCCTATTATTTCTCTTATTCCTCCACCTTCCAGGGCTCTCTTGGGTATTCTAATAAGTTTATTTTCCACCTGAAATTTAGAATCCACTGTCAAATTCCAAAAAAAAATTTATATTTTCTTTTATTAGGATAGAGTTATTAACATGTTAAATATATTTTCTTGAGGGAAATGGATAGTCCTTTGATGTATCTGTTCTAAAAGAGATGTTTTCCATTTATTTAAGCCTATTTTTGTATCTTCAAGATATTTTAAAATTTTCCTTACTGAAGGTTCTCATATTTACTCCTAAATATTTATTTGACATTTGTGACTAGTTTAGTAAATGTGATTTATAGTTTTTTTAATCTATGGAAACTACTGATTTTTATATGTTATTATTATTTTCTGCATTATTTTACTGTTTTCACTGATTTTTAAAGTAGACTACCTTTAGTTTTCTGGTTAAATAATCTGCAAAATGTGATAGTAGTGATGGTAGTGAGAATTCCTGCCTTGAGATCTACTGTTCAGAAAGAAAGATTCCTTTCACAATATTGTTGCTCATTGATAATGCATTTGGTTACTTGAGAGCTCTGATAGAAATAAACAATGAGATTAATGTTGTTTTCATGCCAGGTAACACAATCTCCATTCTGCATCCCATGGATCAAGGATTAATTTTGACTTTCAAGTTTTATTAGTTAAAAACTACATTTTATAAGGTTATAGCTGCCCTAGTGATTCCACTGATGGATTTGGGCCAAGTCAACTGAAAACATTCAGGAAAGGATTCACTATTCTTTGTTGCTGTTGTTCAGTTGCTTAGTTGTGTTCAACTCTTTGTGACTCCGTGGACTGTAGCCCGTTAGACTTCCCTGTCCCTCACCATCTCCGAGAGTTTGCTCAAACTAACGTCCATTGATTGGTGATACCATCCAATCACCTCAACTTTGTTGTCCCCTTCTCCTCTTGCCTTCAATCTTTCCCAGCATCAGGGTCTTTTCCAATGAGTTGGTTCTTCACATCAGGTGGCCAAAGTATTGGAGCTTCAGTTACAGCATCAGTCCTTCCAGTGAATATTCAGGGTTGATTTGCTATAGGATTGATTGGTTTGATCTCCTTGCTGTCCAAGAGACTCTCAAGAGTCTTCTCCAACACCACAGTTCAAAAGCATCAATTCTTCAGTGCTCAGCCTTCTTCACAGTCCAGCTCTCACATCCATACATGACCACAGGAAAGACCATAGCCTTGACTAGGCGAACCTTTGTCGGCAAAGTAATGTCTCTGCTTTTGAATATGCTATCTAGGTTGGTCATAACTTTCCTTCCAAGGAGTAAGCGTCTTTTAATTTCATGGCTTCAGTCACCATCGGCAGTGATTTGGGAGCCCCCAAAAATAAAGTTTAACAAACTACAAGGCATTCACAATTAGGGATAGGAAGACCAAATCAGATCAAATGGGAAAGAGAAGAAACATGAGGAAGCATGTTGTTTGTCAGCAAACATAAAAATATCATCCTACTGAAGAAGACCTATAAAAAATAAGCAGACTTATTAATGCCATGATTCTCTGCCATTTGTTTTGGTTCTGTATGAAAGTGTGTTAATCGCTCAGTTGTGTCTGACTCTTTGCAACCCTATCGACTGTAGCCTGCCAGGCTCCTCTGTCCATAGGATTCTCCAGGCAAGAATACTGGAGTGGGTTGCCATTTCCTTCTCCAGGGGATCTTCCTAACCCAGGGATTGAACCCGGGTCTCTTGAATTGCAGGCAGATGCTTTATCCTCTGAGCCACCAGGGAAGTCCAACTATTACATCTGTACCTGACTAGATACCATCAACAACATTTATGATTCATGAGAAGAGGTCTTAATATCAATACTAACAGAAGTTTGGAAAAGTTGATTCCAACCCTCATGAGTGACTTTCAGAGGTATAAGACTTCAACAGAGGAAGAAATTCCAGATGTGGTAAAATAGCAAGAGAACTAGAATTAGAAGTGGAGCCACCATATGTGACTGAATTGCTGCAATCTCACTGGGGCTTCCCTTGTGGCTCAGCTGTTAAAAAATCTGCATGCAATGCGGGAGATCTGAGTTCAATACCTGGCTTGGGGCGATCCCCTGGTAAAGGGAAAGGCTACTCAATCCAGTATTCTGGCCTGGAGAATTCCATGAACTGTATAGTCTATGGGGTCACAAAGAGTTGGGCACAACTGAGCGATTTTCATTTTCACATGATAAATGAGTAGTTGCTTCTTATGGATGAGCAAAGAAAGTGGTTTCTTGAGATGGAATTTTTCCTGGTGAAGATGCCATAAAGATTACTGATATGATAAGAAAGGAATATTACAAAAAAACTTGGTTGATGAAAATAGCAGTGGGCTTTGGGAGAATTGACTCCAATTTTGAAATGTGTTCTACTTGTGCAAAATGCTGTCCAATAGCATTGCGTTATCTGCTACAGAGAAATCATTTGTAGAAAGAGTCAATTGATGGGATGGACTTGATTGTTGTCCTTTTTACAGAAATTGCTATAGCAACCCGCCCCCCACCGCCCAGCTTTCAGTGACCACCACTCTACCAATCAGAAGCCATCAACATCTAGGCAAGACCCTTCGCCAGCTGAAAGATTATGACTCACTGAATCTTCAGATCATGGTTATCATTTTTTAGCAGTAAAGTGCTTTTAATTAAGGTATGCAAGCTGTTGTTTTAGAGCCCTATTGTGTGCCATATAGAGTACAGTATAGTGCAGACATAACTTTTATCTGCACTGAGAAACAAAAAATTATGTGACTATTTCAAAATTTACTATGAAAGTCTGGAACTGAACTTGTAATATCTCAGGATATGTCTGTATTTTTACTCACTTTCTTCAGTTCTCCAGTAGCTGATACAAGTATCAGAAATGTTCTTAACAGATAAGCCATTATGGCTGTCTGGGTGACTAATCTATGTTCCATCACCCCTATGACTTCTCTATTGTTTTCTCCACAATATTATCCTGACTCTCTACTCTGATATGGTTACAAAATTGGCTCTATCTACTTTCTGATTTTTAGCTCTAATATTAGATCAGATCAGTCGCTCAGTCGTGTCTGACTCTTTGCGACCCCATGCATTGCAGCACGCAAGGCCTCCCTGTCCATCACCAGCTCCCGGAGGTCACTCAGACTCACATCCATCGAGTCAGTGATGCCATCCAGCCATCTCATCCTCTGTCGTCCCCTTCTCCTCTTGCCCTCAATCCCTCCCAGCATCAGAGTCTTCTCCAATGAGTCAACTCTTCACATGAGGTGGCCAAAGTACTGGAGTTTCAGCTTTAGCATCATTCCTTCCAAAGAAATCCCAGGGCTGATCTCCTTCAGAATGGACTGGTTGGATCTCCTTGCAGTCCAAGGGACTCTCAAGAGTCTTCTCCAACACCACAGTTCAAAAGCATCAGTTCTTCAGTGCTCAGCCTTCTTCATAGTCCAGCTCTCACGTCCATACATGACCACAGGAAAAACCATAGCCTTGACTAGGTGAACCTTTGTTGGCAAAGTGATGTCTCTGCTTTTGAATATGCTATCTAGGTTGGTCATAACTTTCCTTCCAAGGAGTAAGCCTCTTTTAATTTCATGGCTGCAGTCACCATCTGTTGTGATTTTGGAGCCCAGAAAAAGAAAGTCTGACACTGTTTCCATTGTTTCCCCATCTATTTCCCATGAAGTGATGGGACCAGATGCCATGATCTTCGTTTTCTGAATGTTGAGCTTTAAGCCAACTTTTTCACTCTCCACTTTCACTTTCATTGAGAGGCTTTTTAGTTCCTCTTCACTTTCTGCCATAGGGTGGTGGTCATCTGCATATCTGAGGTTATTGATATTTCTCCCAGCAATCTTGATTCCAACTTGTGTTTCTTCCAGTCCAGCATTTCTCATGATGTACTCTGCATATAAGTTAAATAAACAGGGTGACAATATACAGCCTTGACACACTCCTTTTCCTATTTGGAACCACTCTGTTGTTCCATGTGCAGTTCTAACTGTTGCTTCCTGACCTGCATACAGATTTCTCAAGAGGCAGATCAGGTGGTCTGGTACTCCCATCTCTTTCAGAATTTCCCACAGTTTATTGTGATCCACACAGTCAAAGGCTTTGGCATAGTCAATAAAGCAGAAATAGATGTTTTTCTGGAACTCTCTTGCTTTTTCCATGATCCAGCGGATGTTGGCAATTTGATCTCTGGTTCCTCTGCCTTTTCTAAAACCAGCTTGAACATCAGGAAGCTCATGGTTCACATATTGCTGAAGCATGGCTTGGAGAATTTTGAGCATTACTTTACTAGCGTGTGAGATGATTAGCTCTAAACTTCCGTGTAATTTGACCATTTTCCGTGTTCTGGTTATTCTAGTATGAGGATGAAGTTTCATTTTATTTATCTTCCTTGTCTATGTGTCTATATTTTCCCCCTGTAGAATGTGTAGGGAAGTCATTTAAAAATTGCTATTATATTATCCCAGGTGGTGCTAGTGCTAAAGAACACATCTCCGGATGCAGAAGATGCAGGAGACCTGGGTTCAATCCCTAGATCAGGAAGATCCTCTGGAGAAGGGCATGGAAACCCATTCCAGTATTCTTGCCTGAGGAATCCCATGGACAGAGGAGCTGGATGGGCTGTAGTCCATAGGGTCATAAAGAGTCAGAAACGACCGAAGCGACTTAGCACACAGCATGCATGCTGTTTATAAAATGGTGATCCTAACATCTTAAAGATTCATGGTAATGGTAATTTTCTCTCACATAAAAAATAAATGTTAAAAATATAAATTTGGAGAAAGCATAGAAAGAATTCAAATGAGATATTTGCATTTCACTCATTTCTCCTTTAAGCTTCTTGCAGAAATTATTTTTCACTGTGTATATTAAGTTTTTGTGATATGTGAAAATTACTGTTGTACTGAGGTCATGACTTTTTCCCTGGGAGAAAAAAGGAACCCTATCTTTTTTATTAAGCCTCAAACCCCTTTAATATATTTGTAGTTAAAGGATTAACAAAAGAGATGATAAATGGGGCAAAGTCAATGTTAATTGAAAAGAATTTCTCTAAAAACTAATGAAAAGAAGACTAATAAACAGCAATACTTTTTCAGCATTAGTGTGGTTAGAATCATAATTAACTAATTAAGAAGCAATATGAAACATTTGCTTTGAATTTTGAAAACTACCCACAACTTCATTCATTTTCACTACATCTGCTTGTATATGCACTAAGTTTGGGCACACAGCTTTCTGGATTATAAAAAACAACATATTTCAGTAAGTTCTAAATAAACACAAAGGGAGTTAACAGTTGAAATATGGAATATGAGACAAAAACAACTATAATTAGAATATCAGACAAAATGTTTAAAAACAGAAGGTAAAGCCTGGTCCAAATCAATAAAATCTAAGATTAGATTTTCACAATCAGTTTAGAGAAGCAGAATAAGAACTTAAATGAACTATATAACTGGTTGATGGAACAAAAGCAGAGTATGCTGACACCCTCAACATCCTTGGTATGCCCAGTGAAAGTAGAAGATAGCACTAACGGTTTTATACCATTTTAATTCATATTTAATATCAACATTACTTACTTAATTATTAATTTATTAATTCAGACATTACTTCTGGGTAATGTATCCCATACCATTCAAAGAGATAAACTCAGTCCAGTTTAGTTCAGTCCCTCAGTCGTGTCCGACTCTTTGCAACCCCATGAATCACAGCACGCCAGGCCTCCCTGTCCATCACCAACTCCTGGAGGTCACTCAGACTCATGTCCATCGATTCAGTGATGCCATCCAGCCATCTCATCCTCTGTTGCCCCCTTCTCCTCCTGCCCCCAATCCCTCGCAGCAGCACAGTCTTTTCCAATGAGTCAACCCTTCGCATGAGGTGGCCAAAGTACTGGAGTTTCAGCTTTAGTATATGGAATGAGATTCGTGACATTGTACTGGAGACAGGGATCAAGACCATCCCCATGGAAAAGAAATGCAAAAAAGCAAAATGGATGTCTGGGGAGGCCTTACACATAGCTGTGGAAAGAAGAGAAGCGAAAAGCAAAGGAGAAAAGGAAAGATATAAGCATCTGGATGTAGAGTTCCAAAGAATAGCAAGAAGAGATAAGAAAGCCTTCTTCAGCGATCAGTGCAAAGAAATAGAGGAAAACAACAGAATGGGAAAGACTAGGGATCTCTTCAAGAAAATCAGAGATACCAAGGGAACATTTCATTCAAAGATGGGCTCGATAAAGGACAGAAATGGTATGGATCTAATAGAAGCAGAAGGTATTAAGAAGAGATGGCAAGAATACACAGAAGAACTGTACAAAAAAGATCTCCACGACCCAGATAATGATGATGGTGTGATCACTGACCTAGAGCCAGACATCCTGGAATGTGAAGTCAAGTGGGCCTTAGGAAACATCACTACGAACAAAGATAGTGGAGGTGATGGAATTCCAGTGGAGCTATTCCAAATCCTGAAAGATGATGCTGTTGAAAGTGTTGCACTCAATATGCCAACAAATTTGGATAACTCAGCAGTGGCCACAGGACTGGAAAAGGTCAGTTTTCATTCCAATCCCAAAGAAAGGCAATGCCAAGGAGTGCTCAAACTACCGCACAATTGCACTCATCTCACATGCAGTAAAGTAATGCTCAAAATTCTCCAAGCCGGTCTTGAGTAATATGTGAACCATGAACTTCCAGATGTTCAAGCTGATTTTCGAAAAGGCAGAGGAACCAGAGATCAAATTGCCAACATCCACTGGATCATGGAAAAAGCAAGAGAGTTCCAGAAAAACATCTATTTCTGCTTTATTGACTATGCCAAAGCCTTTGACTGTGTGGATCACAATATTGTTCTTAACTGTGGGAAATTCTGAAAGAGATGGGAATACCAGGCCACCTGACCTGCCTCTTGAGAAATCTGTATGCAGGTCAGGAAGCAACAGTTAGAATTGGACATGGAACAACAGAGTGGTTCCAAATAGGAAAAGGAGTGTGTCAAGGCTGTATATTGTCACCCTGATTATTTAACTTCTATGCAGAGTACATCATGAGAAATGCTGGACTGGAAGAAACACAAGCTGGAATCAAGATTGCTGGGAGAAATATCAATAACCTCAGATATGCAGATGATACCACCCTTATGGCAGAAAATGAAGAAGAACCAAAAAGTCTCTCGATGAAAGTGAAAGTGGAGAGTGAAAAGGTTGGCTTAAAGCTCAACATTCAGAAAATGAAGATCATGGCATCTGGTCCCATCACTTCATGGGAAATAGATGGGGAAATAGTGGAAACAGTGTCACTTTCTTTTTCTGGGCTCCAAAATCACTACAGATGGTGACTGCAGCCATGAAATTAAAAGATGCTTACTCCTTGGAAGGAAAGTTATGACCAACCTAGATAGCATATTCAAAAGCAGAAACATTACTTAGCCAAGAAAGGTCGTCTAGTCAAGGCTATTGTTTTTCCTGTGGTCATGTATGGATATGAGAGTTGGACTGTGAAGAAGGCTGAGCACTGAAGAATTGATGCTTTTGAACTGTGGTGTTGGAGAAGACTCTTGAGAGTCCCTTGGACTGCAAGAGATCCAACCAGTCCATTCTGAAGGAGATCAGCCCTGGGATTTCTTTGGAAGGAATGATGCTAAAGCTGAAACTCCAGTACTTTGGCCACCTCATGCGAAGAATTGACTCATTGGAGAAGACTTTGATTCTGGTAGGAATGGGAGCAAGAGGAGAAGGGGACGACAGAGGATGAGATGGCTGGGTGGCATCACTGACTCGATGGACGTGAGTCTGAGTGAACTCCGGGAGTTGGTGATGGACAGGCAGGCCTGGCGTGCTGCGATGCATGGGGTCGCAAAGAGTTGGACACGACCGAGCGACTGATCTGATCTGATCTTCCTAAGAAATCCCAGGGCTGATCTCCTTCAGAATGGACTGGTTGGATCTCCTTGCAGTCCAAGGGACTCTCAAGAGTCTTCTTCAACACCACAGTTCAAAAACATCAATTCTTCAGTGCTCAGCCTTCTTCACAGTCCAACTCTCACATCCATACATGACCACAGGAAAAACCATAGCCTTGACTAGATAGACCTTTGTTGGCAAAGTAATGTCTCTGCTTTTCAGTATGCTATCTAGGTTGTTCATAACTTTCCTTCCAAGGAGTAAGTGTCTTTTAGTTTCATGGCTGCAGTCACCATCTGTAGTGATTTTGCAGCCCCCCAAAAATAAAGTCTGACACTGTTTCCACTGTTTCCCCATCTATTTCCCATGAAGTGATGGGACTGGATGCCATGATCTTTGTTTTCTGAATGTTGAGCTTTAAGCCAACTTTTGAACTGTCAACTTTCATTTTCATCGAGAGGATTTTTAGTTCCTCTTCACTTTCTGCCATAAGGGTGGTGGTCATCTGCATATCTGAGGTTATTGATATTTCTTCCAGCAATCTTGATTCCAGCTTGTGTTTCTTCCAGTCCAGCGTTTCTCATGATGTACTCTGCATAGAAGTTAAATAATCAGGGTGACAATATACAGCCTTGACACACTCCTTTTCCTATTTGGAACCACTCTGTTGTTCCATGTCCAGTTCTAACTGTTGCTTCCTGACCTGCATACAGATTTCTCAAGAGGCAGGTCAGGTGGTCTGGTATTCCCATCTCTTTCAGAATTTCCCACAGTTTATTGTGATCCACACAGTCAAAGGCTTTGGCATAGTCAATAAAGCAGAAATAGATGTTTTTTCTGGAACTCTCTTGCTTTTTTCATGATCCAGCGGATGTTGGCAATTTGATCTCTGGTTCCTCTGCCTTTTCTAAAACCAGCTTGAACATCTGGAAGTTCATGGTTCACATATTGCTGAAGCCCGGCTTGGAAAATTTTGAGCATTACTTTACTGCATGTGAGATGAGTGCAATTGTGCGGTAGTTTGTGCATTCTTTGGCATTGCCTTTCTTTGGGATTGGAATGAAAACTGACCTTTTCCAATCCTGTGCCCAGTGCTGAGTTTTCCATATTTCCTGGCATATTGAGTGCAACACTTTCACAGCATCATCTTTCAGGATTTGGAATAGCTCCACTGGAATTCCCTCACCTCCACTAACTTTCTTCGTAGTGATGTTTCCTAGGGCCACTTGACTTCACATTCCAGGATGTCTGGCTCTAGGTCAGTGATCACATCATCATGATTATCTGGGTCGTGAAGATCTTTTTTGTACAGTTCTTTTGTGTATTCTTGCCACCTCTTCTTAATACCTTCTGCTTCTGTTAGGTCCACACCATCTCTGTCCTTTATTAAGCCCACCTTTGCATGAAATATTCCTTTGGTATCTCTAATTTTCTTGAAGAGATCCCTAGTCTTTCCCATTCTGTTGTTTTCCTCTATTTCTTTGCACTGATCGCTGAAGAAGGCTTTCTTATCTCTTCTTGTTATTCTCTGGAACTCTACATGCAGATGCTTATATCTTTCCTTTTCTCCTTTGCTTTTCACTTCTCTTCTTTCCACAGCTATGTGTAAGGCCTGCCCAGACATCCATTTTGCTTTTTTGCATTTCTTTTCCATGGGGATGGTCTTGATCCCTGTCTCCTGTACAATGTCACGAACCTCATCCCATAGTTCATCAGGCACTCTATCTATCAGATCTAGGCCCTTAAATCTATTTTTTACTTCCACTGTGTAATCATAAGGGATTTGATTTAAATCATACCTGAATGGTCTAGTGGTTTTCCCTACTTTCTTCAATTTCAGTCTGAATTTGGTAATAAGGAGTTCATGATCTGAGCCTCAGTCAGCTCCTGGTCTTGTTTTTGCAGACTTCTGCAAAGACTTCTGTACAGAGCTTCTCCATCTTTGGCTGCAAAGAATATAATTGATTGGATTTCGGTGTTGACCATCTGGTGATATCCATGTGTAGAGTCTTCTTTTTTGTTGTTGGAAGAGGGTGTTTGCTATGACCAGTGCATTTTCTTGGCAAAACTCTATTAGTATTTGCCCTGCTTCATTCTGTATTCCAAGGCCAAATTTGCCTGTTACTCCAGGTGTTTCTTGACTTCCTACTTTTGCATTCCAGTCTCCTACATTGAAAAGGACATTTTTTGGGGGTGTTAGTTCTAAAAGATCTTGTAGGTCTTCACAGAACCATTCAACTTCAGCTTCTTCAGCGTTACTGGTTGGGGCATAGACTTGGATTACTATGATATTCAATAGTTTGCCTTGGAAATGAACAGAGATCATTCTGTCATTTTTGAGATTGCCTCCAAGTACTGCATTTTGGACTCTTTTGTTGACTATGATGGCTACTCCATTTCTTCTGAGGGAGTCCTGCCCAAAGTAGTAGATATAATGGTCATCTGATTTAAAGTCACCCATCCCAGTCCATTTTAGTTTGCTGATTCCTAGAATGTTGACATTCACTCTTGCCATCTCTTGTTTGACCACTTCCAATTTGCCTTGATTCATGGACCTGACATTCCAGGTTCCTATGTAATACTGCTTTTTACAGCATCGGACCTTGCTTCTATCACCAGTCACATCCACAGCTGGGTATTGTTTTTGCTTTGGCTCCATCCCTTCAGTCTTTCTGGAGTTATTTCTCCACTGATCTCCAGTAGCATATTGGGCACCTACTGACCTGGGGAGTTCCTCTTTCCATATCCTATCCCTTTGCCTTTTCATACTGTTCATGGGGTTCTCAAGGCAAGAATACTGAAGTGGTTTGCCCTTCCCTTCTCCAGTGGACCACATTCACTCACTCATCTGTAAACAAGCAAGTCTACATGTTTATCTTTATCATGTAAACAGGTGAAAAGTAGAACCTCCTATTAAACTCAGCTCTTCCTGACTCAATGATGAAAAGCCTTAGTCCTTGACTTTAGGTTTCCATCCTAAGCCTTTCTTGCAAGAGTTTCCACTGGGAACTACTCAAAACCAGCTACAATTTAAAAAGTGTAGAAGAGCAGCATTATCATTCCAAGGCACATGTAGGTACTCCTGTGATGTACATGTCCTATAATATTTACTGTGAGATATTTGGTTATGAAGACTGATGTATGTGACATAATTACAGAAGTGGAGAGAAAATTTTGCATTGAAAAAACACTAACTATCCTTCATATTTATTGGATTTTAAAGTGTTTTTTGATAGGTTTACTTTAAATCCAAATCTAAGTGGCTAGCACTTTTATTAAGCACTTTTATTTTTTATCAGTTATTTATTTCTGCAAATAAAGAGTTGAGTTTAATAGTAAAGGGATGAAAATATCAAGCTTCTGGGGGACAGGAAGAGAGAAGCATTAGAAGGTTGATAAATCACCCTTATTTTTGTGAAAGTCAAAGAACTTGAAAAACATCTTGCTTTTAACTTAGACTGACATAGCCAGATGAAGAGTGAAATGTTCAGTTAGTCGTCTGGTTCTTGTCAACATCACAATCACACAAGTCATTTAGAATTATGAAAAAATAATGAGTATTTAATTTTTCTTTTAGATATTTGTCATTATATAATCATAGTAATTAACATAATAATATTTACTATATGAAGTTAGAGCATGTCAGTGTTATTAATTCAAATGTTAAAAAGATAGAAATTATATTAAGACAAAGATAATGTTATTCCTACATGTTTGAAGCATATTTATTACATACATCAAAGTCTGGAATCCCCATCAAACTATAATAAATCCTTTCATTTCTGTTGTTTAATATATTAAGCCACAAATAGAGGAGAAACAATAACCGAATTTTAGAAACTAGAAAGCAGATGAAAGAAGAAAGAGGAATTAACGAAACTGAGAAGACAAATCCTAAGCAAGGGAGGGGAAAACACAGAGAACATAAATATTTTTTCTGAAAAATTTTCAAAAGGCTCAGAAAATGCTCGCCTGAAATAACTCCAGAAATTGGAGTAGGAGGCATATGAAGGTAAGGAAGACTTGCGTGAACCCTTGAGTGGAAGTGGAAGATCTGAGTGGGTGTTAGAGTTCAGATTCCTAGCAGACCCCATGCCTTGGGATGACTGCTCCCCTCCAGTGCTAGCCAAATAATGGAATGCCATTTTCTCAGTAGAAAAGAGCATAGAATCTTTGTCCTGAGGAACTATGGAAATGATTAAAGCCATCAGTTTCCCATGGAAAGTGGGGCCATTAATTGCACTTATACATACTCAGTGTCGCATCTTGGATGTCTTCCTTTTTTTCAACTCCCAAAATGCTGGCAGCCAGAACTTTATTCCCCAGACACAGATGAAACAGTCATCTTCAGAACAATTGATAACTTGAGAGGAAATAATTAAGGATACTGACCATAGGCACTCCCTCACAAATATCTTCATATATGCAAGTTTCAAGAAATAGATCTTTCTGTATTGTTTGCCTATGAGGTAGCTGAAGATATCCTTTAACAAAATAGGGCAGTACTCAAGAGAGAAAGAGCCACAAAACATCAGAAGAGAAGATCAACAGAGCAGAGTAGCACATGGAATTTCCAGAAAAACAACAAAAAAAGAAAGTCCAGGATGTTATCTTATGTACCCGACATGGAAGGCAACCAGTGCATTTGGAATGACTCAAAGGGCATGCATGTTGAAGGCTACCATCACTATACCGCTGCTATTATTGTCATTTTTGCAATCTGACAAAATAACTGGGATATATGCTCCAGCAAAATTAGAGAATAAATAAAGAAAGAGAAAGACATGAGATTTACAAACCTGATAATTCAACTTAAGGGAAAGGCAAAGAGAATTCCAAGGGTGAAGCAAAGGACAATTCATGCTGGCAACCAGGCAGCAGAGAAAATAGAGGTCCTCAGGCAAGATGAATGCAAAAAACCATTGTAACTTATGGATGGTCTAATGTGATTGACATTGTTGAAAATTGTACTAAGAGTTTGCTGGAAGGTATGAGAAGAATTAGCAACAGACACAAACAAAACTGGGCAGGAAATAGAAGTAATCAATGTTGCATAGGTATAGTAAAATGTAACATTCAATTATAAATAACACTTTCATGGATATAACAATGTAAACACTGAATAATGATTTAACACACATAAAATAGTTGTTAAAGTGATGAGGAAGGAGTAGTTGAGAGAATGGCAACGCTAGTAAAATCTATAACCAAAAAAAAAAAAAAAGAAAAGCCATTTCACAATCTTTGCTATTACTTTGATTGTCATTGCTACTATTAGTCTAAGAGAATTTTAATAATTTATTTACTTATTATCTTTACAATGTGCCTCATCATATATCTACAAACAGGAAAATAAGGACATGGTATATTTACATGATTTGGTGTGATTCTGAATTAATATCAATGGGCCAGCACATTCAAAGGTTAATAATGCAACCATAAATGTATTTATTAATTTAACACATAAGTTGAATGCTGATTAACTCCCACAAAGAACAAAAACAAGATGAAAACAAACTGGAATAATGAAGGATGCTGAATTTCTCATTACATCAAATGTAAACAAACATAGCCCAACAAAGAGTCATCATTTGAATAATCATGTGTTTAAATAGACACTGTCTCAGAATTGGTTTGGCAGGTAAGTTTGGCATGATATCCAAAACAAATAGGAACTTTTTCTTTATTTTTATTTTTGGCCTTCTGGCATGTGAGATTTTAATTCCCTGACCAGCACCAGAACCCACACTCCATGCAGTGAAAGCGTGGAGTCCTAAACCCTGGATCACCAGGGAAGTCCAAGACAAACTTTTTAAAGGAGAGATGCCTTTTCTGTGTAAATTCAGTTCCACCAGGGCTTGCATCATTCAAAAGCAAACTGAAACAGAAGGTTTATTCTGAATCTTATTCTAGGCATCTTTGCTTGGGCTGTCCTAACAACTTAAACCACAGAAACTTCTTGAGTCATAGTTGTGGAGTCTAGAAGTCCAAAATCAGGATGGCTACTCAAACTGGGTCTTGAAAAGAAGCTAGAGAGGTGGGATGGGGAGGGAGGCAGGCAGGGTGATCAAGTGGGAGGGGACATAGGTGAACCTGTGGCTGATTCATGCTGATGTTTGGTAGGAGCCAGCACATACTGTAAAGTAAATATCCTTCAATTCCTTTTAAAATAAATAAATTAAAAAAATAAAAATCAAGATTGCTCACAGGATCGGTTCTTTCTGAGAGCTGTAAGGAGAAGATTTGCTCCTCGTTGCACAGACGTCCATCTTCAGCTATGTGTGCACAAGACTCTGCACCATCTTCTCTCTATGCATGTCGGTCTCTGTGTTCCCAATTTCTTATTTTATAAGGACACCAGATATGTCGGATTAGGATCCACCCTAATGATCTCATTTCAACTTGATCACTTCTGTAAAGTTCTTCTTTCCAAATAAAGTCACACTGTGAGGTCTTAGGACTTCAATGTAACATTTTGGAGGGGACCCACTGTAACTCATTACAGCAGCATAGTGATTAGAGTTGGAACTATTGTCCCAGGCCTATGAAACCTCAGGTTTTCTCTAATATCTATCCTATAACAGTGGTACCCTGCTAGCACATTCCACATACCTTTGGTAATATGAATTCTTCAGGAGAACTGGCCCAATTAGGATAAAATATGATGCTACTCCTGGCACTTAGCAACTCCTCTCATAGGGACCTGGATCCCATTTTTGGCCTCAGTGAATTGGTCTAAAGCCCTTGAGTCAAGGGACTCTGATCTCAGTCTTGCTATTGACTTCCTGTTATTTGCCTCTGGCCACAAATATTTCTGACTACCCTCTTTCCAGCAGACTGGACTGTGTTAGATACTAGTGCCCCAAATCACGAAACAGTTTTTGGACATGGGCATTTAAATGGCTTCCCAGGTGGTGCTAGTGGTAAAGAATGCGCCTGCCAATACAGGACAGGTAAGAGACAAGGGTTCTATCCTTGGATTGGGAAGATCTCCTGGAGGAGGGCATGGCAACCCATTCCAGGATCTTGCCTGGAGAATCCCATGGACAGAGGAGCCTACTGAGCTATGGTCCACAGGGTCACAAAAGAGTTGAACATAACTGAAGTGACTTAGCACACAGCACATGTGAACATTTAGCATCTCATCCTTATCTAGCCTTGATTTTATCCTCACTTCCAAATAGCTTAGGAAGTTGAGATCCCCTAATATGTTGGGCTGGGTCCATGCCTGTGTGATAGAATGCAAGGCAAGATGCTGCACAGAGATTCTAGGTGATACTTGTTTTTAATCACTTTTTAAAATGTAATAGAAATAAGTGATTGACTTGCAGGTATATAAGGCTTAGAAATAGCTATGTATATTTTCTGTTTGAATATAATAAGAATTATGCTAAATATGAAGAAATAGAAAAGAAAATTCAAGTAAGCTTATCTTACTTATCTACTTGTATCACCTATCTAGTCTACTTATCTTACTTATCTAAGCCTATCTTACTTATCTAAAACTTATCTAATCTTATCTAATAATTTAGGCAGTGCTAGAATGTCCTTAGGAAAAGGCAATGGCACCCCACTCCAGTACTCTTGCCTGGAAAATCCCATGGATGGAGGAGTCTGGTAGACTCCAGTCCATGGGGTCGCCAAGAGTTGGGCACGACTGAGCAACTTCACTTTCACTTTTCACTTTCATGCATTGGAGAAGGAAATGGCAACCCACTCTAGTGTTCTTGACTGGAGAATCCCAGGGATGGAGGAGCCTGGTAGGCTGCCGTCTATGGGGTCGCACAGAGTCGGACACGACTGAAGTGACTTAGCAGCAGCAGCAGCAGAATGTGCTTATGAAAGTGAAAGTGGCTCTCCTGCTGCTGCCGTGTCCAACTCTGTGCGACCCCATAGACAGCAGCCCACCAGGCTTCCCTGTCCCTGGGATTCTCCAGCCAAGTACACTGGAGTGGGTTGCCATTTCCTTCTCCAATGCATAAAAGTGAAAGTGAAGTCGCTCAGTCGTGTCTGACCCTCAGCGACCCCATGGATTGCAGCCTTCCAGGCTCCTCCATCCATGGGATTTTCCAGGCAAGAGTACTGGAGTGGGGTGCCATTGCCTTCTCCGAGAGTGGTTAAGTTGTGTCCAACTCTTTGTGAGCCCATGGACTATACCATCCACAAATTTTCCAGGCCAGAATACTAGAGTGGGTAGCCTTTCCCTTCTCCAGGACATCTTACCAGCCCAGAGATCAAACCCAGGTCTCCCACATCGCAGGCAGATTCTTTACCAGCTGAATCACAAGGGAAGCCCAAGAATATTGGAGTGGTTAGCCTATCCCTTCTCCAGGGGATCTTCCCAACCCTGGAATCAAACTGGGGTCTCCTGCATTGCAGACAGATTCTATACCAATTGAGCTATCCTTGTGGGTTTACAGAACTGTCCAAGGAATCCTGATTATTTCTTCTCCATCTGCACAGGAGGGAGCATAGTACTCTGCCTGCTTGGAGAGCTTCCACAGTGTGGACCTCTGAGAACTGGGAGAAAAATGATCAGGAAAAGGGTGAAGATTTGTACTCAAATCAGCCTAGAGAGATGACCTTGACTTCCAAAAGGCAGAGACTGAATCTTTTACAGTTGAGAAAAAAGAAGGGCTAAGTGCTCAGAAGTTATGAGAGAGCCACAGGAGCAATTCAGGACAGTTAAGTGTTGCGATGGGAGACTTTGTTAAAGGTTTATGTATGTGCAGCTGGAACAGTTTTGAAAACTTCCAGTACATGGTATTTTATTAGTTTTTAAGAGATCCCAAAGTCTTTCTCATACCCACCCCTAGAACTGTTTCTCAAAAATCAAAGTTTGTGGACCATAGAGTTTGAGTGAGAGACAGATTCATAAGGAAGAATTTTGCGGATATGTCTGTGTGTAAGAATAAACACTATGCTCAAAGCCACTATAAAAAAATTCATTATATTTTGGGACTATGTATCAATCACTGTGGTAGTCACTGGAGATATACTTTTATGAATAAGGTATGGTCCCAGTCCTCAAAAAATTGTAATGAGAGAAATATATCCAGGGACCATTTAGGACCAACCATAATGGGGAATCAAGTTATTTATTCTTGAGGATAAGAGAATGTTTGAGGATTTAACATAAAACTGATTCTTAAAAGGCAAGTAGGAGTTAAGCAAAGGAGGATGTGGGGAATATGTAGGTTGGGGGTCAGGCTATGTTAACGGGAGCATAAACACATTCCAGCTTTGCAGAAATATAGAGAGTAAAAGGGAATGGCTATAGGGAGTTGGGACAGATCAATCTGCAGGTAAAGATTGAACACAGACAGTGAAGGGTGGTCTCTGATGGCTTTAGACTATATTCTAGTGGCAATGGGAAGCCACCAATGGGAAACAGCAGTAGAATGACAAATTATTCTTTCAAGTGAAAGAATTAGCTTTGGTGACAGTATGGGATACGGATTGAAAGGTAGAGAGGACAAGACTGGAGGCAGAGAGAGCACATAGAACACTTCTATAGTTACCAGGTGATGAATGTAGGCAATTTGAGCTAAGGATCAAAGTGCAGGGGGAGAGAAGTGGATGGACACTGGAAAGATAGAATTGTTAGCATTTTGTGTGGAAAGTAGTAGCTTGGGAAGAAAGGGATGGTGATAAGGAACAGCATGTGGACACAGATAGATTTCTGGCTTGAGAATCAATATCTTTGCAAATAGTTTTCTTTTGAAGATTTATTTAGAAATTATTAAGCCAGATAATGGAAAATTTAAGGCTTTGATTTATTCAGCTAAAAAATAGTAAATAGACCACTAGTGTAAGATAGCAGCATCGCCAAATTAGTACGGCCCAGAAATGTGTTTGAGAAACTAGCATTTATATAAATTACATCTTAGCAAAGTTGCTTTTTTTCATTCTTCAAGTCATTTCTGCTCTTGTTGTGGAAATAGGTGAATGTTTGGATCTTCAGAAACAATTTCCATAAGATGTCATTGGAAAGAAGTAAATGAAGACAAGTAATCTACAAGGTTCAGGAATTATGGAAGGAACCATCACTTAGAACCAAAAGCAACTAATTTGTCTTCATTTCAGGAGATGATGGTGTGATGTTAGTTCTCATTTAAGTTCATAGTTTGAATAACTAGGCAATAGATATCATAGATTCCTTGGTTAAACATTCTGAATGATGTTATGTAGTCTTTTCCTGAAATTTAGTTGGTAATCAATATCTCTTCATCATGAGTTCCACACGCATTTACCAAAGCAGGCATCTTGGTGTTATTTTTGGTTGACTATTTTATGAGCCTCAGTTTCTTACCACTCATCCTAATTTCCACACAGTGCTTCTTGCTATTCCTTAAGCATGCCATCAAATTACACGTTTTCACAACCCCAAGCCTTTGCTGATACTTTCTGTTTTCCCTTGAATTGCTTTCTACTCCCTTGCCTTCCACCTTACCATTGTCAGCTCTCCTTTTAAATGTTCCCAGTCCTTCTACTGATGCCACACAGGACAGAACTTAGCACATCCTTGCTAGTCTCCAACAACAGAGTGTGCATGACCATTTTCACTGTTTTAAATTTATTTACAGATCTCTCTGTCCTCCTTGACCTCAAATGCTTAAGGGTAGGAACTACAGCTTCCTCACTGGGTATCATCAGCCTCAGCAACCATGCTTTGTACCCATCACACAATTTATGTTCATCAAACATTTGTAAAATGAATTGATGTGAGATTGTTACCCAGGATTCTTATTGGAAGACCTACAGTGTATAATCTCTGAATTTTATTTCTTGGGTAACATAAACGCAACATAGGAAATGTGTAATGGTATCTTTAAAAAGAGAGACAATGCTTGGCTTTTACAGGTAAATGCAATAGGGTAGCTACTTGGGGACGTAATTCTCATAGTTAAAGCTACTGGTCTAGGTTACAACTTTATAACCCTCCAACTGAGAGATAGACTGAATCACAAACTCTCTTGTTGTGCTGGCTTTCAATTTAGAGTAATTGACTTTAACCAGTCAACCATTAATCCTTTTGATGGGAACTTTCCAGCACAGATGAAATTTTCTTCAAAGGGTAAAAGCCGAAAAAAAAAAAAAAAAGAGAGAGAGAGAGAGAGAGAGAGAGAAAGAGAATGAAAAAGGCCTTATCTCTTCTGTGATAATGATTTTTCTTGTTAAGTTCAGAATGGTTGCAGTGTAATTGGATGTGTTTGCTAATTTAAGTAAACTACTTATCTGCCTCATCATTAGTAAAATAGAGTTTCCCCACAGCTCTGCAGAAATTGAACCAAATGGGGGGAAAGGTGTTTTCAGGGATGGCATTAGAGGCAATGAATTGCAAGGGAGTGGAAAATTATACATGCTGATTAAATTATCTTTTCTTTTTAAAAAATCAGTAAAAAATGCTTCATCAAAGCACCTGCTTTAGAAAGGGCAGCATAGACAACAGAATGTAGTATTTCCAGAAGCTGAGAGAAAAAGTTTAAGAAGTGATACAGAGACTCCAAGATTAGAAGGACAGATGGATGGGAGTTCTTGAGATGGAAACAACGACTCTAACCTAAAGCTAAAGCTGTTACTATTGCTGTGATTGTTGTTCAGTCGCTAAGTTGTATCTGACTCTTTGCAACCCGATGGACTGAAGCATGCCAGACTTCCCTGTCCTTTACTATCTCCCAGAGCTTGCTCAAACTCATATCCATTGAGTTCATGATGCCATCCAACCATCTCATCCTCTTTTGCCCCCTTTTCCTCATGCCCTTGATCTTTCCTAGCACTGGGGTCTTTTCTTTTGAGTAGGTACTTCACATCAGATGGCCAAAATATTGGAGCTTCAGCTTTAGCATCAGTCCTTTCAGTGACTATTCAGGGCTGATTTCCTTTAGGATTGACTGGTTCGATCTCCTTGCAGTCCAAGGGACTCTCAAGAGTCCTCTCCAGGACCACAATTCGAAAGTATCAATTCTTCAGTGCTCAGTCTTCTTTATGGTACAACTCTCACTTCCGTACATGACAAAACCATAGCTTTGACTAGATGAACCTTTGTTGGCAAAGTAATGTCTCTGCTTTTTAATATGCTGTCTAGGTTTGTCACAGCTTTCCTTTTCAGGAGCAAGCGTCTTTTAATTTCATGGCTGCAGTCACCATCTGAAGTGATTTTGGAACCCAAGAAAATAAAGTCTGTCCCTGTTTCCATTTGATTACTATACATTGCTCCAAAAATGAAAGTGCAAGTAGGAGAGCATTGGAGGAAGATATTTTGGAATACTTAATCTTTTGGAGAACCATCTATAAAGCCCAATAAGGATGCATATTTTTGCTGCTCTCTTTCTACATTCCTTTGGTCTTTCACATCAGGAATTTCTATCTGCTGCCAAAGCTGAAACACTCTTGAGCACTGTATTGGGAAAGGTTGCTAGATTCTCTGGTCTGCTTCCCTGTGACAAGGTCACTTCAGGAGGAAGCTGAGTGCGAACTGCCGGGGCAACATTGTTTTTGGAACACAGATAAGATGTCTGCATTAAAATAACTTGTTCCTGGGCTTCATTCTTGACAGAGTTCTTAATTCTTTAGCTCTGGTGAAAAAAAAAATACAAATTATCTCTGAGAAAAAAGGTCTTTACCATTTTCCTCTTTCAAGTTTTCTGAAGTTGAAACAATAACTGTGGAAGACGAGGCAGGAAAGGAAGAGGAGTTTGAGAGCAGGAAGATGTGGCCGTGAGAACAGACAGGCATAAGCCTTGGCTTGGCCCCAAGAAAGAGAAAAAATGATGCTGGATGTTGGGAAAGCCCAGAGAAGCTAAAACCTCATCTTTAGATTCTGATCTGACAAAATCTTCTGGATATTTGATCAAATGATTTATCCCCCAGGAACCTTCTGCCTAGTGTGCAACCATAAAACTGTTTTATTACTTTATTTATTATCTCAGGGTTAAAATTGCAGTGAAATTATTGAAAAAAATTGTACCATTTAGAAAGTTTTTTCACAAACTCTCATATTTGAACCATTTTTAATTTCTATTACACAGTAAATTATAATAAAAGCCATTATATACTTATTCAGCATTCTATTTTCTACCAACTTTATAATTAGGCTATTTCTGTTAACTGAATGCATTTTTAATGAACAATAAATTTATCTCAGGGTACAGATAGTAATCAAATGACTTTATTCCTAAATTTCTTCTTTTTTTCTTATAAAGCATATTTTAATATATTTACCTTGAGTTTTATTTCTAGCCCTAGTTTTACCACACAGGAAAATTTGGGGTGTTGTATGAATGAGGATCCATTTTTATCTGATATTTTATTCTTATACCTTAGTGATTTGGATAGGCTCAGCCTGAGAAACAAGGTACCTTGGCATTTTCTCTAGTCCTCATATCTTCTTATACCAAATTCTTACATCACTTTCTTCCTGTGATCCTATTAACCACATCATTTGCCTCCCGAAATGTTTTCACAGGGCTGCTAGTCACTCAGTCGTGTCCGACTCTGTGCGACCCCAAGACGGCAGCCCACCAGGCTCCACTGTCCCTGGATTCTCCAGGCAAGAATACTGGAGTGGGTGCCATTTCCTTCTCCAAATTCTTACATCACTTTCTTCCTGTGATCCTATTAACCACATCATTTGCCTCCTGAAATGTTTTCACAGGGCTATGATGAAAGAAATTTATATCTACAGAGATTGGACTGGTGGTGTAAATAGACATTCTGTAAAAAGTGTTAATGGGGTTTTGGTATTTCCATTTCCAAACATATTGGAGTAACCATACAGTGTAACTGTCTTTGGAAATTGGAGAACAAGCTTAGCAGAGCACTGATTCATGACAGGAAGGAAGCAAATGATATAAGAACAGTGATCACCACATTATTCTGTCTGGAGGAATTTTTGTGAACAATGGTGAATGAAGGGGAACCCAAGCAGAACATGGCAGGCTTGCTGCACTAAGGAGGAGAACAGGTTAAGTTTGGGCTGAAATGACAGGACTTTGCAGAGTAGACTGTCAGAGAAGATGAAGTACAAAGAAAAAGAATTTCAATAAATATGTATGAAGTCAGTTGATGAATACTGATGTATACTTATCTAAATAAGTTCAGTTCAGTTGCTCAGTCATGTCCTACTCTTTGTGACCCCATGGACCACAGCACACCAGGCCTCCCTGTCCATCACCAATTCCCGGAGTCCACCCAAATCCATCTACATTGAGTTGGTGATGCCATCCAACCATCTCATCCTTTGTCGTCCCCTTCTTCTCCTGCTCTCAATCTTTCCCGTCAGGGTCTTTTCCAATGAGTCAGCTCTTCGCATCAGGTGGCCAAAGTATTGGAGTTTCAGCTTCAACATCAGTCCTTCCAATGAACACTCAGGACTGATCTCCTTTAGGATGGACTGGATCTCCTTTAGGAGGGCGTGGATCTCCTTGAAGTCCAAGGGACTCTCAAGAGTCTTCTCCAAAAGCATCAATTCTGCGCTCAGCTTTCTTTATAGTCCAACTCACACACTGATACATGACTACTGGAAAAACCATAGCCTTGACAAGATGAACCTTTGTTGGCAAAGTGATGTCTCTGCTTTTTAATATGGTGTCTAGGTTGATCATAACTTTCCTTCCAAGGAGTAAATGTCTTTTAATTTCATGGCTGCAATCACCATCTGCAGTGATTTTGGAGCCCCCCCAAAATAAAGTCAGCCACTGTTTCCCCATCTCAATGGGCTTCCATAATTCACGGTAAATAACACCTGGAGCCATGTAAACCTGAACAGTTCCTTGAGCATTCTCACTGCATTCTGATCAGCTAGAATGGAGGCTCCTCACTGAGCACCAAGGACATTTAGTAGGGACTACACACAGCAAAAGACTAGAATAATGGATAATGAATGTTAAGAATAAGCTTTAAGGGGAAAAACTGACCCATAAATAACTTGATTGATTTCCACACAAAAATTGAACACCCTTTAAAAGAAGGCAAGATTTCTAGAACTTGACAAGTTTAAAAAGATAACCAGCATTATTTAAATTTATTAGACATGCAAAGAAGCAGAAAAATATGTCCATATCAGAAGATCAGTCAATGGATAAAGGTTCAGAAATGACAGAAATCATAGAATAAGCAGAAAAGGACTTTAAAATAGCTATCTTAAATATACTAAAGGGTTAAAAAAATTAGTATAATGATAAAGAAAATGTGAAAGATAAAAAGGAACACTTAAAGAAGAATTATAAAATATGTGAAATGAAATATATATATATATATATATACACACACATATATATAGCTCAATATCAAAATGATAAACAACCCAATCAAAAATGGGCAGAAGATCTAAATAGACATTTCTCCAAAGAAGACGTATGGATGTCCAAGAGGCACATGAAAAGATTCTCAGCATTGCTAATTAGTATAGAACTGCAAATTAAACTACAATAGGCTATCACTGCACACTGGTCAGAGTGGCCATAATCAAAAAGTCTACAAACAATAAATGCTGGAGAGGGTATGGAGAAAAGGGAACTCTCCTACAATGTTGGTGGGAATGTCAACTGATATGGCTGCTATGGAGAACAGTGTATGGAAGTTCCTTAAAAAACTACACACAGAGCTACCATGTAATCCAGCAATCCCACTCCTCAGAATATATCCAGAGAAAAACTTGATTAAAAAGTTTTCATTGCAGCTCTGTTTACAATAGCCAGGATATGGAAGCTAACTAAATGTCCACCTGTCTGACTTACATCACTTAGTATGATAATCTCCAGGTTCATCCATGTATATATATATATATATACATATATATATATATATATATATATATATATATATATATATACATATACATATACATATATATATATGTGGAAAATTCTGGAAGAGATGGGAATACCAGACCACCTGATCTGCCTCTTGAGAAATCTGTATGCAGGTCAGGAAGCAAAAGTTAGAACTGGTCATGGAACAACAGACTGGTTCCAAATAGGAAAAGGAGTACATCAAGGCTGTATATTGTCACCATGTTTATTTAACTTATATGCAGAGTACATCATGAGAAATGCTGGACTGGAGGAAACACAAGCTGGAATCAAGATTGCTGGGAGAAATATCAATAACCTCAGATATGCAGATGATACCACCCTTATGGCAGAAAGTGAAGAGGAACTAAAAAGCCTCTTGATGAAAGTGAAAGTGGAGAGTGAAATGCTGAGTTAAAGCTCAACATTCAGAAAACGAAGATCATGGCATCTGGTCCCATCACTACTTGGGAAATAGATGGAGAAACAGTGGAAACAGTGTCAGACTTTATTTTTCTGGGCTCCAAAATCACTGCAGATGGTGACAGCAGCCATGAAATTAAAAGACGCTTACTCCTTGGAAGGAAAGTTATGACCAACCTAGATAGCATATTCAAAAGCAGAGACATTACTTTGCCAACAAAGGTCCATCTAGTCAAGGCTATGGTCTTTCCTGTGGGCATGTATGGATGTGAGAGCTGGACTGTGAAGAAGGCTGAGCGCCGAAGAATTGATGCTTTTGAACTGTGGTGTTGGAGAAGACTCTTGAGAGTCCGTTGGACTGCAAGGAGATCCAACCAGTCCATTCTGAAGGAGATCAGCCCTGGGATTTCTTTAGAAGGAATGATGCTAAAGCTGAAACTCCAGTATTTTGGCCACCTCATGCGAAGAGTTGACTCATTGGAGAAGACTCTGATGCTGGGAGGGATTGAGGGCAGGAGAAGAAGGGGACGACAGAGGATGAGATGGCTGGATGGCATCACTGACTCGATGAATGTGAGTCTGAGTGACCTCTGAGAGCTGGTGATGGATAGGGAGGCCTGGCGTGCTGCAGTTCATGGGGTCACAAGGAGTCGGACACGACTGAGCGACTGATCTGATCTGATCTATATATATATATATATATATATATATATATATACACACACACACAGTGGAATATTAGAATATTACTCAGCCATTAGAAGGAATGACATAATGCAAGTTGCATTAACATGGATGAACCTGGAGATTATCATACTAAGTGATGTAAGTCAGACAGAGAAAGACAAATATCATATGATATCCCTTATATGAGGAATCTAAAAAAAAAATGATATGAATAAACTTATTTACAAAACATAAACAGACACAGACTGAGAAAATAAACTTAGGGTTATCAAAGGAGAAGGATGGGAGGGAAGAAAATATGGTGAGTTTGGGTATGACATATACACATTATTATATTTAAAACAGGTAACCAACATGCACCTACTGTATAGCACAGGGAACTCTGCTCAATATTCTATAATAATCTAATTGGAAAAAGAATTTGAAAAAATAGATAAATGTTTACATATAACTGAATCACTTTGCTGTACACATGAAACTAACAACAATGTTAATTAACTATACTTCAGTATAAAATAACAATTGCAAAAAAAGAAAGCTGCAAAAAATTTAAAAATAAAAGAATATGTATCTTCCAAATGTTGACGTACCTTACCTGATTTCAGAAATAGTTTCAGTGAAACAAAGTTTCATCCCAAGTGGATTATTAGATAGGCATGGCCATCATCCTCTCACTCTGTCTACTGCAAAATACTACTAGGCTGAGGGCTCCTATTTGAAATATTGTTTAAGAAAAATGCACAACTGTGGCCAATAAAGAACTCTACAGGGGCCCTTGTCTTCAAGTGAATAATAAAGAACATATTTAATTGAAAAAGGGAACAGTTTATATAACAGAAGAAACTGAAGAAATTTTAGAAAGCAGTGGAAACCTTAATGTTTTATTTATTTATCTGTTTATTTATTTTTGGCCACTCTATAAGGCTTGCATGATCTTAATTCCCCAAGCAGGGATCAAATGGGCCATGGCAGTGAAAGTTCCAAGTCCTAAACAGTGTACTGCCAGGGAATTCTCAGCAGTGGACATCTTAAATACAGCATAAATAATTGTTTTTAATAACAAATTTTATGAAATCAGATTGATTATATTGTTTACAGCAAAAGATGGAGAAGCTCTATACAGTCAGGAAAAACAAGACCCGGAGCTGACTGTGGCTCAGATCATGAACTCCTTATTGCCAAATTCAGACTTAAATTGAAGAAAGTGAAGAAAACCACTAGACCATTAAGGTATGACCTAAATCAAATCCCTTATGACTATACAGTGCAAGTGAGAAATAGATTTAAGGGACTAGATCTGATAGATAGAGTGTCTGATGAACTATGGACAGAGGTTCGTGACATTGTACAGGAGATAGGAATCAAGACCATCCTCAAGAAAAAGAAATGCAAAACAGCAAAATGGCTGTTTGAGGAGGCCTTACAAATAGCTGTGAAAAGAAGAGAAGCAAAAAGTAAAGGAGAAAAGGAAAGATATAATCATTTGAAGGCAGAGTTCCAAAGAATAGCAAGGAGAGATTAGAAAGCCTTCCTCAGTGATCAGTACAAAGAAATAGAGGGAAACAACAGAATGGGAAAGACTAGAGATCTCTTCAAGAAAATTAGAGGTACCAAGGGAACATTTTATGAAAAGATGGGCTCAATAAAGGACAGAAATGGTAGGGACCTAACAGAAGCAGAAGATATTAAGAAGAGATGGCAAGAATACACAGAAGAACTGCACAAAAAAGATCTTCACGACCCAGATAATCACGATGTTGTGATAACCTAGAGCCAGACATCCTGGAATGTGAAGTCAAGTGAGCCTTAGGAAGCATCACTATGAACAAAGCTAGGGGAGGTGATGGAATTCCAGTTGAGCTATTCCAAATCCTGAAAGATGATGCTGTGAAAGTGCTGTACTCAATATGCCAGAAAATTTGGAAAACTCGGCAGTGGCCACAAGATTGGAAAAGGTCAGTTTTCATTCCAATCCCAAAGAAAGGCAATGCCAAAGAATGCTCAAACTACTGCACAATTGCACTCATCTTACATGCTAGTAAAGTAATGCTCAAAATTCTCCAAGCCAGGCTTCAGCAATATGTGAACCGTGAACTTCCTGATGTTCAAGCTGGTTTTAGAAAAGGCAGAGGAACCAGAGATCAAATTGCCAACATCCGCTGGATCATGGAAAAAGAAAGAGAGTTCCAGAAAAACATCTATTTCTGCTTTATTGACTATGCCAAAGCCTTTGACTGTGTGGATCACAATAAACTGTGGAAAATTCTGAAAGAGATGGGAATACCAGACCACCTGATCTGCCTCTTGATAAACCTGTATGGAGGTCAGGAAGCAACAGTTAGAACTGGACATGGAAAAACAGACTGGTTCCAAATAGGAAAAGGAGTGTGTCAAGGCTGTATATTGTTACCCTCCTTATTTAACTTTTATGTAGACTACATCATGGGCTGTACTCTACATGCTGGGCTGGAAGAAACACAAGCTGCAGTCAAGATTGCCGGGAGAAATATCAATAACCTCAGATATGCAGATGACACCACGCTTATGGCAGAAGGTGAAGAAAAACTAAAGAGCCTCTTGATGAAAGTGAAAGAGGAGAGTGAAAAAGTTGGTTTAAAGTTCAACATTCAGAAAATGAAGATCATGGCATTCAGTCCCATCACTTCATGGCAAATAGATGGGGAAACAGTGGAAACAGTGTCAGACTTTATTTTGGGGGGGCTCCAAAATCACTGCAGATGGTGATGCAGCCATGAAACTAAAAGACACTTACTCCTTGGAAGGAAAGTTATGACCAACTCAGCATATTAAAAAGCAGAGACATTACTTTGTTAAGAAAGGTCTGTCTAGTCAAGGCTATGGTTTTTCCAGTGGTCATGTATGGGCATGAGAGTTGGACTATAAAGAAAGCTGAGCACTGAAGAATTGATGCTTTTGAACTGTGGTGTTGGAGAAGACTCTTGAGAGTCCCTTGGACTGCAAGGAGATCCAACCAGTCCATTCTAAAGGAGATCAGTCTTGGGTATTCATTGGAAGGACTGATGCTGAAGCTGAAACTCCAATACTTTGGCCACCTGATGCGAAGACCTGTCTCAATGGAAAAGATCCTGATGCTGGGAATGATTGAGGGCAGGAGAAGAAGGGGACAACAGAGGATGAGATAGTTGGATGGTGTCACTGACTCAACGACATGGGTTTGGGTGGACTCCAGGAGTTGGTGATGGACAGGGAGGCCTGGCATACTGTGGTTCATGGGGTTGCGAAGAGTCGGACATGACTGAGTGACTGAACTGAAATGAACTGATTGTGGAAATCAAAGTTAGGTAGATCCCATGATTTTCATTGTGCTAACTATACTATTAAAAATCACATCACATTTTTTTTCCACATTTCAGTTCTGCTTGGAACAAGTTTGTGATTTTTGGTAAGTCAATAAATTGCTCTGAAATTTAGTTACCCTGCTTGTCAAATTACTGGTTTATCTCTTCAAGTTCAAAATTTATCTAATCACAATATTTTTTCCCTATGCACTTAAAACTATTCATAATGACTTAACTGTTTTTCAAATCAATATTATTTTATAAGTAAGAAATACAAAATAAGCAAGTTTCTTAAACATACACTTAAAAATTTAATATAACCAATCATTTCTGAAAGATGAAGTTACTTATTCCTGTCATTTTCAAATTAATGTTTCATTTATAAAAGAAACTACCTCCTCATTAACTATCAGCTAGTATCGTGATCCTTTTGACTATTAATAATTACTGATATATTCTATTGTCAATCTGCTATGGAAAGAGTGTGATTCTTTATTTTAATCTAGTTAGAGTTTTATTCCATCAGATACATGAGAAGTATCTTTATGTCCCTAAAAATTGGCCTGGTAACCAAAGTATAAAAATCTTTCAGTAAGTTTCAAGATGCTTTTCTCTATTTCAAAAGGCTGCTCATTACTTGACTAAAGATGGTACCATTGAAATTAAATTACAGAAAATGTAACTATGTTGTGGTCCTATTTTCTATAGTATATATTCCATTTTATGTAAAATGTGCTATTTTTTCTGGTTCACACAAAATGTAAAGCACAGACTATATTATTTGTTAAAATGTGTTCTAAAAAATCACCACACTAAATATACTTTATTTTTATTCAGTTTGAGCATAATGTTGTAGCAAAAGTTATAGAAATAACCAATGAAACAAACATTTGACAATTCCCACTCAACAGCCTAAAAGTCTGTAGTTAAGGATGAAAAGATATGCTGTAACTAGATTTATAATATCAAATTTCAGTAAGATTGATATCAACGTGGATTAAAGTCATTTTCAGCAATTTCATTTTTAGCAACTTTACAGAGGTAAGTGGTCGGACTAAGTCATTTTAGGCATACATAAGATAAGTTTTATTCTCACTAGGCAAAGGGTTATAAGCTCTAAAGGAGCTGAATAAAATGGAATGTGAATGGGATTTATCATCAATTTCAAGCAAAGACTCCTTTGAACTAAGAACTAAAGACTGCTTTACATCAAAGGTACAGTTGTAAAGCTGAGGGTTAATAATATGAATCATGACTTTTTGATTTCTTTAAATTATTTTTATGACTCATAATGAGATTAAAAGTTGACATTATTTCCAGAGATCTGAAATGTAGGCACCAAACTTTCATCCAAAATGATCAACTGGAAAACCTTTGTTTAACCATCCTCAGAATTATAGAAAGTAACTGTTACAAATGAAAAATTTTTCATCTTTCAAAACAGTTTGTATAACTTTCTCATCCATGCCAAAAAAAACTTAGTTTGAAAAGAAACAAATGATTATAATTACAATAGCCTATGCAATGGCACCACACTCCGATACTCTTGCCTGGAAAATCCCATGGATGGAGGAGCCTGGTGGGCTGCAGTCCATGGTGTCGCTAAGAGTCAGACATGACTGAACGATTTCACTTTCACTTTTCACTTTCATGCATTGGAGAAGGAAATGGCAACCCACTCCAGTGTTCTTGCCAGGAGAACCCCAGGACGGGGGAGCCTGGTGGGTTGCTGTCTATGGGGTCGCACAGGACTGAAGCAACTTAGCAGCAGCAGCGGCAGCATGCATTGTATCAGAGCTTCCCTGATAGCTCAGTTGGTAAAGAATAGGTCTGCAATCCAGGAGATCCCAGTTCCATTCCTGGGTTGGGAAGATCGGCTGGAGAAGAACCCACTCCAGTGTTCTTGGGCTTACCTTGTGGCTCAGTGGGTAAAGAATCCACCTGCAATGTGGGAGACCTGGGTTTGACTGCTGGGTTGGAAAGATCCCCTGAAGAAGGGAAAGGCTACCCACTCCAATACTCTGGCCTGGAGAATTCCATGGACTGTGCACTCCATGGGGTCGTAAAGAGTTAGACACTTCTTGTAAACGACATGGAACAACAGAGAGGACAACACAAATAAACAAACTGAAAAGATCCAAACTCTTGTATGCTCAGCAAAACTTGGAAACAAAGAAAATATGAAAACTCAAAAATATGGAGCCAAAGGTATTCCTTAAAAAAAAGAGAGAGTAAAAAAAAATCTCTTTTACAAAGGTTCACAAAGTTTAAGCAAGTTTTACATAAAAGAGGATTTCCAAATTATCAGTAAATATATTAAAAGTTCTCAACTTCATTGGTCACCAGAGAAATCCAAAGTATAAGAGTAACAATGTATGACAACATAGCCCCTAGAAGTTAAAATTAACAAAATGACAATAGCAAGTATAAGCCAAGGATTTGGAGAAATCCTTTGTACTCTGTTGTTGGAAAGTGAATTGTTACCAGTTAGAAAACTGTTTGGAATTATCTACCAAAAATGTAGATTCACCTACTGTGTGTGATAGTCACTCAGTTGTGTCTGACTCTTTGCAACCCCATGGACTATAGTTCCCCAGGCTCTTCTGTCCATGGAATTCTCTAGGCAAGAATACTGGAGTGGGTTGTCATGCCCTCCAGGGGATCTTCCCGACTCAGGGATTGAACCCAGGTCTCCTACATTGCAGGCAGATTCTTTACCATCTGAGTTACCAGGGAAGCCTTCTGTATAAGCCAATAATTCACCTCTGAGTTATAAACCCCCCAACCATCCATGCATACATTTATGCAGTATAAGAAACTAACAATATTTATAGAAGTGTTGTTTTTTATAGATGAAAACTAGAGATGTCCAAATTACTACTCACAATAGAATGCATACAGACATGAATGCTAGAAGACAATGAAAAAGGATAAACTACTTACTTAGAATGTAAACAATAACAAGTTGAGTTTGTCTTACCTGTATAATGACATAAAGATACCTGATTTATGATTTCATTTATATGAATGTCACAACATTGAAGACATTTCTTTCATGATAAAGTCAGACTAGTGGTTATCCAGGGGATACTTGCTTCCCAGATGGCAGTAGTGATAAAGAACCCACCTGCCAATGCAGGAGACACAAGAGATGTGGGTTCAATCCCTGTTTCAGGAAGATCCTCTGGAGAAGGAAATGGCACCCAACTCCAGTATTCTTGCCTGCAAAATTCCATGGACAAAGGAGCCTGGTGGCTACATTCCATGGGATTTCAAAGAGTTGGACACAACCAAGCACAGGGAGACATTAACTAGATGAAATATGAAAGAGGCTTCTGTAGTGCTATTAATATTCTGTGTCTTGACCTAACTGGTAGTTTTATAGAGGCTTCTAGCTCGCCACTCAAGATATGTGCATAAGACACATTTACCTGTCTATATCTGTCTGTACCAATAAGGAAGCTCTGTATGCAGTTGTTTAAATAAATAATTCAAGACACATTTGATAAATAAATGAAAGCATGAAACAATGTTTATGATATTTAATGTTTATGTAAGAAAAGTATCAAAATGAGAACATATATTAGTTTACATGTGTATTTTCATAGGAAGGACACAGAAGAATCCATCAATGTAATTAGCTATGGGAAGTAAAGAAGTGGATGGGAAACTGAAGCAAGAATGGGATGAGAGGACACTTTCTATGTACACCTTTTAAAGTGTCATTTTTGAATTTGAACAACGTTAATATATTCACAGCTTGAAAAACCACATAGATGTTCCAAAGATGAAGATACTTGAATTAATTATTTACTATATTTGTTCTTAAAATTGCTAGAATTGAGAGTTGTCTTGTTTTTCCATGAAACATTGCCTCCTTTTTAAAGAATACAACTTCTGTTCAAATCATCCCAACTCTGTCCATGATGGCATCAAATATATACAAATGATTGGTCATTGAATTCTGAATATGAGAGGGAGAGAGAGTTCTTCTTAAGCATAGACATATGTCAATTGTTTTAAGATGCAGTAATGTTTACTTTGACACTGCCGTCACTAAGTTACATTGCCGAAACACCTTCAGATATTCTAACAAATGTTTGACCCTGCAGCGGTGTCTGGGGTCCATGGGCCAACTGGTGATCTATCTCAGCTTTCTATTCAGGGCGCTACCTTTCCACATACATCTTACAAGCTGTATGGGTTTTGATTCAATGATTTGAAGGATATTCTGTTGTCATTTATTTAGAATATTATGGACTGTAAAGAAAGCTGAGCTCAGAAGAATGGATGCTTTTGAACTGTGGTGTTGGAGAAGACTCTTGAGAGTCCCTTGGACTGCAAGGAGATCCAACCAGTCCATTCTGAAGGAGATCAGTCCTGGGTGTTCATTGGAAGGACTGATGTTGAAGCTGAGGCTCCAATACTTTGACCACCTGATGTGAAGAGCTGACTCATTTGAAAAGACCCTGATGCTAGGAAAGATTGAGGGCAGGAGAAGGGGATGGCACAGGATGAGATGGCTGGATGGCATCACTGACTCAATGGACATGGGTTTGGGTGGACTCCAGGAGTTGGTGATGGACAGGGAGGCCTGGTGTGCTGTGGTTCATGGGGTCGCAAAGAGTTGGACATGACTGAGTGACTGAACTGAACTGAACTGAAGGTGTTTGGGATATATAATATATATAATATTAAATATATAAACATATATATTGCTATTGCTACTTTATTAACATGTACTTCTGAAATTTGTATGACTTATTTATTAATATGCATTAATTCATAATTTAATTTGAGCTTTCCTTTACAGTCTAAATGTGTTTTTGTAAGCATCTGTTACTTATTTTGTTAACCTGCATCTTTGGTTGTGTTGAGATTAATTTAAAGAGAGTTGTTTTTTCCTTATTTGGAGCAAATATTTGGGGTCTTTCAGTGACTTATATAGTGTGGAAAAATGAAACTATTTTTATACACAAAGGAGAGCATCCACAGGAATTTCTAAATGTTTTATTGACATGAATGATTAATGAGGGTTTCCCTGAACAGCTCAGTTGGTAAAGAATCTGCCTGCAATGCAGGAGATCCCGGTTTGATTCCTGGGTTGGGAAGATCCCCTGAAGAAGGGAAAGGCTACCCACTCCAGTATTCTGGCCTGGAGAATTCCACGGGATTGCAAAGAGTCAGACACAACTGAGCTCACTTCACTTCATAATTAATGAAGGGAGCAGGTACAAGGTAGCAGTAGTATTGGCCTGAAAGGAGTAGGGCAAAGAGTGTTGTCAGGGAGCCAGTTACTAGAAAGTTGTGCTGAGTTTCCACATCTTAACGAGTGTGTAAATGTCAGAGGTAGTTTATGATGGTGGAGACTTCAACATGGAGTCACACAGGGTGGCTTATATGCGGTGGATTAGAAAACAGAAGATCCCAGTTCTCCGTCTACTTCTATTACTAGTTAGCAATGCGACCCTTTGGAATATCACCTAACATCTCTGAGATTCCTTTATATAGAGTTCCTTTATCTCTAAAGCAAAGGAATGAAACTCTTAAAGTCCCTTTAGGCTCTCATGTGGAAAAAAGCAAGTCTTTCCACACAGGATTACATTTCTAACTCTCATTATAATTAAAAAATAAATTTTGAGATGCTGGATTAAACTAGCTAAGATTTGTTAACTCTATCCTGAGGACAAAGTTAAAGGCATCTGGGAGCTAGCTGACTAATATTCTAGGCCTGGCTTTCATGCAATCGGCTACTTTGGGCAAACTTATGCATTTGTATAAGGATTAGGTTCGTTTTCTGTACTGTCAATTTAGCTAGGTCATCCTTGAATTTTCTATCAGGAATAATATTGGTTATTCTCTTTGCTTTTTTCCAGCAAAACAACTCAAAGAAATAATCTGAGTCCCTCAACATATAGTTCTAGTTCCCAAAATATTACAGTGAGGAGTTTTGACAGGGTTGTACCAGAAAGAAATAATACACTGGGGCATTTCATGTGAATTATTCCAAAAAAGCCTGGCTCCGTTATCAGGCTTTATGAAAATGAAACATAAATTTAAAACCTTAGGTAATTATTTATCTTCTATAGACCTTCATTTATCTTCTATAGATCTATATTTATCTTAGACCTTCATCTGTTACAAGAAGGTAAAGAGAAGGGAAGAGTAAGGAACCGAAATGAGTAGCCCATATCAATTAGACAAAATGAAGAACTAAAACAATTATCAACTACTTACACATTCATAACCAATATGGCATGTATTATGAGTGAACTACTAAAGACAGTGACTTTTAAACCAACCATTTATCTTTTCATTTTAAAATGTAAAGCACAAACATGAAAGGACTAGAAATACTTTATTTGATGGAACTGTATGAACAGATGAGAGTTTAGTTAACAATTTTCATGTGCTATTTCATTGTAAGTTCAAGCAGATACACCGTAACAACATTGTTAATATTGTTTACAGCATAATTAATTTGTCTAATTACAAGAACCTGTCATATTTTATTTTTATTTATTTATTTTTTTCATATTTTATTTTTTATCAAATAGTTTTCATGATGAGAATGAAAGAGACCATAATATAATGTAGAAAAGCACTCAGAGGAACAAGTAGTGCCACATTCAAAAGTATTCTTTTAGACACTTTTTTGTCATGTCCATATTAAGATATTTTCTGTCTCCACGGTACATCTGTGAGGTATAAGGTTGTTTGTCCAGAAATCCTTATTTTGCACATGGGAAAAATAAGCACAGAATGTTTAGCAAATTTTCCAAGGCCACATACTGTGTCAGGATAGCACTGGGAACAGAATTTATCTCTGATATTTTTCTTATATGGCCCAGTGCCTAACACGGTGCCTTAGAAAGAGTAAAATGCTCAACAGTCATTGAATGTAAAGAATGGATGGATAAACCATTCTTTTCTATGAAATTGAGAAAACCATCATATTTTCTCTCTATTCCTTTAGTCATTAAACTGGACAAGCTGGAGGAGTAGTTGAGCAATAAACTTCATCCAGTGTCCTACCCACAAGTTTTCACTGTTACAAGAAGAGGCTTTATAAGATGGTACCATCTGATTGGTACTGAAGTTACACACTTTCAGGCAGCCCTCCATATGGAGTGGCATTAATCTTGGTTCATCATATCACTGGCTTTTGCCGTATAAGTTAGGTCTACCAGCCAGTGGCCAAGATTAATTATTCACAAAAGTCACTGAAAATTCGTTATTAATAATTAACATGTTACTGATGCACTAGCCTAATGATATTCCAATGAAACAGTGTTCTACATCTTGGACCTAAAGAACTTAGTTTCAGTCCTTGAAAATAAATCACTTGGCTAGTACTGGCTCTGGCTCCTTCGGACTTTGCTGAAGATGATTAAAAAGCCAGAAAGAGTAATTCAATTTACTTCCTGAGTTAATGTGTCATAAGTTAAATTGCTACTGTAAACATAATAAAGGTCACAGTGGCATGACATTTATTCATTTATTTATTTAGACTGTACCACGTGACATGCAGGATCTTCGTTCCCTGACCAGGGATCAAATCTGTGCTCCCAGCAGTGGAAGTGTGGAATCCTAACTATTGTACTGCCAAGGAATTCCCTGGCATGACTTTTATTGTTGATAGAAAAATGTAGTTAAAAAACATAAGTGTTTATATCACCGAGAGACAAAGGATGGCAAAAGTATAGCTGTTTTCCCCAGTAATGCATCATCAAATAAGTTACAGATTGTTATTCATTTCATTAGCACTGGTAACTAATTACCGAAAAAACAAGTAAGATATCTCATGGAAAACTTAATGGTTAAAATGTGTTCCTTCCACTTTGATGACATTTATATTTTTTTTGTTTTGAGCAATAAAACCTATTTAACTCCATAGAATGATCCTATTAAAGTGAAATGAAAATCCTCTTGCATCTGTCACCCAAATTTGGTGACTGATCTAAAATTTCATCCAGGTGACCTTTTACTAGGGCACAGTCTGGAGAAATCTGGCTAGTCTACATCTCATTTGCTTATATTTAAACAAATGATTCACCAGACTTGCCTAATTGGATGGCATATTTCCACTGGAGTGAATTTCCTAATTGTAATTCAAGACAAATCTTAGGGATAAGATTCATCAAGCCTTTCCGCTCCATCTTATGATGTCTAAAGTTCAGAGATATTTTGAGCTCTAAAAGAGCATTACAAGGAACTTAAAGCATTCTTTGGTGAAACTATTACCCATTTTTAGAGAAGAGTCACAAGTAAAATAGATATATATACAGAAATAAAATTAAACTATAGAATATCAACATATTGGGTAAACTGAGTTTAGATACCTACATGATGCAAAAGAGCAGCTTTTGTATAAGCTACTAAAGCCTTTAAACTTAAAGCATTAGTCTGTGTTTTCACGTAAAAGTCAATATCTAACTGAATCCAGAAATTTCATTTTGTAATTGTGTCAATCATGTTTAAAAGATCATTTTTAAGCAAAATTTAAATTAGTTTGTGAACAACTTTAAAGTGACTGGAAATAGAAAAATACAAGCACCCACACCCAGCAGCAAACAAACGACAGATTCTTGAGCGCCAGACCCTCCAACTTGTCTGCTTATCATTCAGTATCTCTGCTCACCCTTTCTACACCAGGCAGAAGAGTAAAATATTTTCAAAGAAATCCCCTGGACTACATGATTTCAATTGCCTGTGTCACTGTAGACAAACAAAAGATCCTATTTTCAAAGTTCTAAAGCGATTTGCAAGGGCTGTGCGTATGTGTCTTATTGTCGTTGATGCTTCTGTCCTGGAGAATTTGGTTGGCCAGAGCTCTCTCCGGGGTGGTGCACAGGAGTGACAGGAAACTGAAATCCATAGCCATTGTATCCATCCAAGTAGACACACTGGAAGAAGCTGATGGGGGCTAAGAAAGAGAGCATGATGATTTATTAAAAAAAAAACAACAACAACAACTAGAATGTGATTAGGAACAGAGGTAAAGCATTGTGAGGCAGTCTAATTCAACGCATATGGGCATGGGTTCCACAGACAGACAGTCTTTGCAACAGCCAGCATTCTGTCAACCAACCACAGACTTCTTGCAGCTGGCCAGGAAAGAGAACGATAATTGCAGCTTGCAGTATGTGGAATATGGGGCGGGGGAAGCTAGTTAAATCCACATGAGTCTAAGAGCTTAGGAAGTAGAATAGAGCCAAGTGTGGGTAGAAAGAAGCTAAGGGAGACAACAAGGGATTATTTTGATTTCATCACCCATGATGTCAGCTGACTTTAATCACTGAGCTTTTTCACTGATGAAAATGGTTTGGAGAAATCTTGAATTTAGTTCTTCTTTCCTCTTTATCTTATCCAGAATTGTTTTCTATTTTGTTTTAGCCTCAAAGAGGGTCAGTAACACAACCCTCGCCCCTGCACCCTCGCCAAGTTTGTGAGAGTCTAGGGTTAGGGGTTGGACAGGCTGCAGAGAAGGAAAGCAGTAATGCTGGGCCTGCATGAAGGAGAAATGGCAGAGCCAGTACTCAAAGGGGCAGAGACCACCAGAATCAGGCTACCTTCCAGCTGAGCCTTCTCGTTCACAGGCACTGTTCTGACATTTATTTTATTGATGCCAAATGGTTGTGAGTGAAAATATCATTGTAGCTGGACATTCTAGATCTTCTATAAAAGGCTCATGAATGTCAAACTATAGAACTGTTTTATGGAAAGATGAAAATATTGTTTTGCTATGGTAAATCCCCCAAGTGAACTGAAAATATTTGACACTTTTGTTTTTTACTAAAAAGTGGAATTATTTTATTTACTTACTTTTATTTAAAATTTTTATTTTGAGATCATTTAAGAGTTACATGAAGTTGTAGGAAATGATGCAAAGAGAGCCCATGTATCTGTCACCTAGTGTTCAACAATGGTAACATCTTTGAGAAACGAATGATACTATAATATCCCAACCAGGAGATTGACATCAATATAATCCACTTATCTTTAATAATTATTTATGAAATAAGAGATTTTGAGTATTATGTGATACAGCCACAAATTGTTACAAGTAGGTGAACAACTGGGAAAGCATTGCTATATAAATCAAAAACATGCTTAGATTGACTTTATGGATTTTGCAACCATATCTGAAAGTATTAAGACTACTTATTTATTACTTATTTCATACAACATGATATAAAAAGGATTATAATTTGTTATCCCTCATCTGTTGCAGTAGCCGCAGCATCTAAACAGTACTTAAAACATAGTAGGCTCTTGATAGTTTTTCAATGATTCGCATATATTAATATAACAGGAAGTGTTTGCTATTATAGAGGTCATTTTTGTAATTTCCTTCAGAAATACATTTAAGAAGGATTGTGGAATCCAGAGAACATTATTGACATTATTTCCTCAGATAAATGTCTATTTTTTATTTCAAAAGCATTATGTGAAGCTAACTTTGGTTATACTTATTTAAAAAATTCCTTCCTTTAGTCTGTGCAGCAATGACTTTTATGCATATGTGAATTCAAGATGTATTGCTTTACCATCTGAAGAAAAAATGTCTAATTTGGATGTGCTGGAATAATAAGAAAATAGGACATTGAATTTTGTAACTGCATATGAATATTGATTGCATTATAAAATCAACGATCCCAAAGATTGAATATTAACAGCCTGCCATATATCAAGGAAAGTTAAAAGGAAATTTGAATCTTAGAAGTGAGTTTCTAAGCAATTGAATTGCTGAGACCTATTTCTATATTTTTTTTTCGTTTTGAGGTAAAAAAATCTCACCGTATCACTTCAGCTGTCTTTTCATAAAGCAGACAGTAACACACATTTAAGCACAGATTCAGTTAGGGTGTTCAGGATCAGAGCTGTGTAAAATGGTTTGCAATAAATGCCACTTCAGTCATGACTTTGTAATTCCTCCAAATATGTGCCTCTTGACTGACATGAAAAGTGCAGAACTCCTCTTAGAAATGTAAGTGACCTACTTTAATGTTACTCTTCATGTATGTGCTACAAATCTTTTTCTTCTAATGATGGTTTTCTTAAGAGAGTCTAAACTTTCAGTTTATATGTACCACCTACAGAATGCCTTAGTGGTTTTAATCATTTTTTTTTAACTTACTTTTCTGCTTCTTTGTGGAAGATACATCTTCAGCTTCTTCTAGTGGATACAAAAATATGAAAGTAATTACCTTGTACATTCATAGTTATTATACAAATATGTAGGGAAATAAAAAATGTCTTAAAAGATATACAATATGAAAGAAACAGGAGCTATTCTCCCTCCTTATAATAAATTCTAGGGTCTTATTCAGATTCTGTTCAGTCTTAAACTACAAACTTTAGCAGGTTAAGAGCCAGTAATAGAAGAGGAGGCAATGAAAGAAAAGAAAGGAAAATGCTACAGGCAATTGTTCACATAGAAACTGGTCCTGATGTGCTGCATGTTAATGGAGGGCTGGCTTGACACTCATTCCTTTCTTTGAAGAGTTTTTGATGCTCAGAGTTATAATATGGTAAGGATGGAATCTTGCTATGAAACAGATGTGTTAATCAAAATAATTTTAAACTTGTGAGAGACATGAGTTTTAATGGTCATCCTTGTCATGGAAGAATAGCAGCAGGCTCATATCCTGCACCCTTTCCTTTTCTCAGGTGACTCAAGGACTCCTTTGCTGAAGTGATATGCACCATGTGTCTATCTAATGAAGGATAAATGACATTATTCATTTGAACCCCTTTCCCCAGGTTAGAAGTTCTTAACTGGTGTACACAGACAAACTTTCACGAGTTTCTTACAAACCTATGGAATGTTAAGATATGAACGTGTGTGTGTGTTTCATCTGAAGTAGGTTTTAGATTTCATCAAATTCTAAATGAGTTCAAAAAACTTCCTAATCTGTATAATAGGCTCCAGTTTCATCCACCTCATTAGAACTGATTCAAATGTATTCTTTTTAATGGCTGAGTAATACTCCATTGTGTATATGTACCATAGCTTTCTTATCCATTCATCTGCAGATGAAGCCTATTATACAGAGTGAAGTAAGCCAGAAAGAAAAACACCAATACAGTATACTAATGCATATATATGGAATTTAGAAAGATGGTAACAATAACCCTGTATACGAGACAGCAAAAGAGACACTGATGTACAGAACAGTCTTTTGGACTCTGGGAGAGGGAGAGGGTGGGATTATTTGGGAGAATGGCATTGAAATATGTATAATATCGTATATGAAACGAGTCGCCAGTCCAGGTTCAGTGCCTGATACCGGATGCCTGGGGCTGGTGCACTGGGACGACCCAGAGGGATGGTATGGGGAGGGAGGAGGGAGGAGGGTTCAGGATGGGGAACACATGTATACTTGTGGCGGATTCATTTTGATGTATGGCAAAAGCAATACAATATTGTAAAGTTAAATAAAATAAAATTAAATTAAAAAAAAAAACAACTTCCTTCTCAAAGTGTGATTCATGAACCAGTAGTTCTAACATTACTTGGGAAACTGACATAAACACAGTTATTTGTCTCCAATATCAATTTATTTCATTTCAAAAATATTTCCAAATGCTTTGTATATAAAGTTGTTTGAGAAGTTATGTTCTAGAAGTAAAAAAAAAATTAAGTTATTGTTCTTAATAACTGTTTTATAAAACCCTCCACATTTTAGTATTCAAAAATATCATAAGTGTAAATCATCTCATAAGAATCAAAAACCTATTCTCTTGTGTCTTTTCTCAAAGTGCTGTTTTCCACACTATTAATTAATTCCAGACACTGCCACAAAACTTGTATTTTGATGACAAGAGCACATCTTAGGCAAACTCTTACTGTCCATAGGCAAGTCTGAAAGTAGAATAGAAAATATCTATCATATAACAAGCCAAATTAGGAAGCCAGGAAACCCTTCAGGAAAAAAAATGCATTAAATTAAATTAGTTGAAAACCTGACAATACAGATGAATAAATTTAGTCCTGGAAATACTCGCCTAAGGTCATGTATCTGGTTGTAGCAAATTTTTCTGAGGTTTGAGGTCAGTCTTCCCTCCCTCTCTCTCTTCCTCCTTCCTTCCATCTTTTCTTTATGCTATTATTGCTAATATAGGCAAGTTATCTCAATTTTTCTTAATAAACACATGTCAATATCATATTTGAACATTTACATGGTCCTCCTTCTGTCAAACATTTTTGAAATTATGATTTTGAAATATTTCTCTTATAATCTTATTGGCCTACAAATTATTTAATAATTACTTGTAAATAAATCAGTGTCCAATTAGTCTTAAATATATAGAGATATACAGAGATATATAATACATACAGATGTATAATATATATGTATAGCATGTTTTATATATATATACACACACACACATATATGTTTTCCAAATAATGTACAAAAGCTGTTTACAGATAAGTGTACCATCTAAACTTTGCTTAGGTAAAGTTGAGAACCAGAATAGTTAAATAAAACAGATAGAAAAACATTTACAGATGAGAAAACTCATAGTGAACTGAAGATAACAATCTTACCTTTAGCTTTCTTTGAAGTTGGTACATCTTCAGAATCTTCTTCTAGAGAGTAAAGAAAGATGTATCAATTTATGACCTATTTCCCAAAGAGGAGATACTGTATTTAGGGGGTTTTAAGAGATAGAAGGTCTCAATCTATAAATTCAGCATCAAGTATCTCTATGAACAAGAACTTTCTACCAAATAAGGCAACTTGCCTGACTGGGACAGAGAGTAGGGAGGAAACAGATGCTGTGCCAGGCCTGTGGTCAGCAGGCCAGCAGTCTGGTGAGGGCAAGCAGGACCTGCAGTGATCCTTGCAAAAGTGCCTGTCCTCCTCTGACTCCTAACACTACCTCCCCAAACCACAATAGCTTTTGGAATTTAGGGAATTTTAGGTAAATAAATTTATACACATATGGCAGATCAAGAGGAAATACTCCATCCACATCTTTTGTTAGCTGACTTCTGATGATTGTAAAGACAATGAAATGGCATTAAAAAGTTGAACAAAAGCTCAGGCATAAACAATGACCCTTCAGGTGCATTACATATATTGCATGGTCTTTTGTGAAGTCTACTTAAAAGATACATAGTGGAATAATGTGGCAGTAATTTTAAGTAGGAGATTATTCTAATACATGATTAATTAATCATTAATAAAGATCATTAAAATGATCATTACATATTTATATCAAATTTTTAGCACTTATGATTGAAAAGAGGGTCAGTTTTATATTATTTATTCAGATTTTGCATAACAGCTATTCATAAATAGTTAGAAAAGGGATAAATAGGTTAGTATGCAAATTTTCTTTGGTAGAACAGAAATGTGACCTTTGGGAAGAGATATTACTATGTAAAAGAATAAAATGGGGAAAAACAAAACTATTAGCATTTTTTATGATGAATTATTGAAGTTTCAACCTAATTAGTTTTAAAAATATTTAAATATAGGTTTAACCCAGTTAAATATTGGATTAAGTGGCCTTAAACTGTCCTATCAACAGTTATAAATAAAATAATGGTATAAATGATTAAATTATATTTTAAAGTAACATAATATTTTAAAAAAATCAGAATTCTTAGATGAATCAAATAATGATCATATTTGTGTAGTAAAAATCTGCTAATTTCTATGGAAGATGTTTACAAAATTAAATGGTGCAAGGTCCTTGTGCAAGAAAAACGCCTATTATTTCTGTAGATAGTAAGTAAGTAAGTAAGTAAGTAAGTAAGGTTGCTCAGTCGTGCCTGAATCTTTGCGACCCCCTGGACTGTAGCTCACCAGGCTCCTCTGTCCATGGGATTCTCCAGGCAAGAATACTGGAGTGGGTTGTCATTTCCTTCTCCAGGGGAACTTCCGGACACAGGGATCGAACCCAGGTCTCCCACATTGCAGGCAGACGTTTTAACCTCTGAGCCACCATAGTAGTACACTTAAAACCAAAGCACTTATTCTCTGGATCTATTTGTTACCCCCAGGGAAATAAATGTGGATAGAAGAAAAACCTTATCTTACTCTCTTTCCAAAAATTGCTTTTTTGACCCAGAGTAAACTAACTACAGGTGATAGAAACTGGCAAGAACTGAGTCACCTGTCAACTGCTCAGACTAACCTGATGGAGAACAGAGACACAAGCTAAGCAGCAAGCCCTAGGGCACTTGCCCTAGAAACACAATCTCAGTGTAAGTAACCTAAGAGTAACCGGAATTTACTGAAGGAGGATCAATTCATGGGATTTTCATTGCTCAGAATACAAACAAACAAACAAAAAACCACTCACACACACACAAAACCCTGAGAAAGGCTCTACAGCCCATTTACTCTTATAACTTGTGCCTTCATTGGGCAAGTGATGGTTTGGATGAAATATTCAGTACTTGACTCTGAATGGGTACAGTCATTATTATAAAAGAAGTATCAAAATGTGCCAGGGAAATTTTAGGGAATGACTTGTTTTAATGGGAGGGGTAATCAGAAAAGTATTTTATAAAGAAAGTCTAACTCGAAACAAGCTCTTTCATACAGAGGAGATTTTGACTAAAGGAGACCGTAAGCTTAAAGTGAAGGCTATCAGATGAAGAAAGACTAGATCCAGCAAAAGAAAGAGGCTATTCAAGAAGCACAGGGAACACTGAAGAGGGTGGGAGAACCACATCTGGAAAAGCTGGATAGGATTGTCACGTGCGAAGTTTTTATAGGTCAGGCTGAGTTGTCTCTACATAATGTCACAGCAAGTGGAAGTTGTTCAAGAGAAAAATAATAGTTTAGATGTGTTTAGTAGAGATGACAAAACTAGAATATGTGAGAATGGATTCAGAGAAAGAAATAGGGAATGCATTTTCATAGTCCACCCAGAAACCAGTGATGTCTGCAACTAGGAGTCTCTGAAGAAGTTGAAAGTAAATGAGGCTTTGTATGTAGAGTTAAATGGAATTGAATACTGTGAGTGCAAGAGATGACTACAAAAGCGGTAACATTGTTTTTACTAAGGTTGAAGAAAGATGGTGGTGCCATTCCCAGCAGTGAGGAAAACCTAAGAAGCACTCATTAACTGGGGATCATGAAAAGTTAATTTTTCTATGAGTTCAGTTGTGGTGTTGGCCAGTCATGAAGTTTCAATATCTAGAATGAAGCAAGACAAGGAAGGCAAGATATCTGGAAAAGTTTAGAAGAGATATGCATTGTATTAATGGACAAAACTGGGAGGGTTGAGACATCACTTTTAATGACGGCAATAAGAGTTAATATTTACTAACACTTAAACCATCTTCTGGGTCCTATTAAGTAATTTTACATGTACTGGCATATTCAATCCCTACAGCACTTCTCTACATAGATTCTCTTATTTTAAATCTCCTGTATAGACAGAGTAGAGAGGGGTTAAGTACTGCCCAAGGGCATAAAATGAGTGACTGGCAGGGCTAGGGCATGAACTGCAACCTGCTGGGTCAGAGCTGCTTGAATAAAGATTTACATTTAATTCACAAAGAGTGCACTGTAACCTGCCCTCCTTTGCTCTAAGCACGGATACTAACACATTTCACCTCCTCAGCAAATCTGTGAGAAGGTACTATTATCATTCCCATTTTACAGAAGGGCTCATTAAAGTCTAGAAGGTTCCAGAGCTAGGAAGTGGGAAAATCAGGATTCAGGCTTCAGCAACCCACTTTGGGTTCCAGAGACTGTGCTGTTCACCACTAAGCAACCCTACCTCTCAAGAATGGCCTTCTAAACTCAGTCTTCTCTGATTCTAGAACATTATATTGCTGTTAGCATTATATTGTTTAACAAGCAGCAGCCAGAAGGCTCAGACAGAGTCAATTCACACGAGTCATGCACTTGTGCAGAGCGGAGATGAAGCAGTGTTTCTGTAAGTATATTCCTCTGCTCTTTCAACAATCTGTTCTCCTTTGGTGTGGATGAATAGAAGAGTCACCTAGCTGTCTTTGGAAACACTAATGAAGAGTAAAAGGCAATACCTGTTCTGTTTGCCTAACCACTTCAATTTAACCATATCCCAAACAATGGAGAATAAAAATGTATTCTTTTGACTTTCAAATTGAGGATTCCATCCTATATTTTCATAGAAACTGAATATCACATGGAGTTAAAGCCTGAAGATGTGGTGAAGAATTGGTGGGAAGCTTTGTCCAGAAGCGTGGCTATAAATGAAAGCATAACAAAAGCACAAGAGCTTCAGGAACAGAAAGGGTAAGAGACATTTTATACAAGGGAGTCATCGGAAGATATTTGTCAGCAGGAGGAAGAGGACCTTTTAAAGTGAGAAATGAAAGTGCGGGATTGAGGGAGCACGATCAGGGGAGACAAGAAAGGACAGAGTCAAGGAGGACATGAAGTGATGAATCTTGGCAGAAGCAAAGCTTCTTCACTTGAGCTTGAGAGGGTAGTGGTGGGTAAAAAAGTGAAAAGGAGAAAAGAGATTGTATTTTGGAGAGAAGCAAAATGTTAAAGGATACACATTGATGGCACATATTGTGTATTTTTGTTATTTTTACAGATAACATTTTTCTGTGTAGTGCCCAGTCTGCTCTGCATATTCTTAGCAAACAGGATAAATAAATAAAACCTATCTAAATAATGCATGTGTGTACCAGCCGTTACTGTTTATTTCTACTGACAGTCTATTCTGATTGGTGTAGAGTTTCAAGAAATGCTCATAGGTAAGCATCTGGCATCCTGAAGCACAGACACAAAAGTAGCTTAGCATGGATTTTTGTATTCTTCTTCACTTCTCTCACTTTACCTTATTCACAGCATTGCCTTGTGTCTGCAGACTTATTGAAAGCTTCAGATTATTTTCTCAACTGATTTGCTGGATTATGTGTAAATAGCTTGATAGAATATTATATTCTAAGAGTTTATATTTTTTCAAGACATCCTAAGAATCTACAGTAGTTCCAGGCAACAGTTGACGGCCAGTTTATTTTAGCTATCAGGTGTGAATAGCTCCTTCTACACATGCTATTATTTAAAATGGTCAGGAGTTTTAAAGAAAATTAACTGCTACACTGAGCAATATCCACAGATTCCCGGAATTGACCACAGGGAGTAATAAAGTATGCAGAGACAGTTCACATTTGGAACCTTGCACACAGTGAAGCCAAGGGTATTCAATAAACGTGTACAATCCTTTCTGAGTGTCTATCCTGTCACTCTAAGGACAAGGCATCACTGTCTTGAGGGCAGTGTTAGAACAACTTAACATCACCAGTAGATGAATGAGGCCACACTGCTGGTACCCAAAGACTAATAATGGGCAGTGACAAACACTTCACCAACTGTGCCTTCTACACTGGCTTTCTCTGCGCTGTGCCATGCTAAGTCCCTTCAGTTGTGTCTGACTCTTTGTGATCCCCTGGACTGTAGCCTGCCAGGCTCCTCTGTCCATGGGATTCTCCAGGCAAGAATACTGGAGTGGGTTGCTGTGCCCTCCTCCAGGGGATCTTCCCAGCCTGGAGATGGAACCCACATCTCTTATGTCTACTGCATTAGCAGGCAGGTTCTTTACCACTAGCACCACTTGGGAAGCCCTGGGGACTTTCTTGGGGGTCTAGCACAAAGAGGGATCAGAGGGAGTGAGCCCAGCAGATAGTACCTATTTAGAAGGCTTCAGTCAAAAGTAACTGCTTCTTTTTTTTTTTCTTCCTGGAACAAAATCTCCATGAATTTTATCACTCATGTCTAAAAAAGTGGGATTGCTTTAAATCCACACCAAAATAAGTGAGATTTTTAAATTATTATTTTATCTCATTTTTTCATCCATTTTGACACAAAAGGCTTATAAGCAAAGCCTGTGTCTAACTAGGGAAGTAACCTTTTATCATCATTATCACCCTCATTATCATCATCATCCTCACAGACAGCAATTAATGACCACTTACTTTGCACAAATCACTTGTGAACTCTATTTTCTTACTTAATCTTCCCAAAGAGGTAATTTTAGTATCATTATTCACATTCAAAACATAAGGCCACTGAGCACAAAGATGTTAAGCAATTTACCCAAACTTTTAAGTCAGGATGGGAACTCAGTCCATCTAAAGCCAGTTTCCCTGTTATCAGCCACTACCCTATGAGGATGTTTGTATTTCTACCATGTATTCATTTCTAAATTGTTTTAAGGAAACCTGCACTGATATTAGTATCCATCAAGAGTCCATTCCAGCAAACAATCTCTAACAATAGTCCATTTCAGCAAGGGGCATCCAAAAAAAAAGGAGTCAATAATTTTATCTTGAATTAAGTTTTCATCCATATACTAAAAGGAAGTGTGTTTTCTTTTTTTTAAACGTTTGTGTCTATATATATTAACTGAGGATGAGGATGGTTTGCTTGAAAGAAGATTAAATTAAGGCTTCTATGGGTCAAGCTTTCTACAATTTTAACAACAGATTTAGTTTTGTACAATTGTCTAGAACTAGACTATCAGATATTTTACTTTTTAATTGAGAAAAATAAGGCATGAACCTTGGTTAAACTGAGATTTGTGGGTGACATTAAAAATACTATTAGGCACAAATACTTCTGATAATATGGTAGATAACAACAACTATGAGAGCACATCTTTTGTTGCAGTGCTGGACTCAGAAGACATAAAGAAAATCTCCAAACAGAATCCTTCCTCCTGCCCCAGAAATAGGGGAGAAGTCCTGCTGATACATGAAGGGTGAGGTCATCCTGAGGACAAGTGATGACATTAAAACTGGAACTCAAAAACTAAGTGTGCAAAGAGCAAAGTGAGAGTGCAGGGCTAAGATCCTTTTTTATGCCAGGGATGGTAGGATGAAAATATAACTGACCCAGGGGTTTTTGAGAAGATAACAGCATTACAGTATTTAAATCTCCTCCAAATCCCACCATAAGAACAGATAGCAAAAACTACAGGCAATGTTTAAGACAAAATGAAATGCACCCTAAAATACTTGTGGATGGGGACAGACAGTCAAAACCCCACAGGGATCATTGTTTCCAGAAGAGAAAGCATAAGGACATAATGGGGATTCTGAGAAACCTGAAAATAAGGAACCCTCCTACAGCCAGCAGGTATTTTCTGAAAAGTGAGAGAGAATAATTTTTGATCATCAGCTAAAACTAAGAGGGACTCTGCCCAGTGTTCAGCAGGTGAGCATACAGGGTTCACCATGAGTCTGGGTGCTCATGCCATCAGATACTCTATGACCTTGGGAAACTGGTAAGCTTGTGCTGACTCCCAAGATGGGGCACCTCAGATGGGAAGAAATTGCTAGGAGTGGAATAAACTTGAACAGGACAGGGACAATAGAGACAAAGAAAGATAAGGTCAGATAGAAATGAAGGAAAGAAAAACAATGTGATTTCATAAAGTCTCAAACACAGAAAAGACCATCGTGAGTGAGAGTCCAAAGAAACAACAAACAACAAAGTTATATCACAAAGCACTTCATATTCAAATTTTTATATATATGAATGTTTTAAGAAATATAAATTTATAAATAAGAACAAGCAACAGGTGATTGTGAAAATAACAAGTAAGATTTTAAAATAACTATTATAAGAAAAATATAAATTAGAGGGTTCAAGAAATAATTACTGAATATATGTTGAAGTGAAGTGAAGTCGCCCAGTCGTGTCTGACTCTTTGCGATCCCACGGACTGTTGCCTAACACGGTCCCCCGTCCATGGGATTTTCCAGGCAAGAGTACTGGAGTGGATTGTTAGAATGTATCAAATTACACTACATATGGCACAGAGACAAAAGAAGATGAAAAACAAGATCAGATCAGATCAGTTGCTCAGTCGTGTCCAACTCTTTGCGACCCCATGAACTGCAACACGCCAGGCCTCCCTATCCATCACCAGCTCTCGGAGGTCACTCAGACTCACATCCATCGAGTCAGTGATGCCATCCAGCCATCTCATCCTCTGTCGTCCCCTTCTCCTCCTGCCCCCAATCCCTCCCAGCATCAGAGTCTTCTCCAATGAGTCAACTCTTCACATGAGGTGGCCAAAATACTGGAGTTTCAGCTTTAGCATCATTCCTTCCAAAGAAATCCCAGGGCTGATCTCCTTCAGAATGGACTGGTTGGATCTCCTTGCAGTCCAAGGGACTCTCAAGAGTCTTCTCCAACACCACAGTTCAAAAGCATCAATTCTTCGGTGCTCAGCCTTCTTCACAGTCCAGCTCTCACATCCATACATGACCACAGGAAAGACCATAGCCTTGACTAGGCGAACCTTTGTTGGCAAAGTGATGTCTCTGCTTTTGAATATGCTATCTAGGTTGGTCATGCTATCTAGGCTGCAGTCACCATCTGCAGTGATTTTGGAGCCCAGAAAAATAAAACTTAAAAGAGGTGTTAAAGAGAATAAATAATATACATACCCAACACATTCCTAATCAGCAGAAAAAAAATGAAGACACAATGTTTGAAGAATAAAGGCCATTAATCCCTCAAATTGGTAAAAGAAAAAAATGTATACTGGAAGCATTTCACAATAAAAAGAAGCTCTTATTCCAATAAACGTGACTGAAACTGCAGCAGATAAAAGGCAAAGAGAAAATATTTAAAGAAGCCAGAAATAAAAGATAGATCACATAGGAAGGAATGACAATTCGACTGATAACAGAATTCTCCCACCTCAGTGGAAGAAGGAAAATCAAGACAGTGGAATATTACACTGAAAATGTTCAAAGAGTGATGACTGGTGACCTAGATATGTGGCTAGCAGAAGGCTCTCAGGAATGAGGGTTACTTAAAGAGATTGTCAGAGAAATGAAAACAGAGAATATTTTCCACCAATAGGTTTTGCTCAAGGCACTTCTAAAGAAGATGCTCTTGAAAGAAGTAGGACAGCAAAAGAAATTCAGAGATGCAAAAGAAATGGTAAATAGTGACACTGGTAAACATACAGGTAAAGACAAACACATACTGATTGAAAAAATAATAATAAAATCTGACATTCATACAGTTTAAAGGCTAGAACTAAAAATACTGAACAAAACTAGCATGTAAATCAGGATTAGAAATTCTAGAGAAACATCTACTTCTGCCCCATTGACTACACTAAAGCTTTTGACTGTGTGGATCACAATAAACTGCGGAAAATTCTTAAAGAGATGGGAATACCAACCACCTTACCTCTCTCTTGCAAAACCTGTATGCAGGTTAAGAAGCAACAGTTAGAATCTTAAACAACTAACTGGTTCCAAACTGGGAAAGGAGTATAACAAGGCTGTATATTGTCACTCTGCTTATTTAACTTAATGCCAGGCTGGATGAATCACAACTGGAATCAAGATTGCTGGGAGAAATATCAACAACCTCAGGTATGCACATGATATCACTCCAATGGCAGAAAGTGGAGAGGCACTAAAGAGCTTCTGAATGAGGATGAAAGAGGAGAGTGAAAAAGCTGGCTCAAAACTCAACATACAGAAAACTAAGATCATGGCATCTGGTCCAATCACTTCATGGCAAACAGAAGGGGAAAAAGTGGAAGCAGTGACAGATTTTATTTTTTTGGGCTCCAAAATCACTGTGGATGGTGACTGCAGCCATGAAATAAGAAGATGTTTGTTCCTTGGAAGAAAAGCTATGACAAACTTAGATAGCATATTAAAAAGCATAGACATTAGTTGGCCAACAAAGTTCTGTCTTGTCAAAACTATGGTTTCTCCAAAAGTCATGTATGGATGAAAGAGCTGGACCAAAAAGAAGGCTGAGCACCGAAAAATTGATGTCTTTGAATTATGGTGCTGGAGAAGATTCTTGAGAGTCTCTTGGACAGCAAAGAGTTCAAACCAGTTAATTCTAAAGGAAATCAACTCTGAATATTCATTGGAAGGACTGATGCTGAAGCTCCAACACTTTGGCCATCTGATGCAAAGAGCAACTCATTGGAAAAGACCCTGATGCTGGGAAAGATTGAAAGCAAAAGGAGAATGAGATGGTTAGATAGCATCATCAACTCAATGCACATGAATCTGAACAAACTCCAGGAGATAGTAAAGGATATCCTGGTGTGCTATGGCCATGGCATTGCAAAGAGTCAGACACAACTTAAATGAACAACAATTTAATGTATATAGAATTTTGCTTCTAACCATTATAAAATGAATATTATTCTCAGTGATATATGGAAATTTACTAAAACAGATAATGTATTATTTCCTAAGATAAGAGCTCAACACATTTCAAAGAGTAGACCACTTTCTCTAATTACTACACAATTTAGTTAGAAGTTGATTAAAAGAGGAAAATCTTTATAATTCCCATAGGCTTGGAAATGTTAAAGTATTTAAAATTCTAAAACTTCTATGAAATATACTAATTAAACAACTACAATGGAATTAAGAAATACTTTAAAATGAATGATAATGAAAATATTACATATAAAGAAGCTTGGGAGAGGCTGTTGAAGTAGTACTTAAAGGAAAATATGTTACTTGCAATATGTGTAGAAAGGGTAAAGAGTAATAAAATAAACATACATAATAAGATGTTTAAAAAGGAACACAAAAATCTTAAATCAGAATCAAAGCAAATATCCATCAATAGTAGAATAGACTAAAATGCATTTATTCACAAAGTGCTATATTATACAGCAGTGAAAAGGAACTATAACTACACAAAACACTTAAGGATTTGAGAAGCACAGCATTAAGTTAAAAAAAAAAACACTTCAGAATATATCTTACAATGTAAGATAAAATTAGAAAGAAAAGTGATAAAATCAGAAAAAAAAATTAAGAGAATTAAAAAGAAAAATCAGTGTATTAGTTACTTCTACCAGGAATCAAGAGATAGGATGGAGAGAGTTCAGAGGTAAAGTCACATCATAGTATCTAGTTTTTAAATATACACTTACATGTTATTTTGTTTATGTAAGATATCAAATAATAAAATACTTTTAAATAATTTGAGCTTATGGAGAAGAAAAGTAAATTTAAATTTTAACATTAATTTGCATGCAAAGATGAATTATAGAAAAGGGTAATCATCTTTCTTGTTAACTCTTCATTTCCTGAGGAATTAATTTAGAAATGGGACGGTCTTTTTTCCTCTTTCTGTTTTTAAGTATTTAATCAGTCCCACTGGTTTCAACAATGAATAAGGTAATTATAAAATAATTATTTAAATCAATGGAGATACTCTTTTTAAAAAAATGGTCAAAGAATTTTAATAGACCACAGAGTGATTTAATAGTCATTTTAAGTGTCTGCAATTTAGTTTTGGGGAAATATTTTGGTCAACATTAGGCAAATGAATTCAAGATACAACTAGCATTAATAACACCATTCAAACTTACTCTGTAAAAGTAAGCAAACAATGTTTCAAGACATTTTCTGTAACTGCATCAAATCAGATTATTAAGCTTTCTGTGCAGCGCTAGAAATGTGACTGGGGTATGTTGTGTAATAACAAAATTGATTCACTTCTTTGAAAGTTAAAGTGTTGATATGCCGCCATTAGTTAATGGCATACTATTAATATTTTTATTAGCAAATCAATTAGTCTGAGATAACATAAATAATTTGATTTAGTCATGAATTAACTCTTATAGGACTTTAGGTTGTATCTGATCTCTTTAGAAAAGATCATTATTTTAATTGATTATAAAAGGGAATTACATATGATATTAACATAAACCAAAGCATACTCTGTGTTTAAAGGTTTAAGAGAATTAGTTCCTTTTGCCACTGAAGTAACACTTTATAGTTCACTGACTCATTAATAGTTTCATGATTGTCTGAATTCATGATTGTATGACAAAGTCAAACTTTCTTTCAAATAGCAGTAACATGTTTATTAGGAAATTCTGGCTTTCTGAAATTCTTGAAAATTTTCAATCCAGGGATATATAATCAATAAAAACAGGTTATGCTTTTATTAATGACAAATGGTATACTTCAGTCATGTGTAATTATAATCTTATAAAAGAAGTGCTTAACCTAAGATATATCAAACATGTAAATGAGGAAAAAGACTATTAGCCTTTACATTCATAAAAACTTTAATTATATCCATGCTTATTTAAATTTTCAGACAAAATCACAAAGTAGCTGAATTTGATATCTAAAATTATCCACTATACTTTAATATTGATGCAAATTACTTATTAGTTTACCAAATTTATACACAAAAAATGCAGAACCAAAAGATAAATGAACATTTTAAAAGTTAGAAAGCATTAAAAAGCATATTACAAATGAAAGCAACAAAGGAAGCTATATAAAAAATGGAAATCCTGGCTAGTCCTCTGCTGAGTTTGCTTAAGTTTTATTAAAAAGTAATTAACTTCTGTAAAAGATTAAAATTTATCAGTATTTTATGAAAAAGTTAAATTCATCATTTTAATACAAATATTTGATCTCAGAGACTTTACAATGATTCAAACCTGTCTGCACAGATAATTTTGGTGAGGTGCTAACAGTAAAATCCTCACTATTTATGATCAGAGAAAAATGTTACAGAAAATGTGTCAAAGTTTAATTTCGACATAGAATGATTTTAAGAAGTGTTCTTAATACATCACTTCTTTTAAAGTACTCATTTTGAAGGGCAAGCCAACCTAGCTTTACTTAAATGTTGACTAGTAGATACTAAGAAGAAAAAACTATGGATTCTTATAAAATCTGTTTCCTTAATTATAAATATAACATAAATATACTGTCAGTGTCTCCGCTATGTCAAGAACCTTGATACTCTTCTAGGTGCAAGACTTCCCTTGGCCCATTTGCTTTTCAAGACTGTAGTTCCTCATTCCCTTGCTTTGTTTCATGTTTTGCCTACAGGCAAGTTCCTGGGAATGATGTTTTACATAATTTTTTTGTACACAATTTTTTCTCAAAGAAAAAGTTTTCCAAAGCCTTAAAATATTAATATCAGCAAGAAATAATTATACTCTAAAATTCAAGAATGTGAATATTTGTTTTGCTTTTAATTTTTAAAGTATCAGTAATTATATCTTAAATATAATACAGTTTCATGCCTCTTGATGTCTTCCTCAAAACTCTGTGGAAAGGTAATTTCATTATATATTTACCATACATACAAAGTAAAAAATACAGAATGAAAATTAAATGACTATTCAGAAATTAGAAATCTACATCCTTTGAAAAAGTAAACCCACAGAACAAACATCAATTAAACCATAATAGTCTGTGAATCATGGAAATTTTGATTTTGCAATGTTACTTTCACTGATGTAATAAAGAAATACTATTATTTTGCTGATTATTTTTTATTCCTAAAACAGACCCTCAGGTAGCTGAGAATCTAGTCCACCGGGATGATTTCAAGAATCTCAGTCAGAGTAAGCCACGAGATTTCGGAAAGAGATACTGCTTCTCTCTTTCACATCAGTCTTTTCCCACATATTAACAGTCTCCCCATTCCCAACAAAAAAATCTGGGAATGAATAATGGTCTATGTGCATCCAGCACCAAAGCAGAAAAAATGATACAGCAGAGATGGAAGACCTGGTTATGTTCAGAAGACAAGAGACACAGGCACTAGAGGTGGAGAAAATGGTTGGGCACAAAGGAACTATTTCATCAGCTTCCTTTAGTAAAGACAAATAGCTAAAAAATAAATTATAAGTCTGACAAAAGAAAAATTACATAATGTTGAAAAGAGAGTTCAGGAAAAGAACAATGGTTCTTTAAATTATCTTTAGTATGTTCTACTTGATATGTATCTGAAGCAGTGTTTGATAATTACATCTAAAAAGGCATGATGAAAAGTATGTGCTATAAAAACATAATTTTCATATACACACAAAACAAGCTTATTAAAATGCATTATTCCATGATGTCTTGGACATTTATATCTTATTATCCACCAGAATCAATATATTTTCTTCCTCACATATTTCTCTTTTCAGTTACTACTCTTATTCTCACTACTTCTATTATTGCTATTCTTATGAGGTTAGACTTTCCAACAATTCCTCCACATTTCACTCCTTTACACAAAATAAACCATAGCCCTCTGTGGCAATAAGTCTAGAGTTCCTTGACGGTCAGGTTCTCTACCTCATAGTTTCAACCTATATGTTCTTACATCTCACTGCTTTCTAACACGAGCCAAAGCAATCTTAAGAAAGAAAAACTGAACTGGAGGAATTAGGCTCCCTGACTTCAGATTATACTGCAAAGCTAGAGTAATCAAAACAGCATATCATTGGCACAAAAAACAGAAATTGAGATCAATGGAACGGGATAAAAAGCCTAGAAATAACCCCCCACATATATGGTCATTTAACCTATGACAAAGGAAGCAAGAACATACAATGAAGAAAAGACAGTCTCTTCAATAAATGATGCTGGGAAAACTGAACAGCTACCTGTTAAAGAATGAAATTAGAACATTGTCTAACACCATACACAAAAATAAATTCCAAATGGACGGAAGACCTAAATTTAAGACTAGATACTATAGAACTCCTAGAGGAAAATACAGGCAGAACACTTTTTGATATAAATTGCATCTGTATCTTTTTTAATCCTTTTCCTAGAGCAATGGAAATAAAAACAAAAATAAACAAATGGAACCTAATTACACTTAAATGCTTTTGCACAACAAAGAAAATTATAAAAAATACAAAAAGACAATCTAGGGAGAAAATATTTGCAAATGATGTAACTAACAAGGGATTAAGCTCCAAAGTATACAAACAGCTCACAGATAAATTTTTGATTGGTAACTTATGATGTGCTAAGTCTAGTTAGTATCAAAATTGAATAGAATTGTAGGACAGCTGGTGTCACAGAGAAATTCTTGGTATGAAAACAATCCTACTTGCCTGGTGTCAGAAGTGTTAGGAGTATGGTAGTAGCATGAGAGTAAAGGAGAAATACACAGGAGAAGTGAGTTTTTTTCTTTACACCTTCTTTTGCCAATTATCCAATCCTAACTATTTTTCAAATACAAATTGTAGAATTATCTCCTAAATGAAATCTATCCTTACTACCTTTGGCCTTACTATCCTTACTACCATAGGGGAAGGGTGTGGAGTGAAATAGTTTCAGAGGGTTTTCTGAAGATCGAATATTAGCTTTGCCTGTGCATCAGTGAGACAGTGCTGTAACCTTGTAATTATTTTCCTTTTTTAAAAACATCTGAAGCAAGTCCATATGGAGCTCTATTAGTTGCAGTCAAGGAACTTTGAATGAGATATATGGCAAGTACCACCTTTACTGATTGTCTTATATCGTCCTCAATACTCACTAAATATTGAACACAGCAGAAATACTCAATAAATCCTGAGAACTGCTCCACCCAATGCAGGGCTGTTAGAGAACTGAAATACAGCTAGTGCAAATCAAAATTTGCCATAAGTATAAAATACACCCACAATTTCAAAGGCTCAATAAAAAATTAGATAAACTATCAAAATGCTTCTATATAGATTACATTTTGAAAAAATATTTGAAAATAGAATCAGATACAAATATTAAAATTGTTTTCATCTATTTGTCTTTACCCTTTTAATGTGTCTGTGCTGTGCTTAGTTTCTTAGTTCTGTCCAACTCTTTGCCACCGCATGGACTGTAGCCTGCCAGGCTCCTCTGTTCATGTGGATCTCCAGGGAAGAATACTGGAGTGGGTTGCCATGCCCTTCTCCAGGAGATCTGCCCAACCCAGGGATCAAAGCCAGGTCTCCTGCATTGCAAGAGGTTTCTTTACAATCTGGACCCCCGGGGAACCCCAAGAACACTGGAGTGGGTAGTCTATCCCATCTCCAGAGGATCTTCCCAACCCAGGAATCAAACCGGGGTCTCCTGCATTGCAGGTGGATTCTTCACCAGGTGAGCTACCAGGGAAGACGTTTAATGTGTCTACTTGAACATTTAAAACTACAGATGTGGCTCTAGTGATAATGCCTTAGATAGCACTGATTTAAAATCATTTGTCTTCTTAAATCCGGAAACTTGAGAAGGAAATTTTCTATTTCCCAGAATTTTAAGATTTATAGGAAAATTCATAGTTGCATCATGTATCATTTGGGCTGCTATCTACACCTAGATCTTGGTATTTCAGAGAGTATTTTCTGAGAGTTTTGTCAGTGTATGTTACATATAAGATTAGATCTATTCCTAACTATATATTCTTTTCAGACATATAATTAAGTTAATGAACATTAGAAAACAACAGCAAAGCAAGCACTATTGCTCAACCAGATGTGCTCTATGCCAAATGTTTAGTGACTGAGGGTTGAAGACTAAATTAGGATTATTTTATTCCATTCAGCCTTAATCACTGAAAAGACTTATGTATTGAATGCAAGTCACTTTAATCTTCAGGCTCAAGAACATGATAAGGTATTTGTTACAAGTTATTTTAATAATGCAGTTTTGTTTTTTAAGTTTCAACATAAATAAGATGAAAAGTCATCAAAATCCTGTCAGAAGGTTTAATATGAAATGACTCAATTTCTGAACACATTAAACAAATAAATATTTCATGAATTTCAGCTTGAAATTCATACTATATGCCAAAGAGAATTTATTATCAATATAAGCAGTACTTACTTGATATTCTTGCGGGTTTTTCCACTAAAAATAAAGAAAACAAGTCTTGTTTAACTCAGGTAAAATACAAAAATGTTATACATCAATAGGGAGAAGGCAATAGCACCCCACTCCAGTACTTCTACCTGGAAAATCCCACGGACGGAGGAGCCCTAGTAGGCTGCGGTCCGTGGGGTCGCTGAGGGTCCGACAGGACTGAGCGACTTCACTTTCACTTTTCACTTTCATGCACTGGAGAAGGAAACGGCAACCCACTCCAGTGTTCTTGCCTGGAGAATCCCAGGGACGGGGAGGCTGGTGGGCTGCTGTCTATGGGGTCACACAGAGTCGGACACGACTGAAGTGACTTAGCAGCAGCATACATCAATAGACTGCATAAAAGTATCTAATATCTTTTGACTTTCTTCCTTATTTTTCATGAATTAGTGAATAAGTGGAGCTCTCTGTTGTCTGATAACATGGATCTTTAAATATCTTAATTGTTATTATGTGAGACATGAAAAAAGTTATTAATCATTGCAGGTGTCACAACATACTTATGCTTTTAAACACGCTTACTAAAATCATCAGGATCTTTGTTAAATTGTTTTAGTTAAACTATAATTATACCCAACGCCAGTGAAATTACTTTGCATGATATAATTAATCTAAATACTTGCTTTAAACTTTCCAAATTTCATAAAATATATTATTGAGAATTATTTTCCTTTTGGACATGAATAAAACCTTCTCTGAAGTCTTAAAAAGCAACATGTAAAATCAACTAAATTTTCATAATCATTTATTTATTAGTTTCAATGAGAGATTATAATTTTCAAATATGTTTTTCCATTAAACTCTATGTATTCAGGATGAAGATATAAAGTGAAATGACTGTCTTAAATATAGCAGACTTTCTAACTTTCTGAAACAGAGAGAATGGGTAACATTCATGTTCCATTAATGTCTAATTTAAAGGGCTAGAATCAAAAATATAATTTTTAAGGAATCTGCATAACGTGTTTTACTTTAAGACTTGTAAGTTTCTAATATATCCTAATAATTGCAAAGTTACAAAAGTTAGGCTAATGGAATTCAGAAAAATACTTTAGAAAATCTAATGTTATAATCTTTCTTTTCTAAATAGCATTGGCTAAAGAGACAGGAATTTAGATGTAATGAACCATTACTTGAGTGAAGGAATAGAATGTGCTTATATTCTCAACTAGTTTCAGGTTAAACTTATGCTTTCAGTTCAGTTCAGTCTCTCAGAAGTGTCCGACTCTGTGACCCCATAAACTGCAGCATGCCAGGCCTCCCTGTCCATCACCAACTCCCGGAGTCCACCCAAACTCATGTCCATTGAGTTGGTGATGCTATCCAACCATCTCATCCTCTGTCGTCGCCTTCTCCTCCAGCCCTCAATCTTTCCTGGCATCAGGGTCTTTTCCAATGAGTCAGCTCTTCGCATCAGGTGGCCAAACTATTGGTGTTTCAGTCTCAGCATCAGTCCTTCCAATGAACACTCAGGACTAATCTCCTTTAGGATGGACTGGTTGGATCTCCTTGCAGTCCAAGGGACTCTCAAGACTCTTCTCCAACACCACAGTTCAAAAGCATCAATTCTTTGGTGCTCAGCTTTCTTTATAGTTCAACTCTCACATCTATACATGACTACTGGAAAAACCATAGCCTTGACTAGATGGACCTTTGTTGGCAAAGTAATGTCTCTGCTTTTGAATATACTATCTAGTCTAGGTTGGTCATAACTTTCCATCCAAGGAGTAAGTGTCTTTTAATTTAATGCCTGGGATCACCATCTGCAGTGATTTTGGAGCCCCCCAAAATAAAGTCAGCCACTGTTTCCACTGTTTGCCCTTCTATTTGCCATGAAGTAATGGGACCGGATGCCATGATCTTTGTTTTCTGAATGTTGAGTTTTAAGCCAATTTTTTCACTCTACTCTTTCACTTTCATCAAAAGGCTCTTTAGTTCCTCCTCACTTTCTGCCATAAGGGTGGTATCATCTGCATATCTGAAGTTATTGACATTTCTCTGAGCAATCTTGATTCCAGCTTGTTCTTCCTCCAGCCTAGTGTTTCTCATGATGTACTCTACATATAAGTTAAATGAGCAGGGTGACAATATACAGCCTTGACAATATACAGTACTCCTTTTCCTATTTGGAACCAGTCTGTTGTTCCATGTCCAGTTCTAACTGTTGCTTCCTGACCTGCATACAGGTTTCTCAAGAAGCAGATCAGGTTGTCTGATATTCCCATCTCTTTCAGAATTTTCCACAGTTTACTGTTATCCACATGGTCAAAGGCTTTGGCATAGTCAATAAAGGAGAAATAGATGTTTTTCTGAAACTCTCTTGCTTTTTTGATGATCCAGTGGATGTTGGCAATTTGATCTCTGGTTCCTCTGCCTCTTCTAAAAGCATCTTGAAAATCTGGAAGTTCATGGTTCATGTATTGCTGAAGCCTGGCTTGGAGAATTTTAAGCATTACTTTACTAGTGTGTGAGATGAGTGCAATTGTGTGGTAGTTTGAGCCTTCTTTGGCATTGCCTTTCTTTGGGATTGGAATGAAAACTGACCTTTTCCAGTCCTGTGGCCAATGCTGAATTTTCCAAATTTGCTGGCATATTTAGTGCAGCCCTTTCACAGCATCATCTTTGAGGATTTGAAATGGCTCAACTGGAATTCCATCACCTCCACTAGTTTTGTTCATAGAGATGCTTCCTAAGTAAGGCCCACTTGACTTTGTATTCCAGGACATTGGCTCTAGGTGAGTGATCACACCATTGTGATTATCTGGGTCGTGAAGATCTTTTTTGTACAGTTCTTCTGTGTATCCTTGTGTATTCTTAATATATCCTGTGTATTCTTAATATCTTCTGCTTTTGTTAGGTCCCTACCATTTCTGTCCTTTATTGTGCCCATCTTTGCATGAAATGTTCCCTTGGTATCTCTAATTTTCTTGCAGAGATCTCTAGTCTTTCCCATTCTATTGTTTTCCTCTATTTCTTTATATTGGTCACTGAGGAAGGCTGTCTTATCTCTCCTTGCTATTCTTTGGAACTCAGCATTCAAATGGGTATATCTTTATCACAGTAATCCAAGTCTATACCCCGACCAGTAATGCTGAAGAAGCTGAAGTGAACAGTTCTATGAAGACCTACAAGACCTTTTAGAACTAACACCCAAAGAAGATTTCCTTTGCATTATAGGGGACTGGAATGCAAAAGTAGGAAGTCAAGAAACACCTGGAGTAACAGGCAAATTTGGCCTTGGAGTACAGAATGAAGCAGGGAAAGGCTAATAGAGTTTTGCCAAGAGAATGCACTGGTCATAATAATCACCCTTTTCCAACAATACAAGAGAAGACTCTACACATGGACATCACCAGATGGTCAACGTTGAAATCAGATTGATTATATTCTCTGCAGCCAAAGATGGAGAAGCTCTATACAGTCAGCAAAAACAAGACTGGGAACTGACTGTGGCTCAGATCATGAACTCCTTATTGCCAAATCTGACTTAAATTGAAGCAAGTGGGGAAAACCACTAGACCATTCAGGTATGACCTAAATCAAGTCCCTTATGTTTTCACATGTAATAAATTTTTCCTACCATGTATTCAAAATATGAAGATCTTAGAAACGAACTCACAGAATACAGTAAGAAAGGAGCTTCTATCCAGTGTTCAAATCCCTAGAATCCTTTGGACAGCCACCCTCTAGTCAGCACCAATAGACCACTTCCTTGGGGACAAAGTGGGGTGCCTTTTGCCTTTGAAAGTGAAACTGTAGCTGGACAGGCTCCTCTGTCCATGGGGGTTCTCCAGGCAAGAGTACAGGAGTGGGTTGCCATGCCCTCCTCCAGGGGACCTTCCCAACCCAGGGATTAAACCCAGGTTTCCCACATTGCAGGCAGATTCTTTACTTTCTGAGCCACCAGGGAAGCACATTTTATATTTGGGCTGCTCTAATTGGTAGAAAGCTTTCCCTTATATTTGCCTACCACAGTGTGGTTCAGTTCAGTTCAGTTCAGTTGCTCAGTCATGTCCAACTCTTTGCAACCCCATGAATCCCAGCACGCCAGGCCTCCCTGTCCATCACCAACTCCCGGAGGTCACTGAGACTCACATCCATCGAGTCAGTGATGCCATCCAGCCATCTCATCCTCTGTCGTCCCCTTCTCCTCCTGCCCCCGATCCCTCCCAGCATCAGTCTTCTCCAATGAATCAGCTTCTCCAATGAGTCAACATGAGGTGGCCAAAGTACTGGAGTTTCAGCCTTAGCATCATTCCTTCCAAAGAACACTCAGGACAGATCTCCTTTAGAATGGACTGGGTGGATCTCCTTGCAGTCCAAGGGACTCTCAAGAGTCTTCTCCAACACCACAGTTCAAAAGCATCAACTCTTCGGTGCTCAGCTTTCTTGACAGTCCAACTCTCACATCCATACATGACCACAGGAAAAACCATAGCCTTGACTAGACGGACTTTTGTTGGCAAAGTAATGTCTCTGCTTTTCAATATGCTATCTAGGTTGGTCATAACTTTTCTTCATATTAAAGTGTGATTGAATGGGCTTAAGTCTTTGACACCACACCCACTTGGAGCCACAAGTGGGTCTTTGACACCACACCCACTCCTGTCTCTATCAGGTAAACACTCCTAGAGGTTAGACTTCCTTCACTTAACATTAACTCAACTTTAAACTGTGAATGATCACTGGGTCTATACTAAGATGGAAATTGAATTAATAATAGGAAAGGCTATAGCTGTGAGTTTTCAAAGTAATACATTACTTTTCATTCTTCTGGCTGCTGCTGCTGCTGCTACTAAGTCACTTCAGTCGTGTCCGACTCTGTACGACCCCATAGACGGCAGCCCACAAGGCTCCTCTGTCCCTGGGATTCTCCAGGCAAGAACACTGGAGTGGGTTGCCATTTCCTTCTCCAATGCATGAAAGTGAAAAGTGAAAGTGAAGTTTGTCAGTCGTGTCCGACTCTGTGCGACCTCATGGACTGCAGCCCACCAGGCTCCTCTGTCCATGGGATTTTCCAGGCAAGAGTACTGGAGTGGGGTGCCATTGCCTTCTCCTATTCTTCTGGCTAAGTATCTTAAAGATATAACATTTCTGGAGAAATTTCCAATATAAAAATTGTGTTCTTGTATCATTTTACAAATCTGATTTGCTCTCTTACTCTAAATTTTACACCTTAATATTACTAAAAATTGTGTCTAAATATGTTCCGCCATTTCAGGTATATACATTACAGTAAGCAGCAACAGGGACTGGTGAAAAACTCAGTTCCTCCCGCTCCACACAGACTAGAGAGCTATATTTACTCTGAATGAAAATTCTTGTTTAATTATGGCATGTTTACTTAGCATTTTAAAATCTAAAGCATTTATGTTTTGTTACATTTTTAATTAATTAGACTCATCTAAAATTTTATGACCCAGACCAAGTAATTCAGTTATATTCTTACAGTTTTATGATGATATCACCAAAATAGGTCATTCTTATTTTGGGTGAAGAACTCCTGCCTGTCATGTGCATGCTAGCATCTGCCCTCTGCTATCTACTTTGTATCTATGTTGAATTAACTTCAAAGATTGACTTATAAATAATAAAACTATATTCATAATATTAGTTATATTTGATGTAGTTGCAGATAAACGGATTATTGGCTCCTCTTTTTAGTACTCTATCATCCTTGAATGTAGTCATGCTGGGAAAGTTTTCTTGCAGTAATACATTTTTCCTTCTGATAGGTACTGGGATATCTAATGAATGTTTATGTTGTTAATAGTTTCTATTTCTTCACACTACCTAGTTTTCCACTGAAATGTAAGCATTCTGTTTGATTTCCTACCTGTCCACTTCCCCTGCTTTTAAAATTGTATAACCAACTAGACATTCTTGCTTTAGAAAACTTAGTGTTAATATTAAGCACCAACATAATTCAGGCATCTCCACATCAACACAGCATTTGCGGATTTACCAAGGTCAAGACTACCTTTTGTCATATTGTGTAATTGAAGACTTCCTTTTCTTGTTGGCACTGTATAAAAAAGAAAATGTAAATTAAAATATGAACTTTTAGAGCAAATATTCATAAAAAATGTGGCTTACTTCAACTCTAAGCTTTAGCAACATGAGAATAATTTAAATGTTGCAAATATTTTCTCAAGGTGTTTTAAAAGTTTTCTCTTCTGCTAACACCTAAGAAAAATAAATGTTAGCTGAGGAGATTGCTGTATCTGCATAAACAGAGATATGACCTGAACTCAGTGATTACAGGGTATTTAAATGAATCTGGGTCCACGGACAATGGGTAATGCTAATTAACTGAATTTAGGTGTAAACCAAAAAAGTGTCTTCTTTTGTTATTAACAATCTTTTTGGTATGTCTAAGAATGCTTTCCTCCTGACTCGACAGAATATTTCTGATGATTAAGGCCTTTGTAAGGTTTTTAGATGACTAAACATGGAAATCAGTGATAACTGTATTATATAGTGTAGTTTCCTAAATAAATAAAACTAAAGTTAAGATAAAAAAAGCCGCATCGTAATGCACCTTCTAAACAGTTTCTCACCAATGACCCAACGGGTGACTGCACACTGCAGGCGTGGCCTGCCATCCATCGCTCCTTTGACACCATCATTATCACAGGCTATGATTATTTACCACTTCTCTTCTTTTAATCAGGCCAGCAATCATGGTGTACATAAAGAAAAGTTTTCTTTAAAATTGAAATAAATAAATTTTGACTCAAAATATTTTGACTTCAGAAACTTTTAAATGTTTAAAAATTACCTTTTTCTTCTTTAAGATGTCTCATTTCTGCTTTTTCTATAGAGATAAAATGACAGAGTCATATACATATTTATTCAAAATATTTTGACTTCAGAAACTTTTAAACTTTTAAAAATTACCTTTTTCTTCTTTAAGATGTCTCATTTCTGCTTTTTCTACAGAGATAAAATGACAGAGTCATATGCATATTTATTCAAAATATTTTGACTTCAGAAACTTAAACTTTTAAAAATTACCTTTTTCTTCTTTAAGATGTCTCATTTCTGCTTTTTCTACAGAGATAAAATGACAGTCATATACATATTTATTCAAAATATTTTGACCAGGAACTTTTAAACTTTTAAAAATTACCTTTTTCTTCTTTAAGATGTCTCATTTCTGCTTTTTCTATAGAGATAAAATGGCAGAGTCATATACATATTTATTCAAAATATTTTGACTTCAGGAACTTTTAAACTTTTAAAAATTACCTTTTTCTTCTTTAAGATGTCTCATTTCTGCTTTTTCTACAGAGATAAAATGACAGAGTCATATACATATTTATTCAAAATATTTTGACTTCAGGAACTTTTAAACTTTTAAAAATTACCTTTTTCTTCTTTAAGATGTCTCATTTCTGCTTTTTCTATAGAGATAAAATGACAGAGTCATATACATATTTATTCAAAATATTTTGACTTCAGGAACTTTTAAACTTTTAAAAATTACCTTTTTCTTCTTTAAGATGTCTCATTTCTGCTTTTTCTATAGAGATAAAATGACATAGTCATACACATATTTATTCATAGATCTTTCTAAGTTTGAAATTACATATTTTGCAGTCAATATTTACAACTCAGGAATTATATGAAAAGAACTCTATGGTGTTAATATAGCAATAACAGATGGAGTTTGCTTTAAGATCTCACTTCCTGTTCCCTTTAGATATCTAATAATAATGCAATACTACACTCCTCACATGAATAACACCCTAAATAGCTTCAATTCCGATAAACGATTTAAAACCAATGTGCATATTTTCATGAATTATTTTTTAAGTGATATAATTTGTATAATAACATATTTTTGATTCCTGTGCTTTTGTCATTAATTTGATATATGTGCCTTAAAATGTATTTACCTTTACTTTCCTTTTCAGATTTTTCAATTTTCTTTTTTGCTAGGGGGGAAAAATAACAAGAAACCATTGGCTTAAAAACATAATTTTCTTACTCAGTTTTGGAGTAAATATTTGCAGATTAAACAATCCCGTAAGTGAAAGAGGGTCAAGGTTCTACTTTTAAAGATGAAGATAAAGTCTCCCTCCCTTGTGTAAGAACATGTATATTTCTGTTATTCTTGGTTATTTGGTTTTATAAAGCACAACCCCCTCCTTTTGTTTTCTGGTTTTATTTTTGTACATGTTTTCAAGTAAAGCTAGAGTAAGCCATGCATTTATTAATAAATTTAAACTAGTAACAGAAAAAAACATTCAAATTTTCTATTGTTACCTTTAGGAAATGAAAATTTGATTAGTGCTATGAATACTCAATAAATTAACTGTTGAGTGAAAACAATGTAAGAGTCACAATATATCTCTGAAGAAAATGTGGACACATGCTTTTTAAACCAGAGTTTTGACTGACTGATGCTTTTTTTAAACTCTATTTGTTTTGTTTTGTTTTTATTTTGCTTAACTTTACAATATTGTATTGTTTTTACAATACATCAAGATGGATCCGCTGCCAGTATACACGTGTTCCCCATCCTGAACCCTCCTCCCTCCCCCCTCCCCACACCATCCCTCCAGGTCATCCCAGTGCTCCAGCCCCAGGCATTTGTTATCGGGGATCGTACCTGGACTGACGACTCGTTTCAGATATAATATTATACATATTTCAATGCTATTCTCCCCAATCATCCCACCCTCTCCCGGTCCCAGAGTCCAGAAGTCTGTTCTATACATCAGTGTCTCTTTTGCTGTCTCGTAAATAGGGTTATTTTTACCATCTTTCTAAATGCCATATATATGCGTTAGTATACTGTATTTGTGTTTTTGTTTCTGGCTTACTTCACTCTGTATAATAGGCTCCAGTTCCATCCACCTCCTTAGAACTGATTCAAATGTATTCTTTTTAATGGCTGAGTAATACTCCATTGTGTATATGTACCACAGCTTGCTTATCCATTCATCTGTGGATGGACATCTAGGTTGCTTCCACGTTCTGGCTATTGTAAACAGTGCTGCTATGAACATTGGGGTACAGGTGTCTCTTTCAATTCTGGTTTTCTCAGTGTATATGCCCAGCAGTGGGATTGCTGGATCATAAGGCAGTTCTATTCGCAGTTTTTTGAGGAATCTCCATACTGTTCTCCATAGTGGCTTAAACTCTATTTGTCAGACAAGAGTAAGAAAGGGAAAGGGAAAGGGAGGTCTCTCAGTCGTGTCCAGCTCTTTGCGACCCCATGGACTATAATCCACCAGACTCCTCTGTCCATGGGATTTTCCAGGCAAGATACTGGAGTGGGTTGCCATTTACTTCTCCAATTTATCAGACAAGAGTAAGAAGGACACCAATATTTAATGGGTGACAACCAAGCATGTAGTGAGAATGTTATATATGTTATTTCATTTCGTACTTATCACAAGCCTTTTGGAAAGTCATTATGTCTAGTCTATAGATGAGTTAACTGGGAATCTGAGCTGTTAATGGATTTTCCCAAATGTTACACAGCTATACTGCTGCTGCTGCTGCTGCTAAGTCGCTTCAGTCGAGAATCAAATTTAAATACTATTCCTATAGATCTATGTTACCTCCTCTGGGAAAGCAAATATTTACCTGATTCTGTTACTTCTGGTGTTTCCTCTTTAGAAAAAAATAACAGAAAAAAGGAAGAAAAATGAAAGGAAATAATAATTTTGTTTTTCCAGTAGCAGACAACTGAACTTCATCTTTATGTTACTTCGTATTAATTCCAAAAGTAGTGACAATAGACACATACTCAAAATGGCAAAGAAATACATTGGTAGCTAATATTTCTGAAAACATAACTGGTATCTATTCTGGAAATAGAATCACTATATAAATTAATATTAAATAGTCTATTCATACATGGTAGAATCAATCAGTTTGAAGACATTTGGGTAGTTTTCTCAATTACAAATTATAAATCTCCATTACATAAACTTTTAACATGATTTGAACATGTGCCTGAGCATATTCATTCATTAACTTTTTATAAAGCAACTTCATGTATAACAAGGACTTAGTGCAATGAGTGGGGTTGAGAGACGAGATAGATAACAAGAGAAGGGATTCTTTTAAAGACTGGCAAAGAAATATGTATAATATCATATATGAAACGAGTCGCCAGTCCAGGTTCAATACATGATACTGGATGCTTGGGGCTGGTGCACTGGGAAGACCCAGAGGGATGGTATGGGGAGGGAGGAGGGAGGAGGGTTCAGGATGGGGAACACATGTATACCTGTGGCAGATTCTTTTTGATATATGACAAAACCAATACAATATTGTAAAGTTAAATAAAATTTAAAAAAAAAGAAAAAAATAATAAATAAAATATCACAAAAATAATTTCAACTCATAATGACTACAGTCAGAGTAGTGAGACAAAATATAAAAATGTTATATAAGAACAAATGTATATAATGAATAATGTTTTATAAAGAAAACTGCATTTGCAAATAATTATGGTGATACTTCTTATCAGTAATTTAATTTTGACTTTCAGCCCTTAATTTTTGTAATAACGTTCATATTAGTAGCATTTACACAGACTAAATATACTAGATATTTTTGCCAACCCAAAGGCAACATTTAATGTTTAACACTGGCACTGAATCCATTCAGAAGAAAATCATAGATGTATTCACAAGAAATCTATCATAACACTTTTAAGGAACCAGGTTAGTCCTTGGCATTGAAAATCTTTAGACACAACTTCTAGTTACAATCTTGATTGAAATGTGCATATTTACCCGAAGGGTAATGTCAAGGTCATAATTTAATAGTACTAAATATACAATTTCATTTTTATAAAATTTCATACATTTTCATTTTTTCACACATTTAAAAAATTATTCCTTTTTACTATTGCTTGAAATGTTACAATAAAACAGTGATTCTGAAACACTAAAATAACTCATCTTTAGCTTTTGAAGAAATATGAAAATAAAAAGCTAATATAGTCAGATTAAATAATTGAAGATGGGTATTGTGTGTTCTAAGCTTGTTTTAACCCAGCAATGACTATAAGAGGAGCCTCCATACTGTATTTGTTCAATATATCCTAACAACTGAAAGTACATAAAAGAGAGATGGAACTACTTTTTTTTGTGTGTGTGGACAGTATTAGTTACATGTAATTATCTAATTACATTAATTAAATTACACAGATAATGACAACAGAAGTAATTTTAGGCATTCCCTCACATAATCTGCTATAGAGTAATTGACACTCAAATATATGTTCAAGTATTAATGAATAAAATACACACTATTCTTTGTCAATAGGAATTATTTATGTAGCCAATGTCATAATAGCTACTGCATTAATAACATACCACAATAAATTTTACTGCATGTACAATTTAAAGAAATTATAAAATTTAAATACTTAAATAGAAAACTCTTAAAATTTTAGTATGGTACACTTACTTGGAGTTGGTTTTGGTTTGTCTAAAAAGTAAAAAAAAAAAAAAAGAAAGAAAAGAAAAGGTCATTTTGTGGCTGTAGGTAAAATATCAGACTTTTACATTTCATAATTCTGTTTGAGTTAAAATAAGAAAAGGCTAAACTTATATTAAAATGAGCAATAGGCAATACAATTTGAGCAATTTTAAAATCATGTTCTAATGAATTCCATATTCCAATAAAACTTCAAAGTATAGGATTTCCTTGGTCTCTTTATCCTTGTAAAGCCTCATATTTCATCTGATGCAAAATTAATGCTTAAGATAATCTGAACTCCTTACTGTTCCTGAATGGCATAAAAGACACATTCTGCTATTGTCCTTTCAGAAGATATTAATACTAATTAATATTGACTATTTAAACTTTTCCAATCCAGTCTTTTGAATGAAGAAGCTGATTTTATAAAATCTCAAGAAAAATTAGTGAATTGTTGGTGAAAAACACACAACTATGCCATCCAAATACATGATTTGTTTCTTAAATATGCTTTGTCCTCTGAAATTAACTAAAAGCATTAATTATGCAGACTTACATGTAAATATCTATTTATTAATAAAGAACTAAATATTTCTTAATGATTGTGAAGAATTTGAATCATTCAAAATTAAATTAATTAACAGAGGAAATATAAGTTAATATAATTTTTAGAGAACAATTAGAGAAACCTATAAAAATTACATTGACTATATCATTTCACTAAAATATTTAAGGAATTTTTACCCTAAAGATAAATTTACAAAACTAGACAGATAATTATATTTATAATTGTATGTCTTTAAGGAAGGTTGTCAGATAACTTAAATATAGGTCAATCAGAGACTAGTTAAGTAAACTGTGTATAACAATACAAAGAATACTAAATGAAGAAATGCTTTGTGTACTGATATAGAAAAATCTTCAAACACACTGTTAAACAGACAAACCTAGGGAAAGAGCTATTTATAGTATATCATGACTTGTGTAAAAAAGGTGAGTGTATATATAATTTGTAGACTATCCCTTCTCCAGGGGATCCTCCAGACCCAGAAATCGGACCTGGGTCTCCTGCATTGCAAGCAGATTCTTTACACAGTTGAGCTACTAGGGAAGCAAATTTGTATGCAGGTATGTGTGTATATGTGGGCTTCCCTGGTGGCTCAGCTGGTAAAGAATCCACCTGCAATGTGGGAGGCCTGGGTTCGACCTCTGGGTTGGGAAGATCCCCTGGAGAAGGGCATGGCAAACCACTCCAGTATTCTTCCCTAGAGAATCCCCATGGACAGAGGAGCCTGGTGAGATGCAGTCCATGGGGTCGCAGAGAGTTGGACATGACTGAGTGACTAAACACATGTTTATATGTATATGTCTTTTAGATATATTGCTAGATGGATACATTAAAAAATAACAATGATTACCTATCAGACATTATTGGCTACTTGGGAAATGGGAGCTGGTAAAACAGGAAAAGAAGGGGAGGAGGGAAGCTTATTTTTGCAGTGAATCTCCTGTATGCTTAATATGCTTTATTAACTCCAGTACTCTTGCCTGGAAGATCCCATGAGCGGAAGAGCCTGGTAGGCTGCTGTCCATGGGGTCGCGAAGAGTCAGACACGACTGAGCCACTTCACTTTCACTTTTCACTTTCATGCATTGGAGAAGGAAACGGCAGCCCACTCCAGTGTTCTTGCCTAGAGAATTCCTGGGACGTGGGAGCCTGGTGGGCTGCCATCTATGGGGTCACGCAGAGTCAGACACGACTGAAGTGACTTAGCAGCAGCAGCAGCAGCAGCAGTAGCAGCATGCCAAGTATTATATATTTTAAAAATTGAATTACAGTTTTAAAAGTATTAAGCTACTATAGAATTGGGTGATTTCTATTTTAATTATACCAAGTTGAAATCCATGATTTTCAGTGAAATATAAAATGTACAATTAGATATGATATTTTACAGTATATCAACAGTGACTCAACATTCATGCTCATGCTCAGTTGTGTCTGACTCTTTGTGACCCCATGGACTGTAGTCCACTAGCCTCCTCTGTCCATGGGATTCTCCAGGCAAGAATATTGGAGTGGGTTGCCGTTTCCTACTCCAGAGGATCTTTCTGACCAAGTGATCGAACTCATGTCTCTTGCGTCTCCTGCATTGGCAGGCAGATTCTTTACCACTGCACCATCTGGGGAGCCCTGAGTCAACATTATCAGTATAATAAATGATATCAATACTGGCATCGGTAAAACACTGAATATTTTGGAAGGATCTTGTGAACCATGAAAGCAAATACTATTATATTAACACAGTTGTATTATAATAGAATGCTTAGCATTCCATATATATTGGTTATAATATTTAGCAAACTGCTTATCAATACTACCATAGCCCTTATGTCAGACAAACTAGATTCTATTACAAAATCACAAGACTAAACATTACCAGGAAAGAAAATGAAAAGTGCTTATATACTTTGCTTTAATTTTCAAAGGTAATAAAAACAGTTGAATTGGGATATAATGCAAACCAAAAAGGCAAAATCACCTGTTTTGATAGACGGAGATTCTTTTCCTTGATGTTCAGCTTTTTCTAGAGAGAGAAATAAGAATTAATTCCCAATCTGTAGATTGTTTGTGTAGCAAGCATTTCTTATCTACATATTTGGAGGTAATCCTCAGTTTGTATGGGAAGCATGCTCCCAAAGTCATTTGCAAGTAACTTGGAACACAGAAAGCATATTGCCATGGAAACATGTTATAAACAAGATCAGGTTCATTCTCAGGGCATCCTGTAAGATACTTTGAAGATGCTAGCCCTCTTGGTATAAGAAGAGGATAGAATACAACAAAAAGGAAAATAAATGTAGGAGGATTTTTCTTTCTTTGCTGAAACTTGAGCCATTCTTAGGAGATATTTTAAAGCAGATGATATTTGTCTTGGCATTTTATAAGCTTCCTTTTTACCTCTCTGACTTCTTCTAGGTCCCTTCTTGGCAGGACAGAAGCAATTTGGTGCTGGTCATTCGTTTCTTAATGAAAATTTAACCTGCTGCTGCTGCTAAGTCACTTCAGTCATGTCCGACTCTGTTAGACACCATAATGGGCAGAAGCCCACCAGGCTCCTCTGTCCCTGGGATTCTCCAGGCAAGAACACTGGAGTGGGTTGCCATTTCCTTCTCCAATTTAACCTAGACTTGCCTTATTCCAGAAAGTATCACGCTTTGTATTTTCATTTTCCTGGACTACCCTCTCATTTTAGGTTCAGTTAGAACTCAGATGAATCTCAACTAAATCTAGGACATGACAACTGGAATCACAACATGTACTTAATATTCTCCTTGGACCTTTGAAAAATATTTGAATTAAAGTAAATTTTAGGAGATATCTTTCTTTCATCAGAAGTAGAATTTCAAATAAAGCTGTTTAGAGTAGGATATTTTGAATGGAGTTAGGATTATGTGGAAATAGAATAGATCACTGCCAAGTGCTAGTTCTTACTAATCACCCCCAGGTTTACTACCCCTGAGCTGTTCTGGTTTACCTGTCCTTTCCTTCCCTCAGCCTGAATTTGGAGATTCTGCACAAGCAACATTATTTTCTCCCCATCATCTTGCACCAACAGTGAAGTAGGTGGGGAACTGTGGGATCTATGTTTCATAAGATTTAATTGGATATTTGTAAAGTAAGGATTGATAACATTCAAGAATGAACTTGAATGATCTTAAAATTGTATAAATGTTAATGTTACATAAGCATGCACAACAAAATAAGCCAATTATCAAGTTATTAAAACTGTGATAATAATAGAACTTCAAAAGTACTTCAAAAATTAAAGTAAAAATAATATAAACTGTATATATTTTATATTGCATTCAAAACACATGCAATAAGTTCTAGGAGGTAAATACATTCTATTTGGGCTCCATATATATCACTTTATCTCCTGAATCACTAATATGACCTCTTAACTGTCCTCACCAAATCTATCTTTGGATCTTGTCAATTCATTTTCATACTTGATCCAGAGAACATTTGACAAAATCACTCATACCTTCATCTAAGCCTCTGTTTCACAAATATATATCATTCAAGAGCCAATATCACAATTCTGACACAACTTTTGATATATTTACTACTGTGACAATGAGCAAATATTCACGCTTTTCTGAGACCATTGGTCACTTTTTAAACTCTCTACACCTGTAACATCTGTATCACTCTTGAGCAATGAAATGGATGATCTTTAAAATCTATGCTCATAAGAAAATTCCATGGTTTTAATAAACAAGTGGCAAAATTTAATAATTCATACAATTATGAAAAACAATAATACCAAAGATTACCTAACATAATCAATGCTGCTTAAAGCAAACAAATTAAAAATAGTATGTGCTTCATAATACCAAAAAGTATATATTATTTAATTTTCTTTTGTTATTCATTAAGTATGTTTAAAAGATTGCCCATTTATTCTAGCTTCTTAGTGTTATTTATAGCTTGTATAGTCTCACTCTTTTAGTAATACAATTAACATAGATTTTTTTCCATACAATTATAGTGAATTATTAATTAGTAGTGAAAGACAAAGATGTTAAATCAAAGCCATAGCACTAACAGTAATTTATCACCTACAGAAGTATTTTAGCATTAGGCAAAACTAAAAATAATAATTGGGAAAAATAAGCATATTGTAAAAGCTAAAATTGCCAAGTAATAGTTTTCAGATTTTATTTTCATCTCTTACTTGTTGGTTTGGGTTTGACTGTGGAGAATGAAAGAAAACAAGTGACATATGATGAATACAAACTATGGAAAAAACAACTCTTCGGCATCTGTATTTGTTACTTCTCCATTTTAAGTTCTCCTTAAGATTAATTCATTCTCTCTGAACACTGTTATTTCACTGTCAGCAAAGATGTTAATCACACTGCTTATTGAAAACTAAGATGCACAAACTTTTGTGTAAAATTTGGGCCAATCTATATGTTTGAGACACAAATACATTGGGCTAGTTTCTTCATAATTTCCAAATACCCATTTAACTAAATGAGATACTCAAGGGGTCATATTAACACATTGAGTGAGAGTGAGTGAGTGAAGTTGCTCAGTTGTGTCTAACTCTCGGTGACCCCATGGACTGTAGCATACCAGGCTCTTCTGTCCATGGGATTTTCCAGGCAAGGGTACTGGAGTGGGTTGCCATTTCCTTCTCCAATTAATATATTAGGGTGAAAATCAAATGAATGTTAGCCAAAATTATGAGCTTAGACAATGGTTGAGATACAGTATAATGGTCATATGAGGTAATGTGAAAATAGCCTTATGAGATTTCTTTCTAAAGAAATAATAGTTCACAATTTCTATAAATAATTAGTTCTCTCCTGAATTCTATTATATTTTCCTCTGAGAACTATACTTAAACCCTGATTATCATGATTATCTGTTAAAAGAAGGAAAGTACTTCATAGTCCTTTTCCTTTGGAAAGATTGTTAGTAAGAAATAGGACTCTATTCATGGCCAAGGTAGTAGGATTTTCATTTTGGGATCAAATGGGGGCAATTCAGTCTTTCAAGATGTCAGCTGAGATGAAAACTTACTTTTGTTCATCCTTTTAGGACAGAACTCCAGAAACGAAAGAGTGTGTACATTTCTTATTTTTTTTCTCTTACATTAAATGATGAGTTGATATTATATATTCTGTTGATCATTTCTCAAGGCAGATTTTAAAACATTATATAATCACATATAGTCCCCATGAAGTTCTCATGAATGAAAATTATTCCATCTCATACATGAACAGCAGACAGTTCCAGATTTTTGTGATTTTAAAATTGGAGAAAATGCGGTTTGAAAGTGAGATTAAACATCTAATAGAACAGAATAATCAATGCATGCATAGCTTTCCTTGCAAATTATATGTAAGTTTAGGTCAATCACATTTAAAAAAATAAAGTTATGTCACTCTAATTTTTCACTGTTAATTTTTATTGAATATATCTTTCAGTTATTTGCAAAAATCTAGAATCTTAGAACTTACGACACAAAGTGCTCACACTCCAGTGAAGATGTGTGTGTTTGCACACTGACATAACACAAAACTGATACATAGAAGACAAAATTGAAGCAGTTTATTTACCTGTTTTTTCTATCGTGGTAGCTTTTACATGCTTGACAACTTTTTCATCTATGATAGGAAAAAAGTTAACACAAGTGGACATTTTAAATGCATCAGTTCAAAACAGTGACACATTTCAACCTTGATATTTTGTATTCTCTTTAAAATAACACCAATACTGAGACAACCTAAGCTGTTTTCTCAATTAAACAAGTGATATCTTTTATTCAAATTGGATGGGAGCACAAAGAAAATCTGTCTAGCTGCAGATGTCCTTTGCAAGTTTCTTGCCACAAAACTGTATCTAATTCAAATGGTCTCCTAACCCCTAATCAGAGTACACTGCATCCTTTGCTTTTACTGTATTTCACTGCATTTATCTATACAGGAGTACACATAAAACACATAATCCCTTTTCATTATTGAATAAGAATAGGAATAAGCAATTTTTTATCTTTCATGAGCAAGACACCTCCCTGAGAAGCCAGTACTAGCCTGAAAACCCAAGTTTTTATGTCACAAAGATGGGGAAGGGCAAAGGTGGTATATTTATGGGATGTCTTGTGTGCTGTAGATTTTTGTAGACATAGTTAAAGAGATTTGGATCAAAGTAAAGGGATTAGAATAAAGATTCTATATAAAATTAAGCTTTTCAAGTATTCAGCAGTGAGAATGAATCAGTGAAATATTCTAATTGGAAAGTTTCACTTGGAAACAGAATTTAGAGTATGAACATGATCACTGAAATAAAAGATGTGGCTAGAGGGGAATGCCTTTGTTAGATACTCAGAGATGAAACTCTCTCCTGCTCTCAGGATTCCATCTCAAAAATGGATGTCATTTGGGACAATAAAGACAATAAAGGGTTTATTATTCATGATATTAGATGGTTCTAAAAGTTGTTTATAAAGTTTTGCTTATGTTAGTACAGACTGCTTTTCTTACCGCCCCACAATCAGGCTCTGCTTTCCTTATTTCTATTGACTCAAATCGACTGAAAACAGATTTTCTAAAGTAAAATCTTAAAAATATAAGCAGAAGCTTCCTAAGATATGTTTGGAGAAGGTGTTTTTATCTTTTTAAAGATTCTGACCTAACCATATTCATAATGTCAGGTAGACAATTCAGCCTAGAATAAAGGACCATGTTCAACAGAACAACTGGGAATTGGTACAACCTCAAAATTAAATTCATATTTAACTGGGTTAAATTAAAATTTAAATAAAGTTTCTAGTCTTAAATAAAAATTAATGATTAAACTAGTCTTGGTAATTTTTCTATTTCTTTTTATGAGCAGAACCCATTGGCTTACCTCCACTTTCTGTAAAGTTTAAAACTAGGAATAAGAAGAAAGGAAGGGAGGCAAAATGAAGGAAAGAGGGAAGAAGGATGAGAAGCAGGAGGAAACTGCTTTCTTCTTATTTCCTTTTTTTTAGATTTTTGGAATTGAAGATGATCACGTTTGAATGGGCCATTCTGAATTACAAGTTTTCTAGGAATGTCTTGCCCCAAACAGAACAAAGCAAAACAAAATATAGAGCCCATTCAACTGAATGGGCATTTAGCACTCAAGTGATTGCTGGCAAAACTGGTCTTTGTGCCAAGCTAAGTTTCTGATAGGAAAAGAGCATGAGCTATCTAGTTATATCTGGCAGACCAAGTTCTCAGCACAAAAAAGAAACCAAACGAAAACACTGTGAAGATGACTAAAATTAGAAGCTGAGTGACTTAACACATGAATCTTTCCTAATAACTTTAGATCTGACTCTAAGCTCATCATCCTGCTAAAATTAGAACACTGAGAGACAATTTGATACTACAAATACCACCTGCAAAATACCTGGTTTACCATGAGAAATAGCCTTTTCTGGTTTTACTGTGTCTTGTTCTGAAAATAATAAAAAGAAAATATTTTTGGATGTGTGTGTTAGTCACTCAGTTGTGACTAACAGTTGTACTCTTTGCAACCCCATGGACTGCAGCCCACCAGCCCCTTGTCACCTGTCCATGGAATTTTCCAGGCAGCAGTACTGGAGTGGGTTGCCATTCCCTTCTCCAGAAGCTTTTCCTGACCTAGGGATTGAACCCAGGTTTCCCACATGCAGGTGGATTCGTTTCCCGCTGAGCCATAAGGGGGATCCAAGAATACTGGAGTGGGTAGCCTATCCTTTCTCCAGGGGAACTTCCCAATCCAGGAATCCAACTGGGGTTTCCTGCATTGCAGAAGGATTCGTTATCACCTGAGCTACCAGGGAAGTCCTTTGGATATTTAGAAGCTTTATAAATTAACATATGGTGAATTTTCTCTGTGAAATGGTCCCGTGATTTGTTAATTAGAAAATAATTGACAGATTTGAACAAACGTGCCTATGGAGAAGAACTATTCCTCGTTTTTCATGTCATCCTAGTTTAAATAAAAAGACTTTAAGGTTTTGGTTGCATGAAAACAATATACCAAGATTTCTTATTTACATTTAAACACCTATAGTTTCCAAAACATAGGCCATAATAAAGCACAAATACTGAGGTATATATTGCATATATATTACTAAAATATATATTAATTTTTTTAAATTCTCTATTAGCTTTATAGATAAAATAAAGATACATACTGTGTATTTGAGCTTTTTCAGATGAAGCTAGAACATAAACATTTATAATATAAAAAATCAATTAATTTTGCCTGCAAAATTGTAGTATTTATAATAATAAATGAAAGTTCTAAATAGTACTAGACCTAAACAGAAGTTTTAAATGGTATTGGTCTTCTGATTAAAAAGAAAAAAAAAGAGGCAAAATGCAAAATGTTTATATTGGGTAACACTCATCTGCAGCCAATAAACATACTCAGGAAAATAAAATATAAGACAGTAGTTTGGCATTTTTAATCCTTGGTACATTAAAAAGATATATTTTTTATGAGAGAAACTAGGCTCAAGTTTATGATGAGTTGTCAAGTAAGTTCTGGTGAGAATTAAAGGAATAATATAGTATTGTATATCTACATCTAGACTTGGATTTTTCAGTTTGTTGTTATTTAAGAATCCAGCTACATAATTTTTATAATGAAGAAATAACATCCATAGAGCCTGAGGGTTGTTTTGGGTTTTTTTTTTTTGACTTGCCTCAGGTGAGTAGCTAGTTGGTACCAGAGCTAGGACTTACACACAATAAAAAAAAATGTAAACTTGGAAAGATTGCTCTGATTTAGGTCAATGTTGCCTCTTAATAAAATCATTGTTAGTCTGGGACAGTCTCTTAGTGAGATCACCCAGGGTTTTGAGTAGACCAAACATGGGTACAAATCTAGCTTCAACATTGACTAACTTGAAAATCTTATCTATTGAACTGTTTTCCCAGATACTAAATATGGGTAATAACTGTCATGTTACATGCCTCTCACAGTGAAATGATGAAAACTGAATCTTACACTATTCCTTAGCTCATAGCAGATGCTTGATAAATTCTTGTTCTCTTTCAAGTCCCAGTAGTCTATGATTTTGTGACTATGGTGTGTTATCAGAAATAAACTCACAAATTAAATATGACTAACACCAGACTTTGAAGAACTCTAACAAATGTCTCTTGAAACCTGGAGTCTCTGCTGACATTCATTTAAAGCCACATTCCAGATATTTTGCCTATGGAATATCCCCATTCTCACCAGTGCTGTAAAAACATATGGAATAATGGAGTAGGGAAAACAGTGAGGATATGGAAGACACTATGTAAACCCCCACTGGTGACATTTTATTTCCAAAATAACAGCAACATTAGCTCTGTATCTATTTAAGAATAAAATATTGTTACCTGGTTTTGCTTCCTTTTTAACTTGTGACTCTGAAGGGAAAACAAAAGACAGAAATTTTAAAATCTGAAAAAAAAATAAACTAGAGCACAAATTCATTTTCGGACACTATTTTATTTTATTTACTATAATTTGACAAAGCAGAATTTTAGTAAAATTTATCTTACTTTCCTACTGGCCTGCCAGTACTGAATTATTAAACACACAGTAGTTAAAATCATACCACTTACTTGTCTGTCATTAAGTTGTTGTTACTGCTAATGTATTTCAACCCTGATTTTCTGTTTTCTCAAGGTTTTTGTTGTAGAGAATAGCCCCAATGTCAACATAAGATAAATGACTTGATGATAGGATTTGGAAGAATATTTTTTGAAATATACCTAGTTATGATTTAGAAATTTAGACAATGTTATAACTTGAATTATATGCTGTTGTTCAATCTCTCAGTTGTGTCTGACTCCGCAGCCTGATGGACTGCTGCATGCCAGGTTTCCCTGTCTTTCACAATCTCCTGGAGTTTGCTTAAACTATGTGCTACACACACACAAAAAAAATATGTTTAAGTCCTGTCTGTTGGGTAGAAGGTGGAGTTTGTAAGTGAAGGATATCCATCTTTAGTTTAGAAAACTCTGAGGAGAGTGTGGAAAGTACAGCATGGATTCTCTTCATTGCTTATAATAAAATGAGAAAGAGAAGATAGACTGAGGAGTAAATTGCTATGCAAGAGGAACCAGTACTTGGTGATGGAGAAAATGCTCACCCTGACTAGATAGTGCACCCTAGAGGCAGGACCAAGGGTGTGCCTGGACAGATCATGGATCCAATCCTCTACCTCAGCAGAAGGCAGAAATAGAGATGTGGTGACGTAGGGAGATCTGTGGGGGGCCCTCTTGTCCAGTGACTTGGATCTTCAGGAACTGAACACAAAACGAGTCATGTTTTTGAAAATTTTATGCCAACAAAAATAATGCTGGCCTGGACAGAAGTGGACAGAAACAGGATGAAATGAAGGAATATCAACTCTAATGGCCAAGCTATGATTCAACGGCTGGGATGATGGGACTTCTTTGGGCAGAGAGGGCAGGACTGTCATCCCAGTGGGCCAAGATGCCAGGGCCACCATCCCCTCACCTCAGGTCCAGAGAACACAGCACTGAATCAAAGAGGGATATTTTTAGGCTTTGATTCCTAATGGAATCTTTCCTGCTATGTTTTGGATTTACTTGGGACCTGTGACTTCTTTTCTTCCTTCCAATTTTTCCCCTTTGGAATGGGAATATACATTCTAACCAGTTTCGCATTTTTTTAAAAAAAACATGGTATTTTTATGGCTTCACAAATGGAAAGGAATTTTATGAAAGAAGAATCATACCCTGAGTTTTACCCATACTGATTTAGGTAAAGAGATATGAGACTTTGAATTGATAAAGTTTTGGATGTATGGATGTGAGTTGGACTGTGAAGAAGGCTGAGCACCGAAGAATTGATACTTTTGAACTGTGGTGTTGGAGAAGACTCTTGAGAGTCCCTTGGACTGCAAGGAGATCCAACCAGTCCATTCTGAAGGAGATCAGCCCTGGGATTTCTTTGGAGGGAATGATGCTGAAGCTGAAACTCCAGTACTTTGGCCACCTCATGGGAAGAGTTGACTCATTGGAGAAGACTCTGATGCTGGGAGGGATTGGAGGCAGGAAGTGAAGGGGATGACAGAGGATTAGATGGCTCCATGGCATCACTGACTCAATGGATGTGAGTTTGAGTGAACTCCGGGAGTTGGTGATGAACAGGGAGGCCTGGTGTGGTGTGATTCATGGGGTTGCAAAGAGTCGGACACGACTGAGTGACTGAACTGAAATGAACTGATGCTAAAATTATTAGGACTCTTAGGAATGTTGAAATGGGGTGAATGTATTTTGCTACATGTGAAGGACATGAACTCTGGAGGAGTCATAGGGTAGACCTTTGTAAGTTGAATTGTGTTATCCTAAAAGATGTTCTACAGTCCTAATCCCCAGTGCCTCACAAACAAACAAAAAGTGAAAGTGTCAACTGCTCAATCGTGTCTGACTCTCTGTGACCCAATGGACTATAGTCCATCAGGCTTCTCTGTCCATGGGGTTTCTCAAGCAAGAATACTGGAGTGAGTAGCCATTGCCTCATACCCTGCTGACATCTTGATTTCAAACACCTAACATCAAGAACTGTAAGAGAATACATTTCTGTTGTTTTTAGCCACCTAGCTTGTGGTATTTTATTACAGCAACCTCATAATAATGGTGGAGAAGGCAATGGCACCCCACTCCAGTAGTCTTGCCTGGAAAATCCCATGGGCGGAGGAGCCTGGTGGGCTGCAGTCCATGGGGTCGCGAAGAGTTGGACACAACTGAGCGACTTCACTTTCACTTTTCACTTTCATGCGTTGGAGAAGGAAATGGCAACCCACTCTGGTGTTCTTGCCTGGAAAATCCCAGGGATGGGGGAGCCTGGTGGGCTGCCATCTATGGGGTCGCACAGAGTCGGACACGATTGAAGCGACTTAGCAGCAGTAGCAGCAACGTAACAATGGACTGGTTCAAAATTGAGAAAGGAGTATGTTAAGGCTATATATTGTCACCCTGCTTATATAACTTATATGCAGACAAATCATGAGCAATACTAGGCTGGATGAATCACAAGCTGGAACCAAGACTGCTGGGAGAAATATCAATAACCTCAGATATGCAGATAATACCACACTGATGGCAGAAAGCAAATAATAACTAAAGAGCCTCTTGATGAAGGTGAAAGAGGAGAGTGGAAAAAGCCAGCTTAAAATTCAACATTAAAAAATCTAAGATCATGGTATCTGGTCCCATCATTTCTTGACAAATAGATGGGGATACAATGGAAACAGTGACGGACTTTATTTTCTTGGGCTCCAAAATCACTGCAGATGGTGACTGCATCCATGAAATTAAAAGATGCTTGCTCCTTGGAAGAAAAGCTACAACAAATCTAGACAGCATATTAAAAAGCAGATACATCATTTTTCCAACAAAGGTCTTGTATGTCAAAACTAGATTTTTCCCAGTAGTCATATACAGATGAAAGAGTTGGACCATAAGGAATGCTGAGTGCTGGAGAATTGATGCTTTTGAGTTGTGGTGCTGGAGAAGACTCTTGATAGTCCCTTGGACAGCAAGGAAATCAAACTAGTCATTCCTAAAGGAAGTAAACTGTGAAATATTCATTGGAAGGACTGATGCTGAAGCTGAAACGTCAATACTTGAGCCACCTGATGCAAAGGGCCAACTCATTGGAAAAGACCCTGATGCTGGGCAAGATTGAGGGTAGGAGGGGAAGAGGGTGACAGAGGATGAGATAGTTGGATGGCATCATCTACTCAATGGACATGAGTTTGAGCAAACTCCAGGAGATAGTGAAGGACAGGGAAGCCTGGTGTGCTGCGCGGTCCATGGGATTACAGAATCGGATATGACTTAGCAACTGAACAACAACATAATACAAATATGGTTGAGAGACATGAGTCAAAAGTTAACTGTTTTGAAAATCATTGTTGTGTTTTCTTTTAAATTGTGCCTGCTGCCTGCTATTGCCCTCAGAAATGTTCATCTGACTCAGGAGCCCCTCAAAATTAGAAGAGTAAGAGCAGCTGTTTCTCTGACAGGATGTTGTGTTCTACAGCAATGAGCGAAAAATAGTCTTTAGTCATTTGTTTCTTCTGAATGATATAAATTTATCAGTGATTTCATCTTTGTAAATAGGACTTTTTCTAGGAAAAGGTAGTATATGTTTGTTTTATTTTAAAAAGTTGTTCAAGAATAAAATTTTAGTATAATATTTGCACTCATACAGAATATTTGCAAAAAGATATGCTATGGGGTTTTCTGGGATGCTCAGCTAGTAGAGAATCAGCCTGCAATGCAGGAGACCCCAGTTTGATTCCTGGGTCTGGAAGTTCTCATGGAGAAGGGATAGTCTACCTCCTTCAGCATTCTTAGGCTTCTTTGGTGGCTCAGATGGTAAAGAATTGAACTCAGGGAGACCTGGCTTCAATCCCTGGGTTGGGAAGATCCCCTGGAGGAGGGCATGGCAAACCATTCTAGTATCCTTGCCTGGAGAATCCCCATGGACAGAGGAGCCTGGTGGGCTACAGTCCATGGGGTTGCAAAGAGTCGGACATGACTGAGTGACAAAGCGCGGCACAGCACACATTATTGTTATAAACATGGAGTGCGAGTATGAATCCACACATTAAATGTACATACCTGACTTCTCTTGTTTTTTCACTTGTGGCTCTAAAAATGAGCAAACATTAGTAATTATGATTGTATAAAAATATTTATTTTCTATGCCCATGCATATTTTTTATATATTATTTATTATTTTCTAATCATCAATATATTTAATTTTCCTCTTATAATTGCAGCAGATACACACACAAGTAAAGATTCTTCATTACCAACCACAATAAGAATTATTTTAAGAAAACATTGGAAATGTGTACTAAGGATTTTAATGAGAAATTAATGAAAGGTATTAATTTGTTCATCCAGTGAATGGAAGATGAAGGAAAATTTCAGCATAGCAAATCCTCAAAAATACAAGACAACCAGCACATTATCTACACAAAATAGTTAAACCATTGACTTTATGCAAAACACTGAACAATAGAATCAGAGAAAGACTAAAGCATGCATTTAAGATTTTTTAATATTTGGCATGCACATAACATACGTGGAGACTTGAGCTTGACTTCTTTGCCTAGAAAAAGTTTAAAAATTATTAAAAACTGAGTCATTTCATTGTTATTGGATCAACATTGTATATGATAGAATATCACATATTTGAAAATCAAACACTGTAAATTCCAACTATTTTTATTTATTGAAATTTTTATGGGATATGTATGGTCTTTCCTGTGGTCATGTATGGATGTGAGAGCTGGACTGTGAAGAAGGCTGAGCGCCGAAGAGTTGATGCTTTTGAACTGTGGTGTTGGAGAAGACTCTTGAGAGTCCCTTGGACTGCAAGGAGATCCAACCGGTCCATTCTGAAGGAGATCAGCCCTGGGATTTCTTTGGAAGGAATGATGCTAAAGCTGAAACTCCAGTATTTTGGCCACCTCATGCGAAGAGTTGACTCATTGGAGAAGACTCTGATGCTGGGAGGGATTGGGGGCAGGAGGAGAAGGGGACGAGAGAGGATGAGATGGCTGGATGGCATCACTGACTCGATGGATGTGAGTCTGGGTGACCTCCGGGAGCTGATGATGGATAGGGAGGCCTGGCGTGCTACAGTTCATGGGGTCACAAAGAGTCGGACACGACTGAGCGACTGATCTGATCTGATGTATTTTAATGTCCAAGCCAAGTTACTAATTGAAAAATCATTTAAAATAACAGCACCATATTAGTTTCATGGCACCATCAAAAGATACTTTTTTACAAACTCTTGTATATAATGTTAACTGTTTAATCTAATGTTAAGGTAGTTAGATATCATTTTATTTTGAAAAATTACTTTTAGCCTTTCAATGAAAAATTCGAGACTACTGTTTTCATTTCCATTAACATTATAAATATGTTATTTGTTCCAGTATGATATATTATGAAGTGACTGCTGCTGAATCTGCAATTCTTGATGATCTAAAGTATACTCTATGAATTTATTGCATATTGGATTCTTAGTGTAAGGGTTCTCAAATTTTCTGTGAAAGTTCATATATATATATATATATATATTTTTTTTTTTTTTAACTTTGGAGCCATATGATCTCCACTGGAGATCTATGGAGATTTTTTTGAGCCACTATTTAATGTTGCTGTTGTAACACAGAAGCAGCTACAAACACTATGTAAATGAATAGACTGGCTATGTTCCAATAAAACTTCACTTACACAAGCTGGTAGCCAGTCTGCAGAACATTGTTTGCCAATCTCTGTCCTACCCATAGTCAATTTTAACTTTCTCTCTTGTCCCATCGAAGATTTTGACAGCAAACAAAGCACCTTTGATTCTGAATTCCCCTATAAATAGCATTCAATACCTTTCCATCACTGCTCAACTAAACTAAAGAATGTTGCCATTACTTGCTTTTTCCATTTGTTGACTCCCATTTAATTATTAATTCACTATCACCTAGCATCTCTTCCCAATGTTATATTTATTAAACATCTGTGGTCACCAATTTTCCTTACTTTCCAATATCAATGAACATATGTAATTATGTGGATCACTTTCTTCTTTCTAAATTTCTGTTCACTTGTCTTCTGGGAAGGAGGAACATAACATTTTCTACTATAATAAGATAAATATTTATACCATTCTCTTCATTCATAAAAGTGTCCTAGTGACTTTCCCTTCTAGCTAAGATAAAATAAAGGGACTTGATTCGTTTTGGTACTTGAAACTACAGGAAACAGAAGAAAATTATATACAATTAGGTTGAACAACAGACAATAGAGGGCAGTGACTCTTAAGTGATGAAAAACAGGTGTGCTCTATGATTATCCCGGCTTAATGCTGTGAGGAGTTGCAGCCAGTTAGTGCAGGCACAGAGTAGATTTGGTGACATCTAGCTGGGAATCTTGAGAAACCAAGACAGAGATCAGCGGTCAGAATAATGTAAAGTGTTAGTTGCTGAGTCATGTTTGACTCTTTGTGACCTCCTGGACTGTAGCCCACCATGGTCTCTGCCCATAGAATTCTCCAAGCAAGAATACTAGAGTGGGTAGCCATGCCCTTCTCCAGGGGATCTTCCTGACCCAGGTCTCCTGTGTTACAAGCAGATTCTTTGCTGTCTGAGGTACCTGGGAAATACCAGAATAATGTAAAGTAGGAAGCTAAAGATACTAGAAAGAGATAGAGAAGAGATAAAGTCTGGGGAATTTGTGGATGGCTCTCTCAAGTCTTCAGCAAGTACTGACCAGCATATGCACATAAGGAAACTCCTCGAGGTAGAGGAAGAAATATAAATATCACTACTGCAGTCTATAGTAAGTGTTGAAGTTGGGTAGGGTCAGCCCATCAGCTTTGTCCGTTTCTTTTTCAATTTTGTTTTGGCGATTCTGGATTTTATTCTGATCCATGTAAATGCAACCCACTTCAGTACTCCTGCCTGGAAAATCCCATGGATAGAGGAGCCTGGAAGGCAACAGTTCATGGGGTTGCAGGGTTGAACGCTTCTGAGCGACTTCACTTTCACTTTATGTAAACTTTAGAAATACTTAGTTAACATGCACAAAATAACTTGCTGAGATTTTAGTGGAAATTGCACTGAATCTATAGATCAAGTTGGGAAGAACTGACATCTTGATACTGAATCATCCCCTTTACATTTTATAAAGGGACTATCTCACAATTTATGGAAACATTTCCATTTTTTGATTTTTTTCTATCAGAGTTTTCTTCCCTCCATTTTTTTTTATTAGGGTTCAGCTATCTCTTCCTCAGAAAGCGTTATCTGATATGGTTGCACGACTTTTCCCCTTTATGTGCCAACATTATGTTTCGGATATCATGATCATTGTTAAGCACAATCTACTGTCTAGAACATTCATCTTCCTTCTTCATCTGGCTAAATCTTATTGATTATTCAGACCAGCTCTGGGGTCTGTGGTGAGACTGGCCACTCATTTCACTCTCCTCCTATGAGGATGGGCTGCCCAGGCTTGGGGAAGGGGAATGCAGGGGAGGTGGATTTATTTTTCCCATGCTCTCAATGTGTCTTTACTTATTTCTTTGCTTCATTCAGGTATTTTAATCCCTCAGAATCCTTGGCTCTTGTGAAGTTTTTTTCATGCACAGATAGTTGTTCGGATTGAAGTTTCTTGAGAGGAAATGAACATTAGAAATTCCTGTATCACCACCTTACTAATGTCAGTCCTAAATATTCTTTAGCTCTTTTACGTTCCTACTTTCTTATCTTATACATTCAATTATGACAGTATATAATACCAGTTTAAAATCTGATGATACTTCATAGGCAAACACACTTGCAGATATATGAATGAATAAAACGCAAGTAAATGTCTGTTTATACATGGTCTAAGCCTAAATATTTCCTAAGGTCCATATTTAGGCTGCAATAAACATAAGGACAAGTGTAGAATTATTTTTGGAGGAGCATTCCGTTAAGGCAGCAGTTTTCAAACAGTCACAGCACCTGGGAATTTAAAAATGTAAATTCTTAGTCCCATCCCTGACCTTCAGAATCATAAGCTCTAGGGGTAGGCCAGCCCATCAGGTGTATCTGACACAATGTTGAAGTCTGAGAACCATTGTTTGATAACCATGACTACATGTGTTAATAGCATTCATTTAACAAAAAAAACTAGGGCTATATTTTTTTTTACAATTCTGAATTCTAGCCAATGGTGTATGTAATATATATTTCAGCAAACATGGTTTAATTAAAATCAGAGAAAACCTTCAATAGACTGAGACATAAATGGGTAAGCTAAAAGAAGAACATGCTTATGTTGATTATAATGTGTCAACTTTTCAATATAGATGACAGCAATATTCTACTCAGATGTCTGTGATTGAGATCTGGAAAGTGTGATGTGAAATCAAATTCATATAAAACAAGAATATTTTATTTTTACAAAGAAAACCAAATCATTATAACTTTGATGTTTTCATGGAAGTAGTAATTGACTCCACATTCACAGAATACATTTCAAATAGTAAGCAGCAATATAGTAAGTATATACAGACATAAATATATTTGTTCATTTTACTTATGGAGCTTTGAGATTTTTCCGTTTCTATTGTAGCTTTTATATTTTCTACATGATCTAAATATATTGAATTGTATTAAAAACAACAATGTCAGTGCAGTATTTCCAATTTCTACCCTTACAATGTATATATTTAAAAGAATAAATAGTCATATTTCAACACATAAAAAAAAGTAAAAGGAAACAAATTAAGAGCCAACATAAAGTATTAAACACACGAATGATAAAAGTCACAGCATTTTAAAATTATATACATAAAAGAAAAAATAGCCTATCTATATTTATACATAAAGGAATCTTGAAAGTAACATCTGACAAAATTAATAAAATTTTGACCTAGTACAATCAGAAGCTATTTACTTTGCAGGACACTGGACAGGCAGTGATAAGATATCTTAAGTGTTGGGTCTAATTCTCATTCAGACACTCATTTACTGTGGAACCTTGGCATGGCCATTTAATTTGTTTGGTTCTCCTTTTCCAAAAAGAAAATAAATGTAGACCGTTAGATTAGATGATTTCTAAGATACCATCCAGGTTTTAAAATAATATATTTACTTTAAATATGAATTTAAATCTAAATAGTAGATCACTTTTACTAGGAGACAGAGTTTAGATGGTCAACCTAAAATGCTGCAGCATTAACTACTCTTAGGTTTATTGCTTTTCAGTAAGTCTGTTTATTCAATTTCTGATAGATCTTCTGCCGTGGAAGCACATTTGTAAGTATAAGGCAGATTAACAAACCTTGTTTTAAAGACCAGTGATTTTGTTTCAGATATATCTCTTACACAGCTATTTAGTACAGAGCAGAAAATGGTTCTGTTGTAGATATATATCTTAGCCCAAAAGAACTACTTAACAGGCACTTGGCTTTTAAATTGACTTGGAGATTAATATCTAAACTTTGTGCTATACATGTTGAATAAACAAGCCATTTGGAGGAGGCAAGGAAATGTTATAAGGACTTTTATATATGCCTGAATCATTTCAAAGATCCTATTACATTTTACTAGAAGTCACTATTTAGCTACATGTTTCAATAAGTTTTTAAACTTTTAATTATCAAAATTAAAATGGAAAAGTATAAATGTTAAATATATAAAATACATTGCAAAACCCTAAAAGGAAATCTCTGATTTGTATATGAACTTTTTCCTATAGAGGCAACTTATCAAATATACTGTGTAAAGTTACTTGGTTGAGACAATAACACAGTATTATTTATTTAATGTTCACAAATATATTTTTAGAGATTTAATGAAAACAGAGAATTAGCTTTATGTATGTAGTGCTGGAAAATCAGGAAAACAAAATACAATTAAGGCTTTTAATAAAAGCTTTTAGTTTTCTAGAAATCATTTGGTAAGCAAGAATTGCCTTTAACACTTGAAACTAAATTTCAAGAATAATTTTATTTCATAATAGAGAGAAATGCATTATGGAATACAAGAAGTAAAATATTGTTCATGGCATTCTTTAAAAGCAGTATATTGATATAGTGTTTGGAAAGTTCTTTAAGGTCTACTGTGGTTATGTACTTTCGTGGATACATGAATCCAGAGAAATTTATATACAGAAACTTTTTTTCTCCAGCCTCATTGGCTTTGCATTTTTCTAAGTCTTCTAGGCACCAATTAATGTGTTAAACTTCTTGAAGCTGTACTAACAATAAATTTCTATGGAATCTTTTCAGTTATTCAAGCATCCTACCTCTGACAATTCTGTTCTCACAATGCCTTCTAAATAGTTTATATTTTGCCCCAAATGTGTGGTGAAGGACCCTTTGAGTCCTACTTCTTAATGTTCAAAAGATATTAAAGTGATGATGAAACTATTTAGCAGGAACTGCTTTGTTTGCACCAAGACCAGGTATGAGAAATTAGAGGAAGTTGGAGAAGGAAATGGCAACCCACTCCAGATTCTTCCCTGGAGAATCCCATGAATGGAGGAGCCTGGTAGGCTACAGTCCACAGGGTCACAAAGAGTCAGACATGACTGAGCGACTTCACTTTCACTTTCAAGAGAAAAGCAATATAAAGAAAGTTAAGAGAAGTAATAGAATCATTTTGAAGTCTTTTTTTAATGTAGAATTTAATATAGTGGTGATACCACACCATCAATATCACACCATAATTATTCAACTATTCAATCATTCATTCAGCAAGTGTTGACCCAGCATTTAGTACATGTTAAGCACTTCAGTCCCCCAAGAATACTTAGTCTATAGAACTTACCTATTAATTGAAACAGAATTATTACAAAAGTGTTTAATTCTGGTGAAAGTCATAGAAATTAGATTTGGTTGAAATGCCATGCAAGGTTCATCTTATTCAAAGGGCATAGAAAATTGTATCAATTCTAGACATGACACCTATCCTTTGAAAGGCTAGAGAAAAATATAAAGAAATAAATGGATTTACTCCATTACTGACCCACATAGTTAACTTTCTAAAGAAAAATGTATACATCAACAGGAAATTCAAACTTAATAAATTCAAAAATGAATCATGATCTATTATTCTCTCCTGTAACGAAGTTCCCTATCTTTGTAAATGGTACCACATTCCACTAACCAGGAAAGCTAGGAGTCACCCAGTATTCTTCTCCATGCTCTGCCATCCCTATTCAGTTGTTCAGAGTCCTGTTCCTTCCATTTGCTAAACATATCTTGAGTGTACTTCCACTTGTTTATTTCCTCCTCAGTTTGTGCCTCCATTATAGCCTCAAATATATCCTTTTCATCCTCCAGTTTTCTTTTCATCTGTCCTTCCCCCCTTCTTGCCACCTTTCATCATACCATGCTCATTTATTAAGACAGCTCAGCTCTTATCTCCCTCACAAAAACTTTCTTGACCTCTTTTCCTGGTGGGTTAAATGCTCCTAATCTGTATCAAGTGAAAGAGGAGAGTGAAAAAATTGGCTTAATACTCAACATTCAGAAACAAAGATCATGGCATCCGGTCCCATCACTTCATGGGAAATAGATGGGGAAACAGTGGAAACAGTGTCAGACTTTATTTTGGGGTTCCAAAATCACTGCAGATGGTGACTGCAGCCATGAAATTAAAAGATGCTTACTCCTTGGAAGGAAAGTTATGACCAACCTAGATAGCATATTCAAAAGCAGAGACATCACTTTGCCAACAAAGCTCTGTCTAGTCAAGGCTAGGGTTTTTCCTGTGGTCATGTATGGATGTGAGAGTTGGACTGTGAAGAAAGCTGAGTGCCAAAGAATTGATGCTTTTGAACTGTGGTGTTGGAGAAGACTCTTGAGAGTCCCTTGGACTGCAAGGAGATCCAACCAGTCCATTCTGAAGGAGATCAGCCCTGGGATTTCTTTGGAAGGAATGATGCTAAAGCTGAAACTCCAGTACTTTGGCCACCTCATGCGAAGAGTTGACTCATTGGAAAAGACTCTGATGCTGGGAGGGATTGGGGGCAAGAGGAGAAGGGGATGACAGAGGATGAGATAGCTGGATGGCATCACTGACTCGATGGACGTGAGTCTGAGTGACCTCTGGGAGTTGGTGATGGACAGGGAGGCCTGGCGTGCTGCAATTCATGGGGTCTCAAAGAGTCGGACACGACTGAGCGACTGAACTGAATCTGCACTCTATGTATCCAGAGTAAACCATCACTCCTTGCGTTGTGATTATTTGAAATACTTGTGTGTGTTGTGCATGCTGTCACTTCATTCATGTCCTACTCTGTGACCCTATGGACTGTAGCCTTTCAGGCTCCTCTGTCCCTAGGATTCTCCAGGCAAGAATACTGGAGTGTGTTGCCACGCTCTCCTTTAGGGGATCTTCTCTACCCAGTCTTATTATTTGCAATGCTTTTAGTAATTATTTACTCATTTGTCTTTCCCAAATAAACTATGAGATTCGCTAGGCAAGGACGGAAACTCTCATCACTTTAGTGTCCTTTACACTTGTTTATTATCTCACATATAGTCCACAATAATTGTGTTTAATGAACAAGGGATTATTAAATTCTGTATCAGTGGAGGGTTGCTCTCTTGAGTAATACACACATTAAACACCTTCCCACTGATGACCCACTGAAGATGCTGCTAAAATATTTGGAAAGGGGTTACACAAAAAGAAGTTCTTTAACGCTGTGACCCTGCAATAAAACATATTATCAAAACAGAAATCTTCCATTTTTTTCTCTACATAGGATATTTTTCAAATTGTATTGTGATCACCTTGCTTTAGGATACGTGAAAAAACATGTGAAAGTCTGTGCAAGGGATTTCTTATTGATGTGATTATTTCATCTAAAAAAAGGAAAAAATTATACTATGTTTAGGTGTGACTGTTGTGTAGTTTGGGCCTGGAATAAGTTTGGGCTTGCACCACCTGGCACAAGCATGTTTTAATTATTATTTACTGAACTATATTACTTTGCCAACAAGGATCCTTCTAGTCCAAGTTACGGTTTTTTTGGTAGTCATGTACAGATGTGAGAGTTGGACCATAAAGAAAGCTGAGCGTCAAAGAATTCATGCTTTTGAACTGTGGTATTGGAGAAGACTCTTGAAAGTCTCTTGGACTACAGGGGAGATCCAACCAGTCCATTCTAAAGGAGATCAGCCCTAAATATTCATTGGAAGGACTGATGCTGAAGCTGAAACTACAATACTTTGGCCACCTGATGTGAAGAACTGACTCATTTGAAAAGACCCTGATGCTGGGAGGGATTGAAGGAGGGAGGAGAAGGGGATGACAGAGGTTAAGATGGTTGGATGGCATCACCGACTCGATAGACATGAGTTGGAGTAAGTTCTGGGAGTTGGTGATGGACAGGGAGATCTGGCGTGCTGTGGTTCATGGGGTTGCAAAGAGCTGGACACGACTGAGTGACTGAACTGAACTGAACTGAAACTATATTACCCTAAACACCCTTTCATTACATCCTGATACTTTAAGTGGGTCTTAGGGGAAAAAGTAAGACAGTAAGAAATGAGCCCCCATTATGATGTAAGCTCAGTGAGATTCAATCCTTAGTTTAAAGATCAGGGCATTGATTAGGGCACAGTTTAGGGGAGGAGGGTTTGTGAGGAGAACACATTAAAATGCCTGAATTTGGATAGCCCTGTTTAAAGCTGGCAGGCATGGCCTCAAAGGAACCATTATTTTTGCCATGTTAGTTATTGGTTGTATCAATTTCAGTTTCAGAGCACTAGAATCTTGTATTCTGAAACCAGGGATGTGAGAATAGAAGAGACAGTAGTTAATATTATTTCATTTTAACTATACCCACATAAATAGTCTCATTTTCCTTTCTTAAGATGTTTTGGATCAAAAAGAGATTGAGGATAGGCTCAATTAATTAATAAAACTAGTATACTTTAGAATAGCAAAGAAGATATAAACTAAGCAATATATTAACATGGGGGAAAACTGAATTTTTTGTAAATTTTATAATATTCTATCAGAGTGACTCACAAATTAGTCTGGAGTTAGAAATCTTTCTAATAGAGTTGACTTCTTAACAGGCAAGTGTTTAAAAAGCTCTTGAGGTTTTGTTTTTTTTTTTAATTTAGAAAAACAGATCATCAACTTCCTCTGAGGCAAGTAATAAAGTCTTCATTAGTGAATTGCTTTTGCCACCCTTAAAGCTCTCAATTCAAATCTCATTACTACCACCTTCCCCAATTAGTTTTTGGAGTGGGTTGAAATTGGGAAGGAGAATTTTCAGTGAAAATTTTACATAAAGGGCAAAAAGAGCACTTCTTTATTACCATAAATTATAGAAGGAAGAAAATCTTTCTGAAGAAAACATAAAAACTAAAAATTATGTCTTTTTAAGGAGTTTAAAATACGTACCATTGAAGAAATATCTCTAAAGAAGATGAAATATCTAATTAGTGGTGCTTTGTTTACATTAATACATAAGTAGAGTTTAGTAATTTTGAATGAAGCCATCATTATTCCTTTTTGTCTTGATAGAAAGGCCTTTCCTAGGATTCATAGAGCATGAATCTTTCAACCAGCTGAGAAAAATCGTACCTGTCACAGATTGATTCAGAAGTGACTAATGGGACTGTGCTTGATTGATTGAATTGGCTAAGACATATTTCATCTCCCAATCTCTAGAAGATACATTTCACCAGAAAAACTTAAGACTACAGTACTCAAGTCATTATTATAAATGAAAAAGAGAAGATTTTAATACAGAAGTGGTCAACATCCAAAGGTCAAACAGGAAAATGGTTATATAGTTTTTCCACAAAATAAAAATTGCTTATTTGAAAGTCAATCACTTAAAAAATCTCAGATTTTTAAAAGACTATCAAATTTTAATTCTGGAAAATTGTATCATGTATTTATCAGCGTAATTTATAGCTAACACACTAAATGTTTATAGGTGCCCAGACCCAGGCTAAGCATTTTCAATAAAATACTGTAACATTTAGAGTAACCCTCAAGAACTCACTTTCTCATTTTAACAAATTAGGAGACAGGCTTCCAGGTCCATTTGACTGAACAACTAAACTCTTACTACATTTGTTCATTCAAAAACATTTACTGTATTTCTTACTATGTGCTAGAACTATTTCAGACACATGTAGGAATGAAATAAACCAACAAAGTCCTACCTTAAGGAACATAGAGTCTACTACCCCAATTTGTTATCAGTTAGTATCATCCACATTTATCTAACAATAGGTGTACCACCACTCTTAACTTTTTTTCCACCACTACCCCCATCATCTCTATTTATATTTTACTGAGAATAGAATGATAATACTGTATTTGAGGCTTGAAATTTGGCAAAAAACGATTATGTTGAATTGACCAAAAAGTTTGTTCAGGTTTAGCCAACCTAATTTATCTGTGATGTGTTGGCAAAAGGAAGGTAAACTATATTTCATGTTACTTTGAAGTTAAGTAGGACAACTTGTGAAATTGTAAGTAATTTGCTCACTGCCATAGAAATCAAGTTGAGTATATGAGTGTGATCATCATTAATATGTTGAAAGAAGCTCATCCCACCTGTGAATTTTGTAACCTGGGAGTTCACTTCATTTTTATTCTGGTGCATTGCCTGTAACTTGAGCAAAATAATGAAACCTAAGTCACAAGACTTTACAGAACTGATTATATTATGCGTGTATATGATTAAATCCTCTTGATTTTTTAATTAAGTGTTCCACCAATATTGGTTATTTTTCCATTTTCCAGGATTTGGATTAGCTGGCATTCAATAAATGTCCTTGAACTTACATGGTAAAAATTATTTCAATTTTCTTGATTTCTTTGTGGTAATAATATTATATTGACACATACCTACTGACAACTCAATAAATATTAGTTTACAGTAGGAACAATGGTTGACCTACTGCATTTGCATGGTTATCTGTAGGGATATTTAAGAAGTACTTATCACTAATGTCACTTATCAGTGATTAGTGAAGTTTCCATGTCTGCATAATTTTAATACTTTTTTTTAACCTGAGAGAATATTATTGCCTCCTCCTCCAAGAATTTACAGTAGAATTTTTTGTCTTCTTGATGTGGGAAAAAATAAAAGGACATTTTGAGATAGCAATGCCTGGGTATAAATTTATTATTTGTGTTAGCATATCTTCATTGTTCTAACTGTAACACATTATTTCTAGTCTTTCTCATTTAGTTTTTCTTCTTTTTAAAAATCAATGTTGTCCCTATTTAAAAAAATTGTATTAGCTTTGATCTACTGCACTATGGTAAATTTAAAAAGATACTGAAATATATTTATATTACATTATGATAGACATAAATTAATATAGTAACCAACTGGAACTAAGTTCTTTAAAAGATATAGACCAGAGATACTTTGATAACTGATAGATATAAGGACATCCTGTTTTCTTTGACTGAGTCATTCACCTACTATATCAATATCTTAGCCAGCTGGTAAAATAAGAAGACTGCTTACCCTTGACATTCATGTCCTTCAAGCAAAATTTATTTATTTATTATTATTATTATTTATTTATTATTAAGTTTATTTATTTATTTTCAGCTCAAATGAATTCGCATGTACAAGCAGTGCCCATTTGCCTGTGCATTGTTGGGAGAAAGGGATGATTGACTATTTAGTCACTTCCTGGATGACCTAAGCCAACCAGTGCTCAGCACGTGTGAGGCCCTTGATGCTAGTTAGAAAGAAACCATTCAAAAACACATATGCATTTTGCATAAGCTAAGTTTATGGAGAGACGACTGATGTATTTCTTGGAGATAAGGGCAATCATAGATGCCTATGAATTCTATAATAGTTTTTCTCAAATTTTAATGTGCATACTAATAACTTCAGGGACTTGCTAAAAATCCAAATTCTTACCCAGCAGTTATTGATGGGACCTAAGATTCTACATTTCAGCAACCAGGTGATGCTGATGTTATTTTGTGAACCACCCTTTGAATATCAAGGGTATAGATGATAATCATGGGTTTTTTTTTTTGCTTTCATAGCTGTTGAAGGCACTTTCACATACATTATATCACGTGATTTAACAATAAGTCTGTTAGATTTGCATAGAATATATTGTTGATGAGAACTCTATTTAATAAGCTATGTTTTTTTTTTTTTTTTTTTTCTGGAAGTCATATACAGATGTGAGAGTTGGACCATAAAAAAGGCCGAGCACTGGAGAACTGATGCTTTCGAACTGTGGTGCTGGAGAAGACTCTTGAGAACCCCTTGGACTGCAAGGAGATCAAACCAGTTAATCCTAAAGGAAATCAGTCCTGAATATTCATTGGAAGGACTGATGTTGAAGCTGAAACTCCAATACTTTGGCCACCTGATATAAAGAGCCAACTCATGGTAAAAGACCCTGATGCTAGGAAAGACTGAGGGCAGGAGGAGAAGAGGGCAACAGAGGATGAGATGGTGGGATTGACTCAATGGACATGAGTTTGGGCAAACTCCTGAAGACAGTGAAGAACAGAGGAGTCTCGTGTGCTGTAGTTCATGGGGTCACAAAGAGCTGGACGTGACTGAGCAACTGAACAACAACGACAAAGAATGAAAGACTCAGAAGTTTTGATCAGTTGTAAATCACTCCATATTTTTTGTCCTAGAGCTCCTCTCTCTATATCATCTTGCCTCTGTTGGTCTTTCACATTTTAAAAAGCTGTCTCTGCATGTGCTATACCACGAAGCCTAGACATATATCAAAAATAGATTAAAAAAATATTAATGAATGCCTCCCTTTTCATGAGGATAATTTTGGTGACCTGTTGTAGCTGTGGTGGCTTTTGAGTGACTTTCTGTCTCCCCTGAGAAGGAGAAGACTGCATAGCTCACAACGAGCTGAGACACAAAGTTAGAAGAAATCCATTCAGCAAACATGGCTATCACACAATATGCTAGAGAAAAACATGTACAACAAGACCAAGGCTGGAGAACTGTGTGGTGTGTGTTTACAGATAGAGAAAAGAGGGAGAAAGTAAGTTGCCAAAACGGGAGGCAAGGTAAACAGGTAAGATGCTTTTGCTATGGAGCTGAAGTGAGAGCAGAGTATTAAAAAAATCACTGAATAGATGAATATTCATAGAACTGGCGATCTTTTTAGAAATATCTTTGTGGTGGGGCTGTGGTGGTAGATTGGACAAATGGAAGCCACATGAAGAAATACACTGGGGGCAGCATAACGCAGCGGCAATGAACCTAACACTGTGCCCCTGCAGATACCACTTAGAAAACGCAACAAGCCTGTGCCCCTGCAGATACCACTTAGAAAACGCAACGAGCCTGTGCCCCTGCAGATACCACTTAGAAAATGCAACAAGCCTGGGCTTGTGGTAGATCTTTGAGGCGAAGATGGAAACACGATGATTAAATCCAGGTTTGTATATTTACCCAGGCAAGAGATGATGAGAACTAGAACTAGGATCTTACCAGGAGGGGAAAAAAGGAGAGACCAAATTTGGGAGACATAGAACTTAGTATTTACCTGTATGTTGGGTTCTGAAAAAGGAGAAGCTAGCTATAAATGACTCAGATGTTTAAGTCAGTGTAACTGAATTCTAAGTCAATGAGTTCCATTTTCTGAGACAAAAATAAATAAGTAAAGAGAATGTAACGGGTATTGAGTTCAATTTTTAAACAAAATGACGTGCAAGCAAATTAAGCATGTGAAAATGTTGACAAGGCAGTGGGAAATGCAGTAATAGAACTCTGAAGATTTTGTTTATGAATATTAATTTTCCTGATAAATAAAAAATTATTACTTATGCAAATATTTTTTGTTTTTCATTACATTACTACTTATAATTAATGCCTATTGCTTCCTGAAAAGAATATTTAGCTATTCTCCACTTACCTAATAAAATGCATGTCCTATTTGCCATCATTTTCACTGGGGAGGGGGTAAAACCAAAGAATTTAGTGCCTAATAATATGGGATCTTCCTGACCCAAGGATGAAACCCAGGTCTCCTGCATTGCAGGCAGATTCCTTACCATCTGAGTCATGAGGGAAGCCCCATATGCCATATCAAAAATAAATAATTGCTACAATGTTGATTCAGTTTTAAAAAAATGTTGTCATCTTTTGCTGCTGTTTTGTTTTTCACTCTGTTGGTTAAATGTTGTAGTTTCTGCCAAATAAAAAGATTTTTGTCTTCTTTTGATGTATAGAGATTATGAACATAGTCAGATATTATCTAAAGGTTTGTATAATATGAATAAAGGAAACTATGCCCTGTGTTTGGCAATGAACACATTAGTGGTCACCTTTCAGAAGAGATCTTAGGGCAAAAGAGTACTCAGCACAAGCATCCTCACGGACACTCAGCTTTAATTTAATCTATCCTTTCAATGTTTTCTCAAAGCTGGGAGTGGGGGTATATTTTCTTCCTCACCATTAAGTTAATGCCCTCCACCTATATTGTTTATCCCAGCCCTTGATCTGGGACAGCTCGCTTGGAATTGATATCTCCCTCTGGATTTCATGTTCCTCCTTTCCCTAGAATGCTCCACCCTATCACAAATATGAAAATGACAAACACAGCTCATCGATTCCACCTGCTGGAATATAGTATTTTGCCTTCTTTGAACAGCAAACTCCTGAAATAAAAAGTAGTTGGAGTGTTCTACTTTGACTTATTACTGATAAATTCTCTTATTAATTCCTCTAAGCTGCTTGCCTCTTCCACTACTTTACTAAAAATGCTCTTTAGTGATGATCCAGATGGATGGGGTGGGGGCAGGGTGGAAGGGAGGTCCACGAGGGAGGGATGTGTATGCATGGTGTAGGCTAAGTCACTAAGTTTTATGTCTGACTCTTGCGACTCCGTGGACTGTAGCCTGCCAGGAGTTCATGAGATTTCCCAGGCAAGACTACTGGAGTGGGTTGCCATTTCCTTCTCCAGGGAATCTTCCTGAACCAGGGATTGAACCTGGGTCTCCTGCATTGGAGGCAGATTTTTTACTGACTGAACCACCAGGGAAGCATAGCCGATTCATTTCATTGTACAGCAGAAACTAACACAACATTATAAAGCAATTATATGTCGATACAAAAATAAAAATGACTTCAAGTGGTCATAAAATGACAGATTTTTGTTAAATATAAGGGCTTTTTCTCAGGTATCATGCCCCTTGACTTTCCTGTGACATTAAGACTATTGATTTTTCTATTGATGCTTTTTCTTGAAAGTGTTTGGCCTTTAGGATGCTGATACACTATATCCCTATCTTCCAGGTAACACACTCTCTTTTTTGACCTGTTCTTTTTCTTTTCCAAGAAGCTGCCCTTCATTCTGTTCTCTTTTCTCTCCAAATTCCGATTTCTTGAAGAAATCCTTCTCAGCTTTGGCTTCTAACTCCAAATCTCTAAACTTATGGATACATAGTGTGAGGAATCAAAGAGAAAGTTCCCTATTGCCCAGTGTTGCTAGTACATCTGTCTCCCCGCAACCTGCATTTCCGCTGCAACTTCTACCTTTGATCACCTTCTCCATCCTTTCAAGGTTGAGACCTTGGAGTTTTACATATATATATAGCTAATGTCATCAATTTCTAGCCTCTTCCTGTGAAATAGGTTGACACAAAAGTAGTGATATTGATTACACTATAGAGTGTGGTTGTGATTGTATATACTCAAATAATTTCAAGGGCGTATAACAAGATGTTGTTAGTATTTTTCAATGAGTTGCTAGGTCCTGTGATTTTTAAAAACTTAATTCCTAATAATTTCACACAGAATATTAGTCATGGCCATAAAAAAATATTTAAAATAAACAATTCACTTCCTTATTGCTGCCTCTCTCTCCCTATCAATTTCACTTGCCTTTACAATACTAGATTACTATCGAAGCTCTTGAGTTGAATTTATGATTCAAAATTCTTCATGTAGAATTTCACCCTGCATGGCATTATAAGACTTAGGATGCGATTCTCTTCTCATTCACCTTCTAATCATCCAGACTTTTCACCCTGGTTTCCTAAGTCCAGTTTTCTAGATTTCCAGAACCATGCTCACATGTCTACACATCACTGTCACAGTCTTGGCATCCTCTGTTCCTCTGTGGCTCCTGGAATCTCCTTTGGTTCTTGGTCCTCTCCTCACTGTCTCCTCAAGTCATGCTCATCCCTGCCTCTGACTAACTCCTGAATATAACTCCCATTTATTGAATCTGAACCAAATAGAAAACATCAACTCAATTTCTTATTAACAACTCTACCAGGTGGGTGTAATGACCTTTATTCAATAGATAAAATATTGAAACTCAGAAACATGAAGTAATTTAAGTCACATCCCTAGCAAATGGCAAGAGAGGAAAATTCATGTTTTTCGTCTATAAAGTTGGCTTCCACCGTGCTTTATAGTCACCTTCCTGCCTCAGATGCTCTTGCATACTCCTAAAACCCCAACTTAATCCATCATCTCCCTGAAGTTTCAATGATTAGCACAGACTGTAGGAATGCCCCCTCTCTCTAAACTCCTAGAGACTCTTCACTAATGTAACTAATTATCTGAGAGCCATCTTTCAATAGTTCATGTCTATGTCCTTGGTTAGACTCTCTTGGGATGGAAAACATCACTTGTTTCTAAACTTTGTTCACCAAGCACAGTTCTTAACATATGGCAGTGATATTAACATAATATATGTTGTTGATAAATTGTGAATTGATCATGTTTTATAATAAAATATGTCATTGGTTCTGATTTCTCTTTCCTTTTAGGAAGATGAAAATAAATGTAACATAAAAAAAGAGAAAAATATTTAATGTAAAGTACCTGATGCAAAGAACTGACTTCTTGGAAAAGACCCTAATGCTGGGAAAGACTGAAGGCAGGAGAAGGGGATGACAGAGGATGAGATGGTTGGATGGCATCACCAACTCGATGGACAAGTCGAGGAGTTGGTGAGCAAGTCCAGGAGTTGAGGATAGACAGGGAAGCCTGGTGTGCTGCAGTCCATGGTGTTGTAATGAGTCGGACACAAATGAGTGACTGATTGAATATAAGGAATTTATAGTGCATATATTACTTTTTCCATTATATATCAAAAGTAAAATAAGCCATAAAATACAGTGTTGTTTATAGGAATGGGTGTTTATAGGAATGTTTATAGGAATGATGCGACTTTTAACTGACAAGCAATTTTTCGCTGACACCAGTAAGCATGCTTACAACAGGAGAGCAATTTTTATACATAGCTTTTGTGGAAAGTGAAAAGGTTGGCTTAAAGCTCAACATTCAGAAAACGAAGATCATGGCATCTGGTCCCATCACTGCATGGGAAATAGATGGGGAAACAGTGGAAACAGTGTCAGACTTTGTTTTTCTGGGCTCCAAAATCACTGCAGATGGTGACTGCAGCCATGAAATTAAAAGACGCTTACTCCTTGGAAGGAAAATTATGACCAACCTAGATAGCATATCCAAAAGCAGAGACATTACTTTGCCAACAAAGGTTCGCCTAGTCAAGGCTATGGTCTTTCCTGTGGTCATGTATGGATGTGAGAGCTGGACTGTGAAGAAGGCTGAGCACCGAAGAATTGATGCTTTTGAACTGTGGTGTTGGAGAAGACTCTTGAGAGTCCCTTGGACTGCAAGAAGATCCAACCGGTCCATTCTGAAGGAGATCAATCCTGGGATTTCTTTAGAAGGAATGATGCTAAAGCTGAAACTCCAGTATTTTGGCCACCTCATGCGAAGAGTTGACTCATTGGAGAAGACTCTGATGCTGGGAGGGATTGGGGGCAGGAGGAGAAGGGGACGACAGAGGATGAGATGGCTGGATGGCATCACTGACTCGATGGATGCCAGTCTGGGTGACCTCCGGGAGCTGGTGATGGACAGGGAGGCCTGGCGTGCTGCGGTTCATGGGGTCGCAAAGAGTCGGACACGACTGAGCGACTGATCTGATCTGATCTTTCCTTTTATGTAGATATATCTAAAGCTCAATTATAACTTGTGATGTTAAGATTAAATGTATCATTTTGTCCTTATCATGCACTTTTTTCACTGTTTAAAATTGCTCATTTTTCATTTATCATCCAGAGAACGCATACTTTCAGATTTTATGCTGCGGTTTAGTCACTCATATAGTCTGCAACCCTATGGACTATGACCCACCAGACTCCTCTGTCCATGGGATTTTCCAGGCAAGAATACTGGAGTGGGTTGCCATTTCCCTCTCCAGGGGATCTTCCTGATGCAAAGATCAAACCGTGTCTCTTGCGTCTCTTGGCAGGTGGATTCTTTACCACTGGGCCACCTGGGAAGCCCTTTAAATGTTATAAAGTCACTCAAATGACTATGTTCATAGATTAAAAATACAAAAACACTTAAACATTTCCTTTTGATATGTTGGGAGCACTTTTCATACAAATGAAAATAATTCAGGTTAATATTTAACCTATACATGGAATGGTGAAGTAAGAATTACTTAAATGTATGTTAAAATGTGTAAAAATGTGCTCAAGTATATGCAAATATTTTAAAACCAATTATACGAATTTCTGGACTGTATGAAGCACAAATTGGAATCAAGACTGCAGGGAGAAATATTAATATCCTCAGATATGCAGATGACCTCCACTCTTTGGGAGAAAGCAAACAGCCTCTTGATGAAAGTGAAAGAGGAGAGTGAAAAACCTGGCTTAAAACTCAACATTCAAGAAACTAAGATCGTGGTCTGGTCCCATCACTTCGTGGCAAATAGATGGGGAAACAGTGGAAACAGTGACAGAGTTTATTTTCCTGGGCTCCAAAATCACTGCAGATGGTGACTGTAGCTGTGCAGTTAAAAGATACGTGCTCCTTGGAAGAAAATTATGATTAACCTAGACAGCATATTAAAAAGCAGAGACATTACTTCGCCAACAAAGGTCCATCTAGTCAAAGCTATGGTTTTTCCAGTAGTCATGTACAGATGTGAGAGTTGGACCATAAAGAAAGCTGAGTGCCAAAGAATTGATGCTTTTGAACTGTGGTGTTGGAGAAGACTCTTGAGGGTCCCTTGGACTGAAAGATCAAACCAGTCAATCCTAAAGACTGATACTGAAGCTGAAGCTCCAATACTTTGGCCACCTGATGCGAAGAACTGACTCACTGGAAAAGACCCTGATGTTGGGAAAGATTGAAGGGAGGAGGAGAAGGGGACAACAGAGGATGAGATGGTTTGATGGCATCAGAGACTTGATGTTTGAGCAAGCTCCAGGAGTTGGTGATGGGCAGGGAAGCCTGGCACGCTGCAATTCATGGGGTCACAAAGAGTTGGACACGACTTAGTGACTGAACTGAACTGAACTGATATAAATGTCTGAATGTACACTGTATCACTTTCACTGTAAGGAGTGATATAGATATAACCTTATTGCATAATGTAGATACAGGTGTGTAAATATCTTCATAAACATCTTCATATAGATATTTTACATCTTTATCTTCATAGAGTATATAAAATATTTGAATGGAGTTAGCCCTAGAAAGATTGTAATTAAAAGAAGTTTTCATCAGGAATTTTAGTGTTTTCTTCCTGTCCTTTATTCTATAATATTTCTTCTTCTAACTTTTAACACCTGTCTTAAAAATGACAAGTTAATCTCTTGTCTTCTTTTCTCACAAAAATTTTCAGGAAGTCTCTTTTAAAAGTATTCTTATTTTCAAATTAAAGGTCAGTAATACAATGGATTACCTCTCCTAAAATATGTGGATATTCAAATAGTAAGGGAGAAAATGATTGAACTTTTATGTTAAGCCATATGAAACTACTGTTTTTTAGGTAAAAGATGTTCAAGTGTAGGCGATTCCATAAGGTTCAACCAAATATAAGATTTAGGCATTTGTCACAATCTGGCTACATCCTCTGAAATTCAGATTGTCCTGTTAGCACTGTGAAAACAGTATTCAGTTGCCCACTAGATAAATAAGGAACAGCGTATGTTAACAGGTCCAATTCTTGGACAAACAACTAAAATCTGCTACCAGAAAACAGAACCCATATTGATTTTAGCATACATCTGTTTATTACTTATTACAATGAAAATATATGAAATACACAAGTATTTTTCAATGTTTTCAGCCTTGGACAGCCTGATCATAACACCAGCCTTGTTCATGATAAACAGAATATACATTAAAAGGTAAATCTTACAAAGTTTCCTTACCTGCTTTGGACATCTTTTCATCTTTTTTAATTTCAGGTTCTAGGGTAAAGCAAACAAAGTGGAAAAAAATAAGCATTTTTTAAAAATCAGTACTAAATGGAATAATAGGCAGGCTTTAATAGATTTTTCTCATTTGTTCTCAGTTTCAATTATAGTTTCATATTTTAAACAATATACAATGGAATATGTATTTGAAATAAACTATAAAGTAACTTAAGCAAAAGTACTTTGATTTCAATTTCTATTAAAAACTGAAAAGTTTTAGTATACTCATCAAGAAATTTGGCATTATACTAATCAAGAAATTTGGCATTCTGTCTTCAATAAGAACCATCTATTATGATTCATAAATTCTCTTAGCATTGCAGATAAGAAAATTAGCCAAAACTGCTCAGGAAAAAATATGTTGTAATTTTTCCTAATTTGACCAATTTAAGCAATTTTCTATTTTTGAAAATATACATTGAATTCATGGAGCTCCACCTGGTGGTTAATTTAATCACTTCAAACTGGTATAATTATTGTTTTTACTAGTATTTGTTATTAATTTTATAAAATAAAAAAATGGCTTAAATTTGGTATAATAATATAAACACATTAAAATATTGTCCTTTCTTATTGTCCTAGGACAATGGCATTTGTCTAGAAACTCTGCATTCTAACTTAATATAAGTATAGGATAAATACATAGTGTTTTGAGCTATCTTCATGACACTATCCCAACCACTGTAATAATTGCATATTTTCATATTTCCCAGTCCTTTCCCTTATTTAAACAATTTTGCCTCGGCCTCAGAGTTTCCCTTTGTTGGCATAAATTCTTGTTTTGATTAATGGAAGGGTTCTGGTACATTGCAATTTTTCCTCCTTTCAAACAGCAGAAAAACCGAGCTCATGGTTGCGCTATTACTGACTATAAATTTTGTGTCAGGCATAGTGCTAACTGGCTTTATTTAGGGCTTAGCCTAATAGGGTGTATTTTCTAAAGTTACAGTTTTTTAAAAATAAAAGCTCATTTGCTTAACTGCAGAACTGGTTGTAATAGAGAATTACATAGCCATTGACACCCTACTTCCTGTAACACTTGAATGCACATCCTGTGAAAAGTGATTATCACTACTATTGCACGTCCACACTCCCTGGCACATATCTCTCTTTTTCAGTTAATACATTCATTAGCTGGGGAAGAAATGGAGTTGCTCAGTTGTGTGCAACTCTGCAATCCCATCGACTGTAGCTTACCAGGCCCCATGTCCATGGAATTTTCCAGGCAAGAATACTGGAGTGGGTTGCCATTTCCTTCTCCAGGGGATCTTCCCAACCCAGGGATCAAACCTGGGTCTCCCACACTGCAGGCAGATGCTTTACCCTCAGAGCCACCAGGGAATCCCATACACTATTTTAATGTTTCCTATGTGCCTTAATGTTATATAAAGTTTTGTCATACATTTTTTTAAATTAAATTCTTGTTTATTGTCTGCATACTGTCATTAGATTTTAAGTTTCATAAGGGCAAGAGCTGTGTCTTGTTTACTGCTCAAATATCAGCATTTGGTCAAATACCTAACAGGTGGTGTTATGATCAATAAATATTGTTGAACGAATGACTGAACAAAACAAATACAGGCAAAGAAATATAGAGCAAAAAAAATATATAAAAAGATGAAATTCTCCCTCCTATGTATCTGTAGTCCTAGAAGAAATCGATTAATCCCATGGTTCTAGAGTTAAAGAAAAATTCGTCCTAGGATGGGGTCCATAGGCATTTTGTTCATCATATAGAACTGTCTGTTTGAAAGTATTTCTTCCCACTGTACACGTGTTTTTCTCCCCTATCAATCACATTGCCACTATAATCTTGAAATGGAATCATTTTAGCCTTGATGCTTGTCAAAAGATCTTCTATAAAAAATAAAAGTTGTGGGGACTATTTTTATCAGCAATGTGCACAGTACAATCAGAACCAAATTCTACCTTGTTCATGAAATTTTATAATTTTATAATTATATAAATGTCTTATCATCATTCAACATGTACGGGCCTATGGACCCTCTCGTGATGCTGGAACTACTGACTTTTGGTGTTATGTAAACACTAACAAGATAAATGCACAACTTAGGAATTCTTGGCAAGTGTGGAAAGAAGGCTCTTGGATGTATAATCTAGCTTTAACAGCAAGCTCATTTATTTAGTTTTGTTACCTTGGGCATAACTTAAAACCTCGTCTCAATTTTGTCATTGCTGAAATGGAGAAAATAATGTGAAACTGATCAGAGAATTAAGAGTAACATATAGAAAAAGCTTACTTATTTTAAAATTATGCTCATGAAGCTAAATTGCAGCACCTCCCAAGGTAATTTTCTTTTGTTCTTACACAACTGGGATTTTATCTTGAATATGCAAAGCAGGAATTGATAGGTGAGTATTTCTAAGGTTAACATCTCTTTTATTTTTTTTTTTCTTTTTTATCCTCTGGTTTCTTTTGTGATTAATTTTGTTTTTTTTTATTATTATTATTATTATTATTTTTAATTTTTCTTAACTTTACAATATTGTATTACTTTTACTATACATCGAGATGGATCCGCCACCAGAATACACGTGTTCCCCGTCCTGAACCCTCCTCCCTCCCCCCTTCCCACACCATCCCTCCAGGTCATCCCAGTGCTCCAGTCCCAGGCATCTGTTATAGGGCATCGTACCTGGACTGACTCGTTTCCGATATGATATTATACATATTTCAATGCTATTCTCCCCAGTCGTCCCACCCTCTCCCAGTCCCAGAGTCCAAAAGTCTGTTCTATATATCAGTGTCTCTTTTGCTGTCTCATAAGCGGGGTGATTGTTACCATCTTTCTAAATTCCATATATATGCGTTAGTATACTGTATTTGGAGAAGGAAATGGCAACCCACTCCAGTATTCTTGCCTGGAGAATCCCAGGGACAGGGGAGCCCGGTGGGCTTCCGTCTGTGGGGTCGCACAGAGTCGGACACGACTGAAGCGACTTAGCAGATACTGTATTTGTGTTTTTCTTTCTGGCTTACTTCACTCTGTATAATAGGCTCCAGTTCCATCCACCTCATTAGAACTGATTCAAATGTATTCTTTTTAATGGCTGAGTAATACTCCATCGTGTATATGTACCACAGCTTGCTTATCCATTCATCTGTGGATGGACATCTAGGTTGCTTCCACGTCCTGGCTATTGTAAACAGTGCTGCTATGAACATTGGGGTACACGTGCCTCTTTCAATTCTGGTTTTCTCAGTGTGTATGCCCAGCAGTGGGATTGCTGGGTTTTATTAGGCTACTTGGTCACTAGGACTCAGTGTCCTTGTTTTGTAGATGCACTTTTACCGAAGCTTGTCATAAATAGATGCCGGGAGCCAGCACGGGAGTCCCCACCCATGACAAGGCCATGTGGGAGAGTTCTGGTGGGCAAGGCGAGCCAGAACTCGAGGGGTGCCCCTCTGGGCCTGCCTGAGCGTCTACCCCAAAACCAGAGTCTATTTTACTATTTCACAACTTTCACCAACTCCTCTGACATTAACGGGGGGGGGGGGGGGGGGGCTATCCCTGACCACCTTTCTCTGTAAGAAAATCAACTTAAAACTCTAGTTAGTAAGTCTCCTGGGCATAATAGGAGTGTTTCAATTCAAACCCCTCTGATGACTTTCTAGCTTGCCTGACAGGTTTGTTCAGATTCACAGCCTCCCAACCACAGAGGCACAGGAAGCTTAAGATAGTTTAACAATGCAAAGCTTCTCAGAGAGTTAAAGTTGTTAAATAGAACTAGTAGAGGATTTCTTTGTTGAGCTAATGCTTGCCGCCAAGTTTTCATATACCTTACCTACTGTGTCCCTGGGAGTGTATTGATTAATATAGTTGATGTACAGAAATGTAAGTAGTAGCTTTAATGTTTGTAACCTTAGACCCTTGAGTTAATTCTTTTCTTGGTATAGCCCACCACTTTTGCCCTATAGGTATGCAACTTTATCTAATACTTTTGGAGGGTGACGCCTGACTTTAGAATAATCACCTTTAGAGAAAAATAAGTTTTCTGAGGAAAAGGGTCATAAAATGTTAACAGGCTTCCTAGCCAGAAGATGATGTAAATCATCTAAAACTTTTGCATATGATAAGTTTGCAGGAAGAAAGCCTGGCTTTGATAAGGATCAAGGACTGCTGACCTTACATGACTCTACCCCTTTCCCCATTATCCTCCATGCACAATTTAAGGTATAAAAACTACTTTAGAAAATAAAGTGCGGGCCTTGTTCACTGAAACTCCATTTCCCCGTGTCAGTCTTTCTTGTTTCCTTTTCCTCCTTTTCTCTTCTGTTCTTCCTTCAGGCCAAAATAATTGGAGCGTGGGTGTCCTCTGAGACCACTTACTTGCCTGGGCTTCTAAGACCCACTTGAGAAGGTGCCTAATAGATGCCTGTTCTTAGTCATATCAAAGTGATAACTAGATATATATGTCTTATATATATACACATATTTTATGTACATATGTTATTGTTGTTGTTCAGTCACTAAGTTGTGTCCAACTCTGCAAACCCATGGATTGCAGCACACCAGGCTTACCTGTCCTTCACTATCTCCTAGAGTTTACTCAAACTCACATCCTTTAAGTCAGTGAAGCTATCTAACCACTTCACCTCTGCCACCCTCTTTTCCTTTTGTCTTCAATCTTCCCCAGCATCGGGGTCTTTTCCAGTGAGTTGGCTCTATGTATACCTTCAGTCACTCAGTTGTAACCAACTGTTTGTGACCACATGGGCCACCAGGCTTCACTGTCCTTTACCAACTCCTGGAGCTTGCTCAAACTCAGGTCCATTGAGTCGGTGATGTCATCCAACCAATTCATCCTCTGTCATCCCCTTCTCCTCCTGTCTTCAATATTTCTCAGCATCAGGGTCTTTTCCAATAAGTTGGCTCTTCACATCATGTGGCCAAAGTATTGGAACTTCAGCATCAGTCCTTCCAATGAATATTCAGGGTTGATTTCCTTTCGGATTGACTGGTTTGATAAAAACAATATATATGTCTATAATAATGTTTGCTCAGTCATGTCTGACTCTTTGCAACCCTCTGGACTGAGACCACCAGGCTCTGATGTCAATGGGATTTTCCTAGCAAGAATACTGGAATGGGTTGCCATTTACTCTTGCACAGAATTGTCCCAACACAGGGATCAAACTCACGTCTACCAGTGTCTCATGTCTCCTGCACTTAAGGCAGATTCTTTACCACTGAGCCATTGGGAAATGCCTAAATATGTATATACAATTTTTTTTTTAAGTTTAGTCAAAAGGTTTCATTGAGGTTTCAGGAAACTAAGGGCAGTGATTGATGTTGAAGATTGCAATCTGGAAGTTAGAAAAAGAGAATAGGAACTTTTATTTTCACCCCATCTACACTGCTAAAATATTTTTACCATTATTATTATATAAGAAAAATGTCTGGTTTCCATAAACATTTTTCACATGAGCCCTTCTTTTGAGCTTCACACACAAGCACTGCAGAAACATGGAATCAAACAAGCCCCAAGCTGAATGGTTGAAGCAGACGCCTGCCAGTTTGTATGTAGCACTGAGTTTTCCAGGCTGTTGATTTCATTTATGAAATGTAAATTGCTGGTGGGCCTGGGGAGGGGAGCTTTATTAATGATTTTTCAATGTCATCAACACTACATTCTCAAGTGAAGCAGGCCAACCAAATTTAAACATGCATATGCTTGAGTTTAAAAAAGGGTAGCAGTGGAAAACAACTTTGTTTAGGAGTCTCTGCTTTGTCTTCACAAATCAAAAAGAAAATATAAATCCCAAGAATGTGCATTTTTTTTCAAATGTCTCCATTTTAAATACTTTGCAAGTTAGAAGCTGAATGCCACTACTCTTTCTTTTCCCAACCTTTTTTACCATTATCACACAACACAACAATTTATCATTATTACACAATTATTTGCTTCTTCAGCACAAAGGAGCTTTATATGTGCAATAAAATATAATAATAATAATTCTTGGTTTTGCAACCAATGAAGTTTTGTATATTCTACATGATAGTAAGTGTAATATATGCATTATCTAAAATTTATCTAAATAATGTTAAATATTTATGTAAATATTTGTGTTAAATATTCATAAATATTTATTAGCTCTCTAACCACAGTAGAATACAAATTTCCTGAGTCCTGGGATGATTTTCTGTTTTATCTGTTATATGATAGTGCCTAGAGCAGGGCTTTGCACAGACTAGGGATCAATAAATATTTGCTATATGAATGAACATACAAACTTAATATAAACCTAATATTACATCCACTTTACAGATAATAACATTGAGGCTTAATACTTGTCTATGTATGTACTCCTTGGTAAGTGGAAAAACTGGTCATTGAATACTGATTTTTTCCAACTCCAAAATGTGAAGCATTTGTAAGCACACTGCTATGGGTTCCCCTGGTGGCTCAGACAGTAAAGAATCTGCCTGCAAGGAAGGATCCCTGGGTCGGGAAGATCTCCCAAAAATGGGAATGACTTCTAATATTCTTATCTGGAGAAAACCATGGGCAGAAGAGTCTGATGGGCTACAGTCTATGGGGTCGCAAAGATTTAGACACAACTGAGGGACTAACAAACATACAAGCACACTTCTATAACTACTGTTGATACAGATAGAATGAATGTTTTTAAATATCTCACACAAAAAGACTACATGGAAAGCCCCATACTGTATCTTGCTGCTGCTGCTAAGTCGCTTCAGTCGTGTCCAACTCAGTGCGATCCCATAGATGGAAGCCAACCAGGCTCCCCCATCCCTTGGATTCTCCAGGCAAGAGTACTGGAGTGGGTTGCCATTTCCTTCTCCAATGCATGAAAGTGAAAAGTGAAAGTGAAGTCGCTCAGCCGTGTCCGACTCTTAGCGACCTCATGGACTGCAGCCTACCAGGCTCTGCTGCCCATGGGATTTTCCAGGCAAGAGTACTGGAGTGGGGTGCCATTGCCTTCTCCGTACTATGTCTTATAGGTACACATTACTAGCAGAGTCATTAAGATTGTAATTGGCATGAACAGTAAAGCCATTGAGGTTTCTATTTTTTTCAGCCAGTCATTAAATAATACATCATATAAACAATTTCCTAAATTAAGATGGTTAAACTAGATAAATAGACTATTGATAGAATATTGATAGCTGCCTCACTCGCAGCTGGAGTAGTAGTTAATATTTAGTGGCATGGAGAGACTTTACACTTAAAATCAGGTCACCAAATCCATTTGTATGAAATATATAAAGGCGCTTGTATTGTTTTCCTTTGTCAATTGTATGTCAGTTTGGTCTGAGGGAGTCTAGAAAGCCTGCTAGCAAAGGAGGCAGGTCCTGCTGCCAGGCATGAGTCCCAAATGTATCTCAGGTGACTGTGTGACCTGGGCAATTCACTCCTAGTGCTTCAATTTTCACATTAATGAAAAAAAGGATTGTGAAAATTAGATTGAACACTACTTGTGAAGCACTTAGAACAAAGCAAACAGTGTATGTTAGTCTCTTTACTGATATTTGAAATGATTTTTCTTATATTTTTCCACCATAATGTTAAAGCATATTTAAATATAAATATATTTAAATAAAAGAATTAGTTATAGTAAATGAAGTTACATTCATAAATTTAATCTAAATCCATGATTTTTGTATCTTTTGAGTAGTCATTTGCACTTTTTGATGAATATCTGCTACTATTACAATTATACACATATACACAACTACATTTCAGTGTGGTTCTCATTGGGCTTCCCTTGTCTTTCAAGTGGTAAAGAATCTGTCTGCAATGCAGGAGCCGCAGGTGACACAGTTTCGATCCCTGGGTCAGGAAGATCTCCTGGAGAAAGAAACGGCAATCCACTCTAGTATTTTTGCCTGGAGAATCCCATGGACAGAGGAGCCTGGCGGGCTTCAGACCATGGGGTCGCAAAGAGTCGGACACGACTGAAGCAACCTAGCATGCACACGCATGTGGTCCTCACTGTATTATTTAACAATAAATGTTTTGTAAAACACACACATACACGCTTTCACATTTTCTTTTCTGCATGAGAGATAGAGCACTACTGTCACTCTAATCAGCTTCATCACAAGATTTGGGATTTGGAACAAACTTCAGTGAATCCATGTTTCCTCTTAATTATGTCTTAAGAGAAACTGTTGAAAATAAGAGATGTATTTTAGTAGGTAGCATTTGATTTCATCTGCTGTGGATGCATGATTTTGTAATCCAGGTAAATACAACTGTGAGAAAGACAAACTCTGATTACCAATCAGTTTGACTGAGATCATCTTTAGTTCACAAGTGAAGTGAAGTCGCTCAGTCGTGTCTGACTCTTTGCGACCCCATGGACTGTACTACCAGGCTCCTCAGTCCATGGGATTTTCCAGGCAAGAGTACTGGAGTGGGGTGCCATGTTCTTTTCCAGGGGATTTTCCCGACCCAGGCCCTCTTTAGTTCATAAACTTCCAAAAAGACAAAACTGCCCTGAGTTTGGGTAAAGTCACAGAGAGAACCAACACCTAGCAACTTCTACTCCACTTTTCATCTTATTTCTGTCTGCTGCTGCTGTTGCTGCTAAGTCGCTTCAGTCGTGTCCGACTCTGTGCGACCCCATAGACGGAAGCTCACCAGGCTCCCCTGTCCCTGGGATTCTCCAGGCAAGAACACTGGAGTGGGCTGCCATTTCCTTCTCCAATGCATGAAAGTGAAAAGTGAAAGTGAAGTCGCTCAGTCGTGTCCGACTCTTGGCGACCCCATGGACGAGCCTACCAGGTTCCCCCATCCATGGGATTTTCCAGGCAAGAGTACTGGGGTGGGGTGCCATTGCCTTCCCCGTTATTTCTGTCTACATTTCTTTAATTCAATACTATATGGGCTGTTTAATTTTTTTCCTTTCTCTTATTTAACCACATTCACATGTTTATGAAACCTCATGCATCTTCTACTCTCCTATTTTTCTTGCTTGAGTTTTTAAATCGGTGTTATCTTTGGTTGTAATCTGAGGAATCCTTTCATGCATAATAAAGGGGTAAGGTGATGGTGTTCTCAAGTAATTGCCCAATCTCATCCAAAGTAAGAGATCATTTGTTGCGCTGCAGTTGGAGAAAAACCAACCAACCAAACAAAAAAGTCTCTCACTTTAAAACTTATTTCCCTATTTATTAACCAAGTGATCTAATGCAAGGCATCTGAAAGACTCTAAATTTTAAATTCCTAACCTTCTGAAATGGGAACAATGATAATTAGCTGATGTATCTATGGGTGAAATTAGACTGAATAATTTAACAAATATTTCCTGAGCATTCATGTACAAACATATAACTCATAGCTATCCACTGATTGGATGAAAACTTTGGTATGCCTCATCTAAGGCACCACTGGAGGCCACTTCACTTTTGCTCTCTTCCAGCTTTCTTTACCAAGTATCCTGAGATCTTGGAGGACAAGGATTGTGTCTTCTTCATTAGTGGAGTCTCATGACTGAGATATCCCCAGAATATTATGCTATCACTCAAAAGTTGTTACGAAACAAAACAATTTAAGATGTGGTTTCAAAATGCCATGAAAATGAAATTTATAAGTTTCATTTTTAGATGGGTTAGACCAAAATATAAAGTAGAATCCTTGTCCTATTAATCAAAAATTTACATGGGTGGAAAAGACCATTAGAATGGACCCAGCAGGCACACAGCACTGGGGGACATTATCTTCAGATAACTATCTGGTAATTTCAGAGCTGCAGTTAGAGTCTCAAGCTACTGGGCACAGCGCTCTTTGCATAACATGTATGCACACATACACAAACACACCCCCACCACACCCATTCTCTCTCTGTATTTGTGTCTGTGTCTGTCTCTCTCTCACTTCTCATTCTCATTGTGTCAACAGGAAAAGAAATTATGCTTTATAAGCTCCTATAGTTACAGTTCTAAAATAGCTTTAGTTCAGAATACAAACAATGCATGACTCAATGTTTATGCCTAAGTCCTGATTCGGCAATACTTCCTTGGCAAGATTCCCACAGACTTTGGTGCTCACAAAGTAAGTTTGCTGAGTGGACACTAAAAACACAAAATGAACCAGAGGGCATTCTCTCTTTGCAGCGCAGAATAAATGCATACATTTTCCCTGCCTCATTCTGTCATCGATTCATTTTTGTGGTCCTTTGTCTTTTGTATATGCTAAATACAATGTACCACGTTGCTGATAGTATCACTCTGTGTCTCTCTAATCTTTTTTGTATGCCTTGCTATGTGCCTCATTATTCTACCTTTCCCTGAAACTTTCCAACATGAAGACTCTGTACTAAAATAAGTAAGAAATAATGTGAGGAGACTGAACATATTGTAGGTCACACAGATAATAGTCAGTACGAACAAGGCTCTGTGATGGTATCTGAAGATGGCAGGAGAGGTGGTTGGATTTATTTCAGGTAATGAGCCAGGTGAGTTTAAACCATTCAAATGGTTCAGCAAATGGTACAAAAATCACTTGCCAAGGTAAATAAGCAGACATTCTTTTCTTTTTTCCCTTAACAAAAGAGAGTCACTTTTTTTACTTATATCTCTGAGCACCAGCATGCATTTTCTTTGACTTGAAGTGAGAATAATCAGTTACATTAATAAAAGGTCAAAGGTCATAGTTATGGATCATCTTACATCTGGTTAAATACATAAAAATAATAGATGACCTGATATGAAAACAATACATTTAAAGCTTTTTAAAAAAGTGAACAAGAAAAATAAAAATGAATTAATAAATAAAAACTATGATATTTAAAAAATTTTTCCTTCAAGGAGAGAAGCACATTAGAATATTTGCATAAGGTGGCTTGGAGTGACAAGAAAAATGAACACACAGAGTGAAAGTGAGTCATTCTTTTGAGGGCTTAAATGGAAAGAATACCAAGGAAGGAATACTGAAGCTTTACATTTATAATTGTTCATATATTTCACATACATACAGTTGTACATATATTACGTACATTAATTTTTTGGAGGAAGGAAATAAAATTTACAGTACTTGGATACATTAATTTTGGAAAGCCAGTGATCACAGAAAAAATTCTGGCTGTCTCAACTACTTCACTTACCAACACATAACCACTTTCCATTCATTCTATCAGCTTGGCAGTTTGGCCTGATGGGCTTAACTAGAAAAGCGTTAGACTGTTAATTGCTGCTTAGAATAGAAGTGCTACTGTTATCGGTACTATTCTTATCTTCAGGAAAGGAACTGTAAATAATTTTTGTTCACATGTTTGGCAGAATTCAGCATGAAGCCTTGTGGTCCTGGACTTTTCTTCATTAGGAGGCTTTTGATTATGTTCTCATTGCTATTACTCTGTGCAAATATTTTATTTCTTCATGATTCAGTCTTGGCCATTGCATGCTTCTAGATATTTATTCATATCTTCTAGGTTATCCAAGTTGTTGGCATATAAACATTTACAGTGGTCTTTGATGATCCTCTTTTTAATTTTTTGTAGCAAGAGTTATAACATCTCCTCTTATACTCTGATTTTATTTTACTTGACTCTTCACTTTTTTTTTTTAATCTAGCCAAAGGTTTGTAATTTTTATTGATCTTTTCAAAAGACAACTCTTGGTTTTGTTGATCTTTCTACTCTATTTTGTTTAAGTCTGCTCTAATCTTTTTTATTTCCTTCCTTCTGCTAACTTTGGGCTTAGTTTGTTTTTGTTTTCTCTAATACCTTGAAGCATGCAGTTAGGTTGTTTATTTGAAAGCTTTCTATTTTTATATGTACTTATTGCTATGAACTCTCTTAGAACTGCTTTTGATGCATTCTGTTAAGTTTTGGTATGTTATGTTTTCATTTTCATTTTTCTGAAGATATTTTCTAATCTCCCTTTTAATTTCTTCTTTGACTTACTGGATTTTTAAGAATATGTTGTTTAATTTCCATGTATCTATGAATTTTATTATTTAAGTATGCATGATACTATCATTACATTTCATGCTTTTTGATTGGACAGTAAATGAAGGCTTTCAATAATCCCTGCCAGGCTACAGTCCATGGGTCTTAAAGAGTTAGACATGACTGAGTAACTAACACATTGAAACTTTCAATTTCATTATTTACTAAAGAAGATATGATAAGCTTTCAATCTAATAAGATTTCTTTTAAAATTAATTTCTTTTTTAGTAAGAATTTTTAAAATTGTAGCTGTTCTAATATATGTGAGAATTTACTGACTCCCTCTAAGGAAAGACACTCTAAGGTGACACCACCTCTCACAGGTGAAAGTGAAAGTCTGCATATAATGCCATTCTTTCTGTCAAAATGTCCAAGGACTATCATTCACACTCAGCACCAGAGGCCCCAAACTTGGTTGTTTGGTAGTAAACAAATGATGACATTAAATGCATAAAATTTCAAAGCACCAAGAATATCTCAGTGTATTACTATAAGAGGTCATTGTTGCTTTAAATGGTAAAATAAAAAAGATATTAAATATTCTCAAGCAGTCATCTGAAACATATAGTAATGCAGAAAGTTCAACATTAATGAAATGAGAATATAACTTTAAAAAAATGCATCTTTTTCAAAATGCTGCCTTCCCCACCATCACTGCCTATGATCATGCACTGGGTGGAGCTCCACTGACCATCTGGGATAGGATGATGAACAAACAATTCCCAGAATGATGAAAGAAGACAGGAAACTCTTAAACAGATGTTTCCAGTGTCCAAGGACTCAAATTAGCACCATGTGTTTTTTTTTGTTTATTTGCTAAGTTGTGTCTGATTCTCCTAAATTGTTTTTCATTTATATATTTACATATTCCACACATATTCCTAGTGGGGAAAATTTTTGCATTTTTCTTTCTTAATAAAACTGTGGAGATTTATAATACTCCTGTGCGTTCCTCATTTTTTAATACTTATATCTTAGTTTGGAAAGAATTATAACATCATTGAATGATTAAATTACTTGATGGAATCAAATCTTTCAATTTAGATATTTACATAAATGTTTATTGAAATTGACAGTCAGATCATGAAAAAGAAATCTAGAGTTATTTTAAATAAATAAATTATCTAAATACAAAGGAATGTCTTTAGTCTTCATAATTAATTAATTCTTCAAATAATACAATGTAACAACATTTTGCTGCCTGTTGAACATTTAACATAACATGTAAGAATTCTCCTGCAAGCAAAATATTTGAATTTACATATTATGCCAGAATAACTTGAAAGCATATGTAGCACCAAAATAACAGCTACATGGGGGACAATAAAAATAAAGTCTTGGATATGATGATATTTTTCTAAAGTGAAACATAAATGCCTTAATAGGTTTGGAATCCTTATTGCTTTAAGTACTTTACAATAAATTAAGTACGTTATGTGGGCTGAGAAAAAAATTATGCTGTGCTTTCTTGTTTCATTAAATAACAATTTCGTTTAATTTAAATTTAATTGAAAAATAAGAAAATATATGACTTGAGGGTATGTTTTTTATCTATTGCTACACTGACTAATGGAGTCTCTCCTGCATCCTTCATGTATCTCACTAAGTCTTCTGGCAGCTTCCCCTCCCACTGCACTTCCACATTGCCCTCAGCTCCAACACATGTTTATACAAGTTCATGAAAAGCTTTTTCTTTTAATACAATTCCAATAATTTGGGATTTTTACACCGAGCCCTTGCATATTGGTCAATAGTTCACACAGATTTCTCTTCCGGGTAAAGTAGAAACAGGCTCTATTTGAACATTCGACACAGCAGGTGTATTTCATGGTTTTACTGGTTCACTAATATGTTCATTTTAATGATAAGAAATATTAGGCAATTTGGAGAATGATACCAGGCCCACAGAAGTTACTGGGATAATTAGAAACTAAATGTATTACATTGGACTTAACATGTTTACTTACATTTTAGGGAACGTAACTTGATGCATGGCATATCAGAATCCACATTCCTATGAGCCTAGTATAATAGGAAGGCCAGAGGGCCAATAAGACCCCTTAGTAAGATCATAGTGCTTTATTGGGAGATCAGAGTTCTCATGCAGGTTCTGCTGCAAATTATAATAACTTTGAAAAGTTTCTAGACTATTTCAGTTTTATCCATCTATAGGGTGAGGATTTTGGACCTCATCCAAAAATCTTTAGAGCTTACCTCTAAGTGTCTCCCAGCTATAAAATTTGTTAGGATTTTACTATATCTGAACTAAAAGAATGGCAAGCTATCACTGAGAAATTTTAAGTATCTTTTTTGTATCTTAAACCTTTGGTTTTCATGGCCATTCCTAATAGGATTCACCTTAGGATATTTATAAAATGTAGATTTTCTACTACAGACTCATAAAATCAGAACAGCATATGTATTTTTTTATTGAAGTAAAGCTGATTTACAATGTTGTGTCAATCTCTGCTATACAGCAGACTGACTCAGTTTTACACATATATACATTCTTTTTTACCATACTTTTCCATCACGGTTTATCTCAGGAGATTGGATATATTTCCCTGTCCTATACAGTAGGAACTTGTTTTTTATACATTCTAAGCTTTCTCAGTATCTCTGACATGGCTACTCTTCCGTGTGTTGTTTCACAGTACAATTTAAAATTTTACAATAGAGAATAAGTTCTTTTCCCTTTGCATCAAAACATACAAGTACATATGAAAGTTATACCTTTGAAAGTATAAAAAATAAATGAATAATATGTGGCTTTGTTGCAAGTAACTGAATATGCAATAGGTGGATCAATGTATTTTCACATTTCATTATAGAGTAATACCTTTTTCCTTTAGGGAAGCTGGAACCTTTACTTCTTTTTCCTTAATAGGCTCTGGAAAGAAACATTGAACATGTGTTTGAAACAAGATCAAAATACTAACACAGACACAGTGGAGTCAATAAGCTATCAGTAAGGTGAACGAAGGTGGAAAATGGTATGATGTTTTCTTTCAAAAATAATTTTAATCATAAAGAACAGTATAGAGTACAACAAGCCATTTTCTAGTCATATTTTTTAAAATAAATGTAAACTGTAGAATGATGTACAATCTATGTATTCATTTAAGAGGATGAGTTTTTGGATGGCTAGGAACTTGCTTTGTCTGTGATTTTAAAAAAAACACATGACTTCAGCATCTAGAAGTCTTCCAAACTGTTATAATCAGCACTAACTTAGTTTACTCCTCTCAGGCTATGTTTCTTCAAAAAAATAAACAATCAAATGGAAAACTCTGCATATATCATGTAAATGTGGTGTTTTAGTCATCAGACTCAAGTTAAACAGATTTCAAGAATAAGACTAAGATAAATACTGAGACAGTTTCATCTATGAGCTCCCAATGTCTTAAACATGTGGTCCTTAGTTAAAGCAAATCAAGTAAAACTCCACTTATTCTACTAGGTTCAAATACAAAATGATTCTGATCATATCATAGGTTCCAGAGAAATCAAGGGGCAATGCCTTGAACAACATTATGCTCCTTCAATAACTCACTAAACATAGAAAATAAAACCAGTTCTCTGCTTTTTCTGCAATACTAAGTCCCAGTATTTATTTTACTGACAAAAATGACTTATAATACAGTGAGAAAGGAAGGAAAGAAAGAAATGAATCCTTCTAGCCCTTTTTTCCTATTCCCTTCTGTGGTGTGGGATGGAATGCAAAAAATATGGTGGTGGGATCTGTAAATGAACATGCCACTCAAGCAACTCAGAATTCACTGAGTCGAGGTGAGTTTGGATCATCTTAAGAATGGATTTTGGGGTTCCATTGAAAAGGTTGTGTCCCTCAAAGCAAGATTTTCTCAGTATATAAACTATAGCCTTAAATATCCATAGGCTTGTAGTATTTTTTTTTAAATGGTTTTGGTGGAAAAGAAGTGTCCCTGTTGCTATTTATTGTGCTAAGAATAAATAGGATCAATTTTTTTTCACATTTCAGCATGTGAAAATGAAATCAAGAGCCATGAATTGAATGAACACACTGAAAAGCTTCATTAACTTTTTCTTTCAGGATGAGGGTGGTAATTTACTGTTTTGCATTTCCTGGCTAAACCAAAAGAATTAATGCATTGTGAAATGAGAAGTGGTGATAGGGACAGACTCTTGGTGGGATGGGAGAATGCAATGCCTGGAACTTCAAAATTCAAAATCCAGCATGTTGATTTAAATGGATATCTGTAAACAATTGTGTGAGATTAAAGTAGTTGTAAAGTACAAGACCTCAGAAGAGGGCCCATGGACTGCTTTGATTTGGAAGGAGAAAGAAAGAAGATGTGGAAAACAGACAGACTTTTTAAAAGTATCTGAAGGCTGTAAACCCATCACTGTAAATTTGGGGAAAGTCCTGAGATAATAGAAATGATTTTTATTTCCAAGTTGCTAACAGGAAGATGCCTTTGCCGCCATGCTGGGTCATCTGCACTGACTTTCCTGCATCTCATTTCTTCTGCGTGTCCTTTTTGACTTCAAGGGACTTTGACCTGATTTAAGAAGTCTGTAGGGTGGTCTGAGCAGTCTCTAACTACCCAAGGATGCCAAAGCTGACCAAAAATGGGAGACAGGGATATATGGGAACTCTTCACTTCTGTGTTAGGAAGAATAAATATATCACTGGTTTGGGTCAGCTATTTACACATTTTTTCAACTTAACTGTCTTGTTTGTCAGAAACAAAGCATTAGAGAGCACATTTTTGCATGTGTATTGTTTGTATAAATATGGTAGTTTCTTTACATTTAACCAAGAGCCTACAGGAAGTCTTAGAAATCTTCATTATCAGAATCTAGAACATATTTAAAGGTGCTGGGATATAACTTGGAACTCTCAAAATAATCTGGCAAGGAAGTGGTGATGTAGAAAAGTTCACAAAGAAACAGGATGAGTATTCCAGGTTTTCCATTCCCCTATCCTGCTACCAGAGTCAAAGGCAATAAGGAACTTGGGTGAGAATGCAAGATGAATAAATCACTAGGGATCAGATGCATAGTCATCAGAAAACTTACCATATCCTTAGCGGTAGCTTTTATTTGGTGAGTGGGAATGGCCAAGAAAAAGTATGGTGAAGAAGACAAATAGAAGTTGGGGAAAACCTAAGGTGCATGGTGCTGGGTATGAATATGAAAGAAGATAAGCTCTGCTAAGAATTCCCTGGCATTAGATCCAAACATACACAAGCCTGAGTCACAAAACTAGTCAATAACTCTAATGTCCATCATATTATACCAATACCAGAGGCACCTGTGGGTGCTATTATTGCATTCTCAATAGAAGAGAAATAATTAATCTCCTTGTTGCCTGGTTACAGTTTGGTTTGAAGTTCCTTGGACCATCGGTGAATCCTGCAACCTCAGATAAATCAGACCAGTTGTAAGAAGCAAGTTAGAGAGGATAGGGTGAATGTCAGAAAGACTACAACAGGAGTGTCTGATTTCTGGGTGGTCAGGGCCACTTATGGAGAAGGAAATGGCAACCCACTCCAGTGTTCATGCCTGGAGAATCCCAGGGATGGGGGAGCCTGGTGGGCTGCCGTCTCTGGGGTCACAGAGACTCAGACACGACTGAAGCGACTTAGCAGCAGCAGGGCCATTTAAGCAGGGCTCTGCCCACTTGAGTATGTAGAGAAGATTTACTATCCCAGAAAGTCAGTAGCTGAATCAGCAGCAAAAGCCAACAAAATGTGTCTTTCTTTGGCTCCTTTTCTTTGTAATGATCATCTCCAGCCCTCTCTGCTGCTGCTGCTAAGTCGCTTTAATTGTGTCTGACTCTGTGCGACCCCATAGACGACAGCCCATCAGGCTCCCCCATCCCTGGGATATTCAAAAGCAGAGACATTACTTTGCCAACAAAGGTTCGCCTAGTCAAGGCTATGGTCTTTCCTGTGGTCATGTATGGATGTGAGAGCTGGACTGTGAAGAAGGCTGAGCACCGAAGAATTGATGCTTTTGAACTGTGATGTTGGAGAAGACTCTTGAGAGTCCCTTGGACTTCAAGGAGATCCAACCAGTCCATTCTGAAGGAGATCAATCCTGGAATTTCTTTGGAAGGAATGATGCTAAAGCTGAAACTCCAGTATTTTGGCCACCTCATGCGAAGAGTTGACTCATTGGAAAAGACTCTGATGCTGGGAGGGATTGGGGGCAGGAGGAGAAGGGGACGACAGAGGATGAGATGGCTGGATGGCATCACTGACTTGATGGATGTGAGTCTGAGTGACCTCCGGGAGTTGGTGATGGACAGGGAGGCCTGGTGTGCTGCAATTCATGGGGTTGCAAAGAGTTGGACATGACTGAGCGACTGATCTGATCTGATCTGATGTTCTCTGGGCTTCCCTGATGGCTCAGATGTTAAAGAACCTGCCTATAATGCAGGGGTCCCAGGATTGATCCCTGAATTGGGAAGATTCCCTGGAGGAGGGCATGGCAACCCACTTCAGTATTCTTGCCTGAAGAATCCCATGGACAGAGGAGCTTGGTGGGCTGCAGTCCATGGGACAGCAAAGAGTTAGACACAACTGAGCAACTAACACGTTGATGTTTCTCTAAATGCCTAATTTACTCACGTTGTCATATCCCCAGTAAATGTGGCCCTAAATGATTTCTGTGTAATAATCCTGGTTTTAGAAATGTAGCAGTGTTTCAATATGGATTTCCTAATATGTACATACAAGTGGAAACTATAGGAGACCGGCAAAGGTAGACAAACTTTGGGCTGCTCCCTGAAATAAGTAGCTATGCAGCAAGTAGAATTGCTGCACTCTGACTCTGCCACAGCTCAGCAGCAGGTTTCAAAAACTGATTCCAGAAACAATAACACTGCAGAGGTTAAAGTCACTGAAATTGTATGGGTAATAAGCCATTTTCCCTGATTTCTCTAGGTATAGAAGTTTATATTCAGAAACTAAAGGAAAAGTGACAATAAAATTCTTCTAAAATAGCACTCAGCTTGTATATAACAAGGATAATCGAGGGCATTAACACAGCTTGACTTTAAAAAGAGGTTCATTTAAAACAGTTCTAAATCAATAATCATATGTAATAGGCTTTAATACACATGATTTTATAGTGACCATGGAGACATCTTACAAATAGTAGAGAATTTAACACAGAGGAAAAAGTGTTCCCTAGGAAATTGTCTGCAATTGTACGTTAGTAACAACAACAACAGTAATAGAAATTACAAGAGCCTACTTCGTAGGCTACTCCATCAGTGTGGATTTAAATTGTCCCAGGTAATGTTTTCCGGTACAGATGTTTACAACTACCATTTCCAAGTAGTTTAGGCTGCAGCAGAAGTGAAGTCTTTAAGTAATAATTTAAATTTTTTATAATCATCATTGCTTGGAAGATAGTGTTAGAGGTAAGACCCAACATTTCTGTTGAGTTGTTTTCATAGCAAACAATAATATATGGTCTAAGTATTCTCGTGACATATATGCTCAACAAAATAAGTCTATTTCATACTATACTGGAAGGAGGAAGGTTTAGATTTTGCATCTATATATGCATTTTTCTGGTAGTGTGTTTCAATAATACTTTTAGTTTCTACACAAACAAGGACACTGTTTTTGTAAATTGCCAGACATAATGAGAGTGGAGGTGAGGAGGAGTCTCTCTCTTTCAGAGAACAAGTAATCACTGGCGAAAAATGGACTGAGCTCTTCTGTGGGAATTAACGGGAGTCACCCAATAGTAAAAGGACTACGAGTATATTTTTCCACGTTGTATAGACATTTGTCTATGTCAAATAGATTTTCAAGAATAGGTAATGAGATCTATACTCAAAGCAAAGGTGCTTTGAAGAATATTTTTTAAAAAAAGAGCCTTTGTTTAAGGATTAGACAATATCTGTGTTAAAATGGAATAAAGGGGTATTAAATCCAGCAGATTTGACTCTGATTCTTGCTTTTGCTTCCCACGCACAGTGTGACATTGAGTAATTTAAATTACATATACCTCAGCTTCCTTCCTTGCTTACTGAAATGTAGATATCAAGCACAATTTGCAGAAACAAAATATATAAAGGAGAATTCAATGTGCCTGGCAAAGAGCAGATGCCCTGCTTCTGTACTTCTCCCAAATAATCCTCACACCTTTGTCTGGATAACTCCTCTCCCTTTGTACTTGAATTTAATATAACTTCTTCAGAAAAGCCTTCTCTAATTCCTCAGACTTGATTATGACCTCAATAGAAAAGACCTGAAGTTTTATGTGACATTATTCTTTAGAAAGAGTCTTGGAATTTGGATGGATTGAGAGAAAAGTCAATCCATTCAAGAGATTGAAGTCGAAAATTTAAAAAAAGAATGTTATGCTCTTCCATAGCAATAGGAACCTGACAAGACTAAAGCAGACAGCACATGCCTAGGAGTCTGACAATAGCAGAATTCAGAATTTCCATTGCCAAGTCTTCCTCCCTATTCCTAGCTTTGCCATCTTTGTTTCGCCAATGATTAGCAAGTGCTTGGGAATATTATGCAGTAAATACAGATTTAATGAATGGATAGAAAGAAGAGAACCAGAGGGCATGGAAGCAAGTCCTTCTTATATCCCTTACTTTCATTTTAACATTTTTCTTTTACCCTTTCATTCTTAATTTTTTTTTCATCTTTTTTTCCTTTCTTTCAGAAATTATAATAAAAGCACTTTTAGATCATGGTGAACAGAAAGTAAATATTTAAGGGACAGGTAAATAAACAAAAGTTTTCAAATATATGAGTGTCATACGCAATTCTGACCCACAAATCTGCAAGGAGATGACTGACGTACTGTGGACACATTCAGATACTTTTGTTAATAAGTCTCTAGTGTTATGTCAAATTGACTCTATTACCTTTATCCTTCAGAACTGAAGAAGTCTTCCCAGATTTTTCTTTTCTAATTTCTGCAAGAAGAATCATGAGGAGAAAAGGTTACAAGGAATAATAGAGAAAAATGGTAAGTTCTTTACATTATGTTTAATAAAGAACCTAGGTGCTCTGCATTGATATTCAAGATAGAGGTTTCTACTGGGTTAAATTGCCTGTAGCATATCGAACTAAGTATGCGTAAGATGGAAAATAAGCCCACAAATTATTATAAGGGGCAGATTATGGTAGATAGAAAAATATACAAATACAATTCTATGGGCTTTGGAGAAAGAAGATATAAGAATAATAGCTAATATTGTCTACTCACTAGGTATCACAGGGAATGCTCTCTACTATTTAGTCACACAGTGTTCACAATAACCCTAAAAGTTATTTTGGTTCAGTTATTATCCCTGCTTTTCACATAAAGGGATTAAATCATGTTCCCAAGGTCATGTAGCTCTCATTAATAAATGGGAATATGAGATTTGAACTAAATGTCTCTTTGAACTCAAACAAAAAGATATTGGCTCTGGTAGCTCATTGATGGAGTCAGGAAAGGCTCTGGCAGGTGGCACTGAATAAGAGCTTGAGAGATGGCAAGGAATTAGACCAAGAGCTACAGAGCTGAAAGGACATTTTAGGACAGAAGAGAGACTGGGGAGACGTGGGCTGGACAGTCTGTCAGTGTGGCTGAGTCACTTGGAATCAACAGAATAGAGTGGAAGTGTTGCTTGTGAATTCCTAAGCTTAATTAGAATAAACCATGTGATTTCTATCTGCTTCTGTTTCTCTGGGGGCACTAGCTCTAGGGGAAGCTGGCTTCCATGTGAATACTCCAGCCGACACCGCCAGGCTGGCAAGACTACATACAAGCAATCCAGTTCAATAACCTCAGCTGAGCTCCCAGCCACGAGCTAGCATCAACTACCAGCCAACTAAGCAGGCCATCCTGGACATCCAGAAGTCAAATTACTTTAGATATCCACAGTCCAAGCTTATAACTGACTCTAATCACAGGAGATATCCAAGTGAAAAACTGCTCAGTTGATCCCTCCTGAACTTCTTGATCCTCTAAATCATGAGGAAAGTAAAATCAGCTGTCTTATATCACTAAATCTTAAAGTGGTCTGTACATAGAAACAGTATATGAAACAGCTAACAAATAGAAAAATATTGTATCATTCACATTACAAGTTCTCCAGTAGAGCCAAATAGATAACAGAAAAAAAGAATAGTTCTACTATTAAAACTGGGGAAGGTTTTTGCTGAAAAGATGCCATTTGAGTTTAGGTTCCTCAGATGACTAGAATTTCACTGGTCAGGAAATAAAAACAGTTTATCAGGGTGTAGGATATAAGTCAGATTTTTTAAAAGCTGAGGATCATGTAAAAAAAAGGACTCCAGGAATTCTTGATTCATAGAAGGATAATCTACCATCAATTGTGATATTGGAACATAGGGAACAGAGTTCTTTGGAGGAAGACATTATCTTTGTCTTGAATATACTTTATTTCATGTGTCAACAAGATACCCAAAAATGACATGTTGCAGGCAAAAGTCAATTTTGACTCCATACTGGAACTGTTTTTTTCACTTGCTTTTCTTTGCTTTTGTTATTATAAACATACATAATGGTCTGCTTCAGAGAATTCTGCCCTTTTGCCTGACTAAAAGTGCCTTTGTTCAGGACCCTGTCCACTTGTGGATGGCAGGGAAGAGGAAATGAACACATCCCTTGCTTGAGGCTTGCCATTCTAGGAGATGTTTGCAAGATTAATAGCCTTCTCACTTTGTTTCCTCACCAACCCCCGCATTTGTTCTATAAAAGAACCTGGCATCCAGATCCTGATAAAGGTTAATTTGAGACATTAGTCTGGCATCTTCTCCGTCAGCCGACTTTACTAATGAAGTTGTATTCTTTGCCTTAACACCTCATCTCTTCTATTTATTGGCTTGCTGCGGTTGAGCAGAGCAAGCTTGGACTCGGTAACAGACATGTCTTGCAAGCAGGTGAAAATACAAATGAAGTGCATATTTCATGCAAGTGTTGCAGAAGCAAAGCAACTTAAAGTCTCATTCATAAATGGAAACTATCGATATAATTAGTAACAAAAATTTTTTAAAGGCTCCAAATAAATCTTATTTGCTTTTGTCACATAGATAAACTTGACTTAGTGAAATACTAGGTATAGAAGAGCAAAGTAAACCAGAATGTTAAAACCATTTTCTTAATCATATGCGATTAAAAGAAAAAGTGATGTCCTGTGTTACTTTTTACCTGCATGTTTTAAATCCAGTCTCACATAATTGGCCTGTATTGACATCAAGTCACATATTGGTAATAATAAACTTAATTTTCAGTTCAGTTCAGTCGCTCAGTCATGTCCAACTCTTTGCGACCCAATGAATTGCAGCACGCCAGGCCTCCCTGTCCATCACCAACTCCCGGAGTTCACTCAGACTTACGTCCATCGAGTCGGTGATTCCATCCAGCTATCTCATCCTCTGTCATCCCCTTCTCCTCCTGCCCCAAATCCCTCCCAGCATCAGGGTCTTTTCCAATGAGTCAACTCTTCACATGAGGTGGCCAAAGTATTGGAGTTTCAGCTTCAGCATCAGTCCTTCCAAAGAACACCCAGAACTGATCTCCTTTAGGATGGACTGGTTGGATGTCCGTGCAGTCCAAGGGACTCTCTAGAGTCTTCTCCAACACCACAGTTGAAAAGCATCAATTCTTAGCTTTCTTCACAGTCCAACTCTCACATCCATACATGACTACTGGAAAAACCATAGCCTTGAATAGATGGACCTTTGTTGGCAAAGTAATGTCTCTGCTTTTGAATATGCTATCTAGGTTGGTCATAACTTTCCTTCCAAGGAAACTTAATTTTACCAGTTATACTATTGCCAGATGTTTAAAAATGAATACCACACACAAAGTGTTATCAAAATAGCTATAAATAGCAAGCTAAATTTTAAATATTATAATCTACTAGAGAAAAACTATTAATTTAAAGAGAAAAACATTCGATTTCAAAAATTCAGGGATTTTTCTTTTTAATTTAGGTACCTGAATATATCTAATCAAGACAAATAAATAGAAAATAGCATCTACTTTTTCTTTTAACATTATCCTCTAAAAGATAAAATGTATATATAACAATACTGTTTCTCTCTGCAAGATTTTTTAAAAAGGCCTGTGAAACAAGCACAACAAAAAACGGAAATAATGGACAATCATGTAATAACAGAAATCAGCACTAGAGTTCCTCCTCAGCACATAATTGTTTTGAATGTCAAATGATGTGTATAAAGGAGATGGCAATAATTAATAATATCTTTCATTTATGCTCAGTTGCTTCAGTCTTTTGGGAGCCCATGGGACTGTAGCACCCAGGCGCCTCTGTCCATGGGATTCTCCAGACAAGAGTACTGGAGTGGGTTGCCATTTCCTTCTCCAGGGGATCTTCCCAACTCAGGGACTGAACTTATGTCTCTTAAATCTCCTGCATTGGCCGGCAGGTTCTTTACCACTAGCACCACCTTTGATTTGGCTATTAGTTACTATTCATTGTTCCAAATGATCAATACCAATTTTCTATTAGCAACATCAGGATATTAACAAAAATATTTATGTAGAAGTGTTGTGGCTTGATGTCAATGGCAAGTGTAGCTAAAATGCAAAAAAGAAACTAAAATTGGAAGTAAAAGATGCTAACAGAACTGTCAGGCAGTTCAGACTTCCTGGTTATGTGAGGAATCAAACTCAGAATTCTTAACTTTTTTTCCCAGCTAGCACTACTAAAGGGCTCAGTAATATCACTTCAAAAATTGTGTTTCTTTCCTCTTTTGAAAATATATAATTTGTCTGCTGATTTGAGATATTGTTTCATGAGCATCATCAATAAGATCAAGTATCCTTTATTTATTTATTTTTTCCTTCTGATGGAAAGAATGGTTTTAAAGAACCATCTGGAGCACTCTAGTCTATATTCAATGATAGGTAATTCCTCAGATCATGACTATTAATGTACATCACACCAAAATTATGTTAAATTGTTGCATAACATTTCTATTGCTTCCTAAGGTGATCTTACCTTGTTTCTAGAGTGATTCAATTGTGATCAATTGTATGATTTTTAAATATTTAATATGCAATGCCCTACATGCATCTGTCATTGTTTTTTGTTCATCTGGACATAAAAGTGACAATCAAGGATATTTTAGAAAAAGTATTTTACAACAATTTATATCCTTTCAAACTCTAAAATATATTTTGCAAATAAATACAGAGAAAAGAATTTTCAAGTTGTCTAAATGGTTTAGCATTCTATGCTTATAATTCCCATGAGGAAAAATATATTTTGATGTTTTATGCAATACTGACTTTGAATGTTCCTGAAAAGATGTTGTCAGTGTTTAATTTTACTCAGGACATTGTTCATTAACATTTAATTAAGTATAACTTGATTAGGAAGCCATTTTTAATTTTGCTTTTGTCTTAATGATACATTTAATTATTTACCTTATTCTATAGGGTAGCTTCCTAGGGGACTCAGTGGTAAAGAATCGGCCTGTCAATGCAAGAGACACAGAGACAAGGGTTGGATCCCTGGGTCAGGAAGATCCCCTGGAGAAGGAAAGGGCAACCCACTCCAGTACTCTTGCCTGGAGAATCCCATGGACAGTGGAGCCTGGTGTGTTACAGTCCATGGGGTTGCAAAGAGTCAGACACAACTGAACGACTAAACAGTAATTCTGTATATGCATCTCTAAAGAACTTCCTTCAATTACTTAATCACTTTCTGGTTCTAGGCAAGCTAGGCTGTGTCACCATGTTAAAACTGTCACATGAAGCATGGCGTAGGAATTCAAAACAACAGATATAGAACTTATTTACCGTGTAGCTTGAGATCACCATGGAGACAGAAGTCTTGTACAATGGACTAAGTATTCTAGTACTTTTGACAAACTCTTTCCTATAGTAATATAGTTCTTCAAATTACCTTAGCTGAGGGACTTCCTGAAGTCATCTAACTACTATTTTCCATTGACTGAATTCTGATCCAGCTTTACAATAATGATGCTTTTAGGCTGTGTCAGATCAGATCAGATCAGATCAGTCGCTCAGTCGTGTCCGACTCTTTGCGACCCCATGAACCGCAGCACGCCAGGCCTCCCTGTCCATCACCAGCTCCCGGAGGTCACTCAGACTCGCATCCATCGAGTCAGTGATGCCATCCAGCCATCTCATCCTCTGTCGTCCCCTTCTCCTCCTGCCCTCAATCCCTCCCAGCATCAGAGTCTTCTCCAATGAGTCAACTCTTCGCATGAGGTGGCCAAAATACTGGAGTTTCAGCTTTAGCATCATTACTTCCAAAGAAATTCCAGGATTGATCTCCTTCAGAATGGACTGGTTGGATCTTCTTGCAGTCCAAGGGACTCTCAAGAGTCTTCTCCAACACCACAGTTCAAAAGCATCAATTTTTCGGCACTCAGCCTTCTTCACAGTCCAGCTCTCACATCCATACATGACCACAGGAAAGACCACAGCCTTGACTAGGCGAACCTTTGTTGGTAAAGTAATGTCTCTGCTTTTGAATATGCTATCTAGGTTGGTCATAACTTTCCTTCCAAGGAGCAAGCGTCTTTTAATTTCTTGGCTGCAGTCACCATCTGCAGTGATTTTGGAGCCCAGAAAAACAAAGTCTGACACTGTTTCCACTGTTTCCCCATCTATTTCCCATGCAGTGATGGGACCAGATGCCATGATCTTCGTTTTCTGAATGTTGAGCTTTAAGCCAACCTTTTCACTCTCCACTTTCACTTTCATCAAGAAGCTTTTTAGCCCCTCTTCACTTTCTGCCATAAGAGTGGTGTCATCTGCATATCTGAGGTTATTGATATTTCTCCCAGCAATCTTGATTCCAACTTGTGTTTCTTCCAGTCCAGCATTTCTCATGATGTACTCTGCATATAAGTTAAATAAACATGGTGACAATATGCAGCCTTGACGTACTCCTTTTCCTATTTGGAACCAGTCTGTTGTTCCATGACCAGTTCTAACTGTTGCTTCCTGACCTGCATACAGATTTCTTAAGAGGCAGATCAGGTGGTCTGGTATTCCCATCTCTTTCAGAATTTTCCATAGTTTATTGTGATCCACACAGTCAAAGGCTTTGGCATAGTCAATAAAGCAGAAATAGATGTTTTTCTGGAACTCTCTTGCTTTTTCTATGATCCAGCGGATGTTGGCAATTTGATCTCTGGTTCCTCTGCCTTTTCTAAAACCAGCTTGAACATCAGGAAGTTCACGGTTCACATATTGCTGAAGCCTGGCTTGGAGAATTTTGAGCATTACTTTACTAGCGTGTGAGATGAGTGCAATTGTTCGGTAGTTTGAGCACTCCCTGGCACTGCCCCTCTTTGGGATTGGGATGAAAACTGACCTTTTCCAATCTTGTGGCCACTGCTGAGTTTTCCAAATTTGCTGGCATATTGAGTGTAGCACTTTCACAGCATCATCATTCAGGACTTGGAATAGCTCCACTGGAATTCCATCACCTCCACTAGCTTTGTTCATAGTGATGCTTTCTAAGGCCCATTTGACTTCACATTCCAAGATGTCTGGCTCTAGGTCAGTGATCACATCATCATGATTATCTGGGTCTTGAAGCTCTTTTTTGTACAGTTCTTCTGTGTATTCTTGCCACCTCTTCTTAATATCTTCTGCTTCTGTTAGGTCCACACCATCTCTGTCCTTTATTGTGCCCATCTTAGCATGAAATGTTCCTTTGGTATCTCTGATTTTCTTGAAGAGATCCTTAGTCTTTCCCATTCTGTTGTTTTCCTCTATTTCTTTGCATTGATCATTGAAGAAGGCTTTCTTATCTCTTCTTGCTATTCTTTGGAACTCTGCATTCAGATGTTTATATCTTTCCTTTTCTCCTTTGCTTTTCGCTTCTCTTCTTTTCACAGCTATTTGCAAGGCCTCCCCAGACAGCCATTTTGCTTTTTTGCATTTCTTTTCCATGGGGATGGCCTTGATCCCTGTCTCCTGTACAATGTCACGAACCTCATTCCATAGTTCATCAGGCACTCTATCTATCAGATCTAGGCCCTTCAATCTATTTCTCACTTCCACTGTATAATCATAAGGGATTTGATTTAGGTCATACCTGAATGGTCTAGTAGTTTCTCTACTTTCTTCAATTTCAGTCTGAATTTGGCAATAAGGAGCTCATGGTCCGAGACACAGTCAGCTCCTGGTCTTGTTTTTGCTGATTGTATAGAGCTTCTCCATCTTTGGCTGCAAAGAATATAATTGATCTGATTTCGGTGTTGACCATCTGGTGATGTCCATGTATAGAGTCTTCTCTTGTGTTGTTGGAAGAGGGTATTTGCTATGACCAGTGCATTTTCTTGGCAAAACTCTATTAGTCTTTGCCCTGCTTCATTCCGTATTCCAAGGCCAAATTTGCCTGTTACTCCAGGTGTTTCTTGACTTCCTACTTTTGCATTCCAGTCCCCTATAATGAAAAGGACATCTTTTTTGGGTGTTAGTTCTAAAAGGTCTTGTAGGTCTTCATAGAACCTTTCAACTTCAGCTTCTTCAGCGTTACTGGTTGGGGCATAGACTTGGATTACTGTGACATTGAATGGTTTGCCTTGGAAACGAACAGAGATCATTCTATCGTTTTTGAGATTGCATCCAAGTACTGCATTTCGGACTCTTTTGTTGACCATGATGGCCACTCCATTTCTTCTGAGGGATTCCTGGCCACAGTAGTAGATATAATGGTCATCCGAGTTAAATTCACCCATTCCAGTCCATTTTAGTTCGCTAATTCCTAGAATGTCGACATTCACTCTTGCCATCTCTTGTTTGACCACTTCCAATTTGCCTTGATTCATGGACCTGACATTCCAGGTTCCTATGCAATACTGCTCTTTACAGCATCGGACTTTGCTTCTATCACCAGACACATCCACAGCTGGGTATTCTTTTTGTTTTGGCTCCATCCTTTCATTCTTTCTGGAGTTATTTCTCCACTGATCTCCAGTAGCATATTGGGTCCCTACTGACCTGGGGATTTTCTCTTTCAGTATCCTATCATTTTGTCTTTTCATACTGTTCATGGGGTTCTCAAGGCAAGAATAGCTTGGCTCTAAGAGAATACTAATCAGAATTCTGGAGTGTACCTCAGTGGGGTACATTTTACTTTATCTATGATCAGCTCTTTTAGGAAGAATAGTAATATGCAATTACTTAAAATTATTTATTTTATTATTTAAAAAGTTACTTAAAATTAATTTAAAAAATATTTTAAAATTAAAAATAATTATTTAAATATTATTTAATTATTTAAAAAATTATTTAAAAATAAAATAAGCATTCCTTCATATTTTGGGAGCTGAGGTAAACTGGGACACTTTAGGAATATAACTCTCTGAGCACTAAAGAATTTGTTTTTCAAAGAAAACTTCATTAGCCATGAATTTTTCTCATGTAATCATGTTCAACTTAAGATGTCAAATTTCTCATGATTCTTTCAAGAAGAAAATCTTTGTTAAAAGATTAATTTCCTTAAGGGCAGACAAAATTAGGTCTTCGTCATTCGTGTATTCACATATGATGATAAAGTATTGTTTCCTATTGTTAGACATTTTTACATAAAATGTTGCTATGATTGGAATGTTTGTTTCATCCTGAAATTGATATGCTAAGGCCTAATACTTGATGCAACAGCATTTGGAGGTGGGGCCTTTGGGAGGTGATTATGTCATGAGAGTGCAGCCCTCATGAAAGGGATTAGTGCCCTTATAAGAAGAGACATGAAAAAGATGACCTCTCTCTTCAATCTCTCTCTCTCTCCCCCTCTCTTTCTCTCTCTGCACTATAGCAGGATATAGTAAGACATTTGTTTGCAAACCAGGAAGAGCCACTTTATCAGCACCCAAATTGGCTGGCACCTGACCTTGGACATCCTAGCCTCCAGAAATGTGAGAAATAAATTTCTGCTGTTTAAACCACCCAGTCTATAATATTTTGTGATAGCAGCCAGAGTTGACTGAGACAGATTTCTCACTTCTCACCCATTCCAGGGAGGTAGACATTATCTAGATTTTATAGATACAACAGTAGGATCTAAGAGAGGTAAATAACTTGTCCAATATCACACTACTAAATGGCAGTGGGAAATTTGAACCCAGACCATCAGAATAAAAATTACAGCTAAACTACTACAGTAAGTGCTGGGAGCACAGTGGAACATACATTTGGTAGCAGCACAGATGGCTCCTAGAAGTGAAGAGTGAGCCCACTTGCACCACCAGCTCACAGCAATGTTCTTCATAACTGTGTCTGTCAGAGCTTTCAAAATTCTTTTCCTAAAGCAAAGACCATATCATTCAGCCCATACTAGGAAGCCAGTGACTATTTGTTGAATAAATTAGCCAAATTTATGGTGACCACATTTTATCAGAAAATTTACTCTTGAATCTTTACACAAAAGCCTAATAATCATATAATCACCTTTCATGGTTAGTAATTTCCCAGCTTTGCCGTCCCAAGTTGGCTAAGTTATCAAAGTAAAATGAAATCACTAGTACTTGACAATATTCATGGATAAAAATTAAAAATTACATATATTTCAACTCTACTTCATGTAGCAATTTGCTTTTTTTTAACCTAAGAAATTTCAAATGGTTAATTTCCAGTGTTTAATAACCACACTAATTTCAATTAATTTGTTGCAAAAATCACTAATCATCTCTTCATTTTAAATGTAAAATATTTGGCGGATGCATGTTAATGAATGGCAAAACCAATACAATATTGTAAAGTAAAAAAAAAAATAAATTAAAAAAATAGAGAGGTGCCACTAATCTGATTTGTAAAAAAAAAAAAATAAATGTAACATATTTTTATACCTTCTATGACAATTATAATATTGTATATATTCTACCTTGTCTTTGAAATTCTTTCAATTAGAAATCTTCTACAAACACATTTATGTGTGATCTGAGAAATGTCTCCTTGTCGACTGTGTTCAAATATGAAACTTGTTTCATAAAGATATATATATATACAAATATAATTTGAAGAAATATAATTGACTATAAGAAAAATATTAACTTTAAATTACTAATATAATAAAAATGAATAGGATTTTGAAATAATCCTTTTGCTATTCAGTATGAAATGTAAAAATATAGTACTATGAAATTCACTTGGTGGATACATTCTTTGAGATTTCAATACATTTTTTAGTAGCATTCCTGGTCTTTGATTTATTTATTTATTAAGTTTTGGCTGTGCTGGGTCTTCATTGCGATGCATGGCTTCTTCTTCATTGCTGTATGCAGCTCTCTCTATTTGCCATGTGTTGGGGCTCCTCCCTGGTTGCAGAGCTCAGGCTTCTTACTGTGGTGGCTTCTTTTGTTGTACAGCACAAGTTCTAGGCATGCAGACTCAGTAACTGTGGAGAATGGGCCCAGCTGACCCATGGCATATGGGATCTTAGTTCCCAGATGAGGGATTGAGCCCACGTCCCCTGTATTGGCAGGCAGACCCTCAACTGCTGTGTCACCAGGGAAGTTCCTCCATACAATTTTTAAAATTAATAAACTATAATAATTTTTAGAGCAGATTAATGTTTACAATAAATTGAATAAAAGTTCAGAGAGTTCCCACATACATCCTCCCCTAATATAAATGACCTTTTCCATCATCAAATCCTTAAGTAATGCTATAAAGCTTCGCCTAGTCAAGGCTATGGTTTTTCCTGTGGTCATGTACGGATGTGAGAGTTGGACTGTGAAGAAGGCTGAGTGCCGAAGAATTGATGCTTTTGAACTGTGGTGTTGGAGAAGACTCTTGAGAGTCCCTTGGACTGCAAGGAGATCCAACCAGTCCATTCTGAAGGAGATCGGCCCTGGGATTTCTTTGGAAGGAATGATGGTAAAGCTGAAACTCCAGTACTTTGGCCACCTCATGTGAAGAGTTGACTCATTGGAGAAGACTCTGATGCTGGGAGGGATTGGGGGCAAGAGGAGAAGGGGACGACAAAGGATCAGATGGCTGGATGGCATCACTGACTCGATGGATGTGAGTCTGGGTGAACTCTGGGAGTTGGTGATGGATAGGGAGGCCTGGCGTGCTGCGATTCATGGGGTCGCAAAGAGTCGGACACGACTGAGCGACTGATCTGATCTGATCTGATCTGATACAGTTGTTACCACTGATATATCATTATCAATATTAATACATCATTATCAACCAAAGTCCACAGCTTACATTAGGGTTCATTCTTGGTTTTGTTAATTATATGGATTTTGAAAAATGTATGCCATACATATACCATAATTGTATGATATAAAATAGCTTCACTGCCTACAAATCCCTTCTGCACTACCTCTTCATCCTTCACTGTTTCTAAACCCTTGGTGACCACTGAAGTTTTTATTATCTCCATTCATTTCAGTTCAGTTCAGTCGCTCAGTCGTGTCCGACTCTTTGAGACCCCATGAATCACAGCACGCCAGGCCTCCCTGTCCATCACCAACTCCTGGAGTTCACCCAGACTCACATCCATCGATTCAGTGATACCATCCAGCCATCTGATCCTCTGTCATCCCCTTCTCCTCCTGCCCCCAATCCCTCCCAGCATCAGAGTCTTTTCCAATGACTCAACTCTTCGCATGAAGTGGCCAAAGTACTAGAATTTCAGCTTTAGCATCATTCCTTCCAAAGAAATCCCAGGGCTGATCTCCCTCAGAATGGACTGGTTGGATCTCCTTGCAGTCCAAGGGACTCTCAAGAGTCTTCTCCAACACCACAGTTCAAAAGCATCAATTCTTTGGTGCTCAGCCTTCTTCACAGTCCAGCTCTCACATCCATACATGACCACAGGAAAAACCATAGCCTTGACTAGGCGAACCTTTGTTGGCAAAGTAATGTCTCTGCTTTTGAATATGCTATCTAGGTTGGTCATAACTTTCCTTGCAAGGAGTAAGCGTCTTTTAATTTCATGGCTGCCGTCACCATCTGCAGTGATTTTGGAGCCCAGAAAAATAAAGTCTGACACTGTTTCCACTGTTTCTCCATGTATTTCCCATGAAGTGATGGGACCGGATGTCATGATCTTTGTTTTCTGAATATTGAGCTTTAAGCCAACTTTTTCACTCTTCACTTTCATAGTTTTGCCTTTTCCAGAAAGTTATGTAGTTGGAGTTATATAATATGAAGACTTTTCAGATTGGCTTCTTTCACTTAGAAATAGAATTTAATGTCCATCAATGGCCTGATAGCACACACATTTTTAACACTGGAGACAATTCTTTTGTATGGACATAACAGAATTTATTTATCCACTCACCTATTGAAAAATACATTTGTTGGTTCCTAGCTTGCAGCTAGGCTAAAGCTGGAACATTTGTGTACATATGTTTTCAATTTATTTAGGTAAACACCAAGAGCATGACTGCTGGATTATGTGACAGGAGTATATTTAGTTGTAAGAAAACACCAACCTGATTTCCAACATGTTGGTACCATTTTGCATTTCCTCCAGCAAAGCATGAGAGCTCCTGCTGCTTGACATGCTCTCCAATATTTGATGTTTCAATGTTTTGGATTTTAGCCATTCTAATAGGTATATAGTTGTATCTCATTGTTTTAATTTGCAATTTTCTAATGAGTTGGTGATGGACAGGGAGGCTTGGCGTGCTGCAATTCATGGGGTCACAAAGAGTCAGACACTACTGAGAGACTAAACTGAACTGAACTGAACTGAATGATTTTTGACATTGAGCATCTTTTCAAGTGTTGATTTTCCACCTGTATATCTTCTCTGATGAGGTGTCTGTTCATACCCTTTTCCAGTTTTTAGAATGGGTTGCTCATTTTCTTGTTGTTGAGTTTTAAGAGTTCTTTGTGTATTTTGGATAACAGTCCTTCACCAGATATGTATTTCACAAATATTTCCTCTTATTCTGTGTTTTATTCTTTAAATATTGTTGACAGTATGCTTTGCAGAGCATATTTAATTTTAATAATGTCCAACATATCAACTTTTCATTTATGGGTTGTGTCTTTTGTGTTGTATCTAAAAAGTAATCTCCAAACCCAAGATAACCTAGATTCTCTCTTTCGTTATCTTCTAGGAGTTTATAGTTTTATGTTTTACATTTAGGTCTATGATCCACTTTGAGCTAATATTTTGATAAGGATGTAGAATTCTTACCTAGATTTTTTCTTTTTGCTTTTGAATGTTCACTTATTCTAGTATGGCTTGCTGAGAAGACTATCCTTTCTCCATTGAATTGTTTTTGCTTCTTTGTCAAAGACCAGTTGACTGTATTTTTTGTGAGTCTATTTGTGAGGTTCTCCGTCAGGAGCCGGCATGGAGAGCTCCCCTTGTGGCAAAGGTCATGAGGAAGGAGGCTTGGCATACGCAAGGGCAAAATCAAGCCTCAGGAGGCCCCCTGGATATTCTCGAGCATCTACCCCCCAAAAAACCAGAGTCTGCCTACCTTATTGCTTTGTGGTCTCACCTCTGACTTTACTGGGGGCTGTCCCCCACCACCATCTCGCTCTCTCTGATAAAGAGTTAACTTACAGCTCCAGTTAATAAAGTTCCTGGGCATTAGGAGTGTTTAAATCCAAACCCCTCAGATAGCTCTTTAACTGGCCTGACAAGTTTACCCGGACTCCTACAGCCATGCATAGGATTGTCTACAGTCTCTCAGCCTCCAGAGGCAAGGGAAGCTTAAGATATTCAAATAGCTTAGAGTCTCTCAGAAAGTTAGAAACTGTCAGAATAAAACTAGTAAAAGATTTCATTAATGAGCCAATGCTTGCTGCCAAGTTTCCATATTCCTTGTATTGTATCCTTGAACGTGTATTAATTAATATAGTTGGTATGTAGAAAAAATAAGTAGTGGCCTTGGTGTTAGCAACTTTAGACCCTTCAGATCAGATCAGTCGCTCAGTTGTGTCCGACTCTTTGCGACCCCATGAACCGCAGCACGCCAGGCCTCCCTGTCCATCACCAGCTCCCGGAGGTCACTCAGACTTGCATCCATTGAGTCAGTGATGCCATCCAGCCATCTCATCCTCTGTTGTCCCCTTCTCCTCCTGCCCTCAATTCCTCCCAGCATCAGAGTCTTCTCCAATGAGTCAACTCTTCACATGAGGTGGCCAAAATACTGGAGTTTCAGCTTTAGCATCATTCCTTCTAAAGAAATTCCAGGATTGATCTCCTTCAGAATGGACTGGTTGGATCTTCTTGCAGTCCAAGGGACTCTCAAGAGTCTTCTCCAACACCATAGTTCAAAAGCATCAATTCTTCGGCGCTCAGCCTTCTTTACAGTCCAGCTCTCACATCCATACATGACCACAGGAAAGACCATAGCCTTGACTAGGCGAACCTTTGTTGGTAAAGTAATGTCTCTGCTTTTGAATATGCTATCTAGGTTGGTAATAAATTCTTTTCTTTGTTGTAAACCCACTGCGCCTCTGCCCTATAGGAATGCAACTTTATCTTCGGGGGATGGTGCCAAACTTTAAAATAATTGCTCTTAGAGAAAATAAGTCTTACGGTTGACAAACCTTTGTCAAGAGTCATAAAATGTTAATAGGTCTTCTGGCCAGAAGATGATGTAAATCACCTGAACCATTTGTATACAATAAGTTTACAGGAAGAAAGCCTGGCTTACTGCATGATTCTACCCCTTCCCCCATTATCCTCTATGCATAACTTAAGGTATAAAAACTACTTTAGAAAATAAAGCTGCGGGCCTTGCTCACAGTCTCCCTGTGTCATTCTTTTTTGTTTCCTCTTCCTTCATGCCAAAATAATTTGGAGCACAGGGGTCCTCTGCGACCACTTATTTGCCTGGGCTTCTAAGACCCACTGGAGAAGGTGCCTAAGGTGGGGCTGCTGCTGCTGCTGCTAAGTCGCTTCAGTCATGTCCGACTCTGTGTGACCGCATAGACGGAAGCTCATCAGGCTCCCCTGTCCCTGGGATTCTCCAGGCAAGAACACTGGAGTGGGTTGCCATTTCCTTCTCCAATGCATGAAAGTGAAAAGTGAAAGTGAAGTCGCTCAGTCGTGTCCAACTCTCAGTGACCCCATGGACTGGAGCCTACCAGGATCCTCCGTCCATGGGATTTTCCAGGCAAAAGTACTGGGGTGGGGTGCCATTGCCTTCCCCGGAGGCACCCTTCCGCTATTCGAGAGAGCACCTGCGGCCTCCGTGGTCAGACCAAGCTTGGTGTCACGAACTTTATTGATTTCCCGCGTAAACCAGTTATTATTGAGCATCTAATAAATCTCTCAGCCTTTGCTATCCCTTTATCTCCAACGCCATCATCCTGAGGGAATCCCTGGATCCAACTGGGGCTGGACCCCGACAGTTCTCCAGTTTGTTCCATCAATCTGTTTGTTGATTCTTTCAACAATATCACACTGTTGACTACTGTAGCTTTATAATAAGTCTTAAAGTCCAGTAGTCCTAAGATATTGATCTTCTCTTTTGATGTTGGCTATTCTGGGTCTTTTTTTTTTTCTGTAGAAACTTTAGGATCAGTTTGTTGATATTCATAATATCAGTTTGTCAATACCACTGAGATTTTATGATTGCATAGAATCTGTAGATAAAGTTGGGAAGAACTTACATGCTAACAATTTGGAGCCTGCCTATTCACGAACATAGAATAGATTATATCTTAGATTTATATCTAAGTCTTTCCTTTTTTGGTGCTAATGTAAATAGTCTTGCATTTTTTATTTTATTCATTCCAATTATCATTGCTGGAACATAGAGCAGCTTACTTTTGCATATTAACCTTGTGTCCTGCAACCTTGCTATAATCATTGATTAGTTTTAGGAGGTTTTTCTTGATTCTTTATAATTTTCTAAATAGATGACCATATCATGTACAAAGACAGTTTTATTTCTTTTTTTCCAATGCATATGTCTTTTCTTCCTTTTCTTGTCTTATTGCATTAACTAATATTTTCAGTACAATGTCGAACAAATGTGCTGAGGGGACATCCTTGCCGTGTTTCTTTATCTTAGTGCGTAAGCTTTTTGTGACTCAACATTAAATACAAGGTTATGAGTAGGTTTAATTGTAGATATTCTTTATCAAGTTGAGGAAGTTTCTCTTTATTCCTAGTTTACTGAGAGATTTTACCATAAATAGTTGTTGGATTTTGTCAAATGATTTTCTGTTATCTATTGAGTTTCTCTCTTGTTTATCTTATTGATGTGATGAATTATCCCTGGGATTTCTTTGGAAGGAATGATGCTAAAGCTGAAACTCCAGTATTTTGGCCACATCATGCAAAGAGTTGACTCATTGGAGAAGACCCTGATGCTGGGAGGGATTGGGGGCAGGAGGAGAAGGGGACGACAGAGGATGAGATGGCTGGATGGCATCACTGACTCGAAGAATGTGAGTCTGAGTGACCTCTGAGAGCTGGTGATGGATAGGGAGGCCTGGCGTGCTGCAGTTCATGGGGTCGCAAAGAGTCGGACACAACTGAGCGACTGATCTGATCTGATCTGATCTTCAAATGTTAAACAAGTTTTGCTTACCTAGAATAAATCCCACTTGGTCATGGTGTATAATTCTTTTTATGCACTGTTAATTTGACTTGGTAATGCTTTCGACTTCTATGAAACTTTTTAGAAATCTTTAATAGTACTTTAAACTTTGTATTGTATGTGTGCATGTAAAAGAAATTGAGGTCTTAGACTCTTAAAAAGGCTTTGGTTGGAGTACAAAACAACAAGAAACTCTGCAGAACAAGAAACCCAAGTATAAGTTTCTTCACTTTAGAACAACAGAATTCATTTTGGTATTTTAAAAAAGTAAACGTGATCTAGTCTATGAATATTTATTCAGTGTCTCTTTTGGATTCTGAACTGGGAAAACAAGACGGTTGCCTGGAGTTCAGTCCATGCTAGAAGAACTTCATTTAGACAGATTAAGTAGAATGATGGAGACACATACACATACACAGAGTTCCGAGCTCACAGCAGAACTGACAAACTCTACCTGATGCAATTAGAAAAGACTTCACAAAAGGACTGGCATCTATGGTTAACTATGAAATTGCACATAAAATCTGTTATCAAAGAAGAGTTGGAAAGACATTTCCAATACAAGGAACAACATAAGAAAACAATGTAGTGTGAAAATTCAGGTGGCATGATTGGTGGGTGTACAAAATGAGTGAGAAGTCTATGAGCAAAAGCTAGAAGTCACACTGAGGACTGGTGGTAAGGAAATCTTCAGTACCTTGCTAGAGAATTTGAATTTATATCCTTCCACTGATGAGGATGTATGGATGTGAGAGTTGGTCTATAAGGAAAGCTGAGCACCAAAGAATTGATGCTTTTGAACTGCGGTGTTGCAGAAGACTCTTGAAAATCCCTTGGACTGCAAGGAGATCCAACCAGTCCATTCTAAAGGAGATCAGTCCTGGGTGTTCATTTTAAGGACTGATGTTGAAGCTGAAACTCCAATACTTTGGCCACCTGATGTGAAGAGCTGACTCATTTAAAAGACCCTGATGCTGGGAAAGATTAAGGGCAGGAGGAGAAGGGGACCACAGAGGATGAGATGGTTGGATGGCATCACTGACCCAATGGACATGAATTTGGGTAAACTTTGGGAGTTGGTGATGGACAGGGAAGCCTGGTGTGCTGTGGTTCATGGGGTCACAAAGAGTCGGACACTACTGAGTGACTGAAATTAACGAACCAAACTGAGTGATGAGGGGTCTTTAAAAATATTAAGTTGAAACATTTTTTTCTGATATTGTATCAATGCAAATAAAGTTTTGCTCATAAGAGACTATTATACATACTGAACTGACTGACAATACTTAGAAAGTCATTTTTATTTTGTTTGGAAATAGTCCAAACCAATAGTGAAACTGCAATTCACCGACAGTTGTGCTACCCACATTCTCTTCTCTCTTGAGTCAATATCTTCTTCTGTTTCATTTTTTATAGATTCTTTCGTGTGAGTATGTTATGGGCAGAATTTCTGCATCCTCTGCATCATTATCACTGATTCTTAAAGTTAAATTAATATTTAGAGAATCTTCATGTCGTTTCACTGGACCTTCAATGGCATGCTTTGCTCCAGAGATGTACTTTTTGAAACTTAAGTAAAACTTAAGTGTACATTTTGAAATTCAAATGAAGTAAATACTTCAAATATTAGGATTCTATTTAGTAGATTTATATAATATTCAGAAAAATTTTCATGTTAGAATCTGAATCTGATTTTCCTGTTTGTATATTTGCATAGATTGTACTTGCAGTCAGAAAATAAGTTTATTTTTCAGCATTTGGGACAAAGTGGAAATGTTTCATGCATGGGAGACATTTCTTACAAATGAGAATTAGACAATATTAAGACTGGAAAAGTCTGTGCAGAATGCTTAGTAAAATAATCTCAACTTGTAAAGGAGGCTTTCATGCAAGTAACCAGCCTAATGTCACAGAATAAATTTTTTTGGTGTTTTATAAGGGATAGACCAAGTCTTAAGTTTTATTTTGAGATAACTGTATATTCTATTGTTAAGGCAAATTATTATTTCTAATCATTACCAGGTTTTAACAGCTATTTCTTTTCAAGGACCAACAATACAAGTGCTAACTCCAACCTAAGAATTGATGACCATAATTTTTATTGCCAAGACTTTTAATGAGACTGTAGATGTTTTTTATGAGTTACCTGACCTAGTTGCTCTTTCTGATACAAAATCAAATGAAATGAAACCCCAAATTTGCAAGTCAAAATGATGAAAAAATCTTGAGTTATATTTTGCCATTTCATAATTCCAAAAGAGTATCTGCACTGAATTTTCAGGTTTTAAAAACTGCTTTTTCTTTAACATATAATATACCATCATTCTACAAAAAACTGGGACAGTAATATAGTCAATAAAGTGCAACCAAATTTTATGTAGAATGGTGAAAATTTTTCATGTTTATTCCTGAAATTAGTTGATCTATAATGTGTACTTTACAATTAGAAGAAAGTAACAATGCATTTTTATGCAGAGCATATGATTTCAGATAAAATCTGCAACTTTATTTTTAGAGTATTTTAGCTTAAATTAATTTTTTTAGTTTAAACTCCATTAACTTATTACAGGATATGACATAGCAATTGATTTTAAGTAGTTTTATTCAAGATAGTGTATACTATATGCCTACTTTTTTTTTTCTTGAATAGGTTTTGGTAGAAAATGAATTTATACATAAAAGAAAAAATTCAATAAAGAAGGGATAAAAAAATTCTCCCCAAACAATCTCTGTTCTGGCTACTTAGGTTTGTAGCATAGCAGCTTATAATATACTTTCTATTAAAAATTCCTGAAGGAAAGAAGAGAACAAACCCATAGGTTGTTTCAGGATAAAAGTAGGAGTGAAAGCAAATATCAGTAGAATAAAGAGACAAAATTAGCAGCTTAATATTCTTGAGCTTGTAAGGAGGTATTTTCTTGGTATGTTATAAGATAAACACTACAAAGCATTTCCTCAGTTTTTTATACACTCTAGTGCAGAGAGCTGGACTGTGAAGAAAGCTGAGCACCGAAGAATTGATGCTTTTGAACTGTGGTGTTGGAGAAGACTCTTTAGAGTTCCTTGGACTGCAAGGAGATCCAACCAGTCCATTCTGAAGGAGATCAGCCCTGGGATTTCTTTGGAAGGAATGATGCTAAAGCTGGAACTCCAATACTTTGGCCACCTCATGCAAAGAGTTGACTCATTGGAAAAGACTCTGATGCTGGGAGGGATTGGAGGCAGGAGGAGAAGGGGACGACAGAGGATGAGATGGCTTGATGGCATCACCAACTTGACGGACATGAGTTTGAGTGAACTCTGGGAGTTGGTGATGGGCAGGGAGGCCTGGCGTGCTGTGATTCATGGGGTCTCAAAGAGTTGGACAGGACTGAGTGACTGAATTGAACTGTACTGAATGCAGAATAGCAAAGGAACAAACAAAAGTCAATTTTTCTCTCTGGAGAACAAAACTGAAATCTTCAAATATCTATACTAAATAATTAAAAACAGTTTTTACTGACCAAATCCTGGGGCTAGTGGTCAAAATTCTCCATGAGTAAAAATAAGATTTGTAAGAGAATTTTTATTATAAAGAGGATGAGAATGGTCTTCTACAGGTTTATGGATTTCCTAAAGAACCATAAACTTAATATTAAGATATAGATGATTATCAAAAATATGCGCTTTAAATTGCCTTAAAATTATTAAATTATATTAAGTATTGCCAAAAAAATCTGAAGTGCATTGCCATTAAACTCAGAAAGCATATGACAACTTTTCTTCCTATTTCAATTTGATTTGACTAGGCTTTAGAAATGGTATATAACTACATTCCATTCGTTTATATAAAGATTGTTGGACCTTAAATCAAGACAAAGTTCCATAATTATAAGATAGATGTAGCAAGAGTATATGCTTGATGTAAAAAGTTTGTTGTTGTTTTTAGGAGCCTAAAAGATGGATGCAATTTCCATTAGGAAAGTACTTTGCTGAATCATGGAAGGGGTAAAGTATAGACAGAGTCTTCCAGACCCAGGGGCCGAACTCTGGTCTCCCGCATTGCGGGTAGACGCTTTACCGTCTGAGCCGCCAGGGAGCCACCATAGACAGAGTAGGACACAATATCCCTGGATACACTGTCTGTTCTGGTAATGTCAGGTGACTTAATTTGGCTTATCTAACAGCTAGTTCCTCTGAGTCCAGAGTTAGAAAGGTAAGCTGGTGGTAAAAGTGGTGATCTTAGTAATAAAGTGCATGGAGAGGTTCTTGGGATAATCTTACAGTTTTAGTGTGCTTCTCCATGAAATGCCCACAGTCTCTAAGCAAAGGAATGAAAAAGATAGGCACCTAGGTCACATTAGGCAGAGGAGTGGTTCATTTTCATAGCCAAAAAGCAGAATTATGCAAAATGAAAACTAGAATTTGGACATTACACTATATCTCTCTGTGTGACTTTAACTTGACTATAGAATATCCTAAGGCTCCCTGGTGGCTCAGTGGTAAAGAATCTGCCTGCCAAAGTAGGAGATGTGGGTTCAATCTCAGGGTTGGGAAGATTCCTTGGGGTAGGAAATGGTAACCCACTTCAGTATTCTTGCCTGGGAAAATTCCATGGACAGAGGAGCCTGGTGGGCTACAGTCCATGCAGTGGGGGGCAAAGAGTCAGACATGACTAGCAACTAAACAACAACAAAAATGGTGAAAGAGAAGGGATGAGAAAGAAATTGCCATTCATGAGGTCAAACGACTGTGAGAACATTCTGAAAGTATTAAAACAAGAGTAAGAAATGGTGAAATATGTGGGCAAATGAGATGGTGGAAAATTGCAAAAAATTCTGTTGAAAATATACAAAATATGTAAACAAGCAGAGTACGCTCACTTTTACAGATGATTCATGAGCTCTGTGTATAGACCATCTTTTATCCGAAGCCCATTCCATACTCCTCACATCCATTCCCAGCGCCTAGTCTGTTGTGGGCGCTCAATAAATATTAAACAACCAAAGCACAAACTAATGTCAAAAGTTTGAAATTCACAAGAATCAATAGTGTTATTATTATCATTTAACATTTATTGAGGGTCAACAGCATGACTTAGTCCACATGTGAAAATAGGTTATTTTATAACACACATTAAGCAAATAATTAAATACAGTATGTATCAACTACACTTTCTGTTTTACTCCATTGATCTTAAATGTAAAATTGTTTCTGTTTTTTTATAATGTTGACACATCATGAGTTATAAACATTTATTATTTAGATAAATAAGTTTCTCTCAGAGAAATCACTACTGTTAGATATTATTAACATTCATTTAAAAGTATGAGATCAATCTACAACAAATACATATCACAGGTTCTAAATAGACCAGTTCATTTACAAAGAATAGAAGAGAATCTGAAAAGTGTCTGGGGACAGTGACAAATACACAAAGCATGTAAATAGCAATTGGGTTCCACTTGCTTCTGCGACAGTTTAACACACTAATACAATGATGTGGGATACCACTGTTTACAAAATAGCAAAAAGCCAAAGAAAGACAAAAACTCAAGTGGACAAAAATTACCATACTTACAAATTTAGAAATATTTTTCATTTTAAGCAAAATACAATTTATATTACAGGAAATGAACTGCATTTGATGTATTTATGATCCAATTCTCTAATTTTACCCTTAATAAAATTACTGTGTTCAAACTTATTCTTGGTGGTTAATAGGCACTTAAATTCTATTTAATCATTTTTCATGAATATTTTTGTCATGTTTCTACTTAAGTAGATTTTGAAGTGATTTTTAATTGTTAAGAGGATGGAAAACTATACTGAATATTTCTGTAATGAATTTTTCAGCTTAATTTTGGGATACTAAATTTTCCAAGTTTATAAAGTATGTTTTCCTTTAACATTTGAGACTTAGAATCTTACAAATAAGTCTTTCTAGACCAGCCTTCTCCTAGAGATTTCATATTCTGATACAAGGGATATACTACTTGAAAACTTCAGTGAATATAAGTTTTTTTATAATTCAAAGGAGTATAAGATCAGCTAATTCAGCTCTATAATTGTAAAACCACGAAAAATAAGGATAAGGCCTAATGTTGCTATGTTTACACTTATACATTGACCTCACTGGGCAATTACTAAATTTTCTCTTTCACTTTAAGTTTTTAAAAAATTCACAATGTAGAAGGTACAATTGCTAAAATGTAATTTATTAAAAATTTTTATCCATATGATGGTTCACCACAAGCAGTTTTGTTATATAAGAATACCTTCTACAAAGATCATAATAATGATGTAATTAATGATCGATTAATATTTAGTTGGGCTTCCCAGGAGATGCTAGTTGTTAAGAATTTCAATTAATGCAAGAGAGGAGGGCTGGATGATCCCTGGGTCAGGAAGATCCCCTGGAGACAGGAATGGCACCCCACTCCAGTATTCTTACCTGGAAAATTCCATGGACAGAGGAGCCTGCTAGGCTACAGTCCATGGGACTGCAGAGTCAGACATGACAGCACAGCACAGCAGCAGCAGATGTCATTATTAATCTCACATAGGCTTTTTACTTTAAAATTAGGGTAGTTGGATAATTTAATCAGTTATCTTCTGGTTTCTGAGATATTTAGCAACTTTTGCTTCAGAAATCATATGAGTGATTTACTAAAATGTCATAATTGTACAGTTTTAGAGACACCGATTATTGAAATCTGTATCATCTAATATTCCTTTCTTCAGAAATTCCTCTATGTTTTATTCAACCCACAAGTATTTATTGAATACTTCCTACATGCCAGCACTGTTAGAGTCCCTTAGAACAAATTCTTAAAGCTTTAAGTGATACCATGCACAGGTATGAATGAAAAGAAAGATGAAATGTGAGTGATTTGATTTATTACTATTTTCTTCACCTTTTCACTCACTGTTAGATTGAAATCACTTAGAAGGATGCAAATTAGAAACAAGGAGATGCTGGGACTCCAATCTACAACTCAGATCATTAAAGTTAATTGTCCTGACTGGTCTCCTGCCATGCCCTGGTAAAAAAGACATGACTGAATGCTTCCTGAGAGTGCCTGCTTTGATCTTCTGCCTAGTAACAAGCAAATATTACCAAAGATTTTCTTCTGAGAGAAAGCAAGATTAAAAAAGAGAGAGGAAATTGGAGTTAGGGGGACAGGTCAATTTTGAAAAGTAATACCAAGGAGAAAAAAGTACACTAAATATGATAAATTAAATATCAAACAATAAATAAACCAAGCTTAATGAAATGTGAATTAACCAAGCTTAATAAAATGAAATAAACCAAGCTTAATAAAATGAAATTACACTGAAGTGGTTTCCCTGGTGGCTCAGTGGTAAAGAATCCACCTGCAATGCAGGAGATGCAGGAGCCGCAGGTTCAATCCCTGGGACAGGAAGTTCTGCTGGGGTAGGAAATGACAATCCACACCTGTATTCTTGCCTAGAAAATCCCATGGATAACGGAGCCAGACCACTACAATCCATGGGGTCACAAAAAGTCGGACATGACTTAGTGACTAAATCGCCAATGAAATGTGATGTGTTCTTTCTAGATATAATATAGAATAAATATAAAGACTAATCCTCACACAGTAGAGTGTGTTGCGATGGTCTATCTTTGGCATTCCTTGGCTCTCACTATAAGGACAGCAACATGTAATATGGAAAATATTTGTGTCTCCTGATGCTTCTAGGTAACTGCTTTCTAAACAAAGAGAAATTGCTAATGGTGTTTGTGGTGTGTGTGTATGTATGTATCTTTAGAGTGGGGAAATTTATAAAGATTTTCTTAACACTCAAAATTCTCGTCTAGCCAAGTACGATCTTTATGAGAAGAACAACTGAAAACCACATGATCCCTCAATGAACTACAGATAAAATTAGAGGTATACTTTTAGACTTTTGCAAGTTAAATTAACTAAATTTCTAATTCTTACATAATATGAGGTTCAGTTATGTAAATTACATTAATGTAAAATTTTTTCACCTATCATTATATGAATTTTCCATAGCATAAAGTTTAGTTTAATCAATGTTTCCCTAGCAATCATAATGCAGAATAGATCCAGAGGTTCAATATACACAATTTTACATAGATCAAAAAATGTATTTTAAACCTATTAAGAATTATGAGTAAAAGTTTGTCCCTAGCAGAGTTTGTAAGTTCAAATTTAAATTAATGAAAATAACTCTTTATAAACCATATATTTGTACTTCAATGCATTATGAACTAGTTTTAGATAACTTATAATTCCAAATATAACTAAAATCTATATAAAGAAGAGAATTACACAATAGTCAAACATCATCTCAGGAATAAATATTAGAATATTAAGATGAAATCTGTAGAATGTAAGTGATTTATTCTGACATAAATTTCTTAATTCATTAAAATCACAAACTATATTTTTCATATAAATTATTTGTCATAAATATACCATCACAAAAACATTCAAGTTATCCAAATCCTCTATTTTTTATGATCTGTGTAGTTAAAAAATATGAAGCCATTGCTTTATAATATTTAAAACTGAAATGATTTACTAAATCAATATTAAAAAGTCATTGAAAGACTCATTTTTATATAAGCCAAGTGTGTGTTTATAAAATAAAATGTATTTAGTAAAAGAATGAATTATAAAATCATCCGAAGGAGTAAATTCATATGTCTAAAAGCCATTTCCAGTCTCTGAACTTTCTGAGGCAACATTATATAATTAATGAAACTGACACCAACATGAAGGTAAAAAGAAATAAAACAATCTGTGTTTAAGTCAGTTATATGTTAGGTATTATTATTAGTATGGGCATTTTATATTCCAGTCAGTCTTCTCTTAATTTACTGTGGTTATAAAAACAATTTGCAAATGCTGTAAGATGAGCAGCCCATACCTTTATAACTAGACAGGAGAAAAACTAGGAAGCTTAATGACAGCAAAGTGACTTGATTCTCACTTATACTGAAGCAGATTTCATAAGAAAAAAGGCCTCCTAAATCCTAAATACTTAACTAGGAGTTTACATTTTTTCATATCCTTTCACATGTATTTTGAACTCCACATCTTGTCAGACAGGCAGGTCAAGTATAATTAACCCTGTTTTTTAGAGAAGAAATTTAGGCCCAGAACCTAGTCAAAGTCAACAAGTTGAGACTGGGATCCATGCTCCTACACCTCAACTTTATATTTCAGAGACTAATGTGTCCACCTCAAAAAGAGGCTAACAGAAACATTCAACTGAACTCTAAAAGTCCAGGTAGTCTGCAGAAACCAAAATAAATTTGAAAACTTTTTCAATGTGATTTTTATTTTGAAAAGCCCAAGGAAATCAATCCTTGACTAATTTTTTAAATTAGTCAATCCTTAACTTAGTTTACTTATCTGAAGTGTGAGGGTTTGAATGATTTTCTTAATATATTTGTGTAAAAATATCTAAATTTCTGATATCAGGAATTTGTCTCTAAGAGGAGAAATTATTTTCATTTTATTCTTGCTAAAATTATGTTAGTTTTAATCTCATCTACTGATTATAATTAATAGTAAATATTATAATATTATAATGTATTAAAAGCCAAAGGATTGAGGGAAATTATTAGCAATGTGAGCTCTAACAGAAGATACAACATCACCTCAAATGCTTTTACTCTACTATGCTGTAGTATTTTCCTCAAGCGTATTCTAGAGTGATATATTTATTATATAGCTGCATAAGTAAAAAGAAAATGCATTACTTGTAGCATTGTGATTTATAACACTGAAATTTTAGACTTATTGAGAGAATCAATTGCTGAAGTCATAATACGGACTCAAGTAATTTACTTGTATTGCTGGCTTTTCACTTTAACATATTATTTTTCAAGCAGTGGAAATTGTTCTTGCATAAACAGAATTGTTTCATCTCTGTTCTTTAAACTATGATCAGCCAGGTGGTGTTAAAACCACAGATCACACAGGAAAAAATGTCTACCAATTGGCCTGAAAATTTTCCTTATTCCCAATAATCTTCAGCATTTTTCTTGATGTAATTAAGCAGTTTGTGGAGCTTTCCTGTTCTGAACTTACACTCAGAGTTTAGTTATACAAAAGAACAAAAACCTAGATTGCCACCTCACATTCTCCCTGGCAGAGAGAAACGTGCAAGGACAGTGATAGAGAGCAATCGATTTAAAGGTTATTGTCGTCCGCCTGTCTGAATCCAATGCTTTCCTCCTCACGTTGTTGTCTTTCTAAAGAAGATAATGTCAACCTCCTTCATTTTTTTTTACCTTGCTCCACTGTCTTGGTTGTTTTCTCTTCCTTCTTTCCAGGTACAGCTGCAAAGCAGAGATAAGGTTTAAATAAAAGTTCCAATGGAAATGCTGCTTCTGCACAAAAAGGCATCTTGTAACTCATTCAATGCCAAAGATTTCTTCTAAACAGACTATTTTAAAGCTTTTTCAATACTCTCATTTCTCTATAATTCAACAGAAACCTACTATTATAAGTCTGCTCTTAAAGAATTAGAGAAATAAAAATAATCCCTTGCCCTCTTCTTACTAGTTTTTACTTTCTGTTTCCCACTTTATTCTTTTACATGTTGCTTTGATAAACAAGCTCTGTGAAGAGTTCTGCTTGACAAGATTATGATTAATTGACTTACATTCCAGGTTATTGCTGGAACCACTTGGCATCTTGAAATATCAACTAGGTGCTCCTTTAAATTCATGCTTAATATCACTTAATCAGCTCAAAGGACAGTGTAGTCATGCTTGAGATTTGATTAAATATTAAATGAAGTAATCCCAAATCACAAGTAACCAAAAAAAAAAAAAAAAAACATGTATCACTTTGGTGCTGTTTCCGATGAACTACCAAGATTTTACTGCTGTTGGTGGAGCAGTAAAATTATCAGTTTACCTGTTTATACATCCAAGAAATACAGTTCAGACAAAGTCAATGTACTGAAATAACTGATTAAAGCAAGGATCTTCAGAGGACATTGGCAACTATTAGAAGAAGGATGAATGGGAAACTGAATATTGCCATCATACCCAAGTATACCCTCAAGAGCTGCACAGGGAAAACTACAACTTTGAAGTGAAAATGTGGTTGTCACCAACTTAACACACTGATAAAACTTAGAACCACTCATTCATAATGGGACATTCAGATATTCTGTGCTTCTAATGACACACAATATGATATACAACAGTATCACCTCTGAAGTATCCTTGCCGAAGCATTCAAATGGAATCAAGTTAAGCCAAAGATTTAGTTTAATCAAATGTGGGATATAAAGAACATATTAAAAAATATTCTGAAGAAACAATTATAGAAAACCTAAAGTGTCTGCAGTGTACATGACCATGATCTTTTCAAAAAGCTAATGATATTAACTAGAGCAAAAAAGGGAAAAGTTTTATATAAAACTTGCTAAATTCACTCAGTTGTAATAGTTCATCTGTAGATTCTTCAGAAATTAAAAAAAAATTCAAATAGACAATTTCACCTGTGAATAAAGTTATATTTTTATTTATTTTATTTATGTACAAATTACTTCTTTTTATCACTTTATTGCAAGGGATGGAATACCCAATATAGTGTTTAATACAAGTGCTGATAGCAGACATCCTTGTCTTTTCCAGTTCTCAGTGAGAAGTCTTTCCATTTTTTCCATTGAGTATAATTTCCATTGAGTTTTTGTATATATATTCTCAGAATAGGGAAGTTTCTTTCTACATTAATATGAAATACATCAAATGCATCATTTATGAAAAGTTTAATTTCCCTTTATATTATTATGGTTAATTATGTTGATTTTTGAAATTGCATTCCAGAAATAAAACCAACTTGGTTGCATGTTGTCTTCTGCATGTAATATCAGACTTTTTTTTTGTTGTTCAGTTGCTAAATCCTATCCAATTCTTTGTGGCTCCATGGACTGCAGAACACAGGCTTCCTTGTCCTTCACCATCTCCTGGAGCTTGCTCAAACTCAAGTCCATTGAATCAGTGATGCCATCCAACCATCTCATCATCTGTCACCCCCATCACCTCCTGCCTTCAATCTTTCCCAGCATCAGGGTCTTTTCTAATGAGCCAGCTCTTTGCATCTGGTGGCCAAAGTATTGGAGCTTCAGCTTCAGCATCAGTCCTTCCAATGAATATTCCAGAATGATTTCCTTTAGAATTGACTGGTTTGATCTTGCAGTCCAAGGGACTCTCAAGAGTCTTCTCCAGCACCACAGTTCAAAAGCATCAATTCTTCAGTACTCAGCCTTCTTAATGGTCCAACTCTCACATTCATACTTGACTACTGAAAAAACCATAGCTTTGACCATATGGACCTTTGTTGGCAAAGTAATGTCTCCGCTTTTTAATATGCTATCTAGGTTTGTTATAGCTTTTCTTCCGAGGAGTAAGTGTCTTTTAATTTCATGGCTGCAGTCACTATCTGCAGTGAATTGGAGCCCCAGAAAATAAACTGTCACTGCTTCCATTGTTTCCCAATCTATTTGCCATAAAGGGATGGGTCTGTATGCCATGATCTTAGTTTTTGAATTCTGAGTTTTAAGCCAGCTTTTTCACTCTCCTCTTTCACTTTCATCAAGAGGCTCTTTAGTTTCTTTTTGCTTTCTGCCATAAAGGTGGTAACCTCTGCAGATCTGAGGTTATTGACATTTTACTGGCAATCTTGATTAAGTCTTGAACTTCATCTGGTCCAGCATTTTGCATGACGTACTCTGCACATAAGTTAAACAAGCAGGGTGACAATGTATAGGCTGGACATACTCCTTTCCCAATTTGGAACCAGTCCTTTTTTCCATGTCCGGTTCTAACTGTTGCTTATTGACCTGCGTACAGGTTTCTCAGGAGGCAGATAAGGTGGTCTGGTATTCCCATCTCTTGAATTTCCCACAGTTTGTTGATATCCACACAGTCATATGCTTTAGTGTAGTAAATAAAGCAGAAGTAGATATTTTTCTGGAACTCTCTTGCTTTTTCTATGATCCATCATCAGATGTTGGCAATTTGACCTTTGGTTCCTCTGTCTTTTCTTAATCCAGCTTGAACATCCTGAAGTTCATGGTTCACATACTGTTGAAGCCTACCTTGTAGAATTTTGAGCATTACTTTGCAAGCATGTGAAATGAGCGTAATTGGGCGGTAGCTTGAACATTCTTTGGCATTGATTTTCTTTGGGATTGGAATGAAAACTGATCTTTTCCAGTTCAGTGACCACTGCTGAGTTTTGCAAATTTGCTGGCATATTGAGTGCAGCACTTTCAAAGCATCATCTTTTAGGATTTGATAGTAGCTCAGCTGGAATTCCATCACTTCCATTAGCTTTGTTCATAGTGATGCTTCCTAAGGCCCATTTGACTTCACATTCCAAGATGTCTGACTCTAGACGAGTGATCACACCATTTGGATCACAGCATTCATATAGATCAACATTTGGAGAGGTCTATTTTAGGGAAAAAAAGGAGATTTGTGCTGCACACCTTCAGAGATTCCAGCTACTAAGGAAACAAAGTAGCTACAATTCTTGTACAGTAATGCCTTGATTATGGACAGACAGTCCTGAAATGAACTGTGAGGTGGAGAAGTTGGTTTTCTATAGTTTCAGGTTTGTTTTCTTTTTATTTACTTTATCACTGTTTAATTTACCTGCGAAGTTCCAGCCTATAGCAAACTTCAATCTCACTTTTATTACAAAGATACCAAAAGATGCTTTCTCAAATTAAAGCTAGTGGCTTTAGTATTTATGTCTTACTATATAATACTATTGAGGTAACGTTAACTAATAATGTTATGTAACTTTCTTGTGTACAAGATTATATTTCTACTTTTGAATACATTACAGAATGCGCACCACCAAAAATTTAATTTCCAGTACTTACTATCGTATTTAGACATTCATCCCCCCTGCACCTTCCCCACCACTCTGATCTCTCTATCTACATGTTAGGTTTTGTTTTCTTTGTTGATTTATTTTAGTTTTCTGCACCTTCCCCACCACTCTGATCTCTCTATCTACATGTTAGGTTTTGTTTTCTTTGTTGATTTATTTTAGTTTTCTGTTTGTTTTTTATATTCTACTCATGAGTAAAATTAGGTGATACATGCTTTTGTCTGACTTAATTCACTTGATGTTATTTGCATGTGCCCCAGCACTCTTCTGTCACAAAATAGTTTATTTTTATCTTTCTTTTTCATTTTTATTACTCATTATTACTCATTATATTACTCATTTTCATTTTTATCATTTCATATTTATATTAAATAATATTCTTCTAGTTGTTTCTGTTTAGTAGTTAAGTTTGTCTGACTCTTTTGTGACCCCATGGACTGTAGCCCACCAGGCTCCTCTCTCCATGGTATTTCCCAGGCAAGAATACTGGGGTGGGTAGCCCTTTCCTCCTGCAATATTCTTCTAGTACTTAGCTTCAAAGCTTTTTATTACATAATTTCTGAATTTTTCCCTTGTAAAGTTGGACAGTTGTCAAGTTCCACAGAATCTATTTTATAATAGTGCTCATATAATATCCCTTCTTTCCAATTCCATGACTAATATCAGATCCTATTGCACATTACCTACATCATTGCCAAAACGTCCTAACTAGCCTCAGTTCAGTCAGTCAGTTGAGCCTCTCAGTTGTGTGCAACTCTTTGCAGCTCCATGGACTGCAGCATGCCAGTCCTCCCTGTCCATTGCTAAATCCCAGAATTTACTCAAACTCATGTCCATTGAGTCGGTGATGCCATCCAACAATCTCATTCTCTGTCGTCCCCTTCTCCTCCCACCTTCAATCTTTCCCAGCATCAGGGTCTTTTCAAATGAGTCAGTTCTTCACATCAGTTGGGCAAAGTATGGGAGTTTCAGCTTCAGCATCAGTCCTTCCAATGAATATTTAGGACTGATTTCCTTTAGGATGGACTGGTTGGATCTCCTTGCAGTCCAAGGGACTCTCAAGAGTCTTCTCCAACACCACAGTTCAAAAGCATCAATTCTTCAGTGCTCTGCTTTCTTTATAGTCCAACTCTCACATCCATACATGACTACTGGAAAAACCATAGCCTTGACTAGACAGACCTTTGTTGGCTAAGTAATGTCTGTGCTTTTTAAAATGCTGTCTAGGTTGGTCATACTTTTCTTCCAAGGAGTAAGCGTCTATTAATTTTCTAAAGCAAAAGTCTGAGTATCATTCCTATATGTACAGTTCTTCATTGACTCCCTAGTGCTCATAAGATAGAGCTGAATTTTAAAATCAGGCCCCCTTACAGCATTATTAGCACCAGTTGTATTAATTCATATTGTATTCTTGAGATTATTACTCTTCATAAACATCATGCAGTTTCCCTCTGCTTTACCTTCCTCTGTTACCTAGGCCCAAGATACTCTTTAATTATTATATAACAAAAGTCTACCTGTTATTTATGGCTTAAATTTAAAAGTCACCTTTTACAGCAAATCTTTTGCTTTTCCTCAGGTAAGAATAATTTTTAAACTCCTATGGCATTTTATCTCTATTTATCTATTTACCCTGTTGACTTTCAAACATAAACTATGATCATATGGAAAACATTTAGCTGAAAGCAAAAAAAAAAAAAAAAATGAGGAATAAATAACTCATGGTGTCAATCAAGATTCATATATTCATAATTTTAATTGCTCAAGTAATATCTGAATATTTCCTTAAGTTTTCACATAGTGTATGATCCACAAGTATATGTTGAATGAAAGTGAAAGGTATTTGAAAACTTCAAAACAAATATAAAACAGTAAGATAATGATCATATTGATGATTTAATAGTATATATCTCCAAATAAAATTTGACTTAAAAGCAAGCTTAAGATTAAACAATTTATACTAGATATAAACTGGCACACTGTGATTAATTTAAAATATTTAATTATTTTTCTAACTTTGAACATTTAAAACGATTGTAAAATCAGCCTCAATGTAGAATAATAAAGTCCAATATCTTAAAAACAAAGAGAGCCTGAAGGAGATTGGGGGCTGGTTACTGTATGTATGATGAAACAATATATATTTCATGTGTGATTAATTGTCACTGATAAGGAAAAACTACCTGAAAAATGAGAAGTTTCCTTTGAATGTTATTTGTCACTTGTCAAACTGGTTAAGTCCTACCTGAGTTTCAAAATGTTTATGATTGCTTTGGAAGGAACACGTTTCTGTTCATTTTCTATAGCTGCAAGGAAATCTAATATGTAGAGTCATATTTAAATTAATGATTGAGGTATGAGATCTAATTCAGATCAGATCATTCGCTCAGTCGTGTCCGACTCTTTGCGACCCCATGAACCGCAGCACGCCAGGCCTCCCTATCCATCACCAGCTCTCGGAGGTCTAATTAACTAGAGGCAAAGTAAATAATGCCAATATTCTATTTTCATAAACAGGTTATTTACCTCCTTGCATTTCATTCTGAGCCTAGCAATCAGTTCTAATTAATCCCAACCAAAATGTTTGGCCTTACTCTAAACTCAGAGGTCATTCTTGGTTGAATATTTCAGTGAATTCACTAAATTAAGATTCCATATTAATTCAGTATGTCTGTTTATTCTAATGGGACTTGACTAACTCCGTATTATGTGTGCTCATATTTCTACCCTAAATATCTAGGCTCCAAGTGATTCAGAGTCTGTGCATGGGTCAGCTACTAGTTTTCGATTCTTTCCTTTTTAACTCTGTCTCCAGACTGTCTTGACAATCAAAGATTTCTTGAGGCTCAATATGTGAAATCTAATTCTAGATAAAATCCATATAACTGCTACTTGGACATGCCACTGGTTTCATTCATGGCTGAAGACTTTGAATACAATTCTGCCTTCTTTCTGTTCTTCCTTCAACATATATAGATGTACTTACCTTATAGTTACTTACTAGATCCATGTACCCTGTATCCATGCCTAGATTATGACTTTCTCTGAATCTGTATTTAGACCCTTAGCCTTGTTATTGACACCATGGAATTATCTATTCTGAAGTACTCAGGTTTTACCCACACATTACACTTAATGCTGACAAGCAAAAGTGATTTTAGAATAAGACCTCATAAAAGAATGACTATATTAATATGGGCTTCCAATAAATTCAAGGCTCTGCCACTTATGGCAAATTGATACCTAGTAAAAAATGTCAATGAAACAGGTATCGTGGTCACTTATCGCAAAAATGACATCACAAATACTACGTTACTAAGAAAAAAGATGTCTAGGAAACAGATTTTATTTCTATCTACTATAAATTCAGAATAATACGTAGAATTATATTTGAAAAAGCAAACCCATTAAATAATTCAACTGGTTCTAATTAAGTATTATCTTACAGTATAGTTTATACTTCCTTTAAGTAGCCTTTAATTTTTTGTATTTCATTAGTATGTACATGTGTATAGTAACTTGTACTAATTTATATAACTAACATATTAATTTATAGTTTACTTGGCTAACTAATATATACATTTATCAGTATATCCATGTATTCATTTATATAATGAATAACTTGGGAATGTGGATATGTATCATATATATTTTATATCTCCCTATAGTCCTAAAACATATTTTCCTAAAGAGCATATGTAATAAAGAGCTTTTCAGAAGAAAAATGTTAAGTAATTTTAGTGGCATATATGGGAAAGGGTATGTGTGTAGTGTTTGTATATGTGTGTGTGGAGGATAGGGTTGCTAAACTGGGTCTTGAGTTTCTTACAAAGACACTGGATATATTATTGATTTCATTTCTATTTGTAAAGCAAAATCACAAATTTCAAAATTATCCCAGTTTATTTTGAATGGAGAATATGTAAATTCCTCACCATACTGAATATTTTTAACATATATTAATGTTCTTAAAGATATTCTTTAGAGTGTCAACTAAGAGGAGTCAATATTCACATAATTGTTGCTTCTGATTAGATGTGACAAGAAAAATGGATTTAAAAACTTAAATTTCAAACTTCCTAATATATTTCTTTCCAGGTAAGAATCCCAAGGAATGTAATTTCTAAGATTACACTATTCTTACATAAAGCGAACATTATTCATGGAAGTTCTACTAGTCAAAGTTCTGTTTGTTCAAACCCTAAACATATAAATCAGTGTACTATTCGAATGCTCTCCAGATGATTGGATCCTGTGGAGTTTACACAGTTGCATTTCTTCAATTTATTTTCAAAAACTAACTTAAAATTGGATTATAATTACTATCTTTAGTTTATGACCCTAAAAGAACAAAAACTTTTGGCATCAGAGTACTGAAGACAAAGCCTTGTTAACATAGGTACTACAAATCTTGTGCAAAGTGACTTTGTTCCATATTAGTGAAATAGGAAAATCAATAAATAAGGCTCTTCTATAAGCATTAAACAATACATTAAGTTAGAAACTTTAGCATAAAGAAGTTATAGTCATGATATCTTTTTCTTTAAGCTGCACTGACCTTTCTTCGATGAGGCAGAACCAACCTCTTCTTTGGTTCGTTCAGTCTCTGTAAATTCAGGTATTAAAGAACAAGAAATGGATATTAGACATGCCAGGTCAATACCTTATAGTATTAGAAGTCAGAGAAGACTAAAACTACCTAAAGGATAAAATGTATGTGGCACCTAAGAGCAAAGCAAGCAGCAGAGAAAACTTACGCTTTAATGTGCTTGAATTTTTTTGTAACTAATTGTTAAATAATACAGAGATTCTCTTCCAAGATACAATCCTTGTGAAAAATGCATACCTTTCCAACCCCCTGTAAGCTTAAGTAATACAATATCACCAAAGCCTTTGAAACCTCTTATTTGTCTTACTACTCATTGCATACCTCTCTCTTCATCTCAGAATATCATTGCTTTAATTTCTGTATTTTTGGGTTCCAATATCACTGTAGATGGTGACTGCAGCCATGAAATTAAAAGACACTTACTCCTTGGAAGGAAAGTTATGACCAACCTAGATAGCATATTCAAAAGCAGAGACATTACTTTGCCAACAAATGTCCATCTAGTCAAGGCTATGGTTTTTCCAGTGAGAGTTGGACTGTGAAGAAGGCTGAGCACTGAAGAATTGAGGCTTTTGAGCTGTGGTGTTGGAGAAGACTCTTGAGAGTCCCTTGGACTGCAAGGAGATCCAACCAGTCCATTCTGAAGGAGATCAGACCTGGGATTTCTTTGGAGGGAATGATGCTGAAGCAGAAACTCCAGTACTTTGGCCGCCTCATGCGAAGAGCTGACTCACTAGAAAAGACTGTGATGCTGGGAGGGATTGGGGGCAAGAGGAGAAGGGGACGACAGAGGATGAGATGGCTGGATGGCATCACTGACTCGATGGACGTGAGTCTGAGTGAACTCCGGGAGTTGGTGATGGACAGGGAGGCCTGGTGTGCTGCAGTTCATGGGGTCGCAAAGAGTCGGACACGACTGAGCGACTGAACTGAACTGAACTGAATTTCTGTATAAATCATTTCTTTATTTTTCTGTAGTTTTTTATTACATGAATTTATCTCCAAACAAAGGTAAAGCCATTATACACAGCTTGAGTTATATTGTTTAGTCATAAAACTTTATATAAATTGAATTATATTTTTTAATTCTTGTAATTGGCTTCCTTCAACATGTGCTGAGATGCAGTGTTAAAATAGTTTAATGAGATGGCCTACTAGACTTTAACAGCTTTAGTGCCTTTGCTGCTGCTGCTGCTAAGTCGCTTCAGTCGTGTCTGACTCTGTGTGACCCCATAGACGGCAGCTCACCAGGCTCCCCTGTTCCTGGGATTCTCCAGGCAAGAACACTGGAGTGGGTTGCCATTTCCTTCTCCAATGCATGAAAGTGAAAAGCGAAAGTGAAGTCACTCAGTTGTGTTCAACTCTTAGTGACCCCATAGACTACAGCCTACTAAGCTCCTCCATCCATGGGATTTTCCAGGCAAGACTACTGGAGTGGGATGCCATTGCCCTCTCCTTTACTGGTCTACATAAAGAAACCAAAGGCAGAGAAAACAAGATTTTTCTTGAATCAAGAAAATGGTACTCAAGAGCAATTATCATGAACCAAATAACTAAATTTTCCCAAAACGGCAATATTTGTCATAGTCAATTGATTATTTTTTTGCTTTGCTTCCAGGTAGTCTCTACAAAACCTTTGCCCCAGCCCCTACGAGTGGAGTTCTGCTCATGTTTTTGTCACTGCCCTATTTGATTCACTGTTTACTTAAATAAGCTGTTTAACTTTTTACACAAGTCATGCTGATATGAGTAGCTGTAGTTGATTGCTTTCACTGCTGTGTAGTGTATCCCACTGTATATACATTCTACGTATTATGGATCCGTTCCCCTGCCAATGAACACTGGGTCCTGTCCAATTTTGTATTATTATAAATAATGCTGCTATGAATATTCCTTCATATGAATCCTGGTGCAATGTGCAAGAATTTTCTTAGAAGTGAATGTGCTAGGCCATAGCATGTGCTCTTGTTTAACTCTAAATAAATGCCATATTTTTCCAAAGTTTTACATTCATACTAACAGTATATGTAAGAGTTTCTATTGTTTCATAGCATAACCATCACCAGAATGAACATTTTCCTCCATTTTTTGGTCAATTTGATATGTATAAAATAGTATTACTGTGATTTTAAGAAAATTTTCATTATTACTAACACACTAAATCTATTTTGATATATTTTCAGGCCATTTTGTGTCTTTCTTGTTTTATTTTTGATACTTGCTTATATCTTTTACTCATTTTTTTCTACCCATTATTCTTTCAGGTTCTTTGTCCTTTCTTAGAGTTTTTTTTCACCACTAACCTCTAGTTACTAATATATGCTACAAACATTTTTTCTACATATGTAGCTTGTCTTTTATCTCTTTATGGTATCTACTGATCGACTTTAATTTTAATATATTAAAATATATTAAACTTTTTATAACTTGAATTTGCATGTTATTTTTGAGATTCAACTGTATTTCAAAATAATATAAAAATATATCTTCCTATACTTATTTAATGCCTTGTTTTGTTCAATTCCTAAACCATCCAGAATTGATATTTTGAAGTTGTACAAAGTAAGTTGCTCAGTCGTGTCCAACTCTTTGCAAACCTATGGACTGTGGCTCGCCAGGCTCCTCCGTCCATGGGATTCTCCAGGCAAGAATACTGGAGTGGGTTGCCATTTCCTTCTCCAGGGGATCTTCCCGATGCAGGGATTGAACCCAGGTCTTCTGCACTGCAGGCAGACGCATTAACTTCTGAGCAACCAGGGAAGCCCTAGGAATAAATTACTTCTTTGCAATGAATACCAACTGCATCAGCAATAATCAGAAATAATCTCTCCATTCTCTATTGAAATGGCTGTATTTTCTTACATCAGATTTTGATCAAGTGGAATTACTTTAGGTCTCTTTTGTTCCTGTCCTACTGGAAAACTTTAGATCTGCCCCAGTATCATGCTACCCTTTAAAACACAATATCAAGAGATTGCTTTATTAATAAGACTCAAGTCACATAACACTTGTCTCAACAGTCACATATTTTAGTGTTATTTTGCTGTACTCATTATACTTCCACAAAATTTATTTCTGATTTTCTCTTTGAAATTCTTTCCTCTTCCTCCCTGCTGCCTTGTTCTAAACTGAACTCAGATTCTACTTGCTAGTACTCCTTCATCTAGCTTGGTTTTCTTTGAACCAAACTTGATGAACATTCTTAAGCTCCAAACCATGACATTTTCCGGTTTCAGGATAGCACCCAGGACACCAACTGTGGCTTTATAAGTAGGATTAAACAAGAAGCACATCTTGCCCTACAATCTAAATCAGTCCCAGCTCTATCACAGTCTAGTTTTTATGGTACTTAAATTCCCAAACCAGCACCTGGCATTGTATCAGTGCTATTTTAAGTTCAATCAGGCAGCATCATATGTGATTTGGGTAGTGATCATATAATTTATTATCCAAACTAAGCAGGTGAAAAGAGTTGCTAGTAATTATTATTCTGGAATAATACGAATATACCCAGTCTGCCCTAAACGACTGAGATACAGTGTCATATAGGACATGCAACCTGTGGTCTAGACACATCTCACTAATATCAGATCTACTAGTTCAGGCCTATAGATCTTTTTCCCCAGCAATTTCCATGACAGAATATTTAAACTGAGTAAAAAAGCCATGTGACTTTATAAGTAATATAAGCTGTTCCCAAATAGTCTTCTAGTATCATATATTTGAATAAATTCAAAGGTACTTTGTTTTTAAATTCTGCATACTGGATATTCCTGGAAGATCATGACATATATTGGTAAATCAAGAGATAGATGTGTGTAGATGTGTGACTCACACAGGTAGGTATTGAAATATAGTTAAGGTGATAAGCAGAGTCAGGCTTGGTGGCTGAGCATAAGACAAAAATCTAGTGTGGTGCTAAAGCCAAGAAATGAAAAATTCCTGATTGTTGTCATTTAATTCAAATTTAGACTCACAATTAAAACTAACTAGACTTTGGCTCTGATCTGGTTTTTGATATCTTTTTTACTCATAATTCAAACTGACCACAGGCTGGTCAAATATGCACAAGAAAACATTATCAAAGCCCTGCTGTCCTTGATAAGAGGAATAAAGCAATGTATAGCAGTATTTTACAAGGGTTTGAAGAATATTGGTCCTTGGAGTGTTATTTGGGAAAAAGAGTGATGTCTAATGTATTTGCTAAGCACTGTCTACTATATTCCCTCTTGATCACCAAGAGTAGTGTAAAAGATCTGCATCTAAAAATCTACTTGTTTCATCCCCTTCCTTCTTGAAAATAACTAGTCATATCATCAACTCCTATATCATTATCCAATGTGGTGGTAAGGAGTTGGGGGGGATGTGCAGTGGGCTGCAGGAAGGAGAACTGGGTGTGTTGAGGCTTTTTTTTTTTTTTTAATGCAGTATGACAATGGAAAAGGTCAGTTTTCATTCCAATTCCAAAGAAAGGCAATGCCAAAGAATGTTCAAACTACTGCACAATTGTACTAATTTCACATGCTAGCAAGCTAAAGATCAAAATCCTTCAAGCTAGGCTTAAACAGTACGTGAACCGAGAACGTCCAGATGTATAGCTGGATTTAGAGAAGGCAGAGGAACCAGAGATCAAACTGCCAACATTTTGCATTGAAGAGAAAAACAATTGAATTGCAGAAAAACATCTACTTCTGCTACATTGACTATGCAAAAGCCTTTGACTGTGTGGATCACAACTAACTGTGGAAAATTCTTAAAGAGATGGGAATACTAGACCAACTTAACTGTTTCCTGAGAAATCTGTATGCAGGTCGGGAAGCAATGGTTAGAACCAGACATGGAACAATGGACTGGTTCAAAATTGGGAAAGAGGCTGTATATTGTCCCCCTGTTTATTTAACTTATATGCAGAGTACATCATGTGAAATGCCGGGCTGGATGAAGCACAAGCGGGAATCAAGATTGCCGTGAGAAATATCAATAACCTCAGATATGCAGAGGATACCACTGTATAGCAGAAAGTGAAGAGGAACTAAAGAGTCTCTTGATGAAGGTGAAAGAGGAGAGTGAAAAAGCTGTTTAAAACTCAACATTCAAAAAACAAAGATCATGGCATTAGGTCCCATCACTCATGGCAAAAATAGATGGGGAAACAATGGAAATAGTAAATTTTTTTTCTTGGGCTCCAAAATCACTACAGATGGAAATAGCAACCATGAAATTAAAAGACCCTTGTTCCCTGGAAGAAAAGCTATGACAAATTTAGACAGCATATTAAGAAGCAGAGACATTACTTTGCCAACAAAGGTCTGTCTGGTCAAAACTATGGTTTTTCCAGTAGTCATGTATAAATGTGAGAGTTGTACCATAAAAACTGAGTGCTGGAGAATTGATGCTTTTGAACTGTGGTGCTGGAGAAGACTCTTGAGAGTCCCTTTGATTGCAAGGAGATCAAACTAGTTGATCCTAAAGGAAATCAGTCCTGAATATTCATTTAAAGGACTGATGCTAAAGCTGAAGCTCCAATATTTTTGCCACCTGATGTGAAGATCCAACTCATGGGAAAGGACCCTGATGCTGGGAAAGATTGAGGGCAGGAGGAGAAGAGAACAACAGAGGATGAGATAGTTGGATGGCATCATCAACTCAATGGAAATGAGTTTGAGCAAACTCCAGGAGATAGTAAAGGAAGCCTGGTGTGCTGCAGTTCACGGGGTCACAAAGAGTTGGACTCAACTTAGTGATTGAACAATCACAATTATAATGGGATCTTTATCGACCTGCAGAAATTGTCAATCTAGGCTTGGCATCTCTGTTGGTAAAAGGCACTCCTGCTCCATCCACATAATCACTGATGCATAACTTAACATGTGGAGGCAGTAAGTGCCCTTCCGTAGTGCATGCTACATCACTGAACCTGAATGATTTCTCTTTTCTTCAAGCTCATGACACCATGAGAACATCCACCCTGTACCGATACAGCTCCAAACTAGTCTACGTCCTCCAGTGTTTTTCTTATACTAATTTTGGTTTCCTTAGGACCTAGAACAAATAATTCTACACCACAAATTCAATTCACGTTCTAGTTGTTTCCTTTAATTGAGTGCTGAAGACAAATGACCTTTTCCTTTTTCCATAGATCTGCACTATGCTGCCAATCTTACCTTTCCTTGTTAATTCAATTATCCCATAAATACTGAATTTATATTAAACTATACATCTCACTTCCTCACTTGCTCTCATAATTTAAGATAATGTAAAATCATATCCTGAATATTCAGGTTACATACATAATACTATGTGCCCCATACTTTGTGAGTAACAGAAGGAATTTTCAATAGTATTTGTAATGTGGTGACTTAGGCATTAACTTTATAAATAGCTCATCATATATGGAAGCTATGGAAATATTCTTCTGTTGTGTGGTTTCAAGACCAAAAAAAAAAAAAAAACAAACAAGCTCATAGTTGAGGAAATGGACAGTCACATTGCTAACAGAGATTTTAAATAATTTATGAATTGTTTTTAATTAACTTTATACTGGGAGATAATGCCTATGTCAAGTTCAAATCATTCAACTATACAAGGGAATGGATATCAATTCTTTTGAGACTTCTATATTGAGTCTAAGATGATTTGGCAAGCTAAATTTGTTTATTTCCTGCAAAAGATGCTGATCTCGTCAAAACTTGATTGGATAGTGTTTCATAGATAGCAGAACTTACAGAATTTTTTTTTTTTCATTGCAAATGAGTATTTTTATCTAAATGTCACATTTTCCTAGGAAGAAAATGTTCATTTTCAGAGTAATCTCCAATCTAAAGTTCTGAATCACTGCAGCAAAATTATCAATTTTGTTTTATATATTTTCTTGATTATGCATTTTACAGACTGAGTATTAGCATACTAAATACTCAGTAATATGAAGTTCTAATCAGCTTATATTCAACTAAAATTTTTCATGAAAACGTAAGTGGAATTTTAGATTCATGTTACACCTTTCCTTAAGGTCTAAAATGTCTATGTAAACACTTTCAACTGTAATTTTTTAAAAAGACACCAAGCTACACAACATTATATCTTTCATTTTTCTCTGATATATTCACCAATGACATACTCTGTCTCAAAAACCTGGCAGTAAATAAAACATGTATTCTCTTTTTGTACTAGTACTACCATTAATACTTATGTACCTCTAAATCAAAAGGAAAATATAAACATATTTACACCATGCATAAAAATGTGGTTTGATCTTAAATCTTATAGACAAAGTTTAGAGAAGCTGAAAGAATATTTTTTTTCTAAGCTCACATACCATTTTTCCTAAAATAATTATCATTCGTGACAATCTGTTAGGTACTTCATCTAACTGAGAAATACCAACAAAGAAAACAGCATTTATTCTTTAGTGTATTGTCAAAGTTTCATAGATGCAAATGCCACAGTGTGTTACAGCTACCAGTTGATAGTTATTAAAAATCTAAGGTTCAAGAGGGAGGGGACATATATATACTTACGACTGATACATGTTGATGTATGGCAGAAACAAACAATATTGTAAAGCAATCATCCTTTAATTAAAAATATATAAATTTAAAAAATTTTGAGGATAAAAGCCTTAAAAAATTGTGATACTGTAAGAGTAATAAATAAATAATAAAATTGTAGGGAGCTTCATTCCATTAAATACACAATAACTTTCACTAGTAGACAAATTATGTTGCCTCCTGGTTTGATCAAGTGACTAACCATTAGGAAAACTGTCTACTATGTTTAAAAAACTGAAGAGATCACTTGTCATTCTGCATAATGGGAAACAAAAATATAAACAATTCAAAAAGATATTATGATCTAGACAAATTAACATTTACAAATAAAAGTTCTATAGGTAAATTTTGAGAAAAACTGATTCACAAAACAATACAAGGTTGAGTAAGTATGCATATTTGTTTAACACAACACATAATCAGAGCAGGGAACATTTAGTAAGTCAGCCTTAAAAATTAGCATTAGCATTGTCTAAGCAGAAAGTTAAATGAGTAAGCTGCTGAAATATGCTGTTTGGTTTTTTTTTTCAAGTTTTAGTCAACATACTTGCTTTAATGTGTTTTTCACTTGGAGCTGTAAAGGATAAAAAAAAATAATAAGGTCTAAATCAGTTGTAAGTGTCCTTGGATCTCTCTAAAAGAGTTTTACAGCTATTTTCACTTTTAAAAAGACTATATTGTAGCCTTGTAAATTAAAGAAAAAAGTATATCTGAGAAAAAGAACATACGATGTTGTGCTATTTTCTTTTATAAAATTTAAATATATTAGGGCTTCCTTGATAGCTCAGTTGGTGAATAATTTGCCTGCAATGCAGGAGACCCTGGTTCAATTCCTGGGTCTGGAAGATCCACTGGAGAAGGGATAGGCTACCCACTCTGGTATTCTTGGGCTTCTTTTGTGGCTCAGCTGGTAAATCTGCCTGCAATGAGGGAGACCGAGGTTCAATCCCTGGGTTGGGAAGATCCCCTGGAGAAGGGAAAGGCAGTGCACTCCAGTATTCTGTCCTGGAGAATTCCATGGACTATACAGTCCATGGGGTAGTAAAGAGTGTGACAGAACTGAGCAACTTTCACTTTTACTTTCATGGACCACAGATTTCTGATATTCATATACCTTCTCCCAACACAGAATGCTCATTCATGACTCATTCATTTTGTTTTCCATTTTATATTGTATAAGAATCTGATTGATTTTATATATAAGCCAATGCAGTTTCCTTAAAGTCTACGAAATGGAATGAAAAGAAGAAAGTGAATCAATAAATTACCCAATAGTTGCAAGAAAAAGATTTCAAGAAATTTAAATTACTGCATTTTGTCAAATATTGGATAGTAATGTTTAGCTATTAAAACTTTTAAAACTGATTATACCCATCATCATTCTTCATGTCTCTCCATGTTTCTATTTCTCTGATGTATGCCCTAATTCAACTGTCTGCATACATACACAAGTAAGAATCTATGTTATGGCCAAATGGTGGGAACGTTACCCTGGAATACCTAATGTGGTGAAAGTGAGATTATTACATATTATAAATTATTGAAGAGTTATTCATGTTTATGTTTTTTCAAAAATATATTATCATATTTGATAATTTTTTTCATCCAATCAAACATTATCAAGTGCCCAAAATGTTCCTGACATTATAATAGGCACTGTGGGGATAAAGATATAAAAACAATCCTCATCTTCTAATTTCTATTTAAACTGGGAAATAGAAATGATAATATGATTATAAAAGCATGTTAAGTGTTTTTATATGGAAAATAAAATGATGCCATGGGAACTAGTTGGAGAATCACCTAAATGATTTGGGTTTGCTGAGGAAGATTTACAAACCTGAAAGAAGAATAAGAAATGTGGTTTTGAATCTGACTTGCTGTGGTTTGTGATAAGGGTAGAAGTAATTTGGCTAGATTTGCTTGGTTATTTACATAATATTGAAAATTTTTATTTTGTGCATGTGTGCTAAGTCACTTCATTTGGGTCCAACTCTGTGACCCTATGGGCTGCAGCCAGCTAGGCTCCTCTGCCCATAGAATTTTCCAGGTAAGAATACTGGAGTGGGCTGTTGTACCTTCCTCCAGGGTTTTTTCGCAGCCCAAGGATCAAACCTGAGTCTCTTACATCTCCTGCATTGGCAGGCAGCTTCTTTACCACTAGCGCCACCTGGGAAACCCAATTTTTATTTTTATGTAGCGCTAATGTAAATGCTATTTCCATTTAAATATATGATGATGGGAGGAGTGACTAATGGGCATTATATGAGGCTATGACTACATACACACATACACACACAGATCATTTAAGTTCCTTGATCAGGAAATACATTTATTTTCATTTGAAACAACAGATAGGGCAAGTTAAATGCCCGGAAACTTTAAAAAAAATCATTTGATATCTACAGGTACTGAATTCTTAGTTTTTCTTTGTTTGTATGTGTGTTTTTCTGCTTGTCTGATTCTCAATTTGTTTTTCCTCATTCAAATGTAAATAGATTGGAGACATCATCCACTTCTCTCACGGCAACTCCCCTGAGTACTCAAGATGTGTCAGTAAAGAACATTTTTAATAGACAGAGAATATTTGCTAGAATTAAATATTTCATATTTAAAAACAAAGCAAGATCAGATGCACTTACAGGAAGGGTTTGGCTTTTATTTTTGTTTTTCACACTAGACTATAACGGGGCTTCTCACACTGCATTGACAAATCCACTGGGGATGTTAGGAAGCTGCGGATTCTGATTCAGAATCTCTGGGGCCGGAGATTCTTCATCTCTAACAGTCTCTCAGGAGACCCTTACACTGCTGGTTCAAAGAACACACGCTGAGTAGCAAGAATGCAACATATTACTCGGCTTCCATTTTCTTACATGGCCTTGACATGAACTCTACGTCTAGAGCTTGGAAAAATGACATCTCATAAGATGGAAGGATTTCCTGCCCTGTCCCCCTGACTTGGTCCTTACCCCCTGTCTGAGGCCGCAGCATTAATAAAGCCTGGACATCAGATAGAAAGACCCCGGCAGCCCCAGTCTGACTCACCCGACTGTTCCTTCTTTGGTGACTTTGCTGAATCAAACAAGAAAAGAAAAACAAAATTAACATTCCATGCAATTTGATGGCATTTCAGTATTTAATTGCAAATTGATATCTCAAAATTAAGAGGATGGAGGAATTTAAAAACAGTTACCTACCTGGTTCCATGTGTTGTTCTTTCTTTTCCTGTTCTGAAATATAGTATTTTTGTTATTATTATTCCCATTTTATTTTCCAACTTAATTGTTCTAACACAAAGAAACATACATGTACTAGTGCAGTATTGCACCAATAATAGCTGCCATGAAGACTAATATCGATGTATATTTAAAATAAGTTTTTCCATTTCTCAGTTTTTCCTCATAGAACAGCAATAAAGATGTTCTGAATATGACAGGAATTAAAATTTTTCCTAGATAAGAATCTAGAAAGATATCATAAGGTCTATAAAGGATGGAAAAAGTTTAAATTTTCTTACTGACTAGATCAATATGTGGAGAAGGCAATGGCACCCCACTCCAGTATTCTTGCCTGGAAAATCCCATGGACAGAGGGGCCTGGTAGGCTGCAGTCCATTGGATCGCGAAGAGTCACACAGGACTGAGCGACTTCGCTTTCACTTTCATGCATTGGAGAAGGAAATGGCAACCCACTCCAGTGTTCTTGCCTGGAAAATCCCAGGGACGGCGGAGCCTGGTGGGCTGCCATCTATGGGGTCGCACAGAGTCGGACACGACTGAAGTGACTTAGCAGCAGTAGTAGATCAATATGAAATAAATTTGGGATGAAAAGTAAGCAATAAGGATAATTGTTGCAGTTGCTTTAAAATAATCCTCAGATAAGGACAAAGAGACTTCTTCTGAACTTTTTATTATAAGGTGAAATTTTCTTGTATCGAAAAGATATTTGTTTAGCTAAGACAAAGGCTTTGCTGAGGCAGATTTAAGACACTAAAAATAGACTAAGAATTTTCAGGAATAAGCAAAATACACTTCCCTTGTTTTTAGGACAAATGCTTCTTACAGAGTCCTTTTCAGACAGTGTTTCTTTTAAGGACCCACTTTTGCCAGTATTATATGAGACAAAGCATTACTCTGGCCTCAAGATTAAGCTGACATTTATGTTAATTTAAGCACTAATTTTATATGAAGTGCAGGTACTAATTTTATATGAAGTGCTATTATCTACATTTCTATTCTTACTTATTTTGCCTTGACAAGCTTGTCAAGTTAATTTAAATGATTGTCAAATGCTTTAACATAGACACATTAATATCTGATTTTTTAAAGAAAAAGAATGAGATTTCTTTAAGTTTTATTTGGTGCATATATTTTTGACACTAGAAGATATTTATGCTGAAAGAGTTCTTAGAACTTTATTTTAGAAACATAGAGTGTCATCGAACCTCCTAAGGTCATCTCATCAGTCTCTCAGGTATACAGTTTTGTTTACCAGGCTTGTAGTTGTGAGGGTATAATGAGTGATTTAGCCACTCCCAAGATAGCAGGCAGACAATAAAACAAATAAAATGGATGGCTTGACCAAGTGTTACAAGTCAAAAGGAAGAAGCACAGATGACTTAGTTAAAATGAACAACACAATTAAGAACATTACCAAAAATTGTCTGGAAAAGATGGAGTAATTAAATGCATTGCTTAATTTATTGCTGAGCTGAACCACCAACTACAAAAATATTTCTAAGAAATTTCTAAAGTTATAACAATAAAAAAATACTGGAAGTAGATTTGGGTATGCATCAAAATCGATTACGAGCTATCTGTGAGATTTCAAAGTTAAAATAAGGGTCTTCCAATCATATCAGAATATTATTCTGTAAGCAGAAAAACACCTGTGTTAATTTGGGATGATATGTAAGAAAAGGCTGTAGAACATTTATTATATGGGATATTTCAAGATGTAATTATTGAATTGTCTTAATAAATAAAATTAAATAACCCTTATATCTACAGGGACTGTGAAATCATATTTACAATGGATTTTTAATTTTTTTTTTTACTTTTTATTTTGAAAAAAATATAGATCATTAGAATTGACAAAACTATACACAGGAAGATCCCATGTACACTTCCCCCATTTCCTCTACCATGATTTGTATTAAACTGAAAAACAAAACAAAATAAATAACTAACAAGTTGTGGTTATAGCAAAATAAGAATATAGGATTGGAGAAGTATAACTGCATAAAGTAATCTTGAAGTAAAAAAATATGTTACTAAATCCAGTAAGTCCAACGATATGACAATAAGAACAACAAAAGCACGTCCAGATGATAAACTAGAGCAAATAAGTTAATTTATTTTAAGGAAAACTCTTTTTTCCTGTCCTTTTTACTGTCCAAGTCACAACCCACAGAACTTCCCAAGGAGGGAGACAGTTGGGATGCTAAACAAATGTCTGGGAAGGCATGTTTATTTATCAAATATATCAATACCGTGAAGATTATCAAGGAGTTGCAGTGTCTGAGGGAACTTTTGAATCATATAGATTGTAATACAGTGAGTGCCTTAAGGTTACATAAATATGTTACTTAATACCATTTTTCAAATCTCCGGTTGTCCTCCATTTCCCTGCTGGTGCAGTGGTGTTTAGAGTGTTTTCTATATCAGTGTGCCACTGCCCGCCAGATGCTGTGCCCACACAGAAGTCTAGGACGGAAGGATCACAAACTCCTCTGTAGATAGATTGCTCCCCTTGGCTGAGCTGCAGTACAATTTCATGACTCTCTTCACAGGACTTTCTAGAGCACTTTTATGACATGAAGAATCTCAATGCCCTAAGTTTTGCCAGACCAAAGTGCACATAAAATTTTTTTAATTGGTATATATTTTTAAACATGTTTTTAATTTCTCCTAGAATTTTTAAAGTGCTACATACCCAGGAATTGATGGCTTTTAATGGCTAATTGAACAGGGTTAAATTGATAATTTTTGTTTCTGTCTGTTCAACATACCCTATATCTTCAGAGAAGAGTATACATTTGCAAAAGACACAACCTCAAAGTATCAAGCTTTACTGAACTGTCCGCAAGCAAGCTTTAATAATATGTGTTAAAGCAACACTGGGTGTTGCCTAAGTTATGCATCCTAAACAAAGCAGTTTCACAGAGCTCATAGTGCTTGTAGGGAAAAAGAATCATTTTATGGACAAAAATGTCATATATCATGTGAACACACCAAAATATTTATGGATGACAAGAAGAAAGAAAGCAGAAAAGAGACTGTAAATCTAGCCTGAAATAGAATTTCTCTTCTATTTTCTAACTACAGAACTAACCAGATTACAGAGACTACGTTTACACTAATGTAATATAATACACTTTCTGTTAACGGAACAAAGTTATATTTTTTGGTGATGACTGTGATATTATTAGATGACTGCATGAATTTGAACAGGACTCAAAGAAATTAGAGTGCCATGCTTTTCAGTTCACTCTGACCATTCCCTCCCCAGGTTGTATATTCTTTAAAAATAAAGAGTTCCCATGCATAAAACATAGAAAAGGAAGATTCAAAACCACAAGTTTAAGTATAGCAGCAAGCCAATAGTTGTAGTAAATAGAAAAAAATATATACTTTGCATGCATTTCCTTACTTTTTCCCTTGGGTAGTTCTGTTGAAAAAAATATAAATAGAAAACTGTTGCTCATGAAATTGTCAAAGATAAAATATACTCCCCCAACACCCTGATTTGATTTTAATTTTTTAAATCCCTCCCCCCATCCTCTCCCCTTAAATTTCACAGTGAGTGTTGACCTGAGGTATTGCTGACTATTATAGGTGTTTCCATAAGTTGACTGTAAAGCATTATTTGACAATGGATCTAAGATGATACTGTTTAATCATTTAAAATAATTATATATTTTAGTCTTTTTTAAATACAGGTGAACATATAAACACTCTGTACACATAAACACATACAAACAAATACAGAAGACACAGGTATACTTGCCACATAGTTTATGATTCTCTTCAAGACTTAAACGATTCAATTTCATTGATGCTGATATCCAAGATTAATGACATTTATGCTTTCTAGCAAAATAAATGCTTGATACTGAACATGGCTCAATTTCTTGCCCAGCTAACATTTCCTTTAAAATAATTAATATGAAAAGTAAACATAGGCAGTATTTATTTTTATTACTGCCAAATATTTTTCATAGAATTATTATCAGTAAAGACTCAACTCTTTCTCTTTCTCTCTCATTATTTCTCTCTTTTTAATCCCATATATATTTTTTTCTTTCATGGGAATCCTTTAAAAAGGAATTCTGCTTGGGGCTCATTAAACATAAGACAGAGAAAGGAAATATTTCCAATACCTTCTGTAGGTGTTTTTGTTTTCTTGGAATCTGAAAACACAAATATAAATTATTGATAAAGCAGACAAAAAAAATCATCAACTGATAAGTGCACATCAAAATGTTCATACACTCTGAAATAATTTTCAATGAAATGGATTGATTGCATGATGTATTTCTAGAACAGGGGGTTTAAAGGGAAATTATTGTGTTTTTGAGAGGAGGATTATTAGGTTAAGGTAGGAAGTGAGAAACTAGAAACTTTATAGGTATAAAATATAGAAAAATACAAAGGAAGATATTCATACCTAATTTGCAGAGAAAGTACATTCTATCAAAGCTAATGACCTTTTAATAAAAAGTCAAATTGAGTAGATATACTATTTCAGTAGAGATTGTTTGGAATCCCTTAATTTAGTTGGCAATTTCTTCATTTGTTCAATCTATAGCAATCCAGGGGAAATGCACAGTACTCTCCTTGAACTGACATATCTCCAATAAAAATATGAAATGACTCCTATTATAATGAAAAGAAACAGGAGATGATGGCTCATGGGTTACTGATGAACACAAAATCTACTTAGTAATTGCTATGTAGTAATGTGCATTCAGTGATCAAAAGGCATCTCTTTAATTTTTAGTCTTTTGGGTATTCAGCTTATATCTGAGAAATTTATTATTTCCAGTATTTATACCACGAAACTATCTGTTCTTATCACTTGAAATTAAAAACAGGTTTTTAAAAACATATTTGTTTTAGGATTGTTGTCCAGTCGCTAAGTCGTTTCCAACTCCTGTGACACCATGGACTGTAGCCCATCAGGCTCCTCTGTCCATGGGGTTCTCCAGAAAAGAATACTGGAGTGGGTGGCCAATTCCTTCTCTATATTTTTGGATGGAGGCATCTTTCTTTTTTTTGTTGTTGGGATAGAGGCACTTTAACTTAGATTTTTGTTTAGAATATTTTGTTCTATTTTTTATTTTACCTCTTCTGTAACTTAGCTTTGGAATGCTCTGAATATTACTGAAAATAGAATAATAATAATGAACGATGAATTGGCACTTGCACAAGATAGGTAAACTGTTCTCTGGCTGACGATTATTTGGCTTAGAACCTACACCAACAGATATTCACTAACATTTTGGCTAGTTAATGGATTTTTGTGCTTTTTGGTGATGTAGACAGACTATGATTATATTTACAAATGGACCTAAAATGTTTGAAGATGACAGTGAGTAGGAGACTGTTTACAAAAGGCAGTTAGATGGTCAACTGAATTGTTTTATGAGAAAATAATAATCAGCAACAGAAATAGTTTGGTGAAAATAATAACCTAATTCCATAGAAGTAGAAAGATGAAAACACATTTTAGGAGAGCAACTTGGGGGAAAAAAAATCTAGAAAGTGATTAAAATGAGCATGCTTTCTGAAGCAATAATTTCACTTATAGATTTCCAAGGAGAAAAATGCAAACCTATCTCATAGAAAGATGCTTTGTTTCTGACATTGTTTTATACCTCTAAATAATGGGAATATTAATCAGTACCCTCCATGCAGTAGGAGAATGGTTCAGGGGATTCATAGTATATACACATAATTGAAAACTACAGTCATTAAAATGATGTTTTGCAACTTCTTTCTGAATTTCTATTTTTTCTGTAAGAGGGTTATATTTCATGTATAAGAGAAAAACAAACCTTATTTTTAAACAACGTATCCTTGAAACTATACACTTATTTTTTGAGTAAATATTTATTAAACACCACTGTGCTTAGCATTGTTAGTAAAAAGAACTTCTGACTATATTTTTCTTAATACCTGCCACCTCACCCTCAAAAAACAATCTTTTTCTTGCTATTCAGTTTCTCAGCAGGAAGTATAATGAAGTGGGTGAGATTTGTGATCTAAAACAAATGTGCTCTGCAAGCAATTTCTCATTCATTTCCTTCAGGAGTAAATACCCTAATTATGTAAGCAGGTAATTCAAATACTAGAAAAATATTACATAAACGACTCCATACAAGAATGCAATAAATGCCATTTGTCATTTTACTCATATATTTAGCTATAATGTCACTTCTATTTGGAGACATATATTCTCATATTACATGGGCTGAAAGTGTGAAGTGAACAGTTCAATGGCCAACACAAGTTATTAATTAGTTTGGCTGAATCCCAGGGACGTGGGAGCCTAGTGGGCTTCCGTCTATGGGGTCGCACAGAGTCGGACACGACTGAAGGACTTAGTAGCAGCAGCAGCAGTGGAATAGGATTTATCCCTGAGAGGTCCTGTGATTCTCACTGAGCAATCTTTTGATCCCAGAGTACAGCCTAATGCAAACCACATAAAGATTATGGTGGACACATGTCATTCAGAACTGCAATTAAAAGATGAAGCTGGGGAAGAAAGGTAGAACGGACAGAGGATAAAACAGGCTTATTAGAACTGGATTATTTTCAATCCCTCTGTTTTTAAACTAGAGGCTGGCACGGGGTAGGGGTGAAAAGCTTAATACAATATGGGTAAGTCTAGAATTTCCTTTGTTTTTAATCTACTGTTCTTTTCTCTGGTAGTAAGAATAGATAAAATATTGTGTGTGCTAAGTCACTTCACTCGCATCCAACTCTTTCAACCCTATGGACTGTGTAGCCTGCCAGCCTCCTCTGTCCATGGCCTTCTCCAGGCAAGAATACAGGAGTGAGATGCCATGCCCTCCTCCAGGACATCTTCGAGACCCAGGAATCTAACCCACATGTCTTATGCCTTCTGCATTGGCAGGCGGGTTATTTACCACCAGTGTCACCTGGGAAGCCCCGTTAAAATATTGTATTAGATATCAATTGTTCTGTAATAAAAGAAAGAAAAGGATATGAAATCCAGGGTCAGGTAATGTATATCACTTGTTGAAACAGAAAATATTTCACAAAGTAGAATTGTAAAAAATAACAAGCCATGCTATTTTTGATCTAACTGGATCAATCTAATTGATTGATCTAATCAAATTGGTCTTTAAAAAATTCAATATATTTGCTGTGAGAACTGGGAGCTATAGTGAAATGTACTTAAAATGTACTTAAAATGTCATCATAATTACAAGTCTTTTGGTTAGGAGTCAACAGAGCAGCAGATTTATATAAGTAAATACCTGAGCAACCAAAAATACAATGCTTGAAACTGGAAGATCACATACTGACCCTGAAAAGCCATTAGTACCAGGCCTCAATACTCATGTTATTAAACTTCATATGCTCTCTCAGCATCCTGCTGAGATGGCTTAAAATATTATAAAGACTTACTTGCTGAATATATCTCCCTATAGGCCATCTGCCCAATAATCTGAACAACAATCTTCTATTAAGAACATAGAGGCCTACAGCAGCTGTGATTTAAAAGCAGTGATGTATTTGCAATCTGTTCATCACTCATTCAACTTTAGCCATGTATCAGGTATGCTCTATTATGTTCATAATGATGCCAGAGAATAATGAAATTCCAGTTGGGATTAAAGGGAAAAATTAACTCATTGATAGGCTAATAAACCAGGTAATGAAGTATCCCATTTGTGAGTGTGTGTGTATGGAACTTGCCAATTGACATCCTTATTCAATTACAATATCAGAGACTTTGCATTGTTTTTTAGCATGACTCCTCTTCAAATTTCAATGATGAAGTCCTAGAATTTAGGACTAATTCTCACATGCGTTCAACTCTATTCAGTCTTGCCCTAATTACAGTAAATAATAAATCTTATCTGGCTAGTTCTCAATGGAGTTTTGTATCCTTCAGAACATAACCTGTGTTGAAACAGGTTTTCCAGCCCCTAGAATTTCATCAATGAAGCTGGTGTTAGATGAATGAGATCTGTCTAGATCTGCTAGTGCAACTCAAGTAGCAGCTAGAGACAATATATGCTTAAGACAAAATTGTTAATGTGTGTGTGATCAGTCATGTCCAAATCTGTGGTCTCATGGACTGTAGTCCATCAGGCTCTTCTGTCCAAGGAATTTTCCTGGCAAGAATACTGGAGCAGGTTGCCATTTCCTACTCCAGGAGATCTTTCTGACCTGGGGATCAAACTCACATCTCTTGTATCTCCTGCATTGGCAGGTGGATTCTTTACCACTGTGCCATATGGGAAGCCCCATATTGTTAATAATTGACTAGTAAATACCTAGACCTAAAAAGCTCAGTATAATATAACTCCTACGTTCAAAAAGCTAAGATCATGGTGTCTGGTCCCATCACTTCATGGCAAATAGATAGGGAAACAATGGAAACAGTGACAGACTTTATTTTTGGAGGTCCCAAAATCACTGCAGATGGTGACTACAGCCATGAAATTAAAAGATGCTTGCTCTTTGGAAGAAAAGCTATGACAAACATAGACAGCATATTAAAAAGCAGAGGTATTACTTTGCCAACAAAGGTCCATATAGTCAAAGCTGTGGTTTTTCCAGTAGTCATGTATGGATGTGAGAGTTGGACTATAAAGAAAGCTGGGTGCCAAAGAATTGATGCTTTTGAACTGTGGTGTTGGAGAAGACTCTTGAGAATCCCTTGGACTACAAGGAGATCCAACCAGTCCATCCTAAAGGAAATCAGTCCTGAATATTAATTGGAAGGACTGATGCTGAAGCTGAAATTCCAATAATTTGGCCACCTGATGTGAAGAATGGACTCATTGGAAAAGACCCTGATGCTGGGAAAGACTGAAGGAGGGTGGAGAAGGGGACGACAGAGGCTGAAATAGTTGGATGGCATCATTGACTCGATAGACATGAGTTTGAGCAAACTCCAAGAGTTGGTGATGAACACGGAAGCCTCACATGCTGCAGTCCATGGGGTTTCAAAGAGTTGGACAGGACTGAGTGACTGAACTAAATATAGCTCCCAATTGAAAAAAAAATCCTTCCTTGTCTGTGTTGTGAAAATTTGAGTGCCTGCTCATATTTCTTGTGGCTATAATATTTATCTTAAGATTCCTAGATATTCCTGATTCATAATAAATATCTATTGAGTAGTGTACAAATTAAGGAAATGTGTTAGCCCCTGTAGGGGATAAAAGTGAATTCAAGATGGTCCCTTTAATCAAAGTCTTAAAGTCAATTAGAATAGAATGAAAATGATGCAAAGAATATGAAGTACAATGAGCATAAGGTAAATAATAGTAAGGAGGTACACACAAACTCTGAAGGAAGACTATAAATGAAAGAAAAAAAATATTTCATTGGGAGGATCAAACATTCTAGAGGAAAGAGAATTTATCTTGAGCCCTAAAAACACTGAGTATTCATAGAAGGAAAAGGCAAGGGCAAGATCTATTATGATAATAGCAGAATCAATAGCAGCACATTGTACCTGTATTTGAAAGTGGTTTACTACAGATAAAATACATAAATAATACTTAAAGGAAGAACATGGGTGAGAGTGCAGGACATAGGCTCCACCATGGTGCCCTGGCAACTTTTGTTCTAGGTATGTATGCCATTCCGGCAAAGGTTTGAACCACAGCTAATCCTGAGACTGGCAGGATGCCTTGTGTCCTTCTAGAATGTAAGGGAATGAGCCTCTGAGGACTTGCTATGAGGCCATTTTCCTTGTGCCTCTCTGTTCTGCTGCTGCTGCTAAGTCGCTTCAGTCATGTCCGACTCTGTGCGACCCCATAGACAGCAGACCACCAGGATCCTCCGTCCCTGGGATTCTCCAGGCAAGAACACTGGAGTGGGTTGCCATTTCGTTCTCCAATGCATGAAAGTGAAAAGTGAAAGTGAAGTCGCTCAGTCGTTTCCTCCTCTTCACAACACCATGGACTGCAGGCTCCTCCATCCATGGGATTTTCCAGGCAAGAGTACTGGAGTGGGGTGCCATTGCCTTTTCCTCCTCTCTGTTCTAGTGTCTGTCAAAAGCTGTGTCAGGAACTTACTATCTCTTTTTCTTGTAAGATCTCTGTATACACACCCCAACATTGATCATATAAATGATATAATTTCTAAAATGCACCGAAATATTTCCCATGTATATGTATACAGACATCTATGCCTTGATAATAAGTACATTAATATGTATTAGTTGACTTTATTATGATACTATGTAATAGTAATAACCAACTAAAACAGTTCCTCCTCAGATCTAGTGACTCTTAGATTCTGGTTTAACAGAAGTAGAATGTGACCCCCAAGCTCTTATATGTAAAATTTTGATGAAACTAAATTTAAAATATAACACTTTTCTTATTTTTCTCAGATCAGATGAACTAATTAGAAAATAACTGTCATTTTCAAAGTCAGAAGTGATTGCTTATCTCTACATGCGACTTTTCACTGAGAAAATAAGCCTAGATTAATGAACAGGGCTGATATCTAGAAATCCTGTCTAATAGGATGTGCATTAGAAACATCTCTAAATAGAATCACAGAGATTTAGAGGGCCTTAACAGTCTTCTCAGCTTGAATAAAGTTTAGACAGTGTCCTTCTTGACTACAGGCCCCTGATCTCCCTTTTATCAGAGCATTTACTTTAGAAACTTGTAAATGCTTTCTCTGTCCCTTTGAAACATAAATCTTTTACAACCAGAAATACCTTTTTCAAGATCTGTAAGATATCACTTTGAAATATAATCATCAAAGGGGATGCATAGTCCTAAATGCCAGTCTCTGAGGAAGGGTAGGTGTCTAATTTTCCAGGCAACAATTAGGAAATCTAGATGGCCTCATCACATTGACCAGCTCCTACCCCAAGTAGGAGTTGAGAGTTAAAGTTGAGAGTTCAATTTCTCCTACTGTAAACACACTTGACCCCTTTGCAGCAGTCTTAAATAAAGTCTTCCTTGCCCATTTAAGTCCCTCAGGTGCAGTCCTTCTTTGACAACAGAGAATAAATGACTCCGTATCAGGACATCCTGACAAAGGGAGGTGGAGTGCAAGGGATGGATTATGACTTATTTGCAACTTAATAGAACAAAGTAACATCAATCACTTGTCAGTATCACAGATATAAGTAGTTGCTATGAGAAAATTGGTCTATATTTTACATATTTTTGACGTTTAATAAAATTTCTAGTGAAATAGAAGGCCCAAGATGTTGAGAGATGGTGTTTCACCCCCTACACATTGAGAAATATTAGATTAAAATTACTGTTTAAAAAAGTGGTTCACCCTTTAGTGGGAGGAGATGTAGAAAAAAACACAATCACACAAAATATATGCACATAATAGATTCCAAAGTAAATATAGACAAGCTGGCAGTCAAACTTCCACTTTGACTTTTGGTAACTTGTTCACATAAAAAGCATAATGGAACTCTGTATAAAACATACCTTCCTTCTTTTCCTCTTTTTTAGTAGGTGCTGAAATAAGAGAAAGAAAATAGCATTAGAACATATTAAATAACTATTCTTCAGAAAACTGGAAACATGCGAATGCAGTGCATGTATTCATAAATTTAGTGGTTATCAATGAACAAACTAACTCATTCAAATTTGAAAATAAGAAAGTAAGTTGAAAATAATATTCATATGAAGTTTTTTTTAAAAATTCAGATATAAACACAGAACAAAAAGAGAATAAAAATATGCTGTTATATAGACAAGTAGTTAAACTAATGTGTTTAGCATAATTCCATTTTAGGTTTGAAATTGTTATATCTGAGCAAATCACAATCACTTTTAAAATAAAAGGACTGAAAATCGCTCAGTCGTGTCTAACTCTTTGAGACCCCACTGACTGAATAGTCCCCGGAATTCTCCAGGTCAGAATACTGGAGTGGGTAGCCTTTCCCTTCTCCAGGGGATCTTCCCAACCCAGGGATCAAACCCAGGTCTCCCACATTTACAGGTGGATTCTTTACCAGCTGAGCCAAAAGGGAAGCCTGAGAATACTGGGGTGGGTAGCCTATCCCTTCTCCAATGGATGTTCCCCACCCAGGAATCAAACCAGGGTCTCCTGCATTGCAGGCAGATTCTTTACCAACTGAGCTATGAACTAGATCTATGCAAAAATAATGGAATACATAAATTATCTGTGCCTAGTTACTGAAGAATTACATACCAGTTTATTATACATAGTTATAATAACTGTATAAAATGTATCATTTCTGAAAGAGTTAATAAAAATCCCACCCTCCTTTTAGCAAATGTATACCATCATTTACAAACAGAAAAGGCACAGCACACTTTAATTACCTTTGAATCTTGACTTTCTCTGTGGTGGAATTCACCTATCCCTAGATCACAAGTCTAAACAAGATCCAAGTTACAGTTTATAAATGTTACTGGAAGCATTTGAGGGAGGCATTGAGTCATCTGGGAGTTGTTCAAGCGAGGTGACCCTAGGTTCTATGTACCGTTCGTTCTGGGGCCAAATCTATGATGCCTTAAGCCACATTAATTGAATCAGAAATTGTGGGCATCCCTTAAAGCAATTCCTTTTGAGTGGATTAGAATTTGGGGGACCACTTTCAACCAATATCCAGGACTACATTGGATCTATACTTTGTGCTACAATTGCCAAAACACTTTCGTGTACGTTCTCTTTGGCCGTCATAACAATCTTATGAGAAAGGCAGGCCAGAGCAAGGAACTAAACCCTAGAGACATCAGATGATTTACACGTGTTCACACTGTGTAGCAGACTGAGCAAGTAGCAGAACTGGGTATAAAAATCAGGAACAAAAGACTCAAAAGGGATATACTTAAATTTATTATATTAATGTATTACAGGTCATTTTAATCTATTTTCTAAATGTTATTAACATGGCATTATTTTTGTAGTAAAAAAGTAAATTCACAAATAAATTAATTCTACTTGGTTCACATTTGTTTCTTTTAAAGGAGTTTTAATTAATAACACAAAATATAGAGAGGATCTGAGATCCAACCAGTCCATTCTGAAGATCAGCCCTGGGATTTCTTTGGAAGGAATGATGCTGAAGCTGAAACTCCAGTATTTTGGCCACCTCATGCGAAGAGTTGACTCATTGGAAAAGACTCTGATGCTGGGAGGGATTGGGGGCAGGAGGAGAAGGGGACGACAGAGGATGAGATGGCTGGATGGCATCACTGACTCGATGGACGTGAGTCTGAGTGAACTTGGGGAGTTGGTGATGGACAGGGAGGCCTGGCGTGCTGCGATTCATGGGGTCTCAAAGAGTTGGACACGACTGAGCGACTGATCTGATCTGATCTGATCTGATACCTATATTGTTTTTAAGTTAAGAAATTCGCCTGTTCCAATGATATAATAAGGAGATAATAAAGATACTAAGACGCACTGTAGGATATCAACACTGCCCAATAGACTCCAAAGCCATCAGCCATTATTTCAGCAAATTCTTTGGAATTGACTCAATAGACTTCTTTGTAGTTAGTTCTTTACTTAACAAATAAGAATTTACTTCAAGAAACTGCATAATTTTCAAAAATCACCCACCATGTATACATTTGATTCTCTAATTCACTTAAATGTTCACATTTTACCTGGAGCTTGTACAATAAGGACAAGAATTGAATGGTGTTATCCTTTTAGATAGTGCAAAGAGGATTTTGCTTAGTTTTTCTCTTACAATTATCTTCACAATGTCTCCCAAATTTAAGTTATAACCTCTCTCAAGACAGATCAAAGAGTGAAGGTAGAGGGTTCTTTAAAAAAAAATAACTTAAAACAACATATGTCTCATGTCTTGATAATGACAACAACCTTTTATAACTACCACTGCTGCTGCTGCTGCTAAGTCGCTTCAGTCGTGTCCGACTCTGTGCGACCCCATAGATGGCAGCCCACCAGGCTCCCCCGTCCCTGGGATTCTCCAGGCAAGAACACTGGAGAGGGTTGCCATTTCCTTCTCCAATGCATGAAAATGAAAAGTAAAAGCGAAGTCGCTCAGTTGTGTCCGACTCCAGCGACCCCATGGACTGCAGTCTAGCAGGCTCCCCCGTCCATGGGACCTTCTAGGCAAAAGCACTGGAGTGGGGTGCCAACTACCACTAGCTATATTTAATTAAGTCATCCACTTACCAACAATGCATTTTTTCCTCCAGTTTATTTTTTAGTCATGCTACAAATCCAAGTCATTACCTCTCCCTTATGAGAGATCCCACTTACTGAAAATCACTTTGTCTTAAAATTCTTTGGCATTTATTATCTTTACAATTCAATTTAGCACTATTGGGTAGCCAATTCGGAGAAGGCAGTGGCACCCCACTCCAGTACTTTTGCCTGGAAAATCCCATGGATGGAGGAGCCTGGTGGGCCGCAGTCCATGGGGTCGCTAAGAGTCAGACACGACTGAGCGACTTCACTTTCACTTTTCACTTTCATGCATTGGAGAAGGAAATGGCAACCCACTCCAGTGTTCTTGCCTGGAGAATCCCAGGGACGGGGAAGTCTGGTGGGCTGCTGTCTCTGGGGTCACACAGAGTCGGACATGACTGAAACAACTTAGCAGCAGCAGCAGCAGGTAGCCAATTTGTGTTATTACTTAAATTTTCCCTGTCTCCAAATTGCAATCTCCTGTAGCATAGAGACTTCATTTCACAGACTTCTCAGTGCCTCAAAACACTAAATGCTAAATGTACTTCCAAAAAAAAAAAAAAAAGCATGCTAAATCTTAGTTATAATTAAATATGTACATACATATACAGAATTTACCTAAAACTAGGTTTAAAACATTTAGTTATAAAAATTAAAAAATAAACAGATAAACTACTTTTAACCCACTACAAACATCACTGTTAATTTTACCACTTTATCAAACAAAGGTGTCAGTCTTTGCTATAGCAATACAGCCACTGTTTTTAAGCTGTCTTCACACGGAGTACTTGCAAATATTAATTAGTTCTATGCATAATTTAATTGGGCAGCTGTGGTGTTATAAAACCTGTCTACAAAGGGTCTACTGAGTATGAGCATAGCACAAGTGACATTTATCCCTATTAGGTGTTTCCCTGCTTTGAGGTGTCATTACAATTCAGTGAACACGTATATCTATCTCCTAACTCTTGCCTTGTACACGGTGTTCAATCAACACTTTCATCCAATCTCCCTAAAAGGATAGTTCTAACGAGCCTTCAAAACTCTACATTATTATTCACTCGACAATAAATCCTTTATTCTTAAAGAGTAAGTTCTGAGGTCGCCTTATCCAATGTACTTAGAATGTAAAAGTGAAGAGTCCATGGCCCCAATCTCAAGTTTGAAGTAGATTTCCAGATGGCCTTTCACTTCTCTCGCCTGTACCCTCTGAAAGGAGGCTGAACTAACACTAAATCCCAGCCTCAGGTCATAGTTCCACATCCACCATGTCCTTCAGAAACCTCTGTCAAGATAGACTGTGCTGGGTGATTGTGCTTTCTTTCATAACAACCCATGTGTTTTAACTGCAAGTAATTCTTGAACCAGTAGACATTCACTTAAGGAATTTATTCATGAATAGAAATCACAAAAGAGATGATGATGTTTGCCCTGCTTTTCCCATAATATTTATTACATTCCTTATCAGAACTCTTCTAAAGAAGAATCAGTTTTGTTGAGCAGCTTAATGATCAAATGAAAACTAAAACTTTATATCATAATTCTTAACCATTCTAGTATATATATATATTATATACAGCCTCATTGGTCTGATGGCTAGTCAACCCATTTTATCAAATATTCACTAGATTGATTCAACATATAGTTGGGTTCAGGATTAAATGGAACAGAAAATTTTGGATCAAATGTAATCATGTCATGTGCTGAGAAGTCTGCTACAAGGGCTTTCTGCCTAGAAACAAAAGTACCACCACCTAAATGCATCTCCTTTACCGGTCAATACTGTATAATGTGGCATGGTGGTGGTTTAATCACTATGTTGTGTCCTGCTCTTTGCAACCCCATGGACTATAGCCTGCCAGGTTCCTCTGTCCATGGGATTTCCCAGGCAAGAACACTGGAGTGGGTTGTCATTTCTTCCTCCAGGGGATCTTCCTGACCCAGGGATCAAACCCAGGTTTTCTGCTTGGCAGAAGGATTCTTTACACTGAGCCACCTGGGAAGCACAATATGTGGTATAGGAGAGAAAGATTTTCTTCAGCAAATATTTTACTTTTTCAAGAGTGCTCTATAAAGCGGACACTGGAGTTAGAATAGTTTTCTCAAAGGATACGATTTCAGGTGACAGTCAAAAAACAACATTATAGAAAAATTAAAATAATTTCCCCAAATTGATGAATTAAAAATCATTATATTTTCTAAATATCTCTTGAAGAAAACCACTTTTGATGCCCTAACGATTTTAGGGCAAGTTTTCACAAATGACTCATAAAAAATAGGATGATTACTTTGTAGTCATACCTGATTTTTACAGTCTTAGTATACAGATAAAGTAATACTAATTTAACAATATTCTGACTGAATTTTCTAGGATGACAGTAATTACAATATGTAACTGAAAACACTGGAAAATGTATATATTTGTGTCTCTCTGCATTATCAATTAATCAATATCAACTATCAATTAATCTACGGTTTACTTTTGGTAGTAAAAGGAAAAGCTCAGTGACATATTTGGAGTCAAGATATGAATTCTTGGGTTGTTAATTGTCTCCTCTGCAAATGCGGCATTACTCTCAGTTACACTTTTCCATTTACTAAATATGTACTTGAAATGTGTATCTTGGAGAAGGAAATGGCAGTCCACTCCAGTGTTCTTGCCTAGAGAATCCCAGGGACAGGGGAGCCTGGTGAGCTTCTGTCTGTGGGGTTGCACAGAATCGGACACGACTGAAGCAACTTAGCAGCAGCAGCAGCATGCAACAAAAAATTTTTTTTTCTATAATGACCCAGCAGATGGTGCTATTCTGCAATAAACAGCTTGGATTTTGTCAATAAAGTGCTAAGACCTTTTTTTTTTTTTTTTTAAACAATTTTAAAAGTGTTTTTTGCTTACCTTGTGCTGCAGCTTTTATTGTCCCTTGTTTGGTTTCTGGGGCTTTGCTAGGCTCTTACGAATAAAAAGAGAAATAAATTACCATGAAATACTATTTGAGAAAGATATGTAACAACAACAAAAAAGGAAAATGATGAAAACAAACATAAAAACATTGTCCTTGGCATTCAAAATTTTTGTCAAGAAATGAACACAATTATTAGGAGAAGTGCTCACAGTTAGGCTTACTAGGACAAAAATAACTATACCAAATAAAAGAATAAAATACAGTTTCCCAAAACTTTTTTCTTCACTGTTAACTGACCATAGGATACTTTGCACTTGCTTTAGCACCTGATTTTGAAACTCTCAGAATTCTTTCCATATCATTTCTGTATTATTAGCCCTTTGAAATGCATGGAGCATTTAGACATAAATAAAGTGGCTCATTGAAGTTCACTGTGTGACTGACTAAAGCCCAGGAAAACCAAATTCCAGCACCAGCCTTTGACTTAAAATTTCATTCCCTATACAACTGTGGTGCCCATAAACATAACCATAGCCCTGGGCAACAATATGTGTTGTGAGAGAATCAGCAAGTTTCATTTTGAATTTTTCCTCCTTCTTGTCTTAGGGGATTTGGTTGTTTTTGTTTGGTTTGTTTTTTCCATTTGTTCAGAATGTTCTCTTGAAAGAAACAGAGTATCAAAAAACACCTCTACTTGTAAATAATTGAATATATTATTTGAGTAATTAGCATAAAAATAAAGGAGAAATAAAGATTTTTAAAAGGAATGGATCATTGCACACTTCACTAATTGTCCATGATTGTCTTTACTACATTTTCAATACTTGAATTCTCATTTAACAACATGGGAAGGAAGATTTAGTCATTTGTTTCAGATATTAATCTTTATATGTTCATTTACCACATATTTATTTAGGATCCATTATTTTTATGTACTAAGCTAGGTGTAAATGTAGTAATTGATATAGACACATATTCAGCCTTTCATTTAATTGTCATGAAATGTTGATTATAGATTGTTTAATATTACAATTCTAGTTAGAGTTAGTAAATAACAAGACTGCATTTGAATAACTTGGCCAAGAATCAAGCAAAGAATCCATGTTTCTTTGGCCAAAATTGAAGAGGTTTAATTTTAGTTCATGCTTTGCCTCTTGTTGATAAGATAATTATTTATCTGTATTGTAATTATAGTTATGAAAATGGTAAATTTTCATTCTGTTTTTATATAAAATAAGTATTTTTGATCCACATATATGGTTTACATTATAACTAAATTTATTTCTTTAGACAAAATATATTTTGACAAAATTAAATTCATAGTCCATTCTACTTATGATCTCTTTATTATTAATTTGTTTTTACCTGGAAGAAAACTCCATGCAGCTCTCATGTTAGTGCTATCTTTATCATATCTAGATTCAGATCAGAGATCAGATCAGTCGCTCAGTCGTGTCTGACTCTGCGACCCCATGAACCACAGCACGCCAGGCCTCCCTGACCATCACCAACTCCCAGAGGTCACCCAGACTCACATCCATCGAGTCAGTGATGCCATCCAGCCATCTCATCCTCTGTCGTCCCCTTCTCCTCCTGCCCCCAATCCCTCCCAGTATCAGAGTCTTCTCCAATGAGTCAACTCTTCGCATGAGGTGGCCAAAATACTGGAGTTTCAGCTTTAGCATCATTCCTTCCAAAGAAATCTCAGGGCTGATCTCCTTCAGAATGGACTGGTTGGATCTCCTTGCAGTCCAAGGGACTCTCAAGAGTCTTCTCCAACACCACAGTTCAAAAGCATCCATTCTTCGGCACTCAGCCTTCTTCACAGTCCAGCTCACATCCATACATGACCACAGGAAAGACCATAGCCTTGACTAGGAGAACCTTTGTTGGCAAAGTGATGTCTCTGCTTTTGAATATGCTATCTAGGTTGGTCATAACTTTCCTTCCAAGGAGTAAGCATCTTTTAATTTCATGGCGATGATCTCAAATCAGAATTAAGATTTATATTTAGATAGTGGGGATTCTCTAGTGGCTCAGATGGTAAAGAATCTGCCTGCAAATCAGGAGACCAGGGTTCGATCCCTGGGTTGGGAAGATCCCCTTGAGAAGGAAATGGCAACCCACTCCAGTATTCTTGCCTGTAGAATTCCAAGGACAGAGGAGCCTGATGGGCTGCAGTCTATGTGGTCGCAAAGAGTCGGCACGACTGAGTGACTAACACAACAGTGAATTCCTAATTAATGTATTTCTAATTCCTCAACCTTATAACTAGCATTTAGTGGTGACTTAATAAATAATTGGTGAATGAAAAGGTAGATGAAAGGATAAAATAATACATAAGAAACAGCAATTTTAAAAAAAAAAAAGATCATCATCTAGACTGCCTAGGTGTTTTACTACTTAAAGATCTCAATATATCAGAATTGTGGAGTAGTTTTTAATTTTAAAAAAAACGTATTTAAAAAACCACCGTCAGTAAAGTACCTTAGCATTTTATAGTCAAATTTCCACCTATCTTTTTTTTTTTTTAACTGTATTCTTAGATCACAGATCCTAAAGGATTTCTCCATGTCTAATATTCTGTTAGACCACCTAGTATACCTAATTGTGAATTATAGATAGCTTTTCTTAGGGCCTTATTAATAACTTCTCTCATTGATCATTCAGCTCATCTCTCAGCCTCAGATCTGTTGAGGAAACATACAGAGGTGCTAAGATTTGACATTTGCTTGTGTACAGCATGTCAGTTTTCAAAGTAGGAACAGAGTAACTCTGAGACCATAAAAGTACATTAAGAAGACCAGACTTTTTAAAACCCTGTAACAGTCAAAACAATGAAATCCTGACAGACAAGTTTTCATTACATATAATTTTTTGGCCTCCTTTTGATTACTGTCAACTACAAATGACACTAGCCTTTTACTAGTCAAAATTTCAGATATATACAAAATAAAGAAGGTATAGTAAGCTCCATTCTCATTGGTATTCTCAACATTCATTCAAAAATCAAGTGATAGCCAGTCTTATTTCCTCTGTATTACTCACTACCTCTACTATCAGATCAGATCAGATCAGATCAGTCACTCAGTCGTGTCCGACTCTTTGCAACCCCATGAACTGCAGCACGCCAGGCCTCCCTGTCCATCACCAACTCCCGGAGGTCACTCAGATTCACATCCATGGAGTCAGTGATGCCATCCAGCCATCTCATCCTCTGTCGTCCCCTTCTCCTCCTGCCCCAAGCTGGTTTTAGAAAAGGCAGAGGAACCAGAGATCAAATTGCCAACATCCGCCGGATCATGGAAAAAGCAAGAGAGTTCCAGAAAAACAACTATTTCTGCTTTATTGACTATGCCAAAGCCTTTGACTGTGTAGATCACAATAAACTGTGGAAAATTCTGAAAGAAATGGGAATACCAGACCACCTCTACTATACACATCCCAAATGAAAACTGTATTATATTTTTTAAGTTTTTATTTGATAATTTTTATAGTTATACTTTGGAAATAAAATAGTGATTTAAACAAAAACCCAGAACAATAAGAAAATTCAACTGAAGTTTATAATAATTCTGAAATCCACAAATAATATTTTGTAGTTCAAAATCAGAGACAGGATGGACATAGATTTAAGTGTAAGTCTCCTGGGAATATTTTAACAGGAAATTATCAAAATATTTATGGTACTTTGATAGTATTCCTAGCTTCCTGAAACATGTTGTATTTATACAAATTGTTATGAATCAGATTAGATAAATATTTTAGTGTTTTCTGATTGCTTATGCTTGAAACAATCATCTAACAAACTGAAAAAATACTGTGAGTCTGCAAATATTTTGTTAAGAAATGAATTTTGCATATAAGTCTAAATATTAGTTTATTATCACGAACTTTTCATCTACAGGGCTCTGTTTATACTCTGACTTCTTTTAATGTGACGTGTGAATCTACTGAGCTTACAAATGTAGGGTTCAAATGTAACTTTAACAGTAAATGTACTTTTGTAAATTCAGTGACAGACAACTTTTTAAAAATGTTTCTAATTGAAAACTATAGGATTCAAATGTAGTATTTTTAAAATCTAATTATGAAAGTGACCAAAATTCCAGTTGACTGATTTTAAATGAGATATTACATTTAATAAATCATTTCATTTTTAAGATAACACAAAATTAACCTGAACTCCCTTTTTCTCTCTTCATTGATCCTGCATTATGCAGAAAGTGTTTTAATTTTAAATTTCACAATTTTATTTTCACTAGCACATACTGTGGCCCTGATTACATTTGGGAAGTTGCAGAATTCACTATTTCAAACAAATTTTTTTTTAATTTTCATAGATTAGGAAATATAGAAATTCTTTTTGAAGATATAAACTAAAAACATTTAAGGAACAAAAAATTTCCCTAGGATTCAAATTAAGACTCAACCTTTTATTAATTTTCTAAAAAGGACTAGAAACATTTTTAAAAACCTGTCTGTCATTAATTATGCAATAGTACAAGGCATTTAGACTGTTAGGTGAGAAAACTAAATATAGAAAAGTCAAATGACTTTTCCACAAACCAGAAGAAAAATTAATATTTATTAGTTCAGGAGCAAAACAATATAAAAACCTCCTTGATCCTTCAAAAATAAATATCCTTTTCAAGTAATATACCAGAAACTAATGACAAATTATCTTGCAATCCAAGGAGCTGCTAAATCAATCTCTACATTTTTGTTTTCGAGTCTTATAAGATCCAGTATTATTTTTAGGTGTAGATACTTCCCAAGTAGAAAAAGGCTGGCAATTAAGCTAAAAGTTACTACACACTTAAGAATTCTTAAGCTAACTAAACCTCTTGTGCTTATAGCTCCAGGAAAGCATACTTCAGGGGTATTGCACATTTCAGTATGATAATAACCCCACTGAGATGAAATTAATCATGAAGCAGCCTTCGGCCATCCTGTCTGACCATGGGGACTGAAGCCTGAAAGGTGGGCCTATTTGCTGCCAGATATGCAAATTGCAAAAGGTGCACAATGCAGAAACATGAATAATTTATCAAAATAATCTGTTATTGCTAGAGGTTAAAAATCTGAATAAACTGGCAGCATTGCTACAATAGGTAGCATAATTTAGCTAGACTATTTTTTTTTCCAGAAAATCTTACTGATAAAGCAATGTGTTTTGTACGTTGTATTTGCCTTAGACTCTAAATTGCCTTTAATTTAGTAGCATAGCATTATTGAGTTTAATTCAGAGGAAAAAAAGATTCTTCAAGGTTTGGTAAAACATAGTCCTGATTTTTTTTTTAATCTTTAAGAATACAGACTATGTTTTCCATAAAAACCATTAAGTATTTCTTAATTTGAAAAAAATAATTTTGATGTTTAATTAAATTTAAGTCAAAATCTACCTACAGTTTCTACATACACATGGGGTCAGATTTTTCCTTATTATTTGAAGAGAAGCAAGCTTAAGGAGCAAAGAAACTGGAAAATATCAGTGAGAATATTTACAATTAGAGAATTGGGCATTTCCTCTCAAGGCATCATGTGGCTCTCTGAATGTGTAAGAATGGCAGGTTTCTTAAACATTTAACAATTTAGAGTTGAAGATCAGGTATACATTTATTTAAAGGACTAAAAGAAGGAAACCTGTTTTAATAGAAAGAGAAGATATGAACAAGACACAAATCAATTGGCCTTTCAGTTTAAAAAATATTTGGCATGTTGGGGCAAGGCTGGCTGATTCCATTTAGATCAAGATAAAGCCTCCTGCCATACAGCTAGTAAAACAGTGGAATGTGATACCATGGGAAGATGTGAGTCCCATTCCTGGGGATGCCAGATACATATCTGTTTTAGAGAGGTCCTCAATGTATCTGCTTAAAGCAAAAAAGCAGTTCCAGATTATCTCTCTAGGTCCCTTTCTACTTCTATAACACCTTTCTAAAATCAGTGACTCAGAGAAGGCAATGGCACCCCACTCCAGTACTCTTGCTTGGAAAATCCCATGGACGGAGGAGCCTGTTAGGCTGCAATCCATGGGGTCGCTAAGAGTCAGAACAACTGAGCGACTTCACTTTCACTTTTCACTTTCATGCATTGGAGAAGGAAATGGCAACCCACTCCAGTGTTCTTGCCTGGGGAATCCCATGGACAGGGGAGCCTGGTGGGCTGCCGTCTATGGGGTCGCACAGAGTCGGACAGGACTGAAGTGACATAGCATAGCATAGCATAGCAAAATCAGTGACTATGAACAAAGTGAAGAATATTTGAAAAAATTACCTATGTTATGTTTTGATGGCAAATCTCTTATTTATTTTTATTATTGAGGCTTAACTTGGTAGTCCTCCCTTATAATCAAATAATGATTCTCTTTTCTTCAATAGAATCGTAAAAGCAAATATTTTGACCAAGCACTTTGGACTGATTCTCTTAGAAGAATTAGGACTCAAGTAGAAACTTGATTCTTTTATTGAAATAAATGTTATGATTTGGAAAAATTATTGTATTCCCAATATGAGTGAGTTATACTCTCACCCAAAATTGATTTTGGCTCTTTAAGCAAAATAAAACAAAATTTTTAAAGAGTCAGTAATTTATTCCAGCAATATCTTAATTTTTAAGACAAATGTTACCTGAAAAATATGAATGAACAGCCACAAATTTTGTTTTCTTGATATGTTTATGTAATTATATATATATATCAAGAAAACAAAATTTGTGACTGTTCAGTCATATTTTTCAGGTAACGTTTGTCTTAAAAATTAAGATATGTGTTGGTAGAGTCTCCATCTCATAACTTGTACATAGAATGGAGAGTGATTTCCTCACTAAGTGATGTCATGGAGCATCATGATCTAAATTCAGCCCTTAAAACCACCAGCCCCTTATAACACAGGTAGCTAAACCCAGTGCTCTGTGACAACTTAGAGGGCTGGGTTGGGTTGTGGCAGGACAGAGGTTCAAGAAGGAGGGGACATATGTATACTTATTCACACATACTGTGTTGTGAAATTATCCACCAATTAAAAATAAAAAATTAAATCCATTCATTGATAATATTGTTCAACATGTCATGTTTCAACCTGTCAAAACCATTTTTGTTGGAAAAATAAAGACATGTTTAATAATAAAAAAATCACTAGCCCATATTGTTCTAATATTAGTAAACAGTGTCCATGAATATTACTATTCTGTTTTTCATTTTCTAGAAAATAAGAAATACACACGTATCTCTTTTATCTCATTACCCAATCAGGGAATGCTATAAATAAACAGAATTGTTAAATGCAAATGTATCCATATGAAAAAATATATATATATGTATATATATATAAGTCGCTTCAGTCGTGTCCAACTCTGTGCGATCCCATAGACGGCAGCCCACCAGGCTCCCCGTCCCTGGGATTCTCCAGGCAAGAACACTGAAGTGGGTTGCCATTTCCTTCTCCAATGCATGAAAGGGAAAAGTGAAAGTGAAGTCGCTGAGTCTTGTCCGACTCTTAGCCACCCCATGGACTGCAGCCTAACAGGCTCCTCCGTCCATGGGATTTTCCAAGCAAGAATACTGGAGTGGGGTGCCATTGCCTTCTCCAATGCATGAAAGGGAAAAGTGAAAGTGAAGTCGCTCAGTCGTGTCTGACTCTTAGCCACCCCATGGACTGCAGCCCACCAGGCTCCTCCGTCCATGGGATTTTCCAGGCAAGAGTACTGGAGTGGGGTGCCATTGCCTTCTCCGATATATGTAGATAGTGGAAGCAAAAACTGAGAGCAAAGATTGATTTATTTTTAAGTCTTTAACACAGTTCTTGGCACTAGAAGGCATCTAGTCAATGATTTTGTATGGATACATGAATAATGATTAGGAGACAAGCTGTTTAAAAAAGGCATTGTTATATGCCTGAAATTCTAAATGAAATGGGTAGCAAATATTCTAATAAAACTGCTCAGACTCACTCAGTCTTTTTTCCTCTACAATACTGCAGATGTCAAAATCTGAAGATATTATAATCTGCTTCAAAGAGAATCTATTTTTTTTGTAAAAATGGCAAAGTTTATAAAATGCAGATCTATCACACTGAAAATTAGCATGATTTCCAGAAAGAAGAATCCTTAATAGAGAGTCCTAAATCAAGCAATCTAAAGAAGAATTAAGTTATATTTTTAAAGAAACACTTTCAGCTAAACTTTGTCCTCAGGTTTAACAGACAGTTTAAGGTTGAACAACTCCGAATTTGATATTAAATGAGAAAACCTTTTTCCAAAGAATTACTGAGTTCTATTACTCATTCTTGCTTCAGTATTTATTGCACTCATGCTTACTGGGGACAGGGACCATAATACTCAGTGTAAGGACTAGTTCCACCCATAGTCTGGTTAGGGATACTATATGAAAAATGCTAAATGAAAAATATAGTAATCTGAGTTCTGGATATGGGTAACTTTTAAGGAGGCAGGAAATAGATAAGGCTTGAAGGAAAGTACAGAGTCACAGGGGTAAGGGAAAGAAAGTTACAAACTGAGTGACTGATTCAGTATTCCTGTGGATTGTGGATCAATCTGTCTGGGGCAGAAGAGTCTCCTTTGTGTTAATGAGAAGTAAAAATAAAAGTTTTCAATTCTCTAAAAGTAAATTATGGTCAAAATAAAAACCTTGAAATCTCAGTAAATGAGATGTACTTTTTACTTACAACATTAAGACCTATTACATTTTTGGGCAAGGGAGTTATATAGCAATGTTTTGAAGAGATAAGACTTTCTGTGATTGTCAGGAGAAAGGAAGCACAGGAGCCAGGTAAATTGTCACCAAAATATTCTAGTTGCAAGATGATAATGTCTAAGACTAAGCGAGTGTTCATGGAGATGAAAGAAAATAATAAGTCAGACATTTAACAGCCTTCTTTTTCTTTTTGTCTAAATGTGCCTGACATGTACTGAGGAGGAAAAAGAAGGCTGTTTATTAAAATATGATAGGTTTGGGCCCTGATAAACAGAAAAACCTGAAAAATAGGTTTGGGCCCTGGTTTTATATAATTTAATTGAAGTTCATAACACAAATAGATATTGCATTTGAGATAATAGTGTAACTCCAAGTAAAAACACCGAGTAGACAATGGGAAAATATATGGCCTTTGAAGAGAGATGGAGATTTTCGCATCATCTGCATAAAGGTTAAATTAACGTTATGAGAGTGAGATTGAACAGTTTCTTCAACGGACAGACAGAAGGCCTCCAGTTACCTTGAGAAAAATGCTGGTTAATAACGTATAAGCACAAATCAGAGGTTAATTTCAACAAGGTCAATGAAAGAGGATACTTAAAACATGAGGAAATAAACCTCAGGATCAATAAAAAGAGTTCATTTTTATATCTAGAACATGATTTTGGAATTGGGATGCAAATAGCAGGGAGACTATTGTTTTATGCTGGTCATGGCCTATCGATAACCTATGCTGTGTCAGGACAGGCCCTGATATTCTTAGTATGAGTGCAAGACACCTTCAGCAGTAATCATCAGGAAACTAGTGAAGGGTTGGAAATTACATGACACAATCTGAGGGTCACAAAACAAGTTCTTGAGGGGAAAGAGAAGGAGAGAGAGAGGGTTAGCAAACCTGGAGCTCTGCCTTTGTTGGGGTCAAGGTGTTTCTGGGCTCACTGTTGATGAATATAAAACATAAGAGCAGGAATTTTTTTCTGGGAAAAAAGTCTTGGGAAGAGAGAAAAACAAGCGGCCCAAATGGTTGGTTATTGAAATAAAAAGAAAGAAAGAAAGAAGCCTGGAGTGTGGAAGTGAGTCCAGAGCAAGGTACCTCTCTGAGTGAGCCATCTAGGAAGTGTTCGCTTATTTGAAGCGGATGGCTCAGAAACCAAAACTTAAGTCGGGCACTTGAGCTAAAAAAGGAAAAGCCAACTGTCAGGGCTTATACTGTATCTGTCTTTAAGGGCTTAAGGTGGGCAGTGACCAAATCAACGTGAAGTGTGTAAGTCGTTTATTTGACAAGTGTGGTGAAAAACCACAGGGGGAAAAAAGTGGCTTGAAGGTAGCAGGAAAATCAAGCAAGCACCGTTTTCAAAATAAGGGACTCCTATTTTATTTGAAGAGAGCAGAGAAAAACTTGATGGAGGTGGAAATATTAAAAAGTCTGGGGGAATTTCCTGGCAGTCCAGTTAGGACTCCACACTCCCACTATAGAAGGCACAGGTTCCATACCTGGTCAGGGAACGAAGTTATCACATGCCATGATGAAACCAATAAATGAATTTAAAAAAAAGTCTTGCAAGTGGGAAAGCTATTAAGGTGGCAAGATCCCATGGTGTGAGAGAGGGCATAGTAAAATGCACAGGTGGACAGAAAGACATCTGTTCCTCTGGAAATCAAAATTATCCTATTAAATGTGAATCAAGCCCAACTATTTCCTGCAAGGGCAATACTGTGATCAATTATGAGTACAAGGAAGACATCTAAATTCAAAATACATTCAATTTAACTGAAAACGGAATTTTATTAAATGAAAAAATTTGAGATAAAAGAATAAAAAGAAGAAAAGAACTACTAGAGGGAATAATTGAAAAAATGTAAAAACAAGTAGCAAATAGTGATATAAAAGATGACAATTGAGAGAAAAAATGGGAAAAATATTTGAGATTCAATTTATTATTCAAATGACTCAGATTTTCTAATGCATAAAATTTCATTATTAAACATTGTATATAAGTGTTCTGGGGAGAAGGCAATGGCACCCCACTCCAATACTCTTGCCTGGAAAATCCCACGGACGGAGGAGCCTGGTAGGCTGCAGTCCATGGGGTCGCTAAGAGTCGGACATGACTGAGCGACATGATGATTCAAAAAAATCAAAACTTATGAATATTCTTCACTTTCTCTTTTCACTTTCATGCGTTGGAGAAGGAAATGGCAACCCACTCCAGTGTTCTTGCCTGGAGAATCCCAAGGGACGGGGGAGCCTGGTGGGCTGCCGTCTATGGGGTCACACAGAGTCGGACACGACTGAAGTGACTTAGCATAGCATAGCATAAGTGTTCTGATATATCAAGATGATAAGGCAATCTTTTTTTCTCTAAAACTAAAGAGGACTATTTGGCAAATAGTTAACAGATCTAATTAAGACAGAAAGTAATATTTGATTATTTTCTTCTATCTGATATAAAGATTTTAATCTTATCCTTCGGCCTTTACTAACACTGATAAAGAGCAAAATACTTCGAAGAAATGACACCTAATTTTTGAAGCTATGTATTATGATAGATGCCACATGTTTGAGGTTTTTCCTCTAATCTATTATGTAAAGTATGCAATTAATTATTTGTTTAAACATAAAGGTGATTTTATTTGCTTTTTGTTATCTCTGGGATGCTTGGGAAAATATGCACTACACATTTAGGATGAAATGTCACTGCAAGAGTCATAGATAATCATCTATATTTATTCCTAATTTTAGAGATTGAGGATTTATTGTAATTCATGATGATCTGTTCTAACTAGCAGTTCACACATGATCGACCCAGAGAAATAAAGGCTTCACAGTGTTGTCCTCCCTGGAAGGATATTTCACCACTTTGTGCTCTCCTTTCCACCAGTGTTGAAGGGAATTAGGTACATCTCTCGGGAACAGTAGTTCCCAATGTCAAGGATGCAGATTTAAACTTAAATTGATACTTAAAAGGAAGCCTACAGGTTCTCTTAACAGTAGAATGACAAGCTGAGGTTACTGAGGACTGACATTGCTCTGAAGCCCACATTTTCACATATTGCAGCAAATGTACTGCTTTCCCTGGGGACCAGCCAATGAAGCATAATGGGTTACTTTAGCAGCCGGTCTCTACCTTCGAATATTCAAAATCCACGCTCATATGCACAAATAAGGGAGTTAATATTCAATTACTGGAGCAAGATGCACAGAGGCATTTGAGAGCAAGTCAGTGAAAACACCTTCCCACATACTTTGGTAAAAGGCAGGGTATTAATCTTGTTCTAACAAATGATTAAACTGAAACCCACTCTTGGAGCTATAAGCCTTCCAAAAAGCCCATCTCCAACACCCCACAGATGGACAGGATTCCACATGACCCATTTGATGGCAGGAGAAATTTTATAAACGTGCACTACTATACATATCTGAGTTCAGAAGTCAAAGAAGAGTTCAAAAATCTATGTTAAGAATGAAATTACAATTGACTCTTTGTGGAGCATGAAATATTTTGAGGACTTTAACACTGACAAGAAATCTCAGAAGCAAGCAGAATAAGTTCCTGTATTATATGATGGGGCTGGAGGGAAAAGGTAAAAATTAAGGATGCAGTAGACGCTAACATGTTAAATCCTCAGAGATTTAGTAAATAATCAAATATCTCTAAAACAAGCTTAGATAGTGATGGGAAATTTTAGAAGTCAACTTAATTTCAAAAAAATCCCTAATAACATGGCAGACAAATTACTGGAAAATGGTACCACAGAATGGTTGAACATTCCACCAATGGTCCAATATTAATGGCAATCCTCATATGTATGCAATGTGGGAGACGAGGGCTCCATCCCTGGGCTGGGAAGATCCCCTGGAGGAGAGCATGGTAATCCACTTCAGTATTCTTGCCTGGAGAATCCCCACAGACAGAGGAGCCTGGCGGGCTACAGTCCATGGGATCTCAAAGAGTCAGACATAACTGAGTGACTAAGCACCGCATAGCACATGTATCTAACCCGAAATTGCAAGCTCTAGAACCAGAGAACACTCAATAGATGACTAATACCAAGAAGGATGTTCTATCTCTTGAATAGTGGGAAGAAACTTAGTGTGGTACCTCAGTACTTTGTGCTGAAATGTTCAAAATATTGATTTATCTTTGCCCATACTTGACTCTCTATATCAGTCTTGGGAATATATGCCTACCCAAATTTCTAAAAATTTTATAGATTCCTCATCCATTAGTTATTGAATTTTCTAGAAGATCAGATAAACAAAAATATAAAGATTAAAATCATAATCAGATATTTCTTAAACAAAGCAAAAAGCCAAAATAGAATAACAGAAAACAAAAAATCAAAACTTATGAATATTCTGCATATTATATTCAACAAAGGTGTATTTCACAGACATCAATACTGTATGACACATTAAGTTCTAGAAAGTGCTCACCAAAATATTGCAAAGCTCACTTCTGTATTTGAATAAAACTTCAAATTTTTGTGCATCAATAGAATTTCTAAAATTCTTTGCATAAATTATTTCACTTGATTTATGTCACAATCCTATCAGACAGGCAGGTAGGCCTATGCTAAGTCATAAACATTCTGATTCCTAGTCCAGCATGTTTTCAACATAGAAAGTCTTATCAACTCTTCATTTAATGTCATTGTTTCTTGGAGTTTTAAACTATAAAAATTAATGTAAAGTTTAAAATGTTATAGTATATTTGTTGTATATTTTATTTTATATTATATGTATACAATGAAGAGAAGATAATTTCTCATTTATCCTGCTATAAATCATCTTGATAGCCACATATAAACACAGGCAAATCTTTTAATACAAACAGTTCTGGCCTTAAAAAAATAACAATAGCAATACTAACAACTAATTTCTATAGTACTTTATTGCTGTTGTTGAGTTGCTAAGCCATGTCTGGTTCTTTTGTGACCCCATGGACTGTAGCCCACCAAGCTCTTCTGTCCATGGAATTTCCCAGGCGAGAACACAGGAGTGGGTTGCCATTTCCTTCTCCAGGGGATCTTCCCAACCCAGGGATTGAACCCACATTTCCTGCCTTGGCAGGTGGGTTCTTTACCATTGAGCAGCCAGGACACCCAGACAGTAATTTATAGAAAATCCTGTATTATTTGACTTAAACAAGAAAGAAATGCATTATTTCATGTGACAAAAATAACAAAACAGGAGGCTGCCTTTTAATTACTTATCTTGTTGGGCATAAAATAGTGTCAATATTGCAGTATCATGCTAAGTTAGTGTATTTTTATTACAAGAATATTAATTGTACATGTGCCCCAATGTTCACTGTAGCACTATTCACAATAGCCAGGTATGGAACCAAACTAAATGTCCATCAACAGAGGAATGGATAAAGATGATGTGGCATATTTATACAATGGAATATTACTCAGCCATAAAAAGGAATGAAATTGGGTCATTTATAGAGACCTGGATGGACCTAGAAACTGTCATACAGAGTGAAATAAGTCAGAAAGAGAAAAGCAAATGTTATATAATATTATGCAGCATTTAGAAAAATGATACAGATGAACTTACTTGCAAAGCTGAAATAGAGATGGACATAGAGAACAAATGCGTGGATACCAAAGAGAGAAGGGCACGGTGGGATGAATTGAGAGATTGGGATCGACATATATACATTACTGTATAAAGCAGATAACTAATTAAAACCTACTGAATAGCACAGGAAACTCTACTCATCGCCCTGTGGTGAACCTAAATGGTAAGGAAGTCAAAAGAAGAGGGGATATATATATGTATATAGATGATTCACTGTGCTGTACAGCAGAAACTAACGCAACACTATAATGTAACTATACTCTAGTAAAAACTAATTTTAAAAAGTTGAAAAAAGAATATTAATTATAAATAAAACAATGATCTTGATAGAGGATAAATATATTTATCCCCAAATTCTTTATATTTAAAACAATCCTTACAAAAATATCCAAATAATGCAGCAATTGTATTAACCAAAAATAGAGGAATAAGATCTAGTTCTACTACTTTTTAGTTAACTTTGGATTTATAATTTATTTACTTCTAATGAGTTTGGTTGCTTTCACATGAATTTAATCTTTGAATTGTTCCCAGAATTTTTCTTTTTAATTATTTAAAGTCTATAATATATTTTAGTGATTTTGAAGTCAGGTCATTTAAAGAAAAAAATTTTTAAATATAGATTTTTTAATATGTTAGAGGATTGTCAAAATAGTGAAACAAATTAATTTGGTCTAAGAAAAATCATTTCATATGATTTACATTCAGTGTTTTAAACCACTGTCTCAGTTTAAAGGAGCTTGCTGGGCTTTAAAAAAAGAGGATAATCTTGAGAGTCTCTCCTGAGATCTAACACTTACGGAATATCTGAAAACAGAGCATGAGTTTCTCTTGTGTATTGATAAGAACAATGGTATCTTTGAATTCAATAAATGCCAAATAAAGAAATGCATGAAGAACACAGCATGCTATGCACACAAACGTTCAAAGTTATCCTACAAATGGGACCATATAGTTGATTTTAAATTAAAGTCTTAAAGAAGCAGTTCAGATATGAAATAGATCTGAAGGTAGTAATAAATATATATCAGATGTTTGAAGAATTTAAACTGTGGCATTCCTAATTCCATTCAAGCAGGAATTGGCATACTTTTTAAAAAATTAAATTATGATTATTTCAGATGGCAGTTAACCCCTCTGTTCCTGATTATTCCTAAAGTCAAAATCTGTATACCCCTTTACACAAAAAAGAAAAAATGAAAAAGACACAGTCCTAAAAATAACATGAATTTATTTCAATTACATGAAAATTTTATACTAAGAATTTTAGTTTTAAAATTATTTAGTTAACTTGACAACTTCTCAATGAAAGTGAAATCGCTCAGCTGTGTCCAACTCTGCAACCCCATGGACTGTAGTCCATAGAGTTCTCCAGGGCAGAATACTGGAGTGGGTAGCCTTTCCCTTCTCTTAGGGAGCTTCCCAACCCAGGGATCAAACCCAGGTCTACTCACATTGCAGGCGGATTCTTTACCAGGTGAGCTACAAGGGAAGCCCAAGATTACTGAAGTGGGTAGCCTACCCCTTCTCCAGCCGACGATCTTTCTGACCCAGGAATTAAAATGGGGTCTCCTGCATGCAGGCAGATTCTTTACCAACTGAGCTCTCAGGGAAGCCCAATGGTATAGCATATATTTGGTGTGCAAATCTAATATTTAAATATCCTACATGCTATTGTTGTTGTTAATTAGTTGCTAAGCTGTGTCTGACTCTTTTGTGACCCGATGGGCTGTAGACTGCCAGGCTTCTCTGTCCATGGAGTCTTCCAGACAAGAATACTGGAATACATTGCCATTTCCTCTTCCAGGGGATCTTCTCAACCCAGGGATCAACCTCAGGGCTCCTGTGTCTCCCACATTGGCAGGTGGGTTCTTTATCATTAGCACCACCTGGGAAGCAAATATCTCCTGGACACCGTATTTGAATTATTATATGCATCATATATAGAGAGAAGGGTTATTACACTACAGAAATAAATTTTAAATTAATGGCATCTAACTTTTTATTTGCATGTGTGTGTGTGTGTGTGAAAGTTGCTCAGTCATGTCTGACTCTTTGCAATAATATGGACGGTAGCCTGCCAGGCTCCTCTGTCCCTGGAATTCCCCAGGCAAGAATACTGGGGTGAATTGTCCTTTCCTTCTCCAGGGGATCTTCCTGATTCAGGGATCAAACCCAGGTCTCCTGCATTGCAGGCAGATTCTTTACTGTCTGAGCCGTGAGGGAAGACCCATACTACTAAATAATAAGTTAAATCACACAAAAATATATTTTTAGTTAAGTAAGAGAGTCTAATAACATCAAAACTGATATAAGATTCTCAATAGATTTTCACTGTTTTCTAGTGTAGAAGAGGTGATATATATATTTATGAATTTATAAATTTTAGTCATCAATTATGGTGACAGTTATTATTTTAGTCAATATTCAGACATTATTTGTTCCCTTGATGAATTTGCATTATAACATGCTCTATAAATAGTATCAAACTTCTGCATAAATAATGCATAATTTGCATTTACATGTCTTAAATAACGAAATACCAGAGATACATTTTTATAAACAGGTTTACATGAGAAAATAAACATGAACATTAGGTAGTCACAGCAGACAGGTTAATCTTCAAAAGTGGATCTTCGAATCAAAGCAGATACTGTATTTAATAGTCTGAAAAGGCACTTATGGCACATAGGGTATTATATATGGTTTTAAGAAACTTCTGGGCATTGTATTCACGGTTTTAAAGAGTCACATTTTCCACTAAACAAACATTACCCCCCCCCCAAAAAAAAAAAAAAAAACCTGTTTACTATTATAAGTGAATTTTTCACTGGAAAGATGAAAACATTTGTGTGGAGTGATCATTAGGCTATACTGAGAGAGAGAGGAAAAAAAGAGAGAGAGATTGATGATATTTCTCCTTTACCTTAAATCATGTTGTAGAGCTACGGAAATCTTGGTATATGTCTTCTAAAATGGGGACTGAGGGGATAGAGATTCATGCACTTGCACCTGTCTGACACCTGGAAAAGCCTAAGGTGAGACACTGCCCCTTGAGTGGTCCACAGCAGCAAAGCAAAGATGGTGATAGGGTAATAACAGCAGGTTGAGGAAACGAAAGGTTCTTAAGCAGCTAGCTACCAGAGGCCAGTCACAATTATGGGACAACAATCAGCTTGCTCCAGTGCAGAGATTTCAAAGAATCCAAAATGGTACCTCGTGAGAGAAGGAACCAATTGGCTTTGGATATCTGCCACAAGGACAGAAGGCAACAAAGCTGGATATAACGCTTGAGGCAGTGAGGTACTATTGTGTCCATCATCCCTGCTGCCACCCCTTCGCTCTGACCCTGGAGGAGACGAAGGCTGGGTGTTGCAATCAGCTGCCAGGCAGCAGCGGGGAAGGCAGTGGCACCCCACCCCAGTACTTTTGCCTGGAAAATCCCATGGACGGAGGAGCCTGGTAGGCTCCAGTCCATGGGGTCACTAAGAGTCAGACACGACTGAGCAACTTCACTTTCACTTTTCACTTTCATGCATTGGAGAAGGAAATGGCAACCCACTCCAGTATTCTTGCCTGGAGAATCCCAGGGACGGGGGAGCCTGGTGAGCTTCCGTCTATGGGGTCGCACAGAGTCCGACACGACTGAAGCGACTTAGCAGCAGCAGCAGCAGCCAGGTAGCAGAGTAAGGAACAGCGACAGGAAGCCCAGGGCACCCCACCCACACTTACAGGCTTCCAAGCTCAGGGCAAGTTCAAGCTGACCAATGGGAAACTTCTTACCTGGGGTAGATGTTGGGAGCTTTCATATTAGACTGGATTTGGAAGTCTTAAATGCTCGTAGGAAAATACCATTGTTTTTATTCTGAGCATGATCGGGAAAAAATATAGGGTCTTTTTCAGATTTCACCCAATGGGGTAGAGAAAAGCAAGTCTAGAGAGAGGGGTTTGCAGTGGTAGTCACTGAAAGAGCAAAGGTGCTTACTGCTTACACCCAACTGAATACAGCATGTTTTAGGAACTGCAGACATATAAAAATAACACGTGGGGTCTCCTCTGTACTCTTATTTGTGCTTGTTTTCCTCTCTTTTTATCTTCACATCCAACTACTCTTTTTCATCCAATCTCATATCCATCATTCCTGGAAACCTCTTTGGTCTCCACAGAGCAAGTTCTCTCTCATTCCTCTGAGCCTGGATTGCACCTCATCAGGACCTTTCTTAACATATCTATACCTTCTGAGTGTGATTTCATTGTTCACATATGTTTCCCTCTCTTTCCCTAATCTACACATGCAATGAGAACAGACTTTCCAGATGCATCATTTTTCTTTTGTCGTATCTATTTCTGAGAGGAGTAACTTAATGAGCTATTTTGCAACCCACATGTATAAATTAATTTCCAACCTTGCAACCTCAGAAGTAGCCATCCACACTCCTTGTTTCAATTTACATGGCAGAACACATTTTTAAGAGTAATATTCTCTGATGAGAAGTTTTATAGCTACTTTATAAGTGGCCCATAGAATCCTTGTTCTGACAGATGCTCTTCTCCACAAAGAATTCAAGGTCAAAGATGTTACATTTAAGCATGTAGACAAGATGTTACCTTCCAGGACTTTAACATGATACATTCCACACTGAAATCCTACAGTGCAGAAACCAGTTTAAGCTAATTCATTGTTTTCTAAACATATTTGATGACAGGATGAGGAACAATACTTTTTGCTTCTCGCTAACACTAATGACGGAGAAGGCAATGGCACCCCACTCCAGTACTCTTGCCTGGAAAATCCCATGGGTGGAGGAGCCTGGTAGGCTGCAATCCATGGGGTCGCTAAGAGTCGGACATGACTGAGCGACTTCACTTTCTCTTTTCACTTTCATGCACTGGAGAAGGAAATGGCAACCCACTCCAGTGTTCTTGCCTGGAGAATCCCAGGAACGGGGAAGCCTGATTGATGGGCTGCCGTCTATGGGGTCACACAGTCGGACACGACTGAAGTGACTTAACATAACACTAATGTTATTAATACTATATAGTCATTTATTCTGGAGAAGGCAATGGCACCCACTCCAGTACTCTTGCCTGGAAAATCCCACAGACGGAGGAGCCTGGTAGGCTGTAGTCCATGGGATCGCTAAGAGTCAGACATGACTGAGCGACTTCACTTTCACTTTTCACTTTCCTGCATTGGAGAAGGAAATGGCAACCCACTCCAGTGTTCTTGCCTGGAGAATCCCAGGGATGGGGGAGCCTGGTGGGCTGCTGTCTACGGAGTCGCACAGGGTCGGACACGACTGAAGCGACTTAGCAGCAGTCATTTATTCATTAGACGCTTATTGAATACCCATAGCTCCCTGTATCTGTGTAGAATATTTATAGTTTACACAGCTCTTTAATATACATATTCTTCAGTTCAGCCAACAAGATGGATAGTAGTCAGCAATTCAACTTTCTGAACAATGTGGACTGGTGAAAAGAACATAAATATTGTATTCAAAAAGGTTAAGCTTAGAATCCCAGCCTTACCACAGCAGTATTTTATATCCTTGAGTATGCTTAGGTTTTCAAAGGCTCAGATTACTCTGAGGACTAAATGAGGTGACATATGTAAAGTGCTGAGCACAATCATTTGAGCATAATAGATACTTGCAGATGTATGCCTTCCACCGAGTCAAAGTTTCCTAATCATGGATCAGATCAGATCAGATCAGATCAGTCGCTCAGTCGTGTCCGACTCTCTGCGACCCCATGAACCGCAGCACGCCAGGCCTCCCTGTCCATCACCAGCTCCCGGAGGTCACTCAGACTCGCATCCATCGAGTCAGTGATGCCATCCAGCCATCTCATCCTCTGTCGTCCCCTTCTCCTCCTGCCCTCAATCCCTCCCAGCATCAGAGTCTTCTCCAATGAGTCAACTCTTCGCATGAGATGGCCAAAATACTGGAGTTTCAGCTTTAGCATCATTCCTTCTAAAGAAATTCCAGGGTTGATCTCCTTCAGAATGGACTGGTTGGATCTTCTTGCAGTCCAAGGGACTCTCAAGAGTCTTCTCCAACACCACAGTTCAAAAGCATCAATTCTTCCGCGCTCAGCCTTCTTCACAGTCCAGCTCTCACATCCATACATGACCACAGGAAAGACCATAGCTTTGACTAGGCGAACCTTTGTTGGTAAAGCAATGTCTCTGCTTTTGAATATGCTATCTAGGTTGGTCATAACTTTCCTTCCAAGGAGCAAGCGTCTTTTAATTTCATGGCTGCAGTCACCATCTGCAGTGATTTTGGAGCCCAGAAAAACAAAGTCTGACACTGTTTCCACTGTTTCTCCATCTATTTCCCATGCAGTGATGGGACCAGATGCCATGATCTTCGTTTTCTGAATGTTGAGCTTTAAGCCAACCTTTTCACTCTCCACTTTCACTTTCATCAAGAGGCTTTTAGCACTCATTAATTCTCCTTAATTTTGAACAGAAGCATGATATACGTTTTACATTGTACTCAGCTCTGTTGGGGAAACAGTTATCAAGAGATGAAACTAGAGACAGAAGGGGAGAGACAAGGATGAAGTAAAGCTTCAGCAAATTAAGTGGAGAGTAAAATAACCAGCTATGCATGATATGAATCCCCACACTGCAAATTATGTGGTGTAGATTATGGGCTTTTCAGAATCAACCGAGAAGGATAAAACAGTGCTCCAGACGAAAGGCAACAGTATTCTGGATTAGAACTGAGGCTGTGGAGACCTAGAGCAGTAAGTAGGAAGGTGTGAGAGACAGACTTTTGAGCCATGTCTCTGTCCAAGAGTAGGAAGTCACATAGAACTCTGTATCTCCCCTCTTCTGCTAGCACCTAGCATCAGGGTGATAAAATATTGCCCAATGTACTTGTAAAAACCACCAAATAATAGTACATTAAAAACTGAAATAATGATCAAAAAAAGCAAAATAATCCAAAATATATGATTAAGCATAACTATACCACTGTACTTTTCATTTATTTTCTTTTTCATTGAATCCAAAAGTGACTTCAATGCATATTTACTGTGTACCCACAATGTATAGTTAGGGAATTTATAGCAGAAGCAACAAAAACAAGTAAACACAGGTCAATGGAAAAGTATGCTTGTATTAATTAAAAATGCACAACTTTGTTAAAATGATGATGGGTTACATCATTGTCTATATACTTGAGAGTCATAAATATCATGATTGAAAAGACTCTGGGGGTGAAATAGGATTTCAATTAGAAGGAACAGATAAACGTATTCATTATGAAATAAAGAAATGAAAAGCTTAATATTTCTGAGGATCACATCGTTTCTTTCTTTCCCTTAATGTTTCTAAATGATTCTGTGCTGTGTGTGAAATCGTTTCAATCATGTCCAACTCTTTGGGACCCTATGACTGCAGCCCACCAGGCTCTTCTGTCCATGGGATTCTCCAAAGAAGACTGCTGGAGTGGGTTGCCATGTCTGCCTCCAGGGGATCTTCCTGACCCAGGGATCGAACCCATATCTCTTATATCTCCTGCATTGGTAGGTGGGTTCCTTACCACTAGTGCCACCTGGGAAGCCCAAATTTTGCTTAAATGACATCTATTGAACGCCAACATATAATAGCACTGTACTCGGCATTTTGACAATTATTATACTCACTACAAATGTAATAGATGGCCAGCTTTGATATTTTCAATCAGAGAGTACCTGGCATATAATCAGTATTCAATAAATATTGTTGAATTTATGAATAACTGCTTTATAAGGAAGGTTGATCCTGTGCAAAGTGATGAGTTTGGATACTAAAGGGAGAGTCTAGGAGTGGAGACTGGAAATGGTTAGATTACTTTAATGACTTAATGTAAAGTTTTAGAATTCTTGAAGGTGATCCAAAAGTGAAGGGATGAGGACAAGTGAGGAAAAATGAAAGCTGGAGAGAAGTCAGAGATGACCCAAGGCTGGAGATTACCAGGGAAAGGGCAACAAACAATATCCAGAGGATACTAAATAGCAGCAATAGCCAATGTTTAATCCGTACTTCTTACCATTGCTTGGAGTGATCACACACACACACACTCACACATACTCCACCATCCAGAAACTTCTAAAAAAAAAATCAACTCTTCACATAGTTTGCATGAATGGATTTTTGTGGAAACTAAAATGCTAGTAAGAAAAAAGGACAGAATCAAGGGGATTAACAAGACAACCTACTAACTGACTCTTTGCAACTCCATGGACTGTGGCCTGCTAGGGTCCTCCATCCATAGGATTTCCTAGGCAAGAATACTGGAGTGGGTTGCCGTGGCTCAGTGAGAAAAGAATCTGGCTGCCAATCCAAAAGTTGCAGGAGATGCAGGTTTGATACCTGGATCAGGAAGATCCCCTGGAGGAGGAAATGGCAATCCACTCCAGTATTCTTGCCTGGGAAATCCTATGGACTAGAGGAGCCTGGCAGGCTACAGTCCATAGGGTCACAAGGAGTTGGACACAAGTGAGCAACTGAGCACACAGGAACTCACACCACCTGAGCCAATTAAGTAAGAACAGGGTTCACAGCCAGGAGTGGCATTCATCATACAAAACTGGTGAATTATAGAGCAAACGTGGGAGGGCTGTTAACTTTCACGAGCATGGGTACAGTAGAGCCAGTTCGTACAAGCTTAGGAGAGCCACTAATAAAATTTTCAGAAATTTCTCCAGTTGTTTTTTTTTTTTTTCACATTAATTGCTTCGAATGGCTGTGGTGGAGTTGTTTACACCATGGAAATGAATAAATGATAACTCAGTGCTATATTTTTCTCCCCAAGAGCGAGATTACCAGCACACCATGGAAACTTATCCAGCTCTTAGGAAGCACAGGAATCCTAACCGATATCCATGTTAAACAAACTAGGACTTATTATCTGTGTTCTCAGATAAATAGCAGAGTGGGGAGGGAGCAAAGGAAGGACCTAGTAAATAACGAGTAGGCTGTGCTGGTCAATAGGGTACCACTGAGAGTCACAGCTGTTTTTTCAAATATAAAACTAAATAAAATTTAAAATTCAGCTTCTTAATAGTACCAGTCATATCTCAAGAGTTAAAAAGCACATGTGGTGAAAAGCTATTATTTTCAACAAGGCCAATATGGAGCATTTCTATCAATATAAAATATTTAGCTGAACAGTGCTCATAGATTATCTAACATCTGATAAATGTCACATTTTTCTTTCTAGGATGTAAAATCCCCCAGTCATTGTGGTATGGCTTCCTCATGAGTTGTAAACATCCTTATTTGTCACCTAATATTGTTTAAGCAAAATATCTGATCAATATTGATTACATATTTTACCAACAGATTGTGTGCAGTTTTTAAAAGGGTTCATCCACAACTAACAAAAGTTTAACATGAAGCTTTTAATAATGCCCAAGAATGGAAATTTTTTAGAAAAATGTTAGGAATAGCAATTTAAGCAAAATAATATTGTTTTTAAATTAAATTATCACTATAAATCAGAAAAAAATTTTGAAGTTTATATAATATAAAAAAACTTAAGAATAAAGAAAAAATAATTGTGATATTAATAAATAGCAAATTTTAAATGTGGCTGCTTCCAGTAGGTTAGAATATTTTTAAAATGTCTAAAATGTTTTATTATTCTCTGATCAAACATATCATTACATATGTTTACTTGATGGGGGATGAAGTTGGGAAAAAAATCACCTTGCATAGAAAGTAGCACAAATAAAATGGATAACCTAGAGGAAATGGACAGATTCTTAGGAAAGTTCCACCTTCCAAGACTGAATCAGGAAGAAATATAAGTTATGAACAAGCCAATTACAAACACTGAAATTGAAACTGTGATCAAAAATCTCCCCCAAAAACAAAAGTCCAGGGCCAGATGGCATCACGGGTGAATTCTGTCAAACATTTTAGAGAAGAGCTAATTTCTATACTTCTCTGTGTGTGTGTTAGTCACTCAGTCATGTCTGACTCTTTGTGACCCCATGGATTTGGGCCTGTCAGGCTCCTCTGTCCATGGGATTGTCCAGGCAAGAATACTGGAATAGGTTGCCACTCCCTTCTCCAGGGGATCTTCTCAACCCAGGGATTGAACCTAGGTCTCCCACACTGCAGGCAAACTCTTTACCTCATTCTGTGAGGCCACAATCACCATGATATCAAAATCAAACAGAGATATCACAAAAAAAGAAAAAGGCTAATATCACTGATGAACACAGATGCAAAAATCCCCAACAAAATTCTAGCAAACAGAATTCAACAACATATTAAAATGATCATATACCATGATCAAGTCGGGTTTATCCCAGAGATGCAAGGATTCTTCAATATGTGCAAATCAATCAATGTGATACACCATATTAACAAACTGAAAAATGAAAATCATATGATAATGTCAATAGATGCAGAAAAAGCTTTTGACAAAATTGTGCTCCCGTTTATGATAGACTCTTCCAAAAATGGGAATAGACGAACCTATCTTAACATAATAAAGGTTATATATAACAAACAGACAGCAAACATTATTCTCGATAGTGAGAAACAGAAAGCAGTCCTTCTAAGATCATGAAGAATATGAGGGTGCCCACTCTCACCACTATTATTCAACACAGTTTGGAAGTCCTAGCTATGGCAATCAGAAAAGACAAAGAAATTAAAGGAATCCAGATTGGAAAGGAAGAAGTAAAACCCACTATTTGCAGGTGACATGACTGGAGTGGGTTGCCATTTCCCTCTCCAATGCACAAAAGTGAAAAGTGAAAGTGAAGCTGCCCAGTCGTGTCTGACTCTTAGTGACCTCATGGACTGCAGCCTACCAGTCTCCTCCGTCCATGGGATATTCCAGGCAAGAGTACTGGAATGGGGTGCCATTGCCTTCTCCGAATACTGTGCATAGAGAACCCTAAAGATATTATCAGGAAATTACTAAAACTAATCAGAAGATTTAGTAAAGTCTCAGGATATAAAATCAGCACACAGAAATCACTTATATTCCTATATGCTAACAACGAAAGATCAGAAAGAGAAATTAAGAGTTTAGTCCCATTCACCATTGCAACTAAAAGAATAAAATATCTAGGAATAAACCTATCTAAGGAGACAAAAGAGCTATATGCAGAAACCTATAAGACACTGATGAAAGAAATCAAAGATGACATAAACAGATGGAGTGATATTCCATGCTTCTGGGTTGGAAGAATCAATATTGTGAAAATGATTATACTACCAAAAACGATCTACAGATTCAATGCAATTCCTATCAGATTACTAATGGCCTTTTCACAGAACTAGAACAAAAATTTCACAATTTGTATGGAAACACAAAAGACCTCAAATAGCCAAAGCAATCTTGAAAAAGAAGAATGGAGCTGGAGGAATCAACTTACCTGATTTCAGACTATAATACAAAGCTACAATCATCATGAGAGTACGGCACTGGCACAAGAACAGAAGTATAGACCAATGGAACAAGAGAGAAAGCCCAGAGGAAAACCCACGCACATATGGGCACCTTATCTTTGACAAGAGAGTCAAGGATACACAATGGAAAAAAGATAATCTCTTCAATAAGTGGTACTGGAAGAACTGGACAATTACATGTGAAAGAATGAAATTAAAATACTTCCTAACGCCATACACAAAGACAAACTTGAAATGGATTAAAGACCTAAATATAAGACCAGAAACTCTTAGAAGAAAACATGAGCAGAACATTGTATAACATAAGACATAGCAAGATCCTTTATGACCCATTTCCTAGAATAATGAAAATAAAAACAAAAATAAATAAAGGGGACCCAGTTAAAAGTTTCTGCACAGCAAAGGAAACTATAATCTAGGTGAAAATACAGCCCCTAGAATGGGAGAAAATAGTAGCAAATGAAACAACTGACAAAGGATTAATTTCTAAAATATACAAGCAGCTCATACAACTCAATACCAGAAAAACAAACAACCCAATCAAAAAGTAAGCAAAAGACCTAAACAGACATTTCTCCAAAGAAGACATATGGAGAGCTAATAAACACATGAAGAAATTGCTCAACATCACTCATTATTAGAGAAATGCAAATCAAAACTACAATGAGATATCACCTCACACTGGTCAGAATGGACATAATAAAAAATTCCACAAAAAACATGTGCTGGAGAGGGTGTGGAAAAGGGGAACCCTCTTGCACTGCTGGTGGGAATGTAAATTGATAGAGCCACTATGGAAGACAGGATGGAGATTCCTTAAAAAACTAGGAATAAAAACCCTCATATGACCCAGCAATACACTTCTAGGCAAATATCATAAAGAAACCAAAACTGAAAAAGACACATGTACCCCAATGCTCATTGCAGCACTATTTACAGTATCTAGGACATGGAAGCAACCTAGATGTCCATGAACAGATGAATGTATAAAATAGCTGTGGTACATATATAAAATGGAATACTGCTGCTGCTGCTGCTGCTAAGTTGCTTCAGTCGTGTCCGACTCTGTGGGACCCCATAGACGGCAGCCCACCAGGCTCCCCCGTCCCTGGGATTCTCCAGGCAAGAACACTGGAGTGGGTTGCCATTTCCTTCTCCAATGCATGAAAGTGAAAAGTGAAAGTGAACTCGCTCAGTCGTGTCCAACTCTTCACAACCCTGTGGACTGCAGCCTACGAGGCTCCTGTGCCCATGAGATTTTCCAGGCAAGAGTACTGGAGTGGGAAAATGGAATACTACTCAGCCATAAAAAGGAATGCATTTGAGTCAGTTCTAATGAGGTGGATGAACCAAGAGCCTATTATACAGAGTGAAGTAAGTCAGAAAGAGAAAAACAAATATCATATATTAACGCATATATATGGAATCTAGAAGGATGGTACTGATAAATCTGTTCGCAGAGCATCAATGGAGACGGAGATGCAGAGAACAGACTTATAGACAAGGATGGGGGAGAAGAGGGAGATGGTGAGATGAATGGAGAGAGTAGCATGAAAGCATATACATTGACCTAGGTAAATAGATACCCAATGGGAATTTGCTGTATGATTCAGGGAACTCAAACTGGGGCTCTGTAGTAACCTAGAGGGGCGGGAATGGACGAGAGATGGGAAGGAGATTCACAAGGGAGGGGACATACGTACACCTATGGTTAATTCATGTTGATGTATGACAAAAATCAAACACATATTGTAAAGCAGTCATCAATCAATTAAAAATAAACATTTTTTTAAAAAACAAAACAAAAAAAGTAGCACAGAAAAGAGTAATAGAAATAAGAAGTCAAGACATAATAAACAGCAATTCACGGAGGAATGTGATTTTAAAGATAAACATCTTTTGAAAGTTTAGAACCTATGCAATGGAACTTTGAAAGCATCATTTTAAGGGTTTCATCACACAGTGTTCAACAAGCTCTCGGTGGTAGTAATGACAATCATATAAGCACCTCAGGCTTCTAAATCAGGTGTCTTGGAGTAAGAACTGAAGGAAGTGCTGGGCTGAAGCTTGGACACATCCTTCTGTATCTGTTCCTAGGAGTGACATATACATATTACTATATATTGATATAAAATAGATAACTAATAAGGACTTATTGTATAGCACAGGGAACTCTACTCAATACTGTGCAATGGCCTATATTGGTAAAGAACCTAAAAAAGACTGGATACATGCATAGGTATAACTGATTCACTTTTCTGTACATCTGAAACTAACACGACGTTGTAAATTAATTATATTCCAATGAAATTTTTTTTTTTAAATAGAAATGCTTCAAGGGCAGAGACCTATATATAACTTGTATTTTCTGATAAAAACCATCAAATTATGAGCACCACTCTAATTGGGACTATATCTGAAATAACAACTTGGTAAAGTACCAGACAATGTTGATGATCAAAAAAAAAAAAAAAATTAAGAGGACTCTTTTTGAAAAAAAACAATGCTGTGACTTGCGGGCTTCCAGGGTGGTGTTAGTAATGAACCCACTTGCCAGTGCAGGGGACATAAAAGACAAGGGTTCAGCCCCTGAGTTGGGATGATCCCCTGTAGAAGGGCATGACAACCCACTCCAGTATTCTTGCCCGGAGAATCCCATGGACAGAGGAACCTGGTGGGCTACAGTCCATAGGGGCGCAAAATGCTGGACACAACTGAAGCAACTTAGCACACACAATTAAGCACTCAGAAGCATTAATTTTTTTCTAGTGAGATTGAATTGATGACTTCACAGCCTTGACAAAAAGCAAATTCTGCAAGAATAACTTGCAGAGCATTGTACAGAAAGCACTCAAAAACAGAGTGGTGTTTGATATAGCCTGCTGGCAAGTGAATATAGGTCCCAGTAAGCATTCTTGCACATAAAATTGTTATAAATGCTATTGACTTTGAAGATGTGCTGGCCTATTATGATAGCAAATGTTTCATAAACCACTGATGAGTCATGAATGAGCCTCCTACCAATAAATAATTTACAGTGCCACAATTCAAGCTTATTGTCAACGATAACTAAATCTAGATGCTCTCAAGAAATGGTGCAGGTCTCTACACATCTCTAGAGGTCTCTGCCAGGTTGAGAGTAGTTTATTACCAAGTTGAGTTGGTAAGTAGAAGTCCAAAGGATTACTAGCCTTCCCTTGTATTCAGTCCATTCTCTCCCTTTTAATCACACATCACAAGGCACCCTTTCAAAAGCTTTGCAACACATTCACTGAGGGTACATAATCTCTCTAATCTTCCAGTTCACTTTCCGATAAAGAATTAAGGTTCATTTTACATGCCTTATTTGATTTTGGTGACCCCATGGTGGGTCTTTGTGATTAGCACTTCCCCTAGGCCCCAATAAATAATCCTTTCCTAATACTTTCTGAAATATTGATCAAGGTTAACATTAAGGTTACAAGATCCTCTTTATTCAAAGTTTTTAAAAATTCTAGAGAACACTGAAGCATGATTAAAATGCAGAGTAAGTACTATGTAAGAAATCTCTCTACAGGATCTGCAGGCATACCTGAAAAATATGTGAGTTCGAGAATAAAAATGTTCACAGTGCTCTGGTACTCTGAAGTTCATTGTTTATGGGGGGTTTCCATGGACATATATTGAAGATTAGCAAGTAGTTGATGATATGCTGAGATTATTTAACAATTAGTGAATGTATATGCAAATATCAGCTTTCCTTAAGTCTCAGAAAAATGAATCCTTGATTCCATATGTTGTGAAGATGAATTTTGGCCAAATAGGAAATAAGAAAGTATACATGTAAGTTCCATTTTAGTAAACATGTATATATTGGGGGGAAAGCCAACATAAACAAATTCAGTAATTTGTATAATAGTTGTGTCAAAATTCCTCCCTTTAAGGATACTGTTTCCAACTAATAATGCAAGAATCTTTTGATTATTGTTGAAAAATCAGTACCTCAGGATATCATTAATACTGATAACATTTTTCTATGGAAACTATAATAACTATAATATAATTTTAAACATCAAGCCAGTTTTACATATGTCTACATGGTAGCTTAGTCAGAGAAGAATCTGTCTGCAATGCAGGATACTTAGGTTTGATCCCTGGTTTGGGAAGATCCCCTGGAGAAGGAAATGGAAATTTATTCCAGGATTCTTGTCTGGGAAATCACATGGACAGAGGAGCTTGGTGGGCTACGGTCCACGGGGTCACAAGAGTCAGACACGACTTAGCAACTAAACTACCAACATACAAGAAGCAAAGTTATATGAAGTTCCTTTTTTTTAGTAGTTACATGACTAAGAAGTAAAACTGGAGAATTTTAATATTTATGGAGTTCTTTTTCATTCATTCACTTAGCAAATATCTATTGAGTGTGTACTCTGTGCCAGATGCCATTCTAGGCTCTGGAAACACATTGCTTAAACTCCCAGACACTTGCCCTTTTGGAGTTTACAATTCTTCTCAGTAAAGCACATATTTGTTGGACATACCAGAACAGTGCTTGCTACAAAGAAAATGTTTACTCAAATGCTTATTGATTGATCAGACTAAATCATCTTTCAGTTCAGTCAGCCGCTCAGTCGTGTCCGACTCTTTGCGACCCCATGAACTGCAGCAAGCCAGGCCTCCCTGTCCATCACCAACTCCCGGAGTTCACTCAGACTCATGTGCATCGAGTCAGTGATGCCATCCAGCCATCTCATCCTCTGTCATCCCCTTCTCCTCCTGCCCCCAATTCCTCCCAGCATCAGTCTTTTCCAATGAGTCAACTCTTTGCATGAGGTGGCCAAAGTACTGGAGTTTCAGCTTTAGCATCATTCCTTCCCAAGAACACCCAGGACTGATCTCCTTCAGGATGGACTGGCTGGATCTCCTTGCAGTCCAAGGGACTCTCAAGAGTCTTCTCCAACACCACAGTTCAAAAGCATCAACTCTTCAGCACTCAGCTTTCTTCACAACACAACTCTCACATCCATAATTTAGGAGCTACTAATTTTTTTCATACAAACTTTTCCATGAGATATAATTTGACCTTCAGAATATAAGCATAATAAATAAAACTCATAATAGTGATAAATATAGGAACTATTAATATGTATTGACTGCTTATAATATGCCAGATACTGCACTACGTATCTGATCTACATTTTCTCATTTAATCTTCAGAAAACTCTCATGACATGACAACTGTTATTGTCTTTCTAGATGAGGAAACTAAGTTTTACCTGCAAGATCATAGGTGACTGAGCCAAGCCTCAAACCCAGGAAGCTTGAGTCCACAGCCCTTGACATAAACATATGTAACACTAAAACATAGCTATTTCTTTCCTATAAATTTATTTACATTTATTAGGTGCTGCTACTGCTGCTAAGTCACTTCAGTCGTGTTAGGTGAACACTGTGTAAAAGAAGTCTGTGTGCTAGCCAAATAAACACACTCCAACAATAGCTACTACACCAAATAGAATATGATGTAGTTTCTCTCTGGATTCAAGAGAATTATAGTCATATACATATGAAAGACGGGGAAGGCAATGGCACCCCACCCCAGTACTCTTGCCTGGAAAATCCCATGGACGGAGGAGCATGGTAGGCTCCAGTCCATGGGGTCGCTAAGAGTCGGGCACGACTGAGCGACTTCACTTTCACTTTTCACTTTCATGCATTGGAGAAGGAAATGGCAACCCACTCCAGTATTCTTGCCTGGAGAATCCCAGGGACAGCCGTCTATGGGATCGCACAGAGTCGGACACGACTGAAGCGACTTAGCAGCAGCACATATGAAAGATAGATGGTGTGTCACTGATGACTATATGTTAGACTCATTTCAACTGAGTAACAATTTGCCTAATACCCCTTGTGTGAATGGAATTACATATATAGACAAAAATAAGTGTCAGACTAAACTAAAAGATTGCATGTAGCACAGAAGAGCACCAGCCAGTATTTTAGTAGTTTCTAAATTCATTTTAGTTGTATATGTACTCAATAGACACATTTACCTAGGGTGATGATTATTATTGAAAGCTTCATTAGTTACCCTTAGGCCTGAATACTTTCATTTTTGCAAATACTCTAAGATAAAGACTGATGCTTTAAAAAAAAGAAAAGAAAAAAAAAACAAGACTGATGTTCATAAGTGTGGCCATCAGATGGCACTACTTTTCCTTTTCTGAAGAGAAGAATTTTGCATGTAAAATTCAGTGACTAGCAGTCACTAGAGGCAAGGGAACAGAGCAGGAGGCAAATTAAAAAAAAATTTTTTTTTGCCAACAGAGGACTTGAGGAATGTGTTTATCAGTCCTACTTTTTTTTTCACTTTTTAATTGCTTAAACTGATTTGTACTCAGACCTTTTGAAAGCTCCCGATTTGACTGGAAGGGCTTCCCTGATAGCTCAGTTGGTAAAGAATCTGCCTGCAGTGCAGGAGATCTCGGTTCAATTCCTGGGTTAGGAAGATCCCCAGAAGAAGGGAAAGGCTACCCCCTCCAGAATTCTGGCCTAGAGAATTCCATGGACTGTATGTATAGTCCATGGGGTTGCAAAGGGTCAGACACGACTGAGCAACTTTCACTCTCACTTTTCATTTGACTGGGGATTAAAAATCCTTACGATCCGGATCTCCACAACTTGATGATCTTCACCTCTTAGCACTCCCTCCTTGCTCATACCATTCCGGCTACACTGCATCTTTTACTGTCCCTTGTTCTCTGGGACATTTTCATTTACTCTTCTTTCACGTGGAATGTTTTCCACTGCCTTGTGCTCAGCTCACTCTCATTCAAATCTCTCTTCTGATAGCAGCCCTTGGAAAGGCCTTCCCAGATGACCCTGCAGGAAACAGCACCTTCCTCACTTTCTATGCCCTTAGCCTTGTAATTCTTCCCAGCACTTATCAACGGAACATGTTATGTTACATACCAGACATTAAAAACAGACATTTACTGTCAGTTTCCTTTACTAAACGGGAAAGTTCTGTAAGGGCAAGAGCTTGGTCTTTTCACCATTATTTCCCAGCACCTAGAAGACTGACTCTCATGGTAAAACTCAATAAGTGAAAAGATCAATGAAAGAATGAATGAATGAACATCTAGGAAGAATTAGAAAATTACTAAATCAACACAAATCATCTGTCAAGAGTACAGATTTGCCTTGCACCAGTGCCATTTACAGGTTGACACTTCCTTTGATACTTGTTTCATAACATTATTACATCATGATCTATTAAAATTTGAGAGTTTTTAAATTAACGTGAGGTAAGCATGTTAAGTATACATTTAGATGATAGTATTATTGTCCTAAACTCCTATATGTGAAGTTGTGGTTTTATTTTTGCACCTTTTTCAGATATTAATTTTTTGACCCCCATCACCAGCACCACAGAATGCAATTTGATTTTATTTTCAGCTGAGACAGGAATGGCTACCTTTAGGGATGAAAATTATTCTTTATATGCTAATCCATGAAGGCCAGGAGGAGCAGGGTATATAAATAGCACTGTATGAGGAGTTATTTTTGTGATTGTTTTGAAGATCGGAAATATGGTCATAGGGGCTCTCTTAATGTCTATATAAAGCAGCACCAAAAGGTCAACCAATGGGAAGACAGAAGAATTTTTCCCCTCATTCCCGCATGTATCTTTGCCCTTTTGTACTGTAAATTGCATAGGCTGGCATTTAAATGCACAATGTCAAAGGCAAAGCACTTGCCTTCAACCTATGCTAAAGGACAGCTGGCAAGGGGCAGAAAGAAAAATACTGCCAAAGGCTCTCCAAGCTGAACTGTCTATTGCACATAGCACCTCTCCAGTTTCTCATATTACAGTATTTGCCCTGTGGAAAAAGAAGTAGCCACCAGAGAAGTGACTTTTTTTCCAACAGAGCAACAGCTATATTCCACTTCCGAGACCAATAACCCCTCCTGGCCGCCTCTGTTAAGCAAAGACACCAGGGATGATGATCTGAACCATTTCAGCCCTTAAATCACGTTTGTAAGAGCAGCTATTTTTGTCCAAGGCTATTTCTACATTTTGCTTATTTGGCTCTCACAAGTAAAATTACTCATCCAGGACTGGGTAGGTGTAATGCACAAATGCTAGTAGAATTCAGACACTAATAAGGACATGTTGTAATAATTTCGATCAGAGGCAGCTTGTCATAATGGGGAGGGTAAGTGTGACAGTTATATCCCTGGTTTAGGAATATGAGCCAGCTGGCAAGGAAGGGTGGATGTTCACACTACTGTCCTCCAGCAACTCAGTAGGAAAGACACTAAAAAAAATCAATTTCTGCTCTCATCATCAAATATGTCTTCAGCTGCTGTTCCACATATTGTGTGTGTTGTTTATGTGTGGGTGGTCAAACCAAACCTGACGGACAAGATATTTAATCAAGATGTTGCTAAATCCAATCATAGTCAGTTCAGTTCAATTCCGTTGCTCAGTCGTGTCCAACTCTTTGCGACCCCATGGACCACAGCACTCCAGGCCTCCCTGTTCATTACCAACTCCTGGAGTCCACCCAAACCCATGTCCACCAAGTCAGTGATGCCATCCAACCATCTCATCCTCTGTCGTCCCCTTCTCCTCCCGCCCTCAATCTTTCCCAGCATTAGGGTCTTTTCAAATGAGTCAGCTGTTCGTATCAGGTGGCCAAAGTACTGGAGTTTCAGCTTCAACATCAGTCCTTCCAATGAACACCCAGGACTGATCTCCTTTAGGATGGACTGGTTGGATTTCCTTGCAGTCCAAGGGACTCTCAAGATTCTTCTCCAACACCACAGTTCAAAAACATCAATTCTTCGGTGCTCAGCTTTCTTTATACTCCAACTTTCACAACCATACATTACTACTGGAAAAACCATAGCCTTGACTAGATGGACATTTGTTGGCAAAGTATTGTCTCTGCTTTTGAATATGCAATCTAGGTTGGTCATAACTTTCCTTCCAAGGAGTAAGCGTCTTTTAATTTCATGGCTGCAATCACCATCTGCAGTGATTTGGGAGCCCAGAAAAATAAAGTCAGCCACTGTTTTCCCATCTATTCATAAAGTTTTTAAAAGTGTTTAGGTTTAGAAAGAGAAATTAAGGATCATCTACTCAAGTTTTTGACTTTTCGTTTTTCCTGCTCCAAGGTAAACGATGATGGTGACATTCTTCCAACACCAACACTGGTACTCTAAAAGCAGTGATGGTCAAAGAGAACACCTCTTCACACATGCCCAACTCCCAAGGAGGTGCCATCTGAAATCTCATGTAGTTTGACAAAGTGTCCTCTCCCAAGATACTCGTTTCCCCTGGCCTGACTCCCAACCTCAATAGCGAGCCACTGATACTATTCAGACTCCTTAGTTTGAAAAGAAAAAGCAGAAGCCTAGAATGATGAGGGACTTGCTCAAGGTCACACAGTCGGTAGCAGGAGTAGACCTCACATTCAGGCTTCTGACTCCCAGCAGAGTATTCTATTTTATTGCTAATGGCTACTTCCTTTATAGGCCTAAATGAATGTTTTATTTATTTGGTGTAATTAATTTGATGCTTATATCCCCTGGCCATCCCTGAATTCAAATGTTGAAGCTCTAAACCCCCAGTATGTTGATATTTGGAAATGGGGCCTTTGGGAGGTAAGCGGGGTTATGAGGTCATGAGGTTAGGGCCCTGGTCTGAAGGGATTAGTGCCCTTATGAGAAGAAACACCAGAGACCTTTCTCTCCATGTATATGCAACAAGGAAAGGCTTCTGCTCAAACAGTGAGATGGTGGCTATCTGCAAGCCAGGAGAAGACTCAGAATGAAATCTACATTGCTGGCCCTTTGATCTTAGCCCTCATCATCTCTAGAACTGACAGAAATAAATTTCTAATGTTAAAAAGCCACCCAGTCCATGGTACTTTGTTGTGGTAGTCCAAGCAGACTACTAGATCACTCTAGGCAGCATAGAATCACCTGAGGATCACCAGTAGGCCCCACACCAAGCCTGCTGAATCATAATCTCTGAGTGGGTGGTAGAGTCTGGTGCCTGACCCTTCTAAATATCTGGGAAAGTATGATTTTAAAAGCTGCCTAGATACAGGTACAATTATCTATACCAGATACTTCTGAGAATGAAAGGGAGTGTGATAACTACAGCAGTACAACAGATGGAAATTAGGATGTATGCCACCTTGATCTTGAGTGATCCTAAAGCACCCCCTGCCTCCCAGTTGCTGATGATCACTGAGGCTTTGACTCTGGTTCTGGAATCAGAGAGGACAGAGTTCAAGTGCTGATCCCTTCTTGTATAAGCAGTAGGATCCTTTACTCTCAAAAAAAAAAAAAAATGAGTATGTGATCCTCTTTGCTCATCTGTGAAATGTGGGTAGTAATTTTCATCAGTTTGTCTTTAGTATCTGAATGGTTAAAACATTAAAAGTATTAGACATGAATGTTGACATGACTGGGTCAATCTCATTTAGAGGGGAATCCTGAAATTTTAAGGCAATAATGCAAGTAATAATAATGGGCAGAGATAAATTAAGCTTTTTTTCTCATATAGCTTAAATATATGAAATTACAACTCTTTCAAGCAACCTAATTTCGGTTGTGCTGCTTTTGGAAAGAAATCGTTTTTAAAGGCAGTTTTATAGTTGTAAGTAAACAAATGGTTTCCATAAAGTTTAGAAGTGACTCTCCTTTTGTTGTGTAGTGGTGGCAAAGGATGGCAGCTCAGATATAAGCATTCTTTCAAGTCTTCTTTCTGGTTCCACTGTCTTTCTAGAGGAGACGCTATGACTTTTCTAACAGCAAAACTGTCTATTATTCTCTCAAAACAATTAACACAAAAACTTTTGAATTCAGTGAAGGTCAGAGGATTAATAGGTTTTATCTGCAATGTGTTTGAAAAGCTAATTAAGACTCTACATACAGCAGAGGAGACTGGGAATAAAATATTTAGCTTTTCTTGACACGACCACAGTGAGCATAAGTGAAGAGAGAAAGACAAAGTGGATGTAGAAACTTCACTGGCAGGAGGCAAATACTTTTTAAAGGAAATAAAACTAAAAATACTTCTTTGACAGAAGATGCTTCTTTTATTTATTCAGTGAATGTATTCAGCATCTGCTTTATACTCCACATTATTCTAGGTGCTGTATATTCAGTGTTGAACAAAACAGATATGGTCTCTCTGTCTTTTTATTATTTTTAGATTAGAGGCAACCTAACAAAAAAAAAATCACATTAAAAATTAATGAAAAGATATTTTAATTGTTAACAATGGGAAAAAGGAAATATTCTTTGGTTCCCCAAAACATTATTTAGCAAAATTGACTTAACCAACCAACTTAAATATTGACATGAAAACAAGGGTGTTATTTAAAGTCATTATAACAAGATGAAACCCACCTTCCTGTGCCTCTTTTATATTCATTTACTGCAACATTCTTCTTCCAATTAAAAGACGGGAAATAACAGAGATCTCGAAATTCTCCAGGGAACATTATCTCCTAAAGATAGTATTTTAGCAGATATGGGTTGTTTTTTTCTTGTCTTGTTTTGAACCCTGGTTGCCACACAGTGTGTCATTTTCCTTTATAAAGTTTTGAATGTCTATCTTGTCTGAATACATCATGTTAGGTCAGCCCCCCTTTATCTGTCATCAGCACTATTTTAATAGACTTGAACTCTATAGTATTTATTAAGATTGTTTTCCAACTAGTATTTCTCTTGGTCTTTCCCCCTGACAAAATATTAGCAGGTTAATATTTACGTTATGTATACACATATTTAAACACACACATATGATCACGTCCATCCTTTGCTTTTCTACTTCCTGCGGCTCTCCACTATCTGCCAAATGAAGTGTGAATTAGTTAGGTATACACTCAAAGCTAATTATCAGTTTCCATTTTAATTGGTACCTGGTTTCCCAGTTTTACCTCCCACTCTTTCTCCTTCTACTCTTTGTCTATGCTCTACCTGGACTTTTCTCTGTCTTCTTTCCACCTAATCCCTCTCATGGGACCTCAGCCATAGGAGGGAAAATATATAACCCAGTTCTGCCCAGGCATCTAGCATGTGACCCAAGTTTTGCTAATCAGTATATTTCTTGGCAATTTTGAGTGACATGATTTTCCTTGGGATTTACTATTTAAAGGAAATGTAAGCCTGAAGCTTACAAAAATAATTTTGCAACAAGGTGTAGAGAGATTACATGAGACTACAGATAAGGAATAAACTGATGAGAGATGGGGAGGGGGAAGAAATCAACATGGAAAACCATGATAATACCATTTATTCCTCCCTTTGGACTCCCAAGGAAAGTAATCCAATAAATCTTTTTGTATAAATTAGTTTGAACAGAACTCATCATGATGAATCAGAATACAAATGCTCCCCACAAAACAGTGGGCACTCTAAATATTTTTAAAATAATTGATGAAGTCCCAATGATCTTCACATGAAGATTGTAATGGCAAATCATTGCTGTTCACAGTTTACACAGGAGTAACTTAAGATATAATAGTTGAATAAAATTGTACAAGGTTATATAGCAAAAGTTATGCCTCACGAAAGAAGCATTTGGTATTTTCATTACTTACTACTTAAAGCTAAAGTCTAGATTACAAACCCTTCTAATTTCCTCTGCTTATCTCAATAGTGACAATTATCATAGGTTTTAAAAACTTCCTGGATCTATAATAGATACTGAAGATTCTAATAGAGAGGATATGTGTTTTTAAGGAGCTGTTAGGACAAAAATAGCAAAAAAGTCGTAACAGGAATAAAGTATATTTGAAACAGAAAGGATAGTTAGTTCTTTCTAACTACAGTTACTAGAGAAGCTAATAAATATAACAGCATTATGGGATGTTGTATTATCTCTAATTTGTCTTCAGCTGACTCACAGTGTTTATTAATAGCTTGGAGAGATAAACATGTTGTTAATTTTATACTCCAGTTATAAAATGACATCTTTTCAAATTAAAAGTCAAAAAGAAAGGCAGGTTTAAACACAGAATAAAATTAAAAGAGTCATTTTGGTTTTATTTTCTACTATTCTTTATAAAATAATACAAATGAGTCACCCCTATTTTTAATAATACAATTTTTTTACTATATTAACATAAATGTTTTCTGGCAAGCAAGTGGTGAATTGATGAATATAGTTTCCTTTCTAGGTCTGATTAAAAATATACATATTTTTTCCACTCTCTAAAGCAGACTACCATGTAACAAGCACCTATGAACAAATATCAGAGAAGAATTCTTTCCTATTTTAAGAATTCATGCAGCAACACAAGATTCATCAAACACAAAATTCTTGATATAGTTTACCTACCTGCATCATTTGAGTTTTTAGAATGCTATAACTATTCTAAACCTGCATGGAAATTTCATGTGCTAATGAATGTTTAGGTTGGAAACAACAGAATTCCAGCATAAACTAACTTGAACAAATGGAAGAATTAACAAAATGATGTGACCTAATGGCAGGAGGTCAGGAAAAGGTAGTTTCCAAGGACACAGGACCATAGGTTTGAAATATCTTTAAAATTCTACCTTCATTCTTTGTGTGTCAGCATTATTTTCAAGACTGTCACAACAAGCGTGTAAATGTAACCAATGACATTCCCTGGACTCACGTTATCTAGTTTCACCACCTTAAAGTAAGAGATCATCTTTCTTTTGTCCTTTGTAAAATATCCATAGACAAACTCTGGACCAGCTTGGGCCATGCATCCACACTCTTGGGTAGTATGGTAGGTACACTGGTGATGATACTTTGAGCCCTCATTTGAGCTACATGGTCAGAGTTAAAGAGGACAAGCATTCACCAAAAGAGCATGATGACAAGAGAAGAGAAGTATCAGAGGGAAAAATTAACTGCCTACTGCCAGATTTTGTTGATATAATATTTCACCAGGCAAGAGTTTGTTTCTTTTTTTGTCATTGTTCAATTGCTAAGTCATGTTTGACTCTTTGCAACCCCACGATGCTGAGAAAGACTGAGGGCAGGTGGAGAAGAGGGCAACAGAGGATGAGATGATTTGATAGCATCACCGCCTCTATGGACATGAGTTTGAGCAAACTCTGGGAGATAGTGAAGGACAGGGAAGACTGGCATGCTTTTAATTCATCTTATTTATAAACCCTCCATAACTGGATTCCATGGCATCTAAGGTTACTTTATGCCTAGGGTGTTACCAATGCATCATTTAAATGCAACAGCATATTAAAAAGCAGAGACATAACTTTGCCAACAAAGGTCCATCTAGTCAAAGCTATGGTTTTTCCAGTAGTCATGTATGGATGTGAGAGTCAGACTATAAAGAAAGCTGAGTGCTGAAGAATTGATGCTTTTGAACTGGAGTATTGGAGAACACTCTTGAGAATCCCTTGGACTTTAAGAAGATCCAACCAGTCAATCCTAAAGGAAATCAGTCCTGAATATTCATTGGAAGGACTGATGCTGAAGCTGAAATTCCAATACTTTGGCCACCTGATGTGAAGAACTGACTCATTAGAAAAGACACTGATGCTGGGAAAGATTGAAGGCAGGAGGAGAAGGGGATGACAGAGGATGAGATGGTTGGATGGCATCACTGACTTGATGGACATGAGTTTGAGCAAGCTCCACGAGTTGGTGATGGACAGGGAGGTCTGGTGTGCTGCAGTCTATGGGGTCACAAAGAGTCAGACACGACTGAGTGACTAAACTGAGCTGACCAAGGCATCAAACTGAATGAAATCTGTCCCGCAGCTCACAGTCTTTAACTCCTTCCTGCCTTACCTCCCCTTCCCATTCCTAATTGGTTATTCTGGCCTACTTCTTTCAAAGTGACTTTCACACATTTACGCTTTCTTACCAAGGCTAAATCTTTCACAGCGACCATTTTATAATAGGGTTGAAATGCTGGTTTTTTCATCTGCATTATATTTTTACGGCTCGCTACAAGTAAGGAAGAATAACTCATACATTAATTAGCTTTCTGTCTATGATTTTATTAAAACCACTTGCTAGCTAAAAGATCTCACTTTGACTGTAGCTGTCTTTTTGATAAAAACTTGAGTGAAGCTAAAATTCATTTGAAACAGCAAATTAAAATTTGCACATATTTGTGAGTTCCAAATGCTGAAACTATTGGAAATAAAAGAAATTTATTCAAAAAAACAAATGCTTAGAAATGGTAAGAACATATGGTTAGAATCGCAAGTTAATGACCTTGGCATACATAAGTGCTACCCTGGAGTTATCTGGAACCCTCAGCTCATGAAGCCTTTTACAGCACTGTGGAAATTAGATTCTGACATAGAAGCCTCAATAGAGGTAGAAGTAGATGGGGATAGGTCTCCATTGGCCTGGAGTCTCCACAACTATAATGAGTAGAGTCTCTTTTTAACATGTAGCATGAACAAGAAATAAATTTTGTCAAAATTTCTGAAATTTTTAGGTTTTATGTTGTTACAGTATGACTTTGCCTACAGAAATAGATGATGGTACCTGAATGAGGGTAGCTCTTAAAGACAGTGAGGAAGGGTCCTCTATGTCAAAGGTAAAATTTACAGGATTTAACAATGGGTTGAGCAAAAGAAATAAAGGAGTCACTGGTGACTAGGGAGATTTGGGCTGAAGCAGAAAAAAATTGTCACAATAATTTACTGACAAGAGGAAAAGAGAGTGTAGGGAACACTAGGGTATGTATACATGAAGATTTATTTTTTATAAACCATATTAATTTGTGCATGTGCAATATATATTTAAATGGAGATATGAAATAGGAAAGTGGAGAGGTGAGTGTGGAACTGAGGGAGATATCCGAGCTGCAGACATACATTTGAGACTCATTATCCTAAAGATAGTATTAAAATCATGGAACTGTATGAGGTCATATAAGAAGTGAGTACAGAGAAAAAGACATAGGATTGAGCCCTGGGTTGCTTCCACTTTTCGATGCCAGAAAGAAAAGAAGGAAACCAGCAAAAATAGACCTAGAAGGAGTGACCAGAATGTTAAAAGGAGAAAATATTGTCCAAGAGACTGAGTGAAGAAAGAGAAATAAGCTATTAAATGCTCTTAAGAACTGAGAATTCACATTTGGATGTGGTAATGTGGAGGTAAGTAGTGCCCTTAACAAGAATTGTGTGAGTTCAAAAGCCTACATACAGTGAGTACATGCAAGACTGGAAGAAGAGTGTGGACAGCCCATAACACGTTTAGTTTCTAAGGGGTATTTGAGAAATGGGACAATAATCTGAGACAAATTGCTGTCAACAGCAGGATGTGCATTTTAATGTGTAAGAGATGTTATAGCACATTAAAGGCTGCTGGGAATGACCAGTAGAAGTCAAAATGAATTTTCAGAGCAAAGAATTGCTGGAGAAACATTCCTGAGCTAGCAGACCAAAATAGCTTATTGTGCACAAGTGCAAAAGTTGTTCTTGTATGAACATTGTACTGTATTGTATTGCGTTGCATTGCATTGTACTCAGCCAAGAAGGCAGAAGCTGTAAGGAGATGGATGAAGCACGTTAGTGGATTCTATGGTCAGAGTTCATGAAATCTCTCTTCTAATTTTTATTTTCTAAGGGAACTAGGAAACAAGATGTTCAGCTGATAGAGAAAAAGGGTGAAAGGGTAAAGAATGATTGAAAAGGGGAGAAAAGCTTGGAAACAGTAGCCTCAGAAAGGAGACAGCGAACTCTTAGGCTTCCAATCCTAAAAAGGTAACAGAATCACTTGGCAGCACCACTTCAAAAGATTCAGTATTTACTTGAAAAATGTCCACTGAACCACTGGATGTGAGGCATAATAGAGCAATACCAGGTAATGTAAATTTCTAATAGTATAAATATAGTGAATATACCTATTTTTAGGAAGAAGAGGGTCCAAGTATTTCATCTATTCTAATAGACATATTTCACATGTTCAATGCCCTTTGTTTTTTTTGTTTGTTTGTTTGTTTTCTCTCTCCTTTGATTTGTGTAACTTGAGTATGTACCCAACTCTACATCAGCACAGTATCTTTCAGGAAAATTATTTTTATCTGCCTCTGATTCTGAGGTATTTTAGCAATGGCCTTTTCATTTGTTCATTTTTTTGACTTTTTGTTCTACGATAAGATAGCTAACAGGACTATGATCGACTTACATAATTGCTACTTTTTTCTCCTAAAACTGAAATTGCTTCGAGGAAAAAATATTTCTTTTCATTACGGAAGTATTATATATGCTCCGCCATGTCTTCTTCATAAATAACAGGCAAACTTCCTAAAACATAATCACAATTCATATTTTCCAGCTTAAAAACTCTTGTTGTCTGAAAGCTTTATTTCTTTTGCATCACAATTGTTATACTATCATTTCTACTTTAAGTTCATTGTCACTGGAGTTTTCCTTCTGAGATGCTTCAAGATATATCTTTACCCTGAGGGCAATTAATCATTTTTTCCATATATGTTGCATATTCTACTTCCTTTTTTTCATAGTGTCCTGGGTTTATGCAGACATTAATAAAACATACTCTGATTAGATTCAGAATGTTTTATGCTATAGCAGACAGACAGGAGAAAGAGTCTGAATTTAGGTTATATACAGTGAACATTTACTATGACCTCTTTTCCTAGAATTAACTCTTGGCCAGTATTTTAAAAAAAATAATAATAATTAGGAGTTTGACGAATGGCCAAATTAAAATCATTGTTTAAAAAAATACTGCATTTCAAAAGTTAATTCAGACATGAGTTTAATTTAGCCTGATATTTAATTGTGAAAAAATACAATCTTATGAGTCTCCTTAAATTTAACATAATAATTCTCCTTGTAAGATTAACCTCCACAAATCACAGAGACATACCCATTCTTCTGCTTAAACACTTGGAATGTTAGATTTCATTGACTGAAAAGACTTCTTATATTATCTTGAACATCCCAGAGTATCTTCTTTTAATTTCAGCCATTGAGTCCTAACCCTCAGGGGTAGTAAAGAGTAAGTACACCTAAATAGGAGAGCACATTAAAGTTCTAAACATGGTGATGCCCACTCTGGTTTCTTGTTTCCATATTAAATGCCTACATTCCCAAAGTAGTCCAGTATGAATATAATCCAGTTTATTTTTTTTAAATCTTTTCTAAAATTAAAGACCCTTATCCAAGGAAGGTTCTAATACGACAAGGTACAGTGGAAAGATTTCATTCTTTACTCTAGACCATAATGTTCTGATTGATGAAACCTGCCATTGCATTTGCTTTTGGGGGGCTACATTATAATACATTAGTCTGTTTTGAGTTGTTTTCTAAAACACTTAAGTATTTTCTTCATGGATGGTAGCTAAAATTTTTCTTATGCTATTCTGTAAATAAATTAAAAAATAAAATAAAATTATCCATATTTCCACCAGCTAGAAATAGCTTCTTGAAGGGAATTCTTATGTTGTTGGTTTTTTTCCTCACGTAGTAACTATTCCATCTCATTGTGGTGTTATTATCCTAATTTAGCTTTGAGGGAATCAACTTCATCCTTCCAATCTCAGTCCAAATATCTTGGACAAGTTAACTGTTCTGCTTAAAGGATAGGACCTATGGTCTAAGCTAAAATAATTAGATTATTCCTTCACTCTCATCACAAAGGTTAGCTCAGGAACAAATCCATAGGAACCAATGTGACTCAATTCAGGTTTTCTGTTTGAGCTCTCAGGAAGCCAGTCTGTTCTTTTTCTCATAGGACATGAATAGGAGAGGATGCAGGGCAGGCCATATCTGATATGGCCAATTTGCAATCATGTGGGCCAATGTCAAGGAAACAGAGTCTAAAAATGAAGAGAGATAAACCTCATTCTAATGATATCATTTGACCCCTAGGTCAAGATGAACTCAAAGACACTTTACTCTGAAACCATATTTGCAAAAACCAATAAATTCTCTATTTCAGAGGGTCTGCCATTTGTGAAAGTAAGTATCTCTAGTGATAAACCACTGTTAAAATTTTATGAGTTCCAGTCTCCTGGCTGTTTAAAAATATGATAAATGCATTAGGTTATTACATAAGCCTGTGGCATCCCTGTTCTAAATCTCTAACGGGTACCAACATATTAAAAGAGACACAGTTTCTACACTCAGTGTGAGCTCTTATATTTGCCCTACTATGACAGCACTCACAAACTCTTACAAATGTCTATCTGCCTCTTTTCTAAGGTCTTTGAGAACAAGTACCATGTCTTTTGGGGCCTCCTGGGTGGCTCAGTGTTAAAAAAAAACTGCTTGCCAAGGCAGGATGCATGGGTTCTACCTCTGGGTCAGGAAGATCCCCTGGAGGAGGAAATGGCAACCTACTTCAATATTCTTGCCTGGGAAATCTCCTGGTCAGAGAAACCTGACAGGCTACAGTCCATAGGGTCACAAAGAGTCGGATACGACGGAGCACGCACACATCACATCTTTTATATTGCTATTCTCCAATATTTAGCAAATTTCCCTTGCAGATGATATGCACTGATTAAATATTTGTTGAGTGAAAGAAGGAAAGAAGACATAATTTCTATAAGAAAAAAGAATCAGACATCTTCTTTATTTCCTCCTTTCTTAATGCCGAGCTGCAATCTCAAGAGAATTAGGATAAAAAAAAAAAGAAGAGGAAGAAGAAAGAAAGAAAAGTAAAAGACACTAAGGCAATCTACAATCAGCATTTCCTAGAGTTGGAAAAGATGTCAAGCGGTTAAAGACAGTGAGCTTTACCTGGTGAACTTCTTAGTGCCTTTAGTCTATTACTGACTAGTAAGCCCAGCCAAGACACTCAACTGCTCCAACCCTGAGTTCCCTTTCTATAAAACAGGTTTTATAATACCTACTTCAAGAGTTGTAAGGATTAAATGAGAGCACAGTGAATAAATTTAACTGTTATTACTATCATTTTAAAGTGCCTTGATAAAAATAACTCATATTGGCTGTGCTAAGTCACTTCAGTCATGTCCAACTCTGCGATCCTATGGACATTAGCCAGCCAGGCTCTTCTGTCCATGGAATTCTCCAGACAAGAAAATTGGAGTGGGTTGCCATGCCCTCCTCCAGAGGATCTTTCCAACCCAGGGATCAAACCCACATTTCTTACATCTATATTGTCAGGTGTGTTCTTTACCTCTAGTGCCATCTGGGAAGCCCTTTACATACAGTATGTAAATGTTAATCCCAAATGCCTAAATTATTCTTTCAAGGATTATTATTCAGAGTACTCTGTCTTCCATGGCTTCTTTCATTAATGTGACCTGATCATTCATGAGAACACTTGTGATGGGCAAGATCCTAAGAGGGTCTCCAAGATTTCTTGCTTCCTTGGTGTTCAGGCCTTGCATAGTCCCTCAGTTGGTATATATGGTAAATTTTCTACTATGGTATGTTATATGGCACATGCATGCATATTTAGTTGCTCAGTCATGACACCATGGACTGCAGCCCACAGGTTCCTCTGTCTATGGGATTGTTCCGGCAAGATTACTGGAGCAGGTTGCCATTTCTTACTCTAGGGGATCTTCCCCATCCAAGGATCGAACCTACATCTCCTGTGGCTCTAGCGCTCGAGATGAATTCTTTACCACTGAGCTACCTGGAAAGCCCTCATATTGGCACAGCTTACTAACTTATTTTGAATATCTGCTTTTGGAATTCCAAGAGAGATGGAATTGAGTAAGATATCATTTTGAAATGTTTTAAGCTTTACTTTTACTGAAAGAAAAATCTTGAGGATTTTTAGGATGCATGATACAAAAAAAAAATACTGGGGATTTTGCATCTATATGCTAAAATCATAAGGGAAATTCAAGCTATATAATTTTCCAATAAACTGGTGAAAATCGTCCCATGTAAAAGAAACTGTTTCTAATATTTCACTTCCTGTCCCACTCTGTATAATCTCATTAAAATGTAATTTATGGTGTTTGGAAGAGAAAATGTTTTAATGTTAAGTTTTGTTTTTTTTCTTGTTTCTTCAGAAAATAATTCATTCTGAATATAAACTGTGATCAAAATAATTTACCTAATATGGGTACAGGAAATACTTAAATATCATGATGTGGATGCATACAGGGAAGAAATAATCTACTTATTTACTCTTTTTCTTATGTATTTCAATCCTTCTTGTTGAAAAACTTCGCAGATCAAAACACAACTCCCTCATACTCAAGTTTAGGGTTGATTTTATTTCTCTCTTCATTGAGAGGGCAGTCTGGATTCTTCATAATAAACACTAAAAAGATTTAAAAATAGTCTCTTTGTATACTCGTTTACTTTTTCCAGGTCCAAATATCATTTTTCCTGAATAATTTTTAATATGAACTTTTTCCCTTTCTGAGTTTTAAAAATTTATTTTTAAATTCTTTTTTTTTTTAAACCAAAACTCCTTTATGTCCTTTCTGCTTTGAGCCCAAGCACACTTTTGTACTGTTCAAATGAAGGCTAGAACATGGGGGATTATCTCAGAGATCCCACAGCATGTCATGACGTTAAATCCCTCTGAAGTATTTTAGCTTCTATCCGGCTAATCCAGATGTGATATAAGAGGCAATCTAGGATCATCAGAGGTAACAAGTCAGCTGACTTTTCAGTACAAAACTTTTCAGTTTTGACTTTTCAGTACAAAACTCATCCTCAAAAGAATGAGCAACTATTGTCTTACATGATTTCTGTGATTACAAAACACTGGAAAATAGATTCTCTTGACTTCAAAGCAATTCAAGCATTGTAAATGTTTTAAATATAGTCAAGCTGCCATCATCTGAACTCAGACTTGCAACCTAATCTATTTGGGAATGAAAAGCTTACTTAAAAGTAATCTACTGTTGCCCTATAATTTTGGAGCAACCTGAAATCAAGGCTTGGAATTACTAATTAAATTAGGTCTTATTTATGCCAGAGTCCCAATTATTTACTCGTCTTAACAATTTTTAAAATAAGTTCATCTAGAACATTCAGTTCAGTTCAGTCACTCAGTTATGTCCAACTCTTTGCAACACCATGAACTGCAGCATGGTAGATAGGTAGGCCTCCCTGTCTATCACCAATGCCAGGAGTTTAGTCAAACTCATGTCCATTGAGTCAGGGATGCCATCCAACCATCTCATCCTCTGTTGTCCCCTTCTCCTCCCACCTTCAATCTTTTCCAGCATCAGGGGCTTTTCAAATGAGTCAGCTCTTCACATCAGGTAGCCAAAGTACTGGAGTTTCAGCTTCCACATCAGTCCTTCCAATGAACACCCAGGACTGATCTCCTTTAGGACGGACTGGTTGGATCTCCTTGCAATTTAATAAAATTGTTTCAATATCACTCATAAGTGTGTGAAGTATCTGTATAATTGATATTAACTTGTAAATCACCACAGAATACATAAAACCCTAAAAAAAATTATTCTAGATTTCAAATTGTCTAACAAATAATGACAAGCTGATGCATTTGTCAAATCTTGCCCAAGTGGGTATGTACAACATACAAAATTCAAATACAAGATAACTTTCTACAATCAAGTGCTTTTCAAATATAAAAAAGATGGAGTGAACATAAAAGCTATAATCTTCTCAAAATACAAGTTTGGAAAATAGAAGGTTGCCCTTTTAGACTGAAATTTAACAGTGAACACATATCCAACTATATCTACACACAAAAATATTTCAAAAATTATTTTTAATTACAAATAAATATATTGTCACAGTCTGTAAATTATTTTGAGCTCTGGTAGGTAGAGAAACATATTACAAAGGTTTCTTAAAGTAAAAGATGATGGCCTATGTTTGGTAGGCATAGTTTTTAACCCTATGTTCAAAGCTATAAGGCTCTATCAAGTATTTTCTGTAGTTTGTCAATGACAAAGGAAGATCCTCTGTGGAGAAATCAAATAGCTAAAGGTTTTAGTTTGTTCAGAATTTAATAGCATCTGCCTTATGGGGCTTCCCTGGTGCTCATATGGTAAAGTGTCTGCCTGCAATGTGGGAGACCTGGGTTCAATCCCTGGGTCAGGAAGATACCCTGAAGAAGGAACTTTCAACCCACTTCAGTAGTCTTGCCTGGAAAATTCCATGGATGGAGGAGCCTAGTAGGCTACAGTCCATGGGGAAGCAAAAGTCGGACATGACTGAGCGACTTCACTTTCTTTCTTTCTTATTCAGTAACTGAAAATATTCTATGGAAACAGATTCGATTGTTTCATTTAAACAGCACAAGTTGGATTAATCAGATCTAGTTAACTCATTACCACAAAGGTATTTTAATGTAAGTTCTAATGGAGTAATATAATTGAATGATTTTTTAAAATTTATTTATTTTTAATTGAAGGATAATTACTTTATAGTATTAAGTTAGTATCTACCAAAGATCAACATCAATCAGCCATATGTCTACCCATGTCCCCTCCCACTTGAAATGAATGATTCTTTAAATACATTGCTGTATTTCACAGACTTAACTTTTGCCATTCAGTTATGACCAACCTAGAGAGCATACTGAAAAGCAGAGACATTACTTTGCCAACAAAGATCCGTCTAGTCAAGGCTATGGTTTTTCCTGTGGTCATGTATGGATGTGATTGTTGGACTGTGAAGAAGGCTGAGCGCCGAAGAATTGATGCTTTTGAACTGTGGTGTTGGAGAAGACTCTTGAGAGTCCCTTGGACTGCAAGGAGATCCAACCAGTCCATTCTGAAGGAGATCAGTCCTGGGTGTTCATTGGAAGGATTGATGTTGAAGCTGAAACTCCAGTACTTTGGCCACCTCATGCAAAGAGTTGACTCATTGGAAAAGACTCTGATGCTGGGAGGGATTGGGAGCAGGAGGAGAAGGGGACGACAGAGGATGAGATGGCTGGATGGACCGACTCAATGGATATGAGTTTGAGTGAACTCCAGGAGCTGGTGATGGACAAGGAGGCCTGGTGTGCTGTGATTCATGGGGTTGCAAAAAGTCGGACACGACTGAGAGACTGAACTGAACTGATCTGAAGCATCAAGGACACAAACACATATTTTCTAAAACTGAGTCTTTCAATTCAGAATATATTACTATTGGAGTTTTAGTTTTACCACAACAGCCTCCTAATCTTATATTGTATACCTTCTTTCCTAAGGCAATCTAGATGAATGCTTCTTCATAATTTGAAAATAGCAACTTTTTACTACTGGGGGGTCTGTGGTGCTATCTCTACAAAAGGCAGATTGTTTTTCTTACCTATGAGCTTATCAAACAATTAATCCTAAATTATCCTAAATTATCTATCTCTTATGTTTTCAGTTATACCTCATCCCTTTAAGCAGCAGTCTCTCACAAATCTGTTTATCAGGCACTAAATTCACCTCCCAAAGCAAAATTGAAGACTCTTTACTCCTTATACAGTCACACACACACACACATATAAAAGAAAGAAAGTTACTACTTTCTTCTCATTTTTGATCTCTATTCCAATCTGGATTTATCCTTTCACTGCTCTTGCCTTTTCTGTCATCACATCAAAACTTCTAAGTGACATTTGCCAAGTTGATAATTTTTAACTTCTTGAAACATCCATTTCTGAAATGTCTCTATTACCAAACCCTTTTGCTCTTCTTTTAACTTCTCCAGCAATTCCTTTTAGTCCCTATTACTTTATTTTCCATTTTCTAATGTCTCAATGTTGGGAATTCCCCAGGTCTTGATTCTGTATTCTATTCTCTTCTTTTGACACAATCTCTCCAGGTGATCTCATGTGTTCCCAGGACAATAATTTTGATGTAAATGGATTGCTGTTTTTATGGTTTCACTTCAGTATCTGCTCTGAATTCCAGACCTGACTCTCTGACTCTTTGGAGTATATGGGCTGTGGAGCCACACTGCCAGAGTTAATGTTCTGGTCCTGACATTTACTAATGTGTGTCTGAAGCAAGTTACTTAACCTCTCTGTGTCTTGCTGTGCTGTGCTTAGTAGCTCAGTCAATTCCCAGTCTTTGCAGCCCCCATGAATGGTAGCCCACCAGACTCCTCTGTCCAAAGAATTTTCCAGGCAAAAATACTGGAGCAGGTTGCCATTTCCTACTTCAGGGGATGTTCCTGCCCTAAGGATCAAACCCATGTCTCTTGAACCTCCTGCATTGACAGGTGGATTCTTTACCACTGCACCATCTGGAAAGCCCCTCTGTGTCTTCAGTGGATCAATTTTATAAGGATTATTATAAGAGCTTATTTATTTCTCATAAGGATTGAGTGAGTTAGTATGTATGCTGCTGCTGGTGCTGCTAAGTCGCTTCAGTTGTGTCTGACTCTGTGCAACCCCATAGACAGCAGCCCACCAGGCTCCTCTGTCCCTGGGATTCTACAGGCAAGAATAGTGGAGTGGGTTGCCATTTCTTTCTCCAATGCATGCATGCATGCTAAGTCGCTTCAGTCATGTCTGACTCCGTGTGATCCCATGGACAGCAGTCCACCAGGCTCATCTGTTCGCGGGATTCTCTTGACAAGAATACTGGAGTGGGTTGCCATTTCCTTCTCCAGAGTTAGTATGTATAAAGTACTTAAAATAGTTCCTGATACAAAAGTTGAGAAAATGAAAGGAATTTGGGGGGATTTCCTGGTGGTCCAGTGCCTAGGGCTCAGCACTTTCAATGCCAGGACTAGTTCAATCCCTGGTCAGGGAACTAAGATCCTTCATGCTGCATGGTGTGGCCAAAAGTGAATTACTAAAATTTTTAAAAATGAATGATGATTTCACATATACCTGAAACAACACACTTGAATTCTAGGTTTTTTCCATCACAGCTGTTTCCATATAGGCTTCCCCATTTCAATAAATGACACATCTTTTCATTGGTACACCTTTTCTCTTTTATCCCTCTTACCCTATTATCTAAATGGCAAAGTACCTGTGTTAAATACAAATCAAAACACTTCTCTCCACTGTAAACACCCTTCAAGAGTTTCCCATTACACTTTTAATAAATTCAAACACCTACGCATGTCCCAGGTAGTGCAAATAGTAAAGAATCTGCCTTCCAATGCAGGAGACTCAAGGGACATAGGTTTGATCCCTGGGTCAGGAAGATGCCCTGGAGAAGGAAATGGCAATCCACTCCAGTATTTCTTGCCTAGAAAATTCCATGAACAGAGGAGCCTGGCAGGCTACACTCCATGGGCTTGCAAAGAGTCAGACATGACTGAGCACACACGTATACATGTCCCTGCATATTCTGACCTCTTGTACATCCTCTCACACAAATCATACATATACACACTATCATATACACAACATACACACATCACACAAAGATGTCCTCATCAATGGCTGGATCCTTCCAGTACACTGGATTACAAATAAATGTCTCTGAGAGAGGCCGATGAACCCATTGTTCCCATTGTTATTGCCCCAGATTTGTTTCCTCCAAGTCCCTTGCCCCGTGTTGTACATGTGGGCATTATGTTTTCTCAGTTAATGTACGCCTCCCATATCAAACTGCAAGCTTCATTAGGCCAGGGCTTAATTGGTTTATCCACCTTTAGGTATACTAAGCCCTTGGTACAATATAGGCATTTAATGACTATTTCCTGTATGAATGCATGTAAGAATAAACTAGTGAATTCATCCGTTTCTAGTAGCTTATTTCAGAAAAGTTAGTCTGGTTTTTCAGGATCCTTTTTATTATTTATACTTTTATTCAGATAATTCTTCAGGAAAAAATCATGTTGCTACAGTTTATGTAAAGAACAAATTACATTTGAGTCTCATGAGCACCTTAAATTGCCCAATTTTATTATGTTATTTGATTGGGCCATCTTTTGTAGCTCTTAGGGGAACTCAAAGATGGGTTTAGTCATTGTACAATTCAGGTCTTCAAAACCATTACATATATGAATTTTATCTTCTACAACATTTCTGAAAGAATCTTTATTACAGACACATTGGATAGCCTCTTTCAACTTCCATTCTTCCCTCCTTCCAGTTGGAAAAATTGGAATGCAAGAAAAAACAAAACAAAACAAAACTGTCTTTTGGACTCCCTTGCAGCATAATAAATTTTATTATTTAGATGCTTCTATGCTGCTGCTGCTAAGTCACTTCAGTCGTGTCCGACTCTGTGCGACCCCACAGACGGCAGCCCACCAGGCTCCACCGTCCCTGGGATTCTCCAGGCAAGAACACTGGAGTGGGGTGCCATTTCCTTCTCCAATGCATGAAAGTGAAAAGTGAAAGTGAAGTCGCTCAGTCGTGTCCGACCCTCAGCGACCCCATGGACTGCAGCCTACCAGGCTCCTCCATCCATGGGATTTTCCAGGCAAGAGTACTGGAGTGAGGAGACTGGAACAAGGCAGGAATGCTTCTGCAAACAAGGCCACTTTGATGTGAGTAAGTGGCTGAGTCTGGCCTCAACACTTTTAGTATCTAGTCTGTGGGTGTGAAAAGACAGGCCTCAAGGCAACTTTGAAGAACAAAGCAGTTTCCTGGCCAAGTGATAATCCTTGTTGCTCCACAATCCAATATAGTCTCTTGATACCAATTTTTTCTGTCCTTACAACAATTTTTTGTGCATCCAGTTCCCTGTACATAACCCCTACCGCTTGTATTAACTAGAGTGGTATGTATATCTAGCACTTAAGCCTGATACAAACATAAGGAAGATTTTAAGTTTTTACTTCCTTTCTTCTTTGCTTTTTTAAAAATAGTATTTCTTCAGGGTGAAACATATCTCATAACATTATAAAAATATATTGGTGATTTTTTTTCATTTCAATCGGTATTTTTAGAATGACATATTTGGGTTTTTTCACTATGGACGATTTCAAATATATACAAACAAGGAATTATTATACTAAATCCCAATGTATCAGTTATCCAGTTTCAATTCATGGACTAGCAACTTTATATCCTATAAAATCCCACCTATCTTTTCCCTAATAGATCATTAACAAAGTATGATTTACCAGTTTCATGCATTAGAAGCTCTTTTATGAAACAGAACTTAAGCCTTAAATTCATTTGCATCTATATAATAGTAAATATAAATGTAATAAAATAAATTAATAATATAACATATAAATATGCTCTATAATCATACTAATATGAAAGTTAATAGAAATATAAAAATATACTGTGATAAAATCCATATATTAAATAAGCATATAGGCATATTTTACATCTTGCAGATTTGCTACTATTTGGGACTAGAATAATGCTATCAGATGTTCTGCTGTGTTCTTCTATTTTAGGAAGAAATAACATGAATTGCAGCTTTTTAAGATTTTAGGTTATTCTCAATTTCTCTTGTTATCTCTAGAAATTTTTACTATTTTCATAATTAGCTTCAAACTGGCTGTTTTTAAAGCATATTTCTCCCTCATGAAAATATAGTTGGGAGAATTATTAAATTCTGAAAAGAAACATGGGCTTCTCTGGTGGCTCAGACAGTAAAGAATCCACCTGCAATGTGGAAGACCTGGGTTGGGATGATCCCTGGAGGAGGGCATGGCAACCCACTCCAGTATTCTTGCCTGGAGAATCCCCATGGACAGAGGAGACTGGCAGGCTACAGTCCATGCAGTCTCAGAGAGTCGGACACAACTGAGTGACTAAGAACAGCACAGCACAAAAAGAAACATGAGTTGGAGATCAACACTAACGGAATATCTCAGTCTGTCTGTCTCTCATACACACACATACAAACACAATTTTGAGTATGCAGCAGTTGTATTAGTGCTCAGGTGCTCAGTCACGTCTGACTCTTTGTCATCCCATGGACGGTAGCCCACCAGCTCCTCTGTCCATGGAATTTTCTAGGCAAGAATATTGGAGCAGGTTGCCATTTCCTCTTACAGGGCATTTTCTGAACCCAGGGGTTGAACCTGGGTTTCCTGCACTGGCAGGAGGATTCTTTGCCACTAAGCACCTGGGAAGCCATGTGGAAGTTAAGATCTTGCAAACAAATAACTTGTGCATATTTTAATCAGGAATTTGTACTGATTGGTAAAAGCCAATTGTATTTCATGTAATTAAATGTAAAAATGACATATAAGCAAACTGAAAAATGATTCCAGGGACAAGCTTGATTTTTCCACACTTGCTGAGCAGCCCTCTCCAGATATGCTGTGCAGTCTCCCAGTTCAGTCCTTGCTTCAATGGATGAACACTGGCCTTGCAGGTAAGGATACTAGCATAATTAGTTCTCTTGCCAGTGGTGTACAATCTCACTCTGACATAACTGCTGTGCTAATAACACAGGTCTCCTAGGAGCAGAGATGTATCAGATTTTCCCATCACTCTCTGAACAGAAAAGTGTGGTGCCTTTCCCTTCAAAAACAAAATTCAAATCAAAACTACCACCATATACATACCATTGTATTTTGCCGAAAGCATTTTTCAGGATTTTGCTTTTTCACACCTGTGATAAAGACTTTGACAATTCTAATTCAAAACTTTCCTCTGTAAACACTTCAGTAAAACTGATGGCCCAGGTAAAACCATGTTTCTCTTTAGCACTCAATCATATAGTTGTCACAGATACAGCCATCCAAGCAATCAACTCTCAGTATCATCATGTGGTGAGAACTCTGTTTTCCCTTTCTTATGATAATGTTAGGGGAAGTACACTGATTGAAACCACCCACCCTGGCCAGGCACCATAGTAACCATTTGCTTGAGTTGTTTTACAACAGGAGGTTCTGGTAAGGAACAGGGAACTAATAAGGCTCCACCAACCAGAAGAGTTCGGGAAAGGTTAAAAGGAGACAGCACATGTCCAACCATCTCCCAGAATCCTTCTGTCTGGCATCCATCTTGGCTGAACAAGGCATGCACCACCAGGAAGGACTTGATTCAGAATGATTGGCTAAGGACAACCGGGAAACTAATCCCATCACCATAAAACCCGAGACTGCAAGCCATGTGGCAGAGCAGTTCTCCTGGGTTCCCTTACCCTACTGCTCTCCACCTGGGTGCCCTTTCCCAGTAAAATCTCTTGCTTTGTCAGCACGTGTGTCTCCTTGGACAATTCATTTCCAAGTGTTAGACAAGAGCCCAGTTTCGGGCCCTGGAAGGGGTCCCCCTTCCTGCAACAATAAGATGCACATTTCACTAGAAGAATAAAAATGCTTTAAACAAAACAAGATAAATGAATATTCAATAATAAAATTAATATAATAATAATAATTGAAGTTCAAAGTAATTGGCAGCCAAGTCCCCAAATCAGAGAACACATGACTATCTCTTCCTAGATTATTTCATAAGCCAAGCAGTCATGTATTTTACAACATTTTTACCCTACTTATAGCACGATGTAGAGGTTTTCTGTAATTTCTATTTACTACTTATTTACTACTTACTAAGAGTAATCAATGTCTAGTTTGTCATCCTATGATCTCCTTTTTCTCCTTTACCACATTCTTTTCCCAACCAACGCTATTATTTCCTAAGAGAAATCTTCACTAATGGCATCCAGCCCAGTCTACTCTCTCAACACCATGTCCTACCTTGGAGCTCTCTTCAATTTCACCTTCATTTAAGCTTACCTACTGACTCATTTTCAATGGCATTGTTTTCAGCTTATTATCACACAGGGAAGATCAGGAAATCTCATTTGCTTTGTGTTAATATATCTCAGAGGAATTTGTTTGCTACCCCACACACAAAGGCCCTAAGAGATTTGCATTTTAATAGAGGACAATTCTTTCATAATTCAAAGAAATGGAGTTTCTCTAATGGTGGAATTTCAAGCATCACTGACAGTAGTGGAGGAAATATTTGGGGTGAAAATACTTACACCAAACAATAATGGCTGAGACTACTATCTTTTTCACCTAGATTTAAGCTTAACTTGAATAAAAGCAGATATTCATGTTTGAACAAGAGTAAAAGCAGAACTAAATTTAAAGCAAAAATCTACACTGTTGAACACTATTTCTTAATGGAATGCATTATTATCTTTGTGTTCTTCACTTCTCATCTTTGTAAAGTTATACTATGTAGCTCTTCACAGTTTCATTATGTCTTGACAAAGATGGCCTTGAAGTTCTCCTCAGCTTCACTAAACTTAGGCACCTTCTGGTCCTTAGGCTCCTGACCTTTCTTTACTCTCAGGATTTACTTTAGAAAACTTGTAAATTTTTTCTCTGCTTTTTCAAGACATAAATCTTCTTAAAAGCCTTCTTTCAGTTTCACAACCTAGAGTGCTTTTTTCAGAGATGTGGAAGCCACTTCTCTGAAATATAATCATCAAGAAAGATAGTGCTTCCATCTCCAGGTTCTGTAGGAGGGTAGGAACCTAATTCCTTTGGGAGCCTTGCTCCAAGTTGCAGAAGTACTCTCTTGACTTGAAAATAAGAAAAAGTTCACTCTGCTTCTGAGTATGCTCAATCAGCAAACACAGATGGCTTACAATCCTCCCACCCTTTCCCAGCTCTTAAAATCTCTCTTGCTTTGGTTTCAGTGAAACAGACTTCAGAATGATTTCTGGTCTCTCTCTCCTATTGCAATAACTTTAAATAAAGTCCTATCTGTTTAACCTTGTACTAAGAATTTTTTGCTTTGACATCCTGTACATGGACAGATTCAAGTACCTATATTAAATCTGTTTACACTGCCCCAAGATTCCATCATTAATGAGCATCCTGATGTAATCAAAGGAAGCAAAGAAAGTACAATACCTTTTCTTTTCACATCCATGGCAGTTTCCTTCTCAGTTTTCATTTTGACATCTTCTTTTTCTGGCAGTAAAATGAGAAAATTATAAACATCTGTTTGCTAACTCTGCTAAGTCGCTTCAATCATGTCCAACTCTGTGTGACCCCAGAGACGGCAGCCTACCAGGCTCCTTCTGTCCCTGGGATTCTCCAGGCAAGAACACTGGAGTGGGTTGCCATTTTCTTCTCCAGTGCATGAGAGTGAAAAGTGAAAGGGAAGTCGCTCAGTCATGTTCAACTCTTCGCAACCCCATGGAATGCAGCACACGAGGCTCCTCCATCCATAGGATTTTTCCAGGCAAGAGTACTGGAGTGCGGTGCCATTGCCTTCTCCTATTTAAGGGCACATTTTACTGCTATTAACATCCAATTCTTCTTGTATACAGTGATTCTAAATTAGAGTCAATAGTCATGTCAAATATGAGTGAACTAGCACCACTGTAACAGAACAGTAGTTTGGATGTGCTTTCCTTTCAGGGAAGGAACAAGTTTTCACTAAGTCAAAAAAATAATCTCTCATGATTGTACGGATATTAGATAACATTGTTAATTATGATATAATCCAACAGTTTTTTAAAAGGATATTAAAAGGGGTATATTGAATGTTCTCTGGGTTATCAGGCCACCATAAGCATGTCAAAAGTTCAGAAAAGTCTTGAGATCACTTGGGACTTCAGATGCACTATTTGAAAATGCAAATAGTGCATTCAAAAAGAACAAAATAGCAAACCAATCAACTAGTTTCTTTCCCATATATTCAATAATTTGCTCTTTTGACAGACCATTTTATTAAACTAAATTGAAGAGTAATAGTGACATATATGGAGAAGGCAGTGGCACCCCATTTCAGTGCTCTTGCCTGGCAAATCCCATGGATGGAGGCGCCCTGTAGGCTGCAGTCCATGGGGTCGCTAAGAGTCGGACACGACTGAGCGACTTCACTTTCACTTTTCACTTTCATGCATTGGAGAAGGAACTGGCAACCCACTCCACTATTCTTGCCTGGAGAATCCCAGGGACGGGGGAGCCTGGTGGGCTGCTGTCTATGGGGTCGCACAGAGTTGGACACGACTGAGGCGACTTAGCAGCAGCAGCAGCAGCAGTGACATATATATAATGAAGAAAAGTAATGAAGTAGAATTGAGTATCATTACTAAGGAAGGAAAAAAATAATCAGTAACACATTTTAGTGGGGAATGGAATGCAAAAGTAGGAAGTCAAGAAATACCTGGAGTAACAGGCAAATATGGCCTTGGAATATGGAATGAAGCAGGGCAAAGGCTAATAGAGTTTTGCCAAGACAACGCACTGGTCATAACAAACACCTTCTTCCAACAAGAAGAGAAGACTCTACACATGGATATCACCAGATGGTCAACACCGAAATCAGATTGATTACATTCTTTGCACCCAAAGATGAAGAAGCTGTATACAGTCAGAAAAAAACAAGACTGGGAGCTGACTGTGGCTCAGATATAGCTCCTTATTGCCAAATTCATACTTAAGTTGAAGAAAGTAGGGAAAACCACTAGACCATTCAAGTATGACCTAAATCAAGTCCCTTATGAGTATACAGTGGAAGTGAGAAATAGATTTAAGGGCCTAGATCTGATAGAGTGCCTGATGAAGTATGGACATGAGGTTCATGACATTGTATAGGAGACAGGGATCAAGGCCATCCCAGGGAAAAGAAATTCAAAAAAGCAAAATGGCTGTCTGGGGAGACCTTACAAATAGCTGTGAAAGGAAGAGAAGTGAAAAGCAAAGGAGAAAAGGAAAGATACAAGCATCTGAATGCAGAGTTCCAAAGAATAGCAAGAAGAGATAAGAAAGCCTTCCTCAGTGATCAATGAAAAGTAATAAAGGAAAACAACAGAATGGGAAAGACTAGAGATCTCTTCAAGAAAACTGGAGATACCAGGGGAACATTTCATGCAAAGATGGGCTCGATAAAGGACAGAAATGGTATGGACCTAACAGAAGCAGAAGATATTAAGAAGAGGTGGCAAGAACACAGAAGAACTGTACAAAAAAAAGATCTTAATGACCCAGATAATCATGATGGTAGCCAGACATCCTGGAATGTGAAGTCAAGTGGGCCTTAGAAAGCATCACTACAAACAAAATTAGTGGAGGTGATGGAATTCCAGTTGAGCTATTTCAATTCCTGAAAGATGATGCTGTGAAAGTGCTGCACTCAATGTGCCAGCAAATTTGGAAAACTCAGCAGTGGCCACAGGACTGGAAAAGGTCACTTTTCATTCCCAGCCCAAAGAAAGCCAATCCCAAAGAATGCTCAAACTACCACACAATTGCACTCATCTCACACGCTAGTAAAGTAATGCTCAAAATTCTCCAAGCTAGGCTTCAGCAATATGTGAACCACGAACTTCCAGATATTCAAGCTGGTTTTAGAAAAGGCAGAGGAACCAGAGATCAAATTGCCAACGTCCGCTGGATCATGGAAAAAACAAGAGAGTTCCAGAAAAACATCTATTTCTGCTTTATTGACTATGCCAAAGCCTTTGACTATGTGGATCACAATAAACTGTGGAACATTCTTCAAGAGATGGGAATACCAGACCACCTGACCTGCCTCTTGAGAAACCTATATGCAGGTCAGGAAGCAACAGTTAGGACTAGACATGGAACAACAGACTGGTTCCAAATAGGAAAAGGAGTGCATCAAGGCTGTATATTATCACCCTGTTTATTTAACTTATATGCAGAGTATATCATGAGAAATGCTGGGCTGGATGAAGCAAAAGCTAGAATCAAGATTGCCAGGAGAAACACCAATAACCTCAGATATGCAGATGACACCACCCTTATGGCAGAAAGTGAAGAGAAACTAAAAAGCCTCTTGATGAAAGTGAAAGAGGAGAGTGACAAAGTTGGCTTAAAGCTCAACATTCAGAAAACGAATATCATGGCATCTGGTCCCATCACTTCATGAGAAATAGGGAAACAGTGGAAACTTTGTCAGACTTTATTTTTGGAGCTCCAAAATCACTGCAGATGGTGACTGCAGCCATGAAATTAAAAGACGCTTACTCCTTGGAATAAAAGTTATGACCAACCTAGATAGCATATTGAAAAGCAGAGACATTACTTTGCCAACAAAGGTCTGTCTAGTCAAGGCTATGGTTTTTCCAGTGTTCATGTATGGATGAAAGAGTTGGACTGTGAAGAAAGCAGAGAGCCGAAGAATTGATGCTTTTGAACTGTGGTGTTGGAGAATACTCTTGATAGTCCCTTGGACTGCAAGGAGATCCAGCCAGTCCATTCTAAAGGAGATCAGCCCTGGGTGTTCTTTGGAAGGAATGATGCTAAAGCTGAGACACCAGTACTTTGGCCACCTCATGTGAAGAGTTGACTCATTGGAAAAGCCTCTGATGCTGGGAGGGATTGGGGGCAGGAGGAAAAGGGGACAACAGAGGATGAGATGGCTGGATGGCATCACGGACTCGATGGACGAGAGTTTGAGTGAACTCCGAGAGTTGGTGACGGACATGGAGGCCTGGTGTGCTGCCATTCATGGGGTTGCAAAGAGTTGGACATGACTGAGCGACTGAACTGACTGACACATTTTAAGAATGTTTAGGCTTGAATTTTCTTTTAAAAATTATCAATCTCAACTTTATTTGGAATATTTATATTTGTTTAAGAACAATAACTAAAATTGTTAAGGGAATTTTTTTCCTAGAAATAACAGCTTTAACAGTAACATTACAAATGAATACTAATTAAGTTATGTTAGCTTTAAAACTGGAGAAGGCAATTGCAACCCACTCCAGTATTCTTGCCTGGAAAATCCCATGGAAGGAGGATCCTGGTAGGCTGCAGTCCATGGGGTCGCTAAAAGTTGGACATGACTGAGCGACTTCATTTTCAGTTTTCACTTTCATGCATTGGAGAAGGAAATGGCAACCCATTCCAGTATTCTTGCCTGGAGAATCCCAGGGATGGCAGAGTCTGGTGGACTGCCATCGATGGAGTCGCACAGAGTTGGACACGACTGAAGCGATTTAGCAGCAGCAACAGTTTTAAAATTGCTTACCTTTCTTTTTTTGTTTCAGAAGTCACTTTCTTTTCAGCTTTCTTCTTTTCTTCTTCTTTTTCTAGAGAAGAAATTTAAAAATATTCCCTTTAGGAAAATTTAGTACAAAAGGAAAATCAAGTTTTGAATAAAGGATTACTGTTAAAGTTAATTCTGCCTCCAGATAGTTTTGTGACTTTGAGCAAGTGATTTAATCTCACTAAGCCTTATTTTCCTCTTTTGTAAAATAACAGTACTTCCTTTAAAGTTAGATAATGTTTACAAAACATTCTGCACAGTGGCTGGCTCACAGCAAGTGCATGCAATGGTAGGCTGCTAATATTCTTTACAAAAAGTGAAAAAGATAGTTCTGAACCAAACAATTGTTTGTCTAGTGCCTAAAGTAAGATATTAATACTGGAAATTAAAATATAATTTCAGAGGAATGACTTTGCAGGTAGGCTAAAAGAATTACTTTTTGTTTTCATATGTTCAGTCTCCTTAGAAATAATACATTAGGCCACTGTGTATGTGTTAGTCACTCAGTCATGTCTGACTCTTTGCGACCCCATGGACTGTAGCTCACCAGGCTCTTCTGTCCATGGAATTCTCCAGGCAAGGGTACTGGGGTGGGCAGCCGTTCCCTTCTCCAGGGGATCTTTCCAACCCAGGGATTGAACCCAGGTCTCCTGCCTTGTGGGCAAATTCTTCACTGCCTGAGTCACCAGGGAAGCCCACAGTAGGCCATTAATGATATCTATTTTTATTTTACTGTTTTTTAAATCTGCCTCTTGTCAACAGACATTTGGAGTCTGGTGACATTTGTCTGGCAGTGTACTAGGGACATAACTTCCAGTGGCCTTTTTGAGTGGCTCTATCAGTCCGTGTGCTCAGACTGTCTTTTCACCCAGAGGTTGCAGTAAATCCGACTGACATATAGAGTGGTTTGACAGTCTGTGGGGTCTCTAGACTTCTTCATGGGGGATTTCTCTTTCAGAGATCTGAGAAAACCTTGGTTTGAGGGGCAAAAGGAAACTCAAATGGTGGCCAGTGATAGCCATGTAACAACTAGACATCCCTGGACACTTTTCTGGTAAGTGCTCTCATTTCAAACGACAAAGTCATGTAGAAGTACACAGCTGTTAAAATGGAATATTCAGTACTTGTAGGTGTGAGGCAGCTATAAGTACAGTTAATGTCGGAAACTGATTCTTATCTTCAGTTAGCAGTGCAATTTACCTTATATTTGAAATACCTTTCTGTTTGTAATTTATCTCCTCAAGTATAAATTCCAGGCATTCAAAGATTTTTATTACCCAGACCTCTTACGAGATTGTTACTATGCTGAAGAAATTCAATGTGTAGTTCTAGTATGAATGCTTAAGTTGCCTACTAATGACTGCATCTTATTAAATACAGGAATTAATTCATTCCCTTAGGTATAGAGATTTTTTACCTACAAGATCAAACACAACCCTTTCTTTCAGTGTCAGACGTATAATTTATAAAGAACCTCTTTTCATGACTCTTAGAGATAAGTTAGTGTGGTAAGGAGAAATATATTCACACTCTGTCTAAATGTATCTACCGTATACCATTACAGCTCATCTAATCAGAAGTAGAAAGTCAAGAAGTCAGATTTTGATAGTTCTAGAGTCAGAAATAAACCAAGTGAATTCTACTTTGCTTTTTCCTAAAGGTTTATCCATATTAAATATGTAAATCATGTTCAAAATTCTGAATAAATATACTTTTGATTTAAGTATCAGTACTTTCAGCTTCTCTGGGGGAAATTTTATGTTGCAGGAAATTTTCCATCTTATCTAAATAGATACATATGCCAGACAATTGAATTGGCATTTGCTAATAAACATTACCATCGGATACCACGTGTCAGAAAAGGAGTTAATTAGCACACAAACCAACTGTAAATATTTCATAGCCTATCTTAAAAATCAATGCCATAGTCATGATAAGATCACAATTTAGTATCCAACTTAGTATCTGAGTTTCTAAGTTTCATAATGTAGATGAAGAAATATTTTCTTAAAAAGTTCATGACAATTAGTTCATCTTATATTAAACTTGGGAATGAAAGTAGGTATTTGAGGCCATAAGATGGAAGACATTCTTTTCATTTTTTTTTAAGAGAATTACCTTGTGTAATAAATTCTACCCTTTATATTAATATAGCTGGGATTTTATTGTGGTGATACAGTATCCTTGCTTTAGTTCAAATTGATTAATACTTCCATTATACACTCTTCCTATGATTATGGCCATACACTGAAAGAGTCATGAATAAGAACAGAAATCCACAAAAAGCAGGTATAAATAATGCACTTTAATAACATTTTTATGAATTAGACCTTTAAGCTGTCATTATGGGACTTACTTTATTCATGGTTAATTTATTTAAAATATCAACTTCTGAAGATCCCTGCATTTCTACCATCTATTCTCTATGTGATCTGGCAGCAGAGAAATTAAGTTTTTCATTTATAAAAGGTACAACAATTTAATTATCTCCTTCTTGGATATAAAAGTAATCCATGTTTCTTATATGAAGACTCTCCTTCCCTTGACATTTTTCTCCTTCAGTAGTCAACAATACTCCTTTCTTTCCACCTGACTATGCACCCACATATCCAATTTCCTCCTCATGCTCTCCTCCAATTTGTTTGCTGTTTTGTTAGTAGCAGCTAGAGAAGAGTTAGGACATTTTATATCATAGATTCTCAGAGGGTTCGCAATTAAGTGTGTCCATAGAGTGTGAACTTATCAGTATAGTGCCTTTCTCTGAGAAAGTGTCATAGGCTGGGAAATGATGGCTCTATCTGGTAGGGATCACAGGGAACACTGGCTGAGAGAGAAATCCTCTCCACAATAAGCAGCTCTGAGCCACAAATATGTTATTAGCTTCTGCATAAATTAACATCAGATGAAAGAAAAATTAAATGACTTACTTTTTACTTCCTAAGCTCTTACAATGGGCTTTTCTCTTGCTTTTAAATGTTTTTATGCCATCTCGAAGCCAGAGAATGCACAATAGTTAATTATAATTGTAAAGCTTTTGAAGATGCCTGTTCCTAGCAAAACGAGCAAACACATGCAAATGCTTCATTTTCATCTTATGTTTTGTTCTTCCCCCTCATGCCTTTCTTGTGTAGAGATTATCCAAAATTTACATGCTTTTGTAACTCTCTGTGGCCAGGATTGATGTATTCTTGGTGCCAGTTAAGTAAATAAGGACGTGCTTCTTTCATAACAATGCATTCCAACACACCTCGTCACTGTCACCTTGTTTCTTTAGAGTGGCAGAGGTTGACCTGGAGCCCTAGTCACAGTACATCATGGAAAACGTCACAGAAACAGATAAGTTCAATTACACCAATGACTATCAGAGCTTTCCATTGTTATCTACAGAGAGGAATGAAACAAGAGGCAATGCGAGGGCGCTAGCACAGGTGACTTGGGTCTGAATTCTGTCTCTGACCCCTTCTGATTGTAACATTGCAATGTGCTGTGACACACTGAATTTCATTTACCTCACTTGAAAAATGGAACTAGTAAAATCTACCTTGCCAACTTATTGTGAAGAAACTGAGCCAAACTGCTTGGACAAGAGTGGACGTTCCAAAAGAATAATGATAGCATATATTACTATATTTTTGAAACAATCAAAATCTGACTACATAAAATCTTCAGTTTTTCTAAGTGTGACATTTGTTGATCTGAGTAAATGCACATTAATTCTTATTTTTCTGTGTTGAGGGAGGCTATATCAGGACTATTATATATTGTGAAACGTTAAGAAAAATAGAATTAACATGTTATGAAGGGGCATTGTGTTGGAATGAAGAAGTGGATTTCAGTTATTCTATAAATAGTAGTTTCTGCATAATGCAACTGTAAGCAAATCTTCTGTCTTCAACCACAAAAGGCAGAGGGAATGAGTAGAATATACTCGTCTCTCTTCACTTGTCTACTACTTTATTCCTCCAAAGGAAGTATGTCTCATCTTACATCTATTTCCTAATTTTTCTGAGAACAGTTAACTTAAAAAGCTTTCAATTTGTAAATAGCTGCTTATGTTCTCCGATTGCTATGGCTTAAAATATTTGAAGGCTAGAGAAAAGTCCATTTTTAAGTCTTAATGAATATGTTTATGCTTATATGTATGCATTATATATGAATACATATAAAAGTCATATGATAATAGGGGTCAGAAAAATTACAAATCTAGGTTTAGAGGATTAGAGTATGAGGGAATGGGAAGTGGCTTTTTTTTTTTTTTTTTGACAAGGAACAGGGTTATACCTTTTTGAATGAGCACCATTTGAAAAGATGCTTGAACAAAAGTAGGCTCCTAGGAAGAATCTTCCTGCAGAGGAAACATATGTGCCAAGACCTTCAAAGAGGAGCATTCTAGCTATATTCAAAGAAGAGCATGGAGACCACAGTGACTGAAGCAGCAGATGTAGGAGGAGAACGGGAAGAGAAATAGTCAGAGATGTAGCTGAGACAATCACGTCGAATCTTGTTCACAATAAGAATTTTCCATTTTATTGTGAGTAAGGTAGGAAGTCACTGACAGGTTTCAAGCAGAGTAACTGTATTGTGATGAATTATGTTTTAAGAGGAATTTTGGCTGCTGCTGAGTGGTGGGTGTCAAGTGCCCCACTAGATTGTGTGACCATGTTGCAATGAAGACTAAGAAAGTAAAAGGATTCAGTAATAATACTCTTCTTTATGATTTCCTTTTTTCTTTTCCCCCAAAAATTGCCTTCAAATTTTATCTGGGACTCTTGAAGGAATGCAACATTATAGACACATGGTGGGAGTACCTCTCTTTACATTGTAATTAGGTTACTGTAATAGCAAAACTCTTCACTTGCCTTATATGGAGTAAACTAAACTGGCTTTTCAGAACCTGAATCCAGTCTTTCCCTTGACTTTTCCTTTAGTGAATGCTGAATTTTTCCTAGAAGTCAGTTTTTCTCATTATCAGCTACCAACAACAATTCACAACCAGAAATTCTAGAGCATTTTCCAGTGACTGCCCAGAGTCTTTACATAAATAGTTGGTTTATGTCAACAAATCAACAAATGATCAGGTAACCTTGAGTCAAACCCTTTGCCAGGGTTTGAATTTTAAACTGTTCCTTCGAGGAATTTTGAGTATGATACTAACAAGGGATAAAGTTTACAGTTACAACATGGATTTAGGGGCATTATGGGTGGATACAGGGTGGCTCAGATTGTAAAAAAATCTGCCTGCAATGTGGGAGACCTGGGTTCAATCCCTGGGTCAGGAAGATACCCTGGAGAAGGGAATGGCTAACCACTCCAGTATTCTTGCCTGGAAAATTCCACGGACAGAGGATCCTGGTGGGCTATAGTCCAAGGGATTGCAAAGAGTTGGACCTGACTGAGAGACTAACACTTCACTTTCATTAAGGCACGAAGTTTGCTTCAGTTCAGTTCAGTCATTCAGCTCTGTCTGACTCTTTGCGACCCCATGGACTGCAGCAAACCAGGCTTCCCTGTTCATCACCAACTCCCAAAGTCCACCCAAACCCATGTCCATTGATTTGGTGATGCCATCCAGCCATCTCATCCTCTGTCGTCCCCTTCTCTCCTGCCTTCAATCTTTCCCAGCATCGGGGTCTTTCCAAATGAGTCAGCTCTTTGCATCAGGTGGCCAAAATATTGGAGTTTCATCTTCAGCATCAGTCCTTCCAATGAATATTCAAGGCTGATTTCCTTTAGGATGAACTGGTTGGATCTTCTTGCAGTCCAAGGGACTCTCAAGAGTCTTCTCCAACACCACAGTTCAAAAGCATCAATTCTTTGGCACTCAGCTTTCTTCACAGTCCAACTCTCACATCCATACATGACTACTGGAAAAACCATAGCCTTGACTAGATGGACCTTTTTTGGCAAAGTAGTATTTCTGCTTTTTAATACACTGTCTAGGTTGGTCATAACTTTTCTTCCAAGGAGCGATTATCTTTTAATTTCATGGCTGCAATCACCATCCGCAGTGATTTTGAAGCCCAGAAAAACAGTCAGCCACTGTTTCCACTGTTTCCCCATCTATTTGCCATGAAGTGATGGGACTGGATGCCATGATCTTAGTTTTCTGAATGTTGAGCTTTAAGCCAACTTTTTCACTCTCCTCTTTCACTTTCATCAAGAGGGTTCTTTAGTTCTGCTTCACTTTCTGCCATAAGGGTGGTGTCATCTGCATATCTGAGGTTATTGATATTTCTCCTGGCAATCTTTTTTTTTTTTTTTCTCCTGGCAATCTTGATTCCAGTTTGTGCTTCATCCAGTCCAGTATTTCTCATGATGTACTCCGCATATAAGGGAGGCAGCAGAGGCCCAAATCCAAGAGTACCATGTGAAAGTGCGAAAGATGCTCCTGGGACAATGGTATGTGAATTCTGAGATGAGTATGCAAGAGTTACTCTCAATGCCAGCCGAAGGAGGTGCCTGCTGAGTGCCTACTCCTGTCCAGTAGGTAAAGGCTGACAACTCTTTGTGAAATAGTACCATTCATGAGGTAGATGTCCAAAGGAATCCAGAGCTAATAAGTGTAAATCCAAACATTTTCAAGATACCAGATTATGTACACTTCTTTACGCTTCAATAGATTGTGGAAACGTGTTCTTCATGTTGCAAGGAAGAGGGAAGAGCAAATTCTGACTCCATGATGGATGTTACTTTGATTTTAACCTTTGCTTTTTGTTGCTTTTATTATTGTAGTCATATGTAATGCCCTGTCTCAGGGAATTCTACCCCTCTGCCTGATTATTAAACTAAAAGTGCCTGTGTTCAGTCTTTGTTCAGCTCATAGGAAGATAATCTGACCCTGTTATTGTTGTTCAGGTGCTAAGTCCTGTTGGACGTTTTGCGATTTCATGGACTCCAGCATGCCAGACTTCTCTATCCTCCACTATCTCTCAGAGTTTGCTGAAACTCATTTCCATTGAGTCAGTGATGCCATTAATCATCTCATTCCTTGCTGACCCTTCTTTTGCTTTCAATCTTTCTCAGCATCAGGGTCTTTTCCAATGAGTTGGTTCTACCCATCACGTGGCCAAAGTATTGGAACTTCAGCATCAGTCCTTCCAATGAGTATTCAGGGTGGATTTCCTTTAGGATTGACTGGTTTGATCTCCTTGCTGTCCAAAGGACTCTCAAGACTCTTCTCCAGCACCATAATTCAAAAGTATCAATTCTTAGGTGCTTAGTCTTCTTTATGGTCCAACTCTCATATCAGTACATGACTACTGGAAAAACCATAGCTTTGACTATATGGATCTCTGTTGGCAAAGTGATATCTCTGGTTTTTAATATGCTGTCTGACCCTGCTCACCTGTGAATGGCTTCAAGAGTAAAGAGGTTATCACATCCCCTCCCTGAGGTTGGCCATTCCAGGAGATATTTGCAAGATAATGGCCTTTTACTTTACTTCCTCAACTTCTCTCGCTCTCTGTTCTATAAAAGAACCTAGCATCCAGACCTTGACAAGATGGTTATTTTGAGACATTAGTCTGCTATCTTCTCAATCAGCTGGCTTTCTGAATAAAGTTGTATTCCTTGCCTCAGTATCTTGTCTCTCAGGTATATTGGCTTGTTTTGTGGTGAGCAGAGTGTGCTTGGACTGGGTAATATAAATAGTTATTTTATGTGATCAGAACAAGGCCAAAATATTGTGTTAGTTTGGTTTAATGAAACTGATTTTAAAGTGATATAAAATTACACTGTGGTAGAATACTATAACAGAATACAGCACATGACCTTATATGTGTTAGAATATATACTTAGTTCTCAGATGAAAGTCTACATATCCTTTATGGGATAAAACAGGCTCAGGAAAGACGAGTAACTTGCCCAAATTTGCAAATCATGTAAGTGACACAACAAGGATTTAAAACTAAGGATCACTGAAAACTCTGTTCTTTCCCCTACAATATGGAATATGAGGTTTGCCATAGACTTACTCTAACAAAAAATTACAAACGAACTAAGGTGTAGGCAGAAAAGAAGTGCCAGCTTCTAACCTATCTTTGTGAAACTTGTCTTTCAGGTCTCTCACATCCAAAGTTTTCTGACATAATGGCAATTTTTTTTTTGTTTCTGAATTTAGTATGCAAAAGAGAATGCAAAGGGAAAGATTATTTGATATATTTCAAATTGCAAAAAAGTTTGTTAATTAAAATTCACATTTGAAATGGATAGATTGTGCCCAAACCTTTCAAAAATGAAAAAAAAAACTTTATAAACAATAAAACAATTGCATTATTTTTGAATGGATTATGTTTATATAGATAAAGATGGCCACATCTGTTCTTTTTCCTTCTGGTATTTATTTTTCCTCTCAATGCTTTTACATTCTAGGAAGCAAATGCTCAATTAAAGTTTACTGAGTCTTAGACTCAAGTGAGAAGCTCTCCATCCACACACTCTTCTCTGAATAGCTTCAAAGAGAGTATTTTGCATTTTCTTTTTTGTTCTTTTTTATTTTATTTATTTATTTTCTTGGTTACAATTATTTGAAGTTTATCTAAAAACTTTTTAACCCTTTTAAAATGTAGTTTTTATGCAGAATCATTGCTTGCTGAAGATGTTTTAGTATAAATTTTCTAATGTATCTTTCTACAAGGGTAAGGAAAATATAAATATAAGATTCATTTCTAGTAACTGTCAATTTTCAAAATCATATTATTTACATATAATTACCTTTTCCATATTTTTATCTATATACATTTCCTACATTTGTCTGCAGCTGGAAATGAATTGCAAAAGTACTTTGTTGCATTTAAAATTTCAAAAATACCTAAAAACATCAGAGAATTGAGTTTTTCCTGTATGTGACTAAATTATTGATATTTAAGAAAAAAGTTGGATATCATTTAAAATCAAAATATAAATTACTCTAAAGTATTATTTCAAAGATATGGCTATTTTTATAACAGATCCTTGAGAATTTAGGGCTTCAGTTACTAAATAAATTAGAAAGACTAATAGTTATTTTGAAATAAAATTTGACCGTAACATTAGCAAAAGTTACCGGTATATTGGGCACATTTATAAGAGTGATTTTTAATTGAAGCCTTTTAATTATTGACATTAAGCTTAATGCATGAAAGTGATAGTCGATCAGTCATGTCCGACTCTTTGCAACCCCACGGACATCCATGGAATTCTCTAGGCCAGAATACTGGAGTGGGTAGCTTTTCCCTTCTCCAGTGGATCTTCCCAACCCAGGGATCAAACCCAGATCTGCCTCATTGCAGCTGAGCATTTGCAGCTGCCTCATTTACCAGCTGAGCCACAAGGGAAGCCCAAGAATACTGGAGTGGGTTACCTATCCCTTCTCCAGCAGATCTTCCTGACGCAGGAATTGAACCGGAGTCTCCTGCATTGCAGGTGGACTCTTTACCAACTGAGCTATCAGGGAATCCCAAGCTTAATACATATCAATATTTATAAAGGAAATAAATGCCCCTTCAACGAATACAACTTTTCTAGTTGTTAATTGTTTTAATATATGGAATTCAACTTTATTTCAAATGATAGACCACATAAGTTTTATCATCGTTCATAAATTATACCAAACCATCAATGCAATTTTGGTCTTCTTCCTAATATAAGGAAGGTCTAGTCTAGTAGATCAAAATTTTTTACACAAAATTCTTACATAATTTAAGCGAGTATCTGTCACCATTTATCATGTGAACAATTGCCAAGACTCCTTACTCCATTTGGGTAAAACAGACCTGGCTTTAACAGTGCTGTCACTTTTCCCATCAGTACTACAGAGAAAGAATAATCTCAATGGGGATTCTAAGAAGTTTATAAAACAGAAAGAAACATTTAGGTTAAGCTGAAACAAATAGCAAATAAATGTTTTATGATGAAAAAATGGTACTTATAAATTAGAGCATTGGAGGGACCTGGCTCTTTCTTGTAAAATGCTTTCTGAAAGAAATCTGCTGGCACAAGAAGGTTCCAATTAAAATTTCATAATAAGGAAGCTATAAAAATCACATTCACTCTTATTCGCAAAACTTCTCATCCCTAATTTTCTCTTTGGTCAAAATACAGGGGAAAAAACCTAATTCTTAATATCAGCATGAAAGTTATGAAAGATCTCTGAGCCAAAAAGCTGGGCTTCATCAACAGAAAGCCCCTTACTCTTCCCTGATTCTTGGTTGTCATTTCTTGATTTTTAAATTTTTTATTCTGTGGATCTCCAGAATAAAAATATTGCTACTAGACTGTCAAATCAGATGACGTTCCTTGCTATATTGTCAGATGTATAGGGGAAGAAAAACACAACTTCTTTATCTTATTATGGGTAAAATTAATGATTTTCACAAAGAGCATTTTTAGTCAATAATGGGAAATCAAGACTATTATAACAAGATAGAAAGTTTCAACTCTGGAGATGCAAGTTTCTTAAAAATATTTAGTGTGTACTAAAAGACAAATGTAAGGAACATATTAAAAAGCAGAGATATCACTTTGCCTGCAAAGGTCCATATAGTCAAAGCTATGGTTTTTCTAGTAGCCATGTATGGATGTGAGAGTTAGACCATATAGAAGGCTGAGTGCCCAAGAATTGATGTTTTCAAACTGGTGCTGGAGAAGACTCTTGACAATCCCTTGGGCAGCAAGCAATTCAAACCAGTCAATTCTAAAGGACACCAACTCTGAATACTCACTGGAAGGACGGATGCTAAAACTGAAGCTGCAATGCTTTGGCCACCTGATGGTGAAGTGCCAACTCATTGGAAAACACCCTGATACTGGGAAAGACTGAGAGCAGGAAGAGAATGGAAGTGGCGGAGGATGAAATGGTCGGATAGCATCATCCACTCAATGGACATGAGTTTGAGCAAATTTCAGGGGACAGTGAATGACAGGGAAGCCTGGCATACTGCAGTCCACGGGGTTGCAAAGAGTCGGACAACTGAGAGACTGAACAACAACAAAAAATGCAGATTTGTATTTCATGAAAGTGAAAGTGAAGTCACTCAGTCATGTCCGACTCTTTGCAACCCCATGCACTATAGCCAGCCAGACTCTTCCGTTCATAGTATTTTCCAGGCAAGAATACTGGAGTGGTTGCTATTTCCTTTTCCAGAGGATCTTCCCAAACCAGGGATTGAATCCAGGTCTCCTGCATGGCAGGCAGACTCCTTACCATCTGAGCCACTAGGCTATGATATTTCATATATGGGACATGTCCTTACGTTTCCTTTTTCTTGACACTCTTCCACCTATTTGTTTTTTGTGTTTCTATTTTTCCCCCTTAATTTAGTCAAGTCAGTTGTTAAGGCTTACCTACTCTTCCATGATACTAAGCTGAATTATATTTGTTCCAGCATATTAACTCCACATAACTGTGTTACCTCAAGCCTAGCCCTGTACAGTGCTGCAATCAAAAGAAATGGCAGTTTAAAATTCAAAGAAGAGTTGAAGACATATTTAAATCTTTCCTGAGGTCTCTCAAAATAGCTAATGTTGTATGACCCAAAGCAAAACGTTCTAAAGGTTCTCTCCTTACTGGATTCCCCAATCATCTCTCATCATAGCAGCTCTTCCAAAAACCTTCTCTTTCTGGAAGTGGAAGTGTTAGTCGCTCAGTCATGTTCGACTCTATGGGACCCCATGGACCACAGCCTGCCAGGCTTCTCTGTCTATGGAATTTACCAGGCAAGAATACTGGAGTGGGTTGCCATTTTCTTCTCTAGGGGATCTTCCCAACTCAGGGATCGAACTCAGGCCTTCTGCATTGAGGGCAGATTCTCTACCATCTGAACCACCAGGGAAGCCTCTCTTTCTGGAAAGCACACTAAAAACTTACTCCAGCCCATCCTGACTCTCCTATTCCCTTCTCAAGCTCTTTTCTCACTGTCCAAATCTTACGTTTTCTTCTGGGGACTATCCCTTGTTCAAACAGGAATTAATTTAATTATTTGAGCTTCTTTCAAAAATTTTTTTTTTTTTTTTTTGCTCAGCCATATCCTGAGTCCAAAGTATAGTATAAGCACTCAGGAGCTGACCAGGCATATCTTAACATATTCCTTCGGCATTAAGGTAGTGGGGAAAAGCTATGAATACGTGTGTTAATATTTGTGTCCTCATCACACATGTAAGAAAGAATAATTTAAAAAAATTTTTACAAATAATTGAAAGGTGAAAGTTGAATTCAGTCTGTAGTTCAGTGACTAGTGTACCAAAGTTTATTTCTTAGTCTTGGTAGGTGAATCATGGTTATATAAAATGAAAGCATTAGAGGAAAAATATATTAGAAATCTGTATATTATCTTTACAATTATTCTGTTAATCTAAAATCATCTGAAAATAAAGAGTTTAAAAACAACAAAATGTTGGAAAAATTTTAAGACTGAAATAGATGATTCATTTTCCCCTCAGAAGTAGGGATTAGCCCTTGTGTAACACAAAGGAAATTAAATAAATGTGTAGGGAGGAAAATGAATGAAATAAAAGCCTCAAGCATGATAAAGTTGTGGAGATGAAACAGAATTTTAAGATTATTATGTTGAAAATAAAACTTTTTAAATGAGGAAGCTGAGTCATTTCAGACAGTTTAAGAAACTAATATGAACTAGGGGATCTTTAGTTCAGACTCCTGATTGCTATACCCTCATTTATGGGTAGGGTATAGCAGTAGATCACCATGATCCTCTAATCAACAAATCTAAAGGACCCTGGCCAATTTTTGTCATATCCATCTCTCTGGGGCTCTTGGCTTTGTTGCACCCTTTCTTTTATCATTATTTTTTCATATTTGGCTTTGTAGTCTGTCTTCTGCTGATGTTTTTGATGGTTAATTTTATGTGATGACATTTGGTATGGTTCATTTTGACTAGGCCATAGTAACAGTTACTTGGTCAAAACCATTCTAATTGTTACCCTAAGGTATTTTTTAGATGTGATTAATATTTAAATCAGTAGACTTTGAGTAAAGTAGATTGCCAATCAGTTGAAGGCATTAAGAGAAAAGACTGACATTTTCTAAGGAAGAAGGAATTCTGCCTCTAGTCTGCCTTTGGACTTGAGAAAATAATATTAACTCTTCCCGGGCATGCCCGATGGACTTCAGACTTAGCAGCACCCCAAATCACATGATCGCATGAACCAATTCATTAGAATAACTGTCTATTTCTTCCTTCTCCCAGCCCCACTGGGGGGTGTGTGTGTGTGTGTGTGTGTGTGTGTGTGTGTGTAGGGGGGCAGTTGTGTGTGTGCATATATATTGTATAGGCTCTATTTCTCTGGAGAACTCCAAGACAATGTTATTTCCACATTTTCCTTCTTGGATGCCCTAAACCTCACTCAGACTCATGACTGGCCTGCTATTTAGTTATATTCAAAACGAAAATATGTATGACAGGATATTTTTAAGATCTCTTATTCCTTGGGAGCTCAATAAGTATTACTGGGAACAGTAATGCTTCTCCAATCACAAATTATGAGCATCAATGAGGTTAATAATAATTAAACAGTTTTCTAATAAGAATTTCATAGTTCTTTTTAATATAATTGTATACATTAAAGTGAAGTGAAGTAAAAGTCACTCAGTCATGTCTGACTCTTTGCTACCCCATGGACTGTACAGTCCAAGGAATTCTCCAGGCCAGAATACTGGAGTAGGTAGCCTTTCCCTTCTCCAAGGGATCTTCCCAACCCAGGGATTGAACCCAGGTCTCCCATTTTGCAGGCAGATTCTTTACCAGCTGACCCACAAGGGAAGCCCAATTGTATACATTAAGACTGTTCAAAAATGAAACGTAACATATTATGCAGACTCAAAGCATTACACTATGAATTCTTTTTCACCAAGAATAACATAGAACTAGAATTCCCCACTACAAGTTTCCGGAAATGCTATGCTCAGATTAAGTTTATGACTTCAGTGTCTGTAGCTCTCTCATTTGTGAACTCCAGACTCCTAGCTTCAGTTGTCTGCTGGAGATGGCCACTTATGTGAATCCCTCTTAACATGCTGCTCAACACATGGCAGAGTCTTCATTTTCTCTCCAGGTCCAATATCCACCCTCACCTTTATGGACTGTGTTAACCAAGAATTAATACAACCTCTGGATTCAGGTTAGTTTGGCCAATAGGAACAATATCAAGAGATAATAGAGCAGAAAAAAAAAAAAGAGATAGTTGAATATTTATTCTCCAACTACCTCCCTGGCTCACTGAGAATATTATATACATAATTTTACAAATTGTTGATGATATATTCTTCTACTAAAGGACATAGTTCTGGCTGGGCATATCTCTCTTAGATTTAATGTTTGGGGATTTGTAAACCTCTCTATTTTCCATGACTTCTCGGGCCTAGGACTGATAAAGCCATCCTGAGTTGGTTAGGCTTGGGGTGCTTCACCATAACTCTGCTAAAACCTTTATAAACACTACATTCATTAAACACTCTTAATCATCCATTTTGAATGTTCCAGGGACCCTGATGCACTAAGCAAGTCTGAAACTGAACGCATTATCGTCTCCCCAAACCTGTTCTTATTCTTAAGTGCCATTCATTTACCCAGGTCAGATAAGACTTTAGCAATTATGCTCAGCCCTAACTTTTAATTGCTAGCTCTAGATAATAGAATAGACTGATCCTGGGCATGAGACATCTGAATTCCAATTCCAATTATGCCATTGTTAGGATGGCGTTATCTTAGGCAATTTATTTGATTCCTCTGATCTTCTCTTGAAATGATATAAATCATATTCACTGTTTGAAACTGTTTTGAGGGTTCAGTGTGATTGTTTATAACAAAAGTAGCATGATTTTTCCTCATAAACAGTAGTCTCCTACATTTTTCTTACCTCTAAACCTCCAAGCTCTACCCTTCGTCATCCACCCTTACTATCGCTGACTCCTTGCTGACTCATCACCTTACTTATCCCTGACTCAGTAATCTAAAATGCAAATCTAATTGGACTACTCCTCTGCTCAGTTGTTTAGCAGGCTCCTGCAGTCTATGGGCAGCGGGGGTGGGGGGGAGGCGGGGTAATTGATTCAGTTTTGTGTACAAAATTCTTCAGGATATGACCAGAGTCCTATATTAAGAAATTTTATAGAGTTTCACAATTGCTGACTAATGACATTAATGCAATTACCATATTAACTTCTACAGATATCAATAAAAATCTACCATGAAAATTAATTATTTACTATATGTACAAATTTGCTGATTAAAAAAATAATGATAATAGTAACTAATAGCTAAGTACCTAAGTGTGCTAAGTTGCTATATACATTATTTCAAGCAGTCCTCATAGCAACTTTCTAAGTAAAAGAGGCCCCAAAAGTAGTATGGTTTACCTATGTTATCAAAATTTACAACTAGAGGTCAATTCTATTAAAAACTGCACAAAGATATGAGTTAAGTTCATCTCAAAACAAAGGAAAATATTGTACTGCCCAAAAGTTCAACAAGATTTACTGTGTCATAGAGTTAATGGAATGAGAACCTGGGCCAAATTTCTATTTTATTATTTTATGCTTTTTGCTTCTCAGGATATATCTCAATGAAGAGCAAAGATGATAAAGTTCCCAGTTTAATAGAACTGTAAATAAAATGTTACTAGCTCCTGTAGAACATTGTCCTCGAATGCATCCTACGGTAAGAAATTATCTCATAATAAGTTTCTTATATTGCTCCTTTCTCCTCCATACAAATACTACCAACTTACTCTTTATGGCCCAATGCAAGTCTTGTGATTTGACCACATAGCCTTGCCTCAATCATATTTCATCTTCCTCTTAACTTTCACAGCCTTTATGACCTGTACAATTCACTTTTGAACTTCAGAAAATAATGCTTCATAGTATTATCCATTTCATGGGGACATGCCTGGTTGCCCCAAGTTTGACATCTGTATCCAGACCATGGTCACATCCTTATACATCTACAGATCAGATCAGATCAGATCAGTCGCTCAGTCATGTCTGACTCTTTGCAACCCCATGAACTGCAACACACAAGGCCTCCCTGTCCATCACCAACTCCCGGAGGTCACTCAGACTCACATCCATCGAGTCAGTGATGCCATCCAGCCATCTCATCCTCTGTCATCCCCTTCTCCTCCTGCCCCTAATCCCTCCCAGCATCAGAGTCTTCTCCAATGAGTCAACTCTTCGCATGAGGTGGCCAAAATACTCGAGTTTCAGCTTTAGCATGATTCCTTCCAAAGAAATTCCAGGAACTATTTAAATCTGGGCCAAGCCATGGAATCTTCACTCTGCTCTTAATTCAGCTTACTATCAATCCACCAGCCTGAAAAAAATAAGCTTGAGATCTCTCCATGTGAAAGCAGAAAATTATCTCTGAGATTATTTAAGTTCAGTCTCCACAGTTGACAATAGAAGAAATGGAGGCCCTAAAAAGTCAACCTATTTGTCAAAGATAATACAACTGACTAGTGTAAAAGCTGCAATTGGAAGCTGGGACTTTAGTCTTCTCTTGAGAGTTCTCTTGCCCACTTTTGTGTGATTGCATTTATAATATTATTCACAACTGCCGTACTAAGTTAGTACCAGTTATATGTTTATTCAAGAAGATAGGGTATGTAGTAGTAGCTCACCATACTTTATTTGGTTCCATTACTGCAAATTAGGTCTGTAATGCAATATTAAAAGTAATTTAAGTATAAGATATATACCTTTCCACATCTTTGCCAGAATAGATACAGTGTGGCCAGTTTACATTAAATGTCCAGTAATCAATCACATGTGGATTGAAGTCTTTAATTCTTCAGAGATCATTGAGAACATAAAACATGATTTTTGGTAGTGGTGGAGGGGGTTATGTTGAATAGGAGGAGAGAAAATAATATCCAGCAATGTTGATTAAAGAATCAGTTTAGTTCAGTCGCTCAGTCACATCCGACTCTTTGTGACCCCATGGACTGCAGCACGTCAGGCCTCCCTGTCCATCACCAACTTCCTAGAGTTTACTCAAACTCATGTCCATTGAGTCAGTGATGCCGTCCAACCATCTCATTCTCTGTCATCCCCTTCTCCTCCTGCCTTCAATCTTTGCCAGCATCAGGGTCTTTTCAAATGAGTCAGTTCTTCACATCAGGTGGCCATAGTATTGGAGTTTCAGCTTCAGCATCAGACCTTCTAATGAATATTCAGGACTGATTTCCTTTAGGATGGATGGGTTGGATCTTCTTGCAGTCCAAAGGACTTTCAAGAATCTTCTCCAACACCACAGTTGAAAAACTTCAATTCTTCAGTGCTCAGCTTTCTTTATAGTGAAACTCTCACATCCATACATGACTACTGGAAAAACTATGGCTTTGACTAGATTGACCTTTGTAGGCAAAATAATATCTCTGCTTTTTAATATGCTGTCTAGGTTGGTCAGAACTTTTCTTCCAAACAGCAAGTGTCTTTTTATTTCATGGCTGCAGTCACCATCTGCAGTGATTTTGGAGCCCAAAAATATAAAGTCTGTCACTGCTTCCTCAGCGGAAACAGTGGAAACAGTGATTAAAGAATAATAGGATCATATCCAGCAACTGTATTAATATTAAGATTTAATGAAGGAGATTTTTTTGATGCTTGGAAGAGGATGGAAAATGTTGCTTGAAGCTCTTTTGTTTCATCACTGAGGACTCTCTTCTAGAGCAGTCGGACTAATCTCTCCTAAGAAAAACGGCTCTGGCAAATATGATAAATGGGCTCTCATGTTAAGGTTTAAAAACACCTTTGATGTTAATATAATAAGGAACCATTTGGTGAAGTAGGTGAGGTACTCACATAGACCTGTCCCACTTGTGGAATGTATGGGTCACTACAGTGGCTTGAACTCAACAAGCCTTTCAGCAGCAATGAGAGCTTACAGTAGATAGAAAAACTAATTCATTGCAAAATTTAACACTGTTTGAAAAATCATAAGAATTAATACTATATTGAGCGTAGTTTTCTGTTTAAGTTAGTTTCAGGTAAGTTATGTCCATAATTAAATGCAAATTGACAACAATGACCAAAATGATTGCGTGAGATTGTCATTATACAAGATCTTTTCAATGATGCTATAGTTAATTTTCCTGGACAAAGGCCAAATGTATTCTAAAACATATAGTGGTAAGGGCTTTCCTGGTAGATCAGAAGGTAAAGAATCTGCCGGCAATGCAGGAGATCCTCGTTTGATCTCTGGCTCAGGAAAATCCCCTGGAAGAGGGAATGGTGACCCACTCGAGTATTCTTGCCTGGAGAATCCCACGGTTGATTGTTGTCCAGTCGTAAGTTGTGCCCGACTCTTTGTGATCCCATGGATCCTCCAGGCTCCTCTGTCCATGAGGTTCTCCAGGCAAGAATACTGGAGTGGGTTGCAATTTCCTTCAGGATTCAAAGAAAACAACTGATTTAATATACCGTTAGTTTTTACATCTGAAAATTCAAAGCAAAATAATTTCATTATGGTGTACAAAGTGTGTGGTGTGGGGAGAGGTTGAAATTCTAGGAAGACCAGAGACACCTCCGGGCCTTAGAGAAGCGACTCAAGATAAGAAGTGGATAGATACTTCACAGAATGAGAAGCAAGTGTTGTGAGAAACTCATTGCTTTAAGCACTATGAAAGCACAAAGGAAGCGTTTAAGGGCTTCGTGGATGTGCAGAATGCTTTCCCCCATAACAAGGTCCTTTTTTTTGATATTGACTGATAAAACCCTAAATTGTTTCCCATCTTTTGTGAGCAAACTTAATAATCTAGTCTATATATAATCCCTCCTCTTTTAAACATTACAATGCAAATACGTTTAAGCTCCTACATTTTGACCTGTTTTAACTGTATTCCTCAAATCAAAGAGCATATGTTAATGTCACATGTAAGTTCCTTTTTACATAATACCATTTTCTTGCAACTTGGTCCTAAGGAAGTTCCAGACTAAAATAGTGCATCAAGGACTGTGCATAATCAGCCTCACTAAAAACAGCTTGATTAATACTAAATATGTCCTAGTTCCTAATCAATTATGTTAATGAAGTCCCAGGCAGCACATCTGCAAGCGCTGACAAAGCCTATGATCTCAGCGTTGCCTGATAATGTGGGTTCCTTGGGAAGTTGCTCAGTAGCAGCATGCTCAGGGCAAAGACTGCCTTTCCGCAGACAAAAAGTGGATACTACTAACAAAAGTCTTGGAATCCTGCAATATTGCTAGATTATTCACTTAAACTGTATTGGGCTCTAGGATGAAATGTCAAATAATATTTCTCTTTAAATATAATAGCAGAACCTAAGCTTCCCATTTAACAAATGACATGTTCCTTTCCAAGTGACAGACTGATAGGCAGAACATTTGCTACATGATGGTTTATGAGCCTCTTCCAGGAGCTAAGGTGGAGTCAAACATTTGAATAACATGCCTATCAGAAACTGCCTTAGACTAGGGAATTGGAGTCCCCAGATTTATGTCCATCTCACAACAACAGTAGAATTAGAATCTGATGAAACATAAAGGTGACAGTATTATTTACAGGCTATCTCTTGCTCTGTGAACATTTGGACAGTGAGATGGTTACTTGTCTGTTTTTGTCTAATTATCTCAAGTCACATAAGCTATTATAGTCCAAATGTCAGAAGAAATATAACTCTGATCTCCCTCCCTTGCTTTTGGACTATAAATTTCTTCTTTCTTACTAGCTAGGTAAATTGATATATATCAGTAACCAAAAACAAGAGTGATTTTTTGTTGTTTTATTACCATCAGTATAAACTCAGTTATATTTGGAGTTAAGAACAATTTTTGAAAATATTTAACTCCTATCAGTTATATGCAGGTATAGAAGATGATGCAAGTTAGGGATTTATGGTGTTAGGAAGACATATATGATAGAAATGAAAAAGGGAAAATCATTGATTGCTAAACGAGAAATACTTAAACAACTTATTAAACTGAACAAATTATATGAGGTAAACATTCAAGTCGCTTTACATTAACTAAACTTAAAAGTTAGCAACTGCTATGGACTGAATTGAGTCCTTCCAAAGCTTATATGTTGAAGCCCTAACCCTCCGTGTAACTGGATTGGAGACAGGGCCTTTAGCAGGAAATGAAACTTAAATGAGATCACAAGGGTAGAGTCCTGATCCAGTAGAAGTTTCTTTGCTAAGAAGAGGAAGAGACACCAGCGTGTGCTCTCTGCCATGTGACCGCACAGCAAGAAGGAGACCATATTCAAGCCAGGAAACAGGCTCTCACTAGAACCCAATCTCAGGTACCCGGACCTGAGACTCCCGGTTCCCAGAACTGCGAGAAAATACATTTCTGTTGTTTAAGCCATCCAGTCTGCAGTATTTTGCCATGGCAGCCCTTGCAGACCAAGACACTAAGGCTGACAGGGAATTTAAGAAATTATCATATCAAGAAGAAGCTGTCCTCACATAATTGTCTCACACACAAAGGAAATCTGGACCCAAATGAGTGATGGGAGAAGGAGATGAGAAAGTCAAGAGAGGCAGTGAGACCATCACCCTATCAAAATGATCACATTTAAAGATTAATAAATAAAAGACCTATGTGGACCAAACAAATGTGTCTTTAGCTTGGTTGAATGGGAGACAAAAGTTTCAAACCTTGGACTATATCTGGATCATTCTCTAAATATTCAAGAAGTGTTGCTTATTTGGACTCTTGGAGTAAGACTTTACATGAACTTTTCATTAAATCATGATCTCTAGTAACCAAATTCTTTTCTTCAGATTGGTACTGATACACTACTGACTTACAGATTGTATTTTTATTTGAAATTTGCAACTGCTAATTCATTCAATTTGTAGCTGACCAACTCAAAATACCTTGCATACAATATATAATAAGGCTGTTATAATTTACAAGTATAATGTAACCTTTCCCTCAATCCCAATGAAATTTCTCTTGCTCTCTTGCCTTTCTACAATGCTTTGGTATGTGGCTTGAAACCTTTTGCTTTTCCCCCACACAACTAGCAATCAAAATTTTTCCATGTGTGCCATTCCAGTTATTCTGAAGGACATTTGGCCAGTAGTAGGTCATTTAGGTGATTACTACTAAGTTGAAAGTATTTGTAGGAATATTCAACTGCTCTCTACCTGCCTCCTAAACCAGGTGGGACTTTACTACTCAGGTGAAGTACTGAAGAAGCAGCAGCAATATTTGGGAGCTTGGTGAAAATGCAGAATCTCAGGCCTTACCCTTGACCTAGCAAATCAGAACTTTCATTGTCAAAGATCCCCAGGTGATCTCTGGGTATATCTAAATATTGAGACACATTGCTAGGGTATTCTTGATTGACGTCAGAAGATGATACATCTATCATAGAACTGCCTGAAATCTGAAGCACAAAACGTTATGCCTTCACGTTACCAAAGTTGTTGATGTCTCAGAAAATATTAAGTTACAATCCTCAAACTTCAAAGTCTGCATAGTAATGTGATAGAAAGATCCTTGGCTATAGATCTAGAATGTCAGGGCTAGAATCCAAGTCCTTCTGTTTACTAGTTAAAAAAAAATTAACTCCAAGTCTAAATTTGTTAATCATTGATAATAATATCTACAGGGTTTTGAGACATCGAATAAGAAATGCATATACCCACAGCCAACATAAAAATATTCTAAATAAATGTGAGTTGAATACAGCATAGCCACAGGCATGATTTGGTCAGAATCTGGCCAGAAAAGTACATAGAACACGCTGGTATTTCAATCTAAACTTAGGAAAACTTCACCTGCTCAGCTACTGAAATCCTCCCCTGGCTACTGACTGTAACATAAATAAATGTATTGACTGAAATAGAAATGTATAGCCAAATGACTTCTGGGTCTGTGGTCAATTAGACAATGTATCTTTCACCAAGGCATTCAGATTTTATTTAAAAATAAAAATATTTATTTATTTATTTTAGGTGTCATAAAAAAAAATAAAAATAAATTTAAAAACTATTTGAAGCAGGAACTACCAAATTTATATGTTTGGTGTAAAATAACTGCTTGGATTTGTAGTCATTTTTACACATAAACATAAGCCAAAAGCTCTTAAAATTCAATGTATATAGCCCTCTCTCCTGCGCCGCCCCCCGCCCCCAGACTCAACTGAGGAGTTTGTTAAAAATACAGATTTTCCTTTCTGAATTGCCAGAGAATCTGATTCACTATATCTAAGATGTGGTAGGAATATGTATTTTTTTAATGAGCTTTACAATTGATCTTGATGCTGGTGATCAAGATCTATAAACTATTCTTTGTGGACAGTTGTAGTAAGCCAATAAAATGAAGTTAAAGAAACTCCTTAAGTTCATCACTATCAAATATAAAAATAAAATTTTTGTAACTGTTACAGTTTTATTCTACCTTTACAATACTTGTTTGTGGTAGTATTATTATTATGAGCATAAATATTTTACTAATAAAAAGTCTGAAAGTTTAGGTATCACATTTAAGGTCATCCAGGTAGAAAAGAGCAGAACCAGAGTCTGGACCCAGATCTGTGTGATTGTAGAACACAGGCTGTTAATCACTATATTATTTTCTAAGGCACAAAGTTACTACCGTCTTTCTAAGTAACAAGAGGTTATCAATAGGGCCTGGATCATCTTTGCAGGAGGAGCTTGGAGGATACATGAGATGAGCTGAAAATCTCCAACATTTTCTCCTACTTATTGGAAATTTATTTGGGAGTGGATTTAGGGGACAGAATATAAATAAGGTATAGAGGAGAGAAAAGCTAACATGAGTGTATAATTTCTGATATGAGCATACAATGTTTTCTTGAGTTTCCTATTCAAGAATTACAAGGAATTATCTGTCCCTCTTGACTCATTAGGTGGGGGGGGGGGGGAGGAGGAGAGGGGACGGGTGAGATGCTGTCATCACTGACTTGATTCTCCAGAGTTATGGGGATGCTGCGTTCATTTTATCTTTTTTTCCTCCCCCCTTCGTATGATGCTGGTCATCCCTTCTGGAAGTGGATGGCCACCAATGTATAATCTCAGGATGAAATTTTTGGTGTTCTAAATAGGAGCATATTGTACTTTTAGGAAGAGTAAATTGTAGCTTAGACATACTAAAAGTATGAGAAAAGATGGACTTTGTTGTTGCTGCAACAACTATTTTGCTTTGTTTCTCTATATTCTATCTACAATAGAGATGATCTTTGGAAAAATAAAATACTTGCCTTCAAGAGTAGGTGATGCAACAGTGGGTCTGGAAGCTTGTTCTGTTGGTAATGGAGGTGGTATGGCTGGGCTCTGCCCTGTGCAGGCAATGCAGGAATAGGTATTGAAAAAAAAGCATTAATAAAATTTAATATACATAAATAAAATAGCTAGATCTGTCCCCAACATGCATAATTCATAATCCAAAGTATAAATTCATATTATTATGCAATAAGAAAACTGATATTAGGTGAGATCTTTAAGTAGATACATACAAAGATTCAGTTATCTTCAGAGTTATTTCTGAATATATTTCTTTTCTTAGATATATATACAATGTCAAATATATCTGCTGGACTTTATTAATAAAAAATCTACATGTATTCAAATAAAGCAATTTATTTTCAATATGCACTTCAAATTATGGAAACTGAAATCACAGAAGCTAAGAGGAACCCTAATACATAGAAAAATCACCATTTTTTTCTTTTAACTAAAAATTCTCAAGTGATATAATAAGGCAATAGAGGAAAATTAAAATTCATAGTCCTTTTGATATTGAACAGGTACATTTTCTCCTGCCAAAATAAATGACCTGCAGTTAAGTAAATAATGGGCCAAAGGGAAAATATATTCAGTTTTATAGAAACTTAAAAGCCTCCCTCATCTCTGGGCTTATTATGAACCATAAAATCTCACAATTGTTCTCAGTACTTCCTTATCCCAAGTGATTTCTTTAATTAAACAAAACCATCCGGGCCATGAACTGTAAACATTAACTAATGTATGATCCCATATGAAATGCTTGCAAAACCTTTTATCATTCATTTTCATTTCATAAACTCCTGCTGTGTGTCTCTTTTAAATCTAAGAATCAACATGCATATATATGCACTTTCTAAAATCTCACTGACAACTAGATATTATTGAATGCTAGCAGACCTGCCTGCTTACTGGAAGTCTTCCTTTTTTTAGAATTTTTCAAAATTAGTTTGCTCTGGTGAATTGTGGATTAGCAGCCAGAGCTGCACACACAACACCTTCTGTGGTGGCAAGAAGGGAGGAACTCCAGGCCTTCAAGCTGAGTAGAAGAAGTTACTCGCTACTCATTGAAGGATTTACTTTTAGCTGTTAAACCCATCCAGATGGATTACTGAGCACGCCCATATGCACAAAAGCAAAGCATATTTTCATGCAGGCCATGCCATATATCTAGAAAAGTATACATCCGTATTAGTACTGATTATTTTCCTAATGAAAGCAAAGATGGAAACATGGAATGTAACACGGAATTTCATTTTACAGTAAGCAAGGAAAAAGTAAGGATGGGTGGGCACATTAAAAAAGGAGTTTGTGCCACATTGATTTTCTCTAGCTAATATTTATACAGTGCTTACTATACATATGCCTAGAATGATCCCAAACAGTTTTGACATATGAAGTCATTAAAAATCTTCATAAGATGCTTAGAATGCAGGTATAATTTTCATTTTGCAGTTTAAACTGAAGTGAACAGGGATTCAGGGGCTCAGCTCCTAAGAAGTGGACTTGAGGTGCTGAAACTTCCTCTCAGACTACCTAAGGCAGGTAAAGATAGTCACATGTAAAGGACCATCACATGTAAGGATGAAGAGAGACAGAGGAGTGAAGTTTCCACCCTGACTTTCCACCATCTTTGTAAGCCAAAGGGATGTACACTAGGGAGTATTCTCTCCCAAATTTTGCTTGAAAGCTGTCCTTGAAAAAATGTTTCTAAAACAGGATGGTATTTTGTAGCTTTTACAATCTACAGAGAATCTAGACTGAGGAAGGAGTCAATTAAATAACTAAAGCTTAAATACAAGTGACCATGAACATCCATAAATCAATTATTTCTAAATAATAAGGCTTTCAAAAATATCTTCAAGGGATCCTGCTTGTTCAAATTAAACTGATTTCTCTGCTGTCAAATACTTCCCTGAACAGCAGTAATGTATGATCATAGTTTTGATCAGCCATTTAGGAATTTATTTTTGAATGCATTCAATTCTTTCCATAAAGAATAGTTTATAATTTAGACTACAAAATCTTCGTATATTTTCCTGGAGGAACTCTGAAGTCGTTATTTTATTTTTTAGCTTAGTGAGCACTTATTATATCTCAGCACAGGAAAAACTTTAATCTCCAACTCTGCTTGTAAGAAGTTCCCAATATCATGGCTAAAACAGATTTACAGACAGATTATTATAACATAGTGTGATGATGGGAAATAATATACAGAGAGGAGATGTCACAGAATGATTCTTGCATTTAAAAGCCTGAAGAGAGTTTCCCAAGTAAAGAATGGAGGAGGAGAGGGAGGGATAGCAGACAGTGATTATCTAGTGGAAAAAAAAGCCTGGATGCCAAGATACATAGAACTATTAAAACAATCAAACAGGTATTTCTGCAACATAAAGTACAAAGTGCAGTTTATATCAGAAATTCTCTACAACTGTAATAAACAATATCATACTCTCTAAAATGGACAACCACATGATGGTGAGACAGTGGACTCAGTAGCGAAGTAGCACCAACAGAAAAAGAAAAAAAAAAAAAAAACCAGTATGTTTTTTTTTGCCTCTTGAGTGATATAGCTAGGTAGCTCTGGCAGGGGAATTATTAGCTCAGGGCAAGTTTCTGTTTTGTTAAGGTCAAACAAATCAGACATGTCATACTTGAGAATGACACCTGACTCTCTGGTACTGAATTACAGAAAAGGCCTCTTTTATGTTCAAATAATGTCAGAGAATGTTATTGAAATTACAGACTATTTTTTCTATATGAATGAATATAAAATTATATGAATATAGTAATTTATGGATATATTAATAATATAATTTTATAATGAAAGCAAGCTGTTTATTACAAAGACTACATGATTGGAATCAAATAAATATGAGGCTTTCAGCTCCACTGCCTATAATCTGTGTGAATTTGAAAATGTCATGAAGTATCCAAGCCTCATGGCCTTTATAAAATGAGGAGAGTTTTTGTCAGCTGTTGTGAGGATTAAGAAATGAAACATCTAACACATAGTAAATACTCAAAATATTTTTTCTCCCACAATGTATTTACAATTTATATACCACCTAATTATACAAGAGGACTTGAAACAGACTTTTGAAGTAAGACAACAAAGACATAATAACAGATGAAATTAAACATGACAGAAATAGCAGAACTCATTTACAGGAAAGAGGCTTATCATTTTATTAGGAATATATTTCCTTGGAATTTCTGAGGATTGTTACTCTCTAAAGGAAGAATTTCCGTTGTTGAAATTTACATTGGATCTCTAAAGGTGCCCTTCATTTTACAAGCTATTACCTGAAAATCCCTCTGACATTCAAACACAGTGAATTGGCTTTATTTTTGTTCCGTGAGTGATTTTGACTGGCTTATTCCCATAATACCTGAATCTCATGTTTGTAAGCTGCCAATATTTTATTGTTCTGAGTTTTTTCTCACTCAAGTCAATATGATTGCTTTCGGTTTAGTCAAATTCCACTGGGGATGACATATTGTATGCATTCCTCCTAATGATCTAAGTTACTGATATTTTCTTTACCTTACTAGAAATAATGAATGGAATTATTCAGAATCTCAAATCAAGAAGGAGGCTATGAGCAGAATTCAGGTAATGTGAAGGAAAAAGCAATTCACAATACTGAAGCTTGATTTACCTAGTTTTTTAATCAAAGGAGATTTCCTAGTTCTAAACCATCTCTAAATAACTTAAGTCTACCTCTTAAATCTTGAAACAAATATTGAGGATATTTTTTACTCTAGTGCTCGATAGCATTTTTTTTCCCTTGGCCCCCATTGCATTTTCAAGGAGGTCCCAGTACATCCAGGAGACTACAGACTTTGAAAGGCCTCCTGTGCCGCAAACAATGAAGTGATAGATCTCATGACAGGGGGAGCGTCACTCTTGTAAATGACCACTGAGTTAAAATTCATTTACATCTTGAAAAAGTACAAACTGTGATTAATTACAAACACCTATCCCAATTCATTCTGTCAATAGTATTTAAAGCATATGTGCATCTATTGCTGTTGTTTGCTAGGTTGCTAAGTCGTGTCCGACCCTTTTGCAACCCTGGAGCCTGCCAGGCTCCTCTGTTTATGGGATTTCCCAGGCAAGAAAACTGCAGGGCGTTGCCATCTCCTGCCTTCTTCAGGAGATCTTTCTGACCCAGGGATCGAACTTGTGTCTCCTGCATTGGCAGGCGGATTCTTTACCACTGAGCCACCTGGGGATCTATGATGAACATAAAATGGGAAAATTTGAAATTAGTAAGAGAACTATTGCCAAGTATGTTAAAGCAATAGTATTGCTTTTATTTGCCGGCACAAGGTTCCTAGACTATTTTTTATAACATATAGAATAATATTTTCAAAGTTTAGAATTGAACAAATATTAAAATTAAATGAAAATATGGTCTATATTTTAGGCTGAGACATGTAGTAATTGTGTTAGTGTCTTTATTAAAATAGGGACAAGTTGACCTTCAAGTTTCTTTACTGAGGGTTCCTTTCTCTGCTTTGTCCTTTTGGACTACCTCCAAAATGGGAGGAATGGAGCAGAGGTGTTTAGAGTGTCAGTAACTCTTCCCTTTTCCACCCTACTTATTAAAAAAATTAAGATATCACTCATACAGTAATCCCAGACTTGGTGAATTTGCCTATGAAATGAAGAATAAGGAATCTGAAGCTCAAGAGTTTATATGAGGTGGACAGATCCAAGGTTTTTACTTCAGTCATAGGCATCTTTATAACTCACTTGTGTATTGCTAAATTCTACATATATAACTTTGCATCTCTTGTACTTGATCTTGTGAAGGATACATGTAAACAGGCAATTACCACTTAACTGAGGACTCAGATGTTTCAAGGTGAAACAAGAACAGTAATGTCTCTTCCAGCTGGGTTGTTGTGAGAGTTCCTGGGCGTAACAGTACAAATAAAATCAGTGAGGGACCACAGGGAAGAGAGGGAAGGGCTGTGTTGTTATAAGGTTTACATTAAAGATGAAGGGAGATAGGTGACCAACAAGCAAGACTGATAATTTCAGGTCTCAGAAATGGAGGGATATAGAACAGAGTGGTGAGGCAGACAATGACTGTGAGAAAGAGATGACACTAAATTGGTTAGAAAAGGAAGAACTGGGTTAGCAGTGAGCAGAACTCCACTAACCTATGACGCTTTGCTCAAATTGTCTCCTTTCTGTGTGTGTGCTGTCCATGGTGGTAAGGTTTGAGGAGGAGGGCTTGCTTAGTGCAAAATTAAGAGGCAGCTCTTCCCAACTGGTCAGGTCACTTGCCGCTCCAGTCCAAATCTTGAGATGAAAGAAGAGCAGGGGGCCTTTGTGTAAGTACACAGACTGCAAGGCAACTGCACAGTGTATCAAGGATCTCTGTCTCCAAATGGGAGACACAGGTTCTGACTTGAATACAAAAGAGTAAACCTCATGAGAGGCCGGATGAAAGGATTCCTGGCAGGGAAAGGCAAATTAAAATGCCTATGCTAGGAACAGCCTGGATTGCTTAAAGGTCATTGGTGTTGGAGAGCAGCAATAGGCTCATATCAGAGCATTCTGGGCTGTTCTTGTGAGTCTGGATATGTTCTATGGGTAATGGTAAACTTTTAAAGTGTTTTAGTATGACATATAGAGTTTTAAAAACTCACTGGCTTCTGTGTGAACAAAAATAATGTTTGCAGAGGAAAAGATATGAGAAGCAGCAGCAGATCAGTTGGACACTGTTGAAAAAAACCCAGGTGAGAGATGACATGAGCTTGGTCTAGGTGTTGCAGTAGAGATGTAGTTGTTCCTGCAAAAAATGTACCTGAGTATTTGGTTATAGGCACTTTCTTAGGATATGGAGTTACAGCAATACCAATATAGACAAAATCACCTGTTTCTCAGAGCTGAGATTCTACTGGGCAGAGAGAAAAATATCAACTAAATAAGTAAAATGAAAATAAGCATCTTATTAAAAATGTATCAAGGAAGAGTAATAAGAAGTGCTATTTAGAATAATAGATGGAACTTTTAAAGATATGGTCAATGAAAAACTTAGAAACTGTAGATAAATGGATGGATTCAGAGTGCATTTTCATACAAACTCAGTAGGATTTTTTAAAATGAATTTGATATGGTAAGTGCAGGAAAGAAATAAAAGATGACTGACAATTTGGCTTGAGCATCTGGGAACAAATGAGAAATATTCAGATAAGGGCAGGAAATTTCCTGTCTACTTAGCTAGATGCTATTTATGGACTAATTGCTTAGTCATTTTTGTTACTTGAATTACACATTTTTCCATTTTCCCAAAGGATTTATATAGAAGACATTGAAGTATAAGTCATAGTTGCTTTGTTGGACTATTCTAAAAGTACAGCATATTGGTAATTAATTTTCAAGATATTTTTTCATGATTTTAGAAAACTTTTAAGCAAATGGATTATTTAGTATAATCTGGTAATGCAACCCTGCTATAAGGGTGTTTAAAACACCAAAAGCTTCAACTACTTAGATCAAAGAGCATCCTCCAGGCCAAAATGTTTCTATTGGAAAGGTTTCTTTGCATCCTGATAGAAAGTTTCCCTAATATTTCCATGTGCTATTACATATTTGCATATTTGCTTTGATGGAAAGCAAGAAATAGAAGTCAAATACATATTTCATAATTCCTTTGATTAAAAATGATAAAGGTAATATTAGTGTGTTTTCATCTTCATCTCCAATTTATAAGTTAGAAATAATTCTACCATGGAAAAGCCAACTAAAAAAGGAAATGAGATTGATTCAAGATCATATCATTGTTTCATTTATTCTTATACCTTGATTTCAACAGAATACCTGATATCCAGGACTTAATAAAAATAGATGCATGGAATCACAATAATGGAGTTTTAGGGTATGGAAGAGATCTTTGAAATCAGTTATTTCAACACCCTAATGTGTCAGGTGGACAAAAATAGTCTCTAGAAGGAAAAGTGGCCTAACCAAGGTTATACTTCAAAAGCATTTAAGATAAACATTTTTCACTTCATTTAATTTTTCTATTTATTGAATATTTATTTGGAAGGTCAAGATAAATGCCAATTATTTTACCCATTGTCATAAATGACTATTAACTCTTAGAAGATCTTTAAAGATTCACTTCCTAAGATTGACAGTCTCATAGTTTTCTTCACTTGTCATATTCTACTTAACATTAATTAGATATCAAATTGACCTCAAGTACCCATCTTGGTCCCTGATCTCATTTTGACAATTCTAGATAGACTGTCAACTTGGAGGTTTTCAAAACTTGCAGAATTACTATTTCTTCACTTTTCTTAAATATTTCCTTCTAGCTATCCAAATTATATCTCTGTCAACCCCAGAGCAAATCATATTTATACATAAGATGAGGCAATAGGCAGACAGTAAAGATGGAAAAAATAGACCAATAGGTAATATGAACTGTAAATTTTTCTTTTAGTACAAAGGTCAGAGCTGATATGAAAAGAGATTATGAGGCATATTAGATAGAGTGCAGTCTCAATTTACAAAAATAAAAACTATCTCATGTACTTAGGATACAATTATCCTACTTGCCTTGGAGTCATCCAGCGAAATGCCTTTAATCTCTTCCTTGACTCCCTTCCAGCCACACCCTTCACAACTCTTATGTTCCCAGAATAGCCAGTGCACACTTATCTTCTGATTCTCAATGCATTTGTTTATTTACAAGTCTGTGCTGGGACTTTTGGTTATTGCTATTGTTTCTGTTTTTAATCCTCATGTGACTATGAGCAACTAGAGAACAGAGTCTGGAATAGCCATACATATTTAGTTAAGAGAAATGAATACCTACAAGAGAAAATGATCACATGAATAAGTGAATAAATGAATGTTACTACATGCTATTCTGTTACACTGTTTCTACAGTGTTTGAATATGAACAAACCAAATTACAGTATTTTTAGATCTCAGCAGAGTACAGAATACTTTCAACAAAACACATGATAAAATTTATTTTTTGCTTTCTGTTTTTTAGTTATGTACAGTTCCAGGCCAAAGTATCCATTTTCTTTCTGTCGGAACTTTTACCAATTTATTTATGAGTACCAATCTTTCCATGAAAGTGAAACTTTAATAGTTTTATCCGTTAGTGGGAAAAATTGAGCTTAAAGTTCAAAGGTAAAGAAAACTAGCTTCATTAGCCCAATCAAGATATAACACATCTAATATATTCTGAATCTACAGTTACCCTCAAGTGCAAAGACCATGTAAATTACCCATTGTGGTATGCTTCAAGCCCAAAGAATTACACACCTACGCACGTAACCCGAAAAGAATATTAGTACCAGAAGAAACTTAAGAATTTACTGAGAACCGTGAAATTCAAAGATGCTAAACAACTTGCTACATTGACCTAAGTGATACATAAGTATGATACATGAATGCAGATTCTCAATTCAGTGTTCTTCACAGCAGAATGTTGTCTGTCTGCATTTATTTTAGAGAGAGAAATGAGGCACAAGGAACAAATAAAATAAATGATGAAATCTAGAATAATGGTAAACAATTTCAACTCAGTACAAATGCCGTTTTGTTAGGCTTTAGAATTCTATAGCCAATGATACTCATAATAACTAAGAAAAAATAGGTCTTAAGTGCAGTATCCTATATTATGGCATAATGGTATTTGTAATGGATATGTTAATTCTTGTTTCATTTGAAGATGATTTGAAATACAAATAGTGCATGCTTTTGACCATCAGTTATGTCAATTCAATTTTCAAAGTTATAATTAATTCAAATTAGGTCTCTGAAATGCTGCTCTCCAATGTCAAACATACTTTATCAAAATGGAGTTGCCTATTCTCTAAGGAGTTGAGGGATAGAAATATAACAGTGACTTACTTTATTGGAAATCAATTTTTTCAAATATGACAAATGCTTAAAATATTATATTTATGTTTAAAACTTTAAGGTATAATTCAATAGAATTTAAAAGGGATCATTTTTAAGAAAAATTACAAAATTTCAATAAAATTTTGAGTTAAAAATCTCAAGTTTTATTTACATCCCTAGGCATGGCCCTCCTCCTGGCACATGCTAACTTACTGACTAATAAGTGATGAGCTATTATTCATTTAGTTTAACTGATCATTGCTACTAAAATAGAAGTATCAGTTCTAATAAGGCTGTTGTTTACCAATCTGGTCATTATAAGATGGCATATCCCTGAATACATTGTTGTTGTAGTCTTGTGGCTCAGTTGTGTCTGACTCTTTTGCCACCCCATAGACTGTAGTCAGGCTCCTCTATCCATGGGATTTCCCAGACAAGAATACTGGAGGAGGCTGCCATTTTTCTACTCTAGAGAATGTTCACGACCCAGAGATTAACCCACATCTCCTGCAAGTTTCCTGAGCTGCAGGCAGATTCCATACCACTGAGCCACCAGGGAAACCCCCTAAAAATGAGTACATTTACTATATCATAGACCATCCCTAAGAAAAAGAAATGCAAAAAGACAAAATGGTTGTCTGAGGAAGCCTTACAAATAGCTGAGAAAAGGAGAGAAGCTAAAGGCAAAGGAGGAAAGGAAAGATAAACCCATTTGAATGCAGAGTTTCAAAGAATAGCAAGGAGAGACAAGAAAGCCTTCCTCAGTGATCCCTGCAAAGAAATAGAGGAAAGCACGGAGAAGGCAATGGCACCCCACTCCAGTACTCTTGACTGGAAAATCCCACGGACGGAGGAGCCTGGTGGGCTGCAGTCCATGGGGTCTCTGGGAGTCAGATACATCTGAGTGACTTCACTTTCACTTTTCACTTTCATGCACTGGAGAAGGAAATGGCAACCCACTCCAGTGTTCTTGCCTGGAGAATCCCAGGGACAGGGGAGCCTGATGGGCTGCCATCTATGGGGTCGCACAGAGTTGGACACGACTGAAGCGACTTAGCAGCAGCAGCAATAGAATGGGAAAGACTAGAGATCTCTTCAAGAAAATTAGATACCAAGGGAACATTTTCACGCTGTTTATGGGGTTCTCAAGGCAAAAATACTGAAGTGGTTTGCCTTCCTTTCTTCAGTGCATCACGTTTTGTCAGAACTCTCCACCATGGCCCGTTCAACTTCGGTGGCCCTACATGGCAAGGCTCATAGTTTTGCTGAGTTAGATAAGGTTGTGGTCCATGTGATCAGTTGGTTTTCTATGATTGTGGTTTTTATTCTGTCTGCCCTCTGATGGATAAGGGTAATAGGCTTATGGAAGCTTCCTGATGGGAGAGACTGACTGAGGGAGAAAGGGTCTTGATCTGATGGGTGGGGCCGTGCTCAGTAAATCTTTAATCCAATTTTCTGTTGATGGGCAGGGCTGTGTTCCCTCCCTGTTGTTTGACCTGAGGTGGAGGTTATGAAGATAATGGTGACCTCCTCCAATAGGTCCCATGCACACACTGCTGCACCCAGTGCCCCCAACCCTGTAGCAGTCCACCATTGACCCACGCCTCCAACAGAGAGTCCTGGACACTCCCAGGCAAGTCTGCATGAGTCTCTTGTGGGGTCACTGCTCCTTTCTTCTGGGTCCTGGTGCACACAAGGTTCTCTTTGTGCCCTCCAAGAGTCTGTTTCCCCAGTTCTGTGTAAGTTCCGATGGCTCTATGGTGGGGTTAATGGCGACCTCCTCCAAGAGGGGTTATGCCATACCCAAGTCTGCTGCCCTTGCAGCAGTCCACTGCTGACCTGTACCTCCACAGAAGACACTCAAACACAATTCTGGTTCAGTCTCTGTGGGGTCTCTGGGTCCTGGTGCACACAGTTTGTTTGAACCATTTGAGCATTTCTGACGGGTATGAAGCTTGATTCTAAATGTAATTTCACCCCTGCTACAGTCTTTCTGGGGCTTCTTCTTTGCCCTTGGTTGTGGGGTATCTTTTTTGGTGGGATCCAACATTCTGCAGTTGATAGTTGTTCAGCAGCAAGTTGTAGTGAAATGTGAAAGTGCTGTGAAAGTGCTACACTTAATATGCCAGCAAATTTGTAAAACTCAGCAGTGGCCACAGGACTGGAAAAGATCAGTTTTCATTCCAATCCCAAAGAAGGACAATGCCAAAGAATGTTCAAACTACTGCACAATTGGACTCATTTCACACGCTAGCAAAGTAATGCTCAAAATTCTGCAAGCCAGGCTTCAAAAGTATGTGAACCATGAACTTCCAGATGTTCAAGCTGGATTTAGAAAAGGCAGAGAAACGAGAGATCAAATTTCCAGCAGCCGTTGGGTTATTGAAAAAGCAAGTGAGTTCCAGAAAAACATCTACTTCTGCTTTATTGACTATGCCAAAGCCTTTGACTGTGTGGATCACAGCAAACTGTGGAAATTTCTTCAAGAGATGGGAACACCAGACATCTTACCTGCCTCCTGAGAAATCTGTATGCAGGTCAAGAAGCAACAGTTAGAACCAGACATGGAACAACAGACTGGTTCCAAATTGGGAAAGGAGTTTATATTGTCACCCTGTTATTTAACTTATATGCAGAGTCATCATGCAAAACACCAGGCTGAATGAAGCACAAGCTGGGATCAAAATTGCCAGAAGTATCAATAACCTCAGATACATAGATGATAGCACCCTTATAGCAGAAAGTGAAAAGAGACCAAAGAACCTCTTGATGAAAGTGAAAGAGAAGAGTGGAAAAGCTGGCTTAAAACTCAACATTCAAAAGACAAAGATCATGGCATCCGATCCTATCACTTCATGACAAATAGATGGGAAAACAATGGAAACAGTGAGAGGCTTTATTTTTGGGGGCTCCAAAATCACTGCAGATGGTAACTGCAGCCATGACATTAAAAGACGCTTGTTCCTTGGAAGAAAAGCTACGATCAACATATTAAAAAGCAGAGACACCACTTTACCAATAAAGGTCAGTCTAGTCCAAGCTATGGTTTTCCAGTAGTCATGTATGGATGTGAAAACTGGACTACAAAGAAAGCTGAGCACCAAAGAGTTGATGCTTTTGAACTGCGGTGTTGGAGAAGATTCTTGAGAGTCCCTTGGACTGCAAGGAGATCAAACCAGTCCATCCTAAAGGAAATCAGTCCTGAATATTCATTGGAAGGACTGATGCTGAAGCTGAAACTCCAATACTTTGGCCACCTGATGTGAAGAACGGTCTCATTGGAAAAGACCCTGATGCTGGAAAAGATTGAAGGTGGGAGGAGAAGGGGATGACAGAGGATGAAATGGTTGGATGGCATCACCTTCTCAATGGGCATGAGTTTGAGCAAGCTCTGGGAGTTGGTGATGGACAGGGAAGCCTGGCATGCCACAGTCCGTTGGGTTGCAAAGAGTCAGACACAACTGAGTGTCTGAACTTACTGAATATATCATAACTCTTGAGTCAAAATTTAATATTTTAGGTTTTATATTCAGGTTTACTTTTCAGAGATGCAACACTATTGATCTAGTCAAAGACTGAAAATCAAGTCACAATAAATTATTGATAATTAGAAATGCGAGTAGCAAGTTGAGAAATTGAGAGAAAAAAGAAGGCTCCCAAAATATTTGCAAAATGCATTAAAACAGCTTTCAAGCAGAATAACAAATTCCCTTCTTAAGAGGTAAGAGACTAGACATTTTTGTAAACTATCTGAACATGGAGAATAAATAATGCCTCCTTCTGTCTCAGATCTTTTCTGGCTTTTTGACTTGTGGATTTTACCAAAGAGGTTGTTGACAGAGAACAGCTGGCATAGTCAATTGCCAAATCAATTCCTAAACTACTAGAATCTATTATTTTCATTCTCAATAACTTTAGGACCTACCAACAACCTTAGAGATAAATCTACTCTATGTTCTCTTCTATCTCAATTTGCTGTCACTCTCACTACTAAAAATAAAATTCGCCTAAAAATCTAATGATGGACCTGTGTGGTCTTTTATCAGGACGTAGGGGCAGCTTAATAGATACCTAGGAAATTTAAAAGTAAACCGTATTCTAATATTCCTCCAGTAATTTTGGTGAGAAGTCATTTGTGCCTCTGAGTATAGAATCACAGTTCACTCTGCTTGTACTTTCTATACCAGATTCCTTTCACTGACAAAACCAACAAGGGCAGCTAAAAGTTATCAGCAAATTGCTTGCTTTCTTCGGCAGTTGTACCGGCAAGATTTAGGAGTATGTGTTAAGTGTAAACTATAATGGAAATAGAGATTGTGAGTTTGTTTTAAATTGTACCACTCAAATCAGAGTGAAGAAAAGGAAGGGAAAAAGAAAACCTAAGACACAGTGACTCCCTTTTCAGAAAACATAATTCTCCCTACAGTGCTGGAGACAATATCTATGTATCTGAGCAAACTCTGCAACTTCCTCTAGGTTCAATTTCCTAATCTACGAGGTGGGAAACTTATAACCCACCTCCGAGGGTTTAGTGTGAATTCAGTGAAACGATCCATATGCAGCAACTCAGCACAGTGCCTGGTACACTGCTGCTGCTGCTAAGTCGCTTCAGTCGTATCCAACTCTGTGTGACCCCATAGACGGCAGCCCACCAGGCTCCCCCATCCTTGGGATTCTCCAGGCAAGAACACTGGAGTGGGTTGCCATTTCCTTCTCTAGTGCATGAAAGTGAAAAGTGAAAGTGAAGTTGCTCAGTCATGTCCGACTCTTTGCAACCCCATGGACTGCAGCCCACCAGACTCCTCCCACTGCTAGCTCTCAGTAAAGTGGTGACTATTTTCCATCATCAATGTTGTCATGACCATCCCTAACAACCTTCCAAAATCTTTTAAGGGTAGACACAGAATAACGTCTGGATGACTTCCTGAGTTTTTCTCCAGCTCTAGGCAAGCCATTGTTTTCAAGCCTCACGGTATCTTTCCTTTATCCTTATCCTCAAATACAGGGAGGTACGTTTTTAAGCTATTATATCGAATTTGAAAGACAGTATATTCTCTTTTATACAGAGATCTCATTCAAACAGAATAGAATCAGTCTGATATCTTTCAACCACCCTCAAGTCCACACCACACAGGACTTGGCAAAGGGAAGGGATACTGCCATTATCCTATCCTTTATATATATCTGTAGGAAAATTTCTTTCCTGTCCCCCAATATTTTCTCTGACACATGAAACCATTCCATATTTAAAAGCATTTCAAAGAAATATGAAAAGCCTAAAGAAGAGCCATAGACCCAATTAATAAGGAATATCCTGGTTTTGGAATTTACCTTAGAAAGAGAAAAGAAGGGGTTAGCATTTTGTTTTAGTAAAGATTTTTCTACTGGTTGCTTTAATAAAGATTATAAAACTCCTTATCTTTTCAACTACAAGCACATAACACAAATTTAAATATTTCAGTGCTTGTGCTTAATAAAGGATAAAATGGGAACATATTAATAATTATTATGTAATAGGATGAAAGCACAATTAAATTCACAAACACATTCTCACTTGAATGACATATTTGGAAATCACCCAACTTTTCTTCCTGTTTTAAATTGTGTATAATTGATATTGTGTCATTTAAAACAATGCACACTGCTTATCCAGTGTCTGCCAGGAGGCTATTTATAATTTACACAAAAAATATCCCTCTGGGGTAAAAATCATTATTAATGTAATAATCATTGTCATGAATAACAGAAAATAGAAAAGGTTTACATCTTAGGTAACCTCCATCTAGGAGAAGATTAAATCATCAGTTTGTTTCTCACTGGATGTTTCAATATGACAATGTTGGTGCTTTTTCTATGTCTGTTTTCCTCAATTTGTATCAGAGATTTCAATTATTACAAACCCTGTTTACTAAACATGTGCCTGTTACATAAACAGCATGAGTAGCTTCAAAAGTGGTGATTTATACATGACAGTTTTTTCTTTAGGAGGGCACCATATTAACCACAAAGCCATAATATTGAATAAAATAGAGTAGTGTGGATTTAAGAAATGCAACATAAATAATTAAGTGTGAATGACAAAGGACAGACACTAAAGTATTGTTGTTGTTCAGTCACTAAGTTACATCTGAATCTTTGCAACCCCATAGACTGCAGCACACCAGGCTTCCTTGTCTTTCACTATCTCCCAGTGTTTGCTCAAACTCATGTCCATTGAGTCAGTGATATCATTTAATCATTTCATCTTCTGTCTCAAGGAGAACTCTTGCCCTCAAATTTTTCCCAGCATCAGGGTCTTTTCCAATACGGGGTCCTATTTGGAAGGACACACTTGTACAGACAGTAACTATATTTGTTCAGTTTTTCTCCTGCACTGACTTCTCATTTGGTATTGTAAATAAAAAAGTTTATCTAATTATACCACTACATTTCCCACCTTAGACTGAAAAAAAAATTGACCACCTGAATAAGAATCAGGCTTCCCCCATGGCTCAGTGAAGAATCTGCCTTCAATGCAGGAGACCTGAGTTGGACCTTCGGGTTGGGAAGATCCCCTGGAGAAGGAAATGGAACCCAACCCAGTATTCTTGCCTGGAGAATCTCATGGACAGAGGAGCCTGGTGGACTATGGTCCAAAGAGTTGCAAATAGTTGGATATAAGGATAAATACTAAACTCATTGTAAGCAATTAATAATAACAATCAGAATAAGGCTGAAGATAAACACTGGCAAAACACTAGGACTTCACCTTTATCAAGCCTGTCCGAGGTTCTGTGGCTCTTTCTTCTCTAGGTTATACTTCTCTAGATTATACTCCGGTAATCATACGGTTTAGTTGTTAGTAGTACTTTCTTCCATTTTCTCCCCAAGCTTTCTTAATACTGTTCATTGTTTGATCTGTAATAATTTCGGACAAGATTGTTGCTTCCTTTGCTTTGAAAATCATGTTACCGCCACTAGCACTGAATGCATACTAGGGGTCCGTACTAGGCTTCCCTGGTAGCTCAGCTAGTAAAGAATCTGCCTGCAAAGCAGAAGACGCCAGTTAAATTCTTGAGTTGGGAAAATCCCCTGGAGAAGGAATAGGCTACCCACTCCAGTATTCTTGGCCTTTCCTGGTGCCTCAGATGGTAAAGAATCCTCCTGCAATGCAGGAGATCTGGGTCCGATATCTGGGTTGGGAAGATCCCTTGGAGAAGGGAATGGCAACCCACTCTAGTATTCTAGACTAGAGAGTCCCCACAGACAGAGGAGCCTAATGGGCTACAGTCCATGGGGTTGCAAAGAGGTGGACATGACTGAGCGATTAAGCACATACAGGGGTCCAGTAACTCCTGGGAGACTAAGAGGATGACTTCAACATGTCAACCTAGATATCAAGAAGGAGCTAGACAAAATGTATTATCTTCAAATGTGGGATAATTATTACTACTATGTGTGAATAACAGTACCATGGCATCAATACAGAATATTTTAGAGAACCAAAATGGAAAATACATTAGGCTAGACCAGCAGTCATGTATGTACCATGTGTCACAGAATTGATCAAAAAAACCCAGAGCAACTGGCTCAACAATCTACAATCTGTAAAGTTAATATTAGTATTGAAAAAATTCATTACTGTCTTCATCTTGCACAAACATTCTATGCAGGAATAAAGCTATGGACAAGGAATATTTGGTTTGCAAATTAGGTCTCTCTGAAAGTAGCTATATCAAACTACTTAGTTTATAATTACTTATATCAAAATAGGCATGGGATATATTTATTTCTGTCTATGAATAAAATAAGGGCTTCTTTTAAAATAATAAAATAAAATAAGACCTGCTTAAGAAAAGGGTTAAGAATTATGCATTTATTTGAATGGTTAGAAAATCCTAGATTCCCTGTTCTTTATCGACTGGGCCACCCAATTGAACCTTGGAAAAGCACTAGGAGAATATATTCACATAATCACTAGAATGCTTTTTTAATCTGCACTCTTGCATATAAATGACAGATAAGATTATTACAAGACATGACACATTAATAAATAACACCTAATTAGTTTGATAATTCTTTGATTAAGCCCTAATTTTCCTTGCTTCTCATGCAGCAATTCAAATTACTCTGTATTATTTGTTCCTTTTCAGACTATTTTAGAACATGCTTTGAATAGTCCCAGTAGGCTACCTGAGCAGGAATTTATTCTTATTTGACAGCAGGTCCATGCCATTAATAGTGACAAGGTGAGACCAAAACCGACACTGTAATAAAAGTCCCTGCACAGCAAAGACATTCCTCTAGAATCTGACACCTCTTTCAAAAGGGGAGGAGATAAAATTATGAGAACGTGATAAAAGAAAATGTTAGGGCCTCAGTGCAAAGAGAAAGTAATATGAACATTATATTGTGGGGAGAACACTCACTTACCTGCCTTCCTCCCAAACCTAACGCCCTTAATCACAATGACGCTGACTGAGAGCAGTAGCCGTGTCTGAGGAATCGTGGCCACTCAGAAGCACCTGGATCTATTTCTGCACATTCTAGTTAGTTATAAGGACTACCATGTTTAATGGGTTGATTGAGACAACTGTGTAAATTGGATACATTTATTTTAAACTGATTCCCCATACTTCAAATAATCACAAAACAACTCTCGTGGGGCCAAGTCTAGGAACTACGCTCACCAGTGATGAGGTGTAGGCTCTCTCTCTTTTTCTCACTTCTGTCTAATTCTATATGTTGTCTGCAGTTTATTGACACACACAGCAAACCCAGCTTTGTTAATTCTGAGCCTCTGTCTCTAGAGGTACTATCAATAACTCCTTTAAGAATCTTTACACAAAGCCTATTTGCAATGCTTAGAAACCTGTCATCTTTCTAAATAACAGGATTATTTTCAGGAATGAATTAAAAGGGCTGCTCTGGGATGATCATCAATAATTTTTTCAGCAAGATAAATATTATACATCATGAATTCAATTCAGTAAACACAGCATGTATCTGGCAAGGTATGAGGCAACAGGGATTTAAAGGCAAATTTTTATTGAAGGTGTATATAAGGAAGTAAAGGAAGACTTGCTAGGGAGTGAATGATAATAATATGTGATAATGAAATCAGAAAGATAATAAAAAGTAGTGAACAGAAAATCATAATTTTGCTATATTTGGGCACCACTGCTACCATTATACATTTAAATAGTACATATTATGGTTAGGTAGTGTTCTAAGCATATGCATCTATGCATAAACTATTCTGTACCTTAACCCAGTAAAATAATATCAATTTTCCTATTTTAAAGGAGAAATAGGCATCATGCATATTTTTGTTTACTGCTCTATCCATAGAATCTGGATAGAAGGGATGTTCATAGAACTCATCTAGAAGACATTTAAACCAAACTCATTAATGCATATAATTCAGGATTTTTAGATGGACCTCAATTTAACACTATAATTACATATTATTACACCCATATTATATAGTTAGCAGAACCAAGGATAGAAGACATAGGATGACTAGAACAGGCAAAATTGGTCTAGTATGCTATCTGTTGATGTGGTTCTAAAAAATATTTCCCCCTCCCTATCAAACAACCTTGGATATGTGTTCAGTTAGTAAAGAAGAGCCAACAGTTGGAAAGCATTGGCTTCTTGGTGCACTTTGTGCACCAAGTGTTCTGCAACAATTCCATTATTAGCCTCATTTGGCAGAGGAGGAAACAGAGACTTAAAGAGATTAAGTAACTTGACTAAAGTAGTCAATTCAAGCAAGTGGCAGAGCCTTGATGTGAAACAAAGTAGACTGGCTCTGGAGTCTGTGTGCTTAACCACGCGTTCTCACTCCGTGTCATGGCCGTACATTACATGGCTACTACTGAAGAATAAAAATAAAATGATGCAAAACAACAGAAATCAGCCAAGGGAAAAAAAAAGGAAGCTATTGCTCTCTTTTAGGTTACGAACAGGTCTGCTTCCAGCACTTTACTTACTATTGGTTTTGGTCAACAGTCACACATATTTCACTTTTCTTATTTATATCGATACCTCATTTAAGTTTCTACCTCTTGTGTAAACTTAAATTCTCAGATAGTTTGTACTATTTTGAGTTGCAATATTAATTTCTTAAGTCACTTATACACAGTTGCCATCACCCGTGGGAAATGGCATGTGAATTGTGATTCTCCTTCCAAATTATATTTTAAACTCAACAGATTTAGAAATATTCCACACACTTTCTTCTGTTTCTAATACCTTAAGCAGAGAACTGCCTGATCACATCTCTGAAATGCTTGTTTCGTGCCACTGTCCTGCTTTAAATCTTTCAAAGTTTCTCTCCCATGACAAAAATCAGCTGTGCCTGATTGACCACGTGTCTGTAATCTATCACCACAAACATCACTTCTTATGCCCTAATGTTTTCTAATCTTAATTTATCCTCTTTCCAGTCTCGTATCATCATCACCATACAAACACATCGATGTCACACACACTGCTATATCCTCATTCATTTTTTTCTTTCTTTCATACACAAAGCAAGCCCTATGTATTCTTCAACAGTGAGTCAAATTTATCCATCTCTCAAGTTCTAGATGCATATTACCTCCTCTGAAACTTGTAATATTTAGTGTCTGTATTATGAAATTTGTCAAGTTTAAACTTTTTCTTTATTAGTTCCTGTTCATTCTTTCAAATAATCATATGCCATACTTGTTAAAAAAGAGATCATCTTTAAGTATTCTTATGTCCTTTATTGTGCTCACTTTGGGACCGCTGAGCATGCAGAAGATACTCAGTGTTTATTTTCTGACTTATTTCCCTCACTGTCTTGGCAACTCTATCTCCACAACTGAACTCTCCCTGGAAGTCCACAACTGGTCCTCTAACAGCCTCCTCATTTAGAGTTTGCTGTGAGAGTTAAATGAGTGTGTGAAGATACTCAGGATGAACTTTAGTATTTAGCATATGGATGATTATCAAATGACATTTGGATTGGAATTTTCACATATTCCCCTTTTGCAACTGACTACTTTTTGTGGCTTTAACAATAAGTGAATTCAAAGTCTTCTCCAGCTCTGCCCCTTCAGTGGGCACTCTCTTCCTTTACTTCCTACTTAGGGCATCTTTTGGGGTTTTCAGGCCAACAATCTCTGAATAAGCTTTCACTTTCCTCTCCTATGGTATCAGTATTGATAAATCCTATGAGTTTACCTTTGTGATATTTCTAAAATCAACTTAGTTATTGTCATACCACCTGAGGTCAAGCTTTACTTCCTCTCTTTGGACATATTTGTCCTTCCAATTTCATTCTGTCTGAACCATCTTGCATAATGTTTCCAATTTTGTTTCTCTTTCTAGGTCCTTTCATGACAATCAAAGTGAACCCCTGGCAGTTCCTTGTCTATGTCTGGGAAGCTGAGAGATTTGGTCTTACTTCTGAGGGCTTGAGGATTAGGCAGACCTGAGTTTAAATTCTCTGTGCACGCAGTGTGTGACCTAGACAAAACACTTGAACTCTCTGTGCCTCAGTTCTCTCCTCTATTTATATAAAACAGGGATAATAAAACACTACATTCAATGTTCTATAAGGATTAAATAAGATTATTTTAAGAGCCTGTGCGCTGAGTCGCTCATCATGTCTGATTCTTTGTGACACTTTGGACTATAGTCTGCCAGGCTGCTCTGTCCATGGGATTTTTCAAGACAAGAATATTGGAGTGGGTTGCCATTTCTTTCTCCAGGGGATCTTCCTGACCCAGGCATTTCCTGCATCTCTGCATTGCAGGCAGATTCTTTACCACTGAGCCATCAGGGAAGCCCATTTTAAGAACTTGGCAAAATTAAATACTCAGTGATTGATATTCACAGAAGAACATTTCAAGATATTGTGATTCTGTGCTTTAATTATTATCCCTTCAGCCTTAAATGTTTTTAGCCTTAAGTTGACATAGGCATATCCTACCCATTTTTCAAAGTGCATTTCAATTTTTACCTCTTCCACAAGATTTTCTCTGAACATTCATACTAGAAGCACTATCCTTTTGCAGTAGACTTCCATAGTAAAAGAGAAAGCAAAAAAGCTTGGGAAAGGACATGTATACCTATCACTTTATCATTTTAAGAATCTTAAGAAATGAATTTTGTAAAAAAATTCTAAAGATGAAAAGCTGAAAACAAACAAACCAAAAAAACCCACAAGCAAAGTATTTAAATCCTATTTTAATAGTAAGATGGTCCTCACCTTTCCATTCTCTCCATTGGTTCCCAGTGTATTATCTGGGTCCATTGAAGGCAATCTTGGTTTTTCGTTTCTTTTTTGGAGCTATTCTTACTATTCACAAAGACTAATATTCCATGTCTTATTTTTATAGATCTTCCAAGGAACAAAGAAAAATGAATTATTTTTAAACAATAAAACTCATTCTATCTTGTAATTATCATGTGGTGCTACTGGTCAGTTTTAAAAATTCAGGGCACATTATGGGATATTCCTGATCTTATTTTTCTTATATCTTGAACAATTTCTATTCTGTAAACTTAGAAATTATTTCATCATTAATCATTAATTATTCCCAACAATTTTTGTAAAAAGAAAAAAAAATTAAGACGATAGAATAATGATGGGATTGCCTAGAAGGATGATGTAATTATAAAATAAATCAATATTTCATCATTCGGTTTTTTTCATTGTCTTGACTAAAGTTTTGTATCATCATTCAAGAAGTTACAAAAGTCTGGAGAAATTGTTATGGTCCATAATTTTTAGCTTCTTTTAATACAGTTTAGAATTTAGAGTTTTTATTTCCCACCCATTATTACAAAGAGAAGAATATTGACAAAGGAAGACATTTAAGTTATTGGGTGAATCAGAAGATGAATGCAAAAAAGACAGTTTGTAATACATTAAACCTTAATGATTAGGATGAAATTGAAATTGACCATTCAAGTGAAATTAAAGACTATGTATCTTCACAAGAAAATGAATTTTCTCAAATTGAAGAATCAGTGAGAAAACAACACATTCAAAAAGGGAATGTGGTATCCTCATCCAATTAGTTCTTCAGCTTGGACTTTATCATGTAATAGTTTGTGACAGAATATAAAATATTTCATTTCATTGAAACGTTAGGTTATAGTACTCTTTTGTGTTTTCATAAAATCTGTGTGCCAAACTTTATGCTTTTTTAAACCATACAAATGCCAAGGAATTCAGAAGGATTAATAATGTATAAATTTAAAGATTATTGGATTTATCATTCTAATTAATGCTTATAAATGTAAAAATAAAAATGTTTTTCAATTATGGAATCAAGATGCCATCTTTTCAACAAAATTATGAACCATCAAAAATTTCAAAAATTCATTTGCTGCATTCTGATGATGCACATTCTGAAAGAATTTGAAGTAATAATATCCTAGAGTCTATTAAAGATGTTTGAAATGTGGAACTGGTATCTACAAGGTGGATGCACTGTAAGTTTATGCATGATAGTTGATGAGCAGTTCAGTTCCTTTTGAAAGATGTTTCCCATTTGGTGTGTGTACACCTTCAAAACCAGGGAATTGATGAAATAAACATTTAACTTTGATATGTTTAAGTTTCTAATCACAATTTTCACCATTCCTTTAATCTTACTTCTGCAAACAATTTTTAAATGATTTAAACTATTAAAAATATTAAGAGGTCCAGATGATAAGTGAAGATAACTATTTATTCCTAATATCCTGAGATTAACATGAACATTTTCTGAACATCTACTGCATGTCTATCTAGTTATCCTCAGTTTTAAAATTATTTGTACTGTGTCTTATCTCTTTTCTGGATTATCAGCTTAGAGAGGGGATTCAACAATGCTTTTTGAGTAAACATCAAAACTCCCAAAGCTTTTGGCTTTGTAAAAATAATCAGATGTTTGGAACTAAAGTGAGTATATTTTTTAGGAGCAGGATTTTTTTAGAGAAGAGTACAGCAAGGCTAAATTTTACCTCCTCTTCTCCAATTGAGCTCTGAAATACATTAGATTAAACCATTAAATAACAGTGACTATAATGCAATTACATTTGACCTCTTCTCAGCAGGATCAAACCAAAAATGCAGTTAAGCACCACTGAAGTTCAAGAAAAGGATCTTAATAAAATGAGCATACTAACTTATTCCTTGAGGCTCTTTCTAGCTATGGTCTTAAAACCCACAGAATTGGAATATGGGCTGCCAAAGAATACCTTATTATAGTCAGAAAAGATTTTGGTAGGTGAATACCTTCAATTTTAAGAGAATAAATGACACTGAAAGTAGAATAAATTACCTTGACATAAATTCTTGACTCAAGCAAAAGTCAGACAGCAGCTGGAATTTCAATGGTGGGATAACTTCTAAGGGATAAACTTTAACTTGTATTGAACTTTAATCATAATGGCTACAGAGATGAAAAGTTGGAAAAAGGTGTTAAAATTACTAAGTGAAAGCACATTAACCCTCGTCCTTGTACAGGACATTTAAATTGATTTCTTTATCTATACTGAGTATAAAAGACTCTGTAAGCCACGTGATTTCTTACCCATAGAAATGTGTCTCTTGTTTAACTTGGTTGACTCTGTCCAGCAATGCATGCAATTTATTCGGCCCAAGTGGAAGTTGATTAAGAGGGAGAATGAAAATGCCTAGCAAGATCATGATACTTCTTTTAAAGAGTCTGCCTAAATAATGAAATTACCAGTAGGCTGTCACTTAAGAAAAATATGCTTAGCCACAAAATATGGAAGAGGAAATTGGAGTTACTGGAAAGTTGATAAAGGTTAATACATCTAAAGGCTTCTACCTTGAACATCTGTACTATGGATTTCTAAAAACAAAAGCAAAAAGACAAAAGACACTGTAAATTGAGTCTCAGTCTGGCAACCAATGTCTGCCTTGACCAGTTTTAATAGTTCTCTTATAAGATTATTAATTTGTAAACATATATGTACTCCTATGTTCACTGCAGCACTATTTACAATAGCCAAGACATGAAAGCAACTCAAGTACCCATCAGTAGATGAATGGATAAAGAAGATGTGGTAATATATATATATATACACATATATATATTTCAGTGGAATATTGTCCAGCCATAAAAAAGTGTGAAATCTTTCCATTTGAGGCAAGAAGGATGGTTCTGGAAGTTATTATACTTAAGCTAAATAAATCAGAAAGAAAAAAACAAATACCACATGATCTTACATATATGTAGAATATAAAAAAATAAAACAAATGAACAAACAAAATAAAACAGAAACAAATGCTTAGACACAGAGAACGAACTGGTGGGTGCCAGAGAGGAGTGGGTCAGGCAATGCATAAAATAGATGAAGGGGATTAAGAGGTAGAAACTCACAGCTATAAAATAAATACATCATGGGGATGTAATGTACACATAGGAAATATAGTCAATAGTTTTGCAAAAATTTTGCATGGTGATGGATGGTAACTGGATTTATTGTGGTTATCATTTCATAATAATATTTCATAAAAATATCAAATCACTATGCTGTAAATCTGAAACTAAAGGCGATGGCACCCCACTCCAGTACTTTTGCCTGGAAAATCCCACGGACGGAGGAGCCTGGTAGGCTGCAGTCCGTGGGGTCGCTAAGAGTCGGACATAACTGAGCGACTTCACTTTCTCTTTTCACTTTCATGCATTGGAGAAGGAAATGGCAACCCGCTCCAGTGTTCTTGCCTGGAGAATCCCAGGGACGGGGAAGCCTGGTGGGCTGCCGTCTGTGGGGTCACACAGAGTCGGACACGACTGAAGCATAGCATAGCATAGCATATGCTGTAAATCTGAAACTAATATAGTAATACTCTACATTAATTATAACTGAATAAAATTTTTAAAATACAAAATGAATTGAAAAAAGAAAATGACAACGAGACTCTCTAGCCCTACAGGAAAAGTAGAGGTCACTGGTTTCAGGACAGTCCCCAGGGAAGGATGGGGTCTCTCTCTTTCTCTCTTCCTCTTCCCCTCCTTCCTCCCTAAAGAAGGTTAGGGGCTATTCAAAATGCATCTTATTACATTGAACATCTACACATTTAGGAGATATCATGGTGGGGTTGTTAGATCACTGAAAGGAAGCAGCAAAAGTATTTATTTATATTTGATAGCAGTTTTATGCATCAGTAACTCCAAACTGGAAATAACCCAGATATCCAACAACAGGGAAATAGCAAAAGTATTTCTTGAAGAAAGGAGCTCTTCAATGTCTAGAATATCCTAAAATTATAGATTGTAGACATTTGTCTTCAGAAGTTGCTTAGTTTCAGCCTTAATAGCAAGTGCTAACTTTCTAGATGTAAATAGAATTTTCTTAATTTTTCAACTTTTTATTTCCCAGGTGTGCAGATGGTAAAGAACCTGCCTGCGACATGGGCCACCAGCGTTTCATCCCTGGGTCAGAAGATCCCCTGTAGTAGAAAATGGCAACCCACGCCAATATTCTTGCCTGGAGAATTCCACAGACAGTATAATGGATGGAGTTGCAAAGAGTTGGATGTGACTGAGTGACTAACACTTGCACCTTCACCTAACAGAGTGAGTTAGCAGAAAAGAATTTTAACTAAAACAACACAATGATCTGATCTTTACAGTTAAAGATTACAGGACCAATTAAGATGGTCCCTGTAATTGAGGTGAGATTGTTTCTGACTATAGGATAGTGCATATTCACTGCAGAGAAAGAGCAATTCTGCTCATCTTTAGATAGCTAAAAAATTTTAAGACTATATTAGTTAGAGGCATTTTATTTGATGGGATAAAAAGGCAAAATGTGAGACTTCCATCAAGGCATTAGCACATTAACAAGGTTTTTCAAATTGAGCTGTAATTTGGGCTACTTTGGAGGGTGGGACAATATTATTAAAAAAAAAAAACAAAACACTTTATCCCACAGGGAAAAATCAAGTTGTAGTTTTAAAAACTCATTACCAATAATTAATAACGAACTCTAACTAAACAATAACAGGTGTTCCACTAATCCCAAACAGAAACAGATGGAAGCACAAATGTTTTATAAATATTGGATACATGCAGAGCAATAAACTTGGCAGGAATTGTTTTATTCTGTAATTGTCAGTCAGAGTCAAAGTCTTATCACTTGCATTTTCTCTAAATTAATATGCCCATATTAAATCTTGTTTTTCATTCCTTATTTCTGAAAATGTGAGCCATATTTCGTGATTTCTCACTTCATCGTATGTACTATCTCACCAAAAAAGATAGTATTATTAATTTTCCTTCTGTACACTTATGAAGCTCTATATAATCTTTTATATGAAACAATGAGCATACTGTACATGTTTCCAGTCTCCAACTTCTTTCATTTCCAGACAAGAAACAGTGATTTACATATTCTTTAATTTCTTTTACATTATAGCAATGAAGTTTCAAACTCATGAATGTGAAAAGAAAGAAAGTGAAGTCTCTCAGTCATGTCCGACTCTTTGCGACCCCGTGGACTGTAGCCCACCAGACTCCTCCGCCCATGGGATTCTTATACATTATAGCAATGAACTTTCAAATTCATGAATGTAGGCAGATGAAATAAATTATGAAGGCAACTAGAAAGTCAATGAATGATATTAAGAAATCTAATTCTATGGCAGTTGGGAAATTTTTTTTTTTAAGAGTTTGATTATTACACAGTGCTAGAGATTTAACATGGCTATTTAGAGAATGTTTACATATGACTTTAGAAGGGCTCCTCTCTATGGCTAATGGTATGGGCTCAGAACAGATCTCTCAAGATATGCCACTTTGGCATGTGGATTATTTTGAGCTAAAGGCAATCAAGATCCTATAGGCTCAAGAGAAATTACTGCCCCTCCCTTAACTAAATACAAGTATTTAAATTGGGAATTTTTCCCAGAAAAAGAGTCATTACAGGATATAATTTTTATCTAAGTGTCCTCATCTGTATGGCAGGATAATCACCTAAGTACCTAAAACCTGATTTTTTTTGTATTGTCCTGTGAACTATCCTCTTGTCCTTGAAAGCCCCAGACCCCTGCCCTATTCCACAGCTCGGGGTGGCAATATATATACTCATTTTACCTTTCTGTCCGTGAATCTCTTTGGTATGTGAGCTCTCTGAGCCGTGTGTGTAGTTGGGGGTGATTCCTCTGTGTGTGTGTGTGTGTGTGTGTGTGTGTGTGTATGTGTATAGCTGGGGGCGATTCCTGGAAATATGAAATTAGATTCGATTTTTCCGTGTTAATCTATCTCATGTCAATGCAATTTTTACAACCTAGAAGAGGAAAGTTTTTTTCCTCCCAAACAGCTGGCTTAGTTAGTGAGATAAACTTTCCTGGCTGGACTCTGCTCCCTCCAAGCCTGCTGCAGCTGAGGGATCCTAGGACATCAGACAAATGTAAGTGTTTTTTGGTCTTTTTTTCCTTAATAAAAAATTTAATTAGCAGGAGAAATTATTTGTAGAGCCAGTTCATTAGACTTAGTGACTGGAAAATCTGGCAGAGTACTCTTGGTTCCATTGATCCTTTTTTTCCCCAGAGATGGTCGCTGGTTTTTGTTTTTGTTGTTGTTATCTGTCTCTTTTGTCCTATTCTCTCCTGAGAGTTTGTTTGACTTTATGACCTGTGAGAATAGTCTCTTCGGTATTTGCCATCTAGAAGTGAAGTGAAGTGAAGTGAAGTCGCTCAGTCGTGTCCGACTCTTTGCGACCCCGAGGACTGTAGCCTACTAGGGTTTTCCGTCCATGGGATTCTCCAGGCAGGAATACTGGAGTGGGTTACCATTGCCTTCTCCAGGGGATCTTCCTGACCAAGGGATCGAACCCGCGTCTTCCGCATTGAAGGCAGACGCTTTAACCTCTGAGCCACCAGGGAAACCCAGTTACATCAGCCATCTAGAAGGCTGATGTAACTATCTGCACTTGCTAAGTCAGTCAAACAGACTGGGATTTAGAGCAGCTGTAACCAGTTGGTCCTAAGTGTAGATATCAACCGTGGCTTTGACTAGCATCTCTTTGTCCAGGCATGCCCATTGTCAGGGAGTTTATCATAAAGGTCCCAGTCTATAAGAAGCCTTTTTCATAACACCTTGTGAAAAGCTTTTTCATAGCACCTTTGTAGCTCTGTTAGTGCAGGCAATACATCATCCTTACTGCTTGTGCAACAAAGGTCTCTACTTTCTTAGACTATTTTGGGCAGTGAACTTTTTTGGGTCTTTTGAGGGCTGCATCTCTTTTTGTTCTACTTTGGGGACACCTCTTGCACCTATGGTTAAGCCATAGAAAGTCTAATTGGTTTGAGTCACTATTAAGATCTTATTTCCCAATTATGGGTCCTCTGAATTGGAAAAACTTCTAAATTGTTAAGTTTTTAGAGCTCTGTCAAACATGTTTTATTGGTACCCATGCAAAGACCATATTAAAAAGTGGATACAAAGCAATATAATGGCTAGCCTTAAGAACTCCCCTAATTATAAAAAAAAGTTTCAAGAAGCAGTCTCAGATTTCCCTTATGGGTCTCACAGATGCTAATAAAAACATTAGGTTAATTAACAAGATAATGAAAAGAGGCTTTCAGGGAGAGTCAAGGGACTCTTCCCAACAAGGTGAAATTTTTTAAAGGGTTATTAAGAAGTAAGGTAAATAAAGCAAGTATTGAAAGAGATGGAACAAAGAGAACTCAGAAAGAAAGAGTCTCGGGACTCATCCCTGCAGGGTGGAATCTTTAAATGGTTATTAAAAATGGGATTGAGGCATAGGACTGGACCCAAGGACAGCCTCCTCATTTTGGAGAAGGCAGTTTCTGGATAAGAATAGAGAAACGGGGGCACCAAGCACCAAATGGCAAGAAGTCACACATCTTATCAGTAATCAACTGGGGTCCTTGGGCAGACAAAGAAAAGCAGGAACCTCCAGAATGGCAGGAAACTACATTTGGGGGTGATAAGTGACCTGGAGGCAGACAAAGAAAGGTGGGAAAAGGCAGGAATCTCTAGCATCTCAATGTAACCTTTTGCTCATTATGCTCTCATTACAAAATTTATCCTTACAGATACGTTCCCATCATGCACTGGTGCCAAGACACTCCTGACCAAGACGAAATAAAGATAAAACTCCCTCCCTCTCTCAGGAAGGTGGAACTAGAATAAGACCACAAAATCCTCACTCCCCGGTGAATATTCCATCCCTTCATTTCTACCCTCCACATAACCAGCTAGGCAAAGCTCAGGGCAGCTGCTCACCTTATAACTGTCTGCTCTCCCTTTGACAGCATTCTATCAAAAAAATTCTCACTTTGCTTTTTTGACTTCCCTGTCATCTCTGAATTCTTTCTGTGATGAGAGAAAGCCTACCCTCTGGGAACACCTTTGGTGAGAACAGGAGAAGAATTTGGCTAAGCTTCCGCCTCCTTTGAGCTCCAGAGGTGCTGCCTGATTTCCGCCACTTTTCTCTCTGCTTTCTTATTGTCTGTGGGATCTTCAGTCCTACTGCAGCAAGGAGTGGTCTTGTGTTGAGCCACAAAAGCCACGGGACACTCACCACGAGAAATCTCCCGCAAGAGGATGTGTCAGTCGTGAATAGAGAGAGGTCTGTCCACCGACCTCAAGGCAATTTCCACGGAGTTTCTGGCACACAGGTAAAACAAAACACAAAACCAGAAAGCCGCCCTCTTCCCCCGCGGCTGCCCTTACAGGGGGTATTACTGGTCTACCCGTGCCTGACTATCCTCTCTGCCTCCCTACCTCACTCTGTTCTTGCCTTTGTGCCTTACTCATCTGGGAATGGTGAAAAAGAAACCTGCCAGGAATTTTGCAGCCTCACCGCTAGATCTTGCATTTTTTACTGTACCTGGCATGTCAGGAAGTTTCCAGCCTGTCTCACTGGCATCTGGCAACGGGAACCACTGGAGCCTTGCCCTCTGGGTTTGCTTTATCCATCATTTGATTAACTGCCCTTCTGTTCAACTGTGTGGAAATCTAAAGCGAGGCCTTAGCTACGCTGTAAGAGAATCCGCACAGAGGCCCGGCCGCCTTCCCCTTCAGGAGCTGCCTCGGGCCACAGGCGGCCTAGGTATCGGGAAGGTACAGAGCTCCGCACTGCGCAGTGGGGCCCATCGTCGGGGAGCTGCGGCTAGGCAGTCATCATTTGCTGCCACAGCGTGCCTCGTGGTGGTCTGCCCGCACGCTAGCTGCCCGATCTTCCCTGCCACCAACACCCCCGCCCTGCCCTTTGGGGTAAGGTGGCTTGGGCAGGGGTGGGTAGCAGAGATGGCCATGCCCAGGGGCTACAAGCCCCACTGGTAATCCATGCCCCCACTGCGCTTGCCTCCTCAGGGTCGATGGGCTGGGAGAGTCCTCACAGGGCCCTCGGGACCTCTGTTACTTGTAAGTACAGGTACAGTGCCTGGTGCTGCCTGCTGCTGCCCTACCCCATCCTGGGCCACCTTGCATAGCTTGCTGGAAAGAGCTTGGGCGGGTGGGTGGGAAGGTGGAATTGAGGTCCAGCGTCACTGCCCACAAAAAGGAAGGGAAAAGAGAAAGCTTTAAACAGCCTCCCTTAGTGGCCGGTGCCTATTTTCACTTGTGGCTCAGGCGCTAAAGAATCCACCTGTCAATACAGGAGACACAGGAGGCGCAGGCTCTGGGTCGGGAGATCCCCTGGAGAAGGAAATAGCAACCCACTGCAGTATTCTTGCCTGGGAAATCCCATGCAGAGAGGAGCCTGGAGGGTCACAGTTCACCGGGTCTCAAAGAGTCAGCTAGGACTGAGCAACTATGACTTTCAACACCCTTTTAGATAAAACATGCCTCCCTAACCAAATAGGTCCTAGAACGATGAGGATGTCCATTCCAGGGGAACATACCCTGAAACAGCAGGATTCATCATTGAACTTAGAATCTGTAGAGGAGCCTTCAGAAAAGTTGCTCATCCTGCGTACCACAGATTCCAGGAAGGACACGGGTGCCAGGACGCTGGGGCCAGGACTGCCATGGGTGGTGGGGAGAGGGTAGCTAACCCCCATATTGGCTAGGGTCAATTCACTAGATGGACAGGGAAGCCTGGAAGCAGTGTGTCTTAGGGAACCCCCATGGGACCTCCTAAGGCTAAGGCTAGTGCTCCTCTGTTATAGGAGCACTCTCGCCCTGAACAAACTATGGGAAACACCTCCTCCATCCCTAAGGACTCACCTTTCAGGTGCATTCTGGGTCACTAGGAAAAGTTTTCCCTTGACTCTTTAAAATGAAGAACACTCATTTTCATTTGTAAGACAGCCTTGCCCTGATATAAACTTGAGAACCATGAGACCTGGCCAGAGAATGGAAGCCTCAACTATAACAGTATCCTACAGTTAGATATTTTTCAAAAGGCAGGGAAACCGGACAGAAGTTCATTACATTGAGGCTTTTATGGCCCTTAGAGAGAACCTGTAGCTATTCAAGTCCTGTGTTAAGGAACCTTGCCAGATGGGACCTATTCAGGCTTCACCAATGCCTTCTTTAGTGGCACCCCTGGAGGAGCAAAAGCTCCAGACTGACGACTCAAGTCCCAACTCTTTTGCTATCTTCAGCCCCTCTCCCACCCAATAAACCTTTTTACTCTTCTGTCCCCTCCAGGGGACAGAGCTTCTTTGTCCCCTCCAGGAAGTAGCAGGTGGGCCTCGGGGAATTACCAGAGTCCACATCCATCCAAAGGGTCCTTCTTGTTATTCACATCATCATAGCTCAGCTTACAAACATTCACTATCTGACACTATGAATGCCATTGCTAAAGGTGCTGAGTCATTTGACTGTTGGATCTGTGCCCACAACCACACTTCCCCAGAGGACCTAACTTTTTAGGAGTCCCTGCCTCCTTGAGGAACCTGATAGAATTAACAAAAATGTATGCTCATTTACCACCCTAATTTTCATTAATCACAGGTAAGTGACAGACACCAACCAGACTGCTCATATCCAATATGTGGAAATATCACCATCTGATGGAAGAATCTAGTCACCGAAATAAAGAAAACTGAAACTCACAATAGAAGCATAACAACAAGACAAGGCCAGAATAGAGATTAGATAATATTCTAGACTATTCTAACTATTATTATGCTTCTGTTGCGAGTTTCAGTTTTGAGAATGCAAGGGAATTACAGAAAAACATATACTTCTGCTTCATTGACTATGCTAAAGCCTTTGACTACAAATATAACAACAAACTGTGGAAAATTCTTAAAGAGATGCACATACCAGACCAGTTTACCTATCTCCTGAGAAACCTATATGCAGGTAAAGAAGCAACAGTTAGAACTGGACTTGGAAAAACTGACTGGTCCCAACTGGGAAAGGAGTATGACATGGCTGTATATTGTCTGTGTGCTTATTTAACTTATATCCAGAAAATAGCATGTGAAATGCCACAAGCTGTAATCAAGATTGCTGGGAGAAATGACAGATTATATTTGAAAAATAACATCTCAGATATACAGATGATACCACTGTAATGGCAGAAAATGAAGAGGAACTAAAGAGCCTCCTGATGAAGGTAAAAGAGAAGAGAGAAGAAGCTGGCTTAAAACTCAACATTCATAAAACCTAAGATCATGGCATCTGGTCCCATCACTTCATGGCAAATAGGAGGGCAAAATTAGAAGCAGTGACAGATTTTATTTTCTTGGGCTCCAAGATCACTGAGGACAGTGACTGCAGTCATAAAATTAAAAGACGCTTGCTCCTTGGAAGGAAAGCTATGACAAACCTACACTGTATTAAAAAGCAGAGATGTCACTTTGCAGACAAAGGTCTGTATAGTCAAAGCCATTGTTTTTCCAGTAGTCACGTATGTATATGAGAGTTGGACTACAAAGAAGGGTGAGAACCAAAGAATTAATGCTTTTAAATTGTAGTGCTGGAGAAGACTCTTGAGAGTCCCTTGGACAGCAAGGAGATCAAACCAGTTAATCCTAAAGGAAATCAACACTTAATATTCATTGGAAGGACTGATGCTGAAGCTGAAGCTCCAATACTGATGCAAACAGTCAACTCACTGGAAAAGACCCTGATGCTGGGAAAGACTGAAGGCAAAAGGAGAATGGGTGGCAGAAGATGAGATGGTTAGATAGCATCATCAACTCAGTGGACATGAATCTGAGCAAACTCTGAGAAATAGTGGAGGACAGATGAGTCTGGCGTGCTGTTGTCCATGGGATCACAGAGTTGGATATGGCTTAGTGACTGAACAATAAAATGTTTAATATAACTAATAACTATACTCAAATATGGTCCCATTTCTCCCTATTAATAGCTGCTGTATTGAAACCTGAGGTGCTTCAGAAACCCCATGGCTTCAGAAAATTCCAATTTCAAATGATGATGCAGGAATTTCAACCTATCCTACCTGAAGCTGAGAACTATCCACATACATGCACAAGGTTGCTGCCTCCTTCTGTTCCCCACTTTCCATCTCCAATACTGTAAACATCACCAATACCCCTATCTCTGACAGATACCAAGGAGATCTGCACCCAAAGGTAGAGACAATGCCCACACTCAGCAGTTACAGCAGTTGAAGCAGTTACAGGAGATGGACTATTGACCCTTTGCTTATTAAAAGATTTTAAGGGTCTAGACTCTTTGAAGATGGAATGTTAGAGCAGGCAGAAAGCTAGATACAAATGGAGAATGGGGTATATGGGCCAAAGGGCAGGAAACCATACATCTTGTGAACAGCACAGCTACTCAACTTATACTGTCTGTTCTCTCTTTACCAGTATAATATCCCTTAGATAAATCCTCGCTTTGTTTTCTTGACCTCCCTGTCTCATCTCTGAATTCTTTCTGCAATGAAACAAGAATCAACTTTCTAGTAACACTCATGTGTAGTCATTAGGCAAAAGGGCAAAGTCACTGAGGAATGGCATCAGCAACAAAACATAAATTAGACTTTGATTAAACTTTGTGATATCTAAATAGGGAACCCTGATCATAAAACCCACAGAGCATGGCCAAGCATGCTCAATAAAAATGTCCAGGCTTCATATGACCACTATACAACATTTCAGGTTTAGTACCTAACTGGTAAGGGAAAACTTAAGGGAAAATAGCTCTCAGCATGTGTGTGTGGTGGCTTCAGGAGTCCAGTGCACAAGAACCAAAGCTGATATACGTAAGTAAGATAATCACCTGCTTTCACTTTCTTATCAATGAATGTGTGCTGTGCTTAATCGCTCAGTCATATCCGATGCTTTGTGACCCCATGGACTGTAGCCTGACAGGCTCCTCTATCCATGGGTATTCTCCAGACAAGAATACTGGAGTGGGTTGCCATGCCCTCCTCCAGGGAATCTTCCCAACCTGGGGAATGAACCTAGGTCTCCCACAATGCAGGTGGATTCCTTACCATCTGAGCCACCAGGGAAGCCCCATCAATGAATATTCTGCATCTAATAGAAAAAACTTATGACTATTCAAAGGTTAAGATGAAATAAAAAGGGTAATCAGAAAACCTGAGGGGCACTCCTCACTTGCAAGCACACCCACATCCTTTTCTGAGTGCATATTTTAGCTTCTTAATAAACAGTTTTCTTGTTTCTCTTTATGCCTCTCTCTCTCTCTGTGTGTTTTCCTTTGCATTCCTTGTCCAAAATTCTTTTTGGACAGGTAGCAACAATATCCTGAACCTTTAATAAGGCCATCCAGCATCAGGATGAAAAAAAACAGACATTGATATGTTTACCATAAAGGTTTTTATATAGCTACCAAAGGCTGGGTGGACTTGAATGTCCCCCCTTTCATCCAGCAACGTTAAAGAAATCCAGACAGGTTCATCTGTTTATCCCAGTTTGGAGAAATTTAAAAGGCTGAAAGGCAGAGATTACTGTGAGAAATCTGATCAACAATCACTAGGGGCAACCAGCCAGTTAATAAAATTAAAGATTGACAAAGGAACCAGGATTCCTTGGCTTAATCCCTCACTGGGGGCCCAAAGCCTTCTGCAGAAAAATGACTCAAATGGTCTGGGGATAGAAAATATAAGTTTGCAGGAAACCCTTGATATGGGACCCCATGAACTGGTACCAATATCCACTGGTAGAGCCTCTGACTCAGGCTATAATTAGATTGAAAGGATACAAAATGTAAGAGTTGATAAGATTATAAAAATATGAATGTTTAAACCAGCTTTATGTAAAGAAGTAATGGCAACATTACCTGAATGTTTTATGGGAATAGATATTATGTCTGGCTGGGACAACTTCCCCTACCCAATACTGTGGAACTAAAATTTATTCATGAAATCCTAATGGAGGCTATAATTAGTAACATAAGAGTTAATGGAATTAAAATAAAAATTTATAAGAAAACTGATAAATCTGAACAGGTTTTATATACCGTTATCGTATCTCTTTCTCCTGACTGTATAATGGGGACGGACATTGTATCTCACTGCAGAATGTTTCCTTTAACTCGTTTGTAAAACAGAAAGCACATAAATCTGTCCTTCAGGCAATATTAATTGAACATGCCAACAAAACTGCCTGAGAAGAATATATAAATATTTTTATTTAAAACAAAGTTAGAAGTCTCCCTGACATAAAGAAGCAAATTGAGGATGATGTAGTTCGATGGTTGATTAGCCTTTGATCTTACAAATCTTTGCAAAATTGGAAATTCAGTTCTAGAGGAAATTCACATTCCACCCATTTCTTTTCATAGATCTCCTAACCTCCCCTGCAAAAGTCTTGTAATCTCTGTAGGAACTTTTATCTAGACCATCTCCAAATCTTAATACTCAATTGTTTAAAAAATAGAATAGGCTTTTAAAATATGAATTGCTATATAAGCATCCTTTCCCATAATTATTCAAAAAATGTTTTAATGAAAATCATAAGGTCTCTTTTTTATGTCCATCTATATGTATGTACATTACAGACACGGTATTTTTCTACTTCTGAATGGTATTACTAAACTTAATTATAAAAGAGTTCAATTTAACTGGCTTAAACACAAACAAACATAGCAAAAACCAGCACAACATTGTAAAGCAATTACTTTCTAATTAAAAATAAAAATTAAAACAAACAAGCACTATACAAATTATGTTTTCAAAGATACAGTAGAAACTAACTCAAATGTTTTTCAGGTTCACAGCAGCAACTATAATTTTTGGTGAATAAAAGTTTAAGTTTGTAATTTAATTAATACATACATGTCTTTAGAGGTATCAGCATTAAGTATCATATTATACATTTGTTATACTATTATACTAAATTTGTCAGAAAAACAATGTAAGATGATGATTGATCTATATGATCAATCACTGTTCTTACTGTACTTATATACATAATTGGGCCAAATTTATTGAAATGACTTATTTTGCAAAGAGATTAGTCTTAATTTGGCAATATTTGATAGATATGAGAATGATTTTTACAGAGAAAAATTACATTTCAATAATATAGTGGGTATTAGATTCTACTACTGTCCATTGTCTTTTGAGGTTTTGTTTTCTACCCATAAACTTGACTCCCAAATTCTTCCAGTTTTCACCAATATTTGGCAACAATTCTCCAAACTAAGTTTTCCAACTTTTCTTCTACTCTTTTGACTTGAAATCATTGAGAACGAAAACTGCCCATTTTCCAAAGACATGCACACTGAAGTTGGACAACTTGATATAAACTTCAGAGAAATCACCATAACAGCTCATATACAGATAATCTTCATGCCTGTTGCTAGGTCAATCAGAAAGATCACTGCTACTGCTGCTGCTAAGTCGCTTCAGTCGTGTCCAACTCTATGTGACCCCATAGACAGCAGCCCACCAGGCTCCCTCGTCCCTGGGATTCTCCAGGCAAGAACACTGGAGTGGGTTGCCATTTCCTTCTCCAATGCAGTAAAGTGAAAAGTGAAAGTGAAGTCGCTCAGTCGTGTCTGACCCTCAGTGACCCCATGGACTGCAGCCTTCCAGACTCCTCCGTCCATGGGATTTTCCAGGCAAGAGTACTGGAATGGGGTGCCATTGCCTTCTCCATAAAGATCACTAGATACATTCAAACAGCAAACCTGAAAAATCCATCAGATTGTCACTGCCTGTCCCTGCTCCCTCTTAAAATGCTTCAAGTTGGACATCTAGAAACTTTCTCAACTGGAGTTGGAGTTCAGAAACTGGAGTACAGTCTACTCCAATTACTAACCATTACTTTCCTTTTGTTTCCATATAAGTGTCTCTTATTAAATATCTGACTGCTTGCACCATAGGCCTAACTTTGGGAGCCCACCTTTGTCAGTGCCTCATGGAAAGGGATACAACTTTAACTGAGATGACCTATCTTCAATACTAAGAGACTGGTTCAGAGAGACACAGCAATCTACCAACTCAAATTCTGAACTGGGAAACTTCCTGGGGAAGTTCCAAAGACGGGAACCCTGGGGATTCAGTACAGACCTCTTCAAGATGTGCCACTTTGACTTGTGCATCATATTGAGCAAGGACAACAGAGATCCTACAACCTCAAGAGAAACGACTTCCCCTCCCGTAACAATCTACAAGGAATTAAACTGGAGGGTTTTCACAGGAAAAATAAAACTTATTACCAAAATTTTACCTAGGTGGCCCCATCTGTATGTCAGGGCAAACATCAAACTGCCCAATATCTACTCTTTTTTTATATTGTCTTGTGAATTACTCTCCTGTCCTTCAGAGCCTTGGGTGCCTATTTCATTTCTTAGTTCAGGATAGCAATATATACTTCATTGTAGGCTTCCTATGTTTATGAAATTAAATTTGATTTTCTCCTTTTGACCTCTTTCATGTCAATTTAATTGTTATAGCAGCTAGAAGAGCCTAGGACAGTAAAGGAAAATTTTCTTCCTCCCCAACAATAACAAAATTCTCCTTAACTCATGAAGAGACAGTTTTACTGCTCCTGATCGTAACATGTTGAATTTTCAGAAAGATACAAATGGCATTGTGATTACAAAACTGTTAATGTCTCTCACTGACTGGATACCCCACAGTTATCTGCTTCTTGTGATTTTCTTAGAAATTGTATTTTATAATCAATTAGTAGCTCCTACAAATAATTTAAATGGAAAAAGAACACATTTTCTTCAGATGATGGTATTTAAAAACTCACACTCATCAACAGTGTAGATTAATTTTGTGTGTAAGTAAATAGCTAACTGATATCTTCAAGATTCGGTCTCTTAAAAAAGCAAAGTATAGTAGAGTATAAGTTTCTTAAACTAACACAGCTGAATAAAATGAGCAACAGTCTACTACTTAAAGATTGAGTTAATGGTGTATAGAGACAGAGACTTGTCAATGTTGATACATTCCCTTTAGGTGGAATGCTTGCCCAGACAGGCTGGGGTGAAATAAATGTATAATAGAAAAAAGTACTTTGTTGCGCATCTATTAGATGTTCTATCAACAACTTTGTAAGTTTGTTACATAATCCCAATTTTAAATATATGAGCCCTAAAGATCAAATGAAGTTCAATGATTTGCTGAAGGTCCAATGCTAAAATGGAATGGAGTCGAGAATGATATCTCTACTTGTGTCCAAAGCTCTCTCTTTTCACTATATTAAACTACCTTCCTCAATGTTTCCATCTAATTTTATTATGATACTATCACATATGTTAACACTACTCATTTTGTAAAAATGAGTAATTGTATTTTTCAGTATTTTTCTCCTTATTTCAGTTTCTAACCCAATAAGAAAGTGAAAAAAGGATAAGAAAATAAAAAAGGAAGTGAAGGAGGAAATTAACTTGAATAAGGTACTAAAATTAACTGTTTTCCTAAGAGCTTAAGTTCTTATGATCTTCTAATTTTCAAGGACCTAGATGTTTCATATATATATATTTTTAAATATAACATGCCTGTTTGTCCTTATATGCATGAATTATAATTGTACATTTTAGAAAGATTTCTATAAAAATAGTGAAGAAAACAAAATGCAGTTTGCTTTAAACAATCAGCCGTAATTATTCTAATGTAAATTAGTTCCTTCCCTAACAATGTCATGTGGCTGCGAGGGCGCAGGAGGACCAAGAGGAGCTACTCCACCACGTTCAAGGTCAGGAGGGGTGGTGGTGAGGAGAACCCCCTCCTCCAAGGTAAGGAGCAGCGGCTACACTTCACTGGAGCAGCCATGAAGAGATACCCCACGTCCAGGGTAAGAGAAATCCAAGTAAAATGGTAGGTGGTGCAAGAAGGCATCAGAGGGCAGACACACTGAAACCATAATCACAGGAAACTGGCCAGTCTGATCACACGGACCACAGCCTTGTCTAACTCAATAAAACTAAGCCATGCCATGTAGGGCCACCCAAGATGGGCGAGTCATGGTGGAGAGGTCTGACAGAATGTGGTCCACTGGAGAAGGGAATGGCAAACCACATCAGTATTCTTGCTTTGAGAACTCCTTGAACAGTATGAAAAGACAAAAGAATAGGATACTGAAAGAGAAACTCCCCATGTCGGTAGGTGCCCAATATGCTACTGGAGATCAGTGGAGAAATAACTCCAGAAAGAATGAAGGGATGGAGCCAAAGCAAAACAATACCCAGTTGTGGATGTGACTGGTGATAGAAGAAAGGTCCCATGCTATAAAGGGCAATATTGCATAGGAATCTGAAATGTCAGGTCCATGAACAAGGTAAATTGGAAGTGGTCAAACAGGAGATGGCAAGAGTGAACGTCAACATTCTAGGAATCAGCGAACTGAAATGGACTGGAATGGGTGAATTTAACTCAGAGGACCATTATATCTTCTACTGCAGGCAGGAATCCCTCAGAAGAAATGGAGTAGCCATCATGGTCAACAAAAGAGTCTGAAATGCAGTACTTGGATGCAATCTCAAAAACGACAGAATGATCTCTGTTCGTTTCCAAGGCAAACCATTCAATATCATAGTAATCCAAGTCTATGCCCCAACCAGTAATGCTGAAGAAGCTGAAGTTGAACGGTTATATGAAGACCTACAAGACCTTTTAGAACTAACACCCAAAAAAGATGTCCTTTTCATTATAGGGGACTGGAATGCAAAAGTAGGAAGTCAGGAAACACCTGGAGTAACAGGCAAATTTGGCCTTGGAATATGGAATGAAGCAGGGCAGAGGCTAATAGAGTTTTGCCAAGAGAACGCACTGGTCATAGCAAACACCCTCTTCCAAAAACACAAGAGAAGACTCTACAACATGGACATCACCAGATGGTAAACACCAAAATCAGATTGATTATATTCTTTACAGCCAAAGATGGAAAAGCTCTATAGAGTCAGCAAAAACAAGACCAGGAGCTGACTGTGGCTCAGATCATGAACTCCTTATTGCCAAATTCAGACTTAAAGAAAGTAGGGAAAACCACTAGATCATTCAGGTATGACCTAAATCAAATCCCTTATGATTATACAGTGGAAGTGAGAAATAGACTTAAGGGCCTAGATCTGATAGATAGAGTGCCTGATGAACTATGGAATGAGGTTCCTGACATTGTACAGGAGACAGGGATCAAGACCATCCCCATGGAAAAGAAATGCAAAAAAGCAAAATGGCTGTCTGGGGAGGCCTTACAAATAGCTGTGAAAGAAGAGAAGTGAAAAGCAAAGGAGAAAAGGAAAGATATAAGCATTTGAATGCAGAGTTCCAAAGAATAGCAAGAAGAAATAAGAAAGCCTTCCTCAGTGATCAGTGCAAAGAAACAGAGAAAAACAACCGAATGGGAAAGACTAGAGATCTCTTCAAGAAAATTAGAGATACCAAGGGAACATTTCATGCAATGGTGGGCTCGATAAAGGACAGAAATGGTAAGGGCCTAACAGAAGCAGAAGATATTAAGAAGAGGTGGCAAGAATACATAGAAGAACTATAAAAAAGATCTTCACAACCAAGATAATCACGATGGTATGATCACTCACCTAGAGCCAGACATCCTGGAATGTGAAGTCAAGTGGGCCTTAGAAAGCATCACTACGAACAAAGCTAATGGAAGTGATGGAATTCCAGTTGAGCTATTTCAAATCCTGAAAGACGATGCTATGAAAGTGTTGCACTCAATATGCCAGCAAATTTGGAAAACTCAGCAGTGGCCACAGGACTGGAAAAGGCCACGTTTCATTCCCAGCCCAAGGAAAGGCAATGCCAAAGAAGGCTCAAACTACCGCACAATTGCACTCATCTCACATGCTAATAAAGTAATGTTCAAAATTCTGCAAGCCTGGCTTCAGCAATACATGAACCATGAACTCCCAGATGTTCAAGCTGGATTTAGAAAAGGCAGAGGAACCAGAGATCAAATTGCCAACATCTGTTGGATCGTGGGAAAAGCAAAAGAGTTCCAGAAAAACATCTATTTCTGCTTTATTGACTATGCCAAAGCCTTTGACTGTGTGGATCACAATAAACTGTGGAAAATTCTGAAAGAGATGGGAATACCAGACCACCTGACCTGCCTCTTGAGAAACCTATATGCAGGTCAGGAAGTAACAGAACTGGACATGGAACAACAGACTGGTTCCAAATAGCAAAAGGAGTACGTCAAGGCTGTATATTGTCACCCTGCTTATTAACTTATATGCAGAGTACATCATGAGAAACGCTGGACTGGAAGAAGCAGAAGCTGGAATCAAGATTGCTGGGAGAAATATCAATAACCTCAGATATGCAGATGGCACCACCCTTATGGCAGAAAGTGAAGAGGAACTCAAAAACCTCTTGGTGAAAGTGAAAGAGGAGAGTGAAAAAGTTGGCTTAAAGCTCAACATTCAGAAAACGAAGATCATGGCATCTGGTCCCATCACTTCATGGGAGATAGATAGGGAACTGTGGAAACTTTGTCAGACTTTATTTTGGGGGCTCCAAAATCACTGCAGATGATGATTGCAATCATGAAATTAAAAGAAGCTTACTCCTTGGAAGGAAAGTTATGACCAACGTAGAGAACATATTCAAAAGCAGAGACATTACTTTACCAACAAAGGTCCATCTAGTCAGATCAGATCAGATCAGTCGCTCAGTCGTGTCCAACTCTTTGCGACCCCATGAACCGCAGCACGCCAGGCCTCCCTGTCCATCACCAATTCCCGGAGGTCACTCAGACTCACACCCATCAAGTCAGTGATGCCATCCAGCCATCTCATCCTCTGTCGTCCCCTTCTCCTCCTGCCCTCAATCCCTCCCAGCATCAGAGTCTTCTCCAATGAGTCAACTCTTCGCATGAGGTGGCCAAAATACTGGAGTTTCAGCTTTAGCATCATTCCTTCCAAAGAAATTCCAGGAATGATCTCCTTCAGAATGGACTGGTTGGATCTCCTTGCAGTCCAAGGGACTCTCAAGAGTCTTCTCAACACCACAGTTCAAAAGCATCAATTCTTCGGTGCTCAGCCTTCTTCACAGTCCAGCTCTCACATCCATACATGACCACAGGAAAGACTATAGCCTTGACTAGGCGAACCTTTGTTGGTAAAGTAATGTCTCTGCTTTTGAATATGCTATCTAGGTTGGTCATAACTTTCCTTCCAAGGAGTAAGCGTCTTTTAATTTCATGGCTACAGTCACCATCTGCAGTGATTTTGGAGCCCAGAAAAATAAATTCTGACACTGTTTCCACTGTCTCTCCATCTATTTCCCATGTAGTGATGGCTATGGTTTTTCCAGTGGTCATGTATGGATGTGAGAGTTGGACTGTGAAGAAAGCAGAGTGTCGAAGAATTGATGCTTTTGAACTGTGGTGTTGGAGAAGACTCTTGAGAATCCCTTGGACTGCAAGGAGATCCAACCAGTACATTGTGAAGGAGATCAGTCCTGGGTGTTCTTTGGAAGAATGATGCTGAAGCTGAAGCCACCTCATGGGAAGAGTTGACTCATTGGAAAAGACTCTGATGCTGGGAGGGATTGGGGGCAGGAGGAGAAGGGGACGACAGAGGATGAGATGGCTGGATGGCATCACTGTCTCGATGGATGTGAGTTTGAGTGAACTCTGGGAGTTGGTGATGGACAGGGAGGCCTGGCGTGCTGCGATTCATGGGGTCTCAAAGAGTCGGACATGACTGAGCGACTGATCTGAACTAACAATGCCCTCTTCCTAGAAATGTTTCCCCAAACATGAACATAGTACTGTCAGTTTTTAAATCTGAAAAGATAGCGTATAAGCAATTAAGTTACTAATTCTTAATTAAGATGTTAGTAAAGAATCCCTTGGCGCTTCCCAGGTGGCTCAATGTTAAAGAATTCGCCTGCCAATGCAGTAGCTGGTGGTTCAATTCTTGGGTTGGGAAGATCCCCTGGAGAATAACTGCCTAGTCCAGTGTTCTTGCCTGGAGAATCCCACACACGGAGGAACTTGGTGGCCTACAGTCCTTGGGATAGCAAAGATTCTGACAGGACTGAGCTCTAGTACTTAATACCATTGTAGGATTTACTGTGGGGCTTCCCTGGTGGCTCTGGGATGAAGAATCCATTTGCAGTGTGGCAGATGTGGGCTCAATCCGTGGATCAGGAATATCCCTTGGATAATGAAATGGCAACCCACTCCAGTATTCCTATCTGGAAAATTCTATGGATTGAGGAGCCTGGCAGGCTATAGTCTACAAGGTTGTAAAAGAGTCAGACACAACGTAGCGACTAACCAACAGCAACAAAGAATTTCTTTGTATACTCTGGGCAACATTTAAAGACAGGAGAGAGGATAGATACATTCCTTTAGGTAAAAAGACTTGCCCATTTCTGACTATTAATGCCAAGGGTGACTGTCTCCATCAGTAGTAGTTCTCTGGAGTGGTCAACTAAGGTCATTTGCAAGTGAGAAAATCAAAAAGTTTTTAAAAAAAGATTCAACATTTGAAATATGATGGATTTTAATATTTATTCTGTTCACATCTAAAAAAAAGAATGCTTTCATTGTCACAGGTCTTTTATTCTAAGTTTACTGAGACTAAGATGATTCAACCCTTTACTTGAAGATATTATTGAAGATATTAGCATTCTTTGTACATAAAGATATTAGCACTTTTTTTGCTTTCAAGAGACTTCATTTGCAATAGGCCATGCAGTCATAGCAAGTAAAATTAAAGGCCCTAGTGCCAGTTATTACTTGGGGCTTTTATTGGTATCCTCAAAATCTACACATGCATTAAGAAATTAAAAAAAATTAAATTAAGTTTAGTACATATAAAACAAACAATCTTGAAAGCAAAGACTGTTAAAACAGACAAATACAAGGATTATTTGGAATACCTGGTTTTAAGTCCCCATGGACAAATATGTCAATCATATATCGACAGAATGCATACTGATCTGACAAAAGTAGAAAGAAAGAAAAAAAAAAAAAAAAAACAATGAAAAAATGTCATCAACACTTTTCTTTTTTTCTAGGGAGAAATGCCTTAACAAAACAAAGTAGCATAATTCTATTTTAGTTACTACAATATTTTATGTGAAGGAATAGTTTGCACACACATGAACACAAAGAAATAATAATAAACATGTCTTCATTCATTCCATACAAAAAGAATACCCTTAAAAATTGAAACATACTAGTTCATAGTGATATTATAGTGGTTGTTTTTAAAGATCAAAACCTTTTTCATCAAATTTATTATGAGTCATCATATTTAAGCAACTTTTCCCATTGTTTGCATATATACTTCCAAATAATGACACAGAAGTTTCACAAGAAACTTGGAATGTTTTATCAAATACTCACTCCCAACCCTTCACCCGATTGTCTAAATGAAGCTACAGAATGTTTCTTGAAAAGGAAGCATGAAGGTTAACCCCTTTGCAACCTGTCAGGTCTTCTACATAGAGATTGTTTTCATTTAAAAGAGTAAATTCAGAACAACCTTAACAGCACCAAACAGCACCATTCTTAAGGTAACTGATTGGGTAATCTTTATCAGAGGTTCATCTTATAATCTTGATTAGTTTATCGGCCCTGGGAAAAGTCAAGAAAAGCACAGATTTGAGCTTTTAGGGCAGACTTTGTCAAAAAGAATTTCAGAAGTTCTTTTTTGTTTCCTTCTAAATTAAAGTCATTGCACTGAACTTTAAAATTTCACATTACTTTAGATCCTGCTGAAGTCATTCCAATCCAAATTTCAGTTGATGAATCACTGCCTAAGCTTTACTGTATCTTCTTTAAAGCATGCAGATTATTACATGAATCTTGTTCAAAATGATTTACATTTTAATGTTTTTAAATAGGCATCTTATTAATTCAATAAATCCAAAGGCAGTTTTAGTATCAAGAGAGTTTATTAAATTTATACAACATGACATACCCTTAGGTGCTTTAAATTACGTATTGATATATCAGACCTATGAGATAATGAAACATTACTATATAAATACCCCACAAAAGGATTTTTGTAAAACTCATTGTTTTTGGAGTTTTACAGTATTTTTAGAGTAATCCATTTTATTATGAGACTCTGCTAGGTATTTGAAAAAAAAAAAAAAAATAAATGCACCTACTGCCGAAGATGCAAAAATATAATTCTTTTCATTAGTACCTAAATGAGTAGGCCCAAACTCATAAAGTTTCAAAAATTTGCATGGATTTTGACTGTTGAAATCAATCAACAATCACCAGTGAGGTGGGTAGTGGGAGGGAGCGAGCTCTAAGATCAGTCCAAGAATCTATTTGTTCTTGGATGTACTGACAGTAATAACAGGGGATTCTCATCCCAGGACCAGGTAATCCTATGACACAGCAGATAAGATTAAGGCAGAGGGTATTTTCCCTTTTCTGGGTATAACCCTTTTCCTTAGTGAAATTGCAGAGTGAGCCATTTGACTCTAAGATGAAAAGTGCATTTCCCTTAAATTGCAAGCTTGAGGTTGGGAAGTGAGGAGTTCCTAAAATTGGCAGGCTTTCCTCCTTCAGTAGTTAATGTGACTGATCATTTTAGATGTGTCCTTTCTACATCTCAAGAAGTGGTTCTCAAAGGGCAATTTAAGTACAAAAAGATGAGGACTTTGTTAAAATGCAGATTTCCTGGCACAGTCAGGCCAAGGGAAAAAAAAACCCAAAACCCAAAAACCCTACAATTCGATGGGGTCTGGACCCTAGGAATATGCATTTTTAACCAACTTCCCACAGGAATCAGATTAGACCACACTTTTGGAATAACTAATTTAAAATCATTCAAAATGTCTTTTTTGATAATCATTTCTAGTGTCTCTAAAGCCCTCAGCAACAACAATGGAGAAAGTATGTATCTTGGAAGTTTAGAACGCAGGGACTTCTTGCAGTTTGAAGGGTTTGGACACCCCCCAAATGAAATATGGTGCTCGGTCCCAAGCTGTGATAGGCTGTTTTGTATACATAACAGGTGGTGGACTAGTTCATTGAATTAACTAAAATCTTCATGTTTCAGAGAGTCTTCTTTAACTGAATGTAGACAGTGTAATGAAGCTATATGTCATATTATTACCTAAGTAAAATGTTTGTATTTCTTATGCCACTATTTTCTGGATCCAAAACCCATTTATTTAATTAATGCACCAGTAGTCCTACATGCTTCCAATTTGAAAAAGAAAATCTCTTTTTGATTTTCTTATGAACTCAAGAAGGTTAATTTTTTTAATCTAGAAAATTATTTTGGTTATGCCACATAGGAGGTTTCTATTATATTTACCTGATGCTGTGATGTTGCATTTTAATGGCACCAGCATATCAATAAGAAGATGAAAGTTTTTTTACAATATTTAAAGTTAAGAATTTTTTTGGCCACACTTTGTGACATGCAGGGTTTTAGTGCCCCTACTAGGGAAAGAACCTGTGCCCCCCGCAATGGAAGGATGAAGTCCTAGTCATTGGACCAACAGGAAATTCCCAAAGTTAAGACATTTTAAATATTTTAAATTAAGATGCTCCTTTCCACCTGTCCTGTGTGCTGACCTTAACAGCGTGTAAGAATTCTAGACAGGTATATGTCAGGCAGTCCCCAATGTGTTTGCTTCACCTGTCTGAGGATAAAGCGAATCCAGGCCATCCTGAATTTGGAAACTTCATTTTATAGAAATGCTTCTTTAAATCCAACTCAAATGTTAAAAAGGTCATTTTTTTTCCTAAAGAAAATCTGAACTGTTCTACCATTCTTTCATTGTTATGTGACAGTCATTCACATAAGGTAATTTTATATCTCCTCATCCCTTCTTAGTTTTTTTTTCTCCAAATGAACATCTTTCTAGGAACACCACATGCTGTCCATCTCTCCCCTTCCCGATCCTCAGGGAGCAGTGATAGATGTCATTCAGCTGCTGCCTTGTTGCTTGTTCCCTGTGGAGTAGCAGCTGAGAGAAAATGCATTCAGGGTGCAGAATGTTAACAGAAAAGAAATTTTAGAAAACCTCTAATGAGAGTGGGGCATATGTGGTCTGGTGCTCTATGGCAGATTCACATCAGCTACAATTTCTCTGCCTGCCGTGAATAGTTGTTTAAAAAAGTAAGAAGGAAGAAAACAGAGAGAGAGAGCATAGCAGTGGGGAGGTTTGATTTTTCCTTCCCCATAAATTTGCCATAGCCTATGAGAAAATTAGAGAGCAATGCTTGATCACACTGACCCTTCTTATCCTACTTTTTTAAACAGATTGGTCCATAAAAAACAGATTATGTAGTGCATAAGAGTATTTTTAAATTTAGAATAGGCACGTACATATGTATATATAAATCGTATTCCTAATGCTCTAGAAAAATAGAGTATATATACAGTGTTAAAAATAACCATGTATGAATATATATGCATGTATACCATATAATTAAATAATTTACTACACATAAAAATCTGTGTCCAATGAATAAAAGACCTATAGAATCCATTTATTTAAAAAGGACTCTTAGAGATCTATATGCAAGAATAAATCAAATTCATTAGGTTTAACTCAAGCTAAGCAAATAAATAATCCTTTGCCTAAATGAGAAATAACTATTTTACTAAATCAAAATCAATACAAGTCTCAAAATCAAAGCCACCTCACAAGTAGATAATTTAGAAAGCACTATGTCTTTATCATGGTTGAGTTAAAACTATAATGCAATTATTTTAAAAACAAATGCTCTTAAATCATAACTTAATTTCTTAAATGATATATTTATATATCTGATAAGCTTTTACAGGTAAAGTTTCCATTATTTACCTAATAATACATTTATCTAACTGAGATGGCAGCTCTACTCAATAAAGAGCCTGAATTTAGCAAAGGCATTTGTTTAGCTGATAAAATCACATTTGTGCTTTTATTTCTAAGTCTTAAGTGATAGTTGAACATCCTTTTAATATATAAATAGTTCTTTTATGTGAAAATGAAATCATTAGATTGAAAACGGAAAGGTAATATAATGCTATCTTCAATAATTCTGGTTACTGATAGGAATAAAATATATGTGACCCAGAAAATAGACATCATTTGGAAATATTTTAATGATGAGTCCCCAACAATAGAATATGTACGCTAAATAAGTAAGATACTAAAAATGAACATTGAAAAGTGTATTCGTATTCTTAGTTGCTAGATGAGTATTTTGGTACTCCCATATATAAATGGAATGAGTTTTTACATGCTGTATTTATGGGCAAAAAATAAAAATATGTTTGGTACATTTAATCTGGTTTCATGTGATTCTTTTGTTTTTGTGATTATTTTCTTTTTGAAAAGACAATCTACAATGTGAAGTATTTTAGGATCTTTATAATAATTTTAAATAAGTATATTAGTGAATCAGAAGATTAATTTTCCTGTCTATCACAATAAAATAGTCCATTCAAAATATTTTTTCTTTATTTACTATATTTTTCTACCCAAAATATTGCATAAAAAACATACAGCTTTGCTAGAGATGATAATTAATTTTTTAATTGATTCAAGGCAATGTTACCATCTTTAAAATTGAAGAAAGGCTTTGGGCTTCAAAGATTTAATTTCACTCATGTCTCCTGCATTGTAGGTGGATCCTTTACCAGCTGAGCCACAAGGGAAGCCCAAGAATACTGGAGTGGGTAGTCTTGCCCTTCTCCAGCGAATCTTCCTGACCCAGGAATTGAACCAGGGTCTCCTGCGTTGCAGGCAGATTCTTTATCAACTGAGCTATCAGGGAAGCCTCTTTAAATATTACTTTGAAATAAAATTACTTAAATACAAAAATTGGTTATTTACTAAAAAAAAAAAATTCCTTTCTTTTTTTTCCTTTTCAAAATATATTTTCAAAAAATATCCCTTTTCCTTCATATAAACAAACATTTCCAAATATTACTTTTGCATTCAGGGAAAAAAGTGATTCAAAGATAAAATATGAGACTGGATTACAAAGACAAATACTATATAATTTCACCTGTATGTATGGTTCTCAAATTCCATATCTTGTACCTTATGGTAGGAAAATTTATTTTCAGTTGCATTGTCCAAATAGCTTACTCAGTAACGACATTTTTAACTTTTTAAATGCAAGTCTTACAGAAACAAGTCCTTAACTTTAGCCCTCAATTAAAATTATTAAAACTATCAGAATAAGGAAAACATTTTAATGTTTCAAAAACATTAATAGGAATAGTCTGCACAGAGACGATCCCACAATCTGTGTGGGGAAGGTCAAGATGTGTACCAACTTGCAACCACGAGTGGATTTAGGCAAGGAAAGATTCATCAAGGGCTGGAGATGTTTGACAATAAGGTCCTCAGTGAACCTCTTAAAACTCCACCCTTTTATGTTTACAAACGCCTTTCTTTAAAGAATGTCAAGTTTACATTCTACCTTCATTTAATTGCTCTATTTCTGTGAAGTATGGATGTAAGTTTGACATCAGTCTTACTGAAAAGCAGCATTGTATGTAAGATACAAAGTTTTCTAAGGTCATAAATTTAGTCATTGTACAAAATTGATTTAATCATTCAATGTATCTTCTGAATTATGTGCTCTTGCAGAGCCACAGGAACGTATGGATACTTTTTCTGATACTTATTCTATATGATTTGAAGATATACCTTTTGATAAAATTGCTCTCATTTTCCTGGATGGTTGTTCTTTTCAGATACTGACGCAAATTCTCTTTTAAAAATGCTTCAACACGCATCTTGAGATATGTGAACACAATTTAGTGTTTCTATAAATAAAATTTAATTCCCCAATTATTGTATTTCCTTTCAGATATATTCACTTATACACATCTTTTACTCCCTTCTGAAGTCTGATCTTCATCTTTTTCAGGTTTTAATTTCACTGCCTCTGTTTCTTGCCCAACACTCTCTTGGAACCTCTGGCCGCCTCTGAATGTTTACCTTTCTGTTCATGCTTGGACACGGCTGCAGCATCTTTCTCATCCTTTTTAGGTTTGGGTGATGTTTTCTGTACTTCTTTTACTTTAGTAGCTGTTTGCTTCACCTTCTCCTGTTTCACACCTTTCATTTCCTTTTTAGTCTTTTCTTCAATCTTTTCTCTAGTCTTAGCTTTCTTCTCTTCTGTATGGAGTTAAATAAAAGTTTAATTATATAATAAAAATATATATATACACATATATTTTTAAACCAATGAAGCATTTTATCTTTCATTAGTTATTAAGAACAATTTTAAAAGAAAGAGAAAAGAAAAACAAATTAAAAAACTGTGTCACTGACATAAATTGTAACTACTATTTGACTTTTATACAGCTTATGAAGTGGCATGTTGCTGCTGCTGCTGCTAAGTCGCTTCAGTCGTGTCCGACTCTGTGCAACCCCATAGATGGCAGCCCACCAGGCTCCCCCGTCCCTTGGGATTCTCCAGGCAGGAACACTGGAGTGGGTTGCCATTTCCCTCTCCAATGCATGAAAGTGAAAAGTGAAAGTGAAGTCGCTCAGTTGTGTCCGACTCTTAGCGACCCCATGGACTGCAGCCTACTAGGCTCCTCCATCCACGGGATTCCAGGCAAGACTACTGGAGTGGGGTGCCATTGCCTTCTCCGGAAGTGGCATGTTAGAGTACTGAAAAAATGTTAACTTGAAAGTTGGGCATCTTCTTAATTTGTACACAAAAACATTACTTTTTAGGTAGTCAGGAACTGACTGTATCAAAAAGGAGGCATTTGGATTCTGCAAGGCAGTTATATATAGACATGCTCAGTGAAAACCCGTATCTGTACCAAAAAGCCCAGTGAAAGAGACCTTTTAAATGGATATGATCATTTTGTTCTACAAATGAAATATCTTCAAAGTCATTCAAGAAACTAAATTTTCAACACAATAGTTTTTAAAGATAACTACTGTGAATGTAAATGTAAAATGATTTGTACTGGTAATGAATATTAGAAACAAAAGAATAAAATCCATTAAAAGATAACTCAAGAGACATTCAGTCTGTAATGGTTTGACTTTAAAGTAATGGAAAGAGAGTAGAAATTAAGATGTCGGTTCCTGCTTATCCTGTGTCAAAAATAATAATTCAATGGTCTTTTAAAGCCTTTGTGTGTGTGCTAAGTCGCTTCAGTTGTGTCTGACTCTGTGCAATGCTATGGACTGTAGCCCACCAGGCTCCTCTGCCCATGGGATTCTCCAGGCAAGAATACTGGAGTGGGTTGCCATTTCCTCTTCCAGGGATCATCCCAACCCAGTGATCAAACCTACATGTTTTATGTCTTCTGCATTGGCAGGTAGGTTCTCCTAGTAAACAGAAAGGGCTATAAATTAGAATATATATGAATTTTGATTTATATTCTATGTGTTCATATTCTTAATTTTATATTAGTACATGTATTTGGAGGAAGAGGACTGGGAATATTAACAAATGAGTCTGTGAATCTTTCAACATTTTTAAAGCAACAATAGTATAGTACATTTGTGTAAAGTGTTTATAATAGATGCTGCATATAGGACATTTACTCTATGGGATCACACATAATCCTTGACTTCATAGTAAGTCTACTATAGTGCTGGACTCTGTCATTTGCCTATGTAATATGTAGACTTTATTGTCATTCATGTTGAAGAATTTGATGGAAATATTATAATCAAGTTTCTTGACTTTGTACAGTAAGGAAGGTCCGTCTAGTAAAGGCTATGATTTTTCCAGTGGTCATGTATGGATGTGAGAGTTGGACTGTGAAGAAAGCTGAACACCGAAGAATTGATGCTTTTGAACTGTGGTGTTGGAGAAGACGCTTGAGAGTCCCTTGGACTGCAAGGAGATCCAACCAGTCCATTCTGAAGGAGATCAGCCCTGGGATTTCTTTGGAAGGAATGATGCTAAAGCTGAAACTCCAGTACTTTGGCCACCTCATGCGAAGAGTTGACTCATTGGATAAGACTCTGATGCTGGGAGAGATCGGGGTCAGGAGGAGAAGGGGATGACAGAGGATGAGATGGCTGGATGGCATCACTGACTCAATGGACGTGAGTCTAAGTGAACTCTGGGAGTTGGTGATGGACAGGGAGGCCTGGCGTGCTGTGATTCATGGGGTCGCAAAGAGTTGGACACGACTGAGTGACTGAACTGAACTGAACTGAAGACAAGATAATATTATGAAGTCCTGCAAGGAGAAGAAGAAACATGATAATGTTCATGAAACCAAAATAACCTGCGGTTCTACATTTAATTGAATGGGCTACCACTTCCCAAAGTTTCCTCAGAACTTTGCAGGGAGATATTGATGTTATGTTAGGGGTAGAGGGATATTTCTATGATCAAATAAATTGGGAAACATTAAATAATGTTTAAGCTGCTTTCTTTTCTATGGAATTTCTCAAAGCTAATGTGTATTAAGAGTCTTCAAGGAGGTAGATTATGCTATCCACTGTTTCCCAAAGCTACTGACCATAAGACTCTCATAAAAGAATCACCCAATTACTCCACAAATTTCCAACATCTTTGTGGCTTTTGTGACTACAGTCAACTGGGGATTTTCTTCTATTCCCTTTAAACCTCAGAGTCTCCTTTACTGCTTTCTGCTGCTTCCTACAGCAGACACATACATTGCTGTGCCTGAAACCACCTCTGTCCAAATGACTTTCAGTCAACATTATTTCAGGACCCCACATGAAAATATTTATCAGTTTCTGCCTGGAGAAGAAGTTCCTTTGAGAGGGCCAACGTCACCTCTAAGTCATAAAATTCACACATGATCTAACAAACACTTCCAGCGAGCCTTTCATGGCCTGGGTTCAAAGCCAGTTGCCAGAGCTCTGAAGATCAGCAGATTCCTATCTGAGGAATGTCAAGTAAAAGCTTGTGACACCCAATTTTTTAAAAAAGTAAACAAAACAAAACCAAAAAACCCTCTGATATCTAGCTTCAAAAAACAAAACCAAAAAACCTTTTGATATCTAGCTTTATTATCTCTCCTCTCATAGCATTTTTCTAAAAATTCCTTTCTCCAACAGACTACTTTCTTTTTTAAAAATTATCTCATGTATTCTCTACATGTCAAATATTGCCAGGCTATATCATCTGTATGTTCCATATCTTACACATATATAACTCCCTTTGTGCTCAATTCATATGCAACAAATGACTCTGCCTTTGGAATTAATCATTTATTCACCCGAGCTTAGATCTGTCTCAACTTTTATTTAAACACACATGCTATACCCTACTATTTATCCTGTATTACAGATGGCTTTCACATATCTGTCTTCCCTACCAGACTGAGAGAAATTTGAGAATAGGAATTATATATATACTATTCATTTTGTAGCAACATAAGGTCTAGCACAGTACTTCTTTCAGAGAAAATGAAGAATAAATGTTATAAATGAACAATTTTGTTTTAGAAAACAGTAAATTATCTTTAGATCATGTATACAACATGGTGACATATAGGTTACATATGTAAATATGTGTTTAGAAGTGGACTTGACCACAACCTGGAAAATTGGCCAACTAGCTTTTTGTTTGTACTTTTATATGTGTGAAATTATTATTGTGGTTACCTTAAATGACACCTGATCACTTCTTGTAGGTAGCAGCTGATTTAACTTTAGCTTTGTACTATGAAATTAGACACATGAAATCAAGATTTACTTTTAGTGTTGTTATAATTTACAAATGAACACAGGTCATTTTCTTACACATAAGACTACATCTAAAACAAATTCATTTATCAGTGGTTTTTAAAGTATAAAAATAACAAAATTTTCTCTTTTAGACATTTTTAGTGATCTTCATCTTTGAAACAGGTAATGTTTCCTCACATTAAAATTAGATAGGTATTCTTAAATTTTGTGCCAAAATACTTTTCCTGATCTTTCTCAAAGATAATTTAATTGACAACTGCATTTAGGAGGTCATTAAGGAACAATGAAGCAAAAAGTATCGTCATGTTCAAATCACCCAGCTCAATTTAGGAAGACATTTAATTTATTACTTTTGTCAAATGGAAAACAAAATAGCCTAATGAAAAGAATGACATCAGCATATTTGATCCAATTTTGGAATACCCATTAGCAATCTGTACCAGAATCAAAATATCTTAATCAAAGAAGGGAAATCATATTATGCAATAAACATACTAACAAATTATACCTTTTTGGAGTTAGGAAATAACCCATATCAACTCTCATTCATTAAGGAAATGCCAATTTTTAACTTTTTCTCAGTTACTTATATTCTTATATTCTCTCAGTTACTTATATTCTTATATTCTTATTAAAGTATTTTTGATTTTTGGTAGGCCAAGTTGACTTACCGTGGCTCCCAAAGACTCCTACTTGCCTACTTGTATAATCTTCATCCTTTGAATATGGACTGGCCTAGGAATTTGATGCGAACCAATAGCATGTGGTTTCCATGGTTAGTTTACATAAGATTGCTATTTCTGTCTTACTAGCTGACTCTTTCTCTTGCTGAATTTCATGACTCCAGCAATATTGGTGAGACTCATGTGGCAAGAACTGAGGATGGCTCCTGCCAATAGCCACCCCCCCCCAAAAAAAAAAAAACTGAGACTCTCTCAATTCAATAGGCCTTGAGGAACTGAATCTTGCCAACAGTCATTTAAATGAACTTGGAAATAATTCTTCCCCAGTTGAGCCTTCAGATGGGACTACAGCCCTGTATAACACATTGATCACAGTCTTGTGAGACACCATGAAGCAAAAGACTGAGCTAAACCATGTCCAGATTGTGTGGTAATTTTTATACAGCAAGAAATAATTAGTACAGTATTAAATAAATATTTGTTGAAGAAATAATTGATGCTTGAGGAACTTTATTTAATTAGCTTTGGAAAGAATACTTGATTTATATTCAGTTCACTTGGGGTTTGGTCTTAGTTCAATTACATACTAGTTTTCGATCTGGCCAAATTGTTTTCTCTTCCCAGAGGTAAATTTCTTCATCTGTTAAGTTAGGTAATTAATTGGGGTAATCTCTAACATCCTTACTATCTTAAAGTTTCAATTCATCCATGTTATCTTCAAAAAATGATGTTTGGTTATCTCATGGAAAAATTTAGTAAAAAAGACATCTTCCTCAAATATCTAATTATTTTACATTTTATAGGTAAACACTAAATTTTGAAAATTGATTCCAATTTTTATCTACATGTTTAGTCTCTTGAAAATACTAGATTGAAATTTCCAAAATATATTGATCACATAAAACCTATATTTTAAAATACAAGGACAGATAAGATAAAATGGCTAAGTATGAGGACACAGAGCTCACCTGCCCCCACGAACACATCAAAAATACATCTATATGTGGAGCAATGCTCACTGAAAACAAACTGAACACTGGCAAAAAGACTCTTTTTATAACCAAAGCTCTGAAAAAAATACAAAACCAGGTAGGGAGGGAAAAGAAACAATTAGGTTGGATCTGCACCTTTACGAGAGGACACAGAGGAGGAACAGGATTACACGGGCTTGGAGATTCCCTTCTGGGAAGTGAGCAGTTCAAAAGACATATAGTTCACCCCAGTCCTGGGTCCAGCATCAAGACTATAAGTCCCCTTAGCTGATTTGAAAACCAGTGGGACTGACAGCAGGGCTGTAGGAACATAGACTATGCTGGGGAAGAACACACACATGCTCATTTTTTTCTGAAATGAGGCAGAGGAAAAAAATTCAACTGCCTTTGATTCTAGACAGTTTCCGGTGACCACCGCAGCTCATGCCCCAGCCTGAGCCAAACACCCCTCTAGCCATGCTTGCTCTGTGGTGCAGCTCCACACCAGGGCAAAGGCTGCCACAGCTGAGGAGAACTCACAGTTGTAAAGGACAGAGCTGGCTCATCTGAATGGGGTGCTAGCAGTCATTCCTGGCACTTATAGCAGACAGGAAGTGGACAAGAATTCGGCTGGTGCTGGGACCACCCCAGCCTGCACTCTGAACCATACTGAGCACACACTTCAGCTCCTCTTGCTCTAACACTGCTCTGCTCTGTGCTGAAGGTGCCAATGCCCAGAGTCGGGAGAGCACACACCAGCTCCGTTTCAATTATCAGGGCTTCTCCTGCAGCAACTTGGGACTGGATCCAGTCCTCAACAGGGTGGTATGAGCCTCAGAACAGAGAAGAAGCCCATGCTTACACCTGGCTCTGGGCCTAGACCCTCCATGTCCAATCTCACGTCCTACCATGGTGAGAGCAGCCAGAACCCCATGGGAGAATGAGACTCACGCTCATATCAGATCTACCCCTCCCACCAAAGCCACTTGGCACATGCAGATTATAGAGGCTCTCCTACACAAGGACAGCCTTCAAGACTGGGGTAGGTTACTGCATCACATAATATCATACAGAGAGTTAAGAAAAATGAGAAGACAGAGGAATTTGTTTTAAGTGAAAGAACAATGGCAACAAAAAACTCTGAAAAAATGACATGAATCAGAGATAAATGGTATCAGATAAAGAGCTCAAAGCACTAGTAATAAGAATGCTAATTGAATTAGTGAAAAGAATAGACAAACATCATGATAATTTCAACAAGAAACTACAAAATATAAAAAAGAAACAGATGGAACTAAAGAATACAATAACTGAAATGAAAAACACACCAGAAGAAACTAAGAGCTGACTAGGTGAATATAAAATAAATGAGCTACATGGCTATATGTTACAACAGGGGAATACAGTCAATATTTTATAATAACTTTAAATGGAATATAATCTATGAAAATTTTGAATCATTATGTTGTATACCTGAATACAATATAATATTGTAAATTACAATATATTGTAAATCAATTTACTATTGTAAATCAATTATATTTCAATACAAATGTATTAAAAATAAAATTATAAAAAGACACATAGATGATACCATTTATATAAGGAATCTAAAAATAATACAAACGAAATTGTTTACAAAACAGAACAGAATCACAGACACAGAAAACAAACTTATGGTTTCTAAAGGAGAAGGTAGGGAGGGATAAATTAGGAGCATAGGTTTAATAGATACATACCCCTATGTAAAAACTAGATAATCAACAAGGATTTACAGTATACCAGAGGAAACTCTATTCAATATCTTATAATAACTTATGATGGAAAAGAATTTGAAAAATATTCATATACACATAACCAAATTGCTTTGGTATGTATCTGAAACTAACACAATATTATAAATCAACTATAATATATATATATAAATAAAATTTGAGAAAGAAAATTGAATTTAGTAGATAGGACTGAATATTTAGAAACTATGTTTTGTAGATAATCTAAAATTTAGTAGATAATATTGAATATACAGAATCTATATTTTTCTAAAATCAAACAACTGACAAATTTAGAATAAAAAATAGTTAATGTAATCTTCCTAAGTTTATAACATTACATTCATATTCTAACTGTTTCTTCCTTTGGTATATTATCAAGACAGTTTAGGCCCTTACTGGCTTAAAATATCAATCAAGATGATGCATTATCCTTCTTGAAAAAGAAATCCTTAATTTTAGTGTTCTAAAATTAAACTCAAGGTATAATACTGATTAAACTGTGAATCAGGTATATTTGTACTAATTTGCCATTGTTCTAGGAACTACTGCAAATTTAGCTACTTAACCCAATAACCAGAATCTCCTGGTTTCCATAGTTCAAAAGTCTTGTTACAGTGTCGCTCAAACAAGTTTTCAGCTTAGGGTCCACAATGCTAAAATCAGCTTGTCAACTGGGCTGCATTGCTACATGCTCTGAAGAAGGGCTGGCTTCCACACTTCTTCAACATGTTGGTAGGATTCATTCCTTTCTTATACTTTCCATGTGCCTCCCTCAATTTTCAAGCTAGTAATAGGGGCGAGTCCTTTTCACATGTCAAAATCTTTCTTTTCTGTCAGTTCTCTATGTTTTTTAAAGTTCATGGGGATTACACTGAGCTCACTTGGATAATTCAGGAAAACCCCCACATTTTAGATCTATCTTAACTATTTTTGCAGACTGCTTTTAAATGCCATATAATGTAACACAGCCAAGGGGATGACACCAAGGGGCGAAGGCCGTGGGGGCCAAAATTCTGCCTGTCACATACAGGAAAGCTCTTCAATTTCTTCTCTTATTTGGAAATGCTCTGTTATTTTAAGTATTCACTTTTATTATTCTTTTAGATATTAAATTTCAAGTGTAAAGTCAAATTTTTGTAAAGGAAATGCTAAATGCTCACAATCATCCAGCTGCTACCCCAAATATATTGCTTTTAAAACAGAAAGTATAACTTACCTTTTGCCACTGTCTTTGTTTCTGGTTTTTCTTTTTTCTGAATTTTTTCCTTGTGAGTTGCTTAAGCAGAAAATTTTATATTAGTACACACTTTTAATAGATTTCAAGACTAAGCTTTTCCTTTACCTCATTTTTATAGCCACCAAATTCATAAGCTAGTTTGATGACATTAGTGAACCTAATCCATGAATTTTTTAAAAATCACCAATTTAATAAAAACTATAAAAAAAGTTAATTTCAAAGATTTGGCATTAAGACTTAGAAAGCATTTGAAAGCTAGTCTCATCCTTCTGTTTAAAGTTACCATTCTAAACAGTATTTTGGAATTGTCTCCAGGAGAGACAAACAGAAAAAATAATTTTATAAGAATTTGTGGAAAGATATATCACGACTGAGCGACTTCACTTTCACTTTTCACTTTCCTGCATTGGAGAAGGAAATGGCAACCCACTCCCGTGTTCTTGCCTGGAGAATCCCAGGGACGGGGGAGCCTGGTGGGCTGCTGTCTATGGGATCGCACAGAGTCAGACACGACTGAAGCGACTTAGTAGTAGTAGTATATCATTTTATCAGGAGGAAGCTCTGTCTTTACAATTAAAATAAATAGTTAAATCAATATTAGAGCTTTGATTAAGAATAGTGTGTCTTAGGACTTGACTTCCCTGGCAGTCCAGTGGTTAAGACTTTGTCTTCCAACGCAGGGGGCAAGGGTTCAATCTCTGGTCAGGGAGTGAAAATCCCACATGTCACATGGTCAAAAAGCCAAAACATCAAATAGAAGCAATATTGTAACAAATTCAATAAAGAGTTTAAAAATGGTTCACATTAAAAAAAATAAAGTAGTGTGACAATATGAATTTATTGTATTGATTGCTATTTTCCTTACATAGACTAGTAAAATCTTGTGTCTCTTAATGGCTTAAGCAAATGAGTTCAGAGAAGTACAACAGCATGTGAAGGTTATTCCTATATTTCAAATGTATTAAACAGTGCAGTTTAATAGTTATCCAAATCACTATACATTTTTCAACATGTATATACTATTAAAGATTAATAAGGAGAGTTAAAGAAATTAAAGAAAATTAAAGATAAAATAGTAGATTTTAATTAAAACATCCAGGTTAAGGAAAGAGTCAAATTATTAGGGTAAAAAACTGGAGCCCTAATTATTTTCATTTTTCTAACTATATCCTATGAATATTAATATCCATCAGTTTTACTTGTATTGTCAACGGAAAACGATGTGCTTAAAACATATATTTAAATAATTATTCTCTAAAATACAGTCTATGAACGGTTTCCCCAGAATTTTTAAGAGATGATACAAGCCTCATAGAAAGCTTAGAGGACAAAGTCCATGAGATGGTAGCAGCTATGGAGTTACCGAGAGAGCAGGCGCCTTCACCTCCAGGGTTTCAGCCTTTCCACCCCTAAGCCTGCCCCATGGTCATCTCTACTACCACTTGGGGTTATGGGTAACAGTTTAGAAAATATTAGCTGAAGGACAATAACCTTCAAGCTTATTGGTCTATAGCATAATAAACTGTCTCATAAAAAGCAAACTCCTTTAATTAGTATTCAGTAAATAAAAGGACACAATGGTTCTGTTTCAGCATCTCAGTTTGGGTAAGTTTCCTTCAAATGTATGATTTAGCGGCAACAAATTCTCAATTAATTTTAATGAAAAGTATCTAGCCATTGTAAAGATTGAAAATTCACAAGAAATATAAGATTATTTCCTTTAGTCAGAGTACACAGAGTCTGATGCCAATAACTCTGTGTAAGTCAATAGCTGGTAGGAAATGGACACCTGTTTCTAGAACAGAGAAGATGACTGTACTGAAATTCATGGGTATTATCACAAAGTAAACCTTAATAAAAGAACAACTATTTAGTTCAAATATTCAAATGTGAGTTTAGAATAGAGAAGAATGAAGCATGTTTCAACTGATCTGATTTCTAAGCACTGTAAATTCTAGCTAAATAGAATGCTTTACAAAATAAAATTGCTCAGTAGTCTACGTGTACTGTAGATACAAAAATCAGTTGAAATCTAGCCTAAATATCCTAGACATGATCCACTTTAAAACAAAAGTAAAAAATTAAATTAGAATTTTATATCATATTAAAATGGATTTTGATGAATTAAAGTTAAATATGAACTTAATTTTAAAATTTGAGAGATACTACTGATTATTGAATTAATCTTTATATGAAGACTCAAGAATAGAAATACTAAAAGAAAATATCAACATATCTAGCCACATAAAAATTCAAGAATATAAATACACACATGCTTATCACACATATGTACTCACACATGTCTATTCACACAGACAGAAACCCTTAATTAACTATGACACTGAGAAATGCATTTGTAAATGTAATAGGCCAGTTACATATAGTCATTTTAGACACATACACATATCATCAGGAGAAACAGGAAGTGTGAAGAATTACATAAATGTGTATCACTAAAAATCATATCTAAATCTTTCAATCTATAAATAATAAGATAGACTTAATATAAATCAAAAGACAGACTTAATATAGCTTAAGATATATATTTAAAGATATCCATTTAAATACTATGCAGCATTTTTAAAAGAATGAAGGAAATATCTATTTACTGATATGAAAAGATGTCTGCTGCTGCTGCTGCTGCTAAGTCGCTTCAGTCGTGTCTGACTCTGTGCGACCCCATAGACGGCAGCCCACCAGGCTCCCCCGCCCCTGGGATTCTCCAGGCAAGAACATGGGAGTGGGTTGCCATTTCCTTCTCCAATACATGAAAGTGAAAAAATAAAGTGAAGTCACTCAGTCGTGTCCGACTCCTAGCGACCCCCATGGACTGCAGCCCACCAGGCCCCTCTGTCCATGGGATTTTCCAAGCAAGAGTACTGGAGTGGGTTGCCATTGCCTTCTCCAGGAAAGATGTCTAGGATGTATTATTAAATTATAAAGCTAGAATATAGGACATGCTAAATTATATGTAAAAATAGGGAGAGACAATAATATATATTGTCTTATAAAAGCAAAATGAAGTTTTGAAAAGATGCTCATACAAGTAGGTTGCCGTCTGTTTGTGTGCATAGATGAGAAATGGGATCAGAGGGTGGGAGCAAGACAGGAGCATGCTTTCATAAACTACCTTTACATGTTAAACAGTGACTGCACATTGCTTATTCTAAACAAATAAAAGCTAAAAAAAGTTTTTAAGTCCAGTCTAATATGTAATCACCAAATGCAAGTTAAAGTAATAAACTATACTTTTTAACCTATCAAATTAGCAATTATTTTTTGAAATTATATCCTCATTGGCTGCAAGCAGCCTCAGAACTGTCAGGAAGAAAAATTGATACATTTCTAGAAAATAAATTGGTAATGGATTTCAAGAGAGTCTTAAGTATTTTATTTCCTTGAACCCAGAAATTGTTCTTTTTACATTCAATTCTAAGGAAAATTATCATAATATAATTTCAAAAAATAAATTCATGGTCATCTAAAATCTAACATAAGGAATAAAAGGTCAAACAGTGACAGGACAATGAGTAAAACGGCAGTAAGAATAAATCCATACCTTTCTTTTCAGGTTTTTCTTTTTCTTTTACCTTGTCTTTTACTTTGTGTGTAACTGAAAAGAAAGACAATATTTTTCATTTAAATAAAGGGAATACAAGATGAGATGCATGGCAGTCCTTGATGTCAAAAATTACCTACTGTCTTTGGATATTTTTCTTTAACTGGTATGAAGCTTTACATAGGTTTAAATGTTAAGATAATTCTAGATATTTTAAATTTCTATTTTTATTTCATAAGGAGAAATTCAAACTGAAACTAGTCTGATTGAAAAGAGTATCCCTAAACTTTTCCAAATCTTTGCTACTTTCTAAGTCACTTCAGTCGTGTCGGACTCTGTGTGACCCCACAGACAGCAGCCCACCAGGCTCCCCCATCCCTGGGACTCTCCAGGCAAGAACACTGGACTGGGTTGCCATTTCCTTCTCCAATGCAGGAAAGTGAAAAGTGAAAGGGAAGTCGCTCAGTCGTATCTGACCCTCAGCGACCCCATGGACTGTAGCCTACCAGGCTCCTCCATTCATGGGACTTTCCAGGCAAGAGTACTGAAGTGGGGTGCCATTGCCTTCTCCAAATCTTTAACTTCAGTTTAATGAATTGGAAAATTTTTTTAAAATGTGAAAGTTGCTCAGTTATGTCTGAGTCTTTGCGACCCCATGGAATTCTCCAAGGACCTCCCTGGTGGCTCAGAGGTGTCCAGGCCAGAATACTGAAATGAGTAGCCTTTCCCTTCTCCAGGGGATCTTTCCAACTAAGGATTGAACCCAGGTCTCCCAGATTGCAGGTGGATTCTTTGCCAGTTGAGCCACAAGGGAAGCCCCAAAATGTATTATGCTATATGTCAAATAAGGCCAACTCAATACTGGAGAAATACTAAAAATATAAAGACAAAAATACAGAGATTATTTGAATCTGAAGCAAAGAACACCCAATCTAGTATATACAATATATGTTAATCTTTTTCAGAAAATTTCCACACTAAAAGTTTTTGAGATTATACTGAGGCGAGATTAGAATGACACCAAACTGTTTCAAAGAAAATAAAATATAATTCAATATGAACTATGATTCAATTAATTAATATAGTAGGGCTCAAATTTAAGTCATAATCTTTCCCTATAGTTTAGTCATAACTCTTATTATTAATGGCACCTCCAATTATCCAACCTAGTAACTTGGGACTCATCCAGGATTCATCTTTTCTTTCTCATTTTTGCTCATTTGCCAAGTTTCTTCAATTCTACCTTTAAATATTCCTCTTACTTATCTTCTTCTATCCAATATTACATTCCCAACGTACCATTTATTTACACTAAAATATAGAAATTGGGTTAGGGTTAGGGCTAGCGCTAGGGATTCCCTGGTAGCTCAGCTGGTAAAGAATCTGCCTGCAATGTAGGAGATCTGGGTTCAATCCCTGGGTTGGGAAGATCTCCTGGAGAAGAGAAAGGCTACCCACTCCAGTATTCTGTCCTGGAGAATTCCATGGACTATACAGTCTATGGGGTCACAAAGAGTCAGACAGGACTAAGCGACTTTTACTCTCACAGAAAGAGCACTGGCTATGTGTTAAAGACTTGGCTAGTCAAGACAGATGTCATCCTTGTCAACAATGGATAATGGATGCTAAACAAATAATTACAAAGATAGTTAATTGCAGTTAGAATAATTGCTGTGAAGAAAATATTCAGGGAAGCATCAGTTCAGTTCAGTCGTCCAGTCGAGTCCAACTCTTTGCAGCCCCATGAATCACAGCACGCCAGGCCTCCCTGTCCATCACCAACTTCCGGAGTTCACTCAGACTCACGTCCATCGAGTCAGTGATGCCATCCAGCCATCTCATCCTCTGTCGTCCCCTTCTCCTCTTGCCCCCAATCCCTCCCAGCATCAGACTCTTTTCCAATGAGTCAACTCTTCGCAGGAGGTGGCCAAAGTACTAGAGTTTCAGCTTTAGCATCAGTTCGTCCAAAGAAATCCCAGGGCTTATCTCCTTCAGAATGGAGAAGCATATCAATGCTTAAAATGAGACCTAATCTAATCTGATCAGGTCAGGAAGCAACAGTTAGAACTGGTCATGGAACAACAGACTGGTTCCAAATAGGAAAAGGAGTACGTCAAGGCTGCATATTGTCACCATGTTTATTTAACTTATATGCAGAGTACATCATGAGAAATGCTGGACTGGAAGAAACACAAGTTGGAATCAAGATTGCTGGGAGAAATATCAATAACCTCAGATATGCAGATGACACGACTCATGGCAGAAAGTGAAGAGGGGCTAAAAAGCCTCTTGATGAAAGTGAAAGTGGAGAGTGAAAAAGTTGGCTTAAAGCTCAACATTCAGAAAACAAAGATCATGGCATCTGGTCCCATCACTACATGGGAAATAGATGGGGAAACAGTGGAAACAGTGTCAGACTTTGTTTTTCTGGGCTCCAAAATCACTGCAGATGGTGACTGTAGCCATGAAATTAAAAGACGCTTACTCCTTGGAAGGAAAGTTATGACCAACCTAGATAGCATATTCAAAAGCAGAGACATTACTTTACCAACAAAGGTTCGCCTAGTCAAGGCTATGGTCTTTCCTGTGGTCATGTATGGATGTGAGAGCTGGACTGTGAAGAAGGCTGAGCGCTGAAGAATTGATGCTTTTGAACTGTGGTGTTGGAGAAGACTCTTGAGAGTCCCTTAGACTGCAAGGAGATCCAACCAGTCCATTCTGAAGGAGATCAGCCCTGGGATTTCTTTGGAAGGAATGATGCTAAAGCTGAAACTCCAGTACTTTGGCCACCTCATGTGAAGAGTTGACTCATTGGAGAAGACTCTGATGCTGGGAGGGGTTGAGGGCAAGAGGCGAAGGGGACGACAGAGGATGAGATGGCTGGATGGCATCACTGACTTGTTGGGTGTGAGTCTGGGTGACCTCCGGGAGCTGGTGATGGACAGGGAGGCCTGGCATGCTGCGGTTCATGGGGTCGCGAAGAGTCGGACACGACTGAGCGACTGATCTGATCTGATCTGAATCTAATCTGTGTGCTTGGGAAAGATCTGCTTGTAGAAATGACATTTAAGAATGTGAATAATGAGCAGAAATTAACCTAGTAGGGGAGTGGGAAGGAGAAAGGCAAAGAGACCATTTAAAAGATGGACTATGATGTCCTTCTTGGGTAAATTATTATTATAAGTATTATTACAATAATATCCTGAATAGTGTCTTGAACACTTATAATTTCATTTTTCTGAGCCTCAGAAACATTAGGAGCCTCCCTAACATGAAAATCTGATCATATGTTGATCTGATAAAGTGTTAGTATCTCCCTCCTTGCCTAGCATGATAATCTGTCACATGGTAGGTACTATATCAAATATAAAAATATCTTATTATCCCAGTAATTTGACATTTGCTTATCAAGCCAATCTTACATATGAGGAATTTACCTTTGAACTTTACATTCCACCTATAACAAATGCTTGGAGTTCCATAAATATATGGAACTTTGCATTTCTGCCTGCTGTGCCATCACCAAGATTTCTCACACCCACATTTTGTCTGTTTCATGCACCCTTTCAGCCCTGACTCAAATGCCTCTTTCTCTGCAGAGTGTTCTTTCATGTCCACTTATCCTGTGGTGTTGGAGAAGACTCTTGAGAGTCCCTTGGACTGCAAGGAGATCCAACCAGTCCATTCTGAAGATCAGCCCTGGGATTTCTTTGGAAGGACTGATGCCAAAGCTGAAACTCCAGTACTTTGGCCACCTCATGCGAAGAGTTGACTCATTGGAAAAGAGTCTGATGCTGGGAGGGATTGGGGGCAGGAGGAGAAGGGGACGACAGAGGATGAGATGGCTGGATGGCATCACTGACTCGATGGACGTGAGTCTGAGTGAACTCCGGAAGTTGGTGATGGACAGGGAGGCCTGGCGTGCTGTGATTCATGGGGTCGCAAAGAGTCAGACACGACTGAGCGACTGAAGTGAACCGAACTGAACTGAACAATTCTATTTACTGGTGATGTTGTATAGATATAATATAATATGCACTGCTTGCTTCTAATCATTAACATTTTCTACATTAAAAAAAATTCTTAAATAATTAAATCTCAGTGAGAAACAGAAGAAACAAAGATCATCCAGACATTGTTTTTACTTGCCACATTCAATGATTCTTTTGGGTTTTCTAAGTTCAATATAAAAATCTCACAAAATAAGAGAGGACATCAGCACTCACACATGACCAGAGATAGCTTTGGTTTCTTTGGATCACTATTAATTAAGCTGAAAACCAAAAGAAAGTCCTGGCAAGAACAAAGCCTCTTTCAAAGTTTCTCTAGGGGAAAGGAAGTTTGCATGAGATAAGCTTTGCTTTTGGAACCCTGGTTAGCTGGACCCCCAGGAGACAACCTAATCTGTGTCTCTGCTTCTGTGAAGGACCAGACCTCAGCCACCTTGGACAGCTGGTTGTCCATTCCACTAAAGGATTTTCCGATTGATGTGTACATGGGCATAAATGGAAGAATTAATATGAAATCAAAAGAGCAAGGGGGCTGAATTCAGGCTCAAATTAGCATATTAATGCCTTATTCCTATTACTCTGGGGAAAAATCCAGTTCCTCGCAGTCTAAGTTTTGATTTACAGACACAGTCCTGTATGCTGAAATTTCATTATCCTCCTCAGAAATACTGTACCATAATACTGCTCAGTGAAGCAGCTGGAATCACATGCTCTAGGGAGCTGTTCACCACAGCAGACAGCCTCTGAAACTCCTTGGACGAAAACTTCAAACTTTGGCAAGACTGAGCTCAGACACTAAGGTTTGATATTGCTTTGATCAAAACTGTGCCACCATCAATATCTGCCATAATGATCCCTCTAAAATAAAAGTAATCTGCTGCAACAGTTACATTAGGTCCTGTATCTGTTTGCTTAGAATTCACAGAAGTTTTCATATGAAAGAAGAAAAAGGTACCTTTCTCTTCACCAGCTCTGTTGGCAAGTTACATCTTAGCTAGGACAGTTTTAACTCAGAGCAGAATAAGCTTGTTGCACCTGCTAGAGCTTAATTTGTTTGTCATCCTTATTTACAAGAAACAAAAGTCCCTTCGGCATGCTGACAATTAAAAACAAACGGAATCCGCCAGTTGGAGCGGACCTGATGTTTGGCATCTGAGTTGGCAGGGCCCCGCCGTTCCTGCACTTGCCCAGACTCTGACCTTTCCCTGACCAGAACACTCAGCTCAGCTCAACTCCAAAGTGCGCCTCTTGTCCTCCCCGCATGTCCCCTCTCGAGCACTCTGCCAGCTGTGCTCTGTGCTTCCACAGCTCTTGGTCCTGGCAACTTGCCAGGTGGACTCTGCGTCCTTTGCTGAAGTGTATCAGTGCTCACAGTGAGCTGACCCTGGGTTCTTTTAATGGGCACTACACTCCCAAGGGACCGAGCAGTAGGCATCGAGGGCCAGGTTGTCAGAATCCTTTGCAGTTCTCTCTGCACTTAGTTCAAACTCAAAAGTTTTGGCATCAAATGTTTTAAAGTACTGATTTATATAGGCTACTCTATTCTTTAATTGATGGTTAGCAAGAAAATTTAATGAAGCAAAACTCTGGAACTCATACTTGATTTCAGAGCTACTGGACAGGACTAATCTTGGGTATCTAAAGCAAAAGGAATCAGATAGCACATTACCTTTGAATTGTAAAATAATTTGGGGAGCACCTCGGTGGCTCAGATGGTAAAGAATCTGCCTGCAAAGTGTAAAACCTGAGTTCCATCCCTGAGTTGGGGAAAATCCTCTCAAGAGGAAATGGCAACCCACTCCAGAATTCTTGCCTGGAAAATCCCATGGACAGAGGAGCCTGGAGGGCTACAGTCTGAGGGGTCACCAAGAGGTGGACACGACTGATGAACTAACCTTTCCCTTTCATTTGGGGAGCATGATTACCTGTAACAGATTTCACTGATTTTTCTTTCTTTTTTTTTGAAAAATATATTATTATTATTGCTATTTTTACTTATTTTTTTAGCATGCCACACTGCATTTGGGATTTTAGTTCTCTGGCCTGGAATTTAGGAGATCAAGGACCAAACTCACACCTTCTGCATTTGAAGTGTGGAGTCTGAAATGCTAGACCACCAGGGAAGTGCCCCTCACCAAGTTTTCTTTTAATTAACTGCTCTATTTCTCAGATTTCTGGCACTTCTGTTGTGGGAGGTATTAGCACTGAAGTGGTTTATAAATTTTAAATAGGTCAACATTTTAAACAGCTTCATAAAATTAATATATATTCACATTTCCATTCATCATTTTTTATGAAAGAGCAAGATACACATTCATTTTAAACCCATTTTTAAAAATTTTGCTTTAGCCACCGCTAAATAAAAATGCCAGATGTACTCTTGGATAGTGTATATCTCTGTGTGCTGCTTCTTTGTAATTTTAATGTGTTGAATCTTCATTTTGTGCTAAGACAAAATGATCTACACACTTTAAATGATGATGATGAACTCAGTAGAAAAGCATTCTTGAGTAGAGAAACACTTCTTTATGATTGTATTTTCCATTTTTCTTAAAGGAAGAATTTATCATTTTTAACATAAGCACACAATTTTAGAGCTGGGAGAACCTAAGAGATCAATTAGCCTGAATTTCTTTGTCTATGGATAAGAAAATACAGCCGCCTAAGTGCTCTTTCCTGGAAAATCCTATGGACGGAGGAGCCCGGTAGGCTGCAGTCCATGGGGTCACTCAGAGTCGGACAGGACTGAGAGACTTCACTTTCACTTTTCACCTTCATGCATTGGAGAAGGAAATGGCAACACACTGCAGTGTTCTTGCCTGGAGAATCCCAGGGACAGGGGAGCCTGATGGGCTGCCGTCTATGGGGTCACACAGAGTCCGACACGACTGAAGCGACTTAGCAGCAACAGCAGCAAGTGCCCACCGTAGAGCAGAATAAGAACATAGTTATTCTATTGCTAAGCTCTCCCCACAAGACCATGCTGTCTTGTCCATCCCAGGTCCTGTGCAGACTTGTTCTTCTGTGCCAAAGTGTGCTGATTAGATATCCTGAGCATTTTAACGACAGTCTAGCCTACAATAATGCCCATACTTCTTTTTCATAGTAAAATTACACTTATTTATGTATTAAAGTGAAGATTAGGCAAATTATCTAAAGTTACAAAGCTCATTTGATACATATGCTTTCAATTACAAAATAGATCTTTTAATTCTAAAGGATTGGTGTTACTCCCAAATCTGATTTAATTGTAGGAGTAATTTCTCCTTCACCTGGGGCTACATGGCCACAGTCAGAACAATAATCATTTATTCATCAAAGAATAATTGCTATGGAGGAGGAGAAGTATAGCTTTGTATAGGACCTACATTTTCCATGTTCTCATTTTCCAGGTTTATCATACACAGCAGCCAGAGAAGAAAATAAAATATATTTTGCACTTTAAGGAGTCAATTAAGTCCAGCTGAGAGAAGGCAGAAGTAAGTTTATACAACATGGGCTGACTAAATTAATCTGTGGACTTGAGAGCTCTTTCATAAAGGGCTCCAGGATATTTAGATACATTTTAATGCCCTGTCCTGTCTGGCATTTGAGTCTCAGCTTCAGCCAAATCCCTTGCCAACCTATGATTCCAGTCCTATAATTGTTTCTCAGAAAGAATCCTAAACCAGTCAATCAGGATGATTGTTCTCTATTAACCCTTTTTTAAAAAGGTCTGCTGACTTTATGCATGTGGTACTGTTAAGGTTTAATTATGTTACAGAGAAAAGGTATGTAACCGTATTTGGAAACACAGTCTTTACAGAGGTAATCAAGTTAAAATGAGATCAGGAGGGTGGGCCCTAATACAATATGACTGGTGTGATGAAAAGGGGAAATTTGGATACAGAAAGAACACAGCAGGAAGTGTCGGAGACCCAGGAAGAAACACCATTTCAATCTGAAGGCAGAGACTGGAATGATTTGTCTACAAGCCAATGAAAGCCAGCACACCCTTCCAGTTCCTTCAACCTCACCCCAGTCCACCGAAGCTGGGAATAGCCTGCAGATTCTCCCTCAGAGCCCTGTGAAGAACCAACCCTGCTGAAACCCTGACTTTGAACTTCTAGCCTCTATGACTAGGAGAGAAGAAACTTCTGCTATTTTAAACCACCCAGTTTTCAGTACTTTGTCACGCCAGCCCCAGGAAACTAATACTAACACTAATCCCTGGACTCCTCTTGTGCTCCGTTAACAGAGTTCCTACCGGGTTCCTTGAGGACTGACCCCCTGAACTAGCTGTTAGATCTTCCGTTTAAGGTGCTATAGAGTGCACCCCTAAATCTCTAAGGCCCTGCAAGAAAACCTACTCAGGAACTGAGGCAACCAGCTGTCTCCTCAAATAGCGTTTCTCCTTCAGAGTATTTCCTAGTGGCTCAGCCTGTAAAAAAATCCCTGTAATGCAGGAGATGGCAGTTTGATCCCCGGGTCGGGAAGATTCCCTGGAGAAGGAAATGGCAACCCACTCTAGTATTCTTGCCGGGGAAATCCCATGGACAGAGGAGCCTGTTGGACTACAGTCCATGGGGTCGCAAAGAGCTGGACACGACTGAGCAACTGACACTTTCACTTTCCTCCAGGACATCTCTTTTTGGAGCACTCACCACACGACGGTGCGGCTGTGTACTTGGTTGTTTAGGTCTCTCCTTGGATTGAGTCCTATTCTTCTTTGAATTCTTAGTGCTCAGTAGAGTGTTTGGCACAAAGAAATTGCAATGAATAAATTAATATGTATTATTGCCTAATGGCTATGCCAGTTTTTCTATTTACATGGTCTGTCTGCCTGGTCACTCCTCCATTCCCACCAACTGACCTACTCAGATGTTAATTACATGCTGTTCCTCACCACACATGCTGCCTTGTAAATTACCTCCCTATTCCTGAAGGTCAGTTCTCCACATGAACACTTGAAAACCCAAGTGGATGTAGCAGACACCTATTGCTCTGAATGCTTAAAAGGCCCTTCTATTGTCTGGAAGCCATTCTAGAGAGACAAAATGCTCTCACCTAGTTATATGTTTATCATCAAGTTCTAGTCTTTTCTGGTTTACTTTGTTCTATGAATATATTGACATGTTTAATAGTTAAGTAGAAGCGTAACTGTTATCTTAAACCAACAGTTAAATTTGCAATTGAAAAAGAAATAAGATAATACTCAACAAAAGAGTAAACACATAGAGGGGAAAAAAAGGAAGAGAAGTAAAAAATGAATTACTATTTTTCACTGGATAATTGAATTTTGCTGATTTGATTATTGAATTTCTTTCTTTTTTTTTTGTACTTTCCAAAGTGTCCAAATTAATCTGTATTACTTTAACTTATGTTATTATATTATATACTTATTGTGGGTTTTTCTGATTACACATTACAGATAGTTTTTGTTTTAATATGGAACTGTTAAATTCTTCAATTGCCTCTGACCAAATAAATTGACATTACAGTGGCCCAGTTAAAGTTTCATAATTATATATATTTGAAAATAAACACAGAAATGGCAAATGAAATAGCTCTCAATCAGAATCAAGTCAATATTAACAAAATAAAGAAAACAAATGCTTTATTAATTAATTCATTGATATTTCAACATATGTTGAGTGTGTTTCATATGTTTGACACTTTAGAGATATTAGAATGATTTTTGAGGAGACGGAAGGTGGCAGAGGAGTAGGTGGAAGTGGAGTACATCTCTCTCCACAGATACATCAGGAATACACCTTCAGACACAGGAGATCTTGCAGAACACCAGCTGACAGCGGGCAGGAATACCTGACCACTGGAAAAGAATATATAGAAACACCCAAAATGCGGTAGGATGAAGAAAGTAGTGGGAAAAAAACAGACTGGACCTGCCCCTGGTGAGTGGGGGAACTAAAGCAAGGGTCCCATCCCCATATCGGGCAATTGTTTGGTACAGAGGATATTAGAATCGCTTTCAATTTAATATAAGCACACAAACTCAGAGCTGATCCAATTCTGAGAGACCACTGAGTCTGAATCTCTTTGTTCACTGATAAGGAAACACAGAATCATACAAGCAAATGTCAACACAGACCTAGAACATATAAGAAGACAAACTGCTTCTGCTCCCAGTGAGTTAGATCCACATACCCACATTTAAAATTTGCTGTCAAAATGCTTTAAAGGCTGAAGGCATGGATGTAAAGTAGCATGGAGGCAGTAACTAAACGCCAACAGAGAGAGCAATAGCAAAGGAGGCCTATTGAAGGATTTGACTTTCCATCTCAGAATCAAAGAAATGAGCAGAAGCCTGCCCTGTGGCCAATGGTCAAGAGAACAGGCACATAAAAGCACAGAGTTACAAGATAGCAGCAGGGCTGGCTTAGGGACTGCCGGACAGTTCAGTCTGTGGCATGGGGTTGGGGGTGTTGGTGGGGTCTGGATTGCAGTGCTGGTGCGGAGCAAGGAGAGAGTTGGGGATGGAAGGGACTAATGAGGAGGTTGTAGAGTAAGGAAGGTAAGCAGTAAAGTGGACAAAGCTGGAAATGTGTAGGGCTATCTATTAGTGATCATAATGATGAGGGCCTTTTATCTCATGACAGACAGTGTGGCTTTTATCTCTACATATAGCACTGTGATGACAACAGATGGATTTAAGCCCATGAGTATGATTAGTATGGATTTGAGAGGTTAATGGGGGCTTCCGTAGTGGCTCAGACAGCAAAGAATCAGCCTGCAATGTGGGAGACCTGGGTTCGACCCCTGCATTGGGAAGAGCCTCTGGAGAAGGAAATGGCAACCCACTCCAGTACTCTTGCCTAGAAAATCCCATGGACAGAGGAGCCTGGTGGGCTAATGCAGGGGAGGCCTGAGAGGTTAATGCAGAAGTCACTTAAGAAGTGACTGTCACAACCTAACTGGTAGATGATTGTAGAAGGGATAATAATGGGAGAGGAGAGGTGAGAATGGACTAAATTAGAGTGAAAAGGGAGGACAACAAGGGGCTAAGCAGGATTGGGCTTTGGTGTTGAAAGACACCAACAAGTCAGGGATTGCAACTCAAAGGTCCTCAGAAATAAAGCAGATAGATAAATGTCTACTCCAGTAGTGACAAGGGAGAATGGAGGAGACTGATAAACAGTGGGTACAGGTTCTACCTAATGACATCCAGGTGTAAGTTATTTTAACACACTGGCTGGTCAAAGAGAACTTCTGTGGGATATACTTGAACTCTAGACCAGGAGTTTTACTGACTATATTCTAACCATGACTTCTCATTTGAAGAGGTTGACTTGAATTCCAGCCTTACCTTCCAAACATTAAAGGAACCAGGATGGAATCTGCGTATGGATATATATATACACTTTTTTTTTATTAAAAAAAATTACAACGTCTTCTTTCTTTTTAATTAGAACTGGTCATGGAACAACAGACTGGTTCCAAATAGGAAAAGGAGTACGTCAAGGCTGCATATTGTCACCATGTTTATTTAACTTATATGCAGAGTACATCATGAGAAATGCTGGACTGGAAGAAACACAAGCTGGAATCAAGATTGCCGGGAGAAATATCAATAACCTCAGATATGCCGATGATACCACCCTTATGGCAGAAAGTGAAGAGGAACTAAAAAGCCTCTTGATGAAAGTGAAAGTGGAGAGTGAAAAAGTTGGCTTAAAGCTCAACATTCAGAAAACGAAGATCATGGCATCTGGCCCCATCACTACATGGGAAATAGATGGAGAAACAGTGGAAACAGTGTCAGACTTTGTTTTTCTGGGCTCCAAAATCACTGCAGATGGTGACTGCAGCCATGAAATTAAAAGAAGCTTACTCCTTGGAAGGAAAGTTATGACCAACCTAGATAGCATATTCAAAAGCAGAGACATCACTTTGCCAACAAAGGTTCGCCTAGTCAAGGCTATGGTCTTTCCTGTGGTCATGTATGGATGTGAGAGCTGGACTGTGAAGAAGGCTGAGCGCCGAAGAATTGATGCTTTTAAACAGTGGTGTTGGAGAAGACTCTTGAGAGTCCCTTGGACTGCAAGAAGATCCAACCGGTCCATTCTGAAGGAGATCAGGCCTGGAATTTCTTTGGAAGGAATGATGCTAAAGCTGAAACTCCAGTATTTTGGCCACCTCATGCGAAGAGTTGACTCATTGGAGAAGACTCTGATGCTGGGAGGGATTGAGGGCAGGAGGAGAAGGGGACGACAGAGGATGAGATGGCTGGATGGCATCACTGACTCGATGAATGTGAGTCTGAGTGACCTCCGAGAGCTGGTGATGGATAGGGAGGCCTGGCATGCTGCAGTTCATGGGGTCGCAAAGAGTCGGACACCACTGAGCGACTGATCTGATCTGATTTTATTTTTGGCTGTGCTGGGTCTTCACTGATGAACAGACTTTTCTGTAGTTGAGGTGAGTGGGGCTACTCTCGAGTTTCAGTGTGTGGGCTTGGCATTGTGGTGGTTTCTCTTTTTGCTGGGCGTGGGCTCTGGGACACGTGGGCTTCAGTAGCTGTGGCACATGGGCTCAGGAGTTCCCAGGCTCTGGAGCACAGGCTTAGTAGTTGTGGCACACAGGCTTCACTGTTCCACATCATGTAGGATCCTCCTGAACAGGGGTCATACCCATGTCCCCCTCATTCCCAGGTAGATTCTTTACCACTGAGCCACCAGGGAAGGCCTGGATATATATACTTTAAAACCTATCCAGATGATTCTAAGGTCCAGTCATGGTGAGTACCACTTCAGGTCAAAATGACTCCTAACTTTTTACCTTGAATAACATGGGTGAATGGTGATGTTAATTTTTAGGACAAAGAATACAGAGGAGTGAAGACATTTTGTGCAACAGAAGTTAATACACCAGCTTCTGCATAACATATCTCTTTAGACTCAGATACTTGCTGACTTGTCTGTAATCATTGCAGGCTGCTATTACCTTGGATATACTCTACCATTTCATATAAGAATTCAAGTGCTTTGATAACAAATTCCTAACTATCATATATAACCATAACTGATATGGAATGTGGCATAGAGAAAATATTTATCTAGACAAATGAGCAGTTATAAAACCACATTTATTTTCACTGAAATACTTGGGAATAGAAAGCAGGTTTTATCCTGTTCTACCTGGATGAGGAAACTAAGCAGTAAAATGAAATCTTTTGTTCATACTTGCACAAAAAAAAATTTTAGAAAAAGTATCTCTGAAGTCTATTTCACTGCGGAACAACTGAAGCTCCATTTTCTCTTTCTTGAGAAATGTTCACTTTCCCAAAATATATTTCATCTATTCAGGAAATATATTCAGGTACTAATCTCTAGCCCAGCCTTTCAGAAATTTATTTTAAACTTCAGCCAGATTCACTGTTTTAATTATGCAAAACTCACTTGTTTAATAAACCCACTCTACAGCCTGCTGCTCAAAGTCTTTAACAGCAGGATTCTAATAGAGCCAGGTCCAAAATGCAAATGGTACCATCTGTATTGCTATTAGATTAGTAGTACAGTCTGCAAGATAAAACAGCAGACACCCAAATCATGTGGAACCAGTTGAGTTTCTGTTTAACCTCCAGCCGATACACATAACCAGTTCAGTGATGGCTAGCTTAGTCAATCCATAGCCAAGAGCTGTGTCCAATTTCCCTGACTAAAGGAATTAAGAACCAAAAAGGGAAAGGGAGTAGAAAGAAGACATTAGTTGTCTAAGTCCAACTATAAATAGGTTTCAACTGAGTAACCGTCATTGTCCCTGGTTGTATAAAGATTAGCTGACCAATCTGGAACTAATTCAAACATTAGGATTAAAGACAGAATATTTGCAGAATGATTTGAACTCTTCACAAAAAGGAAGTACATGAAGTATATTAAAAAAGAAAACATGGTATTTTAATGTGGAGTCACATACTGGTATAATTTCAGATTAATTAGAACTGTATGAAACTACTTCTTGCAACTTTGATATTTGTACAGATCATTTTGTACTAGTCAGTTTTTTACATAATAAATATTAGACAACATTCAATTTTTATCCAGGAAAACTCTTTCATTTTCAGTCTGCATCACACAAGTTCAGTAATAATGAGGTTTTTAATTTTGCTCTGGCTCACCCAGTATCACATGAGACTGACCATTGGGGACACTTGGGCATCTTAAGAAACATGTTCTTTTGAATGTTTTTGCTTCCTATACGTGGTTTTTTTTTTTTTTTTTTTAAAGTTTTAGGACTACATGGGTCACTCCTAGAAAAGTGATGCTTGCAAGATGAGCAAGACAATGCTGGCCAATATTCGTACACCTCAAATGCAAGATTTCAGTTACCAGATTCAGTTGAGCTGAAAAGGATATTAATTATCACGCTGTCATTGTGCATCTACCCCTTGAGATGGTTTAAGCAAGCTCTGAGACCACAGCAGTCATCAGTGAGATAGGAAAACTTTTATTTCTATGCTGACAATTTCAAAGGTATTGCATGGCATAAAAAAATTCAAGTTAAAAAGAACCGAGGTCTGATTTATTATATTAACTGATTAAAGATGGAAATTGCTTGCTAATAGGTCAAAATATATGTTTGTGGTACTAGCTTAATAAACAAAAGCTGACTGCAAATAACTGAAAGACTGTCATCCATTTTGAAGTTATTCTGATCCAATAATTAAGCATTAAATATTTATACAGCGTTTCTCTAGAAGTAAACTTACTTAAACACTATCAAAAATTAAGACAAAAGAGCACTAAACATAAAAATTTTCCATTCTCTCATGTAAATGTACAAAATATATACCCTGAATAAAAACAAGATTAAACACAAAATTCAACACTTACCTTTAGTTTGTATTTTCTTTTCAGGTTTCTCCAGTTTTTCAATCTTTTCTTTGTGTATTTCTAGGAAAAATTATGATTTGCTTTTAAAAACTCTTTTTGAAAATGTACAAAATATAAATCATAACTATGATCTAAATGTCATAATATTACCATGAAGTCCAAATTATTTTATCCAACAAATTTATAGGTATCTAAAAGGAAAGAATCATTGAAACATATTGCCACATAAATCCCTCATTTATTGATATAAGGAAAAACTTGAAGTTATCTAAAAATTAGAGTTATTGAAAAAGCTTAATACTTACATCAATAAATGTTACCACTGTTTTCAGTGCTAAATCTGATCACAAATTATAATTATGTTTTATTTCAATTACTCTCAATACAAATTAAGGCTCCTTAGTAAAAATGTCATTTAGATTTAGAAAGAGTTAGTTTTTACATCGGGGAAGGCAATGGCACCCCACCCCAGTACTTTTGCCTGGAAAATCCCATGGATGGAGGAGCCTGGTAGGCTCCAGTCCATGGGGTCGCTAAGAGTCGGACACGACTGAGCGACTTCACTTTCACTTTTCACTTTCATGCACTGGAGAAGGAAATGGCAACCCACTCCAGTGTTCTTGCCTGGAGAATCCCAGGGACAGGGGATCCTGGTGAGCTTCCGTCTCTGGGGTCTCACAGAGTCGGACACAACTGAAGCGACTTAGCAGCAGCAGCAGCAGCAGTTTTTATATATTAAATTAAGAATTTGTGAAATGAACTGTAACTATTTAATAAATTTATCTCAGAAGGATTGATTCTAAGCCATGTTTAGAATCAAAATTTGGCATTGAATTTAACCAATAATTACTGCAAGCAGATAGACACATTTCATAGAATTAGTTAGCTGTTACATTTTTTCTAAATATCAGGTTTTAAGAAATATATTTGATTTGCTGCTAGTTCAGTATATATACATTGCCAAGGCTTAGAAAATATAGTTAATTCTGAATTTGCAGTTAATTTGGACAGAAGTAAATTTGAGATTAGAGTTTTAAAATATGATTACTACCTCTGAAAAGAGACTTAGTCTTAAATACCATGGTGTTTCTTAGTAAAATGCTAATGAGTTTTACTTATTTATTTATCACAACTTTATTCTACAGATGGTCTGAGATGGTGCTAATTACTGTACATATTCTAAATTCTCCATTTGTATGTTTGAATTTGCATTTTTATAATTTTTCTGGACATCTAAAATCAAGATCAACTAGAGGAAAATTCTAAAATCTTCAGAAAAGACAGTTTCTTTCACTCACCAGTTAAAGAAATAATCACATTGTGAAGATCTCCTCCCCTCATTTTCCCCATTAGTCAGTTATACTATTTATAAAGTCACTCTTCTACCCTTATCCCATTCATGACTTTGAAAATGGCAATGGAGATACAGAAGAGTTAATATTTCCAATTACATTTCTGGAAAAAAAAAAAAAAAACAGAAAAAGCCTTCAAGGTGCGTGAAACGATTTCCAAAGAGTATAGGAAACATTTACCTTCCAGCTTCTCTCATTATTATTATTATTATTATTAATCTCTACCTTGTGTCTCCAGATCTTACTCCAAAGCATGGTTTCTCATCCTAGCATTATTGATTTTTGGATTGGGAAAAATCATTATTTGGAGGTGGGTACAGTGGAAGTGAGAAATAGATTTAAGGGCCTAGATCTGATAGATAGAGTGCCTGATGAACTATGGAATGAGGTTTGTGACATTGTACAGGAGACAGGGATCAAGACCATCCCCATGGAAAAGAAATGCAAAAAAGCAAAATGGTTGTCTGGGGAGGCCTTACAAATAGCTGTGGAAAGAAGAGAAGTGAAAAGCAAAGGAGAAAAGGAAAGATATAAGTATCTGAATGCAGAGTTCCAAAGAACAGCAAGGAGAGATAAGAAAGCCTTCTTCAGCAATCAATGCAAAGAAATAGAGGAAAACAACAGAATGGGAAAGACTAGGGATCGCTTCAAGAAAATCAGAGATACCAAAGGAACATTTCATGCAAAGATGGGCTTGATAAAGGACAGAAATGGTATGGACCTAACAGAAGCAGAAGATATTAAGAAGAGGTGGCAAGAATACACAGAAGAACTGTACAAAAAAGAGCTTCACAACCCAGATAATCATAATGGTGTGATCACTGACCTAGAGCCAGACATCCTGGAATGTGAAGTCAAGTGGGCCTTAGAAAGCATCACTACAAACAAAGCTAGTGGAGGTGATGGAATTCCAGTTGAGCTATTCCAAATCCTGAAAGATGATGCTGTGAAAGTGCTGTACTCAATATGCCAGCAAATTTGGAAAACTCAGCAGTGGCCACAAGATTGGAAAAGGTCAGTTTTCATCCCAATCCCAAAGAAAGGTATTGCCAAAGAATGCTCAAACTACCGCACAATTGCACTCATCTCACACGCTAGTAAAGTAATGCTCAAAATTCTCCAAGCCAGGCTTCAGCAATATGTGAACTGTGAACTTCCTGATGTTCAAGCTGGTTTTAGAAAAGGCAGAGGAACCAGAGATCAAATTGCCAACATCCGCTGGATCATGGAAAAAGCAAGAGAGTTCCAGAAAAACATTTATTTCTGCTTTATTGACTATGCCAAAGCCTTTGACTGTGTGGATCACAATAAACTGTGGAAAATTCTGAAAGAGATGGGAATACCAGACCACCTGATCTGCCTCTTGAGAAATGTGTATGCAGGTCAGGAAGCAACAGTTAGAACTGGACATGGAACAACAGACTGGTTCCAAATAGAAAAATGAGTACGTCAAGGCTGTATTTTGTCACCCTGTTTATTTAACTTATATGCAGAGTACATCATGAGAAACGCTGGACTGGAAGAAACACAAGGTGGAATCAAGATTGCTGGGAGAAATATCAATAACCTCAGATATGCAGATGACACCACCCTTATGGCAGAAAGTGAAGAGGAACTCAAAAGCCTCTTGATGAAAGTGAAAGTGGAGAATGAAAAAGTTGGCTTAAAGCTCAACATTCAGAAAACGAAGATCATGGCATCCGGTCCCATCACTTCATGGGAAATAGACGGGGAAACAGTGGAAACAGTGTCAGACTTTATTTTTCTGGGCTCCAAAATCACTACAGATGGTGACTGCAGCCATGAAATTAAAAGACGCTTACTCCTTGGAAGGAAAGTTATGACCAACCTAGATAGCATATTCAAAAGCAGACATTACTTTGTCAACAAAGGTTCGCCTAGTCAAGGCTATGGTCTTTCCTGTGGTCATGTATGGATGTGAGAGCTGGACTGTGAAGAAGGCTGAGCACCGAAGAATTGATGCTTTTGAACTGTGGTGTTGGAGAAGACTCTTGAGAGTCCCTTAGACTGCAAGGAGATCCAACCAGTCCATTCTGAAGGAGATCAGCCCTGGGATTTCTTTGGCAGGAATGATGCTAAAGCTGAAACTTCAGTATTCTGGCCACCTCATGCGAAGAGTTGACTCATTGGAGAAGACTCTGATGCTGGGAGGGATTGGAGGCAAGAGGAGTAGGGGACAACAGAGGATGAGATGGCTGGATGGCATCACTGACTCGATGGGTGTGAGTCTGAGTGACCTCCGGGAGTTGGTGATGGACAGGGAGGCCTGGCGTGCTGCGATTGATGGGGTTGCAAAGAGTTGGACACGACTGAGCGACTGATCTGATCTGATCTGATCTGAGGGCTACTGTGTGCACTGTAGAGTACTGAGCAGCACAGCACCCTATTAAATGTTTCTAGATGCTACACCATCCCTAGTCATGGCTACAAAGAATGTCATTAGATATTGTCAAGTGACATTTATTGACAATTTACACCTTTAGAGCAATCATTCTTTGTCACCCATATTGCCCAATGCAGTGGCCACTAGACATGTGTACATGTTAAGGATATGATATGTGATTAATATGAATTGAAATGTGCTATAAATATAAGTACAAAATAGTTTATGAAGACTTAATGCTAAAAAGAATAAAATATATCATAATTTTTGTATTAATTACATACTGGAATGATATTTTGGACATATTGTGGTGGTTTTATTTGTGTGTCAACTTGGCTAGGCTACAATCTCAAATCATTCAAATGAACACTAATCTAGAAGTTGAAAGTGAAAGTCACTCAGTTGTGTCAGACTCTTTGCGACCCCATGGACTACACAGTCCATGGAATTCTCCAGGGAAGAATACTGGAGTAGGTAAGCCTTTCCTTTCTCCAGGGGTTTCTCCCAACCCAGGTCTCCTGCATTGTGGGCAGATTCCTTACCAGCTGAGCCACAAGGGAAGCCCAAGAATACTGGACTGGGTAGCCTATCCCTTCACTAGCAGATCTTCCTGATCCAGGAATCAAACCGGGGTCTCCTGCATTACAGGTAGATTCTTTACCAACTGAGCTATCAGGGAAGCCCAATGTAGAAGTTGCTATGAAGGTATTTTGCAGATATAATTAAAATTCCTAGTTTATTGATTTTTAAATAACATAATTCTGGATCATCTGGGCGGGCTTGTCTGATTCTATTGAAAGGTCTTAAAAACAGGTTTGAGGCTCCCTGGGAGAAAGAATAAATTCTTTGGGTGTACAATGCTTGGTGCATGTACATGGGCTCAAGCTTGCTCATGATTTTTACTTTCTAACTGCCTATCCTGTACATTCTGATTTGCTCAGCCAATCTGCACAATCATATAGGCCAACTCCTTGCAACAAATGTCTTAATAGATAAATATATCTGCATAATTTCCTACTGGTTTTACTTCTTTGGTTGAGACCTGACTGATACTATAGAATAAATAAGAAATATTATTCAAATTAATTCCATATTTTTCTTTTTGTGCTGTGCTCAGTCATGTCGGACTCTTCATGATCCCATGAACCGCAGCCCACCAGGCTCCTCTGTCCTTGGCATTCTCCAGGCAAGAACAGTAGGTAGCCATTCCCTTCTTCAGGGGATCTTCTGGACCCAGGAATCAAACTGGGATCTCCTGCATTGCAGGCAGATTCTTTACCAGCAGAGCTACCAGGGAAGTTCTTTTTTTTTTTCTTTTTATAATTTTATAATGTGGCTACTCAAAAAAAATTTAAATATACATGTGGCTCACACTATATTAGCTTTGGACAGTACTGGTCTGGTCCTGGGGCAGGCAAATTACCTTTTTAGGTCATCTACAGGATTAAATCTTCTATAAATGAATCATAAAACCAAACTGAAAATGCTCCCTTGCCCATACCATTCTCCTTCCTCCCTCCTATTTAAACTACCAGAAGCAATGGAGAAGACTGGTGCCTTGTATAACTCAGTCTGATTAAGTAAAATGATTCAGAGTGGTCAAAGATTTAGAGCGGTCTTTGCAAAGGGATTACACCAAGGGAATCATCCTTAAGAAATAATTTCTTATTCCCAAAGGGGATTAATTTGAATATAGAAATGGGATGAAATGTTCTATATTAAAAATTTGTATGAAATGTTGCATCCTCTGTGACTTAACTATTGTTGAAGCTATCATTACTTTTCTAGATTGACTACTTTTCTGTGTCTCTTCACTTCCTTAATTAGTAACTGCTTGAGTCTGCAATTTGGAACTCAGAGAAGGCCTCAGAGACTAAGGCTTCTTTTTCCCCTGCAAACAAGAAATGGGTGATACAGAGAGGCTTTCAGTCTAGGGAGCCCCTGAGGGTCCTGCTCATTACAGTCTCAAGGACAAAGTCCTAACATTTTCTATTTCTGATTCTGAACTTCAGCTTTCAATAAACTAAGACAGCTCCACTGATCTGGAAAGATACATTCAGATTTTTTGAAAGTGGGAGTCCCAGATTAAAACTCATACACACACATACAGTGTGAGCACATACAAATCTCTACGGCTAACAATGGAATATAATGACTTACATAGACAATGTTTTGCAAAAACATCATCAACATGTTTTTTTATTTGATGATCTCTTGAAGACTTAGTATTTCTGTACATATAAGTGCAGACAGGCACAACCAACTTTGTAAAGGCATACACACATACATTTCTTTGCTTGTAGATGACAAAAGAAACTTATTTCTGATGATTCTGAACTGGAACTGATTTTGCTACTGTGAAACACATCTCTTTGGCATAAGGCAATCAAAGCCCAGTAGATTCAGAAAAAGCTCTTTACCTTCCCCTCAAGTGCCTAAATATACATGGAAAGATGGTCTGTACCAAAGAGAAAGCTATAACCAGAGATACAAGAAACTTATCTGTATAACAGAACAATCTTTATTTTCCAAACATCTATTGTCCCTTCTTCTGAATGGCCTTCCTTCCCTTTGTGTCCTCAGACAACTCTCCCTTTCCTTAGCTCAGGATGCTAATTATATAAGTCTTAAATACTTGGCTGCCCTTCGGGTTTGATATTTTTAATGAGGCTTCCATATGTATGAACTTTATTTTTCTCCTTTTAGTCTGTCTTACATCAATTTAATTATTAGACCAGCAAAAAACCTAGAAGAGAAAAGCAAAATTTTTCTGCCCCTACTTTTCAAACTTAAGGATAAATTAAATGTCTCTGCATGTTTTATTGCAACATTACATTTTCTTTGGGGATTGTATCACATCATTATTGTCACTGTCCATGGCTATCAAATGTCCAAAGAAGCCAATGCAGTCTCTGCACAGCGTGCCTGCCAGTTCTATCTCCTTACACTTCAGCCAGGAAATGATGACCATTTAGGCTCCTGCCCAACTGAGTAACAGCATGCTACCAATTTAGACTTCAGAAAGATCTTTTTTCTCATAAACAGATAATGCCTAATTTCTTACTTTCAACTGCTCTTGCCAGCTAAGGGCCATTCGTGTGAGAATGGAAAATTAAATTTAAAGATTCAAGTCGGTAAAGTAGAAATTTATTACCGAATGGCTTTCAGCAAGACTCAAAGAAAAATAAAATTTCGTATATTAATACTAGCTTCTAGTTATTCAATAATGTCTATAGACAGGGGAAATGCCTCTACTTACATGACACAGCAGTAATGCATAGCAGCATAAAGTTTCATTTAACTTTGACACTCTTTAAAAATAGTTCACTAAACCTGAACCAATTCTGGACACAAGGAACAAAGAAAAAGGTCAAAACAGTCATTATTTACCTCCAAATGTATGTGCTTTACCTTAGGTCACAGTCCAGTGTCTCTGAGAACGCGATAAGTCTCAGGATCACATTCTAGTTGGAATGATAAACCATTTTGGTAACAGTAAACCTGAGAGATTGGTTTGTGTCTTAAAAAGCAGGAAGTCAAAGTATTTCAGTCCCAGGTGTCAGACTACCCATAGGTCCTTAAAGGTACAGAGGTCAATGTAAAATTTTGATAACTGGAGAAGGGAAAAACAAATGGGAAAGAATGACAGTTATCTCAGTGTGTCAGAAAGTAATGAAAGGAAACCCTTCATTTACTGAATTATCGGTGACCTTAAATGATACGAAATCAGCTCTCCACTAGTGTTTACCGTGTTTGTAATGATACAAGGGCTACTTAAGAGAAGGGCAAGTTACCGCCACAGAAATGGGAAGTGTATTCCAACTACTTTCGCTAGTCCTGTTTCTCAATCACCTTTCTCATTATCTGTAGGGAAGTATGTGTAAATATGAGAAGTGGAGAAAAAAGTATAAGTCTTCTTTCAGATTCTTATTGTTATTCATCTCACTTCCTTAGGCTTTAAAGGCATTTAGACATTTTTCTTATTAAAGGAATCCAGAGAATTTAAACTCTGGCTTTCATGCTTTATAATTCAATGGAGATAATAAAAAATATACCCTCTTAGGTCAGGGTGTTTTTCTAAAGTCCAATGCAAAATAAGTAATTGGATTACACTTCAACGTCTCTGAAGAAGTATTAGTCTCAGCATCAGACTTCTAAAGTGCTCAGAAACAAGAGAAGGAGATGTAATAACTTACTATGTTGCTGAGAAAAAAACAAACATTAGTATTATTTAGAGTATTCATTATTTCTGGATTGCAGTAATCATTAAATGATTATTTGAAAAACTGTCATACTAAAGATGACATAAATCAATAAAATTCTGGCATAATTAAAATGCATTTTGTTAGAAAACTCTGGACACATAAACTATTAAAAGATCTACACAAAAATATTATCATTGCTGGCATGTATTAAAATGCACTTTAGTGTTGGAAGATAATTAATGCTTGAGTCAATCTACTTCATTCAAATATAATTCTCATACCTACTAGCTGTGCAAACTTCATGTCCTCATCTGGAAAATGAGGTTTACAATAGTACCTACCACATAGATTTAGGCTTTCCTGATGGCTCAGTAAAGAATCTGCCTGCAGTGCAGGAGACCACCTGCAATGTATGAGTCCTGGATTCAGTTTCTAGGTAGGGAAGACCCCTTGGAGAGGGAAATGGCAACCCACTCCAGTATTTTTGTTTGGGAAATCCCAACGACAGAGAAGCCTGGCAGGCTATACAGTCCATGGGGTCACAAAAGAGTTGGACATGACTTAGTGACTAAACCATCACAACCACATAGATTTACATGAGGAATAACATAAGTTAAAATGTAAAGGATTTAGAGCAGCACCTGGTATCTGATAAACATTATGTAAATATTGGCTATTATTATTATTATTGTCTCCCTTACTCAATTCTAAATTTTCTGAGGGCAAAAAATTATTTTTTTTTGTCTATTTTGTTTCACAGTAAAATTTCAATAATAATTGGCACATACTAACTACTTGATAAATACATAATAAGTTAAAAAATAAATATTTGAGCAAAATTATAGACTACTAACTCCTACACAACAAAGAAAGTTGTGGTAGATAGTATTTTACCTGTTCTTTATGACAATGCTCAAATGACTTAAAAACTAAAATGTGTGGTTGAAAATTTTGAGACAGTAAAACATTGCATTTTTCAACATTTTTACTTTCTATTAGAAATGCTGGAAAAAGTTGCAGGATTTTACTTTTGGTGGAAATTTTAAAATGTATATGAAAGATATTGTAAATTGCAACACTTGTACAAAAGGTAGGGTTTTTTTCTTATTTGTTTACAGGAGCATTATTTATAATTGTCAAAACTTGGAAGCAACTGAGGTATATTTCAACAGGTAAGTGAAGAAATATACTGTTGTACCTCCAGACATGGAATATTATTCAACACTGCTGCTGCTGCTGCTGCTGCTAAGTCGCTTCAGTTGTGTCTGACTCTGTGCGACTCCATAGATGGCAGCCCAGCAGGCTCCCCCGTCCCTGGGATTCTCCAGGCAAGAACACTGGAGTGGGTTGCCATTTCCTTCTCCAGCGCATGAAAGTGAAAAGTGAAAGTGAAGTTGCTCAGTCGTGTCTGACTCTTAGCGACCCCATGGACTGCAGCCCACCAGGCTCCTCTGTCCATGGGGTTTTCCAGGCAAGAATATTGGAGTGGGGTGCCATTGCCTTCTCCGCATTCAACACTAATATGAAATAAAAATACATCATCAATCCATAAAGAGATATGGAAGAAAATTAAAGGCATATTACCAATATATTTTTAAAGCATTTTTTCCCACAGTCATCAACATGGGTGTCAATAAGTTAGGGTTTTTTAATATTGTTTTCCTGGAACACTGAAAAGCTAAATAATAATCAAATTAAAGGCACTGAACATTTTTAATACTTTGCCTTAAGTTATCCATAGATGCTTACATGCAGGATATCAACTATGAACTGACATATATAATCAACAATTATACCTATAATAAAATATTAACCATCAAAATCATGTTCATTTTAACAGAAAAAAGTTGAAACAGGTTTTAAAGTGGGATATGCTATCCCATCTAACTTGAATGGGGTAAAAATTTCTATTTCTTTTGGTCTACATGTTAAGGAATATTTCATTTCAGTTTTTCCTATTTGTGATTATGGCATTTAAGTGATAATCTGCATTATTTTGTGTAATAACATTGCTTACATATTTATGATATTTTGTATGTAGAATAGTGACATGTTGGCATTTGTTGTATATATTTCTGTTGGATACCTGAGAGGACAGATATAAATTTTAGTGATCTTCCTGGTGGCCCAAAGTGGAACTTCTGTGTATAATGGTGAATTTTCTGGTTCTCATCAGGAACAAGCAGCACATAATAGCCAAAATCTTTTAAAACTCTCAATGAGAAATGATAATTTGTTTCATTGGTTTGGTTATCTTTCTTCATCTTCAGGCTGTTTAATTCTATCAAAATGTATTTATCTAAGCTCTACATCTCCCAGGGTGCAGTGTTAATCACGGACTAACCAATTTTCCCAAGACTCTCTGAGCTTGACTCTCACACTAAACTTAGGAAGAGAGGCCAAATGTACAAAAAACAAATAGGAAGGTTGACAGCAGCAGCAACTAATGGGACCAGAATTAGTAAAAATAGATCATCCTAAATAAGTCCAAAGAATGAGTTTACTGCAGTTAAGATTTTCTGAATTATTTTGTTATATTACATGTTTTTTACTTATTTTAAGTTGTTATTATCTACTTACAATCATAACACAGATTATTGTTGAGCAGTTTATAAATCTGTTTGAGTCTTACATGGATAGTTTAAAGCACACAATATTTTTCTCTAAATGACATACTGTTAATAAATTAAAAATATTATCTATTCAAGATTTTAAAATGACAGACTCAAGAAATTTAAAGGATAATCTCTGTCACCAAGGCAACCATCCTAATTCTTTTAGATGACAACCCAGTTTATTAAATTGTTCTGAGGGTTGTGAATTTTAAATAATGCCTTTTGTCAAGATGTTTCCTCAATATATCTCACAAGTGCTAGACACTATAAAATATCTTTTTATAATTTTTATTTTAATATGAAAAATTCAAATTATTTATTCACTTGAACATAGAATCTACACTTGGAAGATTTTGCCAATTGTTATTAGGACACAAAAGTTCAGATAAATAACTGAACAAATTTAGTTATCTCTTTAGTGGCTAGTTAAGGAATGCTAAAGGAGAATATTTTGCTGAATTCTCAGTGTTTTATATGAATATACCAAGTGATGTGTAGCTATTTGTATTTTAATGATTCTCATAATTTTCTAGTGCACTGATAAACAAAAATTTTGAGGAAAGCACACTATTAACCATTAGTGAAGGTGAAAAAGAATACTCTCTCCTCCTTAATGCATCTAGTGTTTTTGAATAAGTGAGGAAACATTCCAGGTATAGTGATAGGCAGATATTGAGGACAGTTTTCTTCAGGGTTATTGAAGCCCATTCATATATATAAACATATATAACCCTATTTTAATATATTTGAATGTTTGATTACTTGGCAAAAGTTTCTAAAATACGAAAACTTTTTCAAGAAAACTAATAATCTCAGCACTGCACAGTATTGACCCCTATAAAAACTGCAAAACATATATATGTGTGTGTCCAATCTCATTTTTTCCATAAATCCAGGTGTGTGTGTGTGTGTGTGTGTGTGTGTGTGTGTTAGTTGCTCAGTCACGTCTGACTCTTTGCGACCCCATGGACTGTAGCTTGCCAGGCTTCTCTGTCCATGGAATTCTCCAGGCAAGAACACTGGAATGGGTTGCCATTTCCTTTTCCACAAAAAAACCAGTAATTTCTGGTTAATTCACTTTTCCTCTCTGATTTGTATTTTCCCTATTTTTCTGTGCAAGACCTTCATGGATCACAGCCTTGTCATGATGAAAGAGCTTATATAACTCAGTGACGCTATGAGCCATGCCATATAGGGCCAGCCAAGATGGAAGGGTCATAGTGGCAAGTTCTGGCAAAATGTGGTTGACTAGAGCAGGAAATGGCAACCCACTGTAGTATTCTTGCCTGGAGAACCCCATGAACAGTATAAAAAGACAAAAAGACATGATATCAGAAGATGAGCACTCCCAAGTAAGAATGTGTCCAATATGCTACTGGGGAAGAGCGGAGGGTAATTACTAATAGCTCCAGAAAGAATGAAGCAGTTGGGCCAAAGCAGGAACAATGCTCAGCTGTGGATGTGTCTGGTGGTGAAAGTGGTCTGATGCTGTAAAGAACAATATTGCATAGGAACCATTCGTGAATCAAGGTAAATTAGATGTGGTCAAGGAAGAGATGGCAAGATTGAACACTGACATCTTAAGACTGAATTAAAATGGACAGGAATGGGTGAATTTAATTCAGATGACCATTATATATACTATTGTAGGCGAGAATCCCTTAGAAGAAATGGAGCAGCTCTCATAGTCCAAAATGCAGTACTTGGGTGCAATCTGAAAAAAAGATAGAATGACCTCACTTCGTTTCCAAGGCAAACCACTCAACATCACAGTAATCCAAGTCTATGCTGCAACCACTGATGCCAAAGAAGCTGAAATTGAGGTTTTATGAAGACCTACAGGGGCTTTCCCAGTGGCACAGTGGTAAAGAATCTGCCTGCGATGCAGGAGCTGCAGAAGACTCAGGTTTGGTCCTTGGGTTAGGAAGATCCCCTGGAGAAGGGAATGGCAACCCACTCCAGCATTCTTGCCTGGAGAATCCCATGGACAGAGGAGCCTGGCACACTACAGTCCACAGGGTTGTGGAGCTGGACATGACTGAAATGACTTAGCACGCAGGCACACATGAAGACCTACAAGACCATCTAGAAGTAACACCAAACAAAATGTCTTTTTCATCTCAGGAGATTGGAACGCAAAACTAGAAGTCAAGAGATACCTGGAATAACAGACAAGTTTGGCCTTGAGTAAAAAATGAATCAGGGCAAAGGCTCACAGTTTTGTCAAGAGAACATGCTGGTCATAGCAAACACCCTTCTCCATCAACACAAGAGGCGACTCTATACATGGACATCACCAAATGGTGAATACCTAAATCAGATTGATTATATTCTTTGCAGCTGAAGATGGAGAAGATGTATATAGTCAGCAAAAACAAAACAGCAAAAAAAAAAAAAAAAAAAACCAGCCTGCACATGACTGTGGCTCAGATCATGAGGTTTTTATTGTAAAATTCAGGCTTAATTGAAAAAAGTAGGGAAAATCCCTAGGCCATTCAGGTATGACCTAAATCAAACCCATTATGATTATGCAGTGAAAGTCACGAATGGATTTAAGAGATTAGATCTGCTAGACAGAGTACCTGAAGAACTAGGAACAAGGTCAGTAACACTGTACAGGAGGCGGTGACCAAAACCATCTCCAAGAAAAAGAAATTCAACAAAGCAAAGTGGTTATCTGAAGAGGCTTTACAAAGAGGAAAGAAGAGAAGCAAAAGGCAAGGGAAAGATATCTTCAAGTGAATTCAGAATTGCAGAGAATAGTAAGGAGACATAAGAAGCCCTTCTTAAATGGAAAAAATGCAAAGAAATTGAGCAAAACAATAGAATGGGAAAGACTAGCATTCTCTTCATGAAAACTGGAGATATCAAGGGAATATTTCATGTGAGGATGGGCACAATAAAGAACATAATTGGTAGGGGCTTAACAGAAGCAGAAGATATTAAGAAGAAGTGGCAAGAATATACAGCTATACAAAAAATGTCTTAATACCTGGGTAATCACAACAGTGTGTTCGTTCACCTAGAGCCAGACATCCTGGAGTGTGAAGTCAAGTGGGCCTTAGGAAGCATTACTATGAGCAAAATTACTGGAGCTGATGGAATTTCAGCTGAGCTATTTAAAATCCTAAAAGACAATGCTGTTCAAATACTATTCTCAAAAAGACAGAAAATTTGGAAAACTCAGCAGTGCTCACAGGGCTGGAAAAGGTCAGTTTTCATTCCAGTCCCAATGAAAGGCAATGCAAAGAATGTTCAAACTAGCAAACCATTGTGCTCTTTCACATGCTAACAAGGTAACACTCAAAATCCTTCAAGCTAGGCTCCAACAGTATGTGAACTGAGAACATCCAGATATAAAGCTGGGTTTAGAAAAGGCAGAGGAACCAAAGATGAAGTTGCCAACATTTGTTGGCTCATGGAGAAAGCAAAGGAATTAAAAAAAAAAAAAAAAAAACACAACATTTGTTTCATTGACAATGCAAAAGCCTTTGACTTTGTGGATCAGTCAAAGGAAAACTGAGGAAAATTCTTAAAGAGATGGGAGTACCAGACCACACAGGAGAAACCTGTATGTGGGTCAAGAAGCAACAGCTATAACTGGACATGGAAAAACTGACTGGTTCCAAATTGGGAAAGGAGGATGTCAAGGCTATCTATTGTTAATCTGCCCCTTTAACCCATATGCAGAGTACATCATGTGAAATGAAGGGCTAGCTGAATCACAAACTGGAATCAAGATTGCTGGGGAAAATATCAACAACCTCAGATATGCAAATGATACCACTCTTATGGCAAAAAGTGAAGAGGAACTAAAGAGCCTCCTGATGAGGGTGAAAGAGGAGAGTGAAAAAGCTGGTTTAAAACTCAACATTCAAAAGATTAAGATCATGCATCCAGTACCACCACGTCACAGAAAATAGAAGGGGAATAAGTGGAAGCAGTGACAAATTTTATTTTCTTGGGCTCCAAGATCACTCTGGACAGTGACTGTAACTATGAAATTAAAAGATGCTTGCTCTTTGGAAGGAAAGCTATGACAATCCTAGACAGTGTATTAAAAAGCACAGACATCACTTTGCTGACAAATGTTCTTACAGTCAGAGCTATGGTTTTTCCAATAGTCAGGTATGAGTGTGAGAACTGGACCATAAATAAGACTAAGCATCAGAGAATGGATGCTTCTGAATTGTGGTGCTGGATGAGACTCTTTAGAGTCTCTTGTACTGCAAGGAGATCAAACCAGTCAATTCTAAAGGAAATCAACTCTGAATATTCACTGGAAGGACTGTTGCTCCAATGCTGAAGCTCTAATACTTTGGCTACCTGATGTGAAGCGCCTACTCACTGGAAAAGACCTTGAGGCTGGGTAGAATAGAGGCAAAAGGAGAAGGGATGGCAGAAGATGAGGTAGTTAGATAGCATCACCAACTCGACAGACATGAATTTGAGCAAACTCTGAGAGATAGTGGAGGACAGAAAAGCTTGATGTGCTTCAGGCAATGGGGTCACGAAGAGTTAGACAGGACTTTACGACTGAATGACAACAAAATAAAATAAGAAACTATTTCCCATGTGTTTATAAACCAGATAGAGGTGGAAATGGTTAAATAATACCTTTTTGAAGATAATTACTGCTGGTGTTTACAGATTTGGATGAGGTTTTGGCTCAGTTCATATGTGTGTTTCATATTTGATGATATACTAGACAAGATCAATGTGGCTATACGTCAGATTCATCTGGAGAAATTTTAAGACAAATTCCTAGCTGTAGCACAAATGTAATGTGTTTTTCATGGTGAGAAACCTTTTAGGAATCTCCAATTTAAATAAACTCTGAAGTAGTTTCAGAACCACATCAGAAGTAGAACCTACTGTATAAACCGATATTCCTTAAATTTTAATGGGAATATGACTTGCCTGGGGAATTTTCTTAAATGTAGATTCTGATTCATTTGGTCTAGATGGAGCCTGGTTCTGCATTCCTAAATCCCAGGTGATGCTAAAACTACTGTCCCATTAAGCACATTTTGAGTCAAAGGTCCTAGTCCAGTTGAAACTCTTAGAAAAATTATTAACATATGACTGCACAATTCAACAATAGAATCAAAAAATATCATAGCTGGAAAGGACCTGGGCATCTGTAAATCTAGCATCTTTGTTTTACAGATGTGAGAATTGAGAACCACTGAGGTTAAGTAACTTAACCATAGTAGGTTAATAGCAGAAAGGGAACTAACACAAACATCTCTTCGTTGTGTTTATCTGAGGCTATCTCAGTCATGTTCAAAATGTTGATGTGTTCAGCTGATGAGCATCAATTGTCAATAGTTATTTCAATGATCTAGGTCAATGCAACAATGATATAAAATTAGTTTTTATTTTATCCTTCACAGTTTAGTATTTTCTTAACAGCAAATTCATATACAAAAACAGTCACTATGTGTAAACAAAATATGCAGTTACTCGCTTATCCTCAACTGTCTCCCTTACTGGTATCACAAAGCATGTTAGTTGCTCCTTCACGTCGGAATCTTTTCAACTCTGTGGACTGTAGCCTGCCAGGCCCCCCGTCCATGGAATTTTCTAGGCAAGAATATTGGAGTGGTAGCCATTTGCTTCACCAGGGGAACTTCCAGACCCATGGATCAAATCTAGGTCTCCTGCATTGCAGGCAAATTCTTCACCATCTAAGCCACCAAAACTTCTTAATTTAAATTTTATTTTATTTTTTTTTTTGGCTTTGCCTCATGGCTTGTAGGATCTTAGTTCCCTAAGCAGGGATCGAATCCAGGCTCTGACAGTGAAAGCAGCAAACTCTAACCACTCAGTCACCAGGGAATCCCCCAAACCTCTTATTTTTAGAAGCACACTGTGGAGATTTAAAAAATACAACTCAAACTCTGGAAATTCTGAGGTGGGAAGTGATCTGGGATTTCAAATTAAAAATAAAAGTAAAAATTAGCTATTTTGGACATCTGTAACTTTCCTGATGGAATCAATTATTATAACAGTGACCCTCTTTTAGGAACTAATCCTTTTCCAATATCAATACAAGTATTTGGGTGATACTACACCTAATTTTCGCAGAGTCAAACACAACTGAGTGACTAAACACACAAACCTAATTTTTAGTTTCAGGAGTGGGTCTATTCCCTAGGTCTTGGTAAAGTGCTTGTTGCATATCCCTGACTCCCTGATTGCTTGTAACAAGAGTATGTTACTCAATATGGATCAATGAGTCAACTACATTGCTTTTGCTGAAACAGATGGGAAATAGCACAAGCTCCTCTCTAGAGTTGTTAAAGTAAGTAATTTTGGCCTCAACTTTCTGGTAACCATAATTGCAACCAGGACAGGAAAGGTTGCCGGAGACTCAAGCAAACAAAGCAGACAAAAGAAAGCAGAATCAGTAAATGAGAAGAAAAGATTTACTAATGACACTATATAAAAAGCTATATCTAGACATCCCTAGCAGAGAAGGCAATGGCACCCCACTCCAGTACTCTTGCCTGGAAAATCCCATGGACGGAGGAGCCTGGTAGGCTGCAGTCCATGGGGTCGCGAAGAGTCAGACATAACTTCACTTTCACTCTTCACTTTCATGCATTGGAGAAGGAAATGGCAACCCACTCCAGTGTTCTTGCCTGGAGAATCCCAGGGATGGGGGACCCTGGGCTGCCGACTATGGGGTCGCACAGAGTCGGACACAACTGAAGCGACTTAGTACCAGCAGCAGCAGCAGACATCCCTAAAGCCAGTTCTACTTTTGTAAATTTTAGTCACCTGAACCAATAACCTTTTCCAGTAAGTCAGTCTGAAATGGGCTTTAGTCTCTTGTGGAAAAAAAAAAAATAAGTTTAATTAAGACAACATTTGAATCTGAGGCAGAGTTGAGAATCCCTGATGGTTTTTCTGCTTTGCTTCTTTTAAATCATTTGTTGCATTTTTCAACAAACCTTTCTAAAAGGAGAAACATAACCTGGAATAGGTAAAACTTTTAGCAAACTGCTGGCAATTCAATGCAGCACCTTAGTGTCTCATGATATTGAAAGAAAGAACATGCAGAATCAGGAGAGAAGAATCTAGAAAACATATAAACCTAACACCCTCTCACTCAGTTCAGTTCAGTCGCTCAGTTGTGTCTGACTCTTTGCAACCTCATGGACTGCAGCATGCCAGGCTTCCCTGTCTTTCACAAACTCCAGGAGCTTCCTCAAACTCATGTCCATGGACTCGGTGATGCCATCCAACCATCTCATCCTCTGTCGTCCCCTTCAATCTTTCTGAGCAACAGAGTCTTTTCCAATGAGTCTGTTCCTCACATCAGGTGCCCAAAGCATTGGAGTTTCATCCTCAGCATCTGTCCTTCCAGTGAATATTCAGGACTGATTTCCTTTAGGATCAACTGGTTGGATCTCCTTGAAGTCCAAGGGACTCCAACACCACAGTTCAAAAGCATCAGTTCTTCGGTGCTCAGCCTTCTTGACAGTCCAACTCTCACATCCATACATGACTACTGGAAAAACCATAGTTTTGACTACATGAACCTTTTTTGGCAAAGTATGTCTCTGCTTTTTAATATGCTGTCTAGGTTGGTCACAGCTTTTCTTCCAAGTGAGTAAGCATATTTTAAATTCATTGCTGCAGTCACCATCTGCAGTGATTTTGGAACCCAAAAAAATAAAGTCTCTCACTGTTTCCATTATTTCCCCATCTATTTGCCATGAAGTGATGGGACCAGATGCCATGATCTTAGTTTTCTGAATGTTGAGTTTTAAGCCAACTTTTTCACTCTACTTTCACTTTCATAAAGAGGCTCTTTAATTCTTCTTTGCTTTCTGCCATAAAAGTGGTGTCATCTGCATATCTGAGGTTACTGATATTTCTCCCGGCAATCTTGATTCCAACTTGTGCTTCACCCTGCCCGGCATTTCGCATGATATACTCTGAAATATAAGTTAAATAAGCAGGGTGACAATATACAGCCTTGACGGACTCCTTTCCCGATTTGGAACCAGTCTGTTGTTCCATGTCCAGTTTTAACTGTTGCTTCTTGACCTGCATATTGATTTCTTAGGAGGCAGGTCAGGTGGTCTGGTATGCCCATCTCTTTCAGAATTTTCCACAGTTTTTTGTGATCCACACAGTCAAAGGCTTTGGTCAATAAAGCAGAAATAGATGTTTTTCTGGTACTCTCTTGCTTTCTCGATGTTCCAAAGGATGCTGGCGATTTGATCTCTGGTTCCTCTGCCTTTTCTAAAACCAGCTTGAACACCAGGAAGTTCACATTTCACGTACTGTTGAATCCTGACTTGGAGAATTTTGAGCATTACTTTGCTAGCATGTGAGATGAGTGCAATTGGGTGATAGTTTGAACATTCTTTGGCATTGCCTTTCTTTGGGATTGGTATGAAAACTGACCTTTACCAGTCCTGTGCCCACTCCTGAGTTTTCCAAATTTGCTGACGTATTGAGTGCAGCACTTTCACACCATCATCTTTTAGGATGTGAAATAGCTCAACTGGAATTCCATCACCTTCACTAGCTTTGTTTGTAGTGATGCTTTCTAAGGACCACTTGACTTCACATTCCAGGATGTCTGGTCTAGGTGGGTGATCACACCATCATGGTTATCTGGGTCATGAAGATCTTTTTTGTATAGTTCTTCTGTGTATTCTTGCCACCTCTTCTTAATATCTTCTGCTTCTAAGTCCCTACTATTTCTATCCTTTATTGTGCCCATGTTTGTGTGAAATATTCCCTTGGCATTTCGAATTTTATTCTCACTCATAGACTCTTAAATTACTTATCCCATCTTATTTCCAAAAGGAACTACTTAAAATGGTTGGACCACAGCTGAGTTGTCTCAGCCTTTTTATTCTCCATGATGTTGGCACCAAAATTAAATCCTTTGCTTCCCCTGGCCTGCTGCTCCTTTAAGCTCCAGTGTTACTAGTGTTATATCCACCATTCTAGTTCCAATTTGCTTGTCTTGGTAGAAATGATCTCTTCTGGATCCACAATTCGCTACAGCTGCAACTCCCTAGCAAAGTGAATCTCTGGATCATTCATTAGATCTCACTTTACCTCAGCCTCCTCAGTCCTTTTCATTCTAATCCCATCTCCAGGCCCACTGTCTGTCTCTGGGTTTTGCTTCCTGTCCTCACCGGCCTGATCAATATTGGGAAAGACAAGCAGAAAATAAAGCATTGAGTTCCTTCTGCAGCCTAAGGGGAATATGCAGTAGTGCAGTAATGGAGCTGAGTTTTGATCTGGACTTATTTAGATAAGCAGTCCAAAGATAAATGTATATACTTAACAGTGTTACTAGGGCCAACCTGGTAACCAATATTCTGGGGCTATGAATTTTAACAAGTTTAGTCACCTTTCCACTCTCCCTCCTTTTTTCATGCACAGTATTTTTCAGACACTTTATGTTCAGCCTGGTGTAAGGCACCGAAGCTGCCAGCAAAGATTGATGCATTGAAATCTCTGGCACAGAAACGTGTCCATCTATCTTACTCCTGATGACGTGATACAACCTTCTGAATGGCCTAATCCTAGAGTCTTGAATATTTATGATGCTCAAATTTCCTGGCTCTTTCTTATTCACCCTGACTGCAAAGAGCTATTGCACATTTCAATAAAGTGAGAAAAATACACAATGAAAGAGCTGAGTTTAAATTTACTGGACTCTTTCAACCCCAGGAGCTTTAGGGAAACTTTAAAACATGATTAGAAGGAGATGTAATTTGTTTTGCTCTAAGAAGAGCCTCTTTCTCTGCCATTGGCATGCATCAGGAACAATCTCACAGAATATCAGCCTTCATATTTGAATCCTGTTCAAACTTCAAGACAGCTCCTTGGTTCATAGAGCAAACAGTTGGGAAAAAAGGAAATTCAACATAATATAGAGGGGATTTGGGTTCTTTCTTTAAAGGCAGGTGATGATTTATCTCATACGGCCTCTATATCCCTAAAATTGAAGACCAATTTTTCCTTCCCCCCAAAACTGGTATGTATGGTTCTGAAGGACTAAAAGTATTCTGCCTTATCTTTAAAGCTGAATGTCAGGAAATGACATCATAAGACGTAATTTCTTGTTAAGAGACAATTATTGTCTCCTAAAATCACATATTTCAAGGAACATAAATGCTGTAATGATTATTATTATATACAGACTTATTACAGACTAAGGATTAAGTAAAAATAAACTGTAAAAATAGATAAATATATACATTATGTTGTACTTAGACATGTTAGTACAAAAAAGTTAAAAAGCTTTATCTTCAACAAAAATTATGCTTTTTATGAATGCTTATGCAATCTCAAAAATATGAAAGAAAAATCAATTAGGTTTGAGAGTAACCAGTATTTTACTTTTGAAAAAGAAATAGAAAAATGCTAAGATGCCTATGCTAAATAGACACATATTTTAAACTTTGTTTTAAAAATATTTATTTAGCTCCTCTGCCCATGCTTTAAATTGGATTACTTGGCTTTTGTTGTTTCTACTTGGTTCATTTTTAGATTCCAATAGATAGAACAAACTTAAGACTACAAGGGGTGGGGGGGGCGAGGGCCAGATGAAATAGATGAAAGAGATTAAGAGGTACAAACCTCCATTGTAAAATAAATGATCAGAGGAATATAATGTACACATACGGAATATAGTCAATATTGTTACAACTCTGTATAGCAACGATTAATAACTGGTTTTACTGCAGTGATCATTTCATAATGCATAAAAACAATGAATCACTATATCATATTAACATAATATTATGTTAATTATAACGCAATAAAATTTGTAAACTGTAATAATTTTTGAAAAAGTGATATTGCTTTATGTTTCAGATGTAATTCTTGCTGTAGGTATATTTCATCTAAACTTTGGTGCTGCTGCTCACTTAATTTATGGAAAATGTTTGCTCTGTTAACTAATGGGCAAAGTCAGCCCTTGTTTTCAAATTTCTTACTCTAATCAAACTTCAGTTCAGTTCAGTTCAGTCACTCATTCATGTCTGACTCTTTGCGACCCCATGAATCACAGCACGCCAGGTCTTCCTATCTATCACCAATTGCCAGAGTCTACTCAAAGCCACATCCATTGAGTCGGTGATGCCATCCAACCATCTCATCCTCTGTTGTCCCCTTCTCCTCCTGCTCTCAATCTTTCCCAGCATCAGGGTCTTTTCAAATGAGTCAGCTCTTCACATCAGGTGGCCAAAGTATTGGAGTTTCAGCTTCAACATCAGTCCTTTCAATGAACACCCAGGACTGATCTCCTTTAGGATGGACTGGTTGGATCTCCTTGCAGTCCAAGGGACTCTCAAGAGTCTTCTCCAACACCACAGTTCAAAAGCATCAATTCTTCGGTGCTCAGCTTTCCTTATAGTCCAATTCTCACATCCATACATGACCACTGAAAAACCATAGCCTTGACTAGATGGACCTTTGTTGACAAAGTAATGTCCCTGCTTTTTAATATGCTGTCTATGTTGGTCATAACTTTCCTTCCAAGGAGTAAGCGTCTTTTAATTTCATGGCTGCAATCACCATCTGCAGTGATTTTGGAGCCTCCGCACCCCCCAAAAAAGTCAGCCACTGTTGCCATTGTTTCCCCATCTATTTCCCATGAAGTGATGGGACCGGATGCCATGATCTTAGTTTTTTGAATGTTGAGCTTTAAGCCAACTTTTCCACTCTCCTCTTTCACTGTCATCAATAAGCTCCTTTACTTTCTGCCATAAGAGTGGTGTCATCTGCATATCTGAGGTTATTGATATTCTTCCCAGCAATCTTGATTCCAGCTTGTGCTTCTTCCAGCCCAGGGTTTCTCATGATGTACTCTGCATATAAGTTAAATAAGCAGAGTGACAATATACAGCCTTGATGTACTCCTTTCCCTATTTGGAACCAGTCTGGTTTTTGGTTTTTTTTTTTTTGACAAGGAGTAAGTTTGATTTGTTCCATGTCCAGTTCTAACTGTATGCAGATCTGAAAGCAACAGAAAGAACTGGACATGGAGCAAATCAAACTTACTCCTGGTCAAAAATAAAAATAATTTTGCTTTTCAGTTCAAAAACAATTTTAGCAGGTATTTTTAGGAAATTATTATGAAAACGATAAATTTTGTAAAATACTTGGAAAATAAATTATTAAAAATAGATTAAAATGTTTAAATTATTTGGATTTAATATAATAAGTTCATTTTACAATAAATTATACAACATGACAAATCATTATTCTACTGCACATTATTTTATTTGAACTAATGTCAGGTAAAATTTTGAATTGTTTATAAAACTAAGTGTATTTTTAAAAGTTTGATATTCCAGAAATATATACATGAGGAATATACTAAATTCTGATGCCTCAGTTTAGAGAATAATTTTTAAAGTTTTAAATATAAAAGAAATAACTCCAACAATTTTGTTAGGTATCATGAAAAAAAATTATAGGCAAAAGAGAATATATATTAAATCCATACATTTACATATATTTATTGAGAAACTAGCATTTAGTGAGTTTTTTGTTAACAGGAGATAGAAAATACATATAATGAATAAATGTTACATAATGTATTATGTGTATATATATATATATATATACACGTGTGTGTATGTGTATGTGGTCAGTTGCTCAGTCATATCTGACTCTCTGTGACCTCCTGGACTGTAGACTACCAGGCTCCTTTGTCCATGGAATTTCCCAGGCAAGAATGCAGGTATGGGTTGCCTTTTCCTACTCCAGGGAATCTTTTCGACCGAGGGATTGAATCCATGTCTCTTGCAGCCCCTGTATCTCCTGCATTGGCAGGTCAATTATTTACCACTGTGGCACCAGAGAAGCCCACGTATATATACATACATTCATATATATATATGTTTATATATATATGAACATACACATAGTGAATTGGTCCTGCAAATAGTATATAATTTAATTTTTTGTCAATGAAAGTGTTAGTGGCTCAGTCATGTCTGACTCTTGCAACTCCACTAACTGTAGCCTGCCAGGCTCCTCTGTCCATGGGATTCTCCAGGTAAGAACACTGAAGTGGGTTGCCATGCCCTTCACAAAATATTAAGCATTTTATATTAAATAAAATACAATAAGGTCTAACTTCAATTAGATTAAATATTTCATAATATAATTACATAAATTAGGCTTTAAATGTATTTTTGAATTATTCAGAATTAGTCTGAAATGAATCACAGAAATTTGACATCCATGGGTTTGTTCAACACATCTTTAACAGTTTGGTTGCTTTAGAAAATATCCAGTTATATTTTAAAAGAATCAGTGTTAAACTCAAACTGCCTTGGTTGTTTCAAAGTACAGTCATACTTCCTAGGAACAAATATTGAAAATAACTGAAAAGAACGGCTTACATTTAAATTTTTACAAGCCATTTTTAGCTTTCAGTATTTATTTCCTATGGATATTCTTTTTGTTTTGTTCTCAAGGGACTCTCCCTCAAGAGTATTGCATTCTTTCACATTATTCAGCTAAATAAAAAAGGCAAAATCATGAAATGAAATTTGCCATTGCTCCTGTATCCCACTCTATCTTATTTTTGACTTCACACTATCCCATCATGATGGTGTGAAGTCAAAACAGAAAAACTGAGTATCAACACCACCACTCTCCTTTAGCGGATACATGCAAGACAGGACAGGACAGCCTACTGGTCTCTTTGGTTGGCATTCCAGCAATTTAATGATGAGTGAAAGATACTTCTTTATTTTGTAACATAGAATAAGTATTTGATAACTCTGGAGATGTTCTCAGGCAGATCAGTTTTAGGAAAGCATACAAATTAATTTGATTCCTTTAATGCTATTGGCACTCATTTATCCCTTAGAAGATGAAGTGATAACATGTCCATGTTTACCCTGCTGTGAAGAATACTACCGAACAGGGTGATTCCAAGTAAACAAAGCACACCCACCATACATAGCATGGAATTGTTGTAGAATATGTGATTTACAATGGTATTAAATCAAATGATAAAACTATATATTTTATAATGATTCAGTGCCTTTGATCCTCATCCTGGAGTGTTTGGTAATAGAACTTAGTATTTAAAAATTTTGACAAGGTGAAAAATAAATATGGGTAAGGAATATAAAGACACTAGGTTGAAGGCCAGGGAAGGCAATGGCACCCCACCCCAGTACTTCTGCCTGGAAAATCCTATGGACGGAGGAGCCTGGTAGGCTCCAGTCCGTGGGGTCGCTAAGAGTCGGACACGACTGAGCGACTTCACTTTGACTTTTCACTTTCATGCATTGGAGAAGGAAATGGCAACCCACTCCAGTGTTCTTGCCTGGAGAATCCCAGGGACAGGGGAGCCTGGTGAGCTTCTGTCTATGGGGTCGCACAGAGTCGGACACGACTGAAGTGACTTAGCAGCAGCAGCAGCAGCAGGTTGAAGGCAGGAGGAGAAGGGGATGACAGAGGATGAGATGGTTGGATGGCATCACCAACTCAGTGGACACGAGTTTGAGTAGGCTCCGGAGTTGGTGATGAACAGGAAAGCCTGGCGTGCTGCAGTCCATGGGGTCGCAAAGAATCAGACAGGACTGAGTGACTGAACTGAACTGAACTGAGGTACAACATTTAATATCCTAAAGCTATATTTATATATAACAATATAAACCACAGAGGAGCAGATTCTAAAGCATCATCCATATAATAACCTGTTTAATAATCAATCCTATAAACCTGAGATTATGTGACTGGACAATTATTCCTTATCAAATTAGAAATGCAAACTCCACTCATAAATAATAAAGTGGTTGAATTTTCATCAATAACCTCAGATATGCAGACGACACCACCCTTATGGCAGAAAGTGAAGAGGGGCTAAAAAGCCTCTTGATGAAAGTGAAAGTGGAGAGTGAAAAGGTTGGCTTAAAGCTCAACATTCAGAAAACGAAGATCATGGCATCTGGTCCCATCACTGCATGGGAAATAGATGGGGAAACAGTGGAAACAGTGTCAGACTTTGTTTTTCTGGGCTCCAAAATCACTGCAGATGGTGACTGCAGCCATGAAATTAAAAGACGCTTGCTCCTTGGAAGGAAAATTATGACCAACCTAGATAGCATATTCAAAAGCAGAGACATCACTTTGCCAACAAAGGTTCGCCTAGTCAAGGCTATGGTCTTTCCTGTGGTCATGTATGGATGTGAGAGCTGGACTGTGAAGAAGGCTGAGCGCCGAAGAATTGATGCTTTTGAACTGTGGTGTTGGAGAAGACTCTTGAGAGTCCCTTGGACTGCAAGGAGATCCAACCAGTCCATTCTGAAGGAGATCAATCCTGGAATTTCTTTGGAAGGAATGATGCTAAAGCTGAAACTCCAGTATTTTGGCCACCTCATGTGAAGAGTTGACTCATTGGAGAAGACTCTGATGCTGGGAGGGATTGAGGGCAGGAGGAGAAGGGGACGACAGAGGATGAGATGGCTGGATGGCATCACTGACTCGATGGATGCGAGTCTGAGTGACCTCCGGGAGCTGGTGATGGACAGGGAGGCCTGGCGTGCTGCAGTTCATGGGGTCGCAAAGAGTCGGACACGACTGAGCGACTGATCTGATCTGATCTGAAAAATAGCTAGAACTGGACAAATGAAACCAACATTTTTAGCACATATAAACAAAATGTTTCACATAGATACGGTTAAATAAACAATGCCACAACCTGATAATTTAGGTAGTACAAAATGGCTAAATATTATTCAATTTATCTGAATGGGGAAGAGTACTAATGAAAAGATTAATACTCATTTAGACAGGTGAAAATCAAATATTTTTAGAGAATATAATTTCAGATTATAAAAAAACAATTAAAAAATTCTTAAAACACAATTTTAAAATGTGAAATTTACAAATAATCCATAAGCTCATAGAATTTCTCCCCAAATAATAATATAAAAATATGCTTTTAAAAGCAGAATAAGTATTACAAATATTTTATAAATTAATACATGCTGATTAAAAACTCATTATTTCAATGATGATTCTACAAAAGAAAAGGTTTTAAATAAAATATGTTAATTGTAGTGAAATACATTTCCTTTGGTCCACTTCAACTAAGGGTTGTTATTATATAGGTTCTGTAACAAGGTAGGTTGTATATCACGTTTCTCTAAATGTCCATTTTCTCATGTAACTGTGTGAACAATAATATTAAGAAAATATATTCAAGTGATTTTAGTCAATTCTCTTTCTAGTAATCCTTGAAGGCATTAGTGTACATGGTTTTAAACATACATATCCATTAAGACTGTTTGAACTAATGATCATTACTGACATTTAAAAAAAGCATCCTAAACAATTATTTAATAGTTTCTCTGTTGATTTGATAAAGCAAGTCAATAATTTAAGTAACAATGCACTGCTTTATGTGCATTTGACATTTGTGGTAAACATTTGATAAAACTTAATTTTAAAATAATCCCACCAGGAAATTCAAATCAAAAGTAATGAACAGATTCTATATTAAATACTAGATACTGATTTACGAAGAATGTGATCTTATATGATATTCTCATAGAATTTAATTTATAAGTAGGAAAACATTTATCCTCCTCTTTTCTACTAAATAGACTAAATATATACATAAACCGTAATTTCCAGACTATGATTAGTAACTCATTTTATTAAACTTTGACTGTGTTCTGTGCACTATCCATTGGAGATCAGCTATAAATAGACTTTACTTTTTACTCCAAGAAGTTTCTAAACTAATCCAGAGTCTCTAAACCCAGATTTGATGACAAAGTCTGAGTTCTTGGGTTCTCATTATGGATTTGTGAGTAGGGAAATCCATCCTTTCTCCTCTCAATAGCTTCATAAACACTTTCATTTCTAGATGGCATTCCCACATTTGAGTTTCACTACTTAATTTATCATTTATTGGACAAGTTATAAATTCAAATTTTCCAAATTAACATACATACACTAAGTAGATTTTATTCCAAACAGTGAGGTGATCATGATCTGTTGCTGCTGCTGCTGCTAAGTCACTTCAGTCATGTTCAACTCTGTGCAACCCCAGAGACGGCAGCCCACCAGGCTCCCCCGTCCCTGGGATTCTCCAGGCAAGGACACTGGAGTGGGTTGCCATTTCCTTCTCCAATGCATGAAAGTGAAAAGTGAAAGTGAAGTCGCTCAGTCCTGTCCAACCCTCAGCAACCCCATGGACTGCAGCCTACCAGGCTCCTCCATCCATGGGATTTACCAGGCAAGAGTACTGGAGTGGGGTGTCATTTCCTCCTCCAATTAGTTATGTGGAACAATAACTAATTGCATTAAGAGTGATTTCTATGTTTCTCTCTCATACAAAATAAACCGAAGGATAATATACTTTGCCTTCTAGACATAATTCCTACCCGTTCCTGTAAAAACTGAGTCTTTGTCCATGGTTCTAACTCCCTTTCCCAGTCATATTGCTCCCATCTTTTGGATTTGTGACCATTCCATTCAGTGACTGAAGACCTTGATTATTCCTTCAAGGGATCCCTGTGAACCACATCAAACCACACTCAGATGACTCAATTTCTTTGTGAGGACAAATGATATATACTGCCTCCAAGATAATTCTCCTCCACATTATATCAGCCACATTGTCCAATAGTTATCATCTAAAATTGAATAAAATACTGATAATAACTGAAGAAAAAGAAAACAAATTAAGTCCACAACAAAGTAAAATCTATTTGAGTCATGGTGAAAATCAACATTACCAGAAAAAATACTTTTTTTTGCAGAGGTGAAACAACTAACCTTTTTTTTTCAAGGGAGGCTCCTCTATTTCTCCTAAATGAAGACAAAAACAGTAAATTAGAAAAACTTTCAGCAGAGCATAAAATTGCCTCTCAATTTTCCCATTTTCTTTTGTTCATTCTTTTATAAAACATCTATTAATTTTGATAATAGTAGTCTATATATTACTTTGCCTTCCAAATTCCAAGCTTTAATATAAACTTTGCCTACGTACATTTATTTAAGAGAGTTTCACTTTTATGAGTTCAATAAAATTGTGGCAGTTATCCAAATTATACATTATGGTTTGTATATCATGTTCATTTCAGTTCTCTGCTGTTCATCTCAACCTCTGACAGAGGCCAAACAAATACAAATTTAGACAAAGTCGTAGAAAGGGCTAAAATAATAAGAGCTTTCCTGGTAGTCAAAGCTGAATACGTAAGTTCTGATGAGCAAAGCTGATCTTAAAAATGTCATCTAAAAGGCAGAATCACAATGCTTGTTCTTTTCACATCCACTCAATATAAGTTTACATGTGGTTTAAGTTTGTTATTTCCTTTTGTTCATTTATATATAACAGAGAGTAAATAGGTAAGTTGCATAATTGCTGTGACATTTACCTCCATTTGTTTCAATCAATTTACTTTCATCGTGATTTTAGTAGGATTGCTTTCTGCTATTTATGAATACAAATTATATGTATAACATATATATATGTATATTTAGTCTTACTATTGTTATTTCAAACTTGGGAAATAGTAACTATTTCTTTCCTGAAAAAGCATATAAAAGTGAGTTTCTATTGTGGTTTTGTAGGTTTGCTTAATAAATCTCTCTGTACCACTTTAATATAACATTTAATTTTGACATCTTTACCATAATGGCAGATAATCTATAAGTTGAAAGCCATATAAAGACCAATTTACTGAGTTTGGCAGCCTGTTGATAGGCTGTTTGCACTCAGAAATGTGTTCATCTTGGTTTAGCTTGACCCAAGTGCACATCTGTGCAGAAACGTAAGCTAACCATTGTCATACATATCAAACAGCAGTCCCAGCAGTTGGCTGTCTCTGTGCTCTTTGTACCTTTATCAGTGCCCTCCTCTCCATCATCGTCATCTTCTTCATCACCCTCGGATGAGATGATGTCAGACAGCAAAGAAAAGAAGCCATAGACCCAGTCCGTGGTTTCCTCCACAGCATCATGTACAAGTTTTAGAGGGTCTGAGCCAATCTTGGAAATAGAGCTCGCTAAAAGTAAGTAAAAACAAAGAAAAGTTTTGCAATTATTTCCAAAGAAGCCAAGAAAAGCTGCTTTTCCACAATACATATGTCAATTTCATTAATTTAAATATTGCTTGGCAATAGTTCTTTTGCTCATAAAGAGAAATTAATTTTTGTGGTAGTATACATGTGTGTTCAATTAAAAAGAGAAGTTATTGGGTACATCTGGTACCAAACACTATAGGGTTACCCTTGAGAAGTTTACAATCCGAGTAAGCATTCAGTCAGCACAGGGAAAAATTAAGAATGAATTAAAGTAATGTGTATAATGTTATCCAAATTGTAGCAATCCTGAGTTACAGATGTTCTGGAACAGAAGAAATCATTGTTGGTCTATATTGTACTGGAAAGCATCATGGAAAAATGGCTCTGTAAATTTTTAGACAAACAGTAAGTTCTGAGTTGACTAAGATAGCTGTGACTAAAGTAAAACTGAAAGTCCATTTATTATGATTTGTGATACATCAGGAAATATCTAGATTGTCAAGGTAGTAATCATATCAAATTCCAGCTAGATTCAATTGTTTTATCTTTGTTAGATATCCCAGTACCTAAAAATTAAAAAAAAAGCATTTGAACTTCTAGTAACTTCAGTGGATAGTATTAGGAAAAAAACTGAAGTCTGTAAACATTCCCTTTCTTATATCCTAAGGGGTATAAACTGTTTGTAAAATGAAAGATTAAATAATAAAAAATGCAAGCAAGTAAATAGACATATTACAGGTTTCCAGCATGTTATTATTCTCATTCTAGCTACATGAAAATTGCTCGGAAAGTGTAAGGGTAGCCTTTAAGATCTGATTGAAAATGTGATCTAGCCAGAAATACGGTCTGAGTTGCATCTGATTTTTCAACAATCTATAATTAACTTTTAGATTTATGTTTTTTCTTAATTTTAAAAACTACTTAAGCCTTTCAGGGATTCTCTTCCTTTGATATCTTAAGAGACTAGAATTATATCAACATTTTATACTGTCTAAAGGTTAAGTATGCCACAATGAAGCTTTTACTCTGATTAAGATAGGAAATCATTGGAAGGTTTGAGCAGAGGAAAAAGTGATTTGATTTATATAACTTCATTTGCCACATTGAGTATTGAAAGAATGCCAGGTTGGAAACAGGAAGATAAGTAAGGAGCCAAGTGAAACGATCTATAATCCAAGAGGAAGAAGATGGTGATCTCTATATCGCCCATACAGAAGGTGATAACTGTGTGATGAGGTGTGATTGGATTCTGAATGTACTTAAAAGACAGAATTGATGGCACAGACTGACAGCATGGGCTGCTGGATGTGAGAGAGAGAGAGAGGCATGGAATAACTTCAAGGCTTTTGGATTGAGAATCTGGAAGAATGGAACTACTATTTACCAAAATGGGGAGAACTAGAGAGAAACGGGGAAGGCAATGGCACCCCACCCCAGTGCTTTTGCCTGGAAAATCCCATGGACGGAGGAGCCTGGTAGGCTCCAGTCCGTGGGGTCACTAAGAGTCGGACACGACTGAGCGACTTCACTTTCACTTTTCACTTTCATGCATTGGAGAAGGAAATGGCAACCCACTCCAGTGTTCTTGCCTGGAGAATCCCAGGGACACGGGAGCCTGGTGAGCTTCCGTCTATGGGGTCGCACAGAGTCGGACACGACTGAAGCGACTTAGCAGCAGCAGCAGCAGAGAGAAACAGGGTTTGTTGGGTAGAGTATTTAAGTAGCTAATTTTTAAACTTGTTAAATTTGAGTTGTCAACTAGACCTTTAGGTGGAGATGTAGACATTTGTGTAGTTTAATAGGATCTACAAAAGTGAAGTTCTAGTTGAAGATGGAAACTTGGAAGTTCAACAGAGAATAGAAAGAACTGAAAGCTATGTGATCACTAAGGAAGTGGAACTAGAACAGTCCAACATTTAGAAGATTGGCAAATCAGAGATGAGGAAAAATCATCAATGAATTCTGAGAAGGAGGGATGAGAGACAGAGACAAAGAGATACACAGAGACAGATTAATTGAGAGGAAAGAAAAAAAGAAAATATAAGGTACTAGAGATCAAGTCAAGAAATTGTTTCAGTGAGGATAAAGTGAGCAGTTGGCAAATGTTGCTGATAAGTCAAGAAAGACAAAGAATTAGAATAGAACTTTAGACTTAATGATGAGGATGTCACTGGTAACCTTCAAAGGGCAATTTCAGTGAAATACATTCAAGACCAAATGGGAAGAACTTACAGATAATAAATATATTTTACTGTAAAGTAAATGACAGAGATTGGGCAATAGTTGAAGGACTGGAACCATAGTGGGGTTTCCATTGTTTGTATTGTTCAAGAGGGAAGAATATTCTATTTTTATGCTGATGGGTAAGATCCCATAGAGAGGGGAAATAATATGAGAGAGGAGATCTCTGAGCAAAATTTTAATTTTATGTTCTGTTTCAGAGGATTCACAGCCCATCACAGTTGCCAAGTTACAACTGGTCCCAGGGAAATGTACCTCCATGAATCAGTGACAGTATAACTTTAGTCTTCGGACCTTATTTCACTGCATTCTGGAGAGTTTCATGTGAATAAGATATGGTAGTCTGAAAGGTGAGACTAAACCTTAGAGAAAGGAAATGAAATGGAATTTTATAATTGCAATTGAGAATTTTAAAAGAACTATATGTAAGAAACTGGATTGTCTTGGCACCATTAAAGGCATTTTTAGCAGCAGTATATTTTATATCTAATGGAAGAATATTGCAAATGGGATTTTTATTATTTGAATAGATTGAGACCATTTCCCCATTCCTCTTCTTTCTAAGTGTTCACTGAGGAACTTAACAATAAAATCCAACAAAATAGATAGTTTAATTATCCTTATGCTTAAATGCACTATATATATATGTATGTATACTTTGCAGACATGCATATTGTATGATTCTAAAATCATCAAACTGTGTTATTTTTATGAAAAAAATGCTGGCTTGAGACCAGCTTCTGATTTTCAGTCAATGAACAACAACCTTAAAAACATATAGGGGTAGATATATCTCAAAAAGATAGCAGTCCTCATGTTAATTCTGATTTCCTCTCTCAGACATCACATCCAAATTACATCAGTGGGAATAATATTATACAATGCAACTAAACCTTTTATAGATGCCTTCTTTTTTAATCATACTTTCCTACCTCTCATGTTTCCATGAGTTAAATTACATACACTATAAAAAATATAATCATAAAATTGGTAGTAGCTAACACTTTTAGGGTGTATATTACCTGTCAGTAAGAACTTAAATGTATATTAACTCACTTTTTCCTTTCAAAAACTCAGTGAGGTAGGCATCTCTATTTTAAAGACAAAATTGAGACAGAGGGAATATAAATAAGCCGCCTAAGGCTACATAGCTAGTCAGTAATGGAACCAGATTTTGCTCTCTCCAGATCATGACTCAACTACTACACAATACTGCTACCAAGAAAACAAACAAAAATGTGAATTCAAAACTGGTTCCAGAGTATGATGTATTTCATCCAACATCTCAGCAAGACATTGCTGAGGCACTGAGACCCTGGAATACTTCCTGAGCTTCTGTTATATGAGATAAGAAATGTTTCTCAATATTCAACTCACTCTTAATTGTCTCTTACGTTTCTTGCAGAAAAATATACCACTGAATGCAAGGCTCCTTATAATCAGTAATTGGATTCTTGGCACTGATAAAAGAGTGCCAAGAGATGCAAGAGAGTCAAGGAAAGGTTTTAAGTTAAATAAGATTTTTATTCATCCAGTGTCTTTGAAGCCAAACTATATAGATACTTCATTTCTAAATGAGAACATACACAGGAAATTAAATTAGTCATCTTCTCTGCCTTACTCCTAAAGAACAAAGTTTGTGGTTTCATCATTATCTTTGACCATCAGTCTTACATATAATTGACTCTTCTCTATCTTTCAAATCCTGAGAAGCATCAGCAAATGACATTTACAAGCATGGGCTCTGAGTTCAGAATGATAGTGTTGAAGTTCAGCTCTCCTATCTAGTGCTGAACTGTTCAATAATGAAGACAGAGACAAAAGGAAAAATCAGTAATAATGCTTCTGTCTTTATTTACAATTTTGTTCATCCAAAATTTTTGCATTAGTTTTTAAATATTAGAGATGGTATTAAAGTACTGGCATCTTAACTACTGAGTTGTTTGGAGCCTCTTAAATTTGGCAACCAGAGTGAGTGCTTTATTCATCTGACTTACTCCTAGTGTTTACACCACCTGAATGCTGTGTGGTGTTGAGAAAATTAATTTTTGCCGTATCTATAAAATTCATTGATATGTCTCCTTTTCTGAAGTCACTGGTCTAAACTAAGACCTCAACCCCTTATGCCCGTTGTCTCTATAGTCAGACTTCTCATACATCAATTTATAATATGTCCAGTTCTGGCAAACAGTATTATACAGTATGATACAAAACCAAAGTACTCTGTGCTTCAGTCTGCTAGAATGAAAAATACAATAAGAGTACCAATACTTCACAAGGCTGACATCAGTATTACATGAGATAATACATTCAAAGCACATCGGAAAGTGCCTGGTAATTAATCAGTGTCATTGTGGGAGAAGCAAGATTGCCTTTGAATTCTGAATGACCCCATTTCCAGTTTGCTATCTGGGGCTAGTGGCTTCTCCTCCCCTCAGCAGCAGGCACCATGTATGATCTCATCTTTCTCAAGGTCTCCAAATGTTGCACAACTGCCATTTCCAGTAGCCCCTGCGGTGTTTGGGACCTTAGTTCTGACTGCATGGTATCCATTCCCAAAGGAGTGACCCCTCCAACCATAAGGCCGACCTCTTGCATTCCTTAAAGAAGGAAAGGGTAACAGTGTCTCTCTGAGCCACTGCACAGGACGGCCAGAGAACCAGGCTTATAGGCATCTTCTGACTCTCTTCCCATAAGTCTCTGCCAGATGCTATTTATTGAGCTTCATTCAACCTTACTATACATAAACTCTTAGGTGTAAGGCACCTACAATAAAGTAAAAGATGTAGCAAGTGTTAGATAATTATTAATTCAATTTCAAGGAGATCCAACAAGTCCATCCTAAAGGAAATCAGTCTTGGGTGTTCATTGTTAGGACTGATGTTGAAGCTGAAACTCCAATACTTTGGCCACCTGATGCAAAGAGCTGACTCATTTGAAAAGACCCTGATGCTGGGAGGGATTGAGGGCAGGAGGAGAAGGGGACGACAGAGGATGAGATGGCTGGATGGCATCACTGACTTGATGGACATGGGTTTGGGTGGACTCCAGGAGTTGGTGATGGACAGGGAGGCCTGGCATGCTGCAGTTCGTGGGGTTGTGTCTCTTTGCGACACGACTGAGCAACTGAACTGAACTGAACTGACTGAATTTTCAGAATCATCTCACTCACATATATGGTAGTCTGGGCTTCCCAGGTGGCTCAGTGGTTAAGAATCTGCCTGCCAATGCAGGAAATGCAAGTCCTGGCTTGCGAAGATCCTCTGGAGTAGGAGGTGGCAACGCATTCCTCCTTGACTGGAAAATCCCATGGACAGAGGAGGCTGGCGGGCTACAGTCCCTGGGGCCACAGAGAGTGGGCAACGACTGACACCCACAGCACAGCGCGGCTTGGCAGTGCTCCGCAAGTGTGCACTGCAGTACATATCACCCTGTGATCACTCGGTCCCTCAGTCCTCAAGGCAACATTGCCAGAGCCTGTGAAATCCAAACACTGCTTTCATCAGGACTCAGGAAACAACTAGTGCTTGCCTCTTATCTCCCAGAAAATATTCACATCTAAATATTTGGATCTAATCTGAGCTAAAGATTTTTTAAGTGTCATAAAACACTACCTAAGTTAGAAAAAAATTCCACTTATATATATGTTGATGTGTATATCTTACACATATTAGTACTCAATATCATTTCAGTCAGTTCAGTCACTCAGTCGTGTCCGACTCAAATATAAAACTCTTTAAACAGAAATTATTTTGCATTTATTATATGAAATATCTTAAATGTAATATAATTAACGTTGTTGTTTAGTTACAACGTGGCATCCAGCTCTTCGCAACCCCATGGACTGTAGGCCACAGGTTTCTCTGTCCATGGAGTTTCCCAGGCAAGAATAGTGTAGTGGGTTGCCATTTCCTTCCCCAGGGGATTTTCCCAACCCAAGGATCAAACCTGTGTCTCCTACATTGACATGCAGATTATTGCTGAGCCACCAGGGAAGCCCTATAATTAACATAGTGCTGCCATTTATGAGCTTCCTATCTAGTTTTGATATGTGAGGGGTGTTATTTCATAATATATACTGGTGATTCCAGACCTAAAGAAATTATTACACTTGAAATGTCTAGCTTCTCCTTTTCTGCCATTAAGTGTTTCAATACTTCAGTCTTTGTTGGTGAAATTTTGACCGAGTTAAGAAAAATATTAGCAAATTATGCATCATTTAATATGCTCTGACTTACACAATAATTTTTGCTTGATTATATGCAGAGTACATCATGAGAAATGCTGGACTGGAAAAAACACAAGTTGGAATCAAGATTGCTGGGAGAAATATCAATAACCTCAGATATGCAGATGACACGACTCTTATGGCAGAAAGTGAAGAGGGGCTAAAAAGCCTCTTGATGAAAGTGAAAGTGGAGAGTGAAAAGGTTGGCTTAAAGCTCAACATTCAGAAAACGAAGATCATGGCATCTGGTCCCATCACTACATGGGACATAGATGGGGAAACAGTGGAAACAGTGTCAGACTTTGTTTTTCTGGGCTCCAAAATCACTGCAGATGGTGACTGCAGTCATGAAATTAAAAGACGCTCACTCCTTGGAAGGAAAATTATGACCAACCTAGATAGCATATTCAAAAGCAGAGACATCACTTTGCCAACAAAGGTTCGCCTAGTCAAGGCTATGGTCTTTCCTGTGGTCATGTATGGATGTGAGAGCTGGACTGTGAAGAAGGCTGAGCGCCGAAGAATTGATGCTTTTGAACTGTGGTGTTGGAGAAGACTCTTGAGAGTCCCTTGGACTGCAAGGAGATCCAACCAGTCCATTCTGAAGGAGATCAATCCTGGAATTTCTTTGGAAGGAATGATGCTAAAGCTGAAACTCCAGTATTTTGGCCACCTCATGCGAAGAGTTGACTCATTGGAGAAGACTCTGATGCTGGGAGGGATTGAGGGCAGGAGGAGAAGGGGACGACAGAGGATGAGATGGCTGGATGGCATCACTGACTTGATGGGTGTGAGTCTGGGTGACCTCTGGGAGCTGGTGATGGACAGGGAGGCCTGGCGTGCTGCGGTTCATGGGGTCGCAAAGAGTCGGACACGACTGAGCGACCGATCTGATCTGACTGAGATATTACTGTTTTTGTTCAGGGTAAACAGAATTCCCTAGAACTTTACCAGTGCAGAATAGAGCTATCGATGTGTTTTCCCATTTCCAAGCCACCCATCAGCAGTAGAGGAAGGGAAACAGGGAAGAAAAACAAGACAAAAAGATAAAATGATCTAAATGCTGTCAGAAAATAATGGTTGTCTCCACTATGTTATCAGGCTTCTTATATGCAGAATTGTAACTGAGAAAACACAAATTCTTATTAAACAGTTGAGACTTGAGATTTCACATCATTCAGAATAGTCAACTATTTCCTAAGGCTATGAAGTCAAAATACTGATTCAGCTTATTTTTAACCAGGACACATTAGAAACAAAAAGCACTCACAGTGAGTTTACTAGCCCTCTGACTCTTTGGGCCCCAGAGTCTTCAGCATTGCTGATACTAGGCACAGACATTTAAGAAATAATGAACAAAAACATGTGCTTTCATAGCTACTAGAAAGGTTATTGGGCTTCCCTGTTGTCTCAGTATAAAGAACCCACCTGCAATGGAGGAGAACTGTGTTGGATCCCTGGGTCAGGAAGATCCCCTGAGAAGGGAATAGCAACTCACTCCAGTATTCTTGCCTGGAGAATTCCATGGACAGAGGAGCCTGGTTGGCCATGGGCCATGGGGTGGCAAAGAGTCGGACATGACTAAACATGAGTGACTAAACAGCAGCAGAAAGGTCACTGTCTTCATCAAAGTGATGATTGCTCAAGATATTACATTGTAAGTGTTCTAGGTCCAGTGTGAAGTTACGACCAATTTCTCATGGGTTAGACCAACAGACTTGAACATATCTGGCTAAACTCAATCATGTCAGAACTGTCATCTTTAGCTGTTATCAGCACAGTAGAGACCCAGTCAAGCTCTGACAGTCTTCTGCATTCCTTTTTTCTCCTGCAAGTTTATTGTTTTTATATTCTCTATTTCATTTCAAATTGAAGATAATGCCAATATGAGAAATGAGAAGTAATACATCCAAGGAGGTCAAGAATTCAAGTAATGTTTGATACAGCAACATTATTCCTTCGTATTTAACCTCTAAACTGGATTTACATCCTTGCAAATGAAGTTTGTCAAACTTACACTAATTGGAATTACAAAATTTTCCCATTACTTTCTCTTGAAAAATTCAGCAAATAACTATATATTTGTAAGACTGCTTCAGTTCTAGAGATAACACCTGATATTTTGGTATCCAGTAAACCACTTTTTTTGTAACCAACATAGTGAAAAATTGTGGCCCTAAAATAGCTTTTCTAAAAATAGCTTTGCTATCCAAGAAATATTTTGAGAGGCCCATTTTTTAATATCCTCTCCTTTAAACCACTTATAGTAGCACTTCAAAATGATTTACAGTGAAGAGTTAATAGGAGTGGATATGACTGATAAGGGTTTGGAAGAAGCAAAGGTTAAAATAATAATAAAATGGAGTGGAGGCCAAAGAAAATTAAATTCAACTACTGTAGTACGTTTCAGAGAAGGCAATGGCACCCCACTCCAGTACTCTTGCCTGGAAAATCCCATGGATGGAGGAGCCTGGTAGGCTGCAGTCCATGGGGTCACAAAGAGTCGGACACAACTGAGCGACTTCACTTTCACTTTTCCCTTTTATGCATTGGAGAAGGAAATGGCAACCCACTCCAGTGTTCTTGCCTGGAGAATCCCAGGGATGGGGGAGCCTGGTGGGCTGCTGTCTATGGGGTCGCACAGAGTCGGACATGACTAAAGAGACTTAGAAGCAGTAGCAGCTCTGAAGTACATGCTTTGCATTAAGTAACAGATTCTCACATGAACAAAAATATGATTTTTTATCTATGTTGCAATATTTCTTTGAAACTGAAAATATAGCTTAAAATGATTTTTGTATTAATTTACATTTTGTCATTAAGCAATAAATATAAATATTAGATCAGTTCCTTTCTGAGAAGGAACTCAGGGTTGGCACTGCTAATAGAGAACACACCTACCATAAGAGAAATAAGAGACCTGGGTTTGATCCCTGGGTGTGGAAGATTCCCTGAAAGAAGGCATGGCAACCCACTCCAGTATTCTTGCCTGGAGAATCCCACGGACAGAGGAGCCTTGCGGGTTACAGTCCATATGGTCGCACAGAGTTAGACATGACTAAAGTGACTTAGCACACAGGAACACAATTCAGTTCAGATCAGTTCAGTCACTCAGTCATGTCCGACTCTTTGCAACCCCAAAACTGCAGTACGCCAGGCCTCCCTGTCCATCACCAACTCCCGGAGTTCACTCAAACTCATGTCCATTGAGTCGGTGATGCCAGCCACCCATCTCATCCTCTGTCGTCCCCTTCTCCTCCTGCCCCCAATCCCTCCCAGCATCAGAGGCTTTTCCAATGAGTCAACTCTTTGCATGAGGTGGCCAAAGTACTGGAGTTTCAGCTTTAGCATCATTCCTTCCAAAGAAATCCCAGGGCTGATCTCCTTCAGAATGGACTGGTTGGATCTCCTTGCAGTCCAAGGGACTCTCAAGCATCTTCTCCAATACCACAGTTCAAAAGCATCAATTCTTCAGCACTCAGCTTTCTTCACAGTCCAACTCTCACATCCATACATGACCACAGGAAAAACCATAGCCTTGACTAGACGGACCTTTGTTGGCAAAGTAATGTCTCTGCTTTTGAATATGCTATCTAGGTTGGTCATAACTTTCCTTCCAAGGAGTAAGCGTCTTTTAATTTCATGGCTGCAATCACCATCTGCAGTGATTTTGGAGCCCATCTGACACTGTTTCCACTGTTTCCCCATTTCCCATGAAGTGATCATGACCAAGATAATCACGATGGTGTGATCACTCACCTAGAGCCAGACATCCTGGAATGTGAAGTCAAGTGGGCCTTAGAAAGTTATCACTACAAACAAAGCTAGTGGAGGTGATGGAATTCCAGTTGAGCTATTCCAAATCCTGAAAGACAGTGCTGTGAAAGTGCTACACTCAATATGCCAACAAATCCGGAAAACTCAGTAGTGGCCACAGGACTGGAAAAGGTCAGTTTTCATTCTAATCCCAAAGAAAGGCAATGCCAAAGAATGCTCAAACTACCGCACAATTGCACTCATCTCACATGCTAGTGAAGTAATGCTCAAAATTCTCCAAGTCAGGCTTCAGCAATATGTGAACTGTGAACTTCCTGATGTTCAAGCTGGTTTTAGAAAAGGCAGAAGAACCAGAGATCAAATTGCCAACATCCGCTGGATCATCAAAAAAGCAAGAGAGTTCCAGAGAAACATAGATCTCTGCTTTATTAACTATACCAAAGCCTTTGACTGTGTGGATCACAATAAACTGTGGAAAATTCTTAAAGAGATGGGCATACCAGACCAATTGACTGGCCTCTTGAGAAACCTATATGCAGGTCAGGAAGCAACAGTTAGAACTGGACATGGAACAACAGACTGGTTCCAAATAGGAAAAGGAGTACATCAAGGCTGTATATTGTCACCCTGCTTATTTAACTTCTATGCAGATTACATCATGATAAACACTGGGCTGGAAAAAGCACAAGCTGGAATCAAGATTGTGGGGAGAAATATCAATAACTTCATATATGCAGATGACACCACCCTTATGGCAGAAAGTGTAGAGGAACTAAAAAGCCTCTTGATGAAAGTGAAAGAGGAGAGTGAAAAAGTTGGCTTAAAGCTCAACATTCAGAAAACTAAGGGACACAATTAAGTCATGAGTAATTTGTGAGATGCTTCTATACAGCATCTTTCAGATGTTTTTGCAGAGAAAAGTATATGATGAAATCTCATTTGATATGTTTAAATGACTTCTTTTACAAATGAGTACCACGACAATGCCATACTCAATAACAGATGTTCTATTTTAAAAGTATAAAAACATTTTGAAAAGTTGTATGTAATCTCCTGCCCTGAATTACATAAATAATTTAACTTCAAAATCAAGTGTCTCTTGTATAGATTTTCCTTCCAATAGATTTTTAACACAGATCACATAGAGAGGTTGAAATTCTCTATAATCTTTTATCCTTACCCTCAATGAATAACCCTCAGAATATGGTGATATAAAAAGCTGGACTCATAAAATTTCTATGGTACTTCTAATGGTAGCCACACTAAGAATGATTTTTACTCATGCCTGTGGTGCTGGGGTCTGAAAAGGGAGCAAGGCACTTGGGAACAAAAAATGGGTGAAAAGTGAAGGAGGCAGTGGAATCTGGAGCCTGGGAAGGCTGAGATAACACAATGGAAACCTCATCGGTCGTATGACCTCCAAGCCTCCCTCTTCAAAAAGGAGAAGCTGTCATGCTTCTCATGGAGCTAACTATGCACCTCGGCCAGGACTGATGATGCCAAAAGGTGGCTCTGGCAGGAGCTGGGGCTGCTGCAGGAGGGGCTGTTTGTCACCAAGCCAACAAGGTGAGCCGAGGGATCAGTGACACAGACGTGTGCAGCTGCTCCTGGTCTGCTGCAGTGACCTTCCTGGTCCTGCTTGCCCCTGCCTCTCAAGTCTCCCACACAATGATTCTTCGGGCTCACACAAACCCACAGCTATGCAGACAGGGAATTCTGTAAGACACAGTCTTATCTTAGTCAAAGGGACACAATACAAATTCACCACACTTAGCTTCGATAACATTTTCATAGTTATATATTTCTTCTCTCCCACCCTTTTCTTTTTTCTGGCTTACTAAATATTTTAAAGCAAATCTTAGATGCTTAAATTCTAAATCCAAGATCCATAAATACTTCAATAAACACGTATTTTCCATCATTTGTCTGATAGTTTTTTTGTTTGAGGTCAAAAAAAGTCCAAAGTATGTTTTTATCTTTCTTTTGCCAAAGTCTGGAATCAGCTACTTCTTGACAGAGTCATGGTTCTTTTTATTGGGAAATGGTATTTTGAGACTAACATTTGATCAGCAGTGGTGCTCATTGAGTTGGATTGCTGTGGCAAGAAATATTAATTTCAAAAAAGGCATGTGTTAAACGCTGATATTTCCAAGTAAAATCTGGAATTTTCACCCACTGTTTCAGCTATGATACACTTCTTCTCTTCTGTTGAAAATCTTATTTTTTAATAATATCAATTGAATTCATTCATTTTTTTCTACAGTATACCAATAAGAATTTCAAGTAAAATGACATCAATACTACTAATAACAATAAAAGCAGTGAATGGAGTTTCAGATCTCTTTTCATTTCTTTTTGTACTTGAACTCTACCATAATAAGGACAGAGAGTCTGAATTGTATGTTTTAAAGTTATTTGAAGTAATTATTGTCTTTGGTTATACCAATAACTTCATATATAGTTAGATTCACTGGCTTCAGTGTATTTTCAGATTTTCGGGCTTAATTTAAATTATTTAAAATATAAAAAGACATTTATGAGTTCTCAAAGTCAAAATCCATTTAAGAGCATATCTTAAGAAAATTGTGGGACTTCCCTGCTGGTCCAATGGCCAAGACTCTGTGCTCCTAATGCAGAGGCCCCAGATTCAATCCCTTAGATCCCACATGCTGCAGCTAAGACTGAGGATCTCAAGTGTTGTGCTCAGACCCTGCGTCGTAGACAAATAAATAAACAAATACTTTAAAAAGAAAGAAAGAGAGAAAATTGTGTTGCTATTCTGATCACTTGCTATAGTGTCCTCTTCTTTTGACAGCTACCTAATTTTGTTAATTTTGACTTATCCTTTCAATATTTCATGTATTTCTTCCATATACATACTTATATGTAAAGGAATACATCTAAAATTTTAAACAGGGGAATAATAAAATGAGATTTGCAATTTGCAGTAGTCTGGCCAAAAAATGAGCAAGGAGGCAGAGGTAAGATTAGAGGTAAAGAGAAAATATGAGGCTACTCTAACAATTTGGGGGAAACTAAGGCAGGAGTTATAGAGACAAGGTCAGAGTACAAGCAGAATCAAGAGACATTTAGAAAGTAGAATCAATTCTTTTGATCGCTGAATGTTCATGAGTAGTGGGGAAAGAGTGTGAGGAGTCTCATGATTCTAATTGAAGAAACAGGAAACTGGATTTGGAATCTAGGAGGCAGGCCTAGAAAGAAATACAATCAGCCCAGTGAGGAATTTTGAGTTTGATGCTCCACCTGACTATCTTTCTAAAATTGGAGGGTGATTAGGGACAAAGATGTGAACTGGGAAGTTTTTATGTGTGAAGGTCAGTTATAAGCAAACTTCTGAGCAAGCAAGTCAATTAAGAGGAAAATAAAAACACTGATGAGCTCTTTTTTTTTTTTTTTTTTTCAAATAAAAATCACTTACTGACTCCCATGGTGGGAAGAATGTATTTCTTAAAACTTATCTTGGATGCTTTAATTGTTTAGAACTGTATCACTGTTTTTGGCCTTTAATCTAACTATCTGACCATTTTAAGGAAGGGTTGATCGTGTCATTAGACTGAAAGCCATATATTAAAGATAAGCAAGCTAAATATGATGGCAACTTACTCATCACTTGTATGGGAAACACAAAGTCATCACAGCCATGGAATAAGGTGGTATTGTCTAACAGGGGAAAGAAGCTAATAGTGCTAAAGAAGATTTATAAGTCATAAGAGGTGCACAGCAAAGCTACCCAGTCATACATATATATGTATCCATTCTCCCCCCAACTCTTTCCTGTGAACCTGAAACTATCACAACATTGTTAACAGGCTATACAATAAAAAAATAACACATTTAAATAAAAATAAAATAAAAAACAATTGGAAAAGAATAAAAATCATAAGAGGTCATGTTTTTAATAAGCAAGTATCAGTCAACAGTTTTAGTACTCCAAGATTTAACTGAGATGAAGATAACTATGCTACCTGTTCTTTTGTTCATCTGTTCCATTTCTTTATTTAGAAATCAAGTGCATATTTGAAACATTTCAGCAGAGTGATAGAATAGTGTCAGATTATCTCTTAGAGGGCCTTGGCCACAGAGACAGAAACAAAAAGGTTTGCATTAAGAGCTAAACAGGGATATAGGGAAGTGAAGGAAATTTGTCAGTTTTTTCAAGTTAGAAAACACAAACATATGTAAACTGGAAAGGGAATACAGCAAAGACTGAAGATACAGGAATGAGATGTCATTTAAACCTAGAAACATTTAGATGTAGCAACATTGAAAACACACCTTCATGAGGCCTTCTCCTATGATACCATACCCTCCCACACACATACTTCTTTAAAAGTAATAATCCCTTTTAAAAAGCAAGATCTTTCTGAAGCAGTAACTTATACTTCTTTGTTAGAAAGTCATTAGACAGGTGGTTCTAAAACCATAGCAGCCTTTGTAAGCAAACAAAACCTAAAACCTTTAAATGCCTCAAGGTTAAGAAATCAGATCTAAGGACAAGTTGCAAAGAGTCAACTAGCCCTTCCCAAATAAGGCAATGGCTTTGGTCGCAGCCAATCAAATGACTCCCTTTCTTTGCTTCTGCCTCTTCTAGGTGTGAAAGTGTTAGTCACTCAGTCCTGACTGACTTTTTGTGATCCCAGGGACTATAGCCTGCCAGGCTCCTCTGTCCATGGAATTCTCCAGGCAATAATGCTGGAGCGGGTAGCCCTTCCCTTCTCCAGGAGATCTTCCTGACTCAGATATCAAACCCTGGTCTCCTGCCCTGCAGGCAGATTATAATTTCTCCTAAGTGATACAGTGGTAAAGAATTGGCCAGACCATGCAGGGAATGCAGGAAATCTGGGTTCCATTCCTCGGTTAGGAAGATCCCCTGGTGTAGGAAATGGCAACCTGTTCCAGTATTCTTGCTGGGGAAATCCCATGGACAGAAGAGCCTAACTAGCTACAGTGGTGGTTTAGTCGCTAAGTCGTGTCCAACTCTTTGCGACCCCATGGACTGTAGCCCACCAAGCTCCTCTGTCCATGGGATTTTCCAGGCAAGAATACTGGAGTGGGTTGCCATTTCCTTCTCCACTAGCTACAGTCCATGGGGTCATAAAGAGTCAGACACGACAGCATACAGCACACTCCTCAATATAAGTTTTTTCCAAGGTCCTATCAGCAGAACACTGCTAACCACTTGTGGTTTGGTGCAGTCTGATATGAATCAGCTTTTGCTCATATTCTTAACATTTTGAATTTGCCTTAGTTTATCTTTTAACATTCCTGATAACCACATATCCCCAAATCATTTTCTCTCCCTTTCTCTCTCCACCTCTCTCATCATCCTCTTCCTGTCTCTCTCTCCTCCCTCTGTACTCTGGATACTGCCTGTATTAGATTGCAAAGTCAGGCTGCTCCATCTGTCAGTGAGAATGATTCAAAAAACAAAGGGTGAACACAAAGCCCCTGAAGTGCATCAGATACTAAAAAATAAAACCCATTTGAGTTACAATCTTGAAAAAAAAAAAACAAAATACTTTCAGATGTAGATACTTAGATGCATTTAAAGCAAAGAAAAACTAGGATCCTGATTTACAAGCAATTTTGGTGAGTTCTTAAGGAGTACATCAAGGCTATATATTGTCTCCCTGCTTATTTAAGTTATATGGAGAGTACATCATGCAAAATGCCAGGCTAGATGAAGCACAAGCTGGAATCAAGATTGCCGGGAAAAATATCAATAACCTGAAGGCAATGGCACCCCACCCCAGTACTTTTGCCTGGAAAATCCCATGGACAGAGGATCCTGGTAGGCTCCAGTCCATGGGGTCGCTGAGAGTCGGACATGACTGAGCGACTTCACTTTGACTTTTCACTTTCATGCATTGGAGAAGGACATGGCAACCCACTCCAGTGTTCTTGCCTGGAGAATCCCAGGGACGGGGGAGCCTGGTGAGCTTCCGTCTATGGGGTCGCACAGAGTCGGACACGACTGAAGCGACTTAGCAGCAGCAGCAGCAGCAGCAGATATGTAGATTACACTGCCATTATGGCAGAAAGTGAAGAACTGAAGAGCCTCTTGATGAAAGTGAAAGAGGAGAGTGAAAAAGTTGCCTTAAAACTCAACGTTCAGAAAACTAATATCAAGACATTTAGTCCCATCACTTCATAGCAAATAGATGGGAAAACAATGGAAATAGTGACAGTCTTTATTTTCTTGGGTTCCAAAATCACTGCAGATGGTGAGCGCAGCCATGAAATTAAAAGACATCTGCTCCTTGGAAGAAAAGCTATGACCAACATAGACAGCATATTAGAAAGCAGAGACATTACTTTTCTGAAAAAGGTCCATCTAGTAAAAGCTATGGTTTTTTTCCAGTAGTCGTGTATGGATGTGAGAATTGGACTACAAAGAAAGCTGAGTGCTGAAGAAATGATTCCTTTTAACTGTGGTGTTGGAGAAGACTCTTGAGAGTCCCTTGGAGTACAAGGAGATCCTAAAGGAAATCAGTCCTGAATATTCATTGAAAGGACTGATGCTGAAGCTGAAACTCCAATACTTTTGGCCACCTAATGCGAAGAACTGACTCATTTGAAAAGACCCTGACGCTGGGAAAGACTCAAGTCAGGAGGAAAAGGGGACGACAGAGGATGTAGATGGTTGGATGGCATCACTGATTCGTTGGACATGAGTTTGAGTAAGCTCCGCGAGTTGGTGATGGACAAGGAGGCCTGGCATGCTGCAGTCTATGGGGGTTGCAAAGAGTCCCACAGGACTGAATGACTGAACTGATTGACTTAGTGAGTTCATTGTTTTATTGACTGCCTGAGGAAATGACTGTGACTTTTTCTAATCTACATCTGAATAGTCAGAGTAGAGCTCCAATTCTTGCCATTCAACATCAGAGGAGTGTCCATTTTCCTTCTGATTTTTAACATTCATGCAATTGAAATTTTCCCACACTCATCTTCACTATTAACTAACTTCAATATTTTAGAAATGTACACTTGTTTGGAAACTTAATAAAATTAAATACAAGCAACTTTAGTTTAAATCATGTGATTATGTCAGTGTTAAACAGTTTCACAGTATGTTTCTAAGTTGTCCTTCACTGTACCTCAACGTTACTTTTTGAGGCAGTAAGAAGCATTAATGCAAATAAATGTACATTTCACCTTTCTTTCTCAATATGACCCCAATCAACCAATTTTTTTGCTGGCAAAATTGCGTTGCAGATGTTTAAGCCTGGAATATTTCCAGCTAGCTGGAGCTAGATCCATGTCATTTTATATCCAAGGGCATTTTATATCCTGAAATAAAAGTCACAAACAACTTTTGGCTGTTGTTTTTTATTCTTATCAAGCATCTATAGAAAAATTTAAGAAAAATTTAATACTTTTATTAATAAGCGTGGTGTGGATGTTATTACATCAATTGAAAAAATTAACTTTCTTCCTCTTAGAAAAGTATATTATAGCTGAAATATAAATACAATCCCAATGTTACATAAATTAATAAGGAATGAGAAAGCAAGTTTTTTGTAGATTTATATTAGTAGATTTCTACAGATTTTTTTCCAAGCTATAGAATTAATTTTCTGGTAGCAGAAGAGTTAAAATATCATATTACTCCAGTTAGATGAATTACTTGGATCAGTATGTTATAAACTTAGCAGACCAGTGAAGAAGAAAGATATTAAATTTGAGGTTAATATAGCAATTAGCGTATTCTGACTAATTATTTAATAAACATGTATTTCATCAAGTTAAGGTTTGCTTTGAGAAACTCTTGATTATATTATATATTCTCTTTTGCTATTCTATCACTATGCTAGCCACAGAAATAATTTTAAAGTTATTTTCACCACATTAAAATGTAGCATGTAGGGTCATGAATTATGTACTTATTATATATCATACAAAAATAACAAACTATTTCAGAAAGGCTAGAACATTCCCTCAGTGTGAAAATAAAACAGAATACTCTAATCATTGTATTTCTATTGTGTAACTTGGAAAATCTATGTATATTCAAATGATATTTAAAACTGGAAAGCATGTAGTCAATCCATCTTTTTGAAATATGCCTATTCATCTTTCTGAAACACTGAATAGCCTTAAAGTCATGAAGAATAAATTAAAATAATACAACTATAATTTATCTAACAATTACTATGTGCCATTCAAAATTCCAAGTGTCTTGTATATATTACCCCATTCAGCGTTCACAGAACCACATGCAGCAGATACTATCACTGCCTACAGAGAATGAAACTGAGGCACAGAAAAGTCATGTTTCCATGGTTACACAGCTACTAACTGGAGTGAGGGCTTCAATCCAGAGCCTGCACTCCACTACTTCACTCGGGTCTTGAAGTCCGTGTGTTCTTTTATTATTGCTGTCTTGTGGTTTTGCTTGTTTGCTTGCTATATATGCTTAGCAAATAACTCCTGTTAAGCTCATACAAATTGTACTGAACAGTGTGTGGCAGGCAGTCAGCAGGCTAACAAGAATAGTAAGATAAATGAGACAATCTTTTCTTTGAGATGCTTAAGTTTCAATCAGGGAAACAGAAGTTTAAAAAGTGAATCCTAATGCTTTCAAAGTCATCATAAGGAACAACGATGCTCATTACTCAGCATTCAGAGTGTAAAAAATGCTACCACATTTTCCTTTATTTATTTACTTATATATTCACACTTTCATCTTAGCATTCATTCAGATGTTTATTGAGCTCACAGTGCTAAACACTTCTAAGTACTAGAAAAATCAAGCAGATAAAACAGCCCGTCACTTTCCTTGCAAAACTAACAGATCAGTGGAGAAGAGAGATATTAAATAAATAATCACACACAATCAAAGATATACAACTTGTAATAACTGCTGTAAGTAAAGAGTAAATGATATAATGGGGAATTAGGATAGAGTACCTTGATTTACATTGAAAGTTCAGAAAAGGTTTCTCTAAGGAAGCAAATCCAAGCATAGCACGAAAAGATATTTAATAGTTGGACCATTGAAAAGTGGGTATTAACATTTGATATGATCTATAATTGTATGCAACTAGATGCATTTATAAATATAAACTATCATTTGCCAAGGTTCAAATGAATGGAATAGAGCATTGGTATCAAATTTGGGTTTTTTTGACCTTGAAAACTGCCACCAGCAAAAACCTGGAGCCCAAATTGCTAACTTTTTATTTTGTAAGAAAATGTCATTTAAAAAACTAACAGAAATAGTATCTGCCATTATCATCATTTCAAAAGATAATTTTAAGACCAAAAATGTATAAATAATAGAAATAAGAACACATCTTTAAAGTGGATAAATTCTTCTTTATCTTTTTCTTCATTTCATGAAGAATCAACAAACTTTGATTAGGATCTGGGAACCACTGGACTACAAAAACTGCTATCTCCTTAAGGTGTTTAAGAGCAGATTGGAATTAAGTAATGAAATGTATCCTTTTAGATATGGTGACCAAGAGGACTAAATAAGCCTGGGACACTGAACAGAAAATGTGGGGTTGGAGATAAGACTTGAATCAGAATAAGAAGCACACAAAATGTCAACTATTCTTGAAAACTCAGTACACAGGAGAACTGATAAAGTCTTAAAATGTTGCATTTCATGTTCCAGTTTTCCAAGTCTCCTGAAATGCAAGAACAAATTCATATATATATAGTCACACAGTCATTTCTATACACACACACACAGAGACATACATATACATATATACATAACTATTAAATGTTAAATTTAAACATTCTGATTGACTTTGGGTCTTCCGTAAGTCATTTTGCTCCTCTAAACTTATACCCTGACAAACAGTGCACCTGTTTTACTGGGCTAAGTGCCAAGGGAAGAAAAATCAGGGAAATTAATTTTCAAGAGCAGTCGATAAATGGCACACCTCATTAGAAAATCTATTTAAAAGGCACATCAGGAGATGTCTGCAAGACTTTCATAAGAAATTGATGCTTCTTACCATCATATTCTTGCTGGCTCTCTTCTCAGATTACTGATCTTACTTCCTGGTAATACGATTCAAATTCAAGTTACATTTAATGAGTGCTTCCTATGTGCCAAGCAGGTATGTTTTACATAGATTATCTTCTTTATTTTTTCAAAATTGTTTTGAAATATTTTGTGGAATGCCTGCAAAAAATTTACTTTATGTGCTTTGAGACCCCCCGGATATAGCCACATAATGATTTTCCCTTCTTATGGATGAAGATGCTAATAAATTATGACCCTTGTTCTTAAGAAAAACCACAAATCCCTACAATTTATTCCTGTATATTCTGACCTAGAGGAAAATCATTAACATCCACAAAGGCCTCTAAGTTTGTAGTCATTTCTTTAGCAATACTACTTGCTTGCACTTATTGCTTAGAAACAAAGTTGTTATCTGTAAATAAGACAAAGAAGTCTATAAGGAGTATCAACAAAGACCACAAATTCAGATACTGAGTCATTAAATTATAAGGCCACCTCTCTGTGTTCTGGAGGGACTTCCTGGCTGAGTCTACAGAAGCCTGGGGGCAAGGCCTCTAGCAGCCTTGGGATCTCCATTCCACTCTTGCAGGCATCCTGTTTTGGATGATACAGTCATCCTATGGTGTGGCTTCATGTGCTCTCTAATCTCTAATTGGAACTATGTTTCCCAGGATTCCCTTATATGAATGTTCCAGGTAACCATTGGGTATGAGAGAAATTTATAGGAGCTGTGGAAGACAAAATAGAATAACCATTGTTTATTCTCTGAAGGTTGGTGTAGAGCAGGCTTTGTCACCTGTCATGCAATGCACATTACGACAAACATACAGGCTGATCTTGACTGGTGACAGCAGAGGACTGCATCTCTTTGAGTTCCCAGTGGATTTCCTCCTTCAACATCCCGAAACCCTGGTGTAAGGCTCATGTGTCCCCAAGGTGGAAGGCACCAGCTTATATTGAAGCTCACCCACATCATTGTAATTAGAGGTGGTAAGAGTCAAACGAGGGTTCCATTCATCCTTAGTCTCCCCTATTCTGTTTCTATCTATCCTTTTCAGTGAAGGGGTTCAGGATATGCTACCCCAAACTGTGGCTCCATAGCATACCAAGCTGGAAGAATTAGAGAAAGAGCATGTGCAAGAATCTTCTGATCTTCATCTGAAGCACGTCATAAACCCTCCTGTGAGAGGGCACCCACTATGCCCAGATGAAAGTAATGTCCTTGTCCCCAAAAGTCCAGAGGAATCTGAATGAACAGGCCTCACTATGTCCTCCAGCTCACTACAGTTAGCTCAGACCCTTTTTGGTCCTGTCACATTTTTTTACCACTTTTCATCAAAGCAGCCACTAAAATGCTCAAGTCTAACTGCCTCCTAAGGTCTTCATTTCCTTATGAAGGGCTCCTATGTCACATAAAACTTATATTAAATAAATATGAATGCCTTTCTCTTGTTAATTTGTCTTTTGCTAGAGGGGCCCTAGCCAAGAATTTAGAAAGAGAAAAGAAAAAGTTATGTTTCTCTTCTACCCTGTCTTCAACTCTGTTGACTTCTGACCCTGTAACAGATAAATTACAACAGCCTCATCTAGACTGCTTAATCAGCTTCCAAGAATGTGCAAGTTACATAAAATAAATTCCCTATTTTACATTACTTATAGTGACTCTGATCAAAGAAGACAATAGTATTATTGGAATAGTGTTTTGACATTGCATTTAGTAAGAAATGATGGAGAAGGCAATGGCACCCCACTCCAGTACTCTTGCCTGGAAAATCCCATGGACGGAGGAGCCTGGTAGGCTGCAGTCCATGGGGTCGTGAAGAGTCAGACACAACTGAGTGACTTCACTTTCACTTTCACTTTAGTAAGAAATGAAGGGCAGGTGAAATCTCTTATCTAGTATCTGATTTTGGTGTCCTAAAATTTGTCCCATTTGAAAAGATGAAGCAAAGTCACAAATTTTTCAGACCAGGAATCCAGGTGTCATCCCTAGTTTACAGACAAGAAAATATAACCCCCTAGTAATGCTGACTTGTAGGCTATAGAGATATAAGTGAACCCAGTCTTTTGAATTAAGCACATATTAAAAGCCACTTCTTCTAGTGCTTCACAAGTAGATTATATACAGATCAACCAAATCACATTCAGAAAATAGGGAATTGAGAAGATCACCCAGATGAGAATCATTCTTCCCAATCCAGTACTTGCTTATGAAAACAGATTTTCATTTCTCTGTAAACATTTTTTAATATATTGGAATTGCTTATCTACTTTTCTCAAGTGCCAGAGCCCAAGGACAGTAAACCTGCCTGGCCTTCAGAACTATTTCTGATATGCTTTCTTCTACCACCAACCTTGTTTTTAAACATTAACAATACATATTTCAAAGACTATTATGCAGTACAGAAGCCTCATCATAGTAATAATATTTATCCCTAGTAAATGTTTGAAAGGCACCAATTAAAAATAGCACTAGAAACATAAGAGAATCATTTACATTTTGAAACTCTCAAGGAAGTGAATGTTTTTTTCTGTAAAAATGTTGTTGTTGTAAAAACAACATTAAAAAGGGAGGTTGAAAACTTAATAAATGGAGAAAAGAAATCAGAATTTTAATATAAGTGTATGTTTACTATCCAACCAGTGGTTAATACGAGTTAGAAGTTTTATGCTGTAATTATACAATGTCCTTGAACTTATACTCTTTTGGTTCTAGAAATTAATTATTCAAATTTTAATTAGCAAAAAGTATTTGAATTTCTTATTTGAAGAATTATATATATATCTCTCACTGAGAATTTTAGTTTTGAGATTTTTAAGATTTCAAATCCATTAGAGAATATTTTCCTAGATATGGCCCCATGATACCAGCCATTCCAATATACCATCTTTCTCTGCACCTGTCTCTCTTTGTCAAGTAAGAGAATTGAACGCCACTTCTTTAGATTTAAACATTTATCCTAAGATACATAACTTGGCAATATAACTTTCTGACAATATAATATATGGTAGCCAACCACCACATTGGTCCCCATGATTTTTGCCTGTGGGCACTCATACCACTGTGCATTCTCTTCCAAAATTGAGTAGGGATGAACTGTGTGACCAAAAGGATTTTACAGAAATGGCAGTGTGTGATTTGCAAGTGTAGGTTATAAAGGGCATTGTGACTTCTGTCTTGCTCTTTCTTGGATCACTCAGTCTAGAGACACCAGGTGCCTTGTTCTGAGGACAAACCGGCATTAACTTGACAGCCGAGTGAGTGAGGCATCTTGCCAATGACTCCGCAACCCCAGAAAAATGTTCAGATGTCTGCGACCCCAGTCAGTGTTTTCATGGCAACCTCAAGATATACCCTATACCAGAACCACTCACCTACTGCTAAGTCACTTCAGTCATGTCCGACTCTGTGTGACCCCATGGACGGCAGCCCACCAGGCTCCCCCGTCCCTGGGATTCTCCAGGCAAGAACACTGGAGTGGGTTGCCATTTCCTTCTCCAATGCATGAAAGTGAAAAGTGAAAGTGAAGTCGCTCAGTTGTGTCTGACTCTTAGCGACCCCATGGACTGGAGCCTACCAGGATCCTCTGTCCATGGGATTTTCCAGGCAAAAGTACTGGGGTGGGGTGCCATTGCCTTCCCCGACCACCCACCTAAGCCATCCCCAAATTCCTGAGCCACAGACACTGTGTAAAGTGATAGTTATTTATTATTCTTTAAACCTCTTACTTTTAAGGTAATTTACTATGCAGCCATAGATGACTATTACAAAATATGACAAGTATCATTTCATCTTATAAACATATTTAATTTTCTTATTCTAATTTTGTTAAATTTGTAGCCCACTAGGCTCCTCTGTCCATGGGTTCTCCAGGCAAGAATACTAGAGTGGGTTGCCATTTCCTTCTCCAGGGTATTTTCCCAACTCAGGGATCGAACCCAGGTCTCCTGCATTGCAGGCAGATTCTTTACCATCTGAGCTATAGGGAAGTCCCAAAATTTGAAGAAGAAGAAAATGGCAACCCACTCCAGTATTCTTGCCTAGAAAATTCCACGGACAGAGGAGCCTGGTGGGCTATAGTCCATGGGGTGGCAAAGAGTACTATAAGACTGAGCGACTAACACACACATAATTTTGTCAAATTAAAACTACTTAAAAATTAAATTACTTATTAATTTTTTAAGTTGCTCAGAAGCTGGATGAAATAAAATTTTTATTTGTTTTATTTGCTTTTCAATTTTATTGAAAATTTGTTTCTTCATAATTACAGAATTATTTCAAAATCAAAATATCAGCATTATTCATTCCTTTAAGCAATATACAGTAAAACATATGCTACGTGACAGACACTCATGTACAGAGATGAATAAGAGTTTCTTCCCTTAATAAGTTTAAGTTTCTGAATGAGATGGACAAGTAAACAGATACTAATAATACAATGTTATAGCTGCTGATAATACTGGTGCCCATAAGGGACTAAGAAAAGGAAAGCACAGTATGGTGAGTTTTTACTAGGAAAGCTGGAAACATTTAGCAAAAAAGGGATGAATCCATCCTTCAAGAAAAGAGAAATGAATCTCTTACTAGTGATATTAAAATGTATACAGCATTTTGTGATAAACCAAGTTCTGTTCTAAACATTCCACAAATGAATTCATTTATATGATTTCCTTAATAATCTTATTGCATGGGTACTAATATTATCCCCACTGTTTAAACGATGAAACGGAAGCAAAGAAATTCCAAGCAACTTTTCTCACAACAGCTAGAAAGTTCCAAGATCTCGGTTTATTAATAATAGTGAGGAAATCCAGTACCAGAGTAAACATTCTTAGCCTCTTTCATACACTTTCTGCTATACTGGATCACGGAATGGGGAAAGGACAGCATGAGCAGAGGCGGGGAGGAGTGAGAGCATATGTGCTCCCAGGGAAAGACAACAGGTGAGAGCAGTGGGAGGTGGCATGGGCACATGAGCGGAATCACAAGATGGAAATAAGGGGCCAAGCCAAGGACTTGAATTTCATGCCAGGGAAGCTGTACTTGGCAAAAATACGTGATGAAATTTATGTTTTATGAAGATACCTTAAGGGCAATGTTAAAAGGGAGAGACTGGATGAGGCAGGCAAGAAGAAAGTGCACTAGCACCCTTGAACGACAATCAAGGTCTCAAGTGTCGTAATGGAGACCGTGGTCATAAGAGGAGGAAGCAAATTTATGAGGGGTACGAAGGTTGGCTGGCATACAGTATGGTAATTGATCAGGTGCCCAGAAGATTTAAAAGATGACTTGCAGGTTTCTTTTTGCAGGGAATGGAGAGATGGTTAGATCATTAATAAATATAGAGAAATGGAGGAAGAGTCTTCACAAAGAAGATGTACTTAATAAGCACTTCCTGAAAGAAGAAATGAAGTAGTAGGAATACAGAGGTTATTTTTTGCCAATCAAATGAATACCAGTAACAGAGGCATTATCCATAGTTTCTCATTACAGTAGTCCAAGGAAGCTCTACTGTGGACTGTAAGTGTGTCTCGCATTCAAATAATCTAACCTGAAAGTCTAATTATATGTAGCTGCTCATTTTATCAAATAATTAAGGACAAACTCAACAGTAATTTCTTTAGTACACTTATTAAAATAGTAACTTTACAAATATTAGATTTACATGCAATTCTAAAATACATCTACTGTAAAAACTGAAGAACTATATTTTATGACCATCAGATCAGATCAGATCAGTTGCTCAGTCGTTTTATGACCATATTTGGTTCTAAAATTTGAATGAATGAAATTCTTATAAAGAATGGATGAAATATCACAGTCAGTTAGGCTCAAGGGAAATGAAATCTCCTAGAGGAATGTAACCAACTGATTTTCACTTAAAATTCTAGGTCATATTTTATATTATTCACATTTTTTAACAGTATATTCTTTTAAGAGGCTGCCTTACACACAGTATCGAAACAACTGCCTATTTGAAGCAGATGCTCATGGCTCTATAGAAACAGCCCTTTTGCTCTGGTTGACCTCATGGGACTTGTCTCTCTGTTGTATGATGCTCATGCTCACTTTAGCCCAGCTACAATGCTACAGGGGCAGTCACCTCAGTCACACCTCCATGTCAATAAACCCAAGCATACATTTTTATGACTTCCCCTTACTCCTACTAGCATCTCTCTTAACTTAGTCATTTCTTGACACATATAGTAGATACTTGATGATAATAACTGTTGAATAAGCAAAATACCATAATGAGAAATAGAGGATCTCTTACTGTATAGAATGCAACATAACAGTTTCTGTGCTCTACTGATTCCACTCCTACTAAAGAAAGAACAGGTGGGTTGGGGGTGCTCAGTGCAAATATGAATGAGCACATTAAGAGGTTGATGAAATGTTTTTGCTTATGGTACAAAGGCATAAGCATAAACTTATTCATCTATTTATTTAATACAGAGCACCTGACTGATTCCTTTCCTCAAGGAACTCAGTCAATAGAGCATGGCAGATGTGGAAATAAACAAATATAATTTAAAAAATACAAAAGACCTTGAACAAAGAGATGAACAACATACCCAGACATTGAATAGGCCACAGTGAAAATATAAATTTCATTACTTGTGATATCCCTGTGTGCATTATGTGCTAAGTCACTTAAATCGTGTCTGACTCTATGCAATCCTATGACTATAGCAAGCCAGGTGCCTCTGTCCATGGGATTCTCCAGGTGAGAATACTAGAGTAGGTTGCCATGCACTCCTCCAGAGGATCTTCCCAACCCAAGGATTGAACTCATGTCTCCTACATTGGCAGGTGGGTTCTTTACTATTAGCACCACCTGGGAAGCTCTGTGCTATACCTATTTCACTTCCAATTATAAAAAGACATGGCTGGTCATAGTATCTCATTACAAATAATTAGAAAACTCAAAATAGGGTGTTTTAGTGGGAGGACCAACGGCTTCTCAGGTGGCTCATTGGTAAAGAATTCACCTGCCAATGCAGAAGACATAGGAGATGTGGGTGCAATCCCTGGTTGGGAAGATCCCCTGGAAGAGGGCATGGCAACCCACTCCAGTATTTTTGCTTGTCCATGGGGGTCACAATGAGTCTAACATGACTGAGTGACTGGGTATTCATGCAGTGGGAGGAGCAAAGAGAATATCTGGGAAGGAAGCTTGGAACCAGATAGTGAGGGTTCCATTTACACAATTTTCCATTTATCCAAAAGTGCTTTATGTGGTTTGGTTTAGTTTTATGTTACCCCTTACACTTTACTCCTTTATAAAGGAGTACTAACCAAGTATAAGATCTACAAATTATCCTTTATTATTGGTTGATAAAATCCCTATTCCCAAACCAAATATCCACCACCACCATGCTTTGGGATCATTAACCTCATGGGACTATAGCATTCAGCTTTTGATCAGCTCTTCAAATAAGGCTGCATTTGAAATCTATAAGGAAAACAGACAAAGAGAAGAAGGAAAGGTGAAGATGGGAACTAGCCCTCAGTGGCCGTCAAGCATGTTTGTAGTAGGATGCTTTATTTGTGGGGCAAAGAGAAACAAAGCTAGAGCTGGAGAAACACCGCTTCTTTTCATGTAAGAGCCAAACTTCATGGACCTTACCTGATAAGTTTTTGTAATCCACTAAGTCAAACATAACAACGGCCACAGCTGACCATGTGATGATGAGAGCGATGACCAGAAGCCAGGCTGCTGGGGAGCTGAACGTCGTCACCAAGTCCTCTGTGACTGTCCTCTTCAGCACTTTTCCAGGGGACTTGGGCACAGATCCATTCTTGCTGTCTATCACAGTTGTGGTGGTAGATGCATTTCCTAATCAAACATTTGAGAAAGGAGAATCACAGTTTAGAATTTCACATCAAATATTGATGACAAAAAAACCCTCACAAAACACAGACTTATATAAGTACATATAGCTCTTTTACCACACTTTCTATGGCAGAGTACACCTCCTTAGTGGTAGGGCCAAATTCCCTGTCCATTACCACATTTTTACTTCCTCAGCATTTACCCTGCACTCTGATACCCATCGAGCCTCATAATCGGCATTCCTAGTCTCCTAAGTTCCATAAATACTGCCATCCAGGCCACAAACCTTGGCATCACCTTCAATCATTTTTACATCTCCCTTTCCACCCCCTTTATCCACTACCATCAAGGGCAATGGCTTTTTTGGTCAAGTTGCTTTTTAATACCTTTTTCATTATTTAGGTTCATACGTCAGGTCTAAATGCAAGCAAAATATCTCCTCTGGGACAGAAATAAAATCAGGGATAAAATAGTTCAAATGGATGAAATTCCTTTTGGATATCCTGGTTTAACAGCATAATTGACCCTCTATTGATGTCATTCATTTTTATTTGTGAAAGAGGCACAGAAAAATCTAAGAGATCAATGTTGGAAAAATCTTACTATATCCAAAAACTTTTTTATACTTGCTTTTAAAAGTCTACACATTTATGACTGAAAATTCAAAACTATAAAAAATAGCAAAATACATAAATAGATAATTATTTAGACTCTTTATTAAGTAATAGTTGATTTATTTGTGTTCTCAGCACTTCAAAACAACTGTTGACATATTGTTCTAATTACACCTACTTGTTGGCATATGCAAATAAATACATAAATGTGATTTTATTTATTTCTTACAAGTCATCATCATACTCTGTTATTTTTTTTACTAGGTGATATATAATAAACATGTTTTCTTGCTGTATGTATTCCATAAAACACCACTTAAGTGGCTACATGGCATGTCATTCCATGGCTATGGATAATTTAGTCAAACAGCACTCTACCCTGGAACAGGGCAGAAGTTTTCTCAGCATTTATTAATGATTTTTCTATTAGGAGAATTTTCTAAACATAGAATTTCTGGGCAAATAAAATAATTACTTTTATATCTTTTGAGAATATATGCATATATTTGAAAGTCTATTTTAAGAAAATTTTATATGTAGTCAGTCTTTTTCCTTATCCTTGACAACTCTGGGTATTACCAGTGTTCAAAATATGTGTTATCACATAGTAGGATAATTCAACTTCATTGGCAATTCTTTGATTATTAGCGATAGGCTTTTTATATATTTATTCTTCATTTATATTTCTTATCTTGTGAAGTTTTTTGTTCATTTTTATAAAAAGCTCTTTTTGGTGGTTTATTAAATTGTGTTCATATGTACATATATATAATGTATATGTAAGTATTTTATTTAATACATATGTATATGTACATATATAGATTTCCCTGGTGACTCAGTAGTAAATAATTCAATGCAGGAGTCATGGGTTTAAGCCATGGGTCAGGAAGACCCCCTGGAGGAGAGCATGGCAACTCCCTCTAGTATTCTTGCCTGGACAATCTGATGGACAGAGGAGCCTGACTGGCTTTAGTCCAGATCAGATCAGATGAGATCAGTCACTCAGTCATGTCCAACTCTGCGACCCCATGAATCGCAGCACGCCAGGCCTCCCTGTCCATCACCAACTCCTGGAGTTCACTGAGACTCACATCCATCCAGTCAGTGACGCCATCCAGCCATCTCATCCTCTGTCTTCCCCTTCTCCTCTTGCCCCCAATCCCTCCCAGCATCAGAGACTTCTCCAATGAGTCAACTCTTTGCATGAGGTGGCCAAAGTACTGGAGTTTCAGCTTTAGCATCATTCCTTCCAAAGAACACCGAGGGCAGATCTCCTTCAGAATGGACTGGTTGGATCTCCTTGCAGTCCAAGGGACTCTTAAGAGTCTTCTCCAACACCACAGTTCAAAAGCATCAATTCTTCGGCACTCAGCCTTCTTCACAGTCCAGCTCTCACATCCATACATGACCATAGGAAAAACCATAGCCTTGACTAGATGGACCTTTGTTGGTAAAGTAATGTCTCTGCTTTTGAATACGCTATCTAGGTTGGTCATAACTTTCCTTCCAAGGAGTAAGTGTCTTTTAATTTCATGGCTGCAGTCACCATCTGCAGTCATTTTGGAGCCCAGAAAAATAAAGTCTGACTCTGTTTCCACTGTTTCCCCATCTATTTCCCATGAAGTGATGGGACTGGATGCCATGATCTTCGTTTTCTGAATGTTGAGCCTTAAGCCAACTTTTTCACTCTCCACTTTCACTTTCATCAAGAGGCTTTTGAGTTCCTCTTCACTTTCTGCCATAAGGGTGGTGTCATCTGCATATCTGAGGTTATTGATATTTCTCCCAGCAATCTTGATTCCACCTTGTGTTTCTTCCAGTCCAGCGTTTCTCATGATGTACTCTGCATATAAGTTAAATGACCAGGGTGACAATACTCAGCCTTGACGTACTCCTTTTCCTATTTGGAACCAGTCTGTTGTTCCATGTTCAGTTCTAACTGTTGCTTCCTGACGGGCATACAAATTTGTCAAGAGGCAGATCAGGTGGTCTGGTATTCCCATCTCTTTCAGAATTTTCCACAGTTTATTGTGAGCCACACAGTCAAAGGCTTTGGCATAGTCAATAAAGCAGAAATAGATGTTTTTCTGGAACTCTCTTGCTTTTTCCATGATCCAGCAGATATTGGCAATTTGATCTCTGGTTCCTCTGCCTTTTCTAAATCCAGCTTGAACATCAGGAAGTTCACGGTTCACATATTGCTGAAGCCTGGCTTAGAGAATTTTGAGCATTACTTTACTAGCGTGTGAGATGAGTGCAATTGTGCGGTAGTTTGAGCATTCTTTGGTATTGCCTTTCTTCGGGATTGGAATGAAAACTGACCTTTTCCAGTCCTGTGGCCACTGCTGAGTTTTCCAAATTTGCTGGCATATTGAGTGCAGCACTTTCACAGGGGTCGCAAAAGAGTGGGACACAATTTTGTGATTAAAGCAACAACAAATGTACATATACATATATGCATGTGTATGCATGCATGTATACACGCATGTTTATAAATAAATACACACTTATAGGAGAGTACTGCTTTAACCTTATGTTGCAATTTTTCCCTTCAAATGTTTACCTTTTCTTTTTAATGATACTTTTATGTGTAAACATTTAAAAATTTTGTAACTCATGTTTCTCCTGTAAAGTTGCTGCCTTTGCATGCCCAGAAAGTTGCCCCTCAGTGGAGAGCAGGCATATATGATTATATTGATAATCTTTACTCATAGAAAGTTATCTCAAGAGGAAACTTAGAGATAATTTGAAATAAATACATCTTGTTTTATTTTAAAACAGTTGAAGACCAACCAGAAATTATACAGATGTGAAGTAAATGCCTAAGTGCTAAGGAGAAAATATACTAATAATCCAAATATTTTTGCCAACATCACAACTTAACAACACATTTCATGTACTTTAAATATGATCTACATTTTCTGCAATTAAGGAATTACACATCAGGAAAATGAAAATTTTGAAAAATATACTAATAATCCAAATATTTTTGCCAACATCACAACTTAATAACACATTTCATGTACTTTAAATATGATCTACATTTTCTGCAATTAAAGAATTACACATCAGGAAAATGAAAATTTTGATTAATAATATTTTAATATACATAAGAAAATATTTTCAATTTTATCTCTGATTTATATTCCCAATTTCTTTTTTAAAAAAGCAAATTTTAAAACTTCGACATTAAACTTTTTAAAAAGTTTTCTTTCCCATTCCTAATCAGAAACTTTTTTGACATTTTTCACAAAATAAATTTCACCTAAATGGAATTACTCTTAGAATAATCTTCATTATTATCATCATTACATTGACCACCATTTCCACAGCTAGGATTATAACTACTACTGTCATTAAAAGGAAGGCCTAGAAGCACAAGATTAACCTTGAAAGCAAAGATTAAGGGTCTAACTCCTAAATAAATGCAGACATTTATTTCCACTTCATAAGCGTATACATTAGGCTAAGACATTTTCAACAAACCAGAAAAAAGAATGTTATAATTCCCTGTCTTTTCTAGTCAATATATTTTTTGTAATATAGGAAAAGAGGAACACATACTTTAATTGATTCATATTAATGGATGCTGTTTACCCCATTAAAAAAATTAAGAGACATGATCAATAAAAATAGTTACTTTTGTTATGGTACAAAAATTATCAGTGTAACTGAATTCTTTAAAAGTACAAAAATAAAGTTTGAACTCTCAAACAGATGTGTACACCAGATACTTATAGTATAAATCCAGTTCATAAGACAATTGACAGAAGAAATGAAAATAAAGCATGCAAAATTAAGTATTCTTGTTAATAAAGTTTTACCCTTTTGTTTCTTTACCAATAAAATGGTAATTATGTCCCCTATATATTAAAAAAAATAAAATAAATGACAAAATATCTAGACTGACTAGGGGAAAGAAAATCAAACACTTTCAAGTGTACACATATATTAGTAGGTATTAATAACAAACACCTGGAGAAAGAAAGGGCAATCCAGGATTCTTGCCTGGGAAATCCCATAGACATAGGAGCCTGGTGGGCTACAGTCCATGGTGCCACAAATAGTCAAACATGATTTAGCGACTAAATAACAATAAACGGACTTAACTAGTGCAACAATTTTGAGATGACAGTGGTAAATCTATGCATATATCTTTAAGAGTAAAAAGCTGATGAGAAACATCAGTGGTAAAAACATTTAATTAAAATTTTAAAACAACTTTAGGTATAAATTAACAGTAGTAACAATGAATTTCTTTCTCTGAAAAACTATGTGAATATATATCTCAAGTCAAGAACTCAATTTAGTTGAAATGATATCAAGATGGAAAAATAACTTTAAAAAACAGATTTCACAGACTGTACTTGAGATGGTGTTCAAAGAAGAAAAAATTAGAAAGAGCTCATATCATATCCTCTCATTGATTTTGGTGCCAAATTCCCATCACTTTTACATGGCAGTTCTGAAAAGGGATGAATGAGAGAAGTGCTTTGAAATGCGATTTAAGACTCAAGTGGGGCTACAAGTGAATCAAATCTTTGGAATAATGATTTTCAGGAGAATAAGTGAATTGTGAGTGTTTAGAAGAGGCCCACCTGAAAGCTGATATGTTGCTAATCTCCCGATTTTTAACCTCAGAAGGCTTTCTACTACAACTGTATAGAGAACATGGGAAGAATTGCTTTTGCTCTTCAGAGTCACTTCAGTGAACTGTGTATTAGGGAGTATTTCTGCAGACAATGTAGTACACAGCTGCTTGATATCTTGAAACTGAATGAATAAACTTACTGAAATTTGATACAAAATTAGTTGAACCCTGGTCACATTTTTAAAAGACAGAAAATTTTAATATAGTAAGAATTTATGTATTTTCTCCTTTTTTATCAGAAAAAAATGAGAAACTATAAATTCAGGAAGTAAAAATGAGAAACTATAAATTCAGGAAGTAATAATGCAAGTTTAGAGTTAAAATATGACTTTTAATTGCTTAAAGAACTGCTTTTAATGTATATCCTAAATTTTATTTCACCTTACAGTCCTGCCTAAACAATTATGGTATGATATTTTAAATAAATACAAAATAAAGTTAACACTAAGCAATTTTTAAAATCTTTTTTATGTCTTTCATCTTCACATCTTCAAAAATTCTACTTAAGAATTAAGATTAAAAAGTGATGAAAACATATTCTGAGTATCCAACAACAAAACCATAAGCAATTTGAAAGTAATCTGAAGGTTATTTTGTTTAAGGAAAATTATGTGTTGCCTTTGTTATGGAAACACACTAGCTTGTACCTTTCAATTTCCATTCACATTTATTTACAGACGCCACATACATGCACAGCCAAGAGGAATAAAATTGAGGGGAAATAAATTGCCTTCTCTGACAGCTGGTCAAGATAAATGCAAAGAACAGAGTGTGTAATCTGAGATTATTTAATGTTTGAGAAGCACTTTGAAGATGACAAGAGCTAGTTATTGATATGGCAGAAAAAAATGAGAGGTAAATATTACTGAGTAATTTGACACGGGTGATGCTTCTTGAAAGTTGATGTCTCACAATTGAAGCAGAGCAGTGAGGGTATATAACAGTATTGTCCATGACTACTTTTTCATTCCATTCCTTTTGATTTCATACAAATTACTTTGATTGCCAGATAGCCAGAATCAGCTTCAAAAGAAGTGGGGCTCTGGCTGGAGGGCCAAGAGACTCTGCTCTATAAAATAAAATTAGAGGCTGTCTATGTAGTGGTTCCAAAGATCAGCTTCACAGACAGGTTATGCATTGACAAATAAATCACAAGCCTTCTGAAAGAACTCACTTAACCTCCTCATACCTTGTTAATCAGATGAGGAAACCGCCATGCACACTCAACCATTATTACTCCTCTGGGACAATAGCAATGCTCTCTCTTCCAGGATGCTCAAGAAAGATGCCTATACTCTGCTGCTGCTGCTGCTGCTGCTAAGTCACTTCAGTCGTGTCCGACTCTGCGTGACCCCATAGACGTCAGCCCACCAGGCTCATCCTGCCCCTGGGATTCTCCAGGCAAGAAAACTGGAGTGGGTTGCCATTTCCTTCTCCAATGCATGAAAGCGAAAAAGTGAAAGTGAAGTCGCTCAGTCATGTCCGACTCTTAGCGACCCCATGGACTGCAGCCCACCAGGCTCCTCCATCCATGGGATTTTCCAGGCAAGAGTACTGGAGTGGGGTGCCATTGCCTATACTCTAGAATGGTATAAATAAAATATTGCATATCCATTTCATGAAAGCATTAATTATGAATTCACATTTTATTGTGAGATGCAGTTTATGGAAAATTCTAACACTAAATTTTTTCTTCAAAAATTAGAGAGCAAAGAAGAGAGGGGGAGTATATATTATCCAAGGAAAAAAATGTTATTTCAAAATTATATTAAGAATGTAATTCCCAGTTACAAGAATGACCTTTACTACATTTTTAAGTGTTCCAGAAAACATGCACATAAGTAACAATTTTGGAGAAATTCTATTGAAAAGATCCTTAAGCATATACAGTTGAAAAGTGAAGATTTATACATTTTTTAACTTGTATATTTTATTAATCCTATTGTTTGAAGAATATCTATATGTATAGATCCTATATTTATAACAAACATGGTTATCAAAGGGGAAATGTGGCAGGGAGTGAAAATCAGAAGCTTGGGATGAACACACATACTATATATATAAAATGGATAACCAATAAGAGCCTATTATATAGCACTTGGAAGAAAAGTTATGACCAACCTAGATAGCATATTCAAAAGCAGAGACGTTACTTGGCCAACAAAGTTTCGTCTAGTCAAGGCTATGGTTTTTCCTGTGGTCATGTATGGATGATGTATGGATGTGAGAGTTGGACTGTGAAGAAGGCTGAACACTGAAGAATTGATGCTTTTGAAATGTGGTGTTGGAGAAGACCCTTGAGAGTCCCTTGGACTGCAAGGAGATCCAACCAGTCCATTTTGAAGGAGATCAGCCCTGGGATTTCTTTGGAAGGAATGATGCTGAAGCTGAAACTCCAGTACTTGGGCCACCTCATGGGAAGAGTTGACTCATTGGAAAAGACTCTGATGCTGAGAGGGATTAGGGGCAAGAAGAGAAGGGGATGACAGAGAATGAGATAGCTGGATGACATCACCGACTTGATGGACATGAGTTTGGGTGAACTCCGAGAGTTGGTGATGGACAGGGAGGCCTGGGGTGGTGCGATTCATGGGGTTGCAAAGAGTCGGACACGACTGAGCAACTGAACTGAACTGAAAACTGATATAGCACTGGATACTTCGCTCAATATTTTGTGATGACCTATATGAGAAAATAATCTAAAAAAGAAATAATATATGGATATGTATAACTGAATCACTTTTCTGTACACCTGAAATTAACATAACATTGTATTAATAAATCAACTATACTACAATAAAAAATGTCTATGTATCATATGCAGAGATCTGTAACAACTAAATCATGCTTCTTCTTGTATATATAAACTGTATATATAAACTTCTTGTATATATAAATGAAAATGGATTCTGAGGGGAAGATAAATCATGACAATTCACGAAAACAATCTTTATCAAAATAATCCTAGATATTCTAATTGGTATACATATGTGTGTAATATCAGTAAACCATGAGTAGTAATTTAACATAATGTTTAGAAGAATTTTAGATTCTAAGCACTTTAAAAGAAATTATATATTCTTTCAGGGTAAAGACTGCTTTTGTCTTAAACCAGAAACTGACCCCTTGCCAATTTCAATGAAAGTCCTAAATTGCCATCTTTTCCCCCAGATCTGGGGCATGTGATTATTATAATATTTCAGAGGATGCTTTGGCTACCTAAGCTACCTGGGAGATGGAAAGATACACACCTCTATTTTATATCATCTAGCACTCCTTCCTACCAAACCACTGCCTCTACTCTTCCCGCAAGTGAATTTCTTTTTCCAGGGCTGAGATTAGAAAACGAATCCTCCCTCAGCCATAGCAATGGGCCTTTAAGACAAGCCTGGCCATCAGAGTATTTCATCTTGCCCAGGACTGTGAAGGGATGAGGCAATCAGAAACCTCCTCATTTTTCATGAAACTGTTGGAGAACACTCTTTCTGCTGGGCTTGCCAAGCTGGTAGGATCTGCCAGTGGCTCTCTAGCCCACCAGTAAAGAACCTGCTGCTAGATGGAACCAGGCAGAGTCCAGACACCACCATGTGGGTTCATGGTGCCAGCTGTGTTTAGAGCCAGGTTGATCGCTGGACTTTCCAGTTATATGAGAATATATAAACTCTTTTAATTTGGTTGAGTCCACATTACCAGCCATCAGGAATTCTGATTGATGGTTTTGCTTCTGCTAGGAATGTTAATAATTATTTTCCTTCATTTGTTTGTGTCATAAGGAGTGATGATCAGTCAGAATGATCTAAATATCTAGCTTTTCTTTTTTTTTTCTTAAATCATATCTGAAAGAAAACCTCAAATCTCACTCGTATAGTTTAAGTGGTTGTGCTATTATGGTCCTAAATGAAATGAAGTGTTCTGGTCAAGGTCAAATTTTAATATTAAAGTGCTCCTTCCAGGAGGAACTCCCTTGTGTTCTGGGTGAGAGGCAGGCTCTCCCTCCGTGGGCAGTGACCTCTCGCTGAGAAGTGCTAGCTCCCCTCCCAGGACTCTTTACTGCAAGGTAATAGATGTCTCTTCTTGCATTGGCACCAGTAAGCATACTTTTCCCCCTACCTTTTGAACTTTTCTTTTTCGACCCAGCAGTTCCTCTCCATTCAGAAAACTTATTTTCCGACAAACAGAAAATTGAATTTAAAGGTGAAAAGCAATGATAAGTGCATAACTAGAATTCACTTTATGAAAATGTACTGAACTTAAAATACATTGTATTACCAATCTAAAGTGGATAAGGTTTTCTGATGAACTCCTTTTTTATTTCTTTTTTTTTTTTTTTAAATAGAAACAACTCTTTTTCTTCTAATTTATTTTAATTGCAGGCTAGTTACTTTATAATATTGAGGCAGTTTTTGCCATAAATCGACATGCATTGGCTCTGGATGCACATGTGTCCCCCCTATTCTGAACCTCCCTCCCACCCTCCTTCCCACCCTATCCCTCTGGGTTGTCTGAGAGCACCGGCTTTGAGTGCCCTGCTTCATGCATCCAGCTTGCACTGGTCATTTATTTCACATATGGTAATATACATGTTTCACTGCTAAACTCTCAAATCATCCCACCCTTGCTGTCTTGCATATAGGGTCTTTGTTACTGTCTTTCTAAATTCCATATTATGAGTTAGTATACTGTATTGGTGTTTCTCTTTCTGACTTACTTCACCCTGTCTAATACGCTCTAGTTTCATCCACCTCATTAGAACTGATTCAATTTCATTCTTTTTAATAACTGACTAATATTCCATTGTGTATATGTACCACAGCTTTCTTATCCATTCGTCTGCTGATGGACATCTAGATTGCTCCCATGTCCTAGTTATTGTGAACAGTGCTGCAATGAACTTTGGGGTACACGTGTCTCTTTCAATTCTGGTGAAATTCCACTCTTAAAAGCCAAATTCTCTTTCAAGAATTGCCTCAGGCCTCAACTCCATAATGATATTCCCTTGATCTTATTAAGTGAACACTACTGTTCTTATTTACGATTCTATAACATTTTTTATTAAGTGGATTAATTTCACATGGATGAAATTATCCCAACTCTTCTATAGTTTTTGTTTTGTTTTCAACAAAGTTCCAGGTTGGAAGCACGTCATTTACCCTTTGATAGACCTTAGCACAACACTTATTTTACACAGTGTGGCCCCAATAAGTACTTATTTAATGTGAAAAAATTCATGTTTTGCTAAAGAAAATCAACTAAAGAAACTGTCATGATAAATAGCATCTATTTCTACAGATAGAAGGATCTGCAGGATGCAGTGAACTTGTAAGAAATAAAAAAACTTAAAGTGGTCCATTTTCAAGGGTTTTTGGCTTTGAGTGGAAAAATTACCACCAGCCAAACTTGCCTAACAGCTTACTTAGGTATGCAGTGTTTGTAAGTATTACAAAACTGGGAAGTCTGGGCAAACAAAGGGAGGGTGGGACGCCTAGGATTTTCACATGGACTCATTCTATTGGTGAGTTTAAAACAGAAGAACAGGAATAGGGTTTCATGCAGACTCATTCTATTGATGAATGCAAAACCTAAGAATGGGGTAGGTGCACAGGAAAGGAGGAAACAAAATGTCAGGGAGGGGCCCGCCCAGAAGGAGGGAGGGAATAAACCCAGGCAACATCCGGGAAGACTGTTCACCCCACAGTACTCAGCCAATGAGGAACTGGGGGAGGCAATTGCACACGAGGAGACAAAACTGCTTGTTGTAATGACACTGGCTGTGCCTGCTCACCAGACACCGGATCTTGCAAGACCATCACTGAAGCCTTGCTTCCTGCTGCACCTGGTGTCTTCAAGTCCATTCTTTGGGTTTGGGCCAGTGCCTTTTATTTCTGACAATTTCAATCCAGAAATAAATATAAACCAAAATATATTTTTATGACATGAGACAATGTTGAATTAAGATATATGTTTACTGATAGGAGTTAAAGCACATCTATTCATAAATTTTGCCATATGCAGGAACATAGGTGGACTTGAAGAGTATTATTCTAAGTGAAATAATTCACACAGAGAAAGATAAATACTATATGATGTCATTTATACATAAAATCTAAAAATACAATAAACTAGTGAATATAACATAAAAGAAGATTTAGAGATACAGAGAACAAACTAGTGGTTACTAGTGGGGAGAGGGGAGAGGAAACGAAGGGGCGGGAAGCACAGACTACTGGGTATAAGACAGGCTCCAAATTGTTTTGTGCAAAGCAAGGAAAATAGCCAATATTTTGTGAGGACTGTAAATGGAAAGTAAAATTGTATAGAATAAAAAAAAATTAATGTTAAAAAATTGTTCAGGGTGCATTTCAAAAGAAGTGGAAAGTTTAGTTGTTCAAAATAATTAATTAAGGCTTCCACAGAGGAAATAGGAGTGGGGCAGAGAAAAAGATGTTCAATCTCCTTGACGAAAAAAGCTTTTATTTACTACATAATGCCAATAATTACGAAGAGACACTCTTTTCCAATGAGGCAATTAAAACATTATTAAGGTTGTTAAATCTCCAAAGGGTACAACACCTGGGAGAGGTTTCTACAAGCAGATTAGGCAGAATAAGTGTGCAGCTGACTAAAAGTGCCGAGGATCAAGTTACAAATATGTGCACTTTCCTAGTCAGCTAGGGATCATCACAAAATACCACAGGCTGGGTGCCTTAAACAACAGGAATTGATTTTCTCACAGTTTTGGAGGCTGGAAGTCTTAGATCAGGGTGCCAGCATGGTTAGTTTCTGGGGAGGACTCTCTTGCTGGCTTGCAGATTTCGGCCTTCTCACTGGGCGCTCACATGGCAGGGAGAGCTCAGCAAGCTCTATACTGTCTCCCTGTATAAGGGAACTAATTTCATTATAAGAGTTCTACCTCTATGACTTAACCTAAACCTAATTTCCTGTGGTCATGTATGGATGTGAGAGCTGGACTGTGAAGAAAGCTGAGCGCCGAAGAATAGATGCTTTTGAACTGTGGTGTTGGAGAAGACTCTTGAGAGTCCCTTGGACTGCAAGGAGATCCAACCGGTCCATTCTGAAGGAGATCAGACCTGGGATTTCTTTGGAGGGAATGATGCTCAAGCTGAAACTCCAGTATTTTGGCCACCTCATGCGAAGAGTTGACTCATTGGAGAAGACTCTGATGCTGGGAGGGATTGAGGGCAGGAGGAGAAGGGGACGACAGAGGATGAGATGGCTGGATGGCATCACTGACTCGATGAATGTGAGTCTGAGTGACCTCCGAGAGCTGGTGATGGATAGGGAGGCCTGGCGTGCTGCAGTTCATGGGGTCGCAAAGAGTCGGACACGACTGAGCGACTGATCTGATCTGATCTGAAACCTAATTACCTCCAAACACCTTATCTCCAAGTACCATCACACTGAGGAATAAATAGGGCTTCAACGTGTGAACGTGGGGGACACAATTCAGTCCATAGCCTGCATGTTTCTGTTTGATTATTTTAAAATTACTCAAACAAATATTAATATAATTAAGCTTAATAGACAAAGCTATTTTAATAGAGTTATATCTTTCATACTAAATTAAAGGAAACCATGGCCATGGCCCCGTACTACCAGTACATGCCCGAGCAACACAAGTCAAAATGTCAGTGGAATAGCTTAGTGATAGAAATTAATCAACAAGACCCATGATGTGACTTTTTCATGGCAATGATTTTGAGAGATTCAATCAGATTGACTTTAGGAAAATAACCCGTTCTGACTTCATGAGCCCAGAAATTCTTATGCAAGAAGATAAGTCATTTTCGGATCTGATTTTCTCAGTTTGAAGTTTGAATATGGGATTGATAGAAAATTTCCCAAATTCTGTGGATTCAATTTTAGGCAAAGAAATATTAGACACTATGCTATGCTATGCTATGCTAAGTCACTTCAGTCGTGTCCGACTCTGTGTGACCCCATAGACGGCAGCCCACCAGGCTTCCTCGTCCCTGGGATTCTCCAGGCAAGAACACTGGAGTGGGTTGCCATTTCCTTCTCCAATGCATGAAAGTGAAAAGAGAAAGTGAAGTCGCTCAGTCGTGTCCAACTCTTAGCGACCCCATGGACTCTAGCCTACCAGGCTCCTCTGTCCGTGGGATTTTCCAGGCAGAGTACTGGAGTGGGGTGCCATTGCCTTCTTCTATATTAGACACTCGTTCCTAGCAAATATATGATCTGAATAGAATAGACATAAGATCCATGAGTTATATTTAGCTCTTTTGAGAAATTAATGTTCTAATATTTTATGTATGGGTTGGCATTTTTTTCTTCCTGTGCCAAACATATAATTGAAATGTTTTACCTAGCCCTGGAAATTTTCCGGCTAAATAGCCCCACTGTCACTGAATTACAAACCCCTTGAAAGGGAAAAGGATTGAGTCATGAACCTGCTATTACAATTTGGGAAAAAATCCTAAACTCAATGTTTCAACACTGAACTAACTTTCCACAACTTGTTGACTCAAATGTGTGTTTTTTTACTTTTTTTTTTCTTAAATTTTCATGGAAATCAACTCTTCTATAAGAATTAATCATTTCCAGCTGCTTTGACCTCAGAGGAAGTCGAATCCTACCAATGTGGTGTCACAATAGCTTTTACTTTCTTTCCATTAAGAGAGTGTAACAGTCCTCCCTGCCCCAAAAGAGCACACAGAATATTTATACTCTTTTCATTTGAAGGTACTCTGTAATGATAATGACTTCAAGGAATGCTTCTGCTTAAAACTACAGTCATATAAAAATGATTGGTTTCTTGCACTGCATCACCTACTTTCAGGAAACTTAAGGAAATGCAAGAACTTTCAAGTTCTTTCAAGAAATGCAATACTTCTTTCAAGTTTACTTCTCTGACTGAATTTTTAGGCAATTGTTTCATGAACCAACCTGGTTTATTTTTGACATAGTTAATGTTAGTCACAGTCATGCCCGACTCTTTGTGACCTATTGTCTGGCTCCTTTATCCATGGATTTCTCCAGGGAAGAATACTGAAGTAGGTAGCCAATCCCTTCTCCAGAGGATTGTCTTGACCCAGGGATCAAACTCAGGTTTCCTGCACTGCAGGTGAATTCTTTACCATCTGAGCCACCAGGGAAGCCCTATTTTTGACATGGTGTTGTTTTAGTCTCTAAGTCGGGACTAACTCTTTTGACTCCATGGACTGTAGCCTGCCAGGCTCCTCTGTCCATGGGATTCTCCAGGCAAGAATACTGGAGTGGGTTGCCATTCCCTTCTCCAGGGAATCTTCCCAACCAAGGAATTGATCCCAGTCTCCTGCATTGCAAGCAGACTCTTTACCGACTGAGCTATGAGGGAAGTCCACATTTTTTACATACTTATATATAAATAAGGGCTTCCCAGGTGGCACTAAGTAAAGAACCTGCCTGCTAATGCAGGGCACATAAGAGACACAGGTTCCATCCCTGGGTTGGGAAGATCCCCTGGAGGACACGGCAACTCACTCCAGTATTCTTGCCTGGAGAATCCCACGGACAGAAGAGCCCGGTAGGATACAGACCGTAGGATCACAAAGAGTCAGACACAACTGAAGCAATGAGGCACACACCACACAAATATAAATAAAAGTAAATCTGTGTTTTCTATTTATAAGGAAATTTGTATCCATTGGTTGGAAAATAGTGATAATTCAATAGCATAAAATTTTCATATGTGCATGTATATGGATAAAGATATTTTAGAGTATATAATTATTAAGTATTGACATAACTGATTTTATTGAGTACCTCAGGGGCTTTTAAAATAAATAAAATTACAATGAAGTACCACTGTTTTCATGCATCTGTAATTATTAGTAATATAAACTGACACTGTCGATAATCACTTCAGAATTAATGCTATTGCCATATTTGAATTAAAAGCAGATACATAGACCTTTTTTTAAGTTTTATTGGAGTATAGCCTGGAGAATCCCAAAGACGGTGGAGCCTGGTGGGCTGCCATCTATGGGGTCACACAGAGTCGGACATGACTAAAGCGACTTAGCAGCAGCAGTAGCAGCTGATTTAAAATGTGTTAGTTTCTGCTGTACAGTGAACTGAATCAGTTATACCTATACATATATCCACTCTTTTTTAGATTCTTTTTCCATACCAGTCATTACTAAGTATTGAGAAGCATTTCCTATGCTATACAATAGGTCACTATTAGCTATCGATTTTATATATTGTAGTGTATATTGATCAATCCCAATCTCCCAGTTTATCTCTCCCTCCTCCTTGTTCTTTACCCCTGGTAACCATTAAGTGTGTTTTCTACACCTGTGACTCTATTTCTGTTTTGTAAATAAGTTCCTCACCAGGCTCATCTATTCACAGAATTCTCCAGGCAAGAATCTTGGAGTGGGTTGCCATTTCCTTCTCCAGGGTATCTTACCAACCCAGGATTGGACCTGGGTCTCCTGCACTGCAGCAGGTTCTTTACCATTTGAGCCACTAGGGAATCCCCAAAATACCCTTATGTTTCTGCCCAGTTTCAAACGGGGGAACCTTACACATGTTCGGGGAATGTAATAACCACTACACTATGGAAACCAAGTAAATAAGTTCACTTGTACCATTTCTTTAGCTTCTATATATGTGATATTTGTCTTTTTCTGTTTGACTTACTTAGTATGACAATCTCTAGGTCCACCCACATTGCTACAAAGTATATTTCCTTCTTCTTACGGCTGACTAATAGTCCACTGTGTATATATATACCACATTTTCTTTATTCATTTCTTCTGTTTAGAATTTTTTTAATATTGAGTGAAGTAAAATAAATTTTGTGAGAACAAAAAATGTATGCTTAGAATTGGGCACCATTATAATAGGATATTGTATTTTAACTTGAACCCAAATCTTCATTAAGCTATTTGATAGGTTTAGAACCAATCAGAGTAACCTAGCCCAAACCTTCATCTTTCTGAACTGAGTCCATAATACCCCATGAAGAAAAACACATCTTGCATGAATAAAATACAGTCTGAAAAATTTATTAGAGAGGGAAGATTTGCTGTGTATTTTTTAAAAATCATCTACTCTATAGGGAAAAAAATCAGCTTCCTGTGCTTTTCAAAGGACTTCCAAATGAGCTTGAAGCTCTTTTATGTATTTCTGAAAAGAACATTAAGGTATCCATGCCCATACTTGAAAAAATGCAAGCAATTAGATAAACACAAACAAATACTTTATACAAATCTTCTAAGGAACATACAGGGTTTTAGAAACAGCTGATAAAGCTGCACACATGATATGAAATGAAACTGAAACAGAGGAGTCAAAGAGAACCAGTTGAAGAATTAAAAAGACTCTGTAGAATCTTTTCTGAAGACTACTCATTATCAGAGTTTTCAAAGTATTATGTATTGCTTAGTCTCTAACATTTTATCCTCTGAATTATTTGTCCAAATAGACTAAAAATTGATCTTAAATTGTATGTGAGGAGGATGCCACTCATCGGCAACTAATAAAAAGGTTTCTTCTCTAGGCAATTAAAATTCTGATACAAAAAATGTGAGAAAGCAAAGAGATAAACAAAATGATGAATGGTTTAACTTTTTCCTTTTAGCCCCTTCATACCTATCAACATTTCAGTTTTTATTAAGCAGAAGAGCAGTCATTTTACTGTGTATTCTGAAGATAAAATTATATCCTCAGCACCTCAAGGAGTAAGAAATAAACGGAAAACTAGGCCATTATTTTCTAAGAACCTACTTGGTATTTACTGTCGGGTGGGCTTCCCAGGTGGTACTAGCAGTAAAGAATCCGCAGGCCAATGTAGGAGATTAAGAAACGCAGGTTTGATCCCTGGGTCAGGAAGATCCCCTGGAGGAGGCCACGGCAACACACTCCAGGACTCTTGATTAGAGAATCCCATGGACAGAGGGGCCTGGCAGGCATAGTCCATAGGGTCACAAAGACTTGGACACGACTGAAGCAACTTGGCATACACACACGGACTTGACTTTGGTATTCACGTTAAGGACTGGGAGAGAGGGGCCAAGAGTGAATCCAGGGTTACCACAATGTGTTGGGTCTGTCAGTATTATACAGAACAGTGAAATTCCCTAACCTATCATTTGAAAAGCTTATACGAATAGGATTTTACTATTGACAGACTGATATTTCTGACATTAGATCACTCAGAGCAGTTATTTCTATGGACTGAGCATTTTTATAGGCTTTATTTGACTAAGCTTATCCAAGCATTGCAGCTGCATTAGTATTACCAAGCCATAGCAAATTCAGTAAAATAAACTTTATAAAATTGTGGTTGCCCTATAGCATATGTTTTTAGAAACTACGAAGCAGCTTTAGCTGGAGGAACATAGCTCCACTGTTAGCTCTACAAGATTCTTGCCATCCAACGTCTCTTTCCATCTTAGAGGAGAAGAGAAATGAGAAACAATTTAGGGATCATTTTTCTTGCATAAAAATCACTTTCCCTTGTAATGTTATAACAAAAGGGAAATGCATTAAATATTCAAATATGAATATTAAACCCTTTGATTCAGTATTAGAGGAGGTTCTTCAAAGATGGCATCAAATCTTTTCTGCATCTTAGTTCTGTGGAAATGTGCCTTCTATAAAAGACTCCAGAGATTGTAAAAAGAATCAGATCATAAAAAATATTTTGCTAAGGCAATTTTCATAAGAAAATCATAACTGTTAAAACTCTAGTCCTAAAACTGATCATAATTATGTTGCTTTAGGCTTATAAAGCATCTCTGCTCCAGGGAAATGAAAGACAACCACACAAGTCAGATTTTCTGGTGTGTGTGTGTGTGTGTGTGTGTGTGTGTGTATTATTTCCTGGAATAAAACTCAGTCACTTCAGAAGCCACAGTGACTCATAGAGAGCATTTGGCTTCCAAAGGTAACTGAAATTATTCAAGTAATGATTTTTGGAAATAATGCTCTTGATTACTTTCTCTGTTATAAAAATGCTAAATTTAAAAAAATATATATATGTATGTGTGTGTATTTAAACATTTGTATGCACAGCTAAACACAAACATAGTAGATTAGGCTGATACATGCCATCAACATATTTTAATGAAATGATAGACTATCAAAACCCAAGGTAATTATAATAAGGCCACTACTTGTCCAAATTATTCATTTTTCACTAAATTGAAATACTAGATCCTCTGAACCAAATGTCTTTGCCATTCAGTCACTAAATCATGTCCGACTCTTTGTGATCCCATGAACCACAGTAAGCAAAGCTTCCCTGTCCATCACTGTCTCCCAGAGTTTGCTCAAACTCAGGTCCATTGAGTCAGTGATACTATCCAATCATCTCATCCTCTGTTCCCCCATTCTCCTCCTGCTTTCAATCCTTCCCAGCATAAGCGTCTTGTTTAGTGAGTCGGCTCTTCACATCAGGTAGCCAAAGTACTGGAACTTCAGCGTCAGTATTAGTCGTTCCAGTAAATTTTCAGGGGTGATTTCCTTTAGGAATGACTAGCTTGATCTCCTTGCTGTCCAAGGGACTCTCAAGAGTCTTCTCCAGGCACCATAGTTCAAAAGAATAATTTCTTTGGCACTCAGGCTTCTTTATGGTCCAACTCTCATATCTGTAGATGACTACTGGAAAGACCATAGCCCTGACTATGCAGACCTTTGTTGGCAAAGTGATGTCTCTGCTTTTAAATATGCTGTCTAGATTTGTAATATCTTTTCTTCCAAAGAGCATCTTTTAATTGTGTGGCTGCAGTCACCATCCGGAGAAGGCAATGGCACCCCACTCTAGTACTTTTGCCAAGAAAATCCCATGGATGGAGGAGCAGCAGTCACCATCTACAGTGATTTTGGAGTCCAAGAAAATAAAATCTGCCACTTTCCTCATCTAATTGCCATGAAGGTGATGGGACCAGATGCCATGAACTTAATTTTGAATGTTGAGTTTTAAGCCTCGTTTAAGTTGAAGCCTAGCTTGAAAGATTTTGAGCACTACCTTGCTAGCATGTGAAATGAGAACAACTGTATGGTAGTTTGAATATTCTTTGGCATTGCCATTCTTTTAGATTGGAGTGAAAACTGACCTTTTCCAGTGCTGTGGCCACTGCTGAGTTTTCCAAATTTGCTGGCATTTTGAGTGAAGCACTTTAACTAGATATTTAACAGTTAAACAATTCTATTCCTTATCCTTTAATCCATAAACTTTAATGCAAATAAAGATGACACATTTTACATTTTGCCAAAAGAATCAACATTTATGGGTGTTACGCTTTCAGATAAAAATTTATTATAGATTATAGCCTTTGTTTAATTTAATTATAACATGTCATAAAATGCTTAATTGTGGCTAAGTTAAAATATTTACAGTAAAAATGTTTCTTCAAAGAATACTTGCTTCTTTCACTAATCCAAGAAAAAGAAAAAAAAATTCTAATAATTAAAAAATGCCTAAAGCATAAATGCAATTATGCAGAGTAAAATCCTGGCTATAATATTTGCCGATTGATCCTAAGAAAATTTACTCAACAAAATCCACTGGATTGGCCAAAAGTTCATTTGAGGTTTTCATAAGATTGAACAGAAATATAACAAACTAACTTTTCGGCCAACCCAATACTAGCCTCAATACTTACAATACAGGAAATCCTTTTAGGTTAAGAATTAAACAACTTAAAATTCATAATGTGAAATGTCAAAAAATTAACCTGAACTTTTTTTTTAGTTATTTAGATAATGTATCTTTCATATTTAAAAAAAGAAACAAGCTTTTCAGTTTATCCATCAATCCTAAGAAATTCTCAGTTGCCAAATGATCAAATTTCATTCTCTAACAAGCATGCGTGCTTAGTCATTCCAGTCGTGTCTGACTCTCTGCGATCCCATGGACCATGGCCTGCCAGGCTCTTCTGTCCATGGGATTCTCCAGGCAAGAATACTGGAATGGGTTGCCATTTCCTTCTCCAGTGAGAAAGTATGAAGTGAGTGAAGTGAAGCTGCTCAGTCATGAGACAGACTAATAATTGTGAAGCCTAAAACAAACAAACTAGAAAAATAAGTCTAGAATATGATACCAGTCCAAAATATGCTTCTGTAATATAGAAACAATGCTAAGGTACACAGTCTGTGAGAACAATAATTCCTCATTCATAAAAAAGACAATTTTTGAATCCATTGCCTCCACAGTACTACAAAAATGTTTAGAGCAGAATAGAAACATTCCCTGGTGTCCTACAAATTGATTCTCATGAAATTGAAATTGAAAATAATCTATAAAATTTGTCTTGATTATGTAATGCAGAAGATTTTAATGAAATCACTTATTAATTTATTCTACTGTTCATTTGTACTTCTCATAGACCTTATGAATAGAAGTTTTTTTTTTTTTAACTCATTATTCAGGTGACACTTAAGAAATAGAATTTTATTATTTTTTCACATGGCCCTTTCTATAGTTATGCATGCCTCAGATTCTATGACCTATAAAGCAAGCCACTGGTGAATGGGACAAAATCAATTGGTTCTGCAATGGATCCAAGAGGAAAGAATGAATAGCTGCTAAGTGGACTTTCCATAAATAGGTTTATAAACCTAAATGAGAAACTAAAAAGCACTCAAATATTCTTTTAATCTTCTTTTAAAGATGGCTTTGGTTCTTCTGACAGGAGAGAATAATTAGAAAGGACTTGTCAGGTCATATTTTTTTTAAAAAAAGACAAAGAATATGCCACAGGTCAATAGCAAGAGCCTGGGAATGGAGCAGTGAGCTAGGCACTGGAGCAGAGGTGACTAAGGGATCTTTTGGGTGTCATTTCACCTACTTACAAAGCTACCAGCTCTGAAAATGTAAGTCAAGGACTGTCTTTCCATCCCTACAATGATCAAGACCAGCTGAGAGTGAAAAAGTCATACTCTTCAAGGAAAACCATAGTGCTCAGCAAGTGCCATAGAAGGAATGTGACCAACAGCAAAGTCCTAAGTGCATTAAAAGGGTTTTTAAGTAGATGGCAGAAAACCAACAGGTCATATTAATGTTACCTCTACCCTTGAGGCTCTGTTATCTACCAAGACCTAACCCTAACACTGACAAAAACATGAGTACAAAGAATTGCACACACCAAGTCTCAGGCAACCCTGGCTCCCATCACTCAGCCCTTCCATCTATATGCTCTGTGAGTGCATGCTAAGTCACTTCAGTCATAGCCAACTCTGCGACCCCATAGATGGCAGCCCACCAGGCTCCTCTGTCCATGGGATTCTCCAGTCAAGAATACTGGAGTGGGTTGCCATGCCTTCCCCCAGAGGATCTTTCCAATCCAGGGATTGAACCTGTGTCTCTTATGTCTCCTGCATTGGCAAGTGGGTTTTTTTTTTTTTTTACCACTAATGCCATCTGGGAAGCCCTTTATATTATCTGCTGCTGCTGCTAAGTCATTTCGGTCATGTCCGACTCTTTGCGACCCCATAGACGGCAGCCCACCAGGCTCCCCCGTCCCTGGGGTTCTCCAGGCAAGAACACTGGAGTGGGTTGCCATTATATACTCTGGCCAACTCCAAATTTCTGCGATTCCTGGGACATACAGTGTCCTCTTTATCTTCTGTGAATATAAGTAGTCTGCAGCCTAAGACTGAAATGACTTCATCCAGTTGTCCATCTTACCTCTTACTCTCTCTTCAGGACCCAGTTTTATTGGAAAACAATCACACTCATTTGTTTATGACTTTTGTCTGTTTCTATGATTTCCTGCTAAGGTAGCAGAATGGAGTAGTTGTAACCTAGATCATTTGGCCCACCACATCTAAAATATGTACCATTTGGCCCTTTATAGAAAAAATTTTCCAATCCCTGCTCTTGGAGGAGAGTAACAGATAAAGTAAGAACTTAAAAAATACATGTTAAGTGGTTATTTCCCTGCTGGTCCAATGGTTAAGAATCCGCCTGCCAATGCGGGGGACACAGGTTCGATCCCTGATCTGGGGAGATTCCACATGCCTCAGGGCAACTAAGTCCATGTCCTGCAACTACTGAAGCGGCAGACTCTTGAGCCTGTGCTCTGCAACAAGAGAAGGGACTGCACCACAACTCAAAAACAGTCTCCACTTGCCAAAATGAAAGAAAGACTGCGTGCAGCAACAAAGAACCAGCATAGCCAAAAATAAATAAATAAAATTTAAAATAGTTGTGTGTGTGTATGTGTATAAAGTGGTTTTAAAATCAGGAAATACTTTAAGCTAACATTTAAAAAGACTAATTAGGTACAGGGGAGGCATATGACACAGTGACATAAAAGTAGGCTTTAGTACTGGGTTTGAAGTTTGAATCCTGGCTTTTCTCTTTACTACTAATTGTACCCTAGTGTTCACATATAAAACTGAGGTCATTAAAATCCTCAGAAGACTGTCAAGAAGAATAAATTTTTTAGCACAGTGTCAGGCACAATAACTTACTCCTTTCCCTCTATTACTAACCTCCCCTACTTTAATGTATTGCTGATAATAGTGATAAATATGCTTCCATAAAAATATGGCTTCTTAAAATGTCTCTCTTAGGAGGAAAATTACTTTAGCGCCATCCATTCATTCTTTTAGCTCTGTACATGGTATTCTGAAATACAAAGATTAAACTGCTTTTTCATGTATATAATAATTGGGGTTATATAACTGTGAATGTAAGCCCTGGAGGCTCAGAGGTTCATCTCTTTAAAGAGACTTTACATTGCAAAGTATACAACTTATGTTCAACTCATTCATAACTACCATTAAAATAAGGCCAACAGATGTAAACAACTCAGAATGTATTTTTCCAACCAATGTTCAGAATGCATAATGGGTAAAATCATGCATTTTCATTCATATGAAAAACTCATAATGTTTTTAATGCATTCGCCGCCAATTACAAAAAGCACAGTACTGCAGTTTTTGTTAATCTCTGCCACAATTTGGTGCTATTCTTTATTCTAAACAGGCATTAGGTCCCGAAGGATTTTTTCATAAGGTGGTTATTTGGAGCACAAATGTATTTCCCCATTTTAATTAAAGCATGTTATGAAGTTTGGTTATGGTCTCAGTATGCCCATCAAAACCTTTCTAATATTATGCGGCTGAATTGTTATACAAATAAAACCATAGACATCCTCATGCTTTTTAATATGTTTGTATATTATCTACATGAGGAATGGGAGCAAGTCTTAGTTCAGCTTAAACCTCAGATTTTTCGAAAGTCTTATATATAAACCTCCAGGGTGACTTAAAAATGTCTCTCCTTGATGCTTTCAGACCACCTGCTCTGTACATTTATCTAAGACCTAGAGGACTTTCCAAGTGGCTCTGTGGAAAAGAATCTGCCTGCCAGTGCAGGAGACTCAGGAGATGTGAGTTCAATCCCTGGGTTGAGAAGATCCCCTGGAGCATGAAATGGCAACCTGCTCTAGCATTGCTGCCTGGAAAATTCCAAGAACAGAGGAGCCTGGCAGGCTACAGGACACTGGGTCACAAAAAGTTGGACATGACTGGGAGACTGAGCATATATGCATCACGTTATGCTGCAGGTGCCTGTGGGTCTCCAGCTAGAACGTAAGCTCCTTGAAGCCTCTCACACTCATTTGTCTACTTCTGATACCCAGAGCAATGACCAGTTCTGAAACAGTGTTAGTGAATTGTTGCACTAACCTGAATATCGAATGCCTCACAGAGCTCCTTACATAGGAGATGCTCCGAATGTATGTGATGTGGAGAGAATTTAACCCTCTGTTCCCTTTGTGTTCTCAGTCCCAGGCGCTTGCTCCAAGGGTACATTTGGCCTCTGCTCCTCTGTCACTAGATTATCATAATGTCTGAAGCCTGTTGTCATGTCAGGAAACAGCGTGGTCCCTATCCCTAAGCCCACAGAGGGTCTGTAGGAGGAACACAGCTTAATCTCAGCCACTGCCTGCAGCTCTTCAGGAGGAAGAGCCCAGAATGGTGGCGTGCTCTTCTGGGAGCGGCACCTGGGTGGAGGATGTGAAGCGAAGGGATTTAGGATCGGAAAGGAGGGCTAAGCGGGCCAACAGTGAAGTGAATGGGTGAACAGCCCTGGCAGTGGGGGCTAAGGAGAGGGCAAGGAGTTTTGTTATAGAAAAATGAAGGAGGGATAGAAAAAAGTTTGGGGGACAGGCGGATGGTAGCTGTTCTCAGCTTTTCTGGGTCCTGAGTTTTGTTTAGGTAGAGATATACCTGCAGAGATGGGAAGAAAATTCAGAGCTTTGTGTTAAAAATATTAACAACTCATAGTGAAGAAGATGGCTGAGGAACAGAGAACAACTACCATCACATTCACAGATAATTACAAGTATTGTTGGGAAGTGTTCCTAAGTACAGAACTAACTCTAGTGCCCCCCAACCCTTTTTTTGCTTTCTAAATATAAACTCTGGAGAGCAGACTTTTTAGTGGTATCTATTGGATACCACTTACTGAAATTCAACTTATTGGTTGAATAACTCAACACAACTGAAACTTTCCAAATACGAAAATATTTTTTTAAAAACTGTGCTATATCCACTTGACTCCTTACCTTTTCCTCACTCTCTCTACTAACCATACTTGACAAGTTTATTTGCATTAGTATATAAGACAGGCCAAGAAAGACTTCTTGAAGTATAGCATAACCAAATTTGAGATGATGGATATTAAGTATTTGCATAATGATTTTTAATAAAGATCGTAATGCAAAAATTATATATTTCCTAGATGTATAGTGGAGACAGAATTCTCATTTTATAAATAAGAAAATGTGTTGCCATTGGCAACTCTAACTTCTAAGGACCAAAACTGATCAGCTCTTTTAGAACAACATAATGCTTTGTTATACCACCATTGACACCTTTTGCTCACCCATGCGCGATGCATGCCTAGCCACTGGGATTTAAGAATAAGGTTGCAGTCCTTTCTATACCTTAGCAAGCAGGTTTCATCATGGCAGGCACTATGTTTCTTCAACACTAAATCAAGTGTAAAAGAATCCAAGAATGGTGGTTTTGCTCAGGGCTCCAGATACTCATGACTCATTTGTACTAAACAAAAGAACGGTCCTTTCTAAGCCTTCACAAGGGCTACACCACAGCTCAGGGCATGCCGAAGAGAGAACATGCTAGATTTATACTGTGAAAGGAAAATCAAAATGGAGTTGGTATTGGTAAGAGAGCTCCCTAGAAATGAGCCAGGAGGCTGTTGAGAAAGGGTGTTACTTATGCGCATCTCAGCCTAGATGGAATGTAAACATTGTCCACTTACAGTCTTAAAATAGGCATCCAGAACACCTGCCCGGTGTTCCACACACTCGTGGACAGTTACCCTACATCACTCATAACAATCTGTCCCTTCAGGACAAATATTTCCCTTCTTGCATCAGAGTCGATCCTAGATCTTATCAGACAAGTTTAACAATCTTGTAACTTTTGCCTTTATAAACCCGTCTCTTTCTCTTCCCTAGAATACTCTTGGTTTTACTCGATCTATGTCTTCCAAATTGTGATTCCTAAGACCCCAAAATAAATATTTTCTTATGTGCAGCCTTCTGTGTTTCTTAGTTGACAATATCCTTTCTTGTTTCTTTGACCAGGTATTCTTCTACAGGGCACAACCTGTGGCAGTCCCCATCTTGGTCAATATGGACAGAGGAACTGTAGGTCAGTAGGTAATAAACAACCATCCAGAAAGTTTTTATTTGTTTGTTGGTTAGCAATATCCTATTTTATGCATCATTTCAGAATTTATAAAGCCAGATTCATAAGGATCATATCAACTGATCTTCCTAAGGGAGAAGCTAATCCCACTCTCACTTGAAAGAAGAGAAACTGATGCTCAGAGAGATTTTGTGAAAAGTACTGGAGAAGTTCCAGATGTATAAGCTGAATTGAGAAAAGTCAGAGGAACCAGAGATTAAATTATCAACATTCACTGAATCATAGAAAAGGCAAGGGAATTCCAAGAACACATCTGCTAAAACCTTTGACTGTGTGGATCACCATAAACTGGAAAATTCTTAGAGATGGAAATGCCAGACCACCTTACCTGTCTCCTGAGAAACCTGTATGCAGTCCAATAACAACAGCTAGAACTGGACATGAAATGATGGACTGGTTCAAAAGTAGGAAAGGAGTACTTTAAGGCTGTCTATTGTTACCCTGCTTATTTAACTTATATGTAGAGGACATCATGCAAAAGGGCAGGCTGGATGACTCACAAGGTGGAATCAAGATTGCAGGGAGAAATAACAGCCTCACATATGCAGATGACACCACTCTCGTGGCAAAAACAAAGAGGAACTAAAGAGGGTAAAAGAGGAGAGTGAAAAAGCTGGCTTAAAACTCAACATTCAAAAAATGAAGATCACAGCAGCCAGTCCCATTACTTCATGGCAAATAGATAGGGAAACAATGGAAACAGTGCCAGATTTTATTTTCTTGAGCTCCCAAATCACTGCAGATGGTGACTACAGCCACGAAATTAAAAAACACTTGCTCCTTGGAAGCAAACCTATGACAAACCTAGACAGTATATTAAAAAGCAAAGATATCACTTTGTCGATAAAGGTCTATATAGTCAAAACTGGTTTTTCCAGTAGTCATGTACAGATGTGAGAGTTGGACCAAAAAGAAGGCTGAGTGCCAAAGAATTGATGCTTTTGAACGTGGTGTTGGAGAAGACTCTTGAGAGTCCCTTGGACAGCAAGGAGATCAAACAAGTCAATCCTAAAGGAACTCAACCCAGAATATTCATTGCAAGGACTGATGCTGAAGTTCCAATACTTTGGCTACCTGATGTGAAGAGCTGACTCATTGGAAGTGACCCTGATAGTGGGAAAGATTGAGAGCAGGAGAAGAGGGTGACAGAGGATGAGATGGTTGGATGGCATCACCGACTCAATGGACATGAGTTGAGCCAACTCCATGAGATAGTGAACGATAGGAAAGCCTGGTGTGTTGCAGTTCAGGGGGTCACAAAGAGTCAGACTTGACTTAGGGACTAAACAACAACAACTGGAAAACAATGGTGTCAAGATCAGAACCCAGATAGTTAGACTTAGTTATATCAGCTTTATCTAGAACATCAAGAATAATAGTGAGGCAACTATATATCTACTGAGGCAACTGTATGTCAGATACTGGTTCTAAGGTCTAGAAATATAGTCCCTATTTTCATGCTGTCTATATTCTAATGAAATAAAAGTACATTTGAAAATGTTTTCAAGGTGCGTTTGAATAAAAAGAAAAGGTTCAAGTTTAACTAAACCCATTGCCTCCCCCAACTCAGCTAACTCCAGGTGTTACCCTATCTCAATCTATTGCCAAATGAAGGGAAAAGAATTAAGATGCTGCTGGCAACAAAGAGAAACTGAGTTCCATAAATTCATAATACGTACCATAAACGTCCCTCACCCCGCACTTATGAAGACAGACTGAAAAGTGCTGTTTTCAAAATAAGACTCTCATAATTTCCATATGCCCTATGGACTGGTAACAACAGTCCTGTCCAGGATAAAAATCTCAAAACAACAACAAAGGCAAAACTTAGTCATTATGTTATTTCTTCCATAATAATGACTTCTTACTATTACTTTAGCCAAAGGACAGTCATTATACTTAAAATAAGCATGCAATTTAGATTTATAAAATTATGCAGCAATACAAAATTAAATTTTGACTTCATGATGTATTATTCAATTTAATATCAGTTCTTATTTAAATTTCAAGTATCTAGAACTCGGATTTTTTTTTATTCCAAAGGCTAATGTAAAACAAAATGGTTAAATCATGGGGCTATTGAAATCTAATCACAACCATAATCCTATTCATTGTGACTTTTTTTTCTGTATGGTGGTTTTTAAATATAATCAGCACAAAAGAAATTAGAAAAACATTATAGAAAAACACATGCTTCCATTTCTGTCCAAGTTTGATTTTTTTCATGAATTGTGAATATACTCTAAACTAAGATCATAGGCACACAACTGGAACTAGGAATGAACATCCTGACTTAGTCTTATCTGTGAGGCTATTAGGAAAAATATAAAACTTGATTTTGTTTTTCTGACCAAACTCAATCCACATCTTATATTTTACTAAAATTTTAGTAGAATAAAAGATGTTTACTTGCCAATATTATAAGTTCTGATTTACATCCTGAAAATATTTTTTATTTTTAAAGAAAATATGGAATCCTCTTTCTTATTTACTGTTAAGTTGCTCCACAACTTCACAACCTGTTATATTCTAAACACCTAACCCATTTGCTAAGTCACTTCAGTTGTGTCCGACTCTGTGTAACCCCAGAGACGGCAGCCCACCAGGCTCCCCCGTCCCTGGGATCCTCCAGGCAAGAACATTGGAGTGGGTTGCCATTTCCTTCTCCAATGCATGAAAGCAAAAAGTGAAAGTGAAGTCGCTCAGTTGTTTCCAACTTAGCAACCCCATGGGCTGCAGCCTACCAGGCTCGTCCATCCATAGGATTTTCCAGGCGAGAGTACTGGAGTGGGGTGCCATTGCCTTCTCCGACCTAACCCATTAGGGACATATATTGGGTTCACGCTTTCAAAATATCTTTTACTAAAAAGAGGTAAGTGTCAATAAGATGCTAAAATATACCCCCAAATTTACTGACTGCAAGTGAAAACATGAGGTTGAATTTAGAAGCCTGAGATAAATGTAGAATTTAAAAGCATAAGCTTTTAGCTCTTAAGCAAGTCATTATACCTCTGGAATGTTCATGCTTATGTGTAAATGATGATAATAATAGTAGCTATCTTATGGAGTTGTCATAAGGATTAAATGAGACAATATCTAGCAAGTTTTAGCACAGCATTAGGTACAATATAAATGTTCAAAATATGAGTGTTATCATTATCATCATTATTTACTGAGTCAGAAACTAATCTGAGCTTCAGTTTTCTTGTCTGTAAAAAATGTCAAGATAAAAATACCCATTCTATCTTACTTGTTCATTGCAAGTACTATCAAAAAGATCCTTATATGAAAATGTCAGGGAAAGCCCAATAGTGATATATAAATACATTCACCATTAGGTTATCATCACTAAATACCAATGAATCCATCGGAGAGCATCACCCAATGGTGAGCCACTGGATCAGGCCTTCAAGTCTTCATTGTGAATGGTCATTTCCCTATACTTGTATTTTTCCAGTTCTAACTAAGTGCACACTTTATCTGTGGACTGATGTTCAAAATTACGTGAAGAGTTACTTCTTATATTCTGCCTTCTTAACACAACTTACATTTAGTGTACTTGATTGTCAGAGTAATGAAGAATCAAAGTATGATTTGTGAAACATGAAAATTTCAACAGCTTTAGAAAACTTCTCAGAAAAAGCTTCAAGGCAGCAAGCTTAGAGAAAAAAATATGTCTTAAAAATTGTTCTTTTAAAAACCTAAATATAAGAACTAAAACCATAAAACGCCTAGAAGAGGACATAGAACACTCTGACATAAACTGTAGCAATATTTTCTTGGATTTGTCTCCTAAGGCAAAAGACATATAAGCAAAAATAAACAAATGGGACCTAGTTAAACACAAATCTTGCATGCCAGAGAAAACCACTGACAAAACAGAAAGACAATCTACAAAATGGGAGACAATATTTGCTAATGATATGACCAACAAGGAATTAATAACCAAAATACATAAACAGCTCATATAGCTCAATATCAAAAACCATGCACCTCAAATCAAAGAATGGACAAAAGACTAGAAATAGACATTTATTCAAAGAAGACATACAGGTGGCTAACAGACATATGAAAAGATACAAATCAAAACAACAATGAGATATCACTTTACACCTGTCAGAATGGATATTATCAAAAAGTCTACAAATAACAAACATTGAGAGGATGTGGGAATGCAAACTGGTACAAGCACTACAGAAAACAATATGGAAGTTCCTCAAAAAAATGAAAATCACATCTACCACACGACCCAGCAATTCTACTCCCTTTGGTCTCTCGCTACTGCCATGGGCTGGTATTTCATGTGTATGCTATCATGGTATTATATACATAAATCTTAACTGTTCTCATATAAAGTTTATAGCTCTCATTATACTACATTAAAATTCCTGATTGTTCTCCCCATTAATCTCTATCACTTTCTACAGTATCTAGTTTTAAAAGAAGTGCTCAGTACATGATTGTTCAAAGGATGGATGAAATATAAAGTTTCAAGAAAAGAACAAAATTCAAACTAGAAATTATGAAAACAACTTACTTCAATAAATTAAAATGGAAAAATCAATTTTAGTCAATGTAATTAATGTTGCAGACCAGAGAAGAAAGTGTTAAGTAATAAATATAAATGGTTTTACACACAGCTTTATTATTTGTCTAGTTGATTTTGTCTAACAGACTATGTAATAATTGTTAAAGGTATCCAAAAATATACTCAAGTTTAACAAGTGCTATTTCTGACAGCATCTTGGTAAATGGCCAGGTATTAAAAATATTAAATAAGAAAAAGTTAAAAATGATTACATCAAAAAGCACCATAGCTAAGTCATAGTCAGGAGCCATTCTCATGATGAATTCTCTTACTCCTTACTTAACACAGGTTTCAGCATTAAACCAGGGCTACTCTCTTGCTTCCTGTGGTTTGATGACATCACTTATATGGCAAAGGGAGAGCTTTGAGCCTGAAAATTCTTGTTCCAGATGCTCACATATGCATTCACACAGCAACTATGTGTCAAAGGCCCTCCCTGGTGGCTCAACTGCCTGCCAAAGAGACTCAGGTTCCATCCCTGGGTGGGAAGGATCATCTGGAGAAAAAAGTGGCAACCCATTCCAGATTACTACCTGGAAAATTCCTTGGACAGAAGAGCCTGGCAGGCTACAGTCAATGGGGCTACAAAGAGTCAGACCCAACTGAGTGTGAGCTCTCTCTCTCTCACACACACACACACACATGCACACACCAAGCATTTTGCTAGGTACTTGGGATCAAAAGGTGAGCAAATTTCCTTATGGTCTCTGCCTTCACTGGGCCAAGACTAGTAAGTAATATAGGCATCTATTAAATAATCATTCAAATGGACAATTGCAATCATAATAAAAGCTACAGAGAAGACATATGAATGCTATAAGATCCTATGGACTGTAACCCACCAGGCTCCTCTCTCCACGGAATTCTCCAGGCGAGAATACTGGAGACGGTTGCCATTCCCTTGTCCAGCAGATCTTCCTGACCCAGCGATCAAACACAGGCCTCCTCATTTCAGGCAGATCCTTTACTATCTGAGCTAACAGGGAAGCATGATAAGATCCTACAATGGAGACTTAACCACAGGCAAGGAAAACCGAAATAAAATTCGAGGAACTAGTAGAAGTTAATTCATAACAAGAACAGAAAACCCTACTTTTTCTTTTCACACAAGTATAGGGACATTCTGGGAACAAAGTTAAAAGTCTAGTCCCTAAGACTTTTCATGGTATTTGACGAAAGGTAAATACTATTAAGCTCCCCTGAGTACCCAAGTAGGATTCTTGGATTCAAATACACCTAAGAAATCAGATTTCATCTTCAAGACATGTTGAAGCAAAACTTTTGATGAAATGATCCATGAACGATCTGATATGATAACCAGAAAAAACAAGCAAGAGAAAATTTTTATAGTTCATTCAACCCCACCTAACAGTACCAACCTGGCCAGTTGTCACAATTAGGTCACTGTAGAAGCTGTATTTTAGTGGTACAAATCCTAATCCATGAGAATCTCCCATTTTCAGACACATTCCTCAGGACTGTGAAAATTCCTTTGCCCTATTTCTAGCAGGAAAGTTTCTTTTAATTAAATTATCCAAGTGCCTAAATGCAGGAAGGGACTAAAATAAACTGAATCCAAATATTATGGTCCCTGGGAAAGCAAAACCATTTATAAATAATTAAATAAAAGCATATTTCATGTCTTAACTCAGTCTCATAAAATTTAATTTTTCAACTAAGCCTGATAAATAAACAGGCTTATTTCTGACTTATTCAACTGAAGATCAGATCCTGAATTCCAGAGGCTGTAGCAGACAAATTCTAAGATAGCCTCTGTAATATCCATCTTCAGATAGTTATGTCCTTACATAATCTCCTATCGATTGTAGACATGACTTGGGACTAACTTCTAACCAATAGGACACAGTAAAATGAAGGAATGTGTACATTATTGTTGTTTCTGTTCAGCTGCTCAGTTGTGACCAACTCTTTGTGACCCCATGAATTGCAGCACACCAGGCTTCCCTGTCCTTCACTAACTCCAGGAGTTTGTTCAAAGTCATGTCCATTGAGTTGATGATGTCATCCAACCATCTCACCCTCATCACCTCCTTCTCTTCCAACCTTCAATCTTTCCCATCATCACGGTCTTTTCCAATGAGTTGGCTTTTCAAATCAGGTGGCCAAGCTACTGGAGCTTCAGCATCAGTCCTTCTAATGAATATTCAGGGTTGATTTCCTTTAGGATTGACTGGTTTGATCTTGCTCTCCAAGGAACTCTCAAGAGTCTTCTCCAGCACCACATTTCAAAGGCATCAATTTTTAAGCACTCAGCCTTCCATAAATGTCTACTGGAAAAGTCATAGTTTTGACTATATGGACTTTGGCAGTGAGGTTATGTCTCTGCTTTTTAATACACTGTCTAGCTTTGCCATAGCTTTTCTTGCAAGGACCAAGTTTTACTTTACATAATACTGTAACACCTGACTTTCCTAGGAGACTTTTTTTGTTTTTATTTTGGTGGTCATGTTGGGAGTCCTATGTGGCAAGGAATTAAAAATAGCCCCTAGGGATTGACATCCAGCCAACAGGGTCTTCCAGGAACCAGCAGGAAACTGAGGCCAGTCCTACGGTCATAAAAATGAATTCTGCCAATAACTTTGTGAGTTTGGAAATAGATCCTTCCCCCATTTAACCTTCAAAGGAGATTTCAAGTTTTGTTGACACTTTTACTGCATGTTTGACAGACCTTGAAGTAGAAGATCCAACTAAATGCACAGATTAGATTCCTAACACAGAGACCATGAGAAAATAAATATATTGTAATTTAAGTCACTTCAATTGTGGTAATTCTGTTACACAGCAACAGAAAAGTTATACAAGGGCCTGCCAAGCTGAATTAAACCTAGAAACATGCAATTTATGTTAGTTATTTGTACAAGTTCTTAGAACTGGAAGAATTAAATTATCTTAGGAATTTCATAATTCTTGTGAAATGCTAAAATGTGATTAGTATGTGGAAGAAAATTCAAATGCAAAAACTTTATGTATAATTAGAGGTTTTACTATAAATTTTAAATCTGAAACAAATGCCAATAGTTTTAGAATAGTCAAGAAAATCAGACTGAGAAGAACAAAAGTTACACTATTTTCACAAGATGTGAGGAGGGATTAAAAAAAGAACAATGAAACAACTGACCCTTTTGTAACTTTTGTAAATTTGAGGAATATTATAATCTTTATTATCTGAGTAAACAGAGGTAAAATAATGTTTATACATTATTGATTGCATGTGCGTATGATTTATACATACACCAACACAGATGCATGATTCTTCAAAGGTCCCATAAAGATGTTTGATCAATGTAAGAGAAAATAAATGTTTATTTACTAACGTTTATATTGTCCTAGGATGTGTCACACAATGCTGGGCACTTTCATATACAGGCGTATGTCAGAGGTTCGATTCTAGTCCACTGTAATAGAGCAAGTCATGTGATTTTTTTTTTTTTTTTTTTTTGCTTTCCCAGTGTACATAAAAGTTATGTTTACACTAAGTCTATTACATGTATGGTAGCTTTAAGAATCCACCTGCAATGCAGCAGATGCAGGAGGCATGGGTTCAATCCCTGGGTCAGGAAGGTTCCCTGGAGAAGGAAATGGCAACCCATTCCAGTATTCTTGCCTGGAAAATCCCATAGACAGAGAAGCCTGGTGGGCTACGGTCCATAGGGTCACAGAGAGTCAGACACAACTGAGTGACTGAACACACATCATGTCCAGAAAACCATATACACACCTTAATTTAAAAATACTTTACTGCTAAAAAATGTTAATCATCACCTGAGCCTTCAGCAAGCCATGATTTTTTTTAATGGTGGAGGGTTCTGGCTCAATGTTGATGGCTGTTCATTGATCAGGGTGGTAGTTGATAAACGTTGGAGTCACCGTGGCAATTTTGTAAAATACACAGCAATGAAATTTACCCAATGTATTAGCACTATCTTTCACAAATGATTTCTCTATAATTTGCAATGCTATTTGATAAATTTACCCAGAGTAGAACTCCTTTCAAAATTGGAGTTAATTTTCTCAAACCCTGCACTGCTTTATAAACTAAATGTATGTAATATTCTAAAGTCTGTGTTGTAATTTCAAGAATCTTCCCATCATCTTCACCAGGAACAGATTCTATCTCAAAAGACCACTTTCTTTGCTTTTTCATACGAAGAAACTTATTTCATTCAAGTTTTATCATGAGATTGCAGCTCAGTCCCATCTTCAGGCTCCGCTTCTAAAACCAGTCCTCTTGCTACCTTCACTGCATCTGTAGTTACTTTCTATACTCAGTCTTGAATCCCTCAAAGTCATCAAAACTGAGGCTGGACTCAAGTCTTCCAAACTCCTGTTAATGTTTATATTTTGACCTCTTTCCATGAATCACAAATGTTCTTAATGGCATTTAGAATGGTGAATCCTTCCCAAAATGTTTTCAATTTAGTTTGCCCAGATCCATCAGAGGAACAACTATCTTTCATAGCTATAGCCTTACAAAATATATTTCTTAAATCATAAGATTTGAAAGTCGAAATGACTCCTTGATCCATGGGCTTCAGGATGGATGTTTTGTCAGCAGGGATGAAAACAACATAGTCACCTTCTACATCTCTATCAGTGCTCGAGTGCCCAGGTACATTGTTAATGAACAGTAATATTTGAAAGGAATTTTTTTTCCTGAGCACTAGGTTTTAACAGTGGGTTTAAAATATCCAAAAAACCATGTTGTAACAGATGTGCTATCATCCAGCTTTTATTGTTCATTTATAGAGCACAGGTAGATTAGGTTTAACGTAATTATTAAGGGACCTAGGGTTTTCAAAGTAGTAAATAACCATTGGCTTCAATTTCAAGTTACCAGCTGCATTCTTCTTCTCTGGTAGCTCAGCTGGTAAAGAATCTACCTGCAATGCAGAAGGCCCTGATTTAATTCCTGGGTCAGGATGATGCCCTGGAGAAGGGATGGATACCCACTCTAGTATTCATGGGCTTCTCTGGTGGTTCAGAGGGTACAGACTCCACCTTCAATGTGGGAAACCTGGGTTTGATCCCTGGGTTGGGAAGATCTCCTGGAGGAGGGCATGACAACCCACTCCAGTATTCTTACCTGGATAATCCTCGTGAACAGAGAAGCCTGGTGGGCCACAGTCCACGGGGTCGCAAAGAGCCGGACAAGACTGAGTGACTAAGCACAGCACTAAGCACACACCACAGCTGCATTAGCCCCGAATAAGAGAGTCAGCCAGTCCTCTGAAGGTTTGAAGCCAGGCATTAATTTATCCTCTCTAGCTATGAAAGTGCTGCTGCTGCTGAGTCACTTCAGTCGTGTCTGACTCTGTATGACCCCATAGACGGCACCCCACCAGGCTCCCCCGTCCCTGGGATTCTCCAGGCAAGAACACTGGAGTGGGTTGCCATTTCCTTCTCTGATGCATGGAAGTGAAAGTGAAAGGGAAGTCGCTCAGTCGTGTCCGACCCTCAGCGACCACATGGACTGCAGCCCACCAGGCTCCTCCGTCCATGGGATTTTCCAGGCAAGAGTACTGGAGTGGGGTGCCATTGCCTTCTCCATGAAAGTGCTAGATGGCATCTTTTTCCAATAGAAGGCTATTTAGGCTACATTGAAAATCTGTTGTTTAGTGTAGCACCTTCATGAATTTATCTTAGCCAGATCTTGATATTATAACCTCCTGCAGTTTCTAAGCAGCACTTGCTCCTTCACCTTGCACTTTTGTCTTATGGAGATGGCTTCTTCCCTTAAACCTGGTGAATAATCTCTGCTAGTTTCAGACTTTGCAGCTTCCTTACCTCTCTTAGCCTTCATAGGATCGAAAAAAGTTGGAGCCTTGCTCTGGACTAGCTTTGGCTTAAAGGAATGTTGTGGCTAGTTTGATATCCTATACACACCAACTTTTTTCATATCAGCAATAAGGCTGTTTTGCTTTCCAATCATTCATATATTCACTGGAGTAACACTTTTAATTTCCTTCCAGAACTTTTCTATCGCATTCACAACTTGGCTAACTGGTACAAGAAGCCTAGCTTTCCACCTGTCTTGGTCTTTAATGTGTGCTTCTCGCCAAGTTTAATCATTCCCAGCTTTTGATTTAAAGTGCGAGAAATGCAACTCTTTCTTACACTTAAACGCTTAGAGGCCACTGCATTATGAATTGGCTTAATTTCAATATTGTTAAGTCTCAGGGAATAGGGAGGGCTGAGGTGAAGGAGAGACTGGGGAAGAGCTGATCAGTGGAACAGTCAGAGCACACATATTTATCAATTAAGTTTGCCGTCTTAAATGGGTGCTTTTTGTGTTGCCCTCAAATAACTACAATGGTAGCATCAATGATCACTGATGACAAATCACCATCACAAATAGAATAATAATAAAAAAAATCTAAAATATTGTGAGAATTACCAAAATGTGACAACAGAGACCAAACATAAGCAAGTGCTGGTAGACTTATTTGATGCTGGTAGACTTATTTGATGCAAAGTTGCCAGAAACCTTCAATTCGTAAAATAATAATAATAATAATAATGCAGATTTAGAAAGAGCAATAAACTGAAGCTCAATAAAATGAGGTATGCTTGTATATGCCCTATGAAGTGTGATTATAACCGTTCTAACGTAGATAAGAAAACTGCATTTCAGAAAGCGAACATGAATCACATTGTGAGTACAAGGGAGGGCAAGAGTTTAAAATCTATGACTGTTTGACCTTATACAGTCTTTTCATCAAACATTCTCAATTCACAAAGTTGGTAGAAGTTAAGCACAAACAGCATCAAGGCTGACATTCTTTTTGATTGGTTTGGAGGGTTCTTTTTTTAATGTTAGTACCTTGCTTTACCTATAAATAAATGTTTGAAATATCACATCTATACATTCTCAAAAAAGAGCATTATTTTAAATTTATAGATTAGAAATTAATATGACTAAAAGACTTAAAAATATATACAACACATGGAGAAATATCTTTTCTTCTTGGCTAGAACAATGTAAAATTAGTGTTCTAAAAAACAAAGGGTCACTGTAAAGAGAATGGTGACCTCCCATTTTCAAGTTCAAAAACAGAAGAGGAAATTGTGTTAAATCTTAACAGAGGAGATTTAGGTGAGGACATCTTGACATGAGTATATTATAAAAATAGCTTTCTAAGGAAAAATGTTGAGTTCCCTTGAATGGAAATATTTAGCCATAAGATGGATATTCATTTTCTTTGACATTTCTTATAGTATAAGTATATTTCTGCTTAGGGACAGGAGAAAGACTAGAAGTAGTTTCCAGGCACATAATTTTACAACATGAATAACCCTTGTAGTTCAACATGAAATTGTTTGAAATGACCTTGAAAACTCTTTCAACTCTACTTTCTTACAATTCTCACTATTTTATCATTATAATATACTTTCTCCTCACAGAAATACAATCAATAACTGAATTCAGCATAAGGATAAAATTAGATGCACTGAATAACAGGGAAAAGTGATACATTTGGCGAATAGTGACCTAAAATACGTATGAAAGGCAACTGTATCATCCTTTACTTCAGGAGATATTAGAAAAATGTTAGACAATGGCACCCCACTCCAGTACTCTTGCCTGGAAAATCCCATGGATGGAGGAGCCTGGTAGGCTGTAGTCCATGGGGTCGCTAAGAGTCGGACATGACCGAGCAACTTCACTTTCACTTTTTCACTTTCATGCACTGGAGAAGGAAATGGCAACCCACTCCAGTGTTCTTGCCTGGAGAATCCCAGGGACGGGGGAGCCTGGTGGGCTTCCATCTATGGGGTCACACAGAGTCGAACATAACTGAAGTGACTTAGCAGCAGCAGCAGACTCATATGGTTTAAACACATGTGTGCTAGAAAAAACACTCATGTTTGGGGATGGTCAAGTGATGCCAGAATTAACACCAAGAAAGTCTCAATCTACATTTATACCAGGAATCATTTTTAATTCCAATTGAAATAAACTTAAAGATTCCTAGCAGCTTAATGAATAAATACATTTAAATATATTTTTGCAAGTTTTATGTTTCTTAATTATTGTAAGGAATTCAAAACCTATCATCTTAAAGAGAAAACATAATCTCCTTCAGCATTAATCAATTAATGTCATTAACATTATTAATCAGCTATTTGATCTGCTTAAAACCTCATTTATTCAGATTGAAACTTTTTAAAAAGGTTAAGCATAGAGACAGTCTACAGTGCATTATAAAGAGATATGTGTTCGATCATTTTGAAAGTGTGAAGCCTAAAACCAAATACCGAATGATATTCAATGAATGTAAATTGATAATAATTATTAATTTTTAAGTGTTCAAAAGCATTTAAATAAAGGTTCATGCAATTTGTATCCCTTTGCAAAATCTAAGTCATCATAAGCAACAGAGAAATATCATTTAAGGGTGAAAAAACTCTTTTTAAGATTTGTCAGAAACTAAACCATTTACCACTACAAACAGATAATAAACATGAGTTGGATGGCATACAAGTAACCCAGAATTATGAATATTTCTTGTTATAAAGACTCCTACATAATCCTTTAAAGAGTCAAATGAAAAACAAGTTTTAAAAAATGTTCTTCCTCATTCTAGTCCTCTCTCCCAGGATACCCATTGATTTATTCACTTTAGCTGAAAATTAGTTACTAAGACCAAAAGCAGAGTTTTTCCCTAATCATCCCTTGAAATGCTCTAGATCGTTTTATGCAAAATGAGATCCTGGTACAAGCAGGATCCTCATCAACTGGAGCATGTTAGAAATGCAGATTCTTAGGCCTCACCTCATCCTTACAGAGTCAGAATTAGCCTTTTTAATAAGATCCTCAAGTGACTCATATGCATATCGAAGTTTGGGAAGCACTGGCTTAGGTGTGTATAATCACTTCAAACTCTCCACCATTCAAAGGACATACTACTTTTACCATGGAAAAATACTTAGTTATCTTTTAAAATAACCTCAGGGGGAGGAGCTAAGATGGCAGATGAGTAGGACGGGGAGAATACTTTCTCCTCCACAAATCCATTAAAAGAACATTTGAATGCTGAGTAAATTCTACAAAACAACTTCTGAATGCCCGCAGAGGACATCAGGCACTTAGAAAGACAATTCATTGTCTTCAAAAGGAGATTACGAGCCCCACGTTAACTCCTTTTGCGGAGAAGCGGACACCAGCATCTGCTATTAGCAAGTGGGGGCTGGGCAAGGAGGAGCTGTACGGCCTGCATCGCTTTGAGAAAGGATTTGACCTAGCTATCCTGAGCGCTATCTGAGCAAAACAACCAGACTGTCGGTTATCTACTACATCAAAAGCCAGCCCTAACTTAAGACACCACCAGGACTACATACGGAACAAAGGACTGCACAGAGATAGCCGGCTGCAGACCATCCCACTCCAGTGACAGGCAGCCAGAGCTGGAAGCGGGCAATCACAGCCCTAGAGAAACGTTGACTACAAAACTGTAAGCAGGTTTCTGTGCTGACTCACGCTTCTTGGGGCTCTGGATGGTCAACATCTGCCTGAGAAAGTGCGCCGGTTGTATACCCAGAAAACCGAGCGGCGGGGAGGCGATAAGTCGCAGCAGCTGCGCTCGCTAAACACTTCATCACCTGCGCTACTCAGACCTGGGAAGGGCATAAAACGCAGATTCAACCGAGTCTGTTCTTCTGAACCTGGACTGCCTGAACCTGGCCGGCTTAGATTTGGGTGTTCATCTCCGCCTCCTCTGTAACAGGGCAGAGATCAGATATTGAAAAGACCAGTAAACCGCCTCAATAAAGAGAATTCAACAAACTACCAGAATATAGTAAGGAACTCTAAACTTGGCAATTTTAACAAGATGAAGAGACAAAAGAATATCCAGCAGCCAAAGGAACAGGATAAATGCCCACCAAACCAAACAAAAGAGGAACAAATAGCGAATCTACCTGATAAAAAATTCCGAATAATAATAGTGAAATTAATCCAAAATCTTGAAATCAAAATGGAATCACAGTTAAATAGTCTGGAGACAAGGATTGAGAAGATGCAAGAAAGGTTTAAGGAGGACCTAGAAGAAATAAAAAAGAGTCAACACATAATGAATAATGCAATAAATGAAATCCAAAACACCCTGGAGGCAACAAATAGTAGAATAACAGAGGCAGAAGATAGGATTAGTGAATTAGAAGATAGAATCCTAGAAATAAATGAATCAGAGGAGAAAAAAGAAAAATACATCAAAAGAAATGAGGACAATCTCAGAGACCTCCAGGATAACATTAAACGCTACAACATTCGAATCATAGGAGTTCCAGAAGAAGAAGATAAAAAGAAAGACCATGAGGAAATACTTGAGGAGATAATAGTTGAAAACTTCCCTAAAATGGAGGAGGAAATTACCACTCAAGTTCAAGAAATCCAGAGAGTCCCTAACAGGATAAACCCAAGGCGAAACACCCCAAGACACATATTAATCAAATTAACAAAGATTAAATATAAAGAACAAATATTAAAAGCAGCAAGGGAAAAACATCAAATAACTCACAAGGGAATTCCCATAAGGATAACAGCTGATCTTTCAATAGAAACTCTCCAAGCCAGGAGGGAATGGCAAGACATAATTAAAATGATGAAAGAAAATAACTTACAGCCTAGATTATTGTATCCAGCAAGGATCTCATTCAAATATGAAGGAGAAATCAAATGCTTCACAGATAAGCAAAAGTTGAGAGAATTTAGCACCACTAAACCATTTCTCCAACAAAAACTAAAGGACATTCTCTAGATAGGAATCACTAAAAGGGTGTATAAATTCGAACCCAAAACAATAAAGTAAATCCTATTTATCAACAATTGCTTTAAATGTTAATGGGCTGAATGCCCTAATCAACTGACAAAGACTGGCCAAATTGATACAAAAACAAGACCCCTACATTTCTTGTCTACAAGAGACAACCAAAAGACTAAAACGGGTCAAATGGCTATAAAAACTAGACCCCTATATATGTTGTCTACAAGAGAACCACCTTAAAATAGGGGATATATATTGACTGAAAATGAAGGGCTGGAAAAAGATTTTTTATGCAAATATGGACTAAAAGAAAACAGGAGTAGCAATACTCATATCAGTTAAAATTGACTTTAAAGATCCTAAAAAGGAGAAAATCAAGGTTATACATAACAACTTAAAGGAACAATCCAAAAAGAAGTTATAACAATTATAAATATATATGCACCCAACATTGGAGCATTGATACATCTAAGACAAACACTAATTAGTATGATAGAAGAAATATACAACATTACAATAATAGTGGGAGACTTTAATACCCCACTCATACTTATACAATCTGGCTGTAATAGACAAAGTAAAGAAGAAAACATATTCACTTATGAGCCTCAAAAAATTCAGCTCACTCAGGAGAGTTAAAAGAAAATAGACTTATTTGTTCACTTTGTAAATGTTTATTGACTATTTTATGGGTCTGGTACCACTATGGGTAGTAGGGAGGAAGAAGTGACAAATGTGATCCTGTCCTAAATAATATATTATGGTAAAGATAGACCTACCAATACAAAGTACCAAGATGTGCCTAAGATGAGGACACCAAACTGGACTTTCAGTTTCCTGAACTTTTCATTTCCAGATCAAATCTCCTAATATAGGATGAATTCAACATGATTTTTTTTAAATGTTCTTTGTGATTAAAAACAGAAAGCCATTAGTTAAGAAATTATATATACTCCTCCCCACCATCACCCCCCTTCTTCCTTCCCATTTCCCTCCCACCCTTATTGATCCTTTCCTTTGTCCATTTTCCCCTAAAATAAAATAAAATAAAATAACCTCAGGTTGATCCTTTTAATATTAATGCAAAGATAAATGAAAAATTTAGAAAAATAAGGTATACTTACAAAATTATTCTAAAATAATTATTTTATGTGGACCTTAAGCTACTATTTTAAATAAATGTTGTAAATACATTTATCAAAGCATATCAATCATGAAATCATAACTTTTTATGATACAGTTACCAAATACTTTCTCTTAGTGCTTTATTCATAGTGTCGTATGTTCTAGGAACTCGATATTAATTAAAACTTTAAATTCACATTTTATTCTCTGCATCACAAGATGCATGTGTGCATGTGCATGTGCTAAATTGCTTCAATCATGTACGACTCTTTGAGACCGTATGGACTGTAGCCTGCCAGGCTCCTCTGTTGATGGAGTTCTCCTGGCAAGAATACCAGAGTGGGTTGCCATGCCCACTCCAGGGGATCTTCCTGACCTAGAGATCGAACCCACACCTCCTGCACCTCCTGCACAGCAGACAGATTTCCTTACCGCTGAGCCACTAGGGAAGCCCAAATACATATATAGTTCATATTTTTTCATATTAATTTATACTGCATAAATTCTGTATAAATATTACACATTTATGGTTTCTTATCGCCTACAATTTGACTTTGAAGTTGCTTTCTTTCCTTTCTAAAAATAGTCCTTTAATATTTATCAACAAAGATATAACCCTTTAATGGACATTCAGTTTCTTCAGGTCAAACTAAGGGAACTTTGCTTTCCTGGAAATCTAATTTTGTTTACTTAGTTCCAAGTTTTACTTTCCTAACTTTTATTACTTCAAGAATTTTAATTTCCTCTTTTTTCACATCTTCTTGAATCCCATGATGTGATCACCTCTTTTCTTTGATGGGTTTTATTTAGAAGATGTTTTAGCACAAAGATTGTGTCAGCAGTTTAAAATCTGCAGAAACTTTATGCAAGGATATGTTAAAAGTCTCAAACAAAAGAAGGAAAGTTTCAAAATCCGAATATAAAAGGAAGACATATTTATTTTAGTTTGAACAGTAAGCAGAGTAACCTCACATCTTTCACCTACCGCAAACAGATCATGTTTAGCTGACATGACTGTGGGTTCCATGAAATTAATCTCTGACCTGAATTTTTTTTTTAACTGCAGCAGTGTCAGCTTTCTATTAATAGGCTTTTATCCAGTGGAAAATGTACATAGCTTCCTGGTGTGTGCAAACCTGGAAAGGTGAAGGATACCCATTCCAAAGAAGGGCAAAGTGTCCTGATTTAAGAACTAAGAAAATATTTTAAAGAAGTTTACTTTATAATTTTCAAGGCAGTGTGGAAAATATGTATTATATTTTCTGCATAAGCAACTAAATACATATATGCAAGTGCTACCGATTATAGAAAAAGTCACAGTTCGTGTTTCAGAAATAGCGTAGAATTGAAAGGAAGCAGACGAAGTGTAGAGCTTTTAAGAAGAAATAAATATTGCCCCTCTTTCCTATGATTTTCAATTATCCATTTCTGAAAAATATGAACCAAAATGAAGTGCCTCTCTAAAGTTGCTGATTATTAGAAGGAAAGTTATTACTGACTAGGAAACTCCATTTATTTGAAGAAAAGTCAACATGCATTTCTACAGAAAGACCAGCCTATTATTTTTTTTTATTTTTTTAATTTTTCGCTCAGTCATGTCTGACTCTTTGCGACCCCGTGGACTGTAACCCACCAGGCTCCTCCATCCATGGAATTTTCTAGGCAAGAGTACTGGAGTGGGGTGTCATTTAGTCATTAATCTATGTTAATTGTCACAATAATGAACTCTGTCACCTTGAGAGGATGACTCCTTTTTAGTCTCAGGTTTCTTACACAAATGGGAGACCTATTTATTTTAAAAGGTGACCTTGTAAAAAATTTTGGTGGAAAAATTTTTCAGTTATTCTATGTCAAATTTTTATGAGGATTCTCTAAATGTGTCTCTTAGTGCACAAGAAAGAGTTGCAGATATCAGACAAACATTGGCATATTAAGTTTCCACTGCTGCCATAACAAATGACCACAAACTCAGTGGCTTAAAATAATACAAATTTATTATCTTAGGGTTCTGTGGTAGAAAAGGCCACAGGGAATCCCCAGGGACTAAAATCTAGGCGTTTTCAGGGCTATGCTTCTTTATGGAGACTCTAAGGGAAAGAATTCATCTCCTTACACTTTCTGACTTCTGCAGGCTACCACATCCCTTGGCTCATGGCCTCTTCTTCCATCTTGAAAGCCAACAGTGGCTGGTCAAGTCCTGACACCACATATTCCTCTGACCACAACCAGGAGAAGACCCTCCACTTTTAAGGACTCATATGATTAGATTAGACCCACCCAGTTAATATAGAATAATCTCTTCATCTCTAGGTGTAATTTACTCACACCTCCAAATTCTCTTTTGCCAGGTAAAATAACATGTTCACAGGTTCTGGGGATTAGGGAATGGATGTTTTTGAGGACCGTTATTTTGCATACCATAAATAATATTCTCTCTGTATCCACAGACATTTTGTGAGCACTTCTCAATATAAAGTGTTAAGGCCTGGTCAGTAGAGCAAAGTATTATTGAGGATCTTAAACATGGACATTTGCTTAAATTCCCTGGCCCACAACCAGGACATCCTTTAAGCACTATAGCCAAAATAAAAAAAAAAAGTTCACTTCCATCTGCAAAATCTCCAAATAGGGTGATAATTGAGAATTTATTCAGAGTATATTAAGAGGAAGAATTTCTTCTGTTCCTTTGCATTCTTCTTCTTCCTTTTTTCCATAAGCATACCTCCAGTGACTAGAACATGTTATAATAGTTAACATTTATTTAATATTTTTGAAAAAAGGAATGAATATGTGGATAAATGAATAATAAACCTGAGGTTAACAATTGTACAATTGCTGAATATCATGTTGAACATGGAAGAAACAACTATACACTGACTGTGTTGTCCTTATTCCATAGATAAATATAGTATGGATTTAATTTTGTAGTCATGTATTAGAGATGCATTAGAGATCAGATTATATAGAATATTATACAGTATATCTGTTATCTGTTGCTGCATAACAAAATACCCCAAGTGGCCTAAAACAACCATAATTATTTACTGTGCTCTGAAATCTGCAAAATCAGTAGGTATGACATGCCTCTATTCTACAAGTGTTCAGATGAGGTTGGTTCATTTTGACAATGGATGATCCCTTCTGACGATACCACACTTACATGGCTGGAAAAATTACTGCTGGCTGTTGTCTGGATGCTCAGCTGGGTTTATTGGCCAAAGGCCTTCTTCCTCTCTTGTTCCTTGTGCCTCGCCCTGGAGCGCTTGAAATTTTTTATAGCATGACTTCAAAAGTAAATATCCCAAGAAAGCAAGATGGACATGCCTGGCACTTTTAGGATCTATCCTTGGAAATCATATAGCATCACTTTCCTTATATCTTACTTGCTGAGGCTGTCACACAGGTTTGTTTAGGTTTAAGAGGAGGGAAAGTAGGCCTAACTTTTCCGTGGAAGAAGAATCAAGATATCAAGATTTCATCATAGAAAAACGTATATGTGGTGGTAGACCACACAAACTGCTCCTGCCACTTGTGAAAAATAAAATGGGACAAATATAGGGTTCCAAGTATGAAATGATGGGAGCTTAAATTAAAGCAAGAAAAATGGGGATAAAGGGGAAAAGATGGAATAAAGAAATGAAGAATGCAAAGGTTAGAGACTGAGCATATGGGGAAAAAAAAAAACAAGCAAAATTCTGTATGGTCAGAGGAAAAGCTGATTGACAAAAAGTAAGTTTCAGTAGGCATATATTGGACTATTGGGGTCCATACACCTTCACTGTTTTCCAGACAAATATCTCTAACTTTCTTTGATTTTTTTTCCCCATCTCTATTCTTTAGATTTCATAATCAATGATAAGAATCTTATTATTGCACATAAGGCTTCCCCAGTTGCTCAAAGATGAAGAATCTGCCTGCAATGCAGGAGGAGCAGGAGATGCTGGTTCCATCCCGGGATCAGGAAGATCCCTTGGAGGAGGAGATGGCGACCTGCTCCAGTATTCTTGCTGGAAAATACAAACGGACAAAGAAGCCTGATGGGCTACAGTGTATAGGGTCACAAACAGTCAGACACGACTGAGTGACCACACACACTGCACAGAAAGGGCTTCCCAAGCAACACAAGGGTAAAGAATCTGCCTGCCAATGTGGGAGACGAAGGAGATGAGGGTTTGACCCCTGGGTCAGGAAGATCCAGGAATACTGGATTCAGTATTCTTGCCTGGAAAATTCCATGGACAGAGGAGCCTGGCAGGCTACAGTCCATGGAGTCTCAAAGAGTGGACACAACTCAGCTCACACACATTGCACATAAGCACAAATTTATCATAAGAATCCTCAGCTATAGAGTATTAATTTTAAGCCTCTACACACATGCATGATTTATGATTTATATATTGATTTCTAACATAACTGGAAATAGGAACTTGCTTAAAAGTCTGTATTTAATTAACTAGGAAGGTAGGTTTCAAGCTTTAGCATGTGTCAGAATCATGGGAAAGGAATATTAGAACATAGATTGCAATTCTCTACTCTCAAAGTTTATGATTCAGAAAATATGGGATATATACCTATTACTAACTTAATTAGAAAGGTAGATCTTTCTAATGAGTTCTTTAACGATGCTGATATCTCTGGCTTGCTGGTCTGGTGACCACACTTTGAAAGATACTGATTTAAGATAATGCAACTTATTTGGAATTTTTCCAGTTATATCCACAAAGCTTATATGCATTCTTACATTTTGATTAAAAATAAACTGAAATTAAAAACTGAGTTGAAAAACAAAAAAAGAATTGTCCATCATACTCATGACTTTCATAATTTTTCACAAATAGAAAATTTTCACATTCATTTTTAGAGGTAGGAAAATGTTAGTTTTCCAATAGTCATGTATAGATGTGAAAGCTGGACCATAAAGAAGGCTGAGCTCTGAAGAACTGATGCTTTCTAACTGTGGTACTGGAGAAGACTCTTGAGAGTCCCTTGGACTGCAAGAGATCCAACCAGTCCATCCTAAAGGAGATCAGTCCTGGGTGTTCACTGGAAGGACAGATGCTGAAACTCCAATACTTTGGCCATTTGATGTGAAGAGCGGCTCATTGGAAAAGATCCTGATGCTGGGAAAGACTGAGGGAAGGAGGAGAAGGGAGTGACAGAGGATGACATGGTTGGATGGCATCACCAACTCAATGGACATTAGTTTGAGCAAACTTCAGAAGACAGTGAAGGACAGAAAAGCCTGGCATGCTGCAGTCCACCAGGTAGTAAAGAGTTGGACATGACTGAATGGCTGAACAACAACAAAATATTAGTTATGAGGGTATAAAATGAGGGTGTCTCTTAATTCTTCTTTTCTCATTCACTGAGGTAGAGTTTGACTTTCTACATCAATGAAATTTACTTCCATGGAACACGATCATTTTTTTTAGGGTTTCAGTTGACAAAATGAACATGAAATGGATAAAATTAAATTTCTGAAGCGGATTTCTGTTAAAGACAGGAGGTCTTGATCTAAAAGCAGGGAGAGCAGACTAGAAACTTGTTACACCTGAATGTGAACAATAGCAATATTTGAATAAATGTCATTGAAGACTGATTAAAGCTTATGTCCACTGAATAGAAATGTACTAGGTATCCTAGAAAAAAAGGAGCCTGACCACCAAGAATTTGGGCATACTCAGCAGTGCCAGAGAGATCAACATGTAGAACTTGGTGAGGGTGAGTGAGTGGTCATCAGACAGATGTTTTCTACATCAGCATAAAAGAAAATGGAAACTCTTTTTTGCTTTTACTAGCCCAGCTCCAAGCACAGTGATTGGCAATAAGGAGGCATGATATTTAATAAATATTTATTAAATAATCTATTTTTATGTCCGGTCTAAATGTTAGTTCTTGAGTTGTTGCTTATATAGTCTCAGATACATTGGGGATTTTTCTTTTTTCAACTTTATTGAAGAATAGCTGAATTATAATGTTATATTAATTACTACTATGCAACAAAGTGACTCAGTTATACAAATATTCTTTTTCATATTCTTTTCCTTTATGACTTATCACAGCATATTAAATATAGTTTCCTATGCTAAACAGTAGGATCTTGCTGTTTATCCATTCTACACATACCAGTTTGCATCTGCTAATCCCAGACTCCCAATTCTCAACTCTCTCCCAGCTCTGCCCGCCTTGGTAACCACCAGTCTACTCTCTATGTACATGATTCTGTTTTTATCTCATAGATTCATTTGTGCTATCTTTTTAATTCTACATATAAGTGATAGCATATGATACTTATCTTTCTCTTTCTGATTTACTTTACTGAGTATGATCATTTGTAGTGGCATCCACGTTGCTGCAAATGGCATTATTTCATTACTTTTCATGGCTGAGTGCTGCTGCTGCTAAGTCGCGTCAGTCGTGTCCGACTCTGTGCAACCCCATAGACGGCAGCCCACCAGGCTCCCCCATCCCTGGGATTCTCCAGGCAAGAACACTGGAGTGGGTTGCCATTTCCTTCTCCAGTGCATGAAAGTGAAAAGTGAAAGTGAAGTCGCTCAGTCATGTCTGACTCTTAGCGACCCCATGGACTGCAGCCTACCAGGCTCCTCCATCCATGGGATTTTCCAGGCAAAAGTACTGGGGTGGGGTGCCATTGCCTTCCCCGTCATGGCTGAGTAGTATTCCACTATATATGTATACCACATCTTTGGGAGATTACTTCTTTATATCTGAGAAGTCCTTATATTCTACTTATTCTCTCCCTGCTCCTCCATATACCCATCTTAGGCTAGGTTTATTTCTTCTGAAAAACAAGCTGGCACACTTCTACTTCTAGTAGATGTCCATTGAGGTCATCTTTCTCCATGTTTTTTCAAGTAGCTAATAACTGAATTTAATAAGCTAAATGATAATCTACACAGTATTCAATTTGAGTAAACAGGGTGTCTCCTTCATGCCTAATTCACCTTTTTATCACACAGTATAATGCCATGGGGAGAAGGCGATGGCACCCCACTCCAGTAGTCTTGCCTGGAAAATCCCATGGATGGAGGAGCCTGGTGGGCTGCAGTCCATGGGGTCGCTGAGGGTCAGACATGACTGAGCGACTTCACTTTCACTTTTCACTTTCATGCACTGGAGAAGGAAATGGCAACCCACTCCAGTGTTCTTGCCTGGAGAATCCCAGGGACGGGGGAGCCTGGTGGGCTGCAGTCTATGGGGTCACACAGAGTCTGACACGACTGAAGCGACTTAGCAGCATAATGCCATGGAATGATATGCATTGAGAGTAAAACCCTAGAATAACAAAACTAAAAAAAGAGAAATGATTACAGCAGTATTGCACATAATGGCCCTCAAATTTTAAAAAGTCCACAGGATAAGCAAAGTATAACATTCATACAGTGAAATACTGGGCAGCAAGAAGAATAACATAAAGTACAGCTACATACAGGCTTCCCAGGTAGCACTAGTGGTAAAGAACCCATCTGCCAATGCAGGGAACGTCACGAGATATGGGTTTGATCTCTGAATCAGGAAGATTCCCCAAGAGGAGGGCACGGCAACCCACTCCAATATTCTTGCCTGAAGAATCCCCATGGACAGAGGAGCCTGTTGGGCTATAGTCCATAGGGTTGCAAAGATTAGAACATGACTGAAGTGACTTAGCACACACACACACACACACAGCTACATACAACAAAACAGAAGAGTAATAAAAACAGTGCTGAACTAATGTAGCAGGAAATAGGATAATATATGCTGTGTGGTTTAATTTATGCAAAGAACAAACATGGCAGAATTAAACTATATGATGTTGAAAGATGTAGCAAGAACCGTTAATGAGTCAGAATAGTTGTTCCTTATAGGGGAAAAGATGGAGAATAGAAATCTTGATTGGGAAGCAAAGTCAGTGAGAATCAGTCTATTCTTGGGCAGATGCGAATATGTTTCAGAGATCATGGAAGTGTTGTTTTCTGACTTGGATGTATGTTTTGTGGATCAACTCCACTAATGTTTAGTAAATGTTATGCAAATATATACATGATGTATACAGCTTTCTGTGTCTATATTTTTAAAATGTATTTTAAATAAAAAATTTAAAACTTTTTAAAATCCGAAATGTCTCATGTTATTTCTTTTAACACTGAAATGCTGAGAAGGCTGGTCTTTTGAAAATCAATTGGACAGTATCATTCAAAAACTTCCATAGCTATCTAATTATCAGGTCACCTGTAGATACTGTTCTTGTGCATTTTGGCTTCTAGATAAGTTTTATATAACAACATAATTTTAAGTGAGTCTCTACATGATTAGAAAACACACTTAACCTTTTGGTAGTGTAGCAAATGATAAAAAAAAAAAAAACACTGGAAGTCCCTAAGTCAACTCAGAATTTAATATGTCATAATGTACAGTGACTATCAGGTAAAGACATTTAATCCACCCTCAAGTTTATAATTTAACTTGTAAAACTATATGAGGCAATTTTGCAAAGTACTGACTTTCAGTTTACCCATCAGGGCTGCTTCCACCTGTGCCTTTCCTCAAATTATGCTGTCACTTCTCAGTTCATTAGCTCAAGGACACAGAAAACAAGCCATCACCTTTCACTGATTTTTCTCAAGGGGGAATTGTGTTATTTCATTTAGCTTGTGAATCTCTTTGACCCTTAAAATTATCATGTTTTAAGGAATTAACACTTCCTAAAAATTATTGTGCTTTTTCTCTTTCTACTATAGAATTAAAAATAGCAAAGACAACCAGACATAGATTTTTTTCAGTAAGAATTTCATTCTATCCCAGTTCAGTCCAGTTAAGTTCAGTGGTTCAGTTGTGTCTGACTCTTTGCAGCCCCACAGGCTGTAGCACGCCAGGCTTCCCTGTCCATCACCAACTCCCGGAGCTTGCTCAAACTCATGTCCATTGAGCCAGTGATGTCATCCAACCATCTCAACCTCTGTTCCCTTCTCCTCCTGCCTTCAATCTTTCCCAGCATCAGGGTCCTTTCCAAATAATTGTCTTAATCATTGAACCAGATGGCTATCTTTAACATAATAACTCTTAGCTGGTAACTGACCAAAGACTATTAACAAAACCTTCCTACCAATCCAAATCTTCTATATTGACCTACAGAATCCTCTGTATAAAACTGGAAGATAATTAAGCCAGTACTCAATTTCTCATAATTGAGTACTTTGATGCTAGCTCCTTCATAATTATTTGGACCTTTGCTCACTTCTGTCTTAGATTCTTGGTTGTTAACTTGGTTGTGGTTTAGAATCGCTATTAGAAAATGTTTGGGATTGTATGTGCAGTTAAAATCATAGTAAGGACAAATATGCTAATTGCCCTGCAATGTCTGGGAAAGACTTTTCTGCCCTAAATGTCAGTAGAGTACGTCTTCTCCAGCTTTGATTCCCCAACTTAGAACATGAAGACAAAATATTAACTTAAAATATATTGAATAATTGTTTGTTAAATAAATTAACTTGAAACTTTTAGCATCAAGGGATGTTGGTGAAAAACTCAGTTATTTGCTTTTCTTTTATGTGGTTATCCTTTTATTAGAAAGATGTTTTAAGTTAAATTCTGCTCCTTGTGAACAGTCCCTGGTCAACCAAGCCCATCTATTCTCCTGCTTCTCAGTTTTCCCTGATAATCATCTCTAATAACCCTAATTTGTTTATTTGTCATATATTAATTTATTCTCTAGTTCTTTCATATATGTAAACTTTGTCTTAAATTTGAGTGACAAGAAACCAAAAAAATCTATCTCACAATTTTTTTTTTTAATTTATAATTTTATCTGTACTTTTACTTTAGGTACCTTAGAATTTCTAAACTTGTATCATATGGTTATCTATACAACTATCTCATCTTTCCTTGAATGCTAGATTAATATATATTTCACATTTCATCCTCAAGCTGAATAAAGTTACTGGAAAAAGCAAATACTCAAAATATAAACAAGTAAGTACTTACTATGTAAATGAATATCTTTGGGATGTCAGAAGTTTTGCCCCTCTGCATCCACAGGTGAATTACTGAGTGATGGAACAAAGATAAAATGTTCTGTTCCAAAACACCTGGGTACTGCCAGCCTGTCTCACTCAAAGATAGGGACCCATTCTAGAGTCATTCTAAGCAAGACCTACAAGACATTTCAAATCTAGAGAGTCTGAACAGAAATTCAATAGTTAAATCTATCTACTTAATTCAAGAGATAACTGGCAACTTTCAAAACTATTTTTTTGTAATATAACTCTTCCAATTACTATGAACAAAGTCTCCAGAGGGTTCTGTTAACTTATTGCTTTAATCTAGTCATAGCTAGATTAAAGATTCCTGTTTAAGTATATTCTGAACCTTAGACTAAGGATCATGTCCCTTTATCTTTTTCTTGAAAAAAGCCTTTCCCTAGCACCTTTAAAACCTTCTTGCTTTGCTTCACTGTTTAATTCATTGCCTTCATAGGACACCTTGAGAAGACCACTGGCATACAACACTAGTTCTCACAGTACTTAGCACAACACTGACCATATAATCAATTTTTATAGCTTATTTTTCACTATTAATCCGAAGAAACGTATTCAGAGAGTACCTGTTTGACAGTATTATCTCATTATTTCTTCATGAATTGGAAACAGTGCTCCATAAATACTCAAAGTAGAGTACTTTAGGATCAAAAGCAGCAGTGGAGATATGGTGTGAGAACACTTAAACAGGAGGGAAAAACCAGGGATCAAAACAGTTAAAAATAAATCAGGCACATGAGACATCCAACCTTTTCAATATTACAGCAATAGGGTATCTTAACAAAAATACAGGGTTTTTACCAAATCTCTAAGCCAGATACCTCGGTACCTTGGTTATCCTAGGGTTTCTTCAAACAGACCACTAATTCTCACCTGCCACCCATTCTTTTTTCATCATCTCTACATTGATCAAACTCACTCTCGATCCTCTTAGCCCCTGGCCAGTCACAAGGTGGCCGCCTTCACAACAACAGTGCATGCAACGCAACTGATCAGTCAAGAAGAGAACATTCATTCTGAAGTTATTTTCAGCAAATTTCTGTGTTCACTAATCATAAGATACGTGAACAATAGCATGACTTGGTTCAACCAAACTGAACACTCATCATTCATAAATTCCAACTGAAGTCATATGTTTTAAAATCTGTCCAAACTAGTTTTTCTCCTTCCTGCTTGTTCTTAAATCTACTACATTAGAGCCAGGGACCTTGTGTTATTCTTCTTCACATCCCCATTGTCTGGCATTCAGCCTGATGCGTAATATGTACTAAAATATCAACTATGCTATGTTAAGTCACTTCAGTCATGTCCGACTCTGTGTGACCCCATAGACGGCAGCCCACCAGGCTCCCCCGTCCCTGGGATTCTCCAGGCAAGAACACTGGAGTGGGTTGCCATTTCCCTCTCCAATGCATGAAAGTGAAAAGAGAAAGTGAAGTCACTCAGTCATGTCCGACTCTTAGCGACCCCATGGACTGCAGCCTACCAGGCTCCTTCGTCCATGGATTTTCCAGGCAAGAGTACTGGAGTGGGTGCCATTGCCTTCTCCAAAATATCAACTACAACTGAACTTTTGACTTGATCTGCTGCTTTATAAATACACTTGTAGGTTGATAATTAATACCATAGATTGTAAATTTTTACTATATTTTTAATGAATGTATTTTGTTTTTCTCTAAATGCAACACTTAATACTTCTGCAGATTTAAGTTCACAAGCTTGAGGTTTTACCATTTTAATGGTAACTTGTAGATTTTATAGTATACTGTTTTCCCCCAGGCAATTACACTAAGTTAAATAAGAATAACCACAGAAAAAAATAATACTCTAGCACTGAATGTCAAAGAGTATCATATAATATTTGCCATTTTTGTCTTGACATTGTATCAAATGTCTCCCAAAAACAGAAAATTCTTTTAATCACATGATGATTTTATTTTAAAAAGCAAAAATAAAATTTCCAGGGAAACCTAGCTAAAATTGTATTTTGAAAGTTATATAAGTAAGTGGAAACTGATTCTTTCCCATCCACAAGCTCACCAATGCCCTTGAACAAAGTTTTAAATATTAAGAGCTCTTTCCTTGTTTAGTTTTTCTGAACATTTCAGGAACCTGTGTCACAGAGGAGAATGATATAATAAATGAGTAGCAAGGATAACACTGGTCTACCACAGTGAATCTACCATAGTGAGTTCTAGCCTTATGCCATCTAAAAAAAAAAGTTTCCCCTTGAGGTTACAAGACTGTATCTTTAACGTGTTTATGGAAAAACCATGTGCCCCAGCCCCTGCCATAGAAACAAGGTTAGAAAATATCTGAATGATATATATTTAAATGCAATATTTAAATACTTTGGAGACAGACTCTGAGGTTTATGAGGAAACAGCTCATTTACATACCAAAGGATCTCTCAAAATCGTAAATTCCTTGCGCCTTTGACAGCTTGACTTGGGGCATGGAGATGTGGAGATGTTTGATGTTTAGAGAGCATAACTTGTACAGAGAGAAGCAGGACTTCATTCACTACACATTTGCCAAGGATATTCTTTTTAACTTCCTTTGAAGATGGAAAATACTATCTTTTTGGACCAGGAAGCTCATCTATCTCTGCATAACCTCACTTGGGGCAATACGTGTTTATGTGACATTCAAATAAGCACTTCCTATCAGACATTATGCATGGTACTCACATTATCAAGAGAAAATGGGAAATAGGGAGAGCAAAAAACTTTGACAGATCTTCTTAGAACTTTAAGTTGAACAGAACCCAAACTCCATAAACTTAGAATTATTGTATAATGTTAATGCATAGTTACCAGATGAAGCTTTCCCCCCTAATTTGCTCTTTTTAAATGTGTTACTTTAAATAATATGCATTTTAAAAAATATATTAAGCATGTCCCCAAAGGGTTTTTTTTAATCTGAAAGAAGAAAATAAAATAATAAAACTTTAAACTCTGTAACTATGAAACTAAAAGCTTGGCTGGAATATCTAAACCATCTATGCATTCTCTTTCATATTGATATATTTAACCCAAAGGTCAATGTAGATGATTTTAAAATTGCTTAGTTGCACTGCTTTAAGTTTCTTTCATATTAAATATTGTTAACTGATTAAAAATTAATATAAACAGCATTGAAGACTTTAACTCTCTAAGGATTCCTAATCATTTAGAATAATAGCTAGAATAGCCTCAATTCACTTTTGCACTGTAAAAGTAGCATGATTTTTATAGTCACAATGATGAGCAAAAATAAATAGGAAAAATTAAGAAGCATTTAAGCTGACAAAGAGAACATTTTTCCATGAGTACTGTAGGCTTGGGGCGGGGAGAAGAGTCAGAATCATAAATAATAACACAAGCCACAAAGAAAAGCTTCTTAATGAAACCCAACTAGGGCTGACACTACAAAGATGTGTTTTTTGTGTACTTTCACTACCAGTTTTACAGATTCTTGTATCACGGATGGTTTGAACAACTGAAAAAAGCATAATTCTCCAATGAGCACAATCTTGCAAAAAGTTGGAAAACTTCCTCTGGTCATATTAGTCACTACTAACCAGGTTAACTAACCAGGTATGGTCCCTCCCCGATCCTCCCAGACCACCTAAGCTTAAGTAGTGGACCCAGGGCTTTAACAGGATTTCTGACTTGAAACTCCACACACTTCCTACTCTATCACACTGCCTTTAATGTTTTAATGATGCCCTCCCTCAGCTCTGTACTGCTTTTCTCTCTGATTTTTCACTGAACTGTTAATATATAGGCCACTGTTTTTCACACTCTGCTTTTCTTCTCTTTTCTAAATTCACTTTGAACAGTAGATAGAGATATTTAGTCAGACTGATGAGGTCTTTGTGATATGTGCCTTTCAGAATGTCTGTAATATTTAAAAGACATAGTCACACAAGACTTTGACATTCCCTGACAATAAATATGATGTTCCTGACCATCACATTTTTAGGACTATTTTTTTCTTGCATCATATTGATCCTGGTTTTTAATCTCTTCTCAGGTTTTCACGTGGACCATCTCAAAAATGATCTGTGGCTAACTAAAATCTCTCATTAATGTCACTAATAATACCAAGAAATGTTATGAAACTAAGCAAAAGATTTCCATATTATAATAAACATTTCTGAAAATCATTATTTCCTGGTATGTTGTTATAAATATAAAGGAGATCTCTGGACACTTCTCTCTAATATGAGCAGTTTTGGTTTCCATTTCAATACCTACAGGTTGTTCAATTAGAGAGTGATTTGCACTTATGAATAAATTTGGTGGCCAAGAGAGTCACTGACCTTATATTTACTAAAACATTTGTTTTCTTAAATTTATTTACTAAAAACATCAGTTCTTTTGTTTCTAACTCTTTATGATAGAGAAGCTTGAATATTTACAAAAGTAGACCGAATATTATAACGAAACCCTATGTACCCTTCATCAGTCCCAATGTAATTAATTCATGGCCAATCCCTACCACACTAAGAGCTCATCTATTTTCTTCTCTGGCATAATATGTAGAAACAAATTTGAAATATTATGTCATCTCATCCATATTTGAGAATGTGTATCTTGTAGGGAGTCAAACATGACTTGGCGACTGAATAACAACAACAATCTCCAAATAATATGTAGTTTGAAAACATAACCACAATATTATTAATCCCATCATAAATGTGATGATTTATTAGTATCATCTAAAATGCAGCATCTATCAAATTTCCAATTATTTCATAGATTTTTTTTGTTTGTTTGAATCATGATCTACACTTCGTGATGTGTTGCTCTGTTTTTACATTTTTTTCAATCTATAGGCTTCCTTGGTATCTCTTTATGGTCCTAGTAACTTACTTGAAGGTTGTTTGTGGTGTAGAGGTTACCACAGCCTGGGTTGTGCTGACTGCATAATATGATGCTGTTTGTAACATATTCCTTATTCTTTTATTCTTGAAAATTCAAGGTTGTATTATTTTTCTTTCATTGGTTTTCTTTTCTATGTTTATTTTGCTTTTTTCCCCTGTTTTTAGTAGGAAGAGTCAGTTCTAGATATCATTTTAATGGTTGGTTATGTTTTGCCTTATATTTCACGAACAATTTCCCTTTTTGTGGCTTCCAGACTTTTTTATCCATGAATCTTTGCAGTGCCCTCTAGTGCTACAAAATGAAAAAAATCTAACCTTCAATTAAAGGGTCTGGTGGAGAACAGTTCTTTTTATTTCACTGTACCTCTTATCATCACGGTCCTCCTCTTCTGCATGTACTGGCTTGTCAATGACAATTTTAAAATGTGTTCCTGGAGCTAAAAATGATATTCTGTAGGTGGCGCATTGCTTTTCTTGATCAGGAGAACATAACCCAGAACAGATTAAGCTTTGAACCTAGTGCTTCCTCTTCCTCCTTTCCCATACCCAAGTCATCTCCCCTTAGGTCTCCTTTCCCGCCCAGGAGTCATCTCCACTCCTGGATTTGGCGAGATAAACATAGACATGATGTAGGTTGCATCGTCTCCTCTTAATTCCACCATCTGTTACTCTAGATAATATAACTTGTGTGCGTAGTTGTTAAACATTCTGGCTGTGAATTTTTTTTTTTTTTTTCTTGAGCTCATCAATGGGTACTCTTGTGTTAAATCAGTGCAGCACATAAAATAAATGGCCATTTTTGCTCTAAATTTGGATCATCAAATCCTCTCAAATGTTTGTTACAGAGCAGTAAAATGTGGCTCAACTAATAGTAAGGGAAGAATTCCATACATAGTACAAAAACCCTTCTGAACCCTGAAGTTGTATGAAGTTCAGAAGTTGAGAGTCTGACAAAAACTTGAAAAAAAAGAGAATTTCCTGTAACTAACTCTTCTAGCAAATGCTAATTTAATTGTATATAAGATGGCTACCAAGTTGAATTTATTGCACAAAATTTATTTTCCTATATTTTTAGGGTACTTGGACCCAGAGATTCAATTATATGAATATTATCATAAAACATAATTTGACATTTATTAGCTAACTGACAAATTGAAAACATTACATACTTTACTTTTTTAAAAGTCTTCATCATTTCAACAAAGTCATTAAGAATTAACTAAATTTTACTTTGTTATCAAAACTACTCAAAAATTCTTTTTACCTTTTGAGTGATACATACTGTCATGTAGATGCTGAAATTACTAGTTGAAAGTTCATATAAACCTCAGAAGGCAGAGCTAACTTTGGCACTTGTCTAGGAATAACTGGGCCTCTGGAAAGAAGGTAAAAGGCTATTTATAATTCTAAATCTTAGTGCTGTTTGGAGTCTGGAGCTATACCTAACCAATGTAGCAGGGCTCAAACCAAAACAGGGGTCTAGTACAGGTCGCTCTTAACCTCTAAATTAACATCAGGCTAAGCATTAGTCTTACATAACAAAAGGAAGTATTCAACATGACTCTGGAGTCAGAGGGCTGGGTGTGAGTCCTAGCTACACTGTATATAGCTGTGTGAATTTAGGCAAATTTCTAACCTCTCTAAATCTTAGCTTCCTATGCTATAAATAGCAATGATAAAAGTATCTATCTCATTTTGCTGTCCTGAGGTTTAAATGCTCATTATTACAAGCTTAACATCTGACAAATAACGTCTTTTGGATAAGTGAGTTGTTATTATCATTATCATTATTTTTGTTAATTTATTATAGCTAGAATCAAATATATTGTTTCCCTAATGTCCTTTGAGGTTCAAATTTGTTCTAATTTTAGTTCTACTCTATTGCTCTGTACCTGAAATACAATTCCATATCTAAAATTACTTCCTTTCTTCTGTCAGTTGAAATAATCCACTTTAGGACATGCAGTGATGATCTATGTGAGGAACTCAGTAAGGTGCACAGATAAGTCATGCATTATAGCTGAGTTAAGTACCACAAAAAATATGAACACTATTCTCAGACCTCCCTCAATTACCAGTGACCACAAGAGAGTCGTATAATATCCATGACCTTCAGTTTTACAAAAACTGAGGTGAGGACAGTGGCCTTAAGCTTTCTGAGGAGCTAATCCAGCTCTGTCTTGAGTGCTACAAGGTGTTCGTCTACTTTGTGATCAGTGGATGGGAAAAATAATCAGTAGATGTCTAAGACTACTAACGCAATGCTTACATTTCAATAATGTGCCCAAAGTGGCCACAAAGAACTCTAACAGATGGGAGGAAAGACTATTTCTGGTTGATGGAACAACCTGTACCAAGGCCCTGGCACAAAAGTACACCTTTTATAAAAGACTGAAGGAAGGCTACTGTAGCTGGGGCATAAAAAGTGAGAATCCTGAAGACAAAATAAAAGGAGTGTAGTAGGGCAGCAGGCAAGACGCTTTGGATGGCCACAGACAATAACTGTGCTGCTCACCATAAAAGGTGAGCTTATCTGAGTTGTCAGTCTAATTATCAGTTGAGAAATATGATTAATACGGCATTCCAGAAAAGGATAAAAGTACATAACTAATCCCTGAAGCTGAAATGACAAAGATCCTATGAACAGTTAAAGCCAGAGTACAGGAAATGTCCATCATCTAGGACCTAGATGGTATTTTTATATTTTTAATTCATTATTAATTCAGTGATTTTTTACAGGTGACAAGAGGTCTTCTAAGAACCCCTTAAATTCTCCACGGGGAGAAGACAGAAACATAAGTTCTATTTTATAATCAGGAATTTTCCTATAAAAATGTTTATTAATCAAGAGCCAAAGGCCTACAGAGCATAATTCACAGGCCAGCAAAAAATGTTTCAGCCAAGTGACCCTGAATCAGTTGGCCGTTCACAACCCATACAGAGGAAGGGAAACATATTCACAGGTATTTAACAACTTGTGCGAGGCTAAGTGAGACATTTCTATAGATGGATGTCTTGAAGACAATCTAAAGGTCACATGATGCAGAATATCTAAGGAATACGAAAAAATGTTATTTATATTGAGCTAGCAAATTCTGAACTAAAATTGGTAAAGAGTAAATTTGATATCTTCGTAGAGAAATGAAAAAACACGAACTAGATTTAAGGGAGCTGACTTCTAATCTTGGCAATGCTATGGTTTTCCCCAAGTCTCCAGACATTTGAGTTACAGTTTCTCTGTCTGAAAAATGGAGATAATAATGCCAACTTAATTGAGTTGTGTGAGGTATAAATAAGTACATAAAGTCCAGAGCAAAATGCCTGATACATAGAAATTTCTCAGTGATTATTTCTATTAATTTGGGGTGCTAGACTCAATTTGTTAGTGGAAGGTGAAAGCAAGACAATTCTGCTTATAAATACTGACTGGAAGTCTTAAACTCTGTAATCACTCTGTGCCCATACTAATGTCTGCCCAAAGATCCAACACCACATATTCTCTTTTTCAGTTGTCTGACTGAAAACAAACCAGCTCAGCATTAGATTTGGAAGCTGTGAAGAGCACCACCTGTCTGATTTGCTTACAGCTGTCAGAAGCAAATTTTAGACCCACCTCCCAAATTTTTATCCCAACTAGAACTGGATTGTGTCTGTATTCAAAATGCTTTAGGTTGTTTTAAAGAATCTTTTATATATTTATAAAATATATATATTATATATATACATGTATACATATATTTTGCATACACTCTATTTGAGTGAAATGATTGCTATCATGGTTGAATAATAAAGAGATTTTAAGTTGTGACATATACCTTTTCAGAATAAGCATTAAAACAGAAAATATTGATTTTCATATAGAATTTATCACATAGAGGTAAAAGACATGAGTGTATGAAAAGAATCAGAAGCAAAAGCTTAATTATTTTTAAAATCATACTGATCTACAGTGATTTTGTGCAATTCCAAACCTTTTCTCTGAATTCCCACCCACATATACACATTTTTTAGGTATATGAATCTTATATATGTGTGTATGCATATTTATATACTTGAGTTAGAAAGGATAAACAAATTTAAGAACTCCAAGTTGACATATCATAAAGTAAAAATGGTCAGAATCAATTTTCTAAGTTTAAACATTAAGTGCAACATTTTAAGTTCATTGTGGTCTCTAGCCCTGCACCCAAACCTTGTCAGTTTTGCTAGGTAAGATATTGGCCCTAACATTATATGACCATAGCTATTTATAGAGGTGTGGGTGATAACTGTTAACTAGTGGGAACTTTGGCATCACAAAGAACAGTTTCCACATGCAAATTTCAGAGAAACCTCTTTTTACTCCCCAACATAGAGACCTGCCAGTTTGGGAGACTTCTCAGCTCCCATACCCACTTCTCTGATCCCATATAGAATCACTGATCAAGATAACTCTCTAAAAGCAACATTCTAAGAGGGCACATTGACCATCAATGGGACTGTCAATTTCTACATTTTTTTACCCCGTAATCGATGCTATTGGAAAATGCTAGCGATACCTTCAGCCGTGATCTCAGTCATGGTGGTTGGAGAAAGAAAAAGGCAGGCAAGAATTCCGGTCAAGTGGCACTTTGCAGAATACTTTAGGACTGGAGAACTCTGATAGGGGGCTCTGTGTGAAAGCGTGAGGTCTCTTCCTTTTCCTGGCTGTTCCTGCTGCTCTTTTGTTGTCCTGTTGAACTTTGTCTCTTCTCTGCAGAGTTCTCCCCCTGGAAACAACCTGAGCCCTTTCCAGGCAGCACTTGTGGCTCAGGCAGAAGTATCAGCTTCAAATAAAAATAGCTTCATCTCCCTAGGACTCTTCAGCACTTTTTTTTTTTTTTTTTGGCACTCTAGAGGAACACACACACACACACACACACACACACACACACACCAGTTCACTAGTCCCAAAGAGAGACAGGCCAAAAAAAAAAAAAAAAAGGCAAAGGAACCAAAAGTACTGCCTAAGCCCCCGCAGTTTCCCTAAGATAATTACGGATTTGGGGATCTATGTCAGAAAACATAAAATAAAGAGTTGGAAGTAATCTTATCCGTAATAGCTCAGATTTATTCTTAGTGCCCTTAATGCTCAGAACATTCCTCATCCCCTTATTTGGTGTGGGGAGGGTCCTGTAATGTCTACCAGGAGCAAAGGGGAGGGTAGTCTTGTCATTTTCTCCAAGTTGTTTCCTTATTGGTCTAAATCCACTTAGCAAAAGCGGTTATTTATATAGCACTACACTTGAAGTTGCAACCATTAAATCCTGAAGGTTTCTTGTAGGAGATTAAGATTTTACAAACATTGGCCAATAAGAAATATGTAATGAAAAGTTGTATTGACCTTGAGAACTGATGAATTACTAGATTTTTCATTCTTTTCAATACTTTCATGAAAACAAAATACCTGAATTTATCTATGCAATAAAAGAAAGGAAAGGTGGTATAAAGTTTAGAAGTCCAGAGCTTATATTTTAATAAAAGATTTCAACTTTTCTCTACCTCAACTTCAAAAAAAATAAAATATAAAGGATCATAGCAGCCAACAATTAGCCAAATTGGCTGATTAGCATTTCACCTTCCCACTACTAGACAGGTGTTAATGAGCAGAGAAATATTCAATAGTTGGCAGTTAGAAGGAGAAGGAGAATCAAAGGGCATTGATAATCATACACTCTAGCCAATCTGTGAATAATCAGAGGTTGGCTACACTTATCTTTTATTTTATTCTCACATTCAGCCTAACGGATGCCTGTGGTTTAAACTCTTAGCCTTAACTTGTTGCCTTTGGTTGCCAGAACCTCTTGAATTTGCATGGTACTTCAGAGATCAGAAAGCAAGTCACACATGTTCTTTAACATCAGAAGAGTGCTACAACAGCTGTATCCTTTGCCTCCATGTTGGCAGCTCTGTATTTGCTGCCTTAATTCCTACAAAAGAAAGTGTTCATATACCAGCTGAATAAATGAGTTAGGGAGTAAGCAATCTTAATTCACAAAAGAGGAAATAATTCCAGGTAACACTCATGATTTATACAAAATTCCACATCTAGGGTTAGGCTTTAGGCTTTTGACTTCAAGTCTGATCTTTCTGAAGAGGCAAGACTTATGGCTTACAGTACCATTTGCAGGTAAAGGGAACCAAAACAAATTAGGTCCACCAGTGGATGGAAAGGCTTTGCTGGTAGCTCAGTGGTAAAGAACCCACCTGACGGTGCAGGAGACATGGGTTTGATCTCTGGGTTGGAAAGATACCCTGGAGGAGGAAACAGCAACCCACTCCAGTATTCTTGCCTGGGAAATCCCATGGACAGGGGAGCCTGGCAGGCTACAGTCCATGGGGTCACAAAAGAGTCGGACAAGACTTAGCTAGTAAACAACAACCACAAAAATGGATGGGAAGATGTGAGCTCCTCCCAGCACTTCCATAGAACACTGGGTTGGTGTCTATTTTCTACAGTGGGGAGGAGGTAGCCTAAAAGCAGAGCCCTCCTCACTTTGCCCCCAAAGGCATCTCCCTTATCACCATGCTCCTTCTAACTTGAAGAAAGCATTGTGCTTTGAATTTCCATTTGTCAATCACTTTCATAGTCTTTCACTGTAGTTAACTGATAAAATAGTAATTCTTTATGTAACTCATTAAGAATTTACATTAAAATGTTCAAACAAGACTATAGTGCAAGATCAGTGATTGATGTTACTCTTAAATTCCCTATCACTAATTTCATGTCATACTAGAAACAAAAAGAAGAGTAAAAATACTCTAGCTAAACATGTTTACGGGGTAATAAGTTTTTTTAACCCATTTATTGGAAGAGTTGATGAATTTTCTTAGATATTGAGAATTCAGTATATTTCTCACTTTGAAAAGTTACTAGAACTTTTTCAACTTATTTGAAACCCAATTCATAAAATATGTCTTTGAGTTTCAAATGGAACTCAGAAAAGCTATCCAAAACGAATCAACTGACATTCTTCTAAAGGTACACATCTCATTCTTCAGGACATATTACATACAATACATACAATACAATACATATTACAAACAATACATTTGCTTTTCTTCATTTTTTTTTTGGGGGGGTTTTCTCATTTTTACAAGTATTCGCTTTAACAGGATCTCACCAATTTACTGGGATCTTTCAACATGACCTAAACGTGAGGATTCTCGCTCCTTTCAGTGATAGCTTTTGATGTACTTTCACATTTTCATTACTGTAGGATCAGCACAAACAAGCTTAATTTGGTTTTGCATACAAGGACACTTCTTCCTATATGCATTATTAACTGATCTGGTCTTAAATAAGTCAACGGCATGAAAAGTTTTTTCTCCTAGAAAATGCTTCATTTAGTCCAAGCTGCATCTCCAACCTGATTATACTGATTATTACCCCTTGTGATTTTCACTAGATAGTCTCAATATTCAAGTTAGCAGCCAAAAATATTCACTCTTAGAGCATTAAAAAAAAAAATCTAGCTGCTCTGTCAGCTGTTACCATAAACTAACAATCGGTAGGACATACTCTGTAGTTGACTCTGAGCAAGATATTTTCATCTACACTGAATTTTAGAATATAAAAAAGAGTCAGAAGGCAAAGAGAGCTTTTTTTATGACTTTTGGTTTCTGCCAAAAAAAAAATTTCATTTAAAAAAATTATTTAAAGATCATACTACATTGCCTTGTCCAGTGTCTATTTGTATTTTTATAAAGTAGTGAATAGAGATATAAATGGAAGGAAGCAGCTAGTTATCATCAGTCACCTATTTCTTGAGGACTAGGGATATTTGAGAAAAAGTAAAGTTAGAGTCACTTCTATTTCTTAAGGACTAGGGATATTTGAGAAAAAGTAAAGTTAGAATCACTTCTTAAGATCTTCTATTTCTTAATTTACAGATATGAACAGCTTACACTTGAAAAACCTATACTTAAATTGGTGTTAAACAGAAGAAAAATAATTAAAATGTATATAATATTATATGTTTATACAGAGTGGGAGTAAATTTATGGGTATTTAATTAGGATAAAAAGTGCTCATTACTTAATCTTAAAATAATACAGATGTAACTTTTATAAGTTTTCAAATTAATTTTAATAGAAAGCAAAAATAAATAACCAACTAGATTGCTTGGGGGAAAAAAGGAGGGAAGGTGGGGGACAGAATGCCATAATATAAGACAGCTTTATATATTAGCTAACAAACTGCAAGCTCTGCCTTGAAGTAGCTTAGGGGGCAAATATACGAGAGATCCTTTACTTTTAACTTCACAGGTGAAGAAATAGGGCAAAAACAGACTAGGTATGTAAAGGATTGGCTTATTAAACATTAGAATGAAGAAATACAGAAGAAAAGAGGAATACTGAAAGTGAACTTGGGGAACATTTGATTGCATTTGCTTTCATCTGACCTGTAATCCCATCATATAACCTAGAAATGAAGCTCCCTTGATAAACTTCGTCTTCAGAATCACAGGAAAAGCCTCAATTGAACTATTAGTTCATTAATCTTACTTCATCTCAGCTCTGCTGTTCACTTTATTTTAAATTGTTTGTGTTCTATTTGTGTCATGGAAAAATCGCATTCTGTCCTCCTTACTCTCTCTAAATGGTCTGTGCTCATTTCTTTAACCAAAGGTTGAAAGTCACTCCATAGGTTTGGCTTACCAACTGATTATTTAGAAATGGTGCAATCCAGCTCGTTTCAAATGACAGAAGGCATTCCAGTGCAATTAAAAACTATCCTCCGTTTAACTCTGACTCATCAGTAGCTGAGTCTCCAGTATCAGGCTTCACACACATTTGACATTGTCAAACATTTCCCTCAGAAGCCTGCCCACGTCAATCCAGCCTTCAATTAAGAAAGGCAGCGGATGCTCTTTCTTCTTAAAGATTCCTTTCTCTGAAGAGCTAGCTTCTGTCCACTCCACTGTCCTCTTCATGAGGATTGGCAATATCCGGTAGTAGGTGCCCCTGTGGAGTTCTTAATTCAGATTTTTGTTCACCGCTCTGGAGTCTATCACACACGATCTTCACTCTGTGGTCCTGGTTACTACTCAAAGGGAATTTATGGTTTGTGCTTTTTTGTTTTCTTATAAAAGCATAAATAGTTTCTTATAAAAGATAAATTGTTTGCTGCCTAGTTCTTAGACACAAATTTTTCTCTAAAATTAATATAAATGGATATTTCTATTTGCTAATTTTCAAAAAGCTCACAATACAATCATTTTGTGTTTTACATTTTGATGCTTTGCTTTATCAATGATATAATCTGTTATACCTGTTTATTACAAATGAATACCAACTAAAGACTAACTTTGGAAGCCTGCCTATAAGTAAGCAAATAACATATTCATTCCATTATGTTTTCTCTGTGTGTGTGTGTGTGGTGTGTGTCCCTCTTTCTTTCTCTCATATACACACATACACACTCTCTACTCTGCCCTCAGCACTAGGCTAGGTTTTAGTGATATCAGAATAAATAGTACAAGATTTTGTTTTAAAGGAACTCATAGTTTAGTAGAAGAGTAAAAAAAAGTTATACCAAAAACCATAATGCAACCTGGTTAGTCCTAAGTACAGGAACACTATGCGCTGAATGACAGGAGAGGAGTTTTAATGCAACAGGAAAGGATTTAAGAGAAAGAAACACTAGAATCGAGTCTTAAAGTATAAGAAATTACTTAAATGATTGATTGAGGACACACTTGCCAAATAAAAGAAATAACTATCAAAGAATTATAAAGGTTTAAACATAATGAACTTTAAATAGTTCAGTAAGGTTTGGTCACAGGGTACTTGGAAGAGAGCTCCATAAGAAACAAGAGAATAAAAAAGAACCCGATACTTAAGTGCCTTATAAGTCAAACTAAGATTTTTGGACTTTACGATGACACTGAAGTATTTCAAGCAAAAACAGGAAATAATCAAATTTATCTTCTAGAAATACTGGATTCAACAACAGTGATGACTACAGTTTCCTTAAGACAATTTCAAGAGAGCCTTAGAAATAGAAGCCAGATTAAAGAATATGAGGCAAATGAGAAATCATAAAAATGGAAGAGAGAACTTGGAATATACTTCAAGGAAGCTTATGTGAAAAGCTAAGGAGTGAGATGGATTAGGAATTAGGCTACTGTCCATAGAGTGGCAAATAGTTGGACATAACTGAAGCGACTTAGCACATACTAGGTACAACAAATTTTTTAAGATTAAGAAAATCTGGACCATGTTTTCCTTTATAGGAAGGAATATAGGAATGAGGGAGAGATTAATGATCTAGGAGAGAGGAAAGGGAAGGAATTTAGAGAAAGTGTCAAGCAAATGGAAGGGTAAAGATAGAGCTCATGTGGAGAGTATTTCTGAAGAGAAATAAAATTCTTAGTAAAAAGAACTAAGATCAGACAAATGTGGATAATTTTGACTTGTGAAAGGGGAAAAGGAAAGGAATTGATGCCTGATGACATTAGTTTCTGTGAGTCAGTGTCATCTGCTGAGAAATAAAGGGTAAGAGGTTAGAATGACATCTTGAAGAAAGTTCTGAAAGTTTCACAAAGCTGCAGAAGTAAAGAGAGAGGCAGCTTCTTAAGCAATTGCAGAGTTCCACTGAGAGGCCACCGAGGCTTAGAGACTATGAGTTTGCAGTAACATTTACTTAAGTATTTAGTACTTAAGTATTACATTACTTAGCATAATCAAAGGGGCAAAAACAAAAGAACTCCAAATACACCTCCCCCAACATACAAATAAAAACATATCCCTCTCAGGTTAACAGGTTGCTGTTGCTGCTAAGTCACTTCAATTGTGTCTAACTCTGTGCAACCCCATAGACGACAGCCCACCAGGCTCCCCCGTCCCTGGGATTCTCCAGGCAAGAACACTGGACTGGGTTGCCATTTCCTTCTCCAATGCAGGAAAGTGAAAAGTCAAAGTGAAGTCGCTCAGTCGTGTCCGACTCCCAGCGACCCCATGGACTGCAGCCTACCAAGGCTCCTCTGTCCATGGGATTTTCCAGGCAAGAGTGATGGAGTGGGTTGCCATTGCCTTCTCCAGGTTAACAGGTTATTCACCATGAGGCCATTTACAGATTGAGGGTGATGGCAGCTCTATCATCTTTATGTGGCTCCCCTCCAGTTGGCTGGAGAAGGGAATGGCAACCCACTCCAGCATTCTTGCCTGGAGAATTCCACGGACAGAGGAGCCTGGTGAGTTACAGTCTATGGGGTCACAGAGACAAGACTGAGTGACTAACACACCTCCAGTTGGCAAAGACAGGAAAAGTTTATGAGGCTATATGGGTCAAGCCTGGGAGTGGCATAGAGCACCACTGCTTCTACTCCACGGTGAGAATGTAATTCTTGGTCATACCTGTCCGTAAGGGGAGAGAACTGGGGCTGGCCTCAACTAGGCCTCCAGTCCCATTACTAGGACTGAATCTCTGCCACAGGCCTATTTTTGAGTCCTCCACAGACATGTTAATAGACTGAGCACCGGAGCAAAGAAGTAGGTAGCTGGCCTGAAATCTGGGCAAGTGTAGCCTTCAGGAAAAATTTTGGCTAAACTTAAGCCAAGGCGAGGATAAACAAAGAGCAATACAGAGATGACAGTTTGGGAGAAAATATATGATTGAAAAGGCCTTTATTTTAAGTAGTGTGTACGGATTACCGTACATATTTATAAATCAATCTTTCTGCATTCAGGATGTGGATTACCCTTAACTGCTAAACACAGGAAGAGTTGTGACACACTGTGAATATGCATGTGAATGAATTACAAAGACATACCTACCAAGAATTAAATCATTGCAAATGACTCGCTATCAGGACATTTGACTTCCATTTTTATAAGCAGGTTTTTGGTTTTCTTTTAGCATTTGTTTATCCAAATCTCTTCTCTTTCTCTCTGTGACGAAGGGAGAGTACTACCATCCAAATGTGCCCCTGCAGAGTATTTCATCAATTCAAATTAAAGATGTATTTTACAGTTGTCACTGATATACGACTTTGAGAATATGAACTGCCATATAAATGTTAAATGTTCCCATCCTCATGAAAATCACATTTCACCTCAGAGCCGTGTCTGGTTTTGCTATTCATTATTCATTTGAAGTCAGAGTTTTTCATTTCCAATATTATAATTAATTTGAATATTATTAAATGTTGTCACAAATAGCAGATTGTCAGCTTTCCTTGACCTCCTAAACGTGCATGTATTCGTTCTCATTTTAAATAGTTTATTTTTATTCTTAATCTCCTTCAAAACAAAACAGAACCATTTGCTCTGGGTCTCTAAAAATTCCATTTCACAAAATAGATCCATTCCTCCTTCTTCACTCTGTACCCTTTCATTTAACAGGAGTTATTTTCTGTCTTCCACGCCCCCAACAGTGTCAGCCTGACTACCTGAGAGCCAACGCATGTAGGATTTGCATTAGGAAAAAAGTACGTGTTTTGTCAACTTTACATCCCACACAGAAATCGTGGGCTCTAAGTTTAGAACAGAATTTCAAACCAATGTAAGTGGTATTTCATGCTGGGGACAAATTGGAGTTGTGAAAGACACTGGGGATATAAATTCATGCTATCTTGGCACAGCCAGTAAGTTGAATATATGATTGGATATGAAGAATAATGTAAAGAGTATTCTGGTCCCAAAATGTATCACCCAGTAGGAAAGCCTGTTATATACAAATCAAAGGTTCAGTCCTATCATTTAAAATTGAATTTGAAACTTTTCTATTAAAAGGCAAATAACATTTGGAATACAAAATTAAGTTAGCAATTGGAAGGCACATACCCATCAGAGTCAGAAAAGCCACATTTTTCGACAACTGTGCCATTTTGTACACTTTGCTTATTTATCATAGCATCTTTTTCTACAAGCCTGCATACAGTCTTGTAACCTTCTCCAATGCAGCATTCCATGCAGCCACTACAGTTTATCCTAGTTGGCTCTGACTATGAACTTAGACGTCATCCCAGGTGGCACAGTGGTACAGAATCCACCTGCCCATGCAGGAGATGCAAGAGATGTGGGTTCAATTCGTGGGTCGGGAAGAGCCCCTGGAGTAGGAAATGGCAATCCACTCTGTATTCTTGCCTGGGAAATCCCATGGACAGAGGAGCCTGGTGGGCTATAGTCCGTGGGGCCCCAAAGAGTCGGATACAACTGAGCACAAGTAAGAAGTATGAACTTAATAGCCACGCCATGAGTCTGGGAAGGGATTCAGAAGGATGGGTTCTGAGGGTTGAGACCCCACTGGAAAGACTAATAGGGGCATTTCCAATGCCAAACTTCAAGAACCTCTAAATTTAGAGGCTGCTGTACATAAGTGCTCAGAATTATAATCCGCAGAGACAATCAATTCTGACAATTCACTATCTCATTGGAACTATAAAAATCAGCAGTTACTTCAGCTGGTTCGAATTAGAAGGATATATAATTTTGTTTTTGCTTTGGAAGTGTCGTGGACTACAGACACATTTGATTTAGTCACTGATTGCATTTACATTCTGCTAGATTAATCTGGTAGCATCATACTTTTTATTTTTAACAGAAAGCTTAAAAGCAAAGGAATGGAAAATAAAAATGTTATTAGAAGAAAAAAATTATTACGCACTCATTCACTGGTGGGGCACTTATTTCAAAGTGTGATTAGTTTAGTGGTGTCTAGGACATGTAAGTCTATAGTTTTAAGGATCTTAGAAACAGATGAAGCTAATTTGGTCATTTTACAGAGGAAAGAATCGAGTGTTGGAAAGACTAACTTGCAGCCTGGTAGGCTACAATTCACGGGGCTGCCAAGGGTCAGACACGACTGGGTGGCTAAGCACAGCACAGCAACTGAATCCTAAAAAGAGGTAGATGGCTTTAAATATCTTTGAATCCAGGGATGTGACAATATCACCGGTACTTTATTTTTCAGTTCTGTTCTTTGCTATATATTTATTTAATTATCTCTCACTTTGTAAAGACATTTTCTGTGTGATCAAGTGGGCATTTTCTATGTGGGCATGGCTATATAAATAGCCCCTGTTTCACTCAGGTCAATTAAGATTACGACTCCAGAAGAAAGAGACAGCTGCCTTTTCCCAATATGTATACATAAATATTACTGGGAAGAACTCTTATTGATCTGGCCTAATGACATCCTCAGTTAATCTCTGTGACCAGGAGAGTGGGACACTTGGATTGCTGCAAGCCAATCTTTTGTGGCTGGGGAGCGGCTCAGTACAGTAATTGAGAGCCTCATCAGAAATCTCCAGGACAAGGAAGAGGGCAGGGCAGAGAGGAACAGTGGCCCAGAGAGGATGATGCTATTGTCAGAAGACAGTGAGGAATATTAAGCTGACCAGGACAGATGTCTCCTTGATTGTGAGTATCACTACACACACACACACACACACACACACACAGTCATACATCCTCCCAGATATGTATACCAATACAACTACCCCATGTATAATTAAAAACACATCCACCTCTTCCTCTAAACAAAAATCATGTCACTTGATTCATCTCTGAGTGATGAGAAATACTCTTGACCTGGTCGACATGTGTATTTTAGTAATTATGAATCTAAAGTTAAAAATAAATGTAAATGATCTATACTCAACATACAATGATGAGAAGAGATAACTTCCTTAAAATGAAAAAAAAAAAGTAACATATAGTTTGTCCCTGGTCCAGAATGTCTTGCATGGTTTGGAAGGGAACAAGGACTAATTTATTGTTCCCATTTTCTTTGAAAAATAACACGCCAAAGGTGCCATCATAACATCTTAAAACTACAGTCTCTCCTTAGCAAAATCCTCACCCTCTTCTCTGTATTCTCTTAACCTTTGTGCTTTTCTGAGGATTGGTTTTCCTTTGAAGACATATTTTCTCCATTATTCTGTGGTCATATTTTCTCTTGGACCTCAAGGCCTGGAGGAGTTCTAGGTGTCACTCTTACTTCTCGTTATTTTTTTCTAAAAAGGTTTCTCCTCCTTTTCTCCAAAATACTTGCTTTTACTGTCTCTCTTCTTGTCAACATCATCATTTTATGTCCCAATAAGTTTCCCCAAAAAACACGGCTACCTATAAAGCCCCCACTGCTTAATCTATTTGCACATATTGCCTACCTTCATAAATCCACCCACTAGGAGATGCAGGCCCGAAGAAGCCTAGGAACTGCAGGCTGTTGGGAAATGACTGTGTGTATTAATAGCGATAGTATTTAAATGTGTATTACATAGCAAGAACCATGCTTCACAGATTACCTCGTGTAATTCTAGCTGTCTTCTCCACTTTTCTCTAAGGTTCATTAGAGCAAAGACTCTGTCTCTCCTACTCACATAGCCATACTGTATCTCTAACACCTAGCATAGTATCAGGGCATTGATGTGTCATAATGAAAATAATATAAATACTGAGATAGAACTGAAAATGAACTTGGGCTAGAAATATAAACTGACATCTCTTTCCCAATATTTACTTGAACCTTTTAAGACTGGATTATTTTGAATGGTTTTGTGTTTGTTGAAAGGCTTTCCTAATTGAATTAGAATATTACTGTTAAACAAACATGCCTCATGAAATTGGATTCAGTTTCAGTGTCTTTTTTTTTCCTTATTTGGTATAATGGGTTTTTATATGAAAAGCAATTCCACTTCTAGAAATGTCAAATAGGGTAATTTGTACCAATTCTCTCACCAAGACAACAAGAAAAGCTGGCCAAAATATTTTTAAAAGCTTATATTTTAGAACTAATAAAACAATGCAGATTGGTATGATCCATTGCGAACAGAGGCTCACCTATTGAGCGTCTCTTTCCTCAAGATTATTTGTTATTTCGGACAACTGAAGGTTAGGCTGAGCTCCACTTTGACAGTCTTCACACACTAGGAAACAGAGGTTTGGAGCACGAGCTCTCAGAAAAGAAAACAGACCTGATGAACACCCCTCACTGAAAGGCACTACCTGTGAATCCAAAACAACAAAGAATGAATCCAGAATAGGCTTCCAAAGGGACCACAGTCTCATATTATATTGAATCTAAAAATTATATTAAGGTAATTCTGAAAACCTATTTCCCCAAGACATTTGGCCAAAGTCATAATAGTAATAATAATAATAATAAATCCTCTGTGGAGGAAGGTAATATCCTAGGGCAGAGATTATTTCTACCAATTGTTTGCAAAGATGGTTTAAAGACACAGTTAAAAATACCCAGGCAAGAATACAGAAGACAATAAGAACCAGCAGAAGCAGAAACAACAGGCATTTGTGAAAGATTCTGAAATCCTCTGATATTAGAAATATCAGATAGTGACTTTAAGATAATTGTTCTTACTATGCTCCTGGTCACAAAAGACAAGATGGAGAATTCTGAAGGAGAACAAATAACTGTAACAAAATGGAAATCGTAGAACTGAAAAAATACAATAACTGAAATCAAAGACTCACTTGGCAGGTTTTAGAGCAGATTAAGCAAAGACTGAAGTGGGAGAAAACAGAAATGATGGTGTACAAGACAAAGATGATTGAGAGAATGTCTATTACATGTATAATTAGAATTCTCAAAAGATTATGAGAGACTAATTGATAACTTCTCAGATTCGAAGAAGAAAGTCATCAACACATAAAGTCAAGAAGTTTGAAGAACCTCAGACAGTATGAATGCAAATAAACCACTCTCTTTACTGGCTGAGTAACAGAACCCACTGCATAGCACAGGGATCTCTGCTCAGTATTAAGTAACAACCCAAAAGGAGAAAGAAGTTGAAAAAGAATTGATATATGTATAACTGTGTCCCTTTGCTGCACACCTGAAACTAACACATTGTTAGTCAATGACAGTTCAATATAAAATAAAAAGTTATTTCCTGAAAAAATAAATAAACCTTTCTCAGGCACATCAGTAAAGCCAGAGATAAAAAGGGGAAGAAGTTTTAAATATAGCAAAAGAAAACTAGGAATTTCACCTTAAAAAATGCATCAGCTGAGACTAACAGGTGATTTTTACACAGAAAAAGTTCATGATAACTATGATGTCAAACCAGGCATGAACACTACAGGAAAGGGAAATTAAAAGTTAGCTAATTTCTTTATAAATACAGATGTGAAAATTCTAAATAAAAATTAGTAAACCATCCCAGCAATATATAAAAGGATAATACATCCATCCATATCCAATTTAGATTGGTTCCAGGAATATAAATTTGACTTAACATTAAAAAATCATTAATATAATTTATAACCAAATAAAAGAGAAAAAGTATATGACCATATAAATATAGAAAAATATTTTATATAATACAATATTCTTTGGTGTATGTGTTTACAATATTAAAAATCTTCTTTATTGTTTTCAACTTTTTTCAACTTTTAATTTTATATTGGAATATAACCAATTAACAATGTTATAACAGTTTCAGATGGACAGCAAAGGGACTCAGTCATATATATACATATATCCCTTCTCCCCCAAACTCCCCTATCATCCAGGTTGCCACATAACATTGAGCAAAGTTGCCTGTGCTATACAGTAAGATCTTGTTGATTTTCCATTTTAAATATAGCAGTAGGTACAGGTCAATCCCAAACTCCCTAACTATCCCTTCCCCCTCAACAATCGTAAAGGAATCTTCTCTAATCGAATAAATGGCCATTACACAAAACCTAGAGCAACCAATTTATCTAATTGTGAAAGGTCGAAAGTTTTCCTTGTAAAAGTGGGAATAAAACAGAAATATTTCTATTTAATATTATATTGGAGCGTATAATAAATAATAAGGAACAAAAAGTAAACTGTTAAAAGATTTGAAAGGAGAAATACAGCTATTATTAATTATCGCTGACATGACGGTGCACATAGAAGACACAAAATAACCTCCAGATAAACTATAAGAAATAATAAGTTAAATAGGTAAAAATTCGTAAAATAACTTTTGGAAACCAGTATTACTACTAATTCTAATCTGAAGCACATATCCAATATAAATGCAAGCACATATACCATATGTGCCACAAGAGATTTCTATAAAACTGGTCTTAGCAGTATTAGTGATAGCCAAATACTGAAAACAAACCGAATACTCATGAACCATAGAATGGGAAAACTGTGGTATATTTACACAATGCATTACAATTCAGTAAGGAAACTGAACAAATTGCAACTGAGTGAACATCATAGATAAATTTCACAGGCCTTGAGAACCCCATGAACAGTATGAAAAGGCAAAATGATAGGATATTGAAAGAGGAACTCCCCAGGTCAGTAGGTGCCCAATATGCTACTGGAGATCAGTGGAGAAATAACTCCAGGAAGAATGAAGGGATGGACCCAAAGCAAAAACAATACCCAGCTGTGGATGTGACTGGTGATAGAAGCAAGGTCCGATGCTGTAAAGAGCAATATTGCATAGGAACCTGGAATGTCAGGTCCATGAATCAAGGCAAATTGGAAGTGGTCAAACAAGAGATGGCAAGAGTGAATGTCAACATTCTAGGAATCAGTGAACTAAAATGGACTGAAATGGGTGAATTTTACTCAGATGACCATTATATCTACTACTGCGGGCAGGAATCCTTCAGAAGAAATACAGTAGCCATCATGGTCAACAAAAGAGTACAAAATGCAGTACTTGGATGTAATCTCAAAAACGACAGAATGATCTCTGTTCGTTTTCAAGGCAACCATTCAATATCATAGTAATCCAAGTCTATGCCCCAACCAGTAACGCTGAAGAAGCTGAAGTTGAACAGTTCTATGAAGACCTACAAGACCTTTCAGAACTAACACCCAAAAAAGATGTCCTTTTCATTATAGGAGACTGGAATGCAAAAGTAGGAATTCAAGAAACACCTGGAATAACAGGCAAATTTGGCCTTGGAATACGGAATGAAGCAGGGCAAAGACTAATAGAGTTTTGCCAAGAAAATGCACTGGTCATAGCAAACACCCTCTTCCAACAACACAAGAGAAGACTCTATACATGGACATCACCAGATGGTCAACACCGAAATCAGATCGATTATATTCTTTGCAGCCAAAGATGGAGAAGCTCTATACAATCAGCAAAAACAAGACCAGGAGCTGACTGTGGCTCAGACCATGAACTCTTTATTGCCAAATTCAGACTTAAACTGAAAAAAGTAGGAAAAACCACTAGACCATTCAGGTATGACCTAAATCAAACCCCTTATGATTACACAGTGGAAGTGAGAAATAGATTTAAGGGCCTAGATCTGATAGATAGAGTGCCTGATGAACTATGGAATGAGGTTCATGACATTGTACAGGAGACAGGGATCAAGACCATCCCCATGGAAAAGAAATGCAAAAAAGCAAAATGGCTGTCTGGGGAGGCCTTACAAATAGCTGTGAAAAGAAGAGAAGTGAAAAGCAAAAGATAAAAGGAAAGATATAAACATCTGAATGCAGAGTTCCAAAGAATAGCAAGAAGAGACAAGAAAGCCTTCTTCAGCAATCAATGCAAAGAAATAGAGGAAAACAACAGAATGGGAAAGACTAGAGATCTCTTCAAAAAAATCAGATACCAAAGGAATATTTCATGCAAAAATGGGCTCGATAAAGGACAGGAATGGTATGGACCTAACAGAAGCAGAAGATATTAAGAAGAGGTGGCAAGAATACACAGAAGAACTGTACAAAAAAGATCTTCACGACCCAGATAATCATGATGGTGTGATCACTGACCTAGGCCAGACATCCTGGAATGTGAAGTCAAGTGGGCCTTAGAAAGCATCACTATAAACAAAGCTAGTGGAGGTGATAGAATTCCAATTGAGCTATTCCAAATCCTGAAAGATGATGCTGTGAAAGTGCTACACTCAATATGCCAGAAAATTTGGAAAACTCAGCAGTGGCCACAGGACTGGAAAAGGTCAGTTTTCATCCCAATCCTAAAGAAAGGCAATGCCAAAGAATGCTCAAACTACCGCACAATTGCACTCATCTTACACGCTAGTAAAGTAATGCTCAAAATTCTCCAAGCCAGGCTTCAGCAATATGTGAACCATCAACTCCTGATGTTCAAGCTGGTTTTAGAAAAGGCAGAGGAACCAGAGATCAAATTGCCAACATCCACTGGATCATGGAAAAAGCAAGAGAGTTCCAGGGAAAACATCCATTTCTGCTTTATTGACTATGCCAAAGCCTTTGACTGTGTGGATCACAATAAACTGTGGAAAATTCTGAAAGAAATGGGAATACCAGACCACCTGATCTGTCTCTTGAGAAATTTGTATGCAGGTCAGGAAGCAACAGTTAGAACTGGACATGGAACAACAGACTGGTGCCAAATAGGAAAAGGAGTTCGTCAAGGCTGTATATTATCACCCTGCTTATTTAACTTCTATGCAGAGTACATCATGAGAAATGCTGGACTGGAAGAAACACAAGCTGGAATCAAGATTGCCAGGAGAAATCTCAATAACCTCAGATATGCAGATGACACCACCCTTATGGCAGAAAGTGAAGAGGAACTAAAAAGCCTCTTGATGAAAGTGAAAGTGGAGAGTGAAAAAGTTGGCCTAAAGCTCAACATTCAGAAAATGAAGATCATGGCATCCAGTCCCATCACTTCATGGGAAATAGTTGGGGAAACAGTAGAAACAGTGTCAGACTTTCTTTTTCTGGGCTCCAAAATCACTGCAGATGGTGACTGCAGCTATGAAATTAAAAGACGCTTACTCCTTGGAAGGAAAGTTATGACCAACCTAGATAGCATATTCAAAAGCAGAGACATTACTTTGCCAACAAAGGTTCGTCTAGTCAAGGCTATGGTTTTTCCTGTGGTCATGTATGGATGTGAGAGTTGGACTGTGAAGAAGGCTGAGCACTGAAGAATTGATGCTTTTGTACTGTGGTGTTGGAGAAGACTCTTGCGAGTCCCTTGGATTGCAAGGAGGTCCAACCAGCCCATTCTGTAGGAGATAGGCATTGGGATTTTTTTGAAAGGAATGATGCTGAAGCTGAAACTCCAGTATTTTGGCCACCTCATGCGAAGAGTTGACTCATTGGAAAAGACTCTGATGCTGGGCGGGATTGGGAGAAAGAGAGAAGGGGACAACAGAGGATGAGATGGCTGGATGTCATCACTGACTCGATGGATGTGAGTCTCAGTGACTCTGGGAGTTGGTGATGGACAGGGAGGCCTGGCGTGCTGCAGTTCATGGGGTCGCAAAGAGTCGGACACTACTGAGCGACTGATCTGATCTGATGTTGAGTAAAACAAGCCAGACAGAAAACATTATTCTACTTGTATAATTTTTTTAAAAAATAAGCAATTATAACATAACACTTAAGAATACATGTTTAGATAGACATCTGTCAAATAAGTCAAGGCAGCAATTACCATTTAGAAGGAGTCAATCTTTTAGAAAGAGAAAATGGTAACTATGGGCAGTGGAGGGGTTGGGTATGAGATGCTGGCCATGTTCTATTTTTTGATCTGCATGATCACTACATGAGTATTTATTTGCTTTGTGTTGAATCACGTGCATGTCTTAAAAATATCTTTCTACATGTACTATAGATTTCATAATTGCAACATTTAAAACAAAATAAAGGAGAATTTTTCAAGTTAAATCAGGGGCAACAAGAAAGATAGCAATGGTCTTGTGCTGTTGCTGGAATATAAATTGATATAGCCACTATGGAGAACTCTAAGGAGATTTCTTTAAAAACTAGGAATAAAACTACCATATGACCCAGGAATACCACTACTGAGCATATACCCTGAGAAAACCATACTTGAAAAAGACACGTGTATCCCAATGTTCATTGCAGCACTATTTACAATAGCCAGGACATGGAAGCAACCTAGATGTCTATGGACAGATGAATGAACAAAGATGCTGTGGTACCTGTATACAATGGAATATTACTCTGTCATAAAAAGGAAGGAATCTGAGTCAGTTGAACTGAGGTGGATGAACCTAGAGCTTACTATACAATGTTAAGTCAGAAAGAGAAAAACATACATAGTATATTAATGCATATATATGGAATGTAGAAAAAATGGTACTGATGAACCTATTTGCAGGGCAGGAGTAGAGACACAGATGTAGAGAATGAATTGGTGGGCATGGCGTGGGGGGAGGAGAGGAACTCAGACAGTAGCATTGAAATATATCTATTACTATGTAGGCAACGGCACCCCACTGCAGTACTCTTGCTTGGAAAATCCCATGGATGGAGGAGCCTGGTGGGCTGCAGTCCATGGGGTCGCTAAGAGTCAGACACGACTGAGCGACTTCCCTTTCACTTTTCACTTTCATGCGTTGGAGAAGGAAATGGCAACCCACTCCAGTGTTCTTGCCTGGAGAATCCCAGGGACGGGGAGCCTGGTGGGCTTCCATCTATGGGGTCGCACAGAGTCGGACACGACTGAAGCGACTTAGCAGCAGCAGCAGCAGCAGCAGCAGCAACACAGATAACCAGTGGGAATTTGCTGCATGACGCAGGGAGCTCAGCCTGGTGCTCTGTGACAACTTAGCAGGGCGTGATGGAGTGAGAGGTAGGAAGGAGGTTCAAGAGGGAGAGGACAGGTGTATACCTATGGCTGATTCATGTTGATGTATGGCAGAAGCCAACACAACAAGGCAAAACAATTCCTCCAGTTAAAAATAAATTTCAAAAAAGGAAAGATAGCAATGGTAATGATTTAAGGACAGGGCCAGGAATAAGATGAGTTGAGCAAGGTACTCACTTTGGGTGCAAACTTTAAAACTCACTAACCATAAATAAATACTCTTTCAATGTATGGCTATTGTTCAGTCACTCAGTCCTTTCCTACTCTTTTGCGACCCTATGGACTGTAGTTCACCAGGCTCCTCTGTCAGTGGAATTTCCTAAGCAAGAACACGGGTGGGTTTCCATATCCTTCTGCAGGGGATCCTCCTGACCCAGGATCAAGCCCACATCTCCTGCATTGCAGGCAGATTCCCTACCACTTAGCCACAAGGGAAATCCCTTTAATGTATTAAAAACTTAATGCAAAAATTCAAGATGAACGAAAATATCAAAAGAATCGATAACAAAGAACAAATATGAAGACAGGATCAATACAGACCAGGCACTGTTTTGAGCTTTTACTTATATTAACTGATTTAATCCATACAGAACTCTATGAGATAGACTCTATAATTATCCCTTAGTTTACTAAGAAGGAACCTCTGGCACAGAGGAAAGTATTTATTTTCCCAAGGTCATCCAGTCAATCCATGGCAAAGCCTGAGTTCAAACCCAGTTCAGACAAAGAAGCTAAACTCTTAGAGACAGAACTACACCCCACCTGCCCTTTTGCAATAGTAGTGAAGGCAGTCAGATCGTGACAGCCATCTATCTTCCCTGGGTGATACTGGTTCTGACTCCTTCTACTGAGCATATGCCCTCCACATCCTATGTTTGTGACTACTGTGTTCAGAGGACAGATGTAATTAAAAGGAAGAAGATTAGGGAAATCAATATAATTCAGACCTTATAAAATTGTTGTGAAACCTCTCTTTTCTTAAGCGTGATTCCTGTGGTGTGGGGCATAAATTGTCATGAAACCTCTCTTTTCTTAAGCGTGATTCCTGTGGTGTGGGGCATGTCAATCAGCCAATAAACTCTCCTAGAATTCTCCCTATCAAACGATTCTGTCTGACGACTGTAATTCACACTGCTCTAGGACTTCTGTGAGGATTAGAGTAAACGTAGTATCTGCTAAACATAGTTGAATTAAAAAAAGACAGATTTATATTAACTAATTTGAAAATTATACCACAGCACATTGCTACACTTTAAAAGCAACTTAGAACTATATAACTTTTCATGTCTTTTTTTGTGTGTAAGGATGAGGGCTAGAGTGGGGTGTATATGGTCTCAGGTGTTATTTGCCTTCTGCAGTGCTAACTCATTATTAACCAAATGTCATCATTTAGACAGTTGTCTTCTGTTGAAGTAAGTTCAGTTTGAGCCAGACAAAAAGAATTCACAGTATAAGTTTGAGAAAAATGCACAAAACAGCTTAAATTTCAAAGGTAGCTCAAAAATTAATGAGTCCTGGTTCCCTCAAGGTGCAATAGTATGCTTTGAGGAAAGAAAAAAAAAAGAAAGAACAGAAAAAAAATTAGGGAACTAAATAATTCCAATGAATATTAATGAAAGATGGGTACATTTCAAGCAGAGCTTCATATGTAGAAAGGAAATAGAATTTGTAAGAGAGTAAGTTTCAATAAACAGTTATTTATAGATATGGGGAAAATGAGTTCTGCTGAATTTCAATCCTTCTTAAGCTGTGACAATGTCCATTTTTTCAAACACATCAAACTTTTTGAGAAATAAAGTTTGCTATAGGCTGCCAATATATCTCCCTAGAACATAAAAAATTCCATTAAACAACTACTTTTAAAATATCTTTCCTAAATAGTCAGTTTGATGGTTTCACAGAACTATAACCCTGAGCCTACATTTAGAATTTTTAAAATTGCCATCAAGTCTTTAGCCGTTCTGCTTTCTGTTTTAATCTAACTATGGCATAAATAATCATTGTAAAAAAAAATGAGAGTTCTACTGCAGAAATACTCTCTACATGACAATGATGAGAGTAGAGTCGAGAAGGTGGCACTGAAAAGTGGAGATGAAATACTCAGGACTCCATATAGAGGTGGTGATGGAGTGAAGGCAAGACCCAGGCTATGAATCACAGTAGGAAAAATCAGAAATAAATGCTTTAAAGTGCCACTGTGAGGAAGTCACAGTTTTCTATTTTAAACTTAAATTAGAAACCTGAGAAGCAAATTTCTCTCAGGCTCATTTTGAAATATTTTAGAATGAAAATTAATAGACAAAATGTCAGGTCCAAGACTTTAGAAAAATCTTTGTGATACTCAGTTGGGCCCCAAAGCCCTTCAATTCATCTCCTCCTCATTATTATTTTTTTTTTTTTTGTAACAAAAGGAGTTATTTTTGACTGTAAGTGTTTCCATGCAACCATCTTTGACTGTTAAAGCCAGAGATGGATCTGTCAGAGCTGTCAATATCTTTCTGTGTTTGGGATTTCAGCCTTTCATCCATCTGAACATATAAATGTAGAGCTTTTGTGCTTTGCGATTTTGTTTTTTCATGAGCATGAATGCAAAAGAAACTGAGCTAAGAATGGCAGCTACAACTCTTCTGATGAAAAAAAGATAATGCAAAGAGGGCCAATTTTTAAAAGAGGGAAAATGTTTGGGGCATAAGAGGTTTTGTGACTCTAGCAATATGTTTCTCTTTTCCGAATTGTTACTCATTACTGTCAATCACCTTCCTATCCTAGAATGCTAGATCCTGTCACTTGCTTTTCCAAATGCAAATTAAAAAAACATATGTCATTTCAATCCAATCTTCAAGTTCATTTTAATTAGTTCTGGGTTTGTGGTTCCCTCCCTGCCACCATAGCATTGAGATCTAAGTACATACAAGCAAAAGGGAGCACTCACCTAGCTGTGGTTCACAAAATGAAAGCTCAGATCTTTCAAGGAGATAATTTGTGCTGAATGCTGGGAGACGGCACTGAGCTGTGGACCACTCTTTCTAGAAAACGGGCGATGGTCACTGGGGCATACAAATATGAGCCACCATGATGATCCAACCATCCTCTGGACTGATGTTAAATTTTTCCATTCTGTCTCCATAGATTCTCCTTCCTTCACCAAACAGTTGAGTCCTATTCAGGTGCTGCATAGGCCTGGGGATAAAATGGTGAACAAGTTACAGTTTCAGCTAGAAAGAGATGAAGGCCGCTGAAGAGGCATTAGACTAACACTGGTGAAACCGTGCAGTTCTCTGGGCCATTACCCCACATTCACTCCTAAAGGGCTCTGTCCATGGGATTCTCTAGGCAAGAATACTGGAGTGGGTGGCCATTTCCTCCTCCAGGGGATGTTACCAACTGGGGGATGGAACCCACATCTATTATGTCTCCTGTACTGGGAGGTGGGTTCTTTACCACTAGCGCCACCTGGGAAGTCAGGAGCATGTTAACACATAACAAAAAAAGAACCCGTTTTTGAGAAATAATCAGAAATTCCAAGAAGTTTACTCTTTCAGCTGTTTCACTTTGAAGCCTGGGAAAGACTTAGAGCTTTACCCACACATTGACTATACGGGAGAGATTAGTTTGGGAGAACATGGGAGTCCCCTTAACCCCCAGGAGCTAATGAACTAGATCAAACTAGATTACTATCCAGCCCAAACTAGATGGTTTGCCACCGCAACCGGAATAAGGCTTCCCTGCCTATATGGTTCTGCATGACGTGGCCTGAACACCTCTCTGCCCTCCTCTTCCCCCTAATACTGCTGTCATGAGAGCCTCACTTCAACCTTCAAATATGTCTACCTCGTTCCCACGTCAAGATACTAGTGTGTTATTTCTGGCTTGGAATTCTCTTCCTCCACATCATTGCATGGCAGCCCTCTCCTCACCATTCAGGTCTCAATTCATAATTCTCTGAACTAAAATAACATCCTCTCTTCTCCTTAGAATCCAGTTAATCTTCCATATTTTCTTGTTTGACTTTCCTTGTTTGCTTTTAGCATTCAGCTGTACCTGAAATCATGTATATGTTTGTGTGTTTATTGAGTGTCTCATAACCCTGTAGTCATTCCATCTTCTTCACTTCTCTTTCTAGGGCTTCAAGTATGGCCTTTCCTCTAAGTGGTCCTTCCAAAAAATTTGTGCTGATTGATGCACTAACTCCTTTATGAAAGAAGAATGAGCAGGAGAGTTTCTATGGGTACCAGTGTTTGGCAGAAACAAGAAATGTATTCTAATGTCACTATAACATCACTGTAAGCAGACAGAAGAAACTCATCATATATGAGTTATATGCAGTTCAAAATGATATGTGCTAAGAAGGGAATAAATTCAGATTTTGAGAGGTGAGAAATACCTAAGGAATAATGACATCTCAGCTCAAATTTCAAAGATAAGTAAGATATGGCCAGATTCTGGAAGAATAAGAGATGAAGGGGGAGGCCAATTCCTAACCTCCACCCCCACTCTCCACCCCCACACTCCCAACTGCATACATAAAGCCCAAATAGGTTTGACATTTACCAAGGAAAAAAAATGAAAAACAGTGAAACATAGAGTAATGGCATCATACTGGCATGACAAATAAATGGAAAGGTTGATACTGAAAGCAGGGAATCATGTTAGAGAGCTGTTGAAGAAACCCAGGGGAGAGATAATAGCATTCTTCAACTGAGGTGGATTCACAGGGTGTGGGTAGAACTGGATAAACCAAGAGATTTAAAGGTGCTATATTAATAAAATCAATAGATTTGGTTGATTCAGTGTGAGAATAAACAAAAGGAATATATATATATTTTTTTTACCCAATTTACCTTGGTAAGCAGAATTGGATGCATCCTGGCTCTAATAACTGACATAGAGGACCTTGAAGGAGAGAAGAGTTTCAGTAGACAAGACAGTGTTCTTATTGAGCTTAATTTGTCAGAGAAATAGTCAAGTGGAGATATCTAGGAAGCTATTGGATGTACATGTCTGGGAAGATGAATTTGTGAGTTAGCCTAGGAATGATAATTAAAGTCAGGGAGCTAATGAGATCATAGAGCAATAGTTTACAAAGGGATAAAGGAATGCAAACAAATGTGGAACCCTATAAAACATGGACATGTAACACTTTAAAAACAAAAGACAAAAGAGCTGGCTATGTTTACTTAGAGCAACCAGAAAGATTGGTAGAAAACAAACTGTGTGAATTATAAAAGCCAATGAAGGAGAATATTTCAATATTCAATGATGTCAAGTGATAGGGATTAGGTTTCCAAAGTGTTCATGGGATTTAGTTGCTGGTTACAGTCACAAGAAAGTTTCAGTGGTGTGTTGAAAATGAAAGTGGGTTCCAGAAAATGGCTCCAGAAACCTGACTAGGAAATGGGAGCAAAATATGCCCATAATGAGTAGAGAAAATAAAGAAATTTGGCCATTGTTGTGAGCCAAATGAAAAACTTGAGTAGAAAGAGAGATGGTAAAATATTGTGTCTATGATGGAAAGTAACTTAGAAAATTTAAATGATGATGGAAAAAAGCCAGTGAGGAGAGTGGTTTTGAAGATATAGGAAAAAGATAATTAATGGGGCAAGATTACTGAGGAGGTGGAAGGAATGGCTTTGAAAGACTGAAATAGATTAAATTGTAAGAAGGGACACTTCTTTCTTACTAGAGGATTATAAAAGAAAGGAATATGTGTACACCAAGTAAATTATACATGTGTGGAATAGCAGAGACAAATAACTAGAAGAACACAGGGAAAATGACAGATGGTATTGATGATATAAATTTTTCAAGGCACCAGCCTATGTAAGTCTGTGATTTCCCTTCAGTGGGGCTCATCTGTCTGAATACAGAAATAAAAAGATGGCAGTTAAATTGGACAAGATTTGGGGGGTTTTGGGTATTCAGATGAAAAGGCAAGATAGCAAGCTAATTAAAACTGGTTAGAGACTGTGATCATATGATGAACTCAAAGTAAAGTAAGGAATAAAATAAATGTTAATGTAAAGTATAAGGCAGTTAACGGGCTGGCAAAATTCCAAAAAGCTGAATATTCTGATTTATCTTACTTTTCATTCTGTTTTTAATTCCTTCCAATAAAGTTTCATCCTTACCACTCCATAAAATAATTTTCCCTGTGAAAGCACTCATGATTTGCATCTTGCCAAGTATCAATGAATAATTCTCAGTCCTCACTTCCCTTGATTTCTCAGCAGCATTTGACACATTGATCATTCTCTCTTTCTCAAAATTCTCTTTTTACTTGTATTCCAGAACTGCACACATCTTTAGATCTGCTCCTACCTTATCAGTTACTCCTCAGTACCAATTTCCTATCTATCACCTTTATTTGAATGAGAATTTCTGGAAGCATCCAGAGCTGAATCATTAAGCTTATTTTTTCTTACTCCTTAAGTGATGTTATCAAATCTTAAGGCTTTAGATACTACCTATTTTCTGATAGCTCCCAAATTTACATCTTTACCATCAATTTATTTTGTTCTCACTCTCCCAACACTTGAACCTACTGAGATGTTCAAAATGCATCTCGGACTTAAGCTATGTAAAAGAAATTCTCAATCCTAACCTCAAAACCCATTCCTCCTTCAGCTTTTCTGATTTAATAAATGACACATCAATTAATAAGCTGCTTATGCTAAAAACTTAGCATGTTATCTTTGAATTCTCTCTTTTTCTCAGGTCTAATATCCAAATGATCATCATATAATATTGGTCTTTCTAGCAACATGTACTAAGAAATATGTGGTGCCCATCTAAGATGTCAGGTGTTATTTGATGAGTTCATTTTTGTATGGCTAAACTGTTCTCAAAATTTTGTATGGCTTTGGTATTTAGATGTCCATAACCCAGGGTTAACCATAGGAATTTGCCTTATATTGGGGAATGATACTCTTAAAATATAAGATTTTTCAATTCTGGTTTAGTTGCTTCCTGAGGTTGGACGTTGGTAACCTTAAAAGAAAATAAATACTGATGCCCAGAGCCATTTAAGGTTTGGTTGATGGGCCATTCATGTTAGGTTCCAAAGTTATAGTTACAGTTTTAAAAGTACTGGACAAGAACAACTCTCCACAATTTAAGTTAGATTCATTTTTAAAAATTAGATTATGATTGTGCCTACAGGAGAAAAACACCTGAATCAAAAGCAGTGCAGTTTGGGAAGTCCTCAGCAATTGCATGGAGCTCAGCTTTAGTCCTCCATTACTCTTGCCTGGAAAATCCCATGGATGGAGGAGCCTGGTAGGCTACAGTCCATGGGGTCGCTAAGGGTCAGACACGACTGAGCAACTTCACTTTCACTTTTCACTTTTATGCACTGGAGAAGGAAATGGCAACCCACTCCAGTGTTCTTGCCTGGAGAATCCCAGGCAAGATGGGGGAGCCTGGTGGGCTGCCGTCTATGGGGTCGCACAGAGTCAGACATGACTAAAGCGACTTAGCAGCAGCAGCAGCTTTAGTCCAGGCAATGTAAGAAACAAGTTGGTGATTCTGGTTAGGGCTGGCTTGGTTAGGACAGGAGGGTCTAGCATAGCTTCAGAGTCATCTGGATAGGAGTAATAAGAAAGGGAAGTTTGGCAAAAAAGGCTAGAGGGGGGAGGGGCTGAGAGGAGCAAGGCAGGTGCAGCACTGGCAGGAGTAGAAAGTAGCAGCAGGGGAGCACTGGGAGAACATTTAGAAGTTTCCTCTAGTTCAGTCAATCACTGAGACAATTCAGAATCAGCCTTAGATAATTTGGAATCAATATCTTAGAGGGAAGCAATTTTGGAATTGCTAGTTGTTTAGAGGGCTCAAAATGCCAATTTAAATAAGCTTCCCATTCAGGCCACTTCATCTTACACCTTTTTTCTAATCATCTATATTGATAAACTAATTAAGGATTTCAAGGAGGCTGAATCTGGCCAATTTAACTGTAAATCATTCTGGCTAACCATAGTCCAGTGAAACTGATACTCATAGGAGAAGGGCCCAGATTTTATACATAAAACAATTAGGAGTTCCAGAAGAAGGCTGCTCCATAGCCTTATCCTTAGAGAATGAACTTCCCTTTTTCTAAGAGCAATTAATCACCAGACCAAAATGGGAAACAAAGTTCCTAAAACAGAAGCTAGTACAGAGGATTCCCAAATAAAGCAGAATCTATACCAAGATAAAGGGTTCATTCCATGTCCTGGTATCACCAAGGAACTGATAGAGAACAATGAATGGATTATTGCAGATACCTTACTGGAATCCATGGAGGTGCCAGAGGTTGGGGGTCGGTGGTAACCAGCAGAGACTACATAGGTTGCCTTGTATCCCACTTCTGACACCATGTATTGTCAACTAAAAAAAAATATAGAAAACTCCTAATAAGAATAAAGGATTTATTTGGGTTCTTAAGAATTGCAATTTGGAAGGGACCATTTAAGAAGCAACTCAAATTTCCTCTGAAGGGAGTAGAAAATGGCAGAGGTTTATAAGGACAACAGACAGAAGCATTCCAAAGAAACTACACAGGAGGTTACATTTACAGAACTTACAATTGGCGCTGGCAGGCATACTGTCACTTCTCAGTTACAGACTGGCTGCTAAGCAGTGATTTCTAGAGAGTAAAGAAAATGAGCTCCAGATTAGCCTGAAGATGACCAGGTTAAAAGTTTATATTGCATCCATTCATGGACATGTGCAAATTCCATCTCTAGCTTCAGTTTTGCTCCCTTTGACATAAATGCCTCCATTTTGCTGTTTACAGTTCACAACAGGCATAAAATTGTTTTCAAAGTATTATCAGATCAGATCAGTCACTCAGTCATGTCCCACTCTTTGCGACCCCATGAATCGCAGCACGCCAGGCCTCCCTGTCCATCACCAACTCCCGGAGGTCACTTAGACTCACATCCATCAAGTCAGTGATGCCATCCAGCCATCTCATCCTCTGTCGTCCCCTTCTCCTCCTGCCCCCAATCCCTCCCAGCATCAGAGTCTTCTCCAATGAGTCGACTCTTCACATGAGGTGGCCAAATACCAGAGTTTCAGCTTTAGCATCATTCCTTCCAAAGAAATCCCAGGGCTGATCTCCTTCAGAATGGACTGGCTGGATCTCCTTGCAGTCCAAGGGACTCTCAAGAGTCTTCTCCAACACAAATAGCTAGCTAACATAATAGATAAGATGGGGAAATATTTTAGAATATAAAAGGGGCACTTGAAGTCATAAGAATCATACTGAAATTATTTGAATCTGTCCATTAATGTTAACAAGTAATTTGAGTAAATAAAACTTCCTCTTCTTACCTATTAACTTTATACAAAGTTACCACCTCAGAACATCTGTTTGCATAATGGGTCTTTCCAGTGTTCTTGAACTAAAATGTCAATTGGCAGGAAATATTTAACATTTTTAAATGCCTTGAAACTAGGGATTTGTTAATTATGTCTCCATTTTTCTGTGTTGTTACTATTTTCTTCTTTGAGCAGTTCATCTTCCTGAAGGCCATCTAATTAACAGTCAGGCACTGAATACATGCTTAGTATTAGAGTGATACAAAATCTATAATTCTGACAGTAAATTCCTAACATTTTTATGCCAGTGCTATTGAAAGTCAGCTTCCTGAACTCTGAGTGTGGTTAGAATGTGATCTGACTTTTACATATGCTTGTGTCTCTCCAATCCATAGCTGAAGTCACAGAACACAAGTGCCAATTGTCCAGGTTTCAGTTAGTTGTCCACGATGCTCAAAAAAGAATAGGAAACAGACAGCTCACAATAAAGTTCCCAAAATTATATGGAGATGTGGCTCCTGAAAGAAGGAAGATAGCCACTGGATAGTAAGGTTTACACATAGTACAATGAAGTGTATTAGAATTTCTTTTCAAATAAACTTAGGTCTAAAAAACATCTATTTTAATCAGTTTTCTCTTTTGTCACAAAACCTTTCATTACACTCAAAAATAGCATCAATGTAAGAGCTTCAAAATCTATCCTCTCTCAAAAAATTGGGTGACAATACACTCATTTAACATTGCTTTACATATGTTAAAATGTACTAAAAAACAAAACCTATACCTATGACTTTCCTTAAGAAGACCTAGTCAACAGAAAATCTCTCTAAGATATCTTAGTTGTTTGGTTGCTAAGTAATGTCCAACTCTTTTGTGACCCCCTAGACTGTAGCCTACCAGGCTCCTCTTTCCATGGGATTTCCTGGAATGGATTGTCATCTCCTTCTCCAAAGGTATCTTTAAGCATATTATTTAGTGAAAGTCACTCAGTCGTGTCTGACTCTTTGTGACCCCACGGCCTATACAGTCCATGGAAATTCTTCAGGCCAGAATACTGGAGTAGGTAGCCTTTCCCTTCTTCAGGGGATCTTCCCAATCCAGGGATCAAACCCAGGTCTCCCACATTGCAGGTGGATTCTTTACCAGCTGAGCCACAAGTCATGTCTAATTCTTTTGTGACCCCCTGGACTGCAGCCTACCAGACTCCTCTTTCATGGGATTTCCTGGAGTGGATTGCCATTTCCTTCTCCAAAGGTATCTTTAAGCATATTAATTTTTTATTAAAATTTTAAAACAGAATGTAGAATTCTCAAGATTGCTGGCAAGAAGGAATTACATCAATTTCTTTTTATATTTCTTTAAAATAAATATTTCTTCTCCAAAATATTGTTATTTCAATCTGGGATGATTTAGATCAAAGTAGTGAGTACCCCACAACAGCTTGAAAGAGCAGTTTTTATTCAAAAGATTTTAAGCCTCTTTCTGAGAATCTAGAGTAGAAAGTAGAGCTCTGTTTAAGGTGAGTGGAGAGGGCAAGTTGGGAGGTGTTGAGGAGCATATGACTCTCAGCGCATTTGCTCCCTGAAAGCCTTTAATCTCCAGTTCTATCTGCACATTCACCTTTTGATTCTTCCTCTACCAGCAGATTGGTGGTATCTGCTATTCTAAGTACAGTAGCCTCAAAGTGTCCAATGTGTTCTTAGATTTTAAATTCTTATGTATACTGAGTTCCACTCTCAAATTCTTGGGCCTTCAAACTAACTTGCACTGCATGGGTAACATTGCCCTGGGGACACACACATGTGCAAAATTAGTTCTTAACAAAACTGCTGGACCTTGCAGGATATTTCTATCTCTGCAGAATATCTGTGCATGTAGGAAATTTTTATGACATTTGCTATGCAATGATGACCAATAGGCAAAAGCAGATATAATAAATGTATCATGTAAGCTTGAATGTGTGTACATATAAAATATGTATATATATAATTTATTATTGAGAAGAACAAAACCAGCTCGTGTACAATTCTTCTATACCTTACATGCAAACAAAAGCACCAAAAATTAATACACACCTTAAAATTTCATAATTGAAAAAAAATTAGTTTTCTAATTTTTACTCTAAAATTGTACTTGCAAAGATTTTAGAGCTAAGAAGTAAGGACAGTTAAAATGCTTCTCTAGACTCACACTGCCAGACTTTGAATTCTGACTCTACCATTACTGTGGTATCTAAATTTTCAATAAATTACTTAATCTCTCTTCCCAATCTCATTCACTAAATGAGGGTAATGATAATCATAGGATTGTACTAAAGATTTAAAAAGTGACTGTATGAAATACTTAAGACTCTCCCATTTGGCACACAGAAATTTAGTACATTTTAATGATTCAAATGTTGTTGTATACTTTTGTTGGGGGAGTGTGTCATTTCCTCGGTTCTTTCTCCCCGCAGCAAAGACCTGAAATGGTGGACCAGCAGGTCACAGCTCAGTTTTATTAGGCAAGGGATCCTTGAGGCGTGAAGGCAGGCTGAGCCCACAAAAGAAGAGGACTCAACCTTGGCTCCTCTTTTTATATGTTTTGTCTGCTCTCCCGGAGCCTGCCCTATGTAAACTGGGCTAGTCAGGAGGGCTCTTTGTTTCACCTGAGGTTCTCACTCCAGTCCTCAGATTTTCTTTTGTTCCATTTTCACAGGCTTTTTCCTTTCTTTGTCTTTCAGCCACTGCCATTTTGGACACCATTTTCCTGTTCTAAAAACCTAACACTTTCTTTTCAGATGCCTGAGATTTCAACTTTTTTAACACGGACTAGTAGAATATCCATTGTTTGTGGCTATAAAGTTGATTTCATGGAAACTTTAATAAAATAAATTCTGTAATTATCGTTAGTATCAAAATAAATATTAGCTGTAAAGTAAGTACATTTATAGAAATTTACAGCACAAATATAAATTTTTAGTTAAAAGCTTGACTAATAACTTCTGACTCTCAAACTCATATTAATTTCAAATAATTTGAGAAATAGTATGTAATTAGGAAGCAAAGTAGGTCACTGATAATCATCAGAAAGAATTACTATTACACTTTCCATTTAGTTCTTCATGTATACATATTTATAATTTATTTGAGACCATTTATACATATAATGTTATCTCATATTTTCATTTAATATTAACAATGATTTAATAAAATATTTATATAATTAATTTAAAATCATATATTCCATAGATTTGTAAATAGAACAATTTATGAATTGTTTAATATCTAGGTACTTTCTAGGCTGTTTGAGTGTATATGGAAGTAATGAAGATAACTATACATTTTAAATAGTTATTTAGTCAATATCTAATCCAGAGAGCCTACAAGAGTACTTTATGCTACCAGATTCAGTTTATTGACATTCTCAGAGGTTCCCAAGGGCTTCTATACAAACTATCTCTCACCCTTCCTACTGCTTTCTGACTTTCTAAGACATTACTATACATATTTTATAAACAGAGCACTGATTATCGCCTCCAATGAATTCCTGCACAAAAATTAATTTTACACATACTCAGTAATCCCAGGATATTCGTGTGTGAGAGGAGCATTGATCAGAAAAGTAGAAATCTTTACATTCAAGACTTCACTGACATGCTTTGTATATGTTGCATTCGTTTCCTATTATTACTATAAAAAATTACTATAAACTTGGAGGCTTAAAACAACAAAAAATATTTTTCTACAGTTATGGGGAATAGAATTCCAAAATTAGTTCTCAGAGGTTAAAGAAGACAGTAGGTCTGATTCCTTCCAGAAATTTGGAAAGAATTTGTTTCCTTGCCTTTTTCAGTTTTTAGTGGCTGCCTGTATTCTTGGACTATATTCCATCTCCAAAGCACATCTTTCTAATCATTGTTTCTGTTATCCCATATCTTCTTAACTGATTGACTCCTTTCACATCCCTCTTATAAGAACATTTGTGATTAGATTGGTCCTACTGCATAATCAAAGATAATCCCCCATCTCAAGATCCTTAATCACATCTGCAAGGGTAACTTTCACAGATTTTGGGAGTTAGGAAGCGGACCTACTAGGGAGGTGGCCTTTATTTAACCAACCACATATGTTTAGTGACTTATTCTCTTAGCTAATCCCTAAGGTACATTTATGGACTCTTTCTGATATTAACAGATTGATGTCTCTTTTAGTAATATCCATATCTTTACCACAGTCCATGAGGTTGCTAAGAGTTGGACACGACTGAGCGACTTCACTTTCACCTTTCACTTTCATGCATTGGAGAAGGAAATGGCAACCCACTCCAGTGTTCTTGCCTGGAGAATCCCAGGGACGGGGGAGCCTGGTGGGCTGCCGTCTGTGGGGTTGCACAGAGTCCGACACGATTGAAGTGACTTAGCAGCAGTAGCAGCAGCATATCTTTACCACAGTTATTCATTTTGTTCTGCCAAACACAAATTTTAATTTGTATATCACGCCTAGTAACTACCAAAAAAGAAAAGAAAAATGTATTACACCATACCTAACTATATCTCTCTGTTTTGGAACACATGAAGGTATTTCCAAAGTTCAAATAATCCAAATTTTGCTTGTGTTGATTGCAGTGATAAATGTCTTTGAGCAAAAAGCATCTGCATTTTAAATTATTCTCTTAGGAGAGATTTCTAGAAGTAGAATTATTGGGTCAAAGGATATAAATATTTTATTACTCTTAAGAACTATTGCTAAATAACTTTCCAAATATGTTGTTCTAAATGATATTCCCATAAGTAGAGTATAAGAGAGCTTATCTCATGACACACTTGCTGTCACTGAGTCTTTGTAATTAAAAGGCAAAAATCATAGCTAACATGCTAGGATAAATTAGAAGAGATGTTGTTTGAGTTGATATTTTCTTGAAGAATAATTATGGTGATTATTCCTTTCATTTTTAACTGTTTATTTTTTCCTCAAGTTATATATTTATGGTGTTTTAACTATTTCTGATTTCTTAACATTTTTTTCTCATTTAGAATAATATCATCTGAGAATTCCTAGCAAAATACTTTGTTCTAGCATAATTATTCTTATAATAAACCAATTAACCCTATTAAGTAGTACTTTACGTTGAAGTTTCTATGTTTGTGAATGCAGTAAATATTCTGATATGACACTGAATTTTTGTATTTCTTTTCTCATCCCATTCATTTCATAATCAGACCATATTAAAACATGGTCTGAGTCAAAGCAAAACAAACATTTATATCCAAAATTCTTAAGACTATGGAAGGTTAGGTTTGATAAAAGTTAAGTAGAATTTTATTCTAGTGTTATTTATTCAGCTCAAAATCTCCAACCCAGGATTCAATAGTATGTGAACTGTGAATTTCCAAATGTTCAAGCTGGATTTAGAAAAGGCAAATGAACCAGAGATCAAACTGCCAACATCCACTGGATCATCAGAAAAGCAAGACAATTCCAGAAAAACATCTACTTCTGCTTTATTGATTACACCAATGCCTTTGACTGATCACAACAAACTATGGAAAATTCTTCAAGAGCTGGGAATACCAGACCACCTTACCTGCCTCCTAAGAAATCTGTACGCAAGTCAAGAAACAACAGTTAGAACTGGACGTGGAAACACAACTGACTGGTTCCAAGTTGGGAAAGGAGTCCGTCAAGGCTGTATATTGTCACCTTGCTTATTTAACTTATATTTAGAGCACATCATGCAAAATGGTGGGCTGGATGAAGCACAAGCTGGAATCAAGATTTCCAGGAGAAATATCAATAACCTCAGATATGCAGATGACACCATCCTTATAGCAGAAAGCGAGGAGGAACTAAAGAGCCTCTTGATAAAAGTGAAAGAGGAGAGTGAAAATGCTGGCTTAAAATTCAAGATTCAGAAAACTAAGATCATAGTATCTGGTCCCATCACTTCATGGCAAATAGATGGGGAAACAATGGAAACAGTGACAGATTTCATTTTCTTGGGCTCCAAAATCACTGCAGATAGCGACTGAAGCCATGAAATTAAAATACATGGAAGAAAAGCTATGAGCAACCTTGGAAGAAAAGCTATGAGCTCCTTGGAAGAAAAGCTATGAGCAACCTAGACAGCATATTAAAAAGCAGAGACATTACTTTGCCAACAAAGGTCTGTCTAGTCAAAGCTATGGTTTTTCCAGTAGTCATGTATGGATGTGAAAGTTGGACCATAAAACAAGCTGAGCATCGAAAAATTAATGCTTTTGAACTGTGGTATTGTAGAAGACTCTTGAGAGTCCCTTGGACTGCAAGGAGATCAAACCAGTCAATCCTCAAGGAAATCAGTCCTGAATATTCATTGGAAGGACTGATGCTGAAGCTGAAACTCCAATACTTTGGCCACCTGATGCAAAGAACTGACTCACTGAAAAAGACCCTGATGCTGGGAAAGACTGAAGGCAGGAGAAGAAGGGGATGACAAAGGATGAGATAGTTGGATGGTATCTCCAACTCAGTGGACATGAGTTTGAGCAAGCTCCAGGAGTTCATGATGGACAGGGCTGCCTGGTGTGCTGCAGTCCATGGGGTCGCAAAGAGTAGGATACGACTGAGCAACTGAACTGAACTGATTCACTCAGCTTCACAATTTTACTCTAATTGATAACTTTTCTTTAAATTGTTTAATAATTACCACCTTACCTCACAAATATTATTTTGTATAACATCTTTCACATCTTTCAAAAGTGATATATTCTCTATAAATGTTTTTAAATTTTGTACATTTATAAATAAAAGTTTTATTATCTTTCTGCCAAATCTCTTTTAAAGAAACTGTAAAGTTACATTTTAAAATTATTTGGGAACCTGATTTCCGATAATTTTTGAGAATATATATTGAAAGAGATAAAATATACTTTTTTTTGAAGATTATGTCTAAAGTTACCTTGAATATATATATTTTCATGGGAAATAGATGGAGAAACAGTGGAAACAGTATCAGACTTTATTTTTCTGGGCTCCAAAATCACTACAGATGGTGACTGCAGCCATGAAATTAAAAGACGCTTACTCCTTGGAAGGAAAATTATGACCAACCTAGATAGCATATTGAAAAGCAGAGACATTACTTTGCCAACAAAGGTTCGCCTAGTCAAGGCTATGGTCTTTCCTGTGGTCATGTATGGATGTGAAAGCTGGACTGTGAAGAAGGCCGAGCACTGAAGAATTGATGCTTTTGAACTGTGGTGTTGGAGAAGACTCTTGAGAGTCCCTTGGACTGCAAGGAGATCCAACCGGTCCATTCTGAAGGAGATCAGCCCTGGGATTTCTTTGGAAGGAATGATGCTAAAGCTGAAACTCCAGTACTTTGGCCACCTCATGCAAAGAGTTGACTCATTGGAGAAGACTCTGATGCTGGGAGGGATTGGGGGCAAGAGGACAAGTGGACGACAGAGGATGAGATGGCTGAATGGCATCACTGACTCGATGGATGTGAGTTTGAGTGACCTCCGGGAGTTGGTGATGGACAGGGAGGCCTGGCGTGCTGCGATTCATGGGGTCGCAAAGAGTCGGACACAACTGAGCGACTGATCTGATCTGATGCTATAAAAGGATAAACACTTTCCTAAGTAATCTAAGAATTTATGTTTTATAATTTAAATAATTGGTCTGGCTGATATGGTATTTATATAATTTTATAGTAGTATCCTGACTTTTTTGAGATGGCTATTTCTATACTGCTAATGTAATATTCTAAAGGAATCACATTTTGGTACATTTTAATCATGTGATATTCTATTTTCTTGTTCATTTCTCTCTCTACTTGTTACTGAAAGGTGGGGTCTGGCTGCTTGCTGCTCAAAAACCAATCAACAGGCCACCTTGCTGAAAAGGAAAGTTTCTTTTATTTCAGATGCTGGCAACTGGCAGGGAGAACGGATGTCTATCCAAAGGCTGACTCCCTCACCACTGACAACCAGTGAGGCAAGAGCTTTTATAGGCTGAAACAGGGGGCAACATGCAGAAACAGTACAGTCAGCTCTGACAGCTTCAAATTTGGTCATTGGCAGGCTGACCAGCATCATCTTGATTGTTTTAGGTCCAGTTAACCTTCAGTTCCAAGGTCGGCTTGTTTCCATTTCTTCAAGACCAATTCTCGGAATTGTGGCAGCCTATGTCACGGCTGCAGTCTGGTTACCATGCAGTTAACTTCTCCACGTGATGTTTCAGTAAGACAGCACATATGATATGGCTTAGAATTTTATCTATAGCCCTTGTGAAGGAACTAAAGGTCTTTGACTATGCTAAATGAGTACATTATTATTATTTGGTTTCCACTGAATGTTTTCTTTTGTTTTTTTTTTGCATTTGTTTCCTTTGTTTTTGCATTTTTCTTACTTCTCTGATAGAACTTATCCTCATAGGGGACGCTGAAGACATGGGGTGGGGGTGAATGGTAACAGACCACATGATCCTGCTCCATTTTATACTGGCAAAGAGAGTTTCAAAAAAATTCTAAATAAGAGATTGCTTTTATAAATTTGATTAGTAAAATATGATATCATGATATATTTATTATACCATATTTTGATAGACAACTATATTAAGCTTCCTGAGACTGCAGTAACAAATTGCCACAAATTCGATGACTTGAAACAACAGAAATTTCTTCTTTGGCCATCCTGGAGGATAAAAGTCCCAGACCAGTTCCACTGCTGCTGCTGCTAAGTCACTTCAGTCGTGTCTGACTCTGTGCGACCCCATAGATGGCAGCCCACCAGGCTCCCCCGTCCCTGGGATTCTCCAGCCAAGAACACTGGAGTGGATTGCCATTTCCTTCCTCCAATGCGTGAAAGTGAAGTCCCTCAGTCGTGTCCGACTCTTAGCGACCCCATGGACTGTAGCCTACCAGGCTCCTCCGTCCATGGGATTTTCCAGGCAAGAGTACTGGAATGGGGTGCCATTGCCTTCTCCAACCAGTTGCACTAGATTAAAACAAATGTTGGCAGGGCAGGCCTCTTCTGGAGGCTCTTCCAGCTGCTAGTGGAAGCCCACATTCTTTCACTTATAATTGCATCACTCCATCCACTGCCTCCGTTTTCATGTCACCTTTTCCTTCCATGTATGTATTAATCTCCTTTTATGAAACATGTGATTGCATTTAGGGCCCACCTGGATAACCCATAATTACTTATCTCAAAATCCTTAATTTAATCATGCTGGCAAAAGCCTGTTACCATAGAAGGAAACAGTCACAGGTTCCAGGGATTAGAATCTGATACCCATAGGGGGCCAACATTCAACCCAGTTCAACCATATCCCAACCAGCTTTTTACTAGATTTTAATCTCTAACTTATCCTGTGTTAAGGAAGAAAAGATTTAGGAAATGCTTTCTAAGTGTCTTATGTTTTGGCATGTAGGTCTAGTGTTAGAAACCTGGGTAATACACAGCAAAAGAGAGAGAAAGGAGAAAAGACAGTTTTCTTTTTTCTTGAACTATTGGTACCTAGTAAAATTCACTGCTTTCTAGAGTTAGGATAACATAGGGAGGAGGAAATATTAGCCCTAAACAATATTATATTTCCCATGTAAATGTGAAATGTTTGTTTCTGAAAGGAGAAAACTTTTTCCAATGTGAAATAATGCCCTCAACAGTAGGCTTGGAATTGTAATCATCTGACAAAAGATTTAAATAAATACTGGGAAAATCCAACATTATGTCATTAACACACATTAATCATTCATTTCCAAATAAAAAATTAGTATGATTATCTCTAAATGCTTTCCTATGCTTGAAATAAAAGCAAACCATGTCCATTTGGGTATTCAATTACTTTATGTCATAAAATATGTAAACTTCTAAAACTAGTTCAGGCTCCATTTCTATAATCTCATATTTTCTTTATTATTTTTAAAAAGTTTATGAAGGAATATTTATCCTTTTTTGCACATATGTATAGTACATTTCAATATCTTTATTTAACTCACAGAGCTGTAGTGCTTTTTTATTATAAGAGATTCAAATATCTCTGTTTCAAGGCCTATCTTTTGAGTATCTCAGTAGCCCATAATATCAACAGTTACAAGGGAGCTTGCCAAAATATATCAAGACCATGTTCTCAAACACTGGAGTAGTTTTCTTCTACAAAACTGCACCCGCAAAATGCTATTTGAAACACATAATTGCATGCGTCTGAGGTAATAAGATCGTGACATACTGACAGCTCAGTTCAGTCGCTCAGTCATGTCCTACTCTTTGTGACCCCATGAACCACAGCACGCCAGGCCTTCCTGTCCATTACCAACTCCCAGAGTTTGCCCAAACTCATGTCCATTGAGATGGTGATGCCAGCCAACCATCTCATCCTCTGTCATTCCCTTCTCCTCCTGTCCTCAATCTTTCTCAGGGTCTTTTCAAATCAGTCAGCTCTTCACATCAGATGGCCAAAGTATTGGAGTTTCAGCTTCAGCGTCAGTCCTTCCAATGAACACCCAGGACTGATCTTCTTTAGAATGGACTGGTTGGATCTCCTTGCAGTCCAAGGGACTCTCAAGAGTCTTCTCCAACACCACAGTTCAAAAGCATTAACTCTTCGGTGCTCAGCTTTCTTTATAGTCCAACTCTCACATCCATACATCACTACTGGAAAAACCATAGCCTTGACTAGACGGACCTTTGTTGACAAAGTAATGTCTCTGCTTTTCAATATGCTGTCTAGGTTGGTCATAATTTTCCTTCCAAGGAGTAAGCGTCTTTTAATGTCACGGCTGCAATCACCATCTGCAGTGATTTTGGAGACCAAAAAAATAAAGTCAGCCACTGTTTCCACTGTTTCCCCATCTGTTTCCCATGAAGTGATGGGACCAGAAGCCATGATCTTAGTTTTCTGACATACTGACAAAGGCAGAACAATTTGAAAAGCTGAGGGTTTTTCTTCTAGCATTTCCCCCTTCTTTCTGTTACACTGATGTCTTAAGGAGTGTAGTGGGAAACTTCATGGAGCATACATGATGTAATTCCTGGAAAGGGAAAAATTTTTCAGAGTAGTATCACATTTAAAATATTCTTGGTGATTTGGGACTTTATTTCTGCCAAATTCTCCAATGTCTGTGTATAGTTTTAATCCTAATAAAAAAAAATCCTAAGTCTTTCTTGATACAGCTTTGGCAATTAATATTCATATTCAACTTAGAGACATTTTCCCCACCACAGGCAGCCATTCGCTGACATTTCAACTCAGAGATTTGCAAATGCAGGCAATTGGTATCTAAATGAGTTGTGACAGCTACAAGAAAAACTACTGTTTTAAGATTTTCTTTAATATGTCAAATCATTTCATTACTTCATTTTCAATGACACATCTAATGGCATTTTTTATCATGATAAAAGTAACACAATCCAGAAACTGGTCTTTTGACATGTAATGTATTTTGATGTAAATAAAAATATATATATATATTAAAAATTTAAATCACACCACATTATGGGTCTCCAGTTCACTGTTTCCTTATCACTGCGTATCTACAATGTGTAAGGTCTATTCAAAATATTGGAAAACACTTAGACATTTCTAAGATGATATGCTTGATGGTTATGTATTTTGTAAAGAAATGGAGAAAAGTTTACTCCCTTGAATTCCCTGGGCATGAGTGAAGAATGCAGACATTTGAAAAATCCTTCTGGCTGCCAAGCTGTCTTTAGGTGAAATCAACTGCAGTGCATAGCCTGACTACAAATTCTGGAGTTATTTATCTACCAAGGAGTGTTCTTTATTAGAAGTGGGGCTTTTGAATGGTTATGGAACTATGTAGACCATGAAGAGGAGACCTGCCACAACAGACAGAGGAGCAAAGTTAAAGTCAGTGGGAAGAAGGAATCAACACAGCTTGTAAAATGCTATAAAACAAAGAATATTTCCTATCATCTGGTTGGTCCTACAGTGATTAAGTCATTACCCACTGCAGCCTCTGACCCTGAAAGAAACCCTGAAAGAAATTCAGGACAAAGAACAGGATGAGGTACTCTGTGCTTTAGGAAAACAGGCAAAAAAGGCTCCTTAGATAGTTAAATATATTTCAGGAAACAACATTCATGAACCCAGATTTCTTGTATCTTCTCACACATAGAAAAGTACTAAAATCATGAACCAATATACCTGTCCCTGTGACTGGCAGTATCTTTCTACCAAGATGTATACTTGACTGCACATATTTAACCGTTAGCCAAAATCATACATATTTAAAAATTTTCAGTCCACAGGATCTACTTGCAAGCATTTCTTGCAAATATTCTATGAAATCTCAAAAATCACAATGTGCCTGAGACAGAGCTTCTGCCAAGTTCAGCAGGAGGCAGGTCTAGTCAGCCTACTTGAACTCAGGGATGGAGATACTTGGCAGGTGTCTCGCTGTTTGCAGAACCCAGGTTAGACAAGACACGAGCAGGAACAAGTTGTGAGGAGCTGTAGGAACTGCAAACATGTTTATTCTCTCCTGAATGGCAAGGCAGCAGCAGCGGACATGCCGTATTCTGTCACGGTGGACCCAGTGGACACAGCCGTAATGCAACTCAACTGCAAGAGTCTTGCAGGTGGTGCTCGTATTGTGCGTGCAGTGCTATAAATGATCTCAGCTGTTACGTAAGTCATTTATAAAACGTGGGGCGAGCATGAGAGGACATGGGGTAAGAGAGCCTGATCACGCCATCTTGGCTAAATGCTTTCCCTACGGGAGGTTAAGAGAGTAAGGTGAAACTAAGCGATTTAAGGAAGCTACCACATATCCTTTTCTCAGTGGAGAAATGAAACCATATCTGATTAAATATTAATCTGTCTTTCATATCATATAAAACTTCTGAGATTAAGAATCACAGAATGCAAAAACAAAACAAAGATTTACATTTAAGGACATTTTTTACAAAAAAAAAAAATGCAGTATTTGGAAGTGGAGAGGGAAAAGAAAAGACATGCTAAAACCCAGATGCCTAAGAGCAATACATCTTAAGAATTTTTACATTAAAAATAGTGCTTTGATATACTATTTAGGAGGAAAAATACATATCCATGGCACAAAATAGAGATTGAAAATACATCTCTAACCATACCTGAAAATAAATAAATAACAACTTGAGATGGTCCTTAGTTCAAATACCCCTTTCATGATGGGCTTCAAGCATTTCTCCCATGTTATAATGGAATTCCTGCAGTTCTGATGCTTTCAGAAAATTACAAATGTAAATAGCAAACTGGAATATTTAATTCACTAGAGGACCTTCAAAAACCTTACTTAATATCACTAGATTAATGTCTTTTGAAAAGGAACAGAGAGTTGCCAGGTTTACTGTTTGCCAATAAGAAAAGAGGATTGCCATTTTATTTGCTCTATTTGCATTTTTCTTAACCAGTGCACTTGAAATATCCACAGCTGAGGTGTTGCTTTTGAATTCAAATAAGAGGATGAACCATATCTTCCTCAACCAATATTCATTCTATTCCTTTATTGACTCTTCTTTCTAAATAGCAGCTTACATTAGTATCTTTTGACCTTACACAAAAGGAAGGCATTCAAGTGTCAGAACTGTATTCCTGCTCCATAACCCCAGTGATCAGAAAACAGAGCCCTAGGAACTCTTGGGGGTTTTACACCTGCCTCTAATTTAATCACCTACTGTGACTGTTGCTCAACACCAAAATAACTCAAGTAGTCTTCATCTGCCAGGGGAAAAAAAAAGAGGAATTTTTTAAAAGGAAGCTTACTAAGAGAATTTCAACTACTCTGACACATTTTTAAGAAGAAAAAAAAAAAGAACTTAAAAGCTATTTTTCAAGTGATTAACATTGATTAATTCACAACTAAAAAGATCATTTGCATAATTTTAGAATATATAATTAACTCCATGATTTGTCTGAATACTTCAGACATAAAGAGTTCAGCTTTTTGAGGTTCCCCCCTGTATGAATCAATTTACTATTTATACCCATACTTAATGTAGCTGCAACAACACAAGAGAAGACTCTATACATGGACATCACCAGATGGTCAACACTGAAATCAGATCGATTATATTCTTTGCAGCCAAAGATGGAGAAGCTCTATACAATCAGCAAAAACAAGACCAGGAGCTGACTGTTGCTCAGACCATGAACTCCTTATTGCCAAATTCAGACTTAAATTGAAGAAAGTAGGGAAAACCACTAGACCATTCAGGTATGACCTAAATCAAATCCCTTATGATTATACAGTAGAAGTGAGAAATAGATTTAAGGGCATAGATCTGATAGATAGAGTGCCTGATGAACTATGGAATGAGGTTCGTGACACTGTACAGGAAACAGGGATCAACACCATCCCCATGGAAAAGAAATGTAAAAAAGCAAAATGGCTGTCTGGGGAGGCCTTACAAATAGCTGTGAAAAGAAGAGAAGCGAAAAGCATAGGATAAAAGGAAAGATATAAACATCTGAATGCAGAGTTCCAAAGAATAGCAAGAAGAGATAAGAAAGCCTTCTTCAGCAATCAATGCAAAGAAATAGAGGAAAACAACAGAATGGGAAAGACTAGGGATCTCTTCAAGAAAATCAGAGATACCAAAGGAACATTTCATGCAAAGATGGGCTCGATAAAGGACAGAAATGGTATGGACCTAGCAGAAGCAGAAGATATTAAGAAGAGATGGCAAGAATACACAGAAGAATTGTACAAAAAAGATCTTCACGACCCAGATAATCATGATGGTGTGATCACTGACCTAGAGCCAGACATCCTGGAATGTGAAGTCAAGTGGGCCTTAGAAAGCATCATTACAAACAAAGCTAGTGGAGGTGATGGAATTCCGGTGGAGCTATTCCAAATCCTGAAAGATGATGCTGTGAAAGTGCTGCATTCAATATGCCAGCAAATTTGGAAGACTCAGTGGCCACAAGATTGGAAAAGGTCAGTTTTCATCCCAATCCCAAAGAAAGGCAATGCCAAAGAATGCTCAAACTACCGCACAATTGCACTCATCTCATACACTAGTAAAGTAATGCTCAAAATTCTCCAAGCCAGGCTTCAGCAATATGTGAACCGTGAACTTCCTGATGTTCAAAAACCAAGCTGGTTTTAGAAAAGGCAGAGGAACCAGAGATCAAATTGCCAACATCCGCTGGATCATGGAAAAAGCAAGAGAGTTCCAGAAAAACATCTATTTCTGCTTTATTGACTATGCCAAAGCCTTTGACTGTGTGGATCACAATAAACTGTGGAAAATTCTGAAAGAGATGGGAATACCAGACCACCTGATCTGCCTCTTGAGAAATTTATATGCAGGTCAGGAAGCAACAGTTAGAACTAGACATGTAACAACAGACTGGTTCCAAATAGGAAAAGGAGTATGTCAAGGCTGTATATTGTCACCCTGTTTATTTAACTTATATGCAGAGTACATCATGAGAAACGCTGGACTAGAAGAAAGACAAGTTGGAATCAAGATTGCTGGGAGAAATATCAATAACCTCAGATATGCAGATGACACCACCCTTATAGCAGAAAGTGATGAGGAACTCCAAAGCCTCTTGATGAAAGTGAAAGTAGAGAGTGAAAAGGTTGGCTTAAACCTCAACATTCTGAAAACGAAGATCATGGCATCCAGTCCCATCACTTCATGGGAAATAGATGGAGAAACAGTGGAAACAGTGTCAGACTTTATTTTTCTGGGCTCCAAAATCACTGCAGATGGTGACTGCAGCCATGAAATTAAAAGACACTTACTCCTTGCAAGGAAAGTTATGACCAACCTAGATAGCATACTCAAAAGCAGAGACATCACTTTGCCAACAAAGGTTTGCCTAGTCAAGGCTATGGTCTTTCCTGTGGTCATGTATGGATGTGAGAGCTGGACTGTGAAGAAGGCTGAGCCCTGAAGAATAGATGCTTTTGAACTGTGGTGTTGGAGAAGACTCTTGAGAGTCCCTTGGACTGCAAGGAGATCCAACCAGTCCATTCTGAAGGAGATCAGCCCTGGGATTTCTTTGGAAGGAATGATGCTAAAGCTGAAACTCCAGTACTCTGGCCACCTCATGCAAAGAGTTGACTCATTGGAGAAGACTCTGATGCTGGGAGGGATTGGGGGCAGGAGGAGAAGGGGTCGACAGAGGATGAGATGGCTGGATGGCATCACTGACTCGATGGATGTGAGTCTCAGTGACATCCAGGAGTTGGTGATGGACAGGGAGGCCTGGCGTGCTGCGATTCATGGGGTCACAAAGAGTCGGACATGACTGAGTGACTGATCTGATCCGATCTGACCTAATGTAGCTGAACCAAGGTGCTAGTGGTCTAAGCATTGCTGGGTAGACAGAACCCAGAAAGAGCAGAGGTTAGATTATGGGTTTTGGGGTCACAGATCTGAGTACCAATCTTGATTCTACTACGTGCTTTGGGACTTTGGACAAGTCACTTAATCTCTCAAGACATTGTTTCCTTAGCTATAAACTGGTAATGAAATTCCAAACTCAGAAGGTTTTTATAATTATCGAATGACATAATTAATGTAGGTTATACACTTAGCCTATGACTGCAGCAATAATTTGTTTCTGGTAAAATTATTATCATGATAATGATGCCCAATGTTTTATCATGGAAATTATATAAATTTCAAGGCTGTGCTAAACTCATAGAACACTAAGTATTTTATTCAGTATCACAAATGGAAGACTGAAGCAGTGAGGAGTGAATAAGAAAGGCAACTAGAGGACACATTTCTCCAGAATTTCTGCTTGCTTCTCAAAAGCATGTGCATACTGAGAGCAGGGGTAAAATCATATATGTTTTGCAATTCACATTTGACAAAAGCTTTTATGTTTTAAATTAGCATGCAGTCACCAGACGCTTATGAAGAATACTGGGTAAAAAAAAGTTACAGGGAACCAGCAAACAAGAAGCAGAAAAGAGATGGGTACCCGGGAAGTTGCAACGTCAGCACAAAAAGCTCCATGAATATTATAATAAGTAGTAAGTGAGATTATTATAATAGTAAGTGAATGCTTATAAGAACTAACATTTAGTGAACTCCTACCTGAGGTAGATCCAAGTTTGTTGTTGTTCAGTCACTCAGTCATGTGTGACTCTGTGACCCCATGAACCACAGCACCCCAGGCAGCCCTGTCCTTCACAATCTCCCAGAGCTTGCTCAAACTCATTTCCATTGAGTTGGTGATACCATCCAACCATCTCATCCTCTGTCATCCACTTCTCCTCCTGCCTTCAATCTTACCCAGCATCAGGAACTTTTGTAATGAATCAGCTCTGAGCATCAGGTGGTGAAAGTACTGGAGCTTCAGCTTCAGCATCAGTCCTTCCAATGAATATTCAGGACTGATTTCCTTTAGGATGGACTGGCTGGATCCCCTTGCAGTCCAAGAGACTCTCAAGAGTCTTCAACAACACCATAATTCAAAAGCATTAATTCTTTGGCACTCAGCCTTCTTTATGGTCCAACTCTCACATCCATACATGACTACTGGAAAAACCATAGCATTGACTATATGCACCCTTGTCGGCAAAGTAATGTCTATGCTTCTTAATATGCTATTTATGTTGGTCATAGCTTTTCTTCCAAGGAACAAGCGTCTTTTAATTTCATGGCTGCAGTCACTATCTGCAGTGATTTTGAAGCCCAAGAAAATGAAGTCTGTCACTGTTTCCATTGTTTCCCCATCTATTTGCAATGAAGTGATGGGACCAGATGCCATGATCTTAGTTTTCTGAATGTTGAGTTTTAAGCCAGCTTTTTCACTATCTTATATCCTCTTTATCAAGAGGCTCTTTAGTTCCTCTTAACTTTCTGCCATAAGGGTGGTGTCATCTGCATATCTGAGATTATTGCTATTTGTCCCAGCAAACTTGATTCCAGTTTGTGCTTCATCTAGTCCAGCATTTTGCATGATGTGCTCTGAATATAAGTTAAATAAGCAAGGTGACAATATACAGCCTTGACATACTCCTTTCTCAATTTGGAAGTAGTCTGTTGTTCCATATCTGGTTCTAACTATTGCTTCTTGACCTGCATACAGATTTCACAGGAGGCAGGTAAGGTGGTCAGGTATTCCCAACTCTTGAAGAAATTTCCAGTTTGTTGTAATCCACACAGTCAAATTTTGAAGTAGTCAATTAAGCTGAAATAGATGCTTTCCTGGAATTATGTTGCTTTTCCTGTAATCCAATGGATGTTGACAATTTGATCTCTGGTTCCTCTGCCTTTTCTAATTCCAGCTTGAACATCTGAAAGCTCCTGGTTCACGTACTATTGAAGCCTGGCTTGAAGAATTTGAAGCATTACTTTGCTAGCGTGTGAGATGAGTGCAACTGTGCAATAGTTCGAACATTCTTTGGCATTGCCTTTCTTTGAGATTGGAATAAAAACACCTTTTCCAGTCCTGTGTCCACTGCTGAGTTTTCCAAATTTTCTGGCATACTAAATGCAGGACTTTACAGCATCATCTTACAGAATTTGAAATAGCTCAACTGGGATTCCATCACCTCCACTAGCTTTGTTCATAGAGATGCTTCCTAAGGCCCACTTGACTTCACATTCTAGGACGTCTGGCTCTAGGTGAGTAATCACAACATTGTGATTAACTGGGTCATTAAGATCTGTTTTGCATAGTTCTTCTGTGTATTCTTGCTACCTCTTCTTAATATCTTCTGCCCATTTTAGGTCCACACTGTTTCTGTCTTTTATTGTGCCCATCTTTGCATGAAATGTTCCCTTGGTACCTCTAATTTTCTTGAGGAGATCTCTAGTCTTTCCCATTCTATTGTTTTCCTCTATTTATTTGCATTGATCACTAAGGAAGGATCAATGATCCAGTTTTAGTGGGGCCAAAAACTTGCATGGTTTATGGGGTGATTTGTAAGAAAATAAATGAAAAAATATAAATACAGGTTTAGGAACAGAGCTTTGAAAGGAGTCCATGCGATTAAGGGGTCTTGAAGCTTAGCTTTCTTCATTTCTTGGAAAACCCCCTTCTGCCTGCTTACTATATGCCCAACTCAATGAAGATCCTACAACAAATGATATGAAATCTGGTGGCTAAGAAGGTAAAGAATCCACCTGCAACGTGGGAGACCTGGGTTTGATCCCTGGGTTAGGAAGATCCCCTGGAGAAGGGCATGGAAACCCACTTCAGTATTCTTGCCTGGAGAATCCCCATGGCTGGAGGCGTCTGGCAGGCTATAGTCCATGGGGTTGCAAAGAGTTGTACAGAACTGAGTGACTGAGCACAGCACGTGAAATCAAACAGCCTCAGTCCATATCCTGGTTCCATCCATGAGCACTATCAACCTCTTTCTTTTCCTCTTGAGCCTAATTTGTTTCTTTCACAGTGATGCCCAGGTAACTGTGTTGTAATGAAGTTGAAAATAAGTTGAAAATAAGTTGAGTATATATAGTAACATATATAGTAATCAATAAGTAAGCTTACTCATTAGGACTATTATTAACAGTTTTATAATTTTACTTATAAGCAGGAAATGTGACAATTTAGTTTACAAATTTTAGAAATGTATTGCAATTAAAATAATTGCAAAGCTAAAAAAAAAAAAAAAGTAAAAGCAGATGCACTCCTAAATTTGACTGCAAATTCCATGCTCTTAACCATGATACAATATTCTCTTTGGAACTCAGAGTGGAAGTAGATCTTCTGAAAATTCCTAAAACTTCACAGAGGAACCAAAAAAGCATGGCTTTTTAGCACTCTGCTTTGTAAACAGTTTCAAAGAACTAAACCCTAGAGAAGATACTGCCAATCTGCATTCCAAATTTATGAAGCAAAGCAATTGTAAATACTGAGAAAATATGACTGTAGACATGCTAAGTGAAAATTCAGATACTGCACTGCTATTGAAGAGGTTTTCTTGAAGGTCTGCTGCTGCTGCTGCTACTAAGTCGCTTTAGTCATGTCCAACTCTGTGCAACCCCAGAGACGGCAGCCCACCAGGCTCCCGCGTCCCTGGGATTCTCCAGGCAAGAACACTGGAGTGGGTTGCCATTTCCTTCTCCAGTGCATGAAAGTGAAAAGTGACAGTGAAGTCACTCAGTCATGTCCGACTCTGAGCGACTCCATGGACTGCAGCCTACCAGGCTCCTCCATCCATGGGACCCTCCAGGCAAGAGTACTGGAGTGGGTTGCCATTTCCTGCTCTACTTGAAGGTCTATATATTCATAAATTTAAGTAAGGTCCAGGGCACTTCTTTCCCATCATTTTTCCATTGAGGAAGACCACTTCAGTTGTAAATAAGCTTTCTTAGAAGGCTAGCATAAGAATATTTTTAAAATAGTAAAATTTTAAGATGTTTCCAGCTCAGGAGCAATGCAGAGAAAGTATAAGAATATATACGGTGGCTTTTGTGTAACTAGAGACATCTTACCCAGGTCAAATCCAATATACAATTTTCCTTTCCCAAGCTTCAGTATTGTCAAAATGGCCAAAGGTAAACATGTGCTTGTAAAATTTGAGACCTCTCAGAAAGAAAACAGTGAGATTCACAAAGCATGGGCTGTTTCACACAGTTTGTGATTCTTGTAACAGACAGCTTGAAGCTTATCTTGAAATCTATGAGCTTAGGGCAGTGTCTAGCATCTGGAGCAAGCACTTAGTAACTGTAAGTTATAATGTCTATCTTGCTACTTTAAATGTACTGTCGCTTCCATGTACTACCCTGAAAACACAAAGCAGTTCCATGATCAGTACTCCAGGTACTTGCTTTAGATACTTCTCAGCTTATTCTCTCTCTGTGATGTCTTACTAATCTTGCTTCTTGGTTCCCAAGGCCTATATCCCACTTCCATCTTCTCTGATGGCACATTTAGCTCCTATTCTTGGCTTCCAACTACTCTAGTTGTAACTTTAGTCCAATCCTGTTTTTCTCCAAAGGTGTTTTTTTTAAGGAATTCTGGGCACAGACCACAGGGTAATATCCAAGATGTCTTAACTCTTATCAAGTCTCTGTCCATCAACTGAACTCACTATCTCTAATCAGGAGAAGAACTTTAATGTGCTTCCCATTGTGAAAAGTCCAAGAACTATAAAGGCCTGTTACTGGAAAAGCTCAACTTAAAGGTATTTGAGAAAGAGAAAAAAAAATGTTCCTTTCCCAAGTGCAGATCATGTTGTAAGAGAGGAAAATCTCCTTAGATCTACAGTTCAAATATTTTGAGCTCTGCAATTATGAATAATGGCCACTCTAGAGCACACTACCTCCTAGTAAGGAGAACATAGAACACAAACCTTAAAGCATAAAAAGGATTACAAAATACATGCCCAAAAAAGATAAAAGCTGGAGGACTTTTCATTCTTGATTCTGAGACAGTATAAAGCCACCATAATCAAGGCAATTTTCCATTGGCAAAAAGATAGATGTGTTAATCAATTGAACAGAATAGAGAATGCATAAATAGACCCACACACAGTGATCAATTAGATTATGGCAAAAGTGTCAGGGCAATTTAGTGGGGTAAAAGGAAGGTCTTTTCAACAAACAGTGTTTGCTCAACTGGATGTCTCTACAGAAAGGAGGAAAAAAAAAAAAAGGAACATCAATCCAATTTTAAATAATATTTAGACCTAAAAAATCGTCTCAAAGAAAATACAAAAGAAAATTGTTGTGACCTGGGAGTAGAAACTGGAGAAGGAAATGATAGCCCACTCCAGTATTTTTGCCTGGAGAATCCCACGAACAGAGGGACCTGGTGGACAACGGGGTCGCACAGAGTCAGACACCAGTGAAGCAAGTGAGCAGCAGCAGTAGGGGACACGAAAAATTCTTTTAGACAGAACAAAGGACACTTGAGCCATGCGTGAAAAATGTTAATGTGTACATTTGGTTTTATCAACTTTAAAAGTGTCTGTTCTTCAAAAGAAACCATTGAGAAAACCACAATAATGTACACTGCAAGAAAATATTCACAACACACATATCACACAAATTACTTACGTGCAAAATATATGAAGAACTTATAAATCAATGAATAATAAAAATACATTAGAAAATGGGAAAAAGATTTGAGAATAGATTTTACAACAGAAGATATACAATAAAGATATAAAAAAACTTCAAGATTATTAGTCAGAAATTCAAGTTAAAACCACAGTGAAATACTATTAACCTACCTTTAAATGGCCGAAAATAAAAGAACTGCTATACCAAGTACTGACAAACATATGAAGAATGAAACTCTTACACACTTGTGATTAGAATGCAAACTCATGGTTAGAATGCAAACAGGCACTTTGGAAACTAGTTTGTCAGTTTCTTGAAGAGTTAAAAATAAACCTACTGTATAAATATAGGTTCATACAAAGACTTAGGCCTCAATGTTCATAGAAGCTTTCTTTGAAACAGTCCCAAACTGGAAATGACCCAGACATCTATCAATATGTAAGTGGATAAACAAATTGTGATATATTCATTCAATGGAATACTACTTAGAAATGAAAGAACTAACTATATTGATACATGCAACAATGTGGATGAATCTCAAAGTCATGCTGAGTGAAAGAGCATATATTGCACAACTAAATTTCATAAGATACTAGAAAATGTAAACTACCTATAGTGACAAATTAGATCAGTAGTTTCCTGGGGATTGGAAGTACAGGAACGATTGGAGGGGGTGACAAAAAAGTTCACTTGATTGTGGTAATGAATTCTTTGGTGGCTCTATTTGTCAAAACTCATGAAATTGTATAACTTAAATATGTGCAATTTATTACATGACAGTTCAGTTCAGTTACTCAGTTGTGTCTGACTCTTTGTGATGCGTGAACCGCAGCACTCCAGGCCTCCCTGTCCAACACTAACTCCCGGAGCCTCCCAAACTCATGTCCATTGAGTTGGTGATGCCATCCAACCATCTCATCCTCTGTCATCCCCTTCTCTTCCTACCCTCAATCTTTCTCAGCATCAGGGTTTTTTCAAATCAGTTAGCTCTTCACATCAGGTGCCCAAAGTATTGGAGTTGCAGCTTTACCATCAGTCTTTCCAATGAACATCCAGGACTAATCTCCTTTAGGATGGACTGGTTGGATCTCCTTGTAGTCCAAGGGCCTCTCAAGAGTCTTCTCCAACACCACAGTTCAAAACCATCAATTCTTCAGTGCTCAGCTTTCTTTATAGACCAACTCTCACATCCATACATCACTACTGGAAAAACCATAGCCATGACTAGACAGACTCTTGTTGGCAAAGTAATGTCTCTGCTTTTGAATATGCTATCTAGGTTGGTTATAACTTTCCTTCCAAATAGTAAGCGTCTTTTAATTTCATGGCTGCAGTCACCATCTGCAGTGATTCTGGAGCACCCAAAAAATAAAGTCTCTCACTGTTTCCACTGTTTCCCCATCTATTTGCCATGAAGTGATGGGACCAGATGCCATGATCTTCGTTTTCTGAATGTTGAGCTTTAAGCCAACTTTTTCACTCTCCTCTTTCACTTTCAGCAAGAGGCTCTTTAGTTCTTCACTTTCTGCCATAAGAGTGGTGTCATCTGCATATCTGAGGTTATTGATATTTCTCCTGGCAATCTTAATTCCAGCCTGTGCTTCATCCAGGCCAGAGTTTCTCATGATCTACTCTGCATATAAGTTACATAAGCAGGGTGACAATATACAGCCTTGATGTACTCCTTTTCCTATTTGGGACCAGTCTGTTGTTCCATGTCCAGTTCTAACTGTTGCTTCCTGACCTGCACACAGGCTTCTCAAGAGGCAGGGTCAGGTGGTCTGGTATTCCGATCTCTCCCAGAATTTTCCAGTCTTCTGTGATCCACACAGTCAAAGGTTTTGGCATAGTCAAGAAAGCAGAAATAGATGTTTTTCTGGAACTCTCTTGCTTTTTCCATGATCCAGCAGATGTTGGCAATTTGATCTCCAGTTCCTCTGCCTTTTCTAACACCTGCTTGAACATTAGGAAGTTCACGGTTCACGTATTGCTGAAGCCTGGCTTGGAGAATTTTGAGCATTACTTTACTAGCGTGTGAGATGAGTGCAATTGTGCAGTAGTTTGAGCATTCTTTGGCATTGCCTTTCTTTGGGACTGGAATGAAAACTGACCTTTTCCAGTCCTGTCAATTATTATATGACAATTCTACAATAAAATTCATGTTATATGACAACTGTTTGACAATTCCATAAGAACTATCAGGTAAATGTACCAAAAAAAATATTTTTAGGAAATCTTGGCCCATGCTTTATTATCTCCTGATGATGATGAATTAGAAATTAAGACTAAAACTACTAAAATATATGGTTCATGTGTCTGAAACAGAAAACCTTATAGAAAATTTTCGCTTATTTCTTCAAGGCATAAGAAGGGTTTCTGGAGAAGCTGGTTAGAGGTTGAAAGGTCAGAGCAAAATTGAGAGAGTAATGTGGTTTAAAGTGGCTCTTTTGAGAAAACATTAGAACTCCATTTCTACATAGGAGGTTGGGACACATTTGCTGTGGGAAGACCTGGCAGAGAAGTAATCCAGAAGAGATTTGGGTAAATAGGACAGGAAAAACTGGAGAATTTTGATAGCTTGGCCCACTCTCTGAAAGTCATCCTAAATTCAGTCTGTGGCCAGAAAAGTATCAGAGATCATAGACCAGGAAAATCCTGTGAGGAGTCGGTGTTCAAGTTCCCAGGAGCTATGTGCACATATAGAAACCACTTAAGTCCCAAAACACGAAATAACAGGTCTGATATAACTGCCTGTTACACAGAGGAACCAGGAAGTTACTGCAGCCTGGAAACTTCATCTGGCTACAATGCAAGTAAATAACCTTCTGCTTGGTTCTCTGGGTCCTATTATGTTTTAATGTCATTATATTTTAATGATATCCCAGGATGCCTAGAAATGCATCACCAATACTTACCAGAATGGTGACATAGAAAGTTAAAGTCATCTATATATTAGGACCAAACTGGGATAAGCTAGAGCATTCCAAACTTGAAACAAGGGGGTCTTACATAAAATTAATATTTAAAACAAATTATATATAGACTATATATAGCTTTTTGATCTGAAGTGTTTATTTCTAATTGCTATTTTTATTTTATAAAATGCTGACCTATGTTGATGACTGGATCTGATAGACTTCAGATCAGATCAGATCAGATCAGTCGCTCAGTCGTGTCCGACTCTTTGCGACCCCATGAACTGCAGCACGCCAGGCCTCCCTGTCCATCACCAACTCCCGGAGGTCACTCAAACTCACATCCATCAAGTCAGTGATGCCATCCAGCCATCTCATCCTCTGTTGTCCCCTTCTCCTCTTGCCCTCAATCCCTCCCAGCATCAGAGTCTTCTCCAATGAGTCAACTCTTCACATGAGGTGGCCAGAGTACTGGAGTTTCAGCTTTAGCATCATTCCTTCCAAAGAAATCCCAGGGCTGATCTCCTTCAGAATGGACTGGTTGGATCTTCTTGCAGTCCAAGGGACTCTCAAGAGTCTTCTCCAACACCACACTTCAAAAGCATCAATTCTTCGGCGCTCAGCCTTCTTCACAGTCCAGCTCTCACATCCATACATGACCACAGGAAAAACCATAGCCTTGACTAGATGAAACTTTGTTGGCAAAGTAATGTCTCTGCTTTTGAATATGCTATCTAGGTTGGTCATAACTTTCCTTCCAAGGAGTAAGTGTCTTTTAATTTCATGGCTGCAGTCACCATCTGCAGTGATTTTGGAGCCCAGAAAAATAAAGTCTGACACTGTTTCCACTGTTTCCCCATCTATTTCCCTTGAAGTGATGGGACTGGATGCCATGATCTTCGTTTTCTGAATGTTGAGCTTTAAGCCAACTTTTTCACTCTCCACTTTCACTTTCTTTCCTTCCTTTTTTTTTTTTCCATATTTGTGTTGGTTTTATTTATTTATTTTTTTAATTTTTATTTATTTATTTATTTATTTTGCTTAACTTTACAATATTGTATTGCTTTTACTATACATCGGGATGGGTCCACCACCAGTATACACGTGTTCCCCATCCTGAACCCTCCTCCCGCCCCCCTTCCCACACCCTCCCTCCAGGTCATCCCAGTGCTCTAATCCCAGGCATCTGTTATAGGGCATATTGTCACCCTGTTTATTTAACTGGGTGTATATTGTCACCCTGTTTATTTAACTTATATGCAGAGTACATCATAAGAAACACTGGACTAGAAGAAACACAAGTTGGAATCAAGATTGCTGGGAGAAATATCAATAACCTTAGATATGCAGATGACACCACCCTTATGGCAGAAAGTGAAGAGGAACTCAAAAGCCTCTTGATGGTCTAGAAGACCACTTTCACTTTCATCAAGAGGCTTTTGAGTTAGAAAATGTTCCTGCTTGAACATCAGGAAGTTCACTGTTCACATATTGCTGAAGCCTGGCTTGGAGAATTTTGAGCATTACTTTACTAGAGTGTGAGATGAGTGCAATTGTGCGGTAGTTTGAGCATTCTTTGGCATTGCCTTTCTTTGGGATTGGAATGAAAACTGACCTTTTCCAATCCTGTGGCCACTGCTGAGTTTTCCAAATTTGCTGGCATATTGAGTGCAGCACTTTCACAGCATCATCTTTCAGGATCTGGAATAGCTCCACTGGAATTCCATCACCTCCACTAGCTTTGTTCGTAGTGATGCTTTCTAAGGCCCACTTGACTTCACATTCCAGGATGTCTGGCTCTAGGCCAGTGATCACACCATCATGATTATCTGGGTTGTGAAGATCTTTTTGTACAGTTCTTCTGTGTATTTGACTTAACCCAACTGAAATTAAGAATCTAATGGTCAAAGCAGTGAGATCAGATAAGCAGTACACCTTGCAGTCCTATCTGAGGCTGACTTCCTCTTGTCTAGCTGTTTCAGCTTCATATTTCATCACTAAATGATTTTTCTTCATTTTCAGCTACAAAGCACTCATTGTTTTGAGTGAAAGTTATTTAATAGCCAGGACATGGAAGCAACCTAGATGTCCATCAGCAGATGAATGGATAAGAAAGTGGTAGTACATATACACAATGCAGTATTACCCAGGCATTAAAAAGAATACATTTGAATCAGTTCTAATGAGGTGGATGAAACTGGAGCCTATTATACAGACTGAAGTAAGCCAGAAAGAAAAGTACCAATAGAGTATACTAACACATATATATGGAATTTAGAAAGATGGTAATGATAACCTTGAATGCAAGACAGCAAAAGGGACACTGATGTATAGAACAGTCTGTTGGACTCTGTGGGAGAGGGAGTAGGGGGATGATTTGGGAGAATGGCATTGAAACATGTATAATATAATATATGAAACGAATCGTCAGTCCAGGTTCGATATAGGATATAGGATGCTTGGGGCTGGTACACTGGGATGACCTAGAGGGATGGTACGGGGAGGGAGGTGGGAGGGGGGTTCGGGATGGGGAGCACGTGTACACCTGTGGCAGGTTCATGCTGATGTATGGCAAAACCAATACAATATTGTAAAGTAATTAGCCTCCAATTAAAATAAATAAATTTATATTAAAAAAAGAAAGCTATTTTCCAAGTCTTTGGAAAAAAATCCATTTTCAGCAGGATTAAACTAGATTTTTAAGTTTACTATTACTGCAAGGTTCTATCTTTGCAGTGAAAATACACACACACAAAACAAAAGTTGCTCAAAGAAAATTCCATGAAACAAAATTATGGGATAAAATATAGAAAAATCAGCCATGTGGAAAGAAAACATACACATCAGAGTGGAGAGAAAGGTAAAAATAAAAGAACTCGATTAATGAATCATGAAAGAAAGTAGAACATGTATTGTTTCTGTGGTTTTCCCTCTTTAGAACAATGATTTCATGCTTTTATATTATTTTATGTGACTGTGGTTTTGTTTTGAAAGAACCATCCATGTTTCTTATTATAAGAATTAATATAAATGGGAAAACAAAGTAATAACTCTTTTCTCATAGATGCTTTTACATCGAAGTCACTGGCTTCAAAGTATTACTGAAGTATTATTTTACAGCTGTTAAATACAGTATCATTTAAGTACAATATTTTAAACTGGGTGAAAGTGTTTTGGCTCATAATTAATATAGCACATTGTTTTGGAAAGTGTATGGCGATTTAGATGTATACAAAGTAGTCACTGTGACTCTGAAGTTCATTAAATGAGGACTTAAGGCAAGTTCATATTTTTTGAATCCCATTCATGACCTTATGATAATATAATACTTATATCATTATGAGATCTGTTGTAAAATTTCAAGGTGATAACATACCTGAAGCCTACCAGTGTCACTTCCTACACTCAGAATTCACATTTATGTTTTTAGAATATTTACTGAGGAGTTTTCTATGCTAGAGAATTAGAATAAACTCATTTTAGAGACTCTAGGAAGGCCAGCATGTCCAGTTACTTATATTATCCATCATGAGAAGTCCATGAGCAATTTGAGCTTTCTTTCTTTTCTCAAAGATTAAGAGGCTGTGTTCGCTTGTCTTAACATTAGAGAGAGTGTAGAAATAGCAGTCATCCTTCCATGATTTCTAAAACTGCACCAAGATGAGAAGGAATATTGGTACAGAATGGTAAAGTACACAGCCTCCAGAGCTGGCTGCCTGGAACTGATTACCAGCTCTATTACATGTTAACTCCATGACCTTGGGCAAGTTTCTCCACCTCAGTGCCTTAGTTTCTCATCTCTAAAATATATCATGGAGTTGTGTGGGGTTAAATTGGTTAACATACAATAAAGCATAAAGAGCCATGCCTGGCACAAAGCAAGCACACAAACTATAATCGCTGTTATTGTTTCTCTTGTAGTTTTCTTTGCCTCAAGCCAACAATTAGCTTTCACTTGAAAAAGGAATGTAATATCCTATCTCCAAACTTGATATTAGAAATGTCAATGCAGATAGGAGATGCTAAGTGTGCAACTGTTCTGTCCTCTAGCTTCATTATTCATTCTTTGCAGAAGAACAGAGCCAAAATAAGCTTTCAAGGAGAAAACATGTAGATAAACACAAATGGTTTTCTTTACTATGATAGTAGAAAAAGCATAGTTTTTATTTTGTTTTATTTAAATTTGAATTGTACTATGATGTCCAAAAACAAAGCTAAGAAAACAGGTCACGGAACCAGTTAGAGAAGAACTGAAAAGTGGGGAGGGAGGAAGGAAAAGCTACCTCTCTGTACTTATAATCATGTATATTTCTGGGAAAGAAAAAAAGAGGAAAGAGTGAGGTGAACAGTCGTGACTCTTTTCTTATACACTCTATTTTCTACCCATCAGTATGTACTGTCAGCCCTTCCTCCGAATAAATTCCATACATGCAGCTTCCCACTATCTTAGTTTCTTTGCTTCCAGCTTTCATCCTTTCTCCCTAGATTTCAGCAGCACCACTTATCTGATCTATCTGACTATCCTTGCCTCCAGGGTGTATCTGCCACACAGTGGTCTGGATGATCTTTTTGAAGTGTAAATCATATCATTTTACTACCTTTTTAAAAGCTGCAGGGGCTATGGGTTACTATTAAATAAAAATCTGAACCCTGTGTCATGTTCTACCAGGCCCTCTATGATCTTCTCATTACCGTTTTTCTGGTTTCATGCCCTTTCACACTCTTCCTCATTTACTTCTCTCCAGTCACTGGCCCTTTTCCTCATCTTGGAACACATGAGGCTGTTCCCTGGATCAAGGTTTTAGCATTTGCTGTACTTCCTAATTGGAATTCTCTCCCCCAGATCTCCATGTAGCTGCCCATTTCCCATTATTCAACTCTTAGTTGAAATGTACATTTTTGGAGAGGCAATTCCTAATCAGTCAGATCAGATCAGATCAGTCGCTCAGTCGTGTCTGACGCTTTGCGACCCCATGAACTGCAGCACGCCAGGCCTCCCTGTCCATCACCAACTCCCGGAGTTCACTCAGACTCACGTCCATCGAGTCAGTGATGCCATCCAGCCATCTCATCCTCTGTCGTCCCCTTCTCCTCCTGCCCTCAATCCCTCCCAGCATCAGAGTCTTCTCCTACTTGGATGCAATCTCAAAAACAACAAAATGATCTCTGTTCATTTCCAACACAAACCATTCAATATTATAGTAATCCAAGTCTATGCTCCAACCAATAATGCTGAAGAAGCTGAAGTCAAATGGTTCTATGAAGACCTACAAAACCTTCTAGAATTAACACCCAAAAAAGATATCCTTTTCATTATAGGGGACTGGAATGCAAAAGTAGGAAGTCAAGAGATACCTGGAGTAACAGGCAAATTTGGCCTTGGAGTACAAAATGAAGCAGGTCAAAGGCTAGTTTTGCCAAGAGAACACACTGGTCATAGCAAACACCCTCTTCCAACAACACAAAACAATACTCTACACATGGACATCAACAGATGGTCAATACCAAAATTAGATTGATTATATTCTTTGCATTCAAAGATGGAGAAGCTCTATACATTCAGCAAAAATAAGCCTGGAGCTGACTGCGGCTCAGATCATAAATTCCTTATTGCAAAATTCAGACTTACATTGAAGAAAGTAGGGAAAACCACTAGACCATTTAGGTATGACCTAAATCAAATCCCTTAAGATCATACAGTGGAAGTGAGAAATAGGTTCAAGGGATTAGATCTGATAAACAAGAGTGCCTGAAGAACTATGGACAGAGGTTCATGACACTGTATAGGAGGCAATGATCAAAATCATCCCCAAGAAAAAAGATATGCATAAAGGCAAAATGGTTGACTGACAAGACCTTACAAATAGCTGAGAAAAGAAGAGAAGCTAAAGGCAAAGGAGAAAAGGAAAGATATATCCATCTGAATGCAGAGTTCCAAAGAATAGCAAAGAAAGATAAGAAAGCCTTCCTCAGTGATCAGTGCAAAGAAATAGAACAAAATAATAGACTGGGAAAGACTAGAGATCTCTTAACAAGAAAATTAGAGATTACAAGGCAACATTTCATGCAAAGATGAGCATAATAATGGACAGAAATGGTATGGACCTAACAAAAGCAGAAGATATTAAGAAGAGGTGGCAAGAATACACAGAAGAACTGTACAAAAAAGATCTTCACGACCAAGATAATCACAATGGTGTGATCACTCACCTAGAGCCAGACATCCTGGAATGTGAAGTCAAGTGGGCCTTAGAAAGCATCACTATGAACAAAGCTAGTGGAGGTGATGGAATTCCAGTGGAACGATTTCAAATCCTGAAAAATGATGCTGTGAAAGTGCTGCACTCAATATGCCAACAAATCTGGAAAACTCAGCAGAGGCCACAGAAAAGGAAAAGGTCAGTTTTTATACCAATGCCAAAGAAAGCTCAAACTACTGCACAATTGTACTCATCTCACACACTAGCAAAGTAATGCTCAAAATTCTCCAAGCCAGGCTTCAATAGTACGTGAACTGAAATTTCAGATGGTCAAGCTGGATTTAGAAGAGGTAAAGGAACCAGAGATCAAATTGCCAACATCTGCTGGATCATCAAAAAAATCAAGAGAGTTCCAGAGAAACATCTACATCTGCCTTTTTGACTATGCCAAAGCCTTTGACTGGGTCGATCACAATAATGTGTGGAAAATTCTGAAAGAGATGGGCATACCAGACCACTTGACCTTCCTCTTGAGAAATCTATACACAGGCCAAGAAGCAACAGTTAGCACTGGACATGGAACAACAGACGGGTTCCAAATCGAGAAAGGAGTATGTCAAGGCTATATGTTGTCACCCTGCTTATTTAACTTATATGCAAAGTACATCATGTGAAATGCTAAGCTGGACAAAGCACAAGCTGGAATCAATATTTCAGGGAGAAATATGAAAAACCTCAGATATGCAGATGACATCACCCTTTTGGGAAAAAGTTAAGAAATAAAGAGCCTCCTGATGAAAGTGAAAGAAGAGAGTGAAAAAATTGGCTTAAAACTCAAAATTCAGAAAACCAAGATCATGGCATCTGTTCCCATCACTTCATGGCAAATAGATGGGGAAACAATGCAAACAGTGCTAGACTTTATTTTGGGGAGCTCCAAAATCACTGCAGATGGTGACTGCAACCATGAAATTAAAAGACACTTGCTACTTGGGAGAAAAGCTATGACCAACCTAGCTGCTGCTGCTGCTAAGTTGCTTCAGTCGTGTCCGACTCTGTGCGACCCCATAGACGGCAGCCCACCAGGCTCCCCCATCCCTGGGATTCTCCAGGCAAGAACACTGGAGTGGGTTGCCATTTCCTTCTCCAATGCATGAAAGTGAAAAATGAAAGTGAAGTCGCTCAGTCGTGTCCGACTCTTAGCGACCCCATAGACTGGAGCCTACCAGGCTCCTCTGTCCATGGGATTTTCCAGGCAAAAGTACTGGGGTGGGGTGCCATTGCCTTCCCCGATGACCAACCTAGACAGCATATTAAAAAGCAGAGACATTACTTTGCCGACAAAGGCCCATATAGTCAAAGCTATGGTTTTTCCAGTAGTTTTGTGTGGATGTGAGAGTTGGACTGTGAAGAAGGCTGAGCGCCGAAGAATTGATGCTTTTAAACTGTGGTGTTGGGGAAGACTCTTGAGAGTCCCTTGGACTGCAAGGAGATCCAAGTATTCAATCTTAACGGAAATCTGTCCTGAATATTCACTAGAAGGACTGATGCTGAAGCTCCAATACTTTGGCCACCTGATGTGAAGCACTGACTCATGGAAATGACCCTGATTTGGGGAAAGACTGAAGGCAGGAGGAGAAGGGGATGGCAGAGGATAAGATGGTTGGATGGCATCACCGATAAGATGGGAGTTTGAATAGGCTCCGGGAGTTGGTGACGGGCAGGGAGGCCTGACATGCTGCAGTCCACGGGGTTGCAAACATTCAGACACAACTAAGCGAGTGAACTAACTAACTATTCCTAAATATCCTATCTAAAATGTCATTCCCTATTATGATTTCTCTTTTTTGTAACACTTTTAAGTGCTGAAATCAGCTTCTTTATTTTCAGGTTCACTATCTGTTTCCTTCAATTAGTGAAGCAGCTTGGAGAGAGAGCTCAGTCTGTTCTATTTCTGTATCTCCAAAACCTAGAAATAATACATATTTGTGGGCTGACTGGTCGATTCCAGGTACAAAGAGCCTAAGACTGATTGCTCCTCACTACTGTTGCTATTACATCACTGAAACCTGGGATCCTTCTGCCCTTTAACACCTCTTCTGCCCTTTCACTTACTTTTTTAACCATGATTACTTTAAAAATGTATGTGGTATCTCTTTTAGTAAGACAAGTGAAAATACTATTTGTCCTCTTAAGTGTTATCCAGTAACACAAACTGGATGGACCTCAATGATCCTGTGTCCCTGACCTGACAAGCGGCTTCTATTGTTGGCTACAAGTTTGTGTCAAAGGTATGACAAATATGTGTTAACATTAAAACTCAAGAATTAATTGAACAAAAATAATTTATATTGTGTGGGAAAATACACTTTTGGAAAACAAGAAATTTCTCTGGGAAAAAGGATAACAGAGGACCGATGGGAGGAAATTGATTTGAAGTAAAGCAGATGCATCTTCCATCTGCACTCTCACAAGAGAAAACTCTAAACACTACATTCCAGCAGATTTTTTTACTTCTCAATTAGGAGCACAAGAAAAGCAAATCCTGCTTCTGCAGTTGGTTTATAAGAATCATTCTTTCTGATTTTAATGAGAGGGTTTGGGGAAGGAAGAATCAGACATTTAATACAATTTAGCCTACCGAAGCAAGGATCTCGAAGGGTGGATGGGGTCTTCTGAATGTACACAGTGATGTCAGCACCAGACAGCAAAGTGCCTTCAGTGATAAAGATCCTAGAATTTTAGAAACATTTATTAGAATGAAGCAATAGAAGACGGAGTCCAATAATGATATGAAGAATAATATCTTCATAATAATGATATGAAGAAAATGCAAGTAAAATGGCTTATCATGTGCTTTGAGGCATAATGGTAATATTTGTTCTGCAGATAAATCTAATGGACTCATGAGTTAAATTGTACGATTTATGGAAATTAAAAATAAATGAACAAAGTGGTTAGATAGCCTGGATTACTTAGATTTGCCTACTTATTCCAGGGAATGTATCATATCCTGAGTGATGAACTAGTGTACAGAACAAGCTTCTACTTGGTAGCACCATTCAGACAGGACAGAACATTATGCCCTTGATCCAAGAGAAGTAGAAGGAAAGATGTTTAAAAAAATGTCATGATACAATTTTATTGAGAATGAAACAACAAGGTGATGTAATACCGAAGAATCTCTTTTAACTAACCAGTATCGCCCTAAGCTAAGAGGCAGAGAAGTAACGAGGTGGTTTATTATAGATAATTTTAGTTTGAGGTATCAGTGGAGATTGCAAACTGTTTGTTCAGAAAGAGCTGGAAAGGAACATCCACAGAACAAAATCAGCAAGCAAATAGTTTTAATAAAGATTTTTTGATTGCTTTGCATATTAAGCATATCAGAGCTACCATATGTGAGCACAGGGTAGCTAATGTCAATACCTCTTTTAATCATCACAAGGAGCCCATAATTTAAGTCTTAGCCCCATGTCACAGACAAAAACTGGGTCAGAGTAAAAGGAAGAGTTCTTCCCTAAATCACACAACTAGGAGCACCGAGAGTTGACATCAGGCCTTCCCATTCCAGTTTCCTGCTCCTTCATTTATGCTACAGCTGATGGGGACAAAGAATGCAGAGAAAGAAAGGCAGGTCAAGGGGGGAAAAAATAGACAAATTCATGATTCAGAATTAAGTCAGCATGAATTTTCAGTCAGCATAATTTTGAGAGTTTATCCAGCGAAGTCTGGCAATCTGTGCATAAAATGTGAAAAACAGATAATGGAGTCATTCACTGTTTAAGATCAGCAAGCTGCCATAAACCAAGGTTAAATACACAAGGATTTTTTTTTGTTTGTTTGTTTTTAAGGTGGGAATGAGTACATCCCTGGAAAGTTAGTCTATGTTTGCATGCTGCTGCTGCTGGTGCTAAGTCGCTTCAGTGGTGTCCAACTCAGTGTGAGCCCATAGATGGCAGCCCACCAGGCTCCCCCATCCCTGGGATTTTCCAGGCAAGAACACTGGAGTGGGTTGCCATTTCCTTCTCCAATGCATGAAGGGAAAAGTGAAAGTGAGGTCGCTCAGTCATGTCCGACTCTTAGCGACCCCATGGACTGTAGCCTACCAGGCTCCGCCATCCATGGGATTTTCCAGGCAAGAGTAGTTTTTTGTTTACATCAGATCAGATCAGTCGCTCAGTCGTGTCCGACTCTTTGCGACCCCATGAACTGCAGCACACCAGGCCTCCCTGTCCATCACCAACTCCCGGAGGTCACTCAGACTCACATCCATCGAGTCAGTGATGCCATCCAGCCATCTCATCCTCTGTCATCCCCTTCTCCTGCCCCCAATCCCTCCCAGCATCAGAGTCTTCTCCAATGAGTCAACTCTTCACATGAGGTGGCCAAAATACTGGAGTTTCAGCTTTAGCATCATTCCTTCCAAAGAAATCCCAGGGCTGATCTCCTTCAGAATGGACTGGTTGGATCTTCTTGCAGTCCAAGGGACTCTCAAGAGTCTTCTCCAACACCACAGTTCAAAAGCATCAATTCTTCGGTGCTCAGCCTTCTTCACAGTCCAGCTCTCACATCCATACATGACCACAGGAAAGACCATAGCCTTGACTAGGCGAACCTTTGTTGGCAAAGTGATGTCTCTGCTTTTGAATATGCTATCTAGGTTGGTCATAACTTTCCTTCCAAGGAGTAAGCGTCTTTTAATTTCATGGCTGCAGTCACCATCTGCAGTGATTTTGGAGCCCAGAAAAATAAAGTCTGACACTGTTTCCACTGTTTCTCCATCTATTTCCCATGTAGTGGTGGGACCGGATGCCATGATCTTCGTTTTCTGAATGTTGAGCTTTAAGCCAACCTTTTCACTCTCCACTTTCACTTTCAGCAAGAGGCTTTTTAGTTCCTCTTCACTTTCTGCCATAAGGGTGGTATCATCTGCATATCTGAGGTTATTGATATTTCTCCCAGCAATCTTGCTTCCAGCTTGTGTTTCTTCCAGCCCAGCATTTCTCATGATGTACTCTGCATAGAAGTTAAATAAACATGGTGACAATATATAGCCTTGATGTACTCCTTTTCCTATTTGGAACCAGTCTGTTGTTCCATGTCCAGTTCTAACTGTTGCTTCCTGACCTGCATACAGATTTCTCAAGAGACAGATCAGGTGGTCTGGTATTCCCATCTCTTTCAGAATTTTCCACAGTTTATTGTGATCTACACAGTCAAAGGCTTTGGCATAGTCAATAAAGCAGAAATAGATGTTTTTCTGGAACTCTCTTGCTTTTTCCATGATCCGGCAGATGTTGGCAATTTGATCTCTGGTTCCTCTGCCTTTTCTAAAACCAGCTTGAACATCAGGAAGTTCACTGTTCACATATTGCTGAAGACTGGCTTGGAGAATTTTGAGCATTACTTTACTAACATGTGAGATGAGTGCAATTGTGCGGTAGTCTGAGCATTCTTTGGCATTGCCTTTGTTTACATAGACGAAGGTAAATCTGCAAGGTGACTGATAGATTGAAGAAGTCTGACTGCCATCCTTCCACTATCAAAGGTCAAAATATCCTATTTTCATTTTCTAAGCCTCTTTGGATTCTAGAGTACAAGATGTAATGAGATTTCTGAAACTGGTTCTGCAGGATTTAGGGTAATTCTGCAGGTTTCCTGGTATCTTCTCAATAGGCTTCACTTCAACTTAAATTAATCAGAGGTTTGTGGTTTTGTTTCCTTTCTCTTATTGACTAACACAACAGCTGATCAATTTTGGTTTTATTTTTTCCACTCTTTCTCTCATCCTAATCCCTTAAAATTACAGATGTATTCACAATCAATAAAGGATATAACTAACATCAAATAAATTAGGATATATTCCAGTGGAGCTATTCCAAGTCCTGAATGATGATGCTGTGAAAGTGCTACACTCAATATGCCAGCAAATTTGGAAAACTCAGCAGTGGCCACAAGATTGGAAAAGGTCAGTTTTCATCCCAATCCCAAAGAAAGGCAATGCCAAGGAGTGCTCAAACTACCGCACAATTGCACTCATCTCACACGCTAGTAAAGTAATGCTCAAAATTCTCCAAGCCAGGCTTCAGCAATATGTGAACCGTGAACTTCCTGATGTTCAAGCTGGTTTTAGAAAAGGCAGAGGAACCAGAGATCAAATTGCCAACATCCTCTGGATCATGGAAAAAGCAAGAGAGTTCCAGAAAAACATCTATTTCTGCTTTATTGACTATGCCAAAGCCTTTGACTGTGTGGATCACAATAAACTATGGAAAATTCTGAAAGAGATGGGAATACCAGACCACCTGATCTGCCTCTTAAGAAATCTGTATGCAGGTCAGGAAGCAACAGTTAGAACTGGTCATGGAACAACAGACTGGTTCCAAATAGGAAAAGGAGTACGTCAAGGCTGCATATTGTCACCATGTTTATTTAACTTATATGCAGAGTACATCATGAGAAATGCTGGACTGGAAGAAACACAAGTTGGAATCAAGATTGCTGGGAGAAATATCAATAACCTCAGATATGCAGATGACACCACTCTTATGGCAGAAAGTGAAGAGGGGCTAAAAAGCCTCTTGATGAAAGTGAAAGTGGAGAGTGAAAAGGTTGGCTTAAAGCTCAACATTCAGAAAACGAAGATCATGGCATCTGGTCCCATCGCTGCATGGGAAATAGATGGGGAAACAGTGGAAACAGTGTCAGACTTTGTTTTTCTGGGCTCCAAAATCACTGCAGATGGTGACTGCAGCCATGAAATTAAAAGACGCTTGCTCCTTGAAAGGAAAGTTATGACCAACCTAGATAGCATATTCAAAAGCAGAGACATTACTTTACCAACAAAGGTTCGCCTAGTCAAGGCTATGGTCTTTCCTGTGGTCATGTATGGATGTGAGAGCTGGACTGTGAAGAAGGCTGAGCGCCGAAGAATTGATGCTTTTGAACTGTGGTGTTGGAGAAGACTCTTGAGAGTCCCTTGGACTGCAAGAAGATCCAACCAGTCCATTTTGAAGGAGATCAATCCTGGAATTTCTTTGGAAGGAATGATGCTAAGGCTGAAACTCCAGTATTTTGGCCACCTCATGTGAAGAGTTGACTCATTGGAGAAGACTCTGATGCTGGGAGGGATTGGGGGCAGGAGGAGAAGGGGACGACAGAGGATGAGATGGCTGGATGGCATCACTGACTCGATGAATGCGAGTCTGAGTGACCTCCGGGAGCTGGTGATGGACAGGGAGGCCTGGCGTGCTGCGGTTCATGGGGTCGCAAAGAGTCGGACACGACTGAGCGACTGATCTGATCTGATCTGATCTGATCCTTAGATGAAAGAACAATAAATGGCATTTGTTGATAAGAATAGAAGAACACATAAGCTTAAAAAACACAAAAGCTTAAAAGGAAGAAACCATTAGAAACATTCACAGAGCAAATTCAAAGATGTTCATAGTTGACAGTATAACTGGAAAGAGAACTGCTTTCTGAGTACAATCACTTGAGCAATTAATAGCCGCATTATCCACAGCAAAACTGGTAGGCCAAGCAGTATTCTCTCTCCTTTCTCATATTCGAGACACTATCTGTTAAGAGTTGCATTCATCCCCACTCTGAACAATCAGACTGGCAGTTTAAAGAAAATGAACTCCCTGTCTGGAGAGGGCTTCTTAGGTACTGGGAGTTGGGGAGAGGAACGGAGGAGAGGCTAGCAGAGTGCTGGGCTCCACAGAGGGAAATATATTATATACTCAGGTTGAAAGCATGGCAGGGAGATAACCTTCTCACTTCCTCCATGCAGTCCTCTGAAAAGGAAACTGGACTGTCATATTCTCCAACCAGTACCCAAAACCTGTAGTCGGGTCTTCATCTCACCCAGAACATCCATCTGGCTGTTTAAACTTAATCCATTCAGCCAAAGCTCAAGACCAAAGAAAGCACAGTATGTATCTGTAGTGTCTGTATGTTTTTACTCCATCATTTGCCTTAAACTAAATCATTCCAAGGGCTTGCCTCGTGGTTGAGTGGTTAAGAATCTGGCTTGCTATGCAAAGGACACTGGTTTGACCCCTGGTCCCAGAAGATCCCATGAGCTGCAAACTACTAAGCCGTGAGTCACAACTACTGCCAACTACTGAAGTGCTGCAATTACTGAACTCCCTGCACCTAGAGCCTGTGCTCTGCAACAAGAGAAGCTGCTGCAATGAGAGGCCCACATGCTGCAACAGAGAGTAGCCTGCACTCGCTGCAACTAGAGAAAGCCTGTGTGCTGCAATGAAGACCCACCATGGCCAAAAAAAAAGAAAACAAATCTTTAAAAAATAACATCTTAACAATAAATAAATCAGTCCAAAAATAATGATACCAACTATCTATACTTTTGGAGAAGGCAATGGCACCCCACCCAGTACTCTTGCCTGGAAAATCCCATGGACAGAGGAGCCTGGTAGGCTGCAGTCCATGGGGTGGCTAAGAGTCAGACACGACTGAGCGGCTTCACTTTCACTTTACACTTTCATGCCTTGGAGAAGGAAATGGCAACCCACTCCAGCATTCTTGCCTGGAGAATCCCAGGGATGGGGGAGCCTGGTGGGCTGCCGTCTATGGGGTCGCACAGAGCCAGACATGACTGAAGTGACTTAGGGCAGCAGCAGCACTGAGTGAATGACTTTTTATAGAAGGACTTCTGGCATTGAAAAACAGGTTTAAATTTAATGTTCAGAGGGATCTTCCTAATTCTTCTGAAATTGCCCAAGATCAATGTTTTCTAGATTTCCCTTATCATAGTAATCACCTACGGAATTTGTAGGGACACACACACACACAGAGACACACACACAGACATACACACACAACCCTAGAGCCCACTCCCAACCTAGTAAATAAAAATCTTCATTTTGACCCCATTGAGGGGTTCAGAAATCTAAATTTTAAATAAATGACCCAGGTAATCCTGTGATCTTACAAATTTGGGAAATACTACAAAATTTGGTACTACCTACAACCACAAGCAAACCCATTCACCTGCCCTCACATACCTATACACAGCATTTCTGCTTTATAGAAACTATTATTCAATGATTGTTTTCATGTCTGCAGTTTATTAATGATATAAAGTGTTTAAAAAGCAGGAATGACAACTTTTAGTGGGACTTGTCAATTTCTTTGTTGACTAGTATCACCGTTCTCAAACTTCAGGAGGCATAGAATCGTCTCAAAGTGATTAAAGTAGAGATGCCCGCACCCTCAGAAAGTCTCAGATCCAGTCTGTCAGGAATGGACAGCAATCCCCACGTGCAACAAGCGATCCTAGATGATTTTATCACTTTCAGGTACACTTTGCATCCTCCTCTTACTTTCGCTCTCCCAGCCTACTCTTTCTACCACTTTTCGTTTTCTCCTCTGCTTTTCCTGCCTTGTGTAGTTCCAATTAAGTGACAGGAACTATGATGTAATTCCTAAGTATCATATCTCTTTGGGTGCAGATTATCAGTACTCTTTGCACAGGCTGTATGGTTTTATCACCAGCAAAATAAAAAGCAATGCAAGGATATCCTCAATGATTTCCCTTACTTGAAACAGGAAAGCAAGTGAGAACAAACTGGCTAAGAATAGTAGATCAATGGCTTTCATTCCTAGCTGCACATTAAAGTCATTTGATGAGCTTTTAAATCCACCCTGAGAGATTCAGACTTATTTGGTTGGGTATGGTATCATTGGTGTGGCCTTTAAAAGTCCTAGGTAATTCCAGTATGCAAGAAGAGTTTAGAACTTCCAAATTAAGCTCAGAAGAAGCCTATGCAAAGGTAATGACAAAGAAGGACATACCTCTGAGATCTAAAAACAATAGAGGGAGAAAGACACTTTAATGAAAAGAAGGAAGAGAAAGTGATAATTATATATAACTGATGGAAGGGAAAAGAGAGAGAAAGAAGGATTGTCAGGGCAAAGAGCAAAATAAATCAATGAAAATGAGGTATTTTCTTAATACTTGCTAAAAAATAAGGAGAGTTAAAGTGCAATTGAGGATAAAGTGTTTTAGATGGATTACAGAAGAGGTAAAAGGAACATTTATTGTTTCCCACTCCAAAAATAATGGGAAGATTAAAGTCTATTTCTCCTTCTAGACTAAGACCAAGAGAAAAGAGACTAAGAGCAAAAGCCAGAGCATAACTAGAGATGTTTTTATGAATGCCTGTGAGTCTGAGTGACCTCCGAGAGCTGGTGATGGATAGGGAGGCCTGGCGTGCTGCAGTTCATGGGGTCGCAAAGAGTCGGACACGACTGAGCGACTGATCTGATCTGATCTGATGCAAAGAGTGGAGGCAAGTGACAGGCAGGTGGACAAATATTTTGCAATAATAAACCTTGAGGCTTGGAGCAGAGAGGGACAAACTAAATCAAAGTCAAGAGCACAATTAAGGGTAAGAAAAATCACTGCCAACAGTTTTAAGTCTGAGAGGCCTCTAGAAAAGGTCATAGAAGGTTTACATTAAACATAATCAGACACACAACAAAAGGAGAAAATGAAGAGAAAGGTTTGCATTGCCAAGGTAATGGGAGATTAGAGAGTACTGTTTTGGAAGGACATGCAGAAAGGACACTACGCAAATACCATTTGTTTCAACAATAAAGATATTTCTAAATAGGTAAATGTTATTAAGTATGAAAAATGGAGAAAGGACACATATTGTCTGAAATTTGAAAAAAAAAAAAACAAACAAACAGACAAGCAGACCTTATTCTTGGGAAAAAAATGCAATTAAGAACATCCATGAATCCAGAAAAACCAAATTATTTTGCCTTATGCAGGAAGGCAAGACGACTAATTTTAAATCTGCTCATAACAGAGGACACTGAAGACAAATATTGACTCTGCAATTCTGAAAAATCAACTCTTCTGAACAAGTCAATTTGAGATGACTCTCCCAGAATAGAACTTTTAATTCTAAATTAATTACACTCTTTAATGCAGTGAAACAGTACTGTCTGCACACACAGTCACACAGACACACAGACACTCGCCCCTTTGCCATCTATTAAAACCTGTTATTTTCCTGTTCTTCACCATCCTGTAGCCCCATATTCACAGTCTGACATTTTGGAAAGAGAGTATTTGTAACAGTATGAAATGTAATAAAACACAAAATTTGATAATGCGTCAAACAGCTGAATAAATTGTGATACATAAGTTATAGTTTGGTGATTTTGTAAAAATCATCATGCTAAAAACATAGGAAAAGAAAATAAAAAATGAAGAAACATACCATTACCACATATGCCTTTTATTCTTTCAGGTATAACATTTTTGCTTTAGGTGTCAACTATACGGGAGGAGCAGGGCAAATGTCCGTGGGAAAAGTATTTGTTTTGAATTCTTTCGTGTGTCTAATGGGCTTCCCTGGTGGTTCAAATGGTAAAGAATCCACCTGCAACGTGGGAGACCTGGATTTGATCCCTGGGTTGGGAAGATCCCTTGTAGGAGGGCAGAGCAACCCACTCCAGTATTCCAGCCTGGAGAATTCCATGGAAAGGGGAGCCTGGCAGGGTTGCGAAGAGTCGGACATGACTGAGTGACTTAGCACAGCTTCTGCTGCTGCTAAGTCACTTCAGTCATGTCCAGCTCTGTGAGACCCCATAGATGGCAGCCCACCAGGCTCCCCTGTCCCTGGAGTTCTCCAGGCAAGAACACTGGAGTGGGTTGCCATTTCCTTTTCCAATGCATGAAAGTGAAAAGGGAAAGTGAAGTCCCTGAGTCGTGTCCAACTCTTCGCGACCCCATGGACTGCAGCCTACCAGGCTCCTCTGTCCATGGGATTTTCCAGGCAAGAGTACTGGAGTGGGGCGCCATTGCCTTCTCTGACTGAGCACAGCACAGTGTGTCTAATATGCCTTCTTGGGCTTTGTTCTCCATTGCCTCTCTTGTCTGCATTTAGAAAATCCATTGAGTCACTTGAAGTCCACCCTTTACTTCACACAGTGACTGACACCACTGACCACTCCATGATTAAACTCTTTACTTTCTGGTCTTTCATGGCAGACACTTTCTCTACACTGACACTCTCTTTTCTGGCCATTTTCTATCAGTTTCCTTCTTGATTCTCTGACTTTGCATTCTGTGAGCAATCTTATTTATATCAATAAATTCTATTTATCAAATTTCTACCTCTGCTCCAGGTCTCTCTTCTAATCTCCACATCCATATATCCAGCTCTCTGTTGAACACCAGCACCTGATGTGGAATTCAGTGATATTTCTTTGAACACATCCTCTTTCTTCCAATACTGACTCCACATAAAGCAGAGCTCAATCATATTAGTGACTGAAATCCAGCTTCTCAAGGTGAAATCTTGGGGTCACCATATGCTGAAGTCGATCATATAATGCAGTTTTTCATTCCAGCTAGAATATGTTTGATAATGAATGGGAACTCAGTAAATAAGCTGGTCAATTAGGATGTGCAGTTACACTACAATTAACATTCCTTTACTTCAACTCATTGGTCACTGAGTCTAGAAAACATCTTGTCATTTTTCAGGACCATTTCTTCTTCAAGTTCTCATCATCTCATTTCTAGACTGTTTCAGGCCCAACTAATCCTTTGGCGTCTAACAATAAGTGCTTTCAACACTGCTATAGAGGTTAGTTTTCTAGATCCCAAATCTGATTATAGTATTCCCTTGTTTAAAATTCCTTATTGTCACTTATCTCCCTTTCAGGATAATATTGTACTTATTTAATATAATATATACATGTAAGCCCTAAATTGCACTCATCTCACATGGTAGTAAAGTAATGCTCAAAATTCTCCAAGCCAGGCTTCAGCAATACGTGAACCGTGAACTTCCTGATGTTCAAGCTGGTTTAGAAAAGGCAGAGGAACCAGAGATCAAATTGCCAACATCCACTGAATCATCAAAAAAGCAAGAGAGTTCCAGAAAAACATCTATTTCTGCTTTCTTGACTATGCCAAAGCCTTTGACTGTGTGGATCACAATAAACTGTGGAAAATTCTGAAAGAGATGGGAATACCTGCCTCTATAGAAATCTGTATGCAGGTCAGGAAGCAACAGTTAGAACTGGACATGGAACAACAGACTGGTTCCAAATAGGAAAAGGAGTACATCAAGGCTGTATATTATCACCCTGCTTATTTAACTTATATGCAGAGTACATCATGAGAAATGCTGGGCTGGAAGAAACACAAGCTGGAATCAAGATTGCTGGGAGAAATATCAATAACCTCAGATATGCAGATGACACCACCCTTATGGCAGAAAGTGAAGAGGAACTAAAAAGCCTCTTGATGAAAGTGAAAGTGGAGAATGAAAAAGCTGGCTTAAAGCTCAACATTCAGAAAACGAAGATCATGGCATCCGGTCCCATCACTTCATGGGAAATAGATGGGGAAACAGTGGAAACAGTGTCAGACTTTATTCTTCTGGGCTCCAGAATCACTGCAGATGGTGACTGCAGCCATGAAATTAAAAGACGCTTACTCCTTAGAAGGAAAGTTATGACCAACCTAGACAGTATATTCAAGAGCAGAGACATTACTTTGCCAACAAAGGTCTGACTAGTCAAGGCTATGGTTTTTCCTGTGGTCATGTATGGATGTGAGAGTTGGACTGTGAAGAAGGCTGAGCGCCGAAGAATTGATGTTTTTGAACTGTGGTGTTGGAGAAGACTCTTGAGAATCCCTTGGACTGCAAGGAGATCCAACCAGTCCATTCTGAAGGAGATCAGCCCTGGGATTTCTTTGGAAGGAATTATGCTGAAGCTGAAACTCTAGTACTTTGGCCACCTCATGTGAAGAGTTGACTCATTGGAAAAGACTCTGATGCTGGTAGGGATTGGGGGCAGGAGGAGAAGGGGACGACAGAGGATGAGATGGCTGAATGGCATCACTGACTAGATGGACGTGAGTCTGAGTGAACTCTGGGAGTTGGTGATGGACAGGGAGGCCTGGCGTGCTGTGATTCATGGGGTTGCGGAGTCGGACACGACTGAATTGAACTGAACTGAAGCTCTAAATTATCTAATTTCCAGCTACTTTGGATAATAGATTGTGTAATAGTTTAAAAACATTTCCCAGTGTCTGCCTAGGTTGTAGAAAGCTAGAATGAACATTGTTCTCTAACAACAGAAAAAGCTAGATTAATTACAAAGTCATAGCTTTTATTGAGCCCATCAGATTGCTGAGCTTAGGTGGCAGTGAAGTAGCCTGAATCCCAAGGAGACACAAGAAAAAAATCCAAGAAGAGATGTAATGTAAGGACCTTCTCATCTGAGGAATACCACAGGAAGAAGCAGCATCATCCATCATATAAGAAGGTAAGAAGAAATCAGGTAAAAATAAATAATAAGTTCCTAAAATCAAGTGGGGGCTAGTGTGACAATATAGAAGCCCTGGAAATTCCAGAGCCAAGGCAGGCTTTGCACACACTCATAGGCTCTTTTCCATGGACTTTCACTCAGTGCTTGAAAGATTCAAAGACCAAATAGAGCCACCCGCCTCCTACCCCTACGGTGCTGCACACATGAAGGAGATTAGCCATCACTGAGGGAACAGTATGAAATCCTATTTCCCTGTCTTCATCTTTCTCACATATGGAGCAAAAGTTTAAAGACACTGGGGAGGCCAGCAAACCCTGTCATCTGTAGGGTACAGGTGAATACTCACTGATGTTCCACGAAGGATACGGGAAACAAATCCCTCTACCCTAGAGAAAGGAGCAGAAAAGAGTCTGCAACCCACTGTAATACCACTAGCAAAGGGGCAGAAAACACTCCCAAGAGATAAAGTCAGACTTGGGCTCCCTGGCAGCAGTGGGGGTGGGGCATAAAATTCCCCTGAGGCCCAGGCACAAGGGATCTGCGTAAGATGGGGGCTGGACTGGAACAACGGAGAATCTGTCTGTCCCCACAAGAAGCCTAAAACATACCAATTAACAGGTTAAAGAAGGCTGTCGCTGCGGTAGGGAAGAGCATGTGGAGAGGGAGAGAGCGTGTGCTCTCCCTGTGTTGTACAGGCATTTGGAAATAGCTGGAAACTGAGAGTAAAACATCATCACTGAGGGAAGAAATAAAACCTTGTGGTACCGTAGCTCCCATCCAAAGCACAAGGCAAAGCTAGAGGAAGCTGAAGCTAAAACAAAATCCAAATTTTGCTCAGCTCCTGACTGGACTGACTCAGTATTTCATACCAATGGCCTGAAAGAAGAAAAATGCCCATTTCTTCTTATATATTACATTTCTCAGCTGTAAATATTATTTACCTGAATCTCCACTGATTTACACATTATGTCCGGCATCAGATCAGATCAGTTGCTCAGTCGTGTCTGACTCTTTGCGACCCCATGAATTGCAGCACGCCAGGCCTCCCTGTCCATCACCAACTCCCGGAGGTCACTCAGACTCACATCCATCAAGTCAGTGATGCCATCCAGCATATACACACAAAAAAGCAAGGGAAAAACTATAGTCATTGTCAAGTTCAGTTCAGTTCAGTTGCTCAGTTGTGTCGAAATCTTTGTCTCCCGATGGACTATAGCACTCCAGGCCTCCCTGTCCATCACCAAGTCCCAGAGCTTACTCCAACTCATGTTCATCAAGTCGGTGATGCCATCCAATCACCTGATCCTCTGTCGGCCCCTTCTCCTCCTGCCTTCAGTCTTTCCCAGCATCAGGGTCTTTTCCAGTGTGTCAGTACTTCGCATGAGGTGGCCAAAGTATTGGAGTTTCAGCTTTAGCATCAGTCCTTCCAATGAACACCCAGGACTGATCTCCTTTCAGATTGACTGGTTGGATCTCTTTGCAGTCCAAGGGACTCTCAAGACTCTTCTCTAACACCACAGTTCAAAAGCATCAATTCTTCAGCACTCAGCTTTCTTTATAGTCCAACTCTCACATCCATCCATACATGACTACTGGAAAAACCATAGCTTTGACTAGATGGGCCTTTGTTGGCAAACTAATGTCTCTGCTTTTTAATATGCTGTCTAGGTTGGTCACAGCTTTTCTTCCAAGCAGTCTTTTAATTTCATGACTGCAATAACCATCTGCAGTGATTTTGGAGCCCCCCAAAATAAAGTCTCTCACTGTTTCCCCATCTGTTTGCCATGAAGTGATAGGACCGGATGCCATGATCTTAGTTTTCTGAATGTTGAGCTTTAAGCCAACTTTTTCACTCTCCTCTTTCACTTTCAGCAAGAGGCTCTTCAGTTCTTCTCACTTTCTGCCATAAGGGTGGTGTCATCTGCATATCTGAGGTTATTGATATTTCTCCCAGCAATCTTGATTCCAGCTTGTACTTCATCCAGCACGGTTTTGCATGATGTACTCTACATATAAGTTAAATAAGCAGGGTGACAATATACAGCCTTGATGTACTCCTTTCCTTATTTGAAACCAGTCTGTTGTTCCATGTCCAGTGCTAACTATTGCTTCCTGACCTGCATACAGATTTCTCAGGAGGCAGGTCAGATGGTCTGTTATTCCCACCTCTTTAAGAATTTTCCACAGTTTGTTGTGATCCACATAGTCAAAGGCTTTGGCATAGTCAATGAAGCAGAAGTAGATGTTTTTCTAGAATTCTTTTGCTTTTTTGATGATTCAGTGGATGTTGGCAATTTGATCTCTGGTTCCTCTGCCTCTTCTAAAACCAGCTTGAACATCTGGAAGTTCATGGTTCACTACTGTTGAAGCCTGGCTTGGAAAATTTTGAGCATTACTTTGCTAGCATGTGAGATGAGTGCAATTGTGCAGTAGTTTGAACATTCTTTGGTGTTGCCTTTCTTTGGGATTGGAATGAAAACACCTTTTCCAGTCTTGTGGGCACTGTTGAGCTTTCCAAATTTGCTGTCATATTGAGTGCAGCACTTTCACAAAATCATCATTTAGGATTTGGAATAGCTCAACTGGAATTCTATTACCTCTACTAGCTTTGTTCGTAGTGATGCTTCCTAAGGCCCACTTGACTTCACATTCCAGGATGTCTGGCTTTAGGTGAGTGATCACACTATAATGACTATCTGGGTCTTGAAACATTGTCAAGAGACATAACAAGCAAAAGGACAAGACTTAAAATGACCCACATGTTGGAACTGTCTGGCAGGAAATTTAACATAATATTATTCATAATCATCTAAAAGTAAAACAACAATAAAATGTCTACCATCTAGTGGATGCATAAACTGATTAGGAATTCACCTAATGGAAGCTAATGAGCGATAGAAAACAAGGAACTTCTGATATATGCCTCCATATAGATGAATATGAAGTGTACCTATCAAAATTACTGTCAACATTAAAGTCTGAATTTTATAATATGTATATTTTACCTCAAAAAAAAAAAAAACTAAATTTGAAAATAAAATCAGGAAAACATTTGTCTGCCTGGTTTTGAAGCTGGCTCTATAATTTATTTACTATATGACCTTGGTCAACTTACTTAGCCTTTCTCTGCCTGCATTCTTACATCTACAAAATAGGAAAAACAATGAAATTAGGATACCCACCTTACAGAGCTGTTGTAAAGACTTAAAACATGTAATATTAATTTTTCAACCTCATCTCGCACCAATGCAGTAGCCTGAATTAGACATCTGAATTATTTAAGATTCCACTAATCCACCCTATAGTTTCATAGCATGCTTTTGTACTTCTTAGAATGCCCTTTATCATCGTACCCACAATTCCCAGCAGTACAAACTTCTCATTATCAAAGACAGAGTTTATATGTCTTCTCTACAATTTTTCACTGCTATCCAAGTAAAGGAGATTAATTCCCATTCTTCCTTAATACAGATCTTCATTTTTGCACTGATCACATAATGTAATTATTTCTTGAATATTTTTCTTTTCTCATATTATGTCATTGACTAGAAGCCAAATCCTATTTAATATTCTTTCCCAGATCTTAGTTCATGGTATGACATATGATAGATGCTCAATAAATATTTGAATGACTGAATGGATAAAGGAATCTATTATAGTTTCCTTCAATCCTGGCGACCCGAGAGCACTGAAAAATGCCCTTGGCGGATAACTATTAAAACCTCAAGATAAAAGAAACATTATAAAAGAAGTTATCTGGAATATCAGAGTATGTGAAGTCAATCAGTACAATAATACATGCTCCTCTGAAAAGTTGGAATCTGCAGGAGGACAGGAATTTAAATGATGGATTAGTGATCATGTAACACGGAACAACAGACTGGTTCCAAATAGGAAAAGGAGTACGTCAAGGCTGTATACTGTCACCCTGTTTATTTAACTTCTATGCAGAGTATATCATGAGAAACGCTGGACTGGAAGAAACACAAGTTGGAATCAAGATTGCTGGGAGAAATATCAATAACTTCAGATATGCAGATGATACCACCCTTATGGCAGAAAGTGATGAGGAATTCAAAAGCCTCTTGATGAAGGTGAAAGTGGAGAGTGAAAAAGTTGGCTTAAAGCTCAACATTCAGAAAACGAAGATCATGGCATCCGGTCCCATCACTTCATGGGAAACAGATGGGGAAACAGTGGAAACAGTGTCAGACTTTATTTTTCTGGGCTCCAAAATCACTACAGATGGTGACTGCAGCCATGAAATTAAAAGACGCTTACTCCTTGGAAGGAAAGTTATGACCAACCTAGATAGCATATTCAAAAGCAGAGACATTATTTTGCCAACAAAGTTTCTCCTAGTCAAGGCTATGGTCTTTCCTGTGGTCATGTATGGATGTGAGTGTTGGACTGTGAAGAAGGCTGAGTGCTGAAGAATTGATGCTTTTGAACTGTGGTGTTGGAGAAGACTCTTGAGAGTCCCTTGGACTGCAAGAAGATCCAACCAGTCCATTCTGAAGGAGATCAGCCCTGGGATTTCTTTGAAAGGAATGATGCTAAAGCTGAAACTCCAGTACTTTGGCCACCTCATGCGAAGAGTTGACTCATTGGAGAAGACTCTGATGCTGGGAGGGATTGAGGGCAAGAGGAGAAGGGGACGACAGAGGATGAGATGGCTGGACGGCATCACTGACTCAATGGATGTGAGTCTGAGTGACCTCCGGGAGTTGGTGATGGACAGGGAGGCCTGGCGTGCTGCGATTCATGGGGTCGCAAAGAGTCAGACACGACTGAGCGACTGATCTGATCTGAAGTGCTAAATATAACAGGTAGAAGGAAAGACCCCATTACAGACCGCTGTGCTGTGTTCAGATATGTTCAGACATTCAGTCGTGTCCAGCTCTTTGCAACCCCATGGACTGCAGCTTGCCAAGATCCTCTGTCCATGGGATTTTCCAGGCAAGAATACTGGAGTGGATTTCCATTTCCTCTCCCAGGGTATCTTCCTGACCCAGGGACTGAACCCGAGTGTCTTGTGTTTCATGCTTTGGCAGGTGCATTCTTTACCACTAGTGCCACCTGGACAGACTATTATAGGCAGCTAAGCAGAATCCAGCACCCCAGAATCAGGCTGCAAAAAGACTTTGTGGGCATCTGTTTCCATAAGCCTGCTGAGCAACCCAGGCTCTCTTAAGCATTTAAACAGGTGGAATATGTATTGAGGAACTAAGGAGCACACAGAAGATTTTGAAAATTAAATATATATCTATATGTATATATATATCCCCTGGAGAAGGCAATGGTAACCCACTCCAGTACTCTTGCCTGGAAAATCCCATGGACGGAAGAGCCTGGTAGGCTACAGTCCATGGGGTCGCAAAGAGTTGCACACAACTGAGCGACTTCACTTTCACTTTTCATACACAAATATACACATACACCCAGCAGAAAATTTGAAATATATACACACACACACATATATATATATATATATATGGCAGACTTAGAAAATTTGAAATATATATATGCCATACATACATACACCCTCTAACCTAAAAACCCTTGCTATCTGATCTTAGGAACTGAAATTATTTGGAAGGGAAACAATATTTGTATACATATCAGTTTGGACAAATTTTTTGTGTGGATCAATATGCAACTTCTATTTATTATTAAAGTGTAAAATATTTACTTTTCTTAAATGTTTGGAATTTGAGGTGAATGAGATTTTTTTCCAGTCAATATTGAGTTCATAGTCTGGAGTAAGAAGGGTTGACTGCCATGTTGAAGGGCAAATGACGATAACCCATCGTCATATATATTAATAGTTAGGGCTAGTCATCAAGATGTCATAAGGTGACCCTGGCTTTAAACCAAGTTTATATCTCAAAGAGGTGTTTTCTTGCCCCAGCTAAAGTCAGTCTGATGTCAATGTGTCTGTGAACTATGAGTTGCAGTTACTAGAAGTTTAAGAAAGAAATATGTCCACAGGGATTTGGGTTACAGAGGTCAAAGCATTTGTCCAAATTTTCCTGGAATGAAATACTCATGATCTAAGCATTTCCTTGTATATAAATTTTACTTCTAAAGAATTAACTAGAACAATAATTATTGAACTCCAGTTAATGATATGCAAGCTGAAGTGTCATGTCTGCAACTAATTTTGAAATGCATCCCAAAATAAGATGAACTGTAGAATGGGTGGAGAGATGCGCATGTGGTAAATCCAGTACAGTAGAAGAGAAACTGCAGAATCTCAATGGTAGAATGTTACTTATGTTACACATTTTAGTCATTTATTTTGAATAAAAGGACTAGTTAGGTCAAGATTGGGAGCTAAGGTAAGACAAATTTCAATAAAATATAACAAACAGACTAAAGTCAGGTACCAATCTGGCAAAGAATTATCATATCTAATAACATGGAAGTGAAAATAAGATTCCAAGATGTAATCTGGGTTTGAAGCCAATAAAAGTCAATCAAAAAGCAAAGACAGAAGTCCAAAGGTTAACCAGAACACTGATGGACAGGTATTACCTTTTTATTTTTTTTGCCTTAGACCTTGTCTCTAAGAGCATGTCTTTTCCAATTTCGAATGCAAGGTCTTCTAAACCAAGCATCTCATAAACATACTTGAACAAAATTTACCTAATTAACATATATTTTCTGATTGTATATAATGCATTAAGATAGGCAATCATGCTTCATGATAAGCTTCCAGTTGGATAAAACTCAAAATCACACTCTATCCTTAAAAGAAATCATTTCAATTGGGTAATAAGTGCTCACAATAAGCAGTTTTCCATGATTACAAAAAAAAAAAAAAAAAAAAGTTCTGATTGGGAAAATATGCTTACTTTAGCAAGCTCTATGTAGCAGTTACATAGATTGTCCTTCATTTTTCATCCAATAATATACAAAACTGTTAGCTTTCTATACTTCTTATGTGACTGCATGTCGTTCTCTGAAGGGCCACATAAGCTCGGAAACACAGAAGATAAACAAAGGTGGAAACCAGAGTCATGCTGAGAAATTTTAAGTCTTTCCTAGCTATAAAAAGAATTACCTTAAGTCTTTCTGAGCTATAAAAAGCTCTAGAATGTTTGGGATTAAAACCCACCGGATACTCATTTCTTCTTCCTCCTTTCTTGCCTAATATGAGGTTGATTTTTGGTAAATGTAGTTAAATTAATGACTGATATAACTGACAATCAGAAAGTGAAAGGGTCCAAATTAACGGGAGAATAGCACTGATATTAATAAACATATATTTGGTAACAGAAACAAAAAAATTAACAAGCACTGTAAAAAAAATGGTTATGGTAAGTCAGGAAGAGAAACAAAGTAGAGCACAGCTTAGCTTATTGTTGGAACTAATGGTAAAGATTTAAGAGTGGTATTCAGTTTCAACATGCTATCACCTCTTTCCTCCCCAAATGCTGTTACCTGTTTGCTCCTCTCAACATCACACTGAACTGAACAAAGAAATGAGCCAGAATTTAAGACACTTATCTGCAGGAGCAGCAAAAACTAGAAAGGTCTCTTCAACGGGTCTGAAATGCTGATTAATTTCTGGGAGATACGAAGCTTGTCAGGCTTACGTAAGATAAGGTCATTGTGCTATCATCTCGTTACGCAACAGGAGCAAAAGCCACTCAGTGAAAAAGTGGGCAGTGTTCACCAAGTAAGTTTCTGTGTTTCTCCCGGCCCTGTGATAAGCAAGCTGTGAGGCAGTGGGGAGGGATCTAAAGGAGACTGAGAGGGTCATGAGCTCAGAATTAAAATCTCAGTCCTGAGTGAAGGAGAGAGAACAGGAAGGAGGCAATTGGGTAAAAACATTTTAGATGGAAGTTCAGAAGAAAGTTCAGTTCCATAAGGTTGGTGGGGAGCCAAAAGCTACTATCCCAGGAGTCCTGCTTCTCCAAGGAATAGGCCTTCCTTTGAGTCCCTGACTCACTCACTCACTGGGGAGTGTGGCCTCCATGAAAATGGGGCAATGCAGGGCAACGGATGTCAGAATGGGGGCGCTGGACTCTCCGTGTACTCTGCTCCTCATAGTCCAGCCCTGATTGCTCACTCTCAGGGCCTCCACAGCCCACCCTTGCTCTACTCCACAGATGCAAGAAAATCTTTTGTGTGATTCCCCCTGGGCCTGTCTTCCTCAGTGAGATTTTAAATAATACCCATCATTTGAATTTTGACTAGGGAGCTTCATAGTGAAGAGTGCATAGCCCCAGCCTCTGCAGAGGATCTGGAAGCCACCACTGTGCCTCATCCTCTCCTTTCTCCAGTATTTCCTTCAAGTTCCTCTCATCCCAGGCTATCACCTTGCCAGCTAATGGTGGCATATACATGATGAAATGACCTAAACGTTCATTCGTGAAGGCAGTTAAGTTCTTGACAATTACCCTCTCGGTCTAGGGCAGCTGCGATTGTTCATTCGCAGTTAGAATGGGGTTGACTCCCACTTCTAAGAGCAGCCCTTCCTCCTCCTGAGATCATTGTCAGTTTCCCCTGTTGGTGACCCTCTTCTTGCCTGTGAATCCCGGGAGCAAAGAATCCTAAGTGCCCAGGCAGCAAACACAGCTGTACCTTGATGGTTCCCATAGTATTTGCCTGATGTAAGGGATCTCACAGCATCTCCCCAGCCAGAATCTATTGCTTCTTGCTAGATGAGACAATTTCTGGTGTGATAACAAGTATTACTTCTGTGATATCTGACTTTTTAATTGGAATCCTAATGCCATAAAATTATTTTGGAATGAACTATATCTAGTCCCTCCTTCAAATACACACTCAGATTGTTGAAAGAAATAAATGAAATAATGTATGCAAAAGAGATGAATGCAGAGCTTGACCCAAAGTAGGACTAAGTAAATATTGAATCTTTATCCAAATCTTGCGAAGAGCTGACTCATTGGAGAAGACTCTGATGCTGGGAGGGATTGAGGGCAGAAGGAGAAGGGGAGGACAGAGGATGAGATGGCTGGATGGCATCACTGACTCGATGGATGCGAGTCTGGGTGACCTCCGAGAGCTGGTGATGGACAGGGAGGCCTGGCGTGCTGCGGTTCATGGGGTCTCAAAGAGTCGGACACGACTGAGCGACTGATCTGATCTGATCTGATCCAAATCTTTCCTGATGATGTTATATTTATAATAACATTGTGTTTAATATTGCTAGTGCTAGCATCAGCTTTTCATTTAACGCAGTAGGAACAATAGAAAGCCAATTTGTGTCACACAGAAGTTGGCATGGGCATGAAAAGGAAGGGTTGCATTTAAAACATGTAACATTGAACTCTGTCTTTTTGTGTCTCTCTTTTATACTCAGTTTATAAACACACCATGGTGGCCCATGTCTTACACAAATAACTTAGAACTTATCATCTAACAAAATGTTAAAATATCCTTGAACATTTTAACAAATTATTGTTGAAATGAGGACTTTTTTTTCAGCAGAAATTACCAAAACAACGCACTATCCTAGTCATTTTATTATACAGCTTATAGTTTGGTAAGTAGCACAGTTTTTAACTAGTTCATAATGGCTGTTTAAATTTGCATATAGATATTACTCACATTTTGGATTTTTAATAAAGCAAACAGGTATTCATCTTCCTGAAACTTTCTGTACAAATCTGGAACTTTTTAATTTCAGTGGTTGATTAAAACTTTTCACGTTATATCCTCTGTGGCTTACACTGACATTAATTAGCAAGAATTCATTTTAAAAGAGTGCATAGTGTATCTTAGTGAAAAATCAGTTCCATTAGTAGAATCAAATTCTCATTCCCCAAAATTTTAAAAAAAACAAAACTGTATTTTTTCCTTTGGTCTCTCTTTTGTTCCTGCCACAATATATTGAATATTTTGCTTTAAATACCATCCTTATCATGGTGTTCTGTACAATTAAAGTAAAAGTTTTGCTCTTATTTTTTAAAAATCAGCTTTGTAGCAGTGTTTAATATACAGGGGTAAGAAAAAGACTACTTGAGCAATGAAAAGTCTCCTTTAAACAGTAAAATACCTGTTGAAGAAAAAAATAACATATTAAATCTTTACAGTGAAGAAGTGAGATGAGAATCAGATGAAGGATAAAAGAATGGGCAAGGGAGGAAATAACAGGAAATCGAGAACATAATTATTGTGAGATATACAATATTGGGGACATTTTCAAAGAATTTTTATTCGATGTTATAGTTCAAACTTGGCATATTAATAGCAAGTTCCAAAAATGGAACTTTAAACTGTTTTCTCAATTATTGGTTTGGAGTTTGGAAGGGATGCAGTTCTGAGATTGTTCCTCCTAACCAGAACATAGAAGGGGCCAGGACAAAAGGTTTTCGGAGACTGATTGCAAAGTATTTTTAAACACTTTTGCCACTTTGGAAATGGATAGTTTTATTATCATTTTTATAAATAATCCACTCTCCTTATCCAGAAATATTAAAGGAATAAATTAATTTCCTTTTATTTTGTACATTATTATTTTCAGGATAGAAAAGCACTGCTCATAATTTCGTGACCACAAAAATCAATTAATTTGTATTATACGCTAATGTGTTAGGACCAGTTCTAGGGGCAGAGCAAAGAGGGCAGGTTTTATGGGTGCCCTAAGGGGAGAAGCTCCTAAATCTTACTAATACTCACATATCCCATGTCAGCTGGCCAGGGGACCTGAAATTCTCAGTACAGTCATTGTTGAAGCTAAAGATTCCATAAAGACTCAGTAACAATGCAAATGCTTTACCAGTAGTGAAAATACTAATCTGCTATCATAAATTTTAAAATATAGTTGGCTGCCACTTTTTAAAACATTGTGAATCTTAAGAAGATACTTTTGGTGAATTACTAAAAAGACACACTAGGAAAATGCATAAAAAATGTATCAGGTCAGTATGGACTAAGGATGCTGAAATAGCTTCTGAGACTAGGGAACTGCAAGGAATAAATCTGTGTTAGGTAGTGTCATCTGAGATGTGTGGAATGTTCCACTCTCTTCCTGTTTAATACCCTTACCCTCTGCATCACAGGGGTTGTATGACCAAAAACTACATTTCCCAGATGCCCTAGCAACTAGCTTTCTGGATGAGATTATCTTTCACCATAATCTTGAGATGTACTCATTCGAGTTTAGAAGTGAAAGAGATGAGGGTCATTCTTCATTATTTAGTGGAGCCGGCCAATAAGCAGTATGCAGCAGATGTGCCACAACATTGAAAAGAAATGCCGATGAAGGCATCTGTGAAGTTGGCAGTGGTGGGGCACTTTCTTGACCACTAGGTGGCAGTAGCATCTCTTGACCTCTAACTTCTCACTCCACAACAATTTTGTACCTTAATTCTTCAGTTTCTTTCTGCTTAAAAGCATTGAGTGATTCTATTCCCTGCCATGACAAACATGGTCCAAGGGTTCAGGAATTAGGAATACTAAAGAACAAAGAAAGAAGGAAAATATATGCAAAGCTCCTATAGCAAAGCTAGCTAAATGAAAAAGCTGCTTCAACCAGGGAGTTTATATGTTCACTTACTAGGAAAACAGCCAATTCCTATGAAATACAATTAAAATCCTCTGGACATAGTAGGGCGTATAAAAGGGCAGCTACAATAGAGGCAGACTTTGTTTTAGGCCTGGATCTAAAGTGCCCACCTAAGGGCAGAAGACTGAGGTGAGAAAGAGCAATGACCTGGTAGAGGGAAGGAGCAACGAGTGTGTAACACACACGCTCCAAATGGAGCTTGTGGCTTGCTTGTATAGTTAAATATTAGGAAAGTTAGATACTTGGTAAGCTTTCCCATTCATATGTCTGCTTTGACAGTTCAATACTTCATGGCAAGGATACCAGTGGCAAGATTATCTTTCAAACTAATAAATAATGAGAAAGTTTTTGTTAATAAAATAAAAAGGGGAGAAAACTTGGTAAGAAATTGAGGCCTAGGTCGCTTTCCACACATCTTTAGTAAGAAGGGGTAAAAGCCTTGGCTTCCCAGGTGGCACAGTGGTAGAGAATCCACCTGCAATGCAGGAGATGTGGATTCAATCCCTGTGTCGGGAAGATTCCCTGAGGTAGGAAATGGCAACCCACTATAAGATTCTTGCCTGGAAATTCCATGGACGGGGAGCCGAGCAAGCTACAGTCCATGAGGTCCCAAAGAGTCAGACATGACCAAGCGACTGAGCACACACTCGTGGTAAAAGCCTTATAGAAGATTTTGGGGACAAGTCTTACCAAGTATCTTTAAAGGAAATAGATTTCTCCTGAGGGAAAGTCTCGCTAAGCAGATGGCATAGAACTTTCTATTCCAAGTTTCTATTGGCATCATTTATGAAATATAAATCTCTAAAGGGACAACTAGAAAACTGGGCTTAAAAGAAATCAAACCTTCTTTTTAAATTACTTAAATGCCTTTTCTTGTTTGTCACCTCAGCAGGCATTATATTTATTCACAAAATAACTTGTTTATGACCACTGATTACCAGAAAGACTATAGAAGTAGTCAAGTGCCGTGGCTAGATGTCCAGAACATGCAGAGGGTAGTCTGTTTGCTAAAAATCTGAGACACTTTACAGAGAAGTTCTGCAGAGGCTGGGGATCCCTGCCACAGAGATCCTCAGTTTAAATGACAGGGTATCCTGTCACTAATTCTAGATACTGATGAATGGAAGGGAGTATCTGGGTTGACCACAGATGCCCTGCTGCTGCTACTGCTGCTGCTAAGTCGCTTCAGTCATGTCCGACTCTGTGCGACCCCATAGAGGGCAGCCCACCAGGCTCCCTCGTCCCTGGGATTCTCCAGGCAAGAACACTGGGGTGGGTTGCCATTTCCTTCTCCAGTGCATGAAAGTGAAAAGTGAAAGTGAAGTCGCTCAGTCGTGTCTGACTCTCAGCGACCCCATGGACTGTAGTCCACCAGGCTCTTCCATCCATGGGATTTTCCAGGCAAGAGTACTGGAGTGGGGTGCCATTGCCTTCTCCACCACAGATGCCCAGTTGTCTGCAAACATTTGTGAGCAGTCTCATCAAGATGGCAAGACAACTAAATAGATGTAGTGGGTAATGACTAGATTTGGGCAGACTAACCCTGAGAGCACAACCCAACCCTTACAGCCTCACTCTATCTTTGATTAAGAAATAGAACCCTCCCTCAAAGCATAGGAATGTGCACTCAGATTGACTGTATAATGATCAAAAAAAAGATACCCAATTTAATGCTAGTAACCAACCATGACAGAAGCTGTAAGGGAAACTTCTTCAGTCTCAAACATCTTACTTAACAATGCTCTTGTATGTGAAGAAATTAACCATGGGGAAAACCTAATTTATTAGACCTGTTATCATTTATGGTGTTAAATAATGAGATCTGTGTTCTTCTATCCAGAAGCTCTGTGTTCTTCACCTATCCAAAAGAAAGGTGGTACTAAGTTGGTGGAGGAGAATACAAAGGACAATAACCAGCTTTATTGGGTTGGCTTTTTAGAAAGCTGTTGAAGAGTATACAGACAAAGGGGGAAATTGATAGCATTTCTCACCAGAAAATTAATAACATATTGCCAACTTTGGGGAGCCAAGAGCATGTCTTCAAAGTTAACTGTGACCCTTGTTCCTTAAAAAAGGCCCTTTCAAGTTCTCCCCATATATAACAGCTTGGATTAATTCAGATCTGCCTATTTCAGGACCAAATAACATAGAGCAATGTCTTTCTGTTACCAGGTTTTAGTTGGACATCCTTGGTATTGCTTGAGCCCTTCTTGGTAATAAATACTAGGCAAAAATCACTGTTTTGGTAGTAAATATTAAGAGCACAGCAAGCGATCACTAATTTGAAAAGAAAATGGTTGAAATCAGAGTACTGATTCCCACCAACCCCTTTTTAAACAGCCTTGTCTGACTGATAGACATGACAGTCTGTTCACAGGACCAACATGGAGACAGACAGACTAACAGGGATTCAGAAAGAATTCCCTTTTAAATGAGATCATGAGAAGGGAAAAGTTAAAAAGATTTACACGTGCTTGGGTTCCAGGCATTACTCATCAAATCATACTGAAAGATAGATTCTCAAGTGCCCAGCTGATTTTAAAAGTGCTCACAAACAGATCACATGTCATTTGGGACATATGATAGAAACTCAATACTGTTCTTCACTGGAAACTGCTGGAGTTTCAGATTTGAGAGCAATCTGATGCAGATGTTTTCATGTCCTTTGCAAAAGAATATAGCTAGCTTGCCGCTTAGTACTGCTAGACCCCTCCCACTACAGGAGAAAATCTGATAACCCTGAGATTAAAATGATCTATAATAATTTGGATAAGATCAGAGGAATGGTAAAGTGACAGAGAAAACAGAGCCCACTGATAAAGGGCAAAAGGTACATTTGAAAACAAGGGACAGGGCTGACGTTCAGAGGGAGTTCCTCAGTACATATGCATAAGCAAGTTGCTTCACTACCAGTGGTAGAGCCCACTAAGGATCCAGCTACCCTCATCATTCCATGCTCTGAATCCTGATTCTTTCCAAACCAAGGTAAAAGAGGCTACTTAGTTCACTGATAGGAGTTCCCCAATAAAATCCACATTTTTCTGTGTTCATAAGACAAAATGGCAAGAGACACCCAAGCAAAGCAAAGGCAGATCAAATGATGATGTAATTCCACAGCCCCTGCTGAAATCACCAATGGGTCAAAGGACTGTACTTGATATGAAGACAAAGAATCCACATGAAAATGGCTTTAGGAAGAATTCCCTGAGAACACACTTGGCAAGTGGATTATATCAGCATCTTACTGGTAACTCCAGGAGCCTATAAATTCATGCTACACAGAACTGATACCTGTAGTCAATGTCTCACCCAACTGCTGTAGTGCTCTGCAGAAATGCCTCAGTTGTAAAGCGTTGTCTCAGTGAAAAGGACACACTTCCAGGGAAGCCCACACACTATGACTGATCAAAGGCGGCACATGAATGCCCAGCTTTTTGAGCTCAATGTGACAACACTGCTACTCCACTTAAGCTTCAGAGCTCTCTGTCACGTCGGCCAAAACTCACAGTGGCCTGCATCACAGCTTGCCTTTTCTCTCTGCTCAATCCTGCTTCCCTCCTCTGCCTTCCAGGGGTATAGATTTTGAGGATAATTCCTAATCAATACCATAAATGGTAAATTCCATCCCAGAATCCGCTTCCCAGTGCATGCCACCTATAACTGCTGATAATCAGGACTGAGGCTTTAGAGCAACACCAATCATCAGTTGTAGCCTGATGTAGGCTATAGCAGTAAGAGCTTCATCACTAGTTGTAGGTGGAGAACAGATTAATAATGGTGGCAGCCTAATTGATAAAATTTCCATCTGTGGGAAATTGGAATTGTATAATTGAGTTAGGGAATTGACTAGCTGGCTTCTATCAGATATTTGATAAGTATGCGGGAAATTGTAATTATAAGGAATTGCGTGAAGTAACATTTTCAAAAAAAAAAAAAGAAAATGAAAGGCTTTACAGTCATTAATATGCAATTGAAAATCAAGTATGAAAGCCAGCTGGCCTTCCTGATAGAACACAAATGGGCTCTCATCTACTGTAGGAGGAATTCAAAATTACACTCGAATTTTGTCAAATGCTTTTTCTGCACATTTTGAGATGATCATATGACTTTTTATCTTTTATTTTATTAATGTAGAGGTTGTTAAACCATCCTTGCATCCAAGAGATGAATCCCCCTTGATCATGGTGTATGTCTTTTAACCTATTGTTGAATTCAGCTTACTAATAGTTTCTTGAGAATTTTTGCACCTGAGAATTTTCCATCAAGGGCATTGGCCTACAGCTTTTTGTTTCTGGTAATGTTGTTATCTGGTTTTGGTAACAGGATATTGCAGGCCTCAAGAAATGAATCTGAAAGCAGTCTCTTTTCCTCAATATTTTGGAAGAGTTTGAGAAGGACTGCTGTTAATTTTTCTTTAAATGTTGGATAGACTTGACCAGTGAAGCCACCTGGTCCTGGGATAGGAAAAAAAAAAGTGTAATCGGCAAGTGGATCGGAGTTGTTCAGGGACAAGACTGTAATGTTTGCTAATGTTGCTAATGGTACCCTTCCCGAATACCACTTAAGGTGAGGTGTGTATGTTTCCTAGCTGATGTGGGTGTTCGCTAATATCAACTTACACCTGCTCCCCTCTCTGGGGAATTTTTCTCAGCCAAAAGGAAGCTAACTTGACTGGGAGGCCACATGCCAGCCCAACCCATCTCCCTGGGGTAGAACTTGGCCAAAGAGTTTCAATAGACTGCTCCATCTGCCTCTAGCTGGATTAAAGCTACAGTACCTTTCCCTGAAAACTTTACTATGAGATCAGATGAGGCACTCTCAAGACCCAAGTCTTTCTCCCCGCCCCCCACCATATCTTGCTTCCCTCACTTTCTGCTGAGAGTACTCCCACAATAAACACAGGCCGAAGAACCCCATTGTCAAGCTTTGCTTCTAGGGAATGTGACCCGTAAGTCTTTGGAATAAAATGAACATAATAGGAACCTGAACAAACGAGGAACCAAGAGTGAATGCAGAAAGACAGAAAGCAAATTCTCTCTACTCAATAATTTTTCATGGGTTTACACTAAATCCTGGTTTCCCAGGTGGCTCAAATGGTAAAGCGTCTACCTGCAATGAGGGAGACCTGGCTTCGATCTTGGGTCAGGAAGAGCCCCTAGAGAAGGAAATGGCAACCCACTCCAGTATTCTTGCCTGGAGAATCCCATGGACAGAGGAGCCTGGTAAGTTACAGTCCATGGGATCGCAAAAAGTCGGACACGACTGAGCGACTTCACTCACCTTACACTAAACAGACTAGAGTCACTTTTACTGGCCATAAATACAACAAAGTATACAAAAGTATACAAAAATTACTTAAGGAATGAGTGACTTACAAAAAGAAACAAAGAATTATAAAAGTATTAAAGGCAGGTGGGGCACCCGGAGGTCCAGGGTAGCAGTGTCGGCGACCCAGAGGAGGCAGGCAGCCCAGTGTGGGCCCAGAACCAGCCCTCGACCCGCAGCCTGACGCACCGGGCCCCGCGCACCCACCCCCCGCCCCTCCCCATGGCCCACCCGGCCGCTGATGCCCAGTTCGAAGAAGACACTGCTGCCGACTTCGAGGGGCTGCAGGACTTCCAGGTGACCCTGGTGGATGCGGGCAACCTGTACAACCCGGAGGCTGCCACCTCCGGGACTCCTAACACCTATTACGAGGGTGGCTACTTCCAGGAGCCTCCGGAGCCCCATCGACCACCGATTCCTCTCACTCCCTGCCGGTCTGCCGGCTCCTGACCACGATGCGGCATCCAAACATGTACGAGACTGGGGACTGTGCATTTCCATTCTCCGCCCGCTCCATCCCCCACCCCCAGTCTGTGTCCCCCAGAGGGTGGAGCAGCCCTCTGAACGGTGGGACCCCACCCAGAGCATCAGGACCATCCCTCCCAGCACCATCTCCCGCTCCACGAACACAAGGCCTCACCGGCTACGTGGACACCTCCGTGATGCGGCCAGAAGAGGATGTGACCCGAGGCAGGGCCAGGGGCACACGGACACCACCCGCCAGCAGGTCCAGGGTACCAAGGCGGGGGCGGAGCCGGGTGGCGTGCACGTGCCCATCCAGCTCACAACATCCCGCACAGGATCAGAAGGCCCTGGCACCCGCCAGGGTTCAGAGCTCTTCCAGCTCGAGGACTGAGAGGCCGAGGCCGGAAACTGTTTCCGGGTCAACAAGGATGACCAGGGCAACGAGGGGTCCTGGCACCGCGTTCCTGGGAATAGACTCACAAATTTTTCACCTCAAAACAGAGGTAACATAGATGTCTTAATCATATTAAATAATCTATGCCTCTGAATGCTGTTGCGGACTCTTAGAGCAATCTCTTATGGTCTCCAGCTACTGCTTAGAGGTTTTCACAGTTTATGTAAATCATTGGATTAAAGTGACAATGAAAAGTCGCTCAGACATGTCCGAGTCATGTCCGCTCTTTGCAAACCCACGGGCTATACAGTCCATAGGATTCTCCAGGCCAGAACACTGGAGTGGGTAGCCTTTCCCTTCTCCAGGAGATCTTCCCAACCCAGGGATTGAACCCAGGTCTCCCGCCCCTGGATTAAAACCATTTAAGGCTCTACGTCAGGGCTGTATATTGTCACCATGTTTATTTAACTTCGATGCAGAGTACATCATGAGAAACGCTGGACTGGAAGAAACACAAGTTGGAATCAAGATTGCTGGGAGAAATATCAATAACCTCAGATATGCAGATGACACCACCCTTATGGCAGAAAGTGAAGAGGAACTAAAAAGCCTTTTGATGAAAGTGAAAGTGGAGAGTGAAAAGGTTGTCTTAAAGCTCAACATTCAGAAAACGAAGATCATGGCATCTGGTCCCATCACTTCATGGGAAACAGATGGGGAAACAGTGGAAACAGTGTCAGACTTTATTTTTCTGGGCTCCAAAATCACTGCAGATGGTGACTGCAGCCATGAAATTAAAAGACGCTTACTCCTTGGAAGGAAAGTTATGACCAACCTAGATAGCATATTCAAAAGCAGAGACATTACTTTGCCAACAAAGGTTCGCCTAGTCAAGGCTATGGTCTTTCCTGTGGTCATGTATGGATGTGAGAGCTGGACTATGAAGACGGCTGAGTGCCGAAGAATTGATGCTTTTGAACTGTGGTGTTGGAGAAGACTCTTGAGAGTCCCTTGGACTGCAAGGAGATCCAAACAGTCCATTCTGAAGAAGATCAGCCCTGGGATTTCTTTGGAAGGAATGATGCTAAAGCTGAAACTCCAGTATTTTGGCCACCTCATGAGAAGAGTTGACTCATTGGAGAAGACTCTGATGCTGGGAGGGATTGGGCGCAGGAGAAGGGGACAACAGAGGATGAGATGGCTGGATGGCATCACTGACTCGATGGATGTCAGTCTCAGTGACCTCCGGGAATTCGTGATGGACAGGGAGGCCTGGTGTGCTGCGATTCGTGGCGTCTGATCTGAAGGCTCTACCCTCACATGTGTATTTCCTACAAAAGAATACATTCTTCAGTTCTTTAGCACACATCCTCAGTAAACGTCCTCTCATTTAGAAAACATTGATATACTGATTTTTATGCATCTATTTTCTGAACTATAAATTTTACAGTTAGTTTTAGGAAGTTGTGGTAGTTTACATGTCAACTTGGCTGACCTATAGTACCCAATTATTCAATTTAAAACGAAGTTAGATGTTTCCGTGAAGACATTTTATGAGTGAGAATAAGATGGCCAATTAGCTAACTTGAAACAAAGATCAGATCAGATCAGTCGCTCAGTCGTGTCTGACGCTTTGCGACCCCATGAACCACAGCACGCCAGGCCTCCCTGTCCATCACCAGCTCCCGGAGATCACCCAGACTCATACCCATCGAGTCAGTGATGCCATCCAGCCATCTCATCCTCTGTCGTCCCCTTCTCCTCCTGCCCTCAATCTCTCCCAGCATCAGAGTCTTCTCCAATGAGTCAACTCTTCTCATGAGGTGGCCAAAATACTGGAGTTTCAGCTTTAGCATCATTCCTTCTAAAGAAATTCCAGGATTGATCTCCTTCAGAATGGACTGGTTGGATCTTCTTGCAGTCCAAGGGATTCTCAAGAGTCTTCTCCAACACCACAGTTCAAAAGCATCAATTCTTCGGCACTCAGCCTTCTTTACAGTCCAGCTCTCACATCCATACATGACCACAGGAAAGACCATAGCCTTGACTAGGCGAACCTTTGTTGGTAAAGTAATGTCTCTGCTTTTGAATATGCTATCTAGGTTGGTCATAACTTTCCTTCCAAGGAGTAAGCGTCTTTTAATTTCATGGCTGCAGTCACCATCTGTAGTGATTTTGGAGCCCAGAAAAACAAAGTCTGACACTGTTTCCACTGTTTCCCCATCTATTTCCCATGAAGTGATGGGACCGGATGCCATGATCTTCGTTTTCTGAATGTTGAGCTTTAAGCCAACCTATTCACTCTCTACTTTCACTTTCATCAAGAGGCTTTTTAGCCCCTCTTCACTTTCTGCCATAAGGGTGGTGTCATCTGCATATCTGAGGTTATTGATATTTCTCCCAGCAATCCTGATTCCAACTTGTGTTTCTTCCAGTCCAGCATTTCTCATGATGTACTCTGCATATAAGTTAAATAAACATGGTGACAATATGCAGCCTTGACGTACTCCTTTTCCTATTTGGAACCAGTCTGTTGTTCCATGACCAGTTCTAACTGTTGCTTCCTGACCTGCATACAGATTTCTCAAGAGGCAGATCAGGTGGTCTGGTATTCCCATCTCTTTCAGAATTTTCCACAGTTTATTGTGATCCACACAGTCAAAGGCTTTGGCATAGTCAATAAAGCAGAAATAGATGTTTTTCTGGAACTCTCTTGCTTTTTCCATGATCCAGCGGATGTTGGCAATTTGATCTCTGGTTCCTCTGCCTTTTCTAAAACCAGCTTGAACATCAGGAAGTTCACGGTTCACATATTGCTGAAGCCTGGCTTGGAGAATTTTGAGCATTACTTTACTAGCGTGTGAGATGAGTACAATTGTTTGGTAGTTTGAACACTCCTTGGCATTGCCTTTCTTTGGGATTGGGATGAAAACTGACCTTTTCCAATCTTGTGGCCACTGCTGAGTTTTCCAAATTTGCTGGCATATTGAGTGCAGCACTTTCACAGCATCATTTTTCAGGACTTGGAATAGCTCCACTGGAATTCCATCACCTCCACCAGCTTTGTTCGTAGTGATGCTTTCTAAGGCCCAGTTGACTTCACATTCCAAGATGTCTGGCTCTAGGTCAGTGATCACACCATCATGATTATCTGGGTCTTGAAACTCTTTTTTGTACTGTTCTTCTGTGTATTCTTGCCACCCCTTCTTAATATCTTCTGCTTCTGTTAGGTCCACACCATCTCTGTCCCTTATCGAGCCCATCTTTGCATGAAATGTTCCTTTGGTATCTCTGATTTTCTTGAAGAGATCCCTAGTCTTTCCCATTCTGTTGTTTTCCTCTATTTCTTTGCATTGATCACTGAAGAAGGCTTTCTTATCTCTTCTTGCTATTCTTTGGAACTCTGCATTCAGATGTTTATATCTTTCCTTTTCTCCTTTGCTTTTCACTTCTCTTCTTTTCGCAGCTATTTGTAAGGCCTCCCCAGACAGCCATTTTGCTTTTTTTGCATTTCTTTTCCATGGGGATGGTCTTGATCCCTGTTTCCTGTACAATGTCACGAACCTCATTCCATAGTTCATCAAGCACTCTATCTATCAGATCAAGGCCCTTAAATCTATTTCTCACTTCCACTGTATAATCATAAGGGATTTGATTTAGGTCATACCTGAATGGTCTAGTAGTTTTCCCTACTTTCTTCAATTTCAGTCTGAATTTGGCAATAAGGAGTTCATGGTCTGAGCCACAGTCAGCTCCTGGTCTTGTTTTTGCTGATTGTATAGAGCTTCTCCATCTTTGGCTGCAAAGAATATAATCGATCTGATTTCGGTGTTGACCATCTGCTGATGTCCATGTATAGAGTCTTCTCTTGTGTTGTTGGAAGAGGGTATTTGCTATGACCAGTGCATTTTCTTGGCAAAACTCTGTTAGTCTTTGCCCTGCTTCATTCCGTGTTCCAAGGACAAATTTGCCTGTTACTCCAAGTGTTTCTTGACTTCCTACTTTTGCATTCCAGTCCCCTATAATGAAAAGGACATCCTTTTGGGGTGTTAGTTCTAAAAGGTCTTGTAGGTCTTCATAGAATCGTTCAACTTCAGCTTCTTCGGCATTACTGGTTGGGGCATAGATTTGGATTACTGTGACATTGAATGGTTTGCCTTGGAAACGAACAGAGATCATTCTGTCATTTTTGAGATTGCATCCAAGTATTGCATTTCGGACTCTTTTGTTGACCATGATGGCCACTCCATTTCTTCTGAGGGATTCCTGCCCACAGTAGTAGATATAATGTTCATCTGAGTTAAATTCATCCTCAGTAATCTGAGTCGGGATGGTACAATCAATTGAAAGACCAAAACTGAAATTTCCCTGAGGAAGAAGAAATTCTGTCACAAGACTACAGCATCAGTTCCTGCCCAAGCCTTTCTAGCCTGTGAGCCGGCCTGACAGATTTCCAACTTTCTAGTCCCTACAATCCTGTCAACCAAATGCTTGAAGGAAACCACTATATATATATATATATATATATATGTGTGTGTGTGTGAGTATGTGTTGGTTCTATTTCTTCCTGTTTTGTTCTACTGGTTCTGTTTCTTAGAGAAACCTGATCACAACTTTTTTTTTTATATATAATAATATTTGGTCTAGAGGTAACTTATATAGTGATAGCCTCTCTCATTAGCTCAATGCCTTGGGAACTGACTTATAGAACACATCTGCAAATGCTTCCTACCAATTATCAATTAGTCCAGAAGTCAGCAAAGAGAACCCAATCTTAGATGTTAGTTCAGTTCAGTCACTCAGTCACATCCAACTCTTTGCGATCCCATGAACCACAACACACCAGGCCTCGCTGTCCATCACCAACTACCTAAGTCTACCCAAACCCATGTGCATTGAGTCGGTGATGCCATCCAACCATCTCATCCTCTGCCGTCCCCTTCTCCTCCTGCTCCCAATCCCTCCCAGCATCAGGGTCTTTTCCAAAGAGTCAGCTCTTTGCACCAGGTGGCCAAAGTATTGGAGTTTCAGCTTCAACATCAGTCCTTCTAATGAACACCCAGGTCTGATCTCCTTTAGGATGGACTGATTGGATCTCCTTGCAGTCAAAGGGACTCTCAAGAGTCTTCTCAAACACCACAGTTCAAAAGCACCAATTCTTCAGTGCTCAGATTTCTTGATAGTCCAACTCTCACATTCATACATGACTACTGGAAAAACCATAGCCTTGACTAGACGGACCTTTGTTGACAAAGTAATGTCTCTGCTTTTTAATATGCTGTCTATTGGTCATAACTTTCCTTCCAAGGACCAGGCGTCTTTTAATTTAATGGCTGCAATCACCATAAGCAGTGATTTTGAAGGCCCTCCCCCCAAAAATAAAGTCTGACACTGTTTCCACTGTTTCCCCATCTATTTCCCATGTAGTGATGGGACCAGATGCCATGATCTTCGTTTTCTGAATGTTGAGCTTTAAGCCAACTTTTTCACTCTCTTCTTTTACTTTCAACAGGAGGCTCTTTAGTTCTTCTTCACTTTTTGCCAGAAGGGTAGTGTCATCTGCATATCTGAGGTGATTGATATTTCTCCCGGCAATCTTGATTCCAGCTTGTGCTTCTTCCAGCCCAGCATTTCTCATGATGTACTCTGCATATAAGTTAAATAAGCAGGGCGACAATACTCAGCCTTGACGTACTCCTTTTCCTATTTGGAACCAGTCTGTTGTTCCATGTCCAGTTCTAACTGTTGCTTTCTGACTTGCATATAGGTTTCTCAAAAGGCCAGTCAGGTGGTATGGTATTACCATCTCTTTCAGAATTTTCCACAGTTTATTGTGATCCACACAGTCAAAGGCTTTGGCATAGTCAATAAAGCAGAAATAGATGTTTTTCTGGAACTCTCTTGCTTTTTCCATGATCCAGCGGATGTTGGCAATTTGATCTCTGGTTCCTCTGCCTTTTCTAAAACCAGCTTGAACATCTGGAAGTTCATGATTCACATATTGCTGAAGCCTGGCTTGGAGAATTTTGAGCATTACTTTACTAGCGTGTGAGATGAGTGCAATTGTTCGGTAGTTTGAGCATTCTTTGGCATTGCCTTTCTTTGGGATTGGAATGAAAACTGACCTTTTCTAGTCCTGTGGCCACTGCTGAGTTTTCCAAATTTGCTGGCATATTGAGTGCAGCACTTTCACAGCATCATCTTTCAGGATTTGAAATAGCTCAACTGGAATTCCATCACCTCCACTAGCTTTGTTTGTAGTGATGCTTTCTAAGGCCCACTTGACTTCACATTCCAGGATGTCTGGCTCTAGGTCAGTGATCACACCATCATGATTATCTGGGTCATGAAGATCTTTTTTGTACAGTTCTTCTGTGTATTCTTGCCACGTCTTCTTAATATCTTCTGCTTCTGTTAGGTCCATACCATTTCTGTCCTTTATCGAGCCCATATTTGCATGAAATGTTCCCTTGGTATCTCTAATTTTCTTGAAGAGACCTCTGGTCTTTCCCATTCTGTTGTTTTCCTCTATTTCTTTGCAATGGTCACTGAGGAAGGCTTTCTTATCTCTCCTTGCTATTCTTTGGAACTCTGCATTCAAATGGGTATATCTTTCCTTTTCTCCTTTGATTTTTGCTTCTCTTCTTTTCACAGCTATTTGTAAGGCCTCCTCAGACAGCCATTTTGCTTTTTTGCATTTCTTTTTCTTGGGGATGGTCATGAATCCTGTCTCTTGTACAATATCACTAACCTCCGTCCATAGTTAAGGGGTTCAAATATTTTGTGTTGTTGTTATGTGTATCATTAGCTCTATGAAACCTGAAACATTCTATCAGCCTCTCCTATTTTTAATATTTATCCCTCAATTTGTCTGTTCCTCCAAAAGCTCATTACAATCTATATTTTGAATCAGTTGACTCCATACTGAAATTCACATATCTACCTTTCAGACACAAGAGTTAACTTACATTTTGGCCACATCTCAGTATTTATCCCATGTCACAACCTAACTCCACTAGGTCTGGCATTTTCTGATTTACCCCATCCAACAGCCTTCCATGACTTGGTCTTATACTCTTATACTATGTCACGATTAATTAGTTGCTTATTGAATAAAATTCTAGTACTGTCAAGTAACACTTAATTCAACGTGGATGTGTGCTATTTATGTATCAGTATTCTGTAAATAAAAAGGTGTATTTGAGAGTCTTTATATGAGGTAGCCTCAGTTTATAAACTTTACAATTATATAATGAAGTTAAATATACATAATGATAACACTAGCATTAGTATTTTAATTTAGCAGGTTAAATTTCGCTTCAGAAAACTCTCAATTTAAGGTATGTTAGCAATACCGTTGTTAACCTCATTGACTTTTACAGCTGTATGTGTGTGGTTCCATTTGATAGAACATTGGGTGTTGGATAATTTGCTATGTTATTGTAACAATTAAAATAATGAATCAGTAGATTCTATAACCAAGATACAGGACTAGAGAATGAACACTCCAGAGTCCTGGCTTCTTTCCCAGATCAGTCAATATCAATTACAAATAAAGAATCTCACCTGCCTATTTCATTTTCTCCATCTATAAATCACAAATGCTTAGAGTTACCAAGTTAAGCCTTCAGAGAAAGTTGTAAAGATTAATAAGTTAATGGTTGTAAAGCTGTAAATCCTCAATCATAAATTATTATGCAAGGTTTATGATTATATAGTTACTGTTTAAGTAAACAACATAAAATTATATTTAATCTTGAAATAACTGAGCAGATAGAACTGCTAATACACACATGCAATGGCTAGCTTTTTATTTGCATATTCCCAAGATACATTTGAAGGGCATAAAAAGGCAATGATTTGCATATGCTAGCACAAAGGTGAAAATGAGAGAAAATACATCATTTGAAAGTTTGAGGTTATTTTCTGATGTAAAAAAGTTGTTATCTGAGTATAAGTCAAAATCAAATACAAAACTTAGCATTTGGCTGTGGGACTAATGCTTTAAACTATCTACCAATAGTCCTATAACAATTCTACTTCTCTCAGAAAAATGTATCCTCAATTCTGTGAGAAATACAATTCTTCAACCCTTATCTTTTACGTTCAGGTTTCCAGATATAAAAATCACTGACTTTTTCACTTCAGGCCTTGGGCCAGAATGTCTCTTAAAGTCTGTCATTTTCTTTCTAAAAAATTGTATAATTTTTAGCGATATGAGATGAGAGACAATTTGGTTTACATACATGAAGTTTTTTAAAAACATGATCTTTAAAAGTACTAGAAAGGAAGAAAGCTTTGGGAAAAATTATGTGAAAAATGCTATACTAATTTCATTAAAAGATTTGGATAAAATAGGTGTTCATGAGAGAGCATATTTTTATAATAGTGAAAAGTTGCGATAAATTCAAATAGTAACATCTTTTGTAGAAAAGAATTATGTTTTGTACATATAAAAATTGTTGTGTAGTTATCAAGTTGCTGATTTTTATATTTTTATACTATAAAGTGCTTAAATATGTTAGTATGTAAAAAGTACAGGATACAGAATTATAATGTAGAATATTCCATAATTGAAAAAGAATACTTATGATATAGGAGAACAACTGTAAGGAAATGCACCAAAAATGGCAGTGAAATTATAAAAAAAAATTATTTTTCATTCATCATTAAATTTTTCTAAATTTTATTTTTCAAACTTTCTTCATTTCTGTAACATAAGGAAAATTCATCAATCTGAGATATGTATGTATTAATCAAAACTTTTGCTTTATTTTTATGATGTTGATCAGTTTATGTATTTTGATGATCAATTTATGTATTTTCATTTGAAATGATGTCTTTAGCATTCTATTCACCTAAACTTCTGTACTTTGAGAGGCATGAGAATTTTCTAAAAATCATCAAAATTAAAATTGAATGTAAAAATGAGCTTTTTTTGTTCTATGACATCTTGCTCCCCTATTCTATGTCATTGTCAGTTGATAAGTCATGTCAGATTCTTTGCAACCTCCTGGGCTTCAGCACACCAGGTTCCTATGTCCTTCACCATCTCCCAGAGTTTGCTCAAACTAATGACCTTTGAGTTGGTGGTGTTATCTAACAATTCATCCTCTGTCACTCCTTTCTCCTCCTGTCCTCAGTCTTTCCCAACATCAGGATCTTTTCCAGTGAGTCATCTGTTTGCATCAGGTGGCCAAAGTATTGGAGTTTCAGCATCAGTCCTTCCAGTGAATATTCAGGGCTTATAAAAGAAAGTATTCCAGAAACTTGTGTTGACCTCCTACTGCATTCAGTTGCTATACATCAAAATTAAATTCTCTAGATTTTTGCTTGACTTTGAGTTAAAATATATATGAGAATTTGTGATATTCTTTGAAATTTGTTCTAAAATATGTCTTTAATCTAAAATGGTAAATACTTAGATTGGCTTTCTCAGGCTTTATTTCACTCATGTTCTATTTGAAGAGGTTGGAAAGCTGAAAGATGTCCCAGACTTTCAAGTAACTCAAATTCTACAAAATAGATGCATTTATTACAAAATGCATTATTTACAAAAACTGGAAAGTGCAAATGTTACTGTTTAGTCATTAAGTTGTATCCAACTCTTTTTTACAACCCCATGGACTGTGGCCTTTCAGGCTCCTCTGTCCATGGAATTTTCCAAGCAAGAATACTGGAGTGGGTTGCCATTTCCTTCTGCAGAGGATCTTCACAGCCCAGGGATTGAACTCATGTCTCCATCATTGGCAGGTGGGTTCTTTACCATTGGCCACTAGGGAAGCCCAAGTGCAAGTGAGTTGGAGGTAATCCTGTGATTTCTGGCTCTCATCACTGGTTAGGAAGGCCAGACTTTCCCTGTAGTAAGTTGCATTGTTGTTATTCAAGAAACAGTAGCAGTGGCAGTGCCTTGATCTAACTCTGTAATGATTAGAGCTTAATTCCTTGTTCCTCAGTTCAGGTGTCATTCCCTTTTCTATTCTCTAATTCCCTTATGTCTAGAGATTGTTGTGAAGGTGACCACAACTTCAGACCTGGGGGTCAGTTCTATATTATTCTTGAAGTCATTCCAAGAGCCTCAGCCTAAGAACTATTGGTTTACCCTAACAATTTTGCAAAGCCTATGAATCCATGTATTTTATAATAATACACACATTAATTCATTCACATGTATCATTTTGGATATTTATTTCATCATTTGGGTTATAAACCAATGCAACTTTATTTATTTTGTTGCCATTAATAACATTTTTTCAACTGTGGCCATTGGGAGCTCTTCCAGTTGACTCCTGTGTCTTTTAGACATATTGCCATTAACGTAGCTTTTTTTCCCCAAGTACTTCCTTACTTTCTGACACCAGAAGAAACCCCACGTGCATCTTTTAATGTTTTTTACATCAGTCCTAGAACCAGTTACTTCCCCAAGGAGTCAATGTTTTTTTAGCTGGATCATGATACTAGATACCAATCTGGGCACTGGGTTTGCTTATTGCTGTTAGGGTGTTGATTCTAGGCCCTTTCAGATGAGATATATGTATGTATACTAACCTGGCTCAGATGGTAAAGAATCTGCCTGCAATGCAGGGGAACTAGGTTTGATCTCTGAGCTGGGAAGTTCCCCTAGAGACGGGAATGGCTCCCCACTCCAGTATTCTTGCTTGGATAATTACATTGACAGAGAAGCCTAGGGAGGGGGCACAATCCATGGGATTCCAATGAGTGGGACACGACTAAGCAACTAACACTTTCACTTCATTTCATAACTTACCTATATGTATGCTGCTGCTGCTGCTAAGTCGCTTCAGTCGTGTCCAACTCTGTGTGACCCCATAGATGGCCTCCTACCAGGCTCCTCTGTCCCTGGGATTCTCCAGGCAAGAACACTGGAGTGGGTTGCCATTTCCTTCTCCAATGCATGAAAGTGAAAGTGAAGTCTCTCAGTCGTGTCCGACTCTTAGCGACCTCATGGACTGCAGCCCACCAGGCTCCTCCGTCCATGGGATTTTCCAGGCAAGAGTACTGGAGTGGGGTGCCATTTGCATACCTATGCGGATAGCCATCTCTCCCTGTATTAAACTAAGCACAAGTATATACCGATATCTACAATCCAAACTCATTATCAAGGATCATTTTAGCTTTTTCACTTGCTTGTCTGTAACCTCCCAATTGAATAGTGAGAAACTTGACTTCTACTGTCTACCACCCATTTACTTAATTGTTCAGGTCCAGCATATGTAAATAATTACTTATTTTTATTGACTTATACCCGCCCTCAAGGGAAACAAATTTATCAAGTGGAGGGCAGTTGTGTGTACAGTTCATTTTGCCTTTAAAGTCTCTCACTAATTTCCAAAATTGCTTAAGTCAACCCCTTATTCTCCCACCCTCTCCAATGAGATTGGTTTACTCATTTGTAGTACTGTTAGATTATTTTTGTCACGTCATGTATTACATCCTGAGATCCTCAAACCTCCTAAATGACTTTTTATTCAATACATAATGTTTGCTTTTTATGTTGTAAAGTTATATGTATTTTACTAGTACAGTCTTATATTTTGTATTCACCATTATGGTATAATGAAAAATAACTTTGTCCCTAAAAAACCTTTGGGCATTTCCTACTGACCACATCCTATTCCCTGCTGAACATCTAACAACCATTTATCTCTTTACTATGACTGTATTTTATACCTTCTCCAGAAAGTCATAAAACTGGGATTATACAATATGTAGGTTTTTTTTTTTTTTTAGAATGGCATCATTCATGTCACCAAATAGGTTCTCTTTGTTGCAGTAGATGTCTATTTAGCACAATATCATTGGTTGAAAGACTTTTCCATTGAATTACCTCTGTTCCTTTGCCAAAGATCAGTTGGCTACTCCTGCATGGGTCTATTTCTGAACTTTATTTTTATTTCTTATCATAGCAATTATACATTTTTTAAGTTTATATGGTTATTCTAGAGTTTACAATCTAACTCTTCCTTCAAAGAATGCTATACCAGAATTCTCAATTGCAGAGTATACTCAGTTGCTCCTTCTCTTTCTATATGATGTTATTTTCTTGCATTTCACTTATCAATCTGTCCTTGTGACGAAGTAAATTGCTACTGGTTTTAGCAACTACTATTTAAGAGTCATCTTTAGATCAATTGATGCTAACAAATATATATATATATATTTCTATTTATTTCTTCTCCTATATTTTATTTCTGCCTGAAAATATTTGTTTAATATTTTGTATAGGACAGGTCTGCTAGTGATGAGTTCCTTCAGCTTTTGTTTGTATGAGAAAGACTATTTCTTTACAGTTTTGAAGGATAAGTTCACTGGATATGAAATTTCAGGTTGGTGATTTGTTTTTTTCTCTTCAACATTTTAAATGTTTCACTGCCATATTCTTGTTTAAACAGTTTCTGATAAGGAGTCTGCTGTAATTACTATTCTTACTCCCCTATAGGGAAGATGTTTTCCACTGGCTGCCTTCAAAAATTCCCTTTGTTTTGGGTTTTCTAAAGTTTTAATAGGATCTGCCTAGGATTATATTATATTGTTGTTATTATTACCTTTGAATCAGTCACATTCTGAGGTACTGGGGTTAAGGCTTCAACATATAAGTTTGGTTGAGGACACAACTCAGCCTTTAATTTCCATCTTGAGTTTGGTTTTCTGAAAATACCACCAGAGACATTTTATGCTTGCAGCTTGTTCAGCTGTAATCTACTGTTACTAGACTAGAATCTGCTGGTGTAGGGAAAGGTGTGGAGGAGGAATGGTGTTGTATAATCTAATCAAGTCTCTGTCTTTTAGTGAGTCTGTGTCTCTGGCCTGTGACCATCATAAGTATTTCTTTTTATATAGCTCTTTCCTATTTCAATGAGACCAGAAAGCCAAAGAGGGCTAAAATGAGGACAATGCCCTGTTCTCATGGCTCTTTGAAATGAAACCTCCAATAAAGTCATTTCCCGCTAGAGAGCAGAACTCTGTTATGGAAAAAACCATGGGTTTATTTCAAAAAGATTTTTCTTCCTCTACCTCTTCTAGAGGAGAAGGCAATGGCACCCCATTCCAGTACTCTTGCCTGGAGAATCCCATGGACGGAGGAGCCTGGTAGGCTGCAGTCCATGGGGTCGCTAAGAGTCGGACACGACTGAGCGACTTCCCTTTCACTTTTCACTTTCGTGCATTGGAGGAGGAAATGGCAACCCACTCCAGTGTTCTTGCCTGGAGACTCCCAGGGACGGCGGGGCCTGGTGGGCTGCTGTCTCTGGGGTCGCACAGAGTCGGAGGGCATATTCTTTTGACTTTTCATTGTGAATAACTGGTGGATTTTTTTTTTTTTTTTGAGTTACAGTCCATGAATATACAAACCCTGCCCACCCTGCTCCCACCAAGATTGGGGCTGCAAGAGTTTCTTGCTCTCACAATAATCCATACTCAGCTTCAAGCAATTTTTCAACATTACCATTTCAGGGTTTCTACCTGTTTATAACTCCAGCTGTTTTTATCCAGATAAACAAATTCCAGCTGTGATTCTCTGGATTTGTCCTTCTCTCCACATTTGGATTGGTATCCTGTAACCCCAATCATTTGATCGGTTTAAGAAAAGTCAGTTTCAGTGTGTCTAACTTCTTCTCATTATAAAAACAGAACTGATGATTTCTAAACACTTTACATGTTAAAACAGAAACCAAATCCCCGAATTAACTTTTTATTTACAATTCAGATGTCTTCTATCAGGCTTCCTCTTCCTTGATCTCTGGGGCTTTCCTTAGAAGACCATTTTATCCTCGAATACCAGTTTATAAACTATTCCCAGTCTGCAGTAAGATAAGGAACGTGTTGTTGTTGCTTAGTAGCTAAGTCATGTCTGACGCTTTGCGGCCCCATGGACTGTAGCCCACCAGGCTCCTCTGTCCATGGGATTTCCCAAGCAAGAATACTGAAGTGGGTTGCTGTTTCTTTCTCTAGGGAATCTTCCCACCGCAGAGCTTGCATCCTCATTCTCCTGCATTGGTGAATTCTTTACTGCTGAGCCACCAGCGAAACCCAAGAAACTTATTCCAGAATGTAAATCTACTACATCAGTAAGCACATGTTTAGCTCAGATGACTTTTTTTTTTTTTTAAATAACAAGACTTCCTTAATGTAGAGGCAAAGTGTTACACATTCTTGCCCAAGTCTTCTGTCCCATCAGGGACTGGTCACATTTTGCTGACTGGCCACTTAAAGTAGATGTGCTCGGTCTGATATCCAGGTGTATAATTTCTTCTACTATCTCATTATGAAAAATTTGAAATATGAATTCCCAATCCGTACCTCTCTCTTGATATTTTTGTTCTCTAAGTCTGATGTATAAGTTACCTCCTAAGCCATATACATAGACCTGAGAATGGAGGATATTATTCCAGTGCCAACATATCATTCTTTTGATATGTTTTCTAAGATAATATGTTTCTCAAACCACTTTATTGCCAAAATGGACATTTTTCCTATGAATGAGAAATTCTTTATATTTTATTGATAGAAATCAATTTTATATCCTATATGTTTCATATATAGCATGTAAGTAAATGTATATTATCAATAGTCAAAATATATGTTAAATTTAGATCACTTAGAATTTATAAACTTGTAAGCTCATGGATTCGTTAATATCTATGAAGTATTATTAGTAAATGTTAGTAGTCGATTCTTCTTACCTTTATAACCTAAGAATTTTATTATTATATCAAACAGTTTCAATATTCTAGTACATTCTTTTGATAATGCCATTATATATTGCTAAAAACAATATAAGCAACCAAGTAAGTAAGAATATTCTAACCTTCCAAACTAAAAATGTCTGATAGAGTCTGGAATGTTTCCCAGAAAGAATCCATTGAATGCAGGTTACCATGGTGATTAGCAAAAATGTGGAATGAAGTTCATTTCATGATAATTGCTACATATTTGCAGCTGAAGTGCGTCTTTCAGTTTCAGTCTCAGACTTTGAGACCATAATAACAGCTCTAGAATCTGGGTTGTATATTTAAACCTGTAATATTGTGCAGGGACGTATCTAATTCTGTGGAGATTCTTTTTTTGTGGTGACCAACATGGTAATTTTTAAAAGCTTATCCTTATTTATTGGGATTTCTGTATATAGTTAATTGAGATTACATTTGATTGATTCTTAAAAAACAGAATTTATAATGTCTCCAAGTCAATTTAAAGATAAAAGGAAAGCATTTTATTTTAAAATCCTTCCCTTTAGGAAGGAAGCTGAATTTATTTTTGAGGCAGCTGAGTGTTCCTGCTTTGTAATTATTTCTGAAGAAGTTCATGGTCTAATGCCAACTTTTTTGAATTAATAATAAGTTTTGAAAAATGTTGCCAAAATCAGAAAGTTGGTGTTTTGAAAGCTATTTTAACTCTTTGGGGCCAAATAGAAATCAAATATCAAATATAAACTGTAACAAATTGCTAAAGGATCAATATATGATGTTATAGTTATTTAAGTAAACCAAGTCAAATATTCTTAATGATATAATAGATTCAGAATGGCTATGTCAAATTTATTTTGTTGTATTCTACCATTTCAAGTTTTTGAAATGTTTTTATTTTAAAACATCTGTTTTTTCCCTAATTCTTAAAACCCTCCAAATAAAAATAATATTGAAAACAAAAATAGTAACATACATTGAGGGTTACTGTGTCACCAACACCATTTTATATATATATATATATATACACACACACACAAACACACACAAACTAATTTAATCTTCAAAGTAATATGAAGAAGTAGATTATTCATCTTCATTTTATGGATCATGAAACCAAGGCACAGAGAAATGAAGCAGTTTGCTTGATGTCACATAGTTAGGGCAGAGCCAGGAGTCAAATTCATATAGGTAGTGACTCTGATATACACATTCTTAACCATACCGCTGATTTGAAGTATTTTTATACTCAATTTATAGAATCAAAATAAAAGGCTCAAAGATGTCAAGTACTACCAATGGTACATGGTTATCAAAGGGCAGAAATGGAGCAGAACTTTGCTTTCTATTTCTAAATCTTGTTATTTAGTTGCCAAATCATGTCCCACTCTTGCAACCCCATGGAAGGTTCATCTGTCCTTGGGATTTCCCAGGTAAGAATACTGGAGTGGGATGCCATTCATAGCTCATGTTCTCTGACTTGAATGCAAGATTAGTGTCCTCTACCTGGCTAGTTGAAAAATAAAACAAGCTAATTCTAACTGCTTGTTACAGTTACAGTCTTCATCTTGGACTCCCCTAGGAGTTCAGTCTCTCAATCATGTCTGACTCTTTGCAACCCCATGGACTGAAGCATGCCAGGCTTCCTGTCCATCACCAACTCCCAGAGCTTACTCAAACTCAGGTCCATCATGTTGGTGATGCCATCCAGCCATCTCATCCTCTGTTATCGCCTTCTGCTTTCAACCTTTCCCAACAGCAGGGTCTTTTCCAATTAGTCAGCTCTTCACATCAGGTGGCCAAAGTATTGGAGTTTCAACTTCAGCATCAGTCCTTCCCATGAATACTCAGGACTGATTTCCTTGAGGATTGACTGGTTGGATCTCCTTGCAGTCCAAGGGACTCTGAAAAGTCTTCTCCAACACCACAGTTCAAAAGCATCAGTTCTTTGGTGCTCAGCTTTCTTTATGGTCCAACTCTCACATCCATACAAAACTACTGGAAAAACCATAGCTTTGACTAGACAGACCTTTGTTGGCAAAGTAATGTCTCTGCTTTTTATATGCTGCCTAGGTTGGTCATAGTTTTTCTTCCAAGGACCAGCAGTCTTTTAATTTCATGGCTGCCATCACCATTTGCAGTGATTTTATTGTGTATCATATTTGCCTTTTCCATATATGAAATATGTGTTATAATGCACAAAATGTAGCATATATTTTATTTTTATTCATGTGTCAGGAGATTAAAGGTGTAATCATCTATATCATAAAACTGATATTTAATTATATAGCAGATATATACCAGTGATAATATATGATATTTGCTATATATCATTGACATACAAAGACTAAAACCCCGAATGAGAAGTTTGCTATCATTAACAACTGGTTCACCACCTAGAATTTCTTTTTATGAAATTTTATTTGAAAGTGAAAGAAATGACTTTTCTTGGGAAACCTATGGGAAACCATTGGGAAACCTATGGAAGCTTTTATGTATTACAAGAAATTCTTTGCCTGATCACAATAATCCTTTTAAAATTAAGAAAAAAGTTAAGGAAAGTGTAGCATTGCATAGTTTCAGAGGGCTGAGATATTAACATTTTCTTGTCATTAGCACAAGGGGGAAAGAAGAATATTAGAATACTTAATTTGATCCCTTCTAAATACATCTAAATATCTTAGACGTTACCTTACCCATATAGTGGTTCAAAAGTCTGGCTGTGTGTGTGTGTGTGTGTCTGTGAAATACAGAAGTAATCGAAACTTATGTCCAACATTTCTCAAACTCCTGCATACTTGCTCAGTTGTGTCACAGTCTTTGTGACCCCATAGACTGTAGCCCAACAGGGTCCTCTAACCATGGAGTCCTCCAGACAAGAATACTGGAGCTGGTTGTCATTTCCCACACGAGAGAATCTTCCTGACCCAGGGATTGAACCCACATTCCGTGCTTCTCTTGCATTAGCAGGTGGATTCTTTACCACTGCATCTCAAATGTTAAACAAAGACAAACAAACCACAAAAGTGGATATATTATCTCAATCAAGTGGAATAGTCTACTACAGAAAGATACAGTACTTCTGGAAAAGAAACACAGTTATAGGGGTTATGGGTGGGCTATAGGGATTACCCTCCCAGCATTACAGTCTTTTCCAATGAGTCAACTCTTCGCATGAGGTGGCCAAAGTACTGGAATTTCAGCTTCAGCATCATTCCTTCCAAAGAAATCCCAGGGCTGATCTCCTTCAGAATGGACTGGTTGGATCTCCTTGCAGTCCAAGGGACTCTCAAGAGTCTTCTCAAATACCACAGTTCAAAAGCATCAATTCTTCAGTGCTCAGCCTTCTTCACAGTCCAGCTCTCACATCCATACATGACCACAGGAAAAACCATAGCCTTGACTAGACAAACCTTTGTTGGCAAAGTGATGTCTCTGCTTTTGAGTATGCTATCTAGGTTGGTCATAACTTTCCTTCCAAGGAGTAAGCATCTTTTAATTTCATGGCTGCAGTCACCATCTGCAGTGATTTTGGAGCCCAGAAAAATAAAGTCTGACACTGTTTCCACTGTTTCCTCATCTATTTGCCATGAAGTGATAGACCGGATGCCATGATCTTCATTTTCTGAATGTTGAGCTTTAAGCCAACTTTTTCACTCTCCTCTTTCACTTTCATCAAGAGGCTTTTTAGTTCCTCTTCGCTTTCTGCCATAAGGATGGTGTCATCTGCATATCTGAGGTTATTGATATTTCTCCCAGCAATTTTGATTCCAGCTTGTGCTTCTTCCAGCCCAGCGTTTCTCATGATGTACTCTGCATATAAGTTAAATAAGTAGGGTGACAATATACAGCCTTAACGTACTCCTTTTCCCATTTGGAACCAGTCTGTTGTTCCATGTCCAGTTCTAACTGTTGCTTCCTGACCTGCATACAAATTTCTCAAGAGGCAGATCAGGTGGTCTAGTATTCCCATCTCTTTCAGAATCTTCCACAGTTTATTGTGATCCACACAGTCAAAGGCTTTGGCATAGTCCATAAATCAGAAATAGATGTTTTTCTGGAACTCTCTTGCTTTTTCCATGATCCAGGGATTGGGGGAAGGAGGAGAAGGGGACGACAGAGGATGAGATGGCCAGATGGCATCACTGACTCGATGGACGTGAGTCTGGGTGAACTCCAGGAGTTGGTGATGGACAGGGAGGCCTGGCGTGCTGCGATTCATGGGGTCGCAAAGAGTCGGACATGACTGAGTGACCGAACTGAACTGATAGGGATTACCAGATGAGCTGAACTGCTCACTTGTGACTCTGGCAGACATATCTAATAGAAATACTTTAATTACACTTTAATGTTGTTTTGACTTTTAGGTTTAAATCAATAATAATCAGTTGTTGTTATTCACTGACCAGTTCTTCTCTGACTCTTTGTGAGCACATGAACTGCAGCATGCCAGACACCCTGTCCTTCACGATCTCCCAGAGTTTGCTCAAACTCTCATCCATTGAGTCAGTGATGCTCTCCAACCATCTCATTCTCTGTCATCCACTTTTCCTCCTGCCCTCAATCTTTCTCAGCATCTGGGTCTTTTCCACTTTATACCAGGTGGCCCAAGTATTGGAGCTTCAGCTTCAATATCAGTCCTTTCAGTGAATATTCAGGATTGATTTCTTCTAGGATTGACTGCTTTGATCTCCTTACTGTCCAAGGGACTCTCAAGAGTCTTCTCCAGCACCACAATTCAAAAACATCAATTCTTCAGCACTCAGCCTTCTTTATGGTCCAACTCTCACCTCCATACATGACTACTCGAAAAGCCATAGTTTTGACTATATTTGTCCACTTTTGTGGACAATGTGATGTCTCTGCTTTTTAACACACTATCAAGGTTTGTCATAGCTTTTCTTCCAAGGAGCAAGCACCTTTTCATTTCATAGCTGCAGTCACTGTCCACCATGATTTTGGAGCCCAAGAAAATTAAGTCTGTCACTGTTTCCACTCTCCCGCCCCCATCTATTTGCCATGAAATAATGGGACCAGATGCCATGATCTTCATTTTTTGAGTGTTGAGTTTTAAGCTAACTTTTTTTCAATCTCCTTTTTCACCCTCATCAGGAAGCTCTTCAGTTCCTCTCCACTTTCTGCTATTGGAGTACCATCTACATATCTGAGGTTGTTGATATTTCTCCTAGCAAACTTAAATCCAACTTGTGATTCATCCAGCCCAGCAGTTCACATTGTGTCTTCTACTAAGTTAACTAAGCAGGGTGAAAACATACACCTTGATATACTCCTTTTCCAAATTTAGGCCAGTTGCATTGTTCCATGTCCCATTCTGCTACTTCTTGACCTGCATCCAGGACCTGTTTCTCAGAAGATAGATAAGGTGATCTGGTATTCCCATCTCTTTAGGAATTTTCCACAGTTTGTTGTGATCCACACAAATGCTTTTACATACTAATTAAGCAGAAGTAAATGTTTTTCAGGAATTCCCTTGCTTTTTCTATGGTGGTTCAGACAGTAAAAATTCTTCCTGCAATATGAGAAACCAGAGTTTGATCCCTGGGTTGGAAAGATCCTCCGGAGAAGGGAATGAAAACCCTCTCCAGTATTCTTCCCTGGAGAATCCCATGGATGGAGGAGCCTAGAAGGCTACAGTCCATGTAGCCACAAAGAGTCAGACATGACTAGGTGCGCACACACACACACACACACACACACACACAGTCAAAGGCTTTAGCATAGTCAGTGAAGCAGATGTTTTTCTGATATTCGCTTGCTTTGTCTATGATCCAATGGATGTTGGCAATTTGATCTCTGGTTCCTCTGCCTTTTCTAAATCCTGCTCGTATATCTGGAAATTCTCGGTTCATATACTGTTGAAACCTAGCTTGAAGGATTTGGAGCATTACCTCACAAGCATGTGAAATGAACTCAACTGTAGGGTAGTTTGCATTAAAACAAATAGAATAAATGCCTTTTTATTGATACTAAATGTGTTTTATAAAATTAAATTACAGCAACATACATAATAGTAGTAAATTTGGACAACTCAAATACTAAGGTTCCGAATCTGTGACTTCACAGTGAAATAATTGCAAATGAGAACTCTTTCTAGTACTTAAATAGTAAATACTTCACCTTTGAGAGTGTTGTGATTATCTTATCATTAGTGAAATAATAGGCTTCAGTTCAGTTCAGTTCAGTCGCTCAGTCATGTTCAACTCTTTGCGACCCCATGAATCACAGCACACCAGGCCTCCCTGTCCATCACCAACTCCCGGAGGTCACTCAGACTCACATCCATCGAGTCAGTGATGCCATCCAGCCATCTCATCCTCTGTCATCCCCTTCTCCTCCTGCCCCCAATCCCTCCCAGCATCAGAGTCTTTTCCAATGAGTCAACTCTTCGCATGAGGTGACCGAAGTATTGGAGTTTCAGCCTTAGTATCATTCCTTCCAAAGAACCCCCAGGACAGATCTTCTTTAGAATGGACTGGTTGGATCTCCTTGCAGTCCAAGGGACTCTTAAGAGTCTTCTCCAACACACAGTTCAAAAGCATCAATTCTTCAGCACTCACCTTGCTTCACAACCCAACTCTCACATCCATACATGACCACAGGAAAAACCATAGCCTTGACTAGACGGACCTTTGTTGGCAAAGTAGTCTCTGCTTTTGAATATGCTATCTAGGTTGGTCATAAATTTCCTTCAAAGGAGTGTCTTTTAATTTGATGGCTGCAGTCATCATATGCAATGATTTTGGAGACCAAAAAAATTAAGTCTGACACTGTTTCCACTGTTTGCCCATCTAGTTGGCATGAAGTGGTGGGACCAGATGCCATTATCTTAGTTTTCTGAATGTTGAGCTTTAGGCCAACTTTTTCACTCTCCTCTTTCACTTTCATCAAGAGGCTCTTTAGTTCCTCTTCACTTTCTGCCATAAGGGTGGTGTCATCTGCATATCTGAGTTTATTGATATTTCTCCCTGCAATCTTGATTCCAGCTTGTGCTTCTTCCAGCCCAGCGTTTCTCATGATGCACTCTGCATATAAGTTAAATAAGCAGGGTGACAATATACAACCTTAACATACTCCTTTTCCTATTTGGAACCAGCCTGTTATTCCGCACTCAATATGCCAGCAAATTTGGAAAACTCAGCAGTGGCCACAGGACTGGAAAAGGTCAGTTTTCATTCCAATCCCAAAGAAAGGCAATGCCAAAGAATGCTCAAACTACAACACGATTGCTCTCGTCTCACACGCTAGTAAAGTAATGCTTAAAATTCTCCAAGCCAGGCTTCAGCAATATGTGAACTGTGAACTTCCAGGTCTTCAAGCTGGTTTTAGAAAAGGCAGACGAACCAGAGATCAAATTCCCAACATCCGCTAGATCATGGAAAAGGCAAGAGCGTTCCAGAAAAACATCTATTTCTGCTTTATTGACTATGCCAAAGCCTTTGACTGTGTGGATCACAATAAACTGTGGGAAATTCTGAAAGAGATGGGAATACCAGACCACCTGATCTGCCTTTTGAGAAATTTATATGCAGGTCAGGAAGCAACAGTTAGAACTGGACATGGAACAACAGACTGGTTCCAAATAGGAAAAAGAGTTCGTCGAGGCTGTATATTGTCACCCTATTTATTTAACTTCTATGCAGAGTACATCATGAGAAACGCTGGACTGGAAGAAACACAAGCTGGAATCAAGATTGCTGGGAGAAATATCAATAACCTCAGATATGCAGATGACACCACCCTTATGGCAGAAAGTGAAGAGAAACTAAAAAACCTCTTGATGAAAGTGAAAGTGGAGAGTGAAAAATTTGGCCTAAAGCTCAACATTCAGAAAACGAAGATCATGGCATCTGGTCCCATCACTTCATGGGAAATAGATGGAGAAACAGTGGAAACAGTGTCAGACTTTATTTTTCTGGGCTCCAAAATCACTGGAGATGGTGACTGCAGCCATGAAATTAAAAGACACTTACTCCTTGGAAGGAAAGTTATGACCAACCTAGATCACATATTCAAAAGCAGAGACATTACTTTGCCAACAAAGGTTCACCTAGTCAAGGCTATGGTTTTTCCTGTGGTCTTGTATGGATGTGAGAGCTGGACTGTGAAGAAGGCCGGGCGCCGAAGAATTGATGCTTTTGAACTGTGGTGTTGGAGAAGACTCTTGAGAGTCCCTTGGACTGCAAGGAGATCCAACCAGTCCATTCTGAAGGAGATCAGCCCTGGGATTTCTTTGGAAGGAATGATGCTAAAGCTGAAACTCCAGTACTCTGGCCACCTCATGCGAAGAGTTGACTCATTGGAGAAGACTCTGATGCTGGGAGGGATTGGGGGCAGGAGGAGAAGGGGTCGACAGAGGATGAGATGGCTGGATGGCATCACTGACTCGATGGATGTGAGTGTGAGTGAACTCCGGGAGTTGGTGATGGACATGGAGGCCTGGCGTGCTGCGATTCATGGGGTCGCAAAGAGTCGGACACGACTGAGCAACTGATCTGATCTGATCTGTTGTTCCGTGTCCAGTTCTAACTGTTGCTTCCTGACCTGCATACAAATATCTCAAGAGGCAGATCAGGTGGTCCGGTATTCCCATTTCTTTCAGAATTTTCCACAGTTTATTGTGAGCCACACAGTCGAAGGCTTTGGCATAGTCAATAAAGCAGAAATAGATGTTTTTCTGGAACTCTCTTCCTTTTTCGATGGTCCAGAGGATGTTGGCAATTTGATCTCTGGTTCCTCTGCCTTTTCTAAAACCGGCTTGAACATCAGGAAGTTTACGGTTCATGTATTGCTGAAGCCTGGCTTGGAGAATTTTGAGCATTACTTTACTAGCATGTGAGATGAGTGCAATTATGCGGTAGTTTGAGCATTCTTTGGCATTGCCTTTCTTTGGGATTGGAATGAAAACTGACCTTTTCCAGTCCTGTGGCCACTGCTGAGTTTTCCAAATTTCCTGGCATATTGAGTGCAGCATTTTCACAGCAACATCTTTCAGGATTTGAAATAGCTCAACTGGAATTCCATCACCTCCACTAGCTTTGTTCGTAGTGATGCTTTCTAAGGCCCATTTGACTTCACATTCCAGGATGTCTGGCTCTAGGTCAGGGATCACACCATCGTGATTATCTGGGTCGTGATGATCTTTCTTTGTACAGTTCTTCTGTATATTCTTGCCATCTCTTCTAAATATCTTCTGCTTCTGTTAGGTCCATACCATTTCTGTCCTTTATCGAGCCCATCTTTGCATGAAATATTCCCTTGGTATCTCTAATTTTCTTGAAGAGATCTCGGGTCTTTCCCATTCTGTTGTTTTCCTCTATATTCTTTGCATTGATTGCTAAGGAAGTCTTTCTTATCTCTCCTTGCTATTCTTTGGAACTCTCCATTCAGATGCTTATATCTTCCCTTTTCTCCTTTGCTTTTCACTTCTCTTCTTTTCATAGCTATTTGTAAGGCCTCCTCAGACATTCATTTTGCTTTTTTGTGTTTCTTTTTCTTGGGGATGGTCTTGATCCCTGTCTCCTCTACAATATCATGAACCTTCGCCCATAGTTCATCAGGCACTCTGTCTATCAGATCTAGTCCCTTAAATCTATTTCTCTTCCACTGTATAATCATAAGGGATTTGATTTATATCATTCCTGAATGGTCTAGTGATTTTCCTTTCTTTCTTCAATTTTAATAGGCCAGTCAGTTACTAAGTGTCAGTCAATGTCTTTGAAACATTTTACAGATTAGTCCTGACTGATATACAGGAAACTCCCAAAGGGACAATTTGTCATTATTAACAACTAATTATTTGCTTAGCATTTTTTTTTTTTAAATCTTTGTTGCATACGCCCATGAAATCCTTACATGGTATTGTTCAGTTCAGTCACTCAGTCCTGCCCTACTCTTTAGGACCCCATGGACCACAGCACTCCAGGCCTCCCAGTCCATCACCAACTCCAGGAGTTTACTAAAACTCATCTTTATTGAGTCGGTGATGCCATCGAACCATCTCATCCTCTGTCGTCCCGTCCTCCTCTTGCCTTCAATCATTCCCAGCATCAGGGTCTTTTCAAATAAATCAGCTCTTCACATCAGGTGGCCAAGATATTGGAGTTTCAGCTTGAACATCAGTCCCTCCAATGAACAACCAGGACTGATCACCTTTAGGATGGACTGGTTGGATCTCCTTGCAGTCCAAGGGACTCTCAAGAGTCTTTTCCACACCGCAGTTCAAAAGCATCAATTCTTTGGCACTCAGCTTTCTTTATAGTCCAACCCTCACATCCATACATAACTACTGGAAAAACCATAGCTTTAACTAGATGGACCTTTGTTGACAAAGTAATGTCTCTGCTTTTGAATATGCTGTCTAGGTTGGTATAACTTTCCTTCCAAGGAGTAAGCATCTTTTAATTTCATGGCTGCAGTCACCATCTGCAGTGATTTTGGAGCTCCCAAAAATAAAGTCAGTCACTGTTTCCCCTTCTATTTGCTATGAAGTGATGGGACTGGATGCCATGATCTTAGTTTTCTGAATGTTGAGCTTTAAGCCAATGTTTTCACTCTCCTCTTTCACTTTCATCAAGAGGCTTTTTAGTTCCTCTTCACTTTCTGCCATAAGGATGGTGTCATCTGCATATCTGAGGTTATTGATATTTCTCCCAGCAATCTTGATTCCAACTTGTGCTTCATCCAGCCCAGCATTTCTCATGTTATACTCTGTGTATAAGTTGAATAAGCAGGGTGACAATACAGCCTTGATGGACTCTTCTCCTGATTTGGAATCAGTCTGTTATTACATGTATGAAATTATTTCTGCTTTTTTCCTGCCCATTTGAGTTCAGGTAAGTTCAATCGCTCAGTTTTGTCTGACTCTTTGCAACCCCATAGACTGCAGTATGCCAGGATTCCCTGTTCCATCACCAACTTCTGGAGCTTGCTCAAACTCATGTCCATCAATACAGTGATGCTATCCAACCATCTCATCCTCCGTCATCCCCTCCTCCTCCTGCCTTCTATCTTTCCCAGGATCAGGGTATTTTCCAATGAGTGAGTTCTTCGCATCAGGTGGCCAAAGTATAGGACATTTAGCTTCAATGTAAGTCCTTCCAACGAATATTCAGGACTGATTTTCTTTAGGATTGAATGGCTGGATATCCTTGAGTCCAAGGAATTCTCAAGAGTGTTCTCCAACACCACAGTTTAAAAGCATCAATTCTTTGGCACTAAGCTTTCTTGGTGGTCCAACTCTCACATCCACACATGACTATTGGAAAAACCATAGCTTTGACTAGACAGACCTTTGTTGGCAAAGTAATGTCTCTGCTTTTTAATAATCTGTCTAAGTTGGTCATAGCTTTTCTTCCAAGGAGCAGGCTTTTAATTTCAGGGTGCAGTCACCATCTGTAGTGATTTTGGAGCCCCCCAGAATAAAGTCTCTCACTATTTCCATTGTTTCCCCATCTATTTATCATGAAGTATTGGGACCTTATGGCATGATCTTTGTTTTTTGAATGTTGAATTTTAAGCCAGCTTATTCACTCTCGTTTTTCACTTTCATCAAGAGGCTCTTTAGTTCTTCTTCGCTTTCTGCCATAAGGGCCGTGTCATCTATGTATCTGAGGTTATTGATATTTCTCGTGACAGTCTTGATTCTAGCTTGTAATTCATCCAGCCCAGTATTTCTCATGATGTACTCTACATACAAGTTAAATAAGCAGTGTGACAATATATAGCCTTGACATACTGCTTTCTCAATTTGGAACCAGTCTGTTGTTCCAGGTCCAGTTCTAAGTGTTGTTTCTTGACCTATATGCAGATTTCTCAGGAGGCAAGTCAGGTGGTCTGGTATTCCCATCTCTTTCAGAATTTTCCACAGTTTGTTGTGATCCACATGGTCAAAGGTTTCAGTGTATTCAATGAAGCAGAAACAGATGGGTTTTTTTCTGAAATTATCTTGCTTTTTTCTATGATCAAAAGGATTTTGGCAATTTGATCTCTGGTTCCACTTCCTTTTCTAGATCCAGCTTGAACATCTGGAAGTTCTTGGTTCATGTACTGTTGAAGCCTATCTTGAATAAATTTTGAGCATTACTTTACTAGCGTGTGAGATGAGTACTATTGTGTGGCAGTTTGAGCATTCTTTGGCATTGCCTTTCTTTGTGACTGAAATGAAAACTGATCTTTTCCATTCCTGTGGCCACTTCTGAGTTTTCCAAATTTGCTGGCATATTGAGTGAAGCCCTTTCACAGCATCATCTTTTAGGATTTGAAATAGCTCAACTGGGATTCCATGACCTCCACTAGCTTTGTTCGTAATGATGCTCATAAGGCTCATTTGAGTTCAGATTCCAGGATGTCTTGCTCTAGGTGAGTGATCACACCATCATAGTTATCTGGGTCATAAAGATCTTTTTTGTATAGTTCATCTGTGTATTTTTGCCACCTCTTCTTAATATCTTCTGCTTCTGTTAGGTCCATACAATTTTTGTCCTTTATTGTGCCCTTCTTTGCATGAAATGTTCCCTTCGTATATCTAATTTTCTTTTTTTAATTAATGTATTTATTTTAATTGTTGGCTAATTATTTTACAATAATGTAGTGGGTTTTGCCATACATTGACATGAATCAGCCATGGTGTACATGTGTTCCTCATCCTGAACCCCGCCTCCCACCTCCCTCCCCATCCCATCCCTCAGGGTCATCCCAGTGCACCAGCACTGAACACCCTGTTTCATGCATCAAACCTGGACTGGCAATCTATTTCACATGTTATAATATACATGTTTCAATGCTATTCTATCAAATCATCACACCCTCGCCTTCTCCCACAGAGTCCAAAAGTCTAGTCTTAACATCTGTGTCTCTTTCTCTGTCTTGCGTATAGAGTCATCATTACCATCTTTCTAAATTCCATATATATGAGTTAATATACTGTATTGGTGTATTTCTTTCCGACTTACTTCACTCTGTATAATAGGCTCCAGTTTCATCCACCACATTAGAACTGATTTAAATGCATTCTTTCTAATAGCTGAGTAATACTCCATTGTGTATATGTACCACTGCTTTCTTATCCATTTGTCTGTCGATGGACATGAAGGTTGCTTCCACATCCTGGCTATTGTAAGCAGTGCTGTGATAAACATTGGGGTACATGTGTCTCTTTCAGTTCTGGTTTCCTAAGTGTATATGCCCAGCAGTGGGATTGCTGGGTCGTATGGCAGTTCTATGTCCAGTTTTTTAAGGAATCTCCACACTGTTCTCCATAGTGGCTGTACTAGTTTGCATTCCAACCAACAGTGTAAGAGGTTTCCCTTTTCTCTGCACCCTCTCCATCATTTATTGTTTGTAGACTTTTTGATAGCAGACATTCTGACCAGCATGAGATAGTACCTCATTGTGGTTTTGATTTGCATTTCTCTGATAATAAGTGATGTTGAGCATCTTTTCATGTGTTTGTTAGCCATCTGTATGTCTTCTTTGGAGAAGTATCTGTTTAGTTCCTTGGCACAATTTTTGATTGGGTCATTTATTTTTCTGGAATTGAGCTGCAGGAGTTTGTTGTATATTTTTAAGATTAATTCTTTGTCAGTTACTTCATTTGCAATTATTTTCTCCCATTCTGAAGGCTGTCTTTTCACCTTGCTTATAGTTTCCTTCATGGTGCAAAAGCTCTTAAGTTTAATTAGGTCCCATTTGCTTATTTTTGCTTTTGTTTCCATTACTCTGGGAGGTGGGTCACAGAGGATCCTGCTGTGATTTATATCAGAGAGTGTTTTGCATATGTTTTCCTCTGGGATTTTTATAGTTTCTGGTCTTACATTTAGATCTCTAATCCATTTTGAGTTTATTTTTATGTATGGTGTTAGAAAGTGTTCTAGTTTCATTCTTTTACAAGTGGTTGACCAGTTTTGCCAGCACCACTTGTTAAAGAGATTGTCTTTTCTCCATTGTATATTCTTGCCTCCTTTGTCAAAGATAAGGTGTCCATAGATATGTGGATTTTCCTCTGGGCTTTCTGTTTTGTTCCATAGATCTATATTTCTGTCTTTGTTCCAGTACCATACTGTCCTGATGACTGTAGCTTTGTAGTATAATCTGAAGTCAGGCAGGTTTATTCCTCCAGTTCCATTCTTCTTTCTCAAGATAGCTTTGGCTATTCGAGGTGTTTTATATTTCCATAAAAATTGTGAAATTATTTGCTCTAGTTTTGTGAAAAAATACCATTGGTAACTTGATAGGGATTGCATTGAATCTATAGATTGCTTTGGGTAATATATTCATTTTCACTATATTGATTCTTCTGATCAATGAACATGTTATATTTCTCCATCTCTTTGTGTCAACTTTGATTTCTTTCATCAGTGTTTTATAGTTTTCTATATATAGGTCTTCTGTTTCTTTAGGTAGATTTATTCCTAAGTATTTTGCTCTTTTCATTGCAATGGTGATTGGAATTGTTTCCTTAATTTCTCTTTCTGTGTTCTCATTGTTAGTGTATAGGAATGCAAGGGATTTCTGTGTGTTGATTTTATATCCTGTGACTTTATTCATCAATTAGCTCTAGTAATTTTATGGTGGAGTCCATCAATTAGCTCTAGTAATTTTATGATGGAGTCTTGGGTTTTTCTTGTAGAGGATCATGTCATCTGCAGACAGTGAGAGTTTTACTTCTTCTTTTCCAATCTGGATTCCTTTTATTTCTTTTTTTCCCTCTGATTGCTGTGGCTAAAACTTCCAAAACTATGTTAAATAGTAGTGGTGAGAGTGGGCACCCTTGTCTTATTCCTGACTTTAGGGGAAATGGTTTCAATTTTTCACCATTGAGGATAATGTTTGCTGTGGGTTTTATATGCTTTTATTCTTGAAGAGATCTCTAGTCTTTCCCATTCTATTGTTTCCCATTCTATTCTTCTATTTCTTTGCATTGATCACTGAGAAAGGCTTTCTTATCTTTCCTTGCTATTCTTTGGATATATCTTTGCTTTTCTCCTTTGCCTTTTGCTTATCTTCTTTTCTCAGATATTTTTAAGGCCTCCTCAGACAACCATCTTGTCTTTTTGCATTTCTTCTTCTTGATGATCATTTTGATCATTGCCTCCTGTACAAATTAAGGACCTCTGTCTGTAATTCTTCAGGCACTCTATCTATCAGATCTAATCCGTTGAATCTGTTTGTCACTTGCACTGTATAATCTTAAGAGATTTGACTTAGGTCTTACCTGAATGGTCTAGTGGTTTCCCCTACTTTCTTCAATTTAAGTCTGAATTTTGCAATAAGGAGTTCATAATCTGAGCCACAGTCAGCTCCTGATCTTGTTTGTGCTGACTTTATAGTTCTTCTTCATCTTCAAATGCAAAGAATATAATCAATCTGATTTAGGTATTGACCATCTGGTGATGGCCATGTGTAGAGTCATCTCTTGTGTTGTTGCAAGAGGGTATTTGCTTCAATCAGTGCATTCTCTTGGCAAAACTCTGTTAGCCTTTGCTCTGTTTCATTTTGTACTCCAAGGCCAAATTTGCTGGTTACTCCTGGTATCTCTTGACTTGCTACTTTTGCATTGCAGCCTCCTATTTTGAAAAGGACATCTTTTTTTGGTGTTAGTTCTTGAAGGTCTTGTAGGTCTTCATATAACTATTCAACTTCAGCTTCTTTGGCATTAGTGGTTGGGGCATAGACTTAGATTACTGTGATATTGAATTATTCACCTTGGAAATGAACAGAGATTATTCTGTCATTTTTGAAAGTGTCCCCAAGTACTACCCATTTAGCAAGAATATATTGTTTCCATATGGGGATACACTGGACACTGTCTGGGAAATAGTACAGACTATAGTGACTCCTCGGAGAAGGCAATGGCACCCCACTCCAGTACTCTTGCCTGGAAAATCCCATGATCGGAGGAGCCTAGTGGGCTGCAGTCCATGGGGTCACTAAGAGTCAGACACGACTGAGCAACTTCACTTTCACTTTTCACTTTCATGCATTGGAGAAGGAAATGGCAACCCACTCCAGCATTCTTGCCTGGACAATCCCAGGGACAGAGGAGCCTAGTGGGCTGCCATCTATGGGGTCGCACAGAGTTGGACATGACTGAAGCGACTTAGCAGCAGCAGCAGCAGCATAGTGACTCAAATTTGCCAGTGACATTTTAATACATAATAGTCCATATAAAACACAACTGAATATGTTAGGAATAACTTAAAATGCTTAACTGATTCAATATATACAGGACAGAAATTATGATGTTATTGAGGTTAATTTCATTACTAAAATATGTATAAAGTATGCACTACTATATACCTTATTATATTATTAGCATATATAGATAAAGTTGCCAAAAATATTTTTGCAACCTAAGATTTATTGCTGATGTCACAGATAATAAAGTACAACCAATCCACAGCAGGTTGTAGATTCTGGGAGGTTTCCAGACACACACATTAGCTGTATGAGTCATTCTCACATACCCATCTCACAAAGCTGTGTTTCAAATTTGCGCCTCATCAGAATCACAAGTGAGTACCTGTCACTGGCCTCCTGTTCACAGGAAAAGAAACTCCCCTAGTTTTAAACTGTCGTATGCCAAATATACGTTTGTAATTGAGACAATTCCAAAAGAAAAAAATTATATCCTTTCTGAGTATAAATAATTTTGTTGGCAGAAAGAAGACTTTCCTGAAGCACTCAAAACAAACAGCATTCAAATTACTTCAAAAATATAGTACACATTAAATGATTCTCTTCTCCTATAAGAGACTTTTTAAAAAATCACCTCCTCTGTTAAATGTCCCTGACTCCTATAAACAAATTAACCAGTTCTTCCACTCTGAATATGTTTGTTTAGCATTTCTCAGTATCTGTTTCATCTTATTTTTCTTACTGTGCCTACTCTCAGCTGGAATTTGAGAATGTCAAATAACACCATAATGTTGTCATATTCCTCTTTGTATTTCCTAGCACATTGCCTGAAATATATCACTGTCTATCAGATTAAGTAATTCATAAGAAACTGTACTGGATATGGGTTATTGGGCACAAATAATTGCCCTGTCCCTCTTTGGTCCAAGAAGGCACTTAATCAGGTGTTGTTTGTGGACTCAGAATATGAATAGTGGCATTTACGCACATTTATGTGCGATTTATCACATACTCTGGATACCATGCACACAGATACACAGAGAGATGACATGTAGAAGTGTTACGATCAGAGAAGCGTATGTTGATGTAACAGTAGAAGATTCCCTTCAGGAGGAGATGTGGATAGTTTATCTTTGTTTTCTGGTTTCCCTCTGGATGAAAGATTTGCCTGTTTACACTTTCACAAAAGATAGTACTCTGACATTTTTCATTATTCACTGTGGATTTATGTACTATATTTCATTTTCTGTCGTGGTTCAGACAGTTACATTTTTTCCCTTCTGTGACTTTCATATGTCAAGTTGTGATAGCAGGAAGCATTTTGATTCTCCCCCACGGTGATCCAACCACCTCCATTGGTAGTGTCTGATTGCTAGGAAGGAGTGATGCTTTAGACCTATTGCAGCACACAGGTCAGACACATACTCTACTATGGAGTCCTGACACTAGAAGCTTTATCACTAGGGATTCATTTTCATGACTTAATGGTTTCTTTTAGTTTTCAAAAATAAAACTACTCATCAGAGAGGAATTCTTACAATGAAACAATTGATCAAATGAATTATTTACTGGATTGAAGGAATCTTATAACTTCCTCAAAGGACTTGTCACCAGAGGAGAGCATGACTGATGCAATTCAGCCTTATCTTTCCTGTCCTCCTGTGCTGATTAAATCTGCCATTTGGTTATTTTTAAATCATCATTAAGAAGAAGAGCTCCAAGTGATACTTTTCAGTATATTTTTCTTTGATAGTTATCATAGCAAGTAGCATAGTGTTACACTAACTGAAAAAAATTAATAATTACCTTTTAATCGATTAATGAAATATTTGCCCTATCTTTTTCAGATGTCAAAGGATTTTCCCTAGAATTTTTATTGTAAAAGACACATAATTCTGAGATTTTTTTGTTGTTGTTAAGAAATTGTTTTCATTTTAAACTCCAGAATTCTGATGCTTCATTTACCAACTATTCAGAAATCCTGCTGAGTTGGCACTTGCTTGGCAGCCTAGATGCAGTGATACTATTGTGGAACCACTTAGCTAATTTAGAGAGTTGTACAGTCTAATTCAACATGATATTTAAACAATATAGAGGCTTTTCAGAAAAGGAAAATATGAAGATCTGAATTTGTATCACACTAAATTATACTAAATATTGATATAATGCTACACAAACAGGAAGACTTTTGCCATTTTTCTTGTAAATCCTTATGAGAATCAGCATTAACTATCATCTCTTTCTTTGAACTATGTTCAACTTATGTTCTTGGCTGTGAAATAATGACTAATGAACACTTTCTGGTTTAAAAAGTGTTGAAATGTATTTGGTTATTTTCAGAAATATTTTCTTAAAGTCTTCATTTTCAAGATTTGTAATAAAAAAAAAAGAATACATGGAATAACAACATAATTTTCCTCTGTTCAGTTCAGTTGAGTCGCTCAGTCATGTCCAACTCTTTGCAACCCCATGGACTGCAGCACGCCAGGCTTCCCTGTCTATCACCAACCCTGGAGCCTACTCAAACTGATGTCCATCACATCAGTGATGCCATGCAACCATCTCATCCTCTGTCGTCCCCTTCTCCTGCCTTCAAACTTTCCCAGCATCAAGGTCTTTTCAAATGAGTCAGTTCTTGGCATCAGGTGGCCAAAGTATTGGAGTTTCAGCTTCAGCATCGGTCCTTCCAATGAATAGTCAGGACTGATTTCCTTTAGGATTGACTGGTTGGATATTCTTGCAGACCAAGGGACTCTCAAGAGTCTTCTCCAACACCACAGCTCAAAAGCATCCATTCTTCAGCACTCAGCTTTCTTTATAGTCTAACTCTCACATCCATACATGACTACTGGAAAAACCATAGCCTTGACTAAATGGAACTTTGTTGGCAAAGTAATGTCTCTGCTTTTTAATATGCTATCTAGGTTGATCATAGCTTTTCTTTCAAGGAGTAAGCATCTTTTAATTTCATGGCTGCAGTCACCATCTGCAGTGATTTTGGAGCCCAGAAAAAATAAAGTCTCTCACTATTTCCATTGTTTCCCCAACTATTTGCCATGAAGTGATAATACTGGATGCCATGATCTTCATTTTCTGAATGTTGAGTTTTAAGCCAACTTTTTCACTCTCCTCTTTCACTTTCATCAACAGGCTCTCTAGTTCTTCTTCACTTTCTGCCATAAGAATGGTGTCATTTGCATATGTGAGGTTATTGCTATTTCTCCCAGCAATCTTGATTCCAGCTTGTGCTACATCCAGCCCAGCATTCAGCATGATATACTCTGCATATAAGTTAAGTAAGCAGGGTGACAATATATAACCTTGATGTACTCCTTTCCCAATTTGGAACCAGTTTGTTGTTCCATGTCCAGTTCTAACTGTTGCTTCTTGACCTGCATATAGATTTCTCAGGAAGCATCTCTTTAAGAATTTTCCACAGCTTGTTGTGATCCACACAGTCAAAGGCTTTGGATGATAGAAATTCAGATCAGGAAACTGATTTTATGCCACTATAAATTTTGAAATATATATGCACTTTTGTATTTGGTTTTATAGATGTTTTGTCAATTCTTGCTTCATTCAGTCCAGAAGTTTGATTGATTATCCACAGTTCTATTGGCAAAGTGTTTTAGTTGGCCAATTAGCTGAAGGAGGAAAGATAACTTTTTTTTTCTTAAATTAAAGCAATGTCTAAGTGAACTGTCTAGTTATTAAAGATAAACATGTTGTTTATAACATTTAAGGTAGGTTAATGTCAAATTCATTCAATATGCAAAAATATAGTAAGCATCCACTGCATATTGGAGTGTTTTAGGTCTTGAGAAAACTACAGTGAAAAACACATGTACACCTGTGGCAGATTCATGTCAGTGCATAGCAAAGCCAATACAATATTGTAAAGTAATTAGCCTCCAATTAAAATAAATAAATTTATATTAAAAAAGTTAAAATTTCTATCTTTGTACTTATTTATATTCCTTGGGGGTGATATAAAATAAAAATAAATTAGTAAAATGGCTATGTTATAGAGAATAAACAAAGCAGAGAAAGGGAATGGTAATTTTAAAATAATGTAGCCACAACATATACATGAGATTTTTAGTTCAAATATTTATATATTTGTTGATGCTCTGTATGGTTTCTTCCAGTTTTCAGTGACCCAGCTAAGCTAGCATATAGGTCTCTTCATAAACTATAAACTCCAGTGATGCTCCTAAAAGAGGATCTTTACTGTTTATCCCAATCACCTTGGTAAATAGTAATGGAAACAGTTCAGGGCATGATCAATGCAGTTTGTCTGACCCTGGGGTGATTTTAGTTGCTAAAAAGATTGTGCATCTTTTATTCAACAATATCAAGAAAATTTGTCAAGACTGGTTGTGGGGATGCAGGTGGAGGTATGAAATATTTTCTTTTCTGATATATGGTGGTTAGAATTTGATACTTGTTTAACCACTGGATCCTATCAAAAGTTAATAATTTTCCATAAGTGGTAAGATTAACCATGGATTTCTTTTGCATTTTGAAGTCTGGCTCAATAATAATGGAGTAACATTAGTGGGAAAAAATATCACTTATTTTGAAATAGAAAATTTTATGAGACAACAAGAGATTTATAAGCTGAAAAAGTAATGATAATGAGCTTAAAAAGATGAAAGAGCAGAAATATCAGTGCCATGATGCATTTAACAGCAAAATCTATGAGAACCAATTATTTTATAATTTAATCTTTTGTAAAAAGAAAGAAAAAAGATTCAAAAAACATTCATTTCTACTTCTCATACAAAACAAGTTTATTTTACTTTAAATCTTAGTTTTATCCCATCCTTTTAATGCCTTGGCAGAGGAATAAATCTAAGAACTAAATTCCAGGTGGAATGATCTCTTTTTCTGACATAACACGTTATGAGTTAACCACAAATAATAACAATTATAGTTGACATTTACTGAAGGGATACCGTGTGCTAGATATAATCACATATGCTCCTTACAGAAACTTTATTATGTAAGTATTGTTTTATTGGTGAAGAAATTGAGGCTTAGGAAGATTGTTACTTCATCAAGGCCAGTCAGGTGGTAAATGACAGAGATAGGAATCAAAGTGGATTTATATTCCTAAACTGCACAAGTCTTACTTTCCTAAACAATATCATTCAGTCAACTGTTATACTAGAGAAAAAAGTATTGAAATAACCTCTAGAAGAATAAAAGTGGAAAATAAGGGACTCCTTAGGAGACTATTTTGTAGTTAGAGCTGGCAGTATGAAAATGGTTTAGACTAGCGGGGAAGGCAATGACACCCCACCCCAGTACTTTTGCCTGGAAAATCCCATGGACAGAGGATCCTGGTAGGCTCCAGTCCATGGGGTCGCTAAGAGTCGGACACGACTAAGCGACTTCACTTTCACTTTTCACTTTCATGCATTGGAGAAGGAAATGGCAACCTGCTCCAGTATTCTTGCCTGGAGAATCCCAGGGACCGGGGAGCCTGGTGAGCTTCCGTCTATGGGGTCGCACAGAGTCGGACACGACTGAAGTGACTTAGCAGCAGCAGCAGCAGGGTGTAGTAGGGAAGGCAGTGAAAATTGGTCAAGGGTATAAAACATTTTGAAGGTGGAACCAATAGGATTTGCTGCTTAAATGTAAGTGAGAGAAATATAAAAGGGAGAACAGTAAGGAGAGAAATGTAAGTCCAAGGTAATTTTTTTTTTTTTAGACTGAGATTAATGATACAGTTCCCTGATATGAGAACATTTGGTGAGAAGCATGTTTGCTGGGTTTCCCAGATGGCTCAACTGGTAAAGAATTTGCCTGCAGTGCAGGAGACCCAGGTTTGATCCCTGGGTCAGGAAGATCCCCTGGAAGATCCTCTCCAGTATTCTTGCCTGGAGAATTCCATGGACAGAGGAGCCTGGTGGGCTATAGTCCATGTGATCACAAAGAATTGGACACGACTGAGTGACTAACACTAACTAACTATGTTTAGTGGAAGAGGCTGGTCATCATGAGATGAAGATGATTACATATCCAAATGGCTATACCAAATGGCTATATCTAAAAAGTCAAGGGCTCTGGAGAATGATCAGGCCTGGAGATGTACATTAGGGAATCAGTGACATCTAACGCTGTAGGAGCCTGGCGCAGTGGCAGTATCATAGCCAATGAGGTTTATCTGAGGTGCAATTATTGCTAATTAAAGCTGTAGGAGACATCTTAGTGAAAGAATGTGAATGAGAATAATCTGAGAATAAAGCCCTAGGGACCCTCTAGGAGGGAATGGAGAGGAAGAGGAAAAAGGTCTCACTGAAGAGTCTGAGAAAACGGGATTAATTAGAGAGATGAAAGACCAGAGGACAGCCTTGTTCATGGAGGGTATAGAAAGATGACAGAAATTGGGAACAGTCCTCTGGCTCCTCAGTTGTCCTCATTAATAACACTGACATTATAGAAACTTTCTTGCACATTAAAGTCAGAAGGTATCCAAAAATCACCTTTAGAGGAAACATTTCACCTTATATTTTTTTTTAATTTTTACTGAAATAATTGTAAAGTCACATGCAGTTGTGGAAAATAACAGACATCCCATACCTGTTACCATTTCTCCCCATGATAACACAAAACTAGTACAATATCACAACCAAGATATTGACATTAATATGATCCACAAATCTTGTTTGGATTTCTCAGGTTTTTCTTGTTGTACTCATTGCTCTTTCTCTCTCTGTCTTTGTATATTTAGTTCAGTAGTTTTATGATTTCATGTATCTACCATAAGAACCAAGATAACAAAAGCTCCATCACAAGGATCCCTAATGTTATCCTTCTATGTGCATCACTAACCCCTGATAATCAGTCATGTATTGATTTCCAAAATTTTGTCACTTCAGTAGTGTTATATAAATGAAATTGTACAATATGTAACATTTTGTGATTGAATTCTTTTTCTGCTCAGCAAAATTCCCTGAAAGTCCATCTAAATTGTTGGGCATCTATCAAGAGTTCCTTCTGTGTTATTGCTAAGTAGTACCAATATGGGCTTCCCTGGTGACTCAGCAGTGAAGAATCCACCTGCAATGCTGGAGATGAGGATTTGATCCCTGTGTTGGGACGATCCCCTGGGGAAGGAAATGGCAACCCCCCTCCACTATTCTTGCCTGGTAAATTCCAGGGACAGAGAAGCCTGGCTGGCTACAGTCCATGGGGTCACAAAAGATAGAACCTACATGACTGAGCAACTTCACTTTCACTTTTCACTTCCATGCATTGGAGAAGGAAATGGCAATCCACTCCAGTGTTCTTGCCTGGAGAATCCCAGGGATGGGGGAGCCTGGTGGGCTGTCTTTGGGGTCGCACAGAGTTGGACACGACTGAAGCAACATAGTAGCAGCAGCAGCAGCAGTGACTGAACAACAGCAACAGTACTGGTGTACCAGCATATATTTAATCATCTGCCTATTGAAGGACATCTGACCTGTTTCCTGTTTTTAGCTATTCTGAAAAAAATTGCTATAAACATTTCATATATAATTTCTTACAAAGGTAGTTTTTATACTTATCTGGAAAAAGTATTCAAGAGTATTATTACTCTATCATATGATAATTGTATGTTTAGTTTTCTGTAAAACTGCCAAACGAATTTTCAGAGTGGGATTACCATTCTGCATTGCCATCAATAATGTATGAACCATCCAGTTTCTTTGTATCCTCACCAGCATTTGTTGGTGTTGCTATTTTTTAATATTAGCCTGTCTAATAGATGTATAGTGATACCTTGTTGTGGGTTTAATTTGCATTTCCCTGATAACTAATACAGGAGAATATATTTTCATATGCTTGTTGTTGTCTTAAACCATTCAGGGCTCCTCCTGCCTTGCAGTCTGGGAAAGATTGAAGGCAGGAGGAGAAGGGGATGACAGAGGACGAGATGGTCAGATGGCATCACAGACTCAATGGACACAAGTTTGAGCAAGCTCCAGGAGATGGTGAAGGACAAGAAAGCCTGGTGAGCTGCAGTCCATGGGGTCACAAAGAGTTGGACACGACTGAGCAACTGAACAAGTTAGCTTAAGCAACAAGCATTTATTTCTCATCATTCTGGAGGCTGGGAGGTCTAAGATCAAATCACTGTTTAGTGACGGCCCACTTCCTATTCATAAGCAGCTGTCTTTCCCTTTCTGTGTCCTTATATGGTGGATGTGGTTAGGGAGCTCTCTGGAATCTCTTCTATAAGGGGTGTGTGTGTGTGTGTGTGTGTGTGTGTGTGTATGTGCACTTGCGCACAGGTTCAATAATGTCTGCCTCTTTGCAACCACATGGACTATAGCTTGCCAGGCTTCTTTGTCTGTGGAATGTTTCTAGGCAAGAATACTGGAGTGGATTGCCATTTCCTACTCCAGGAGATATTCCTGACCCAGGGATTGAACCCTCATCGCTTGTGTTTTCTGCATTGGCAGATGGATTCTTTACCACTAGCAACACCTGGGAAGCCTTTTATAAGAGTACTAATCCTACTTATGTGGGCTCCACCCTCACGAGCTAATTACCTTGCAAGGCCCCACCTCCAATTACGTTTTGGGAATAGTTTTCAACATATGAAATTCTGAGGGGAACAAAATTATTGAGTCTATAATTTTTGTTAACTGCATGTCCTTTTTGGTGAACTGTTTGGTCATCTCCTTTGCTCATTTTCTAATTGGCTTTATTATAATGTTGAGTTTTAAGAATTCTTTTATTCTGGATACTAGTTCTATATCAGATACATGTTAAAAATATCTTCTCCCAACTTGCAGCTTATCTTTTCTTCCTCTTCACCTGGCCTCACAGAGAACAAAAGTTTTAATTTTAATGAGGTTCAATCTCTCAGTTTTTAAAAATGCTATCAGTTCATTTGGTATCAGTTCTAAAAACTCTGCTCAGTTCTAGATCCAGAAGATTATTTTTTCTTCTCTTGTTCTTCTAAAAAGTTTCATAGTTTATGTTTTACATGTAAGTCCATGATCAACTTAAAATTAATTTTTGTATAAGGGGTGATGTTTGGGTCAAGGATTTTTTTTTTTTTCCTTTTTGCCTGTGGATGTTCAGTAGTCCCAGCATCATTTATTTGGAAATAAATAATGCTTTATTATTCCTCTATTCAGTTGATTTTGTATTTTGGAAAAAGTCATTTGTGCATACTTATCACGACCCAGATAATCACGATGGTGTGATCACTCACCTAGAGCCAGACATTCTGGAATGTGAAGTCAAGTGGGCCTTAGGAAGCATCACTATGAACAAAGCTAGTAGAGGTGATGAAATTCCACTTGAGCTATTTCAAATCCTGAAAGATGATGCTGTGAAAGTGCTGCACTCAGTATGCCAGCAAATATGGAAAACTCAGCAGTGGCCACAAGACTGGAAAAGGTCAGTTTTCATTCCAGTCCCAAAGAAAGGCAATGCCAAAGAATGCTCAAACTACCACACAATTGCTCTAATCTCACACGCTAGTAAAGTAATGCTCAAAATTCTCCAAGCCAGGCTTCAGCAATATGTGAACCGTGAACTTCCTGATGTTCAAGCTGGTTTTAGAAAAGGCAGAGGAACCAGAGATCAAATTGCCAATGTCTGCTGGATCATGGAAAAAGCAAGAGAGTTCCAGAAAAACATTTATTTCTGTTTTATTGACTATGCCAAAGCCTTCGACTGTGTGGATCACAATAAACTGAGGAAAATTCTGAAAGAGATGGGAATACCATACCACCTGACCTGCCTCTTAAGAAACCTGTATGCAGGTCAGAAAGCAACAGTTAGAACTGGACATGGAACAACAGACTGGTTCCAAATAGGAAAAGGAGTACATCAAGGTTGTATATTGTCACCCTGCTTATTTAACTTACATGCAGAGTACATCATGAGAAACGCTGGGCTGGAGGAAGCACAAGCTGGAATCAAGATTGCTGGGAGAAATATCAATAACTTCAGATATGCAGATGACACCACCCTTATGGCAGAAAGCGAAGAAGAACTAGAGAGCCCCTTGATGAAAGTGAAAGAGGAGAGTGAAAAAGTTGGCTTAAAGCTCAACATTCAGAAAACAAATATCATGGCATCTGGTCCCATCACTTCATGGCAAATAGATGGGGAAACAGTGGAAACAGTGAGAGACTTTATTTTTGGGGGCCTCCAGAATCTCTGCAGATGGTGACTGCAGCCATGAAATTAAAAAGTGCTTACTCCTTGGAAGGAAAGTTATGACCAACCTAGACAGTGTATTAAAAAGCAGAGACATTACTTTGCCAACAAAGGTTCAGCTAGTCAAGGCTATGGTTTTTCCAGTAGTGATGTATGGATGTGAGAGTTGAACTATAAAGAAAGCTGAACGCCGAAGAATTGATGCTTTTGAACTGTGGTGTTGGAAAAGATTCTTGAGAGTCCCTTGGACTGCAAGGAGATCCAACCAGTCCATGCTAAAGGAGATCAGTCCTGAGTGTTCATTGGAAGGACTTATGATGAAGCTGAAGCTCCAGTACTTTGGCCACCTGATGTGAAGAAATGACTACTTGGAAAAGACCCTGATGTTGGGAAAGATTGAGGGCAAGAGGAGAAGGGGATGACAGAGGATGAGATGGTTGGATGGTATCACCAACTCAACGGACTTGAGTTGGGTAAACTCTGGGAGTTTTTGATGGACAGGGAGACCTGGCGTGCTGTGGTTCATGGGGTTGCAGAGTCGGGCATGACTGAGTGACTGAACTGAACTGAACTGATGTGAGTCTCTTTCTGGGTTCTCTATTCTGTGCCATTGATCTATATGTTTATCTCTGCACTGTTTCTTTGCTGGTATTTTCAATTTTTTCATTTACTCTAAGACAATACCGTAATCAATTCTTGAAGCATGATCATGTTCATTGATTTAAAAATCTTTATTAAATAATTCAAACATTTTATTTTCCTGAGTGTTTCTCATTGAATTTTATGATTCAGGTTATGATTTTCCTTGTTCTTGGAATGGTGGGTGATCTTCAATTGCATCCTGGGTATTTTGTTTATTATGTTAGGAAATTGAGTCCTATTTAGATCTTTTATTTTTCAGGCAATCACTTTCTTTAGGTTTAGCATGCAGGCTCTAGTCTACTTTTATGGGCTCTGGTTACTCTGATGAAGTCTTTACCATTTTATTTTGGTTTGCTTGGTTTATATTATGCTAATTTATATACTTAGTGTAGTTTAATGTCTACAAAATGCTTTTAAGATAAATATTTTTATGACTTACTTTTTTCGGGTGGTGATACTAGTGAATCATTAAAAATGGCTAGGTAGGAATTTGAGTGCAGGTTATCTGAATCCAGAATAAATTCTTTATGACCAGCTTGTATTTCCTCATTATATAATATTATTAGTTTCTGATATCAGGCTATCCAAATCAATGGAGAAGTCAAACAAATGAATCATGACAATGTATTATTAAAATATATATTCCATAGGGTGCTATACAGGTGCATGGAAGGAGTGAGCTAGCTAAAAGAGGAACTTGTCAGAAAGGCTTCCTGAAGAAGAAGGTAGAATAAGAATTGAAATTTTAACACCAAATGGATGTTAACCATAAAACAATCAAGTGGAAAAAGTATTTTAGCAAGGAGATCAAAATATGTATTATAAAAGTATGAACTTAAGAAAGGAAGCATTGAGGGGATAGAAATTTCTTGGGGAGAAAAGTAAGAGAGGTAAAGATCACATTACAGAAGGTTTCATATATCCTGTTATGGAATTTTTAAATGCTGGTGGCTGTAAACATTCAGGGATCTTAAATAGTGGTGCAAATAACAAATACATTTGACAGCAATGTGGAAAATTAATTGAGGGAGAGAAATTATATTCACATAATCATAATCAATTACACTAAGATACTGGCCACTGGGATACAGAAGTCACAGAAAATTCAAGAACTCTTAGGGGGAAGAAGCATTTTAATTTAGAGAATTAACTGATGGATAGCCCAAAACAGAAGGAGGATGTAGTATCAAAGAGATGTTAAGAGAGCAAAGCTTTCATGCTGCTGCTAAGTCGCTTCCGTCGTGTCCGAGTCTGTGCAACCCCACAGACGGCAGCCCACCAGGCTCCCCCGTCCCTGGGATTCTCCAGGCAAGAACACTGGAGTGGGTTGCCATTTCCTTTTCCAGTGCGTGAAAGTGAAAAGTGAAAGTGAAGTCGCTCAATTGTGTCCGACCCTCAGCGACCCCATGGACTGCAGCCTTCCAGGCTCCTCCCTCCGTGGGATTTTCCAGGCAAGAAGCTTTCATGCTTACGTGCTAAAATGCAAGAAGTACTGAAAACATGCTGCTATGGAATTTGGCACACCTGAGCTGAAATCATCACTCCAGTTTCCAAATGATAAGATCATGTTCAACATGTTCGAATTCTATGGTTCTCCAAGAAACAAGGGGTTTCTTTATGGCCTTTCTTCACACCCTCCAGTCAGTTTCTGTGTGCCGTCACTCCAATTTCTTAAAAACAGTTTGCATCTGTAACTTATTAGCCTTTCTATCCCTTTATTACATCTTGCTTGAACTGCAGAATGCTCTTAATTGGTATTTTTAGCCTCTAATCTCTTTAGAATAAAGAAAAACAACAATTTTACTTAAACAACTCTGGCTTCAGTGTGAACAATTTGAAGGGGAGAAAAGAGTTTTCCAGGGAAAGTAGTTGGGGTTATTAGAATATTCTAGATGATTTGGAACAAATATGATCTTGGGTGGCCTTGGCTTGCAATGGCTTGGAGTGGGGCTTGGGTTCCCAGTCAGAGATTAGGGCTGGGTGATGGTAGTGAGAGCAGCAAATCCTAGCCACTAGACTGGTGGTCAGTGACAAAGGGCCCTGGCCCTTCAGCTTTGTGGAAAAAAATTCCCACAAAGAGAGAAAGTAGTGCAGCAAGTAAAGTAATAAGAGGAAAAAGAGTACAATACCTGTGGATAGGCACATGAGCAGACTCAGACAGAGTCCCTGAATCACTTCCTGTGGCACTTTGAATTATAGGGTATTTTTTTGAGGTTTCCTTCGCCAGTAATTTTGATTTACCTGGTTCACAGTTCATATTTGGTATGTCTTAGGATCCTTCTATGTATGCTTATGCATCTCTTAATCAAGATGGGTCCTACTGCAAAGGCATCTGGGTAGAGCATCCCTTGACATTACTCCCCATTTGTCCTGCAAGGAGCTTTTTCTGCAAATGTGTGGTCAGGGAGGTCTCCTGACTTTGGGAATGAGAGACATGTGGCTTGGGAAGGGCCCAGTCTTCTCCCTTAATTGCTATTCTCATCTTGAAGTTTTAGTTAATAGGGAATGAATCTCCAATTACTTTACGCTGGGGGTGCCCATCTGTCTTCTGCCTCAATTAGATTAGAGAGAGGGCCATAGAGGTTCCTGATGTGGATGGATTCTGAATGATATGGGATGAGAGAGATATAAGAGAGATTACTCCTTGATTTCTCATTTGAGCTGCTCAAGTGAGATTGATTTTTCATTTGATGGGAGAGAGTTCTGGAGGATATGGGAAGGGAGAGATATATGAGAGATTACTCCTTGATTTCTCATTTGAACTACTGGATGGAAAAAGGCTTAAGTAGGACAGAAAGTTATTTGGATAAACTGACGGTGAAATGACTTTCAGAGATTCAAGTGGATGTAGAGAGAAAGCAATTGAGTCTGGTTCTGAGTTAGAGCTATAGATGTAATATCATGAGTATATAGGTGCCTGTGAATATATAGATGAGTATTAGTTGTCAAATAGTAAGTATAGAATGAGAATACAATAGAGTATGACATTAGAAATGCCAGCATTTAATGGTATATAGAAGAGGAGAAACCAGTAATAAAAAGTAACCAGAAAGATAGAAGGAAAACAAAGAGTGTGGTGTCATGATAGCTATCATGATAGTTACCCATGATAGCTACCCTAAAGATTGTCTCTGGAAGAACACAGTAAGCCACAACCTTGAAAGATGCTAAGCAGTGAAGTAAAATGAAGCCTGAAAAGGACCAATTGGATTTAGCAATATGAATGTCATTTAAGGACATTAGTGGGTAGATTTCCCATGGAGTAGAAAGTGAAGAATGGGTGAAGTTTGAGATGAGGAAGAGGAGAATGTAAAAGCTACTTAGAAGAAGTTGAACCATGAAGTAAAGGAAAGAGATAGAAATTTTGCTTTCCCAGCACACAGTTAATGTAAGAACAAAAGGCATGACATGGTGATGTCCGTCAATGCCCGGCATAGCCATATTGGTCTGAGACAAAACCAGAAACGTGCACCCCTAGTACACTTATCAAAATATCCTCCCATATTTTGAACCAAGGGTTAAAAGTTAATCAGATCAGATCAGATCAGATCAGTCTCTCAGTCGTGTCTGACTCTTTGCGACCCCATGAACCGCAGCACGCCAGGCCTCCCTGTCCATCACCAGCTCCCGGAGATCACCCAGACTCATACCCATCGAGTCAGTGATGCCATCCAGCCATCTCATCCTCTGTCGTCCCCTTCTCCTCCTGCCCTCAATCCCTCCCAGCATCAGAGTCTTCTCCAATGAGTCAACTCTTCGCATGAGGTGGCCAAAATACTGGAGTTTCAGCTTTAGCATCATTCCTTCTAAAGAAATTCCAGGATTGATCTCCTTCAGAATGGACTGGTTGGATCTTTTTGCAGTCCAAGGGACTCTCAAGAGTCTTCTCCAACACCACAGTTCAAAAGCAGCAATTCTTCAGTGCTCGGCCTTCTTCACAGTCCAGCTTTCACATCCATACATGACCACAGGAAAGACCATAGCCTTGACTAGGCAAACCTTTGTTGGCAAAGTAATGTCTCTGCTTTTGAATATGCTATCTAGGTTGGTCATAACTTTCCTTCCAAGGAGTAAGCGTCTTTTAATTTCATGACTGCAGTCATCATCTGCAGTGATTTTGGAGCCCAGAAAAACAAAGTCTGACACTGTTTCCACTGTTTCCCCATCTATTTCCCATGTAGTGATGGGACCAGATGCCATGATCTTCAAGCTTTATTATGAACTATAGTAAATACATGTAAAGCTCCGTTATTTCCCAGTCTGTTTACACATCACAGTGAATCCTCACAAGCCTACTTTGGATGGGAACTTGGAAAATTCACGCTGATTGGAAGACTGGCATTTGTGTTGCCCAGTAACACAAAGCCATACAACAAACAGCCTATCTTTTTTTAAAAAATTTGATATTTTGTTTATTACAATTTTAAAAATAGGACATTTAAATATCATTTATGTTGATTAGTGAGTTTTTTGACACCCCCCCTTAAAATATTCACCTAAAATGACTGCCATACTGGCCTTACTTTGATGCTGGTCTTAGTCTAAAGGCAAGGACGTTTGGTCTGACAGTTATGATTAATAGTGCAGATAATGGGGTTGGAACTACTCATGACAGTTTAAGAAGCATGTTAAGTGCAGATAGTCCTTAGAAAAGAGCTGTAAATAGTGATGATGTAGCTAACAAGAAAGCATAAATTAAAGGAACATTTGTTTATTCATTCAAGCAGAAAACATTTTAAATATTCAAAACAGACTTTTGGACTCTGGGACCGGGAGAGGGTGGGATGATTGGGGAGAATAGCATTGAAATATGTATAATATTATATCTGAAATGTATTAATTGTTCAAACTAATCACTGTCATGTTACAATTTGTTCATATTAGATGTTTGTAATGTTTCTGATAATCAATAAAAGAGATTCTTGATACCTAAAAAAATAAATAAATAAAAAATAAATTATATGTTTTCCTTTTTAATGCAGAAATCTGAAATAAATTCAACAGTCCCCACCCCAAATCAAATATGCTCATTAACATCTGTGAATCTACATGATATTTGATAATTTTGCATAATTTTTGTTCAAAATGAAAATGGCAGTTGGGTAACAAAAAAAAAAAAAACCACTAACTTGATTTTTAAAACCTCCATATTTACTTATATGACATGATGCTTTTTTCTAAGGACTCATGTAGTCTAATTGAAAGTATTTTGCTCTCACACTTTGTGGGTAAGAAATCATATTTCCATGAATTGAAAAATCTCATGGAAGTATAAGAAATAAAATACACTGACTTTTAGTGTAATTTAATAGATGAGGAAACAGTAGAAACAATGAGAGACTTTATTTTCTTGGGCTCCAAAATCACTGCAGATGGTTATTGCAGTCATGAAATTAAAAGACTCTTGCTCCTTGGAAGAAAAGCTGTGACAAAACTAAACAGCATATTAAAAAGCAGATACATTGCTTTGCCAAGAAAAGTCCATCTAGTCAAGGCTATGGTTTTTCCAGTAGTCATGTATGGATGTGAGAGTTGGACTATAAAGAAAGCTGAGTGCTGAAGAATGGATGCTTTCGAACTGTGGTGTTGGAGAAGACTCTTGAGAGTCCCTTGGATTGCAAGGAGATCCAACCAGTCAATCCTAAAGGAAATCAGTCCTGAATATTCATTGGAAGGACTAATGCTGAAGCTGAAACTTCAATACTTTGGCCACCTGATGCCAAGAGCTGACTCATTTGAAAAGACTCTGATGCTGGGAAAGGTTGAAGGCAGGAGGAGAAGCAGATGACAGAGGATGAGATGGTTGGATGGCATCACTGACTTGATGGACATGAGTTTGAGTAAGCTCCAGGAGTTGGTGATGGACAGGAGGGTTGGCTTGCTGCAGTCCATGGGGTCGCAAAGAGTTGGGCACAACTACCCAACTGAACTGAACTGAATTAGCATTTAGACTAAGTTTGGGTGGGAGGCTATATTTCATTGTCATATTACTAATTTTTAGTTATGTCAGTAAAATTGCATTTTATGCAGAGAAAGACACTTGACTATTTCTTTGGTGTACAAAAACACAGAAATGTATATATATATATGTTTATCCTTAGTACCTCATTGTGCCTGTCATGAAGCCTCAATATACAGACATTTTTGCTGTGGTCCTTTTAACAGTATTTTGAATTATTTATTTTCATTTTGCTTAACTATATTAAGTATTTCACTAGAATAATTTTGGAGTCTAGCAAGTATGCACTGCATGTGCTTAGTCATGTCCAAGTCTTGCAGACCCCATGAGCTGTAGCCTGCCAGGCTCCTCTGTCCATTGGTTATTATGAGTCAAACTAAGCTCAGCAGATTCAGTATTTTATGATTCTAATTCTGAGCTCCTACTCTTCGTAGGTACATAATCTGTGTAGAAAAGTTATGTATTTAAGAAACAGGTTTTCTTTTCACTAACTATTCCTTTAGCTTATAAATCCAAATGATTCAAAGTTATTTTCTTAGGCATATGCCTTCTTTCCAGTTTCTTCTAATTTTTATGCTTATTCTAGATTATTGATATACATAATTACACATATTCCTAAAATTAAAATCTTACTTAACATCCCAAATGAGAAGACTTTAAAATTTATTCCCTTGTCATACCCGACATTGTATTTTCAAGGCAGCATGGCTTTGGGCAGCCCAGCATATGTCCTTCCATTTGCTGGCATTTAAGAGGGTCAATAAATAACTCTTATGTCTTGTGCTCTTGTGTTCAAAACTGATTGAGAGATCAGCACAGCAGTCAGACAGATGGAGATAAATATTTAACTTTTTATTTCTCTGATAAATATTCATCTGAAAAACATGTGTCTTTAACTCTGTACAAAATGGACAGAGGTACCCAGAATTCAGCAGACAGAGGTTGAGCTGCTGCTGTTACTAAGCTGCTTCAGTCGTGTTCAGCTCTTTGTGACCCTATGGACCATAGGCCAGCTGTCCATAGCCCACCTCTGTCCATAGGATTCTCCAGGCAAGGATACTGGAGTGGATTGCTATAACCTCCTCCAGGAAATCTTCCTGACCCAGGGATTGAACCCGAATCTCTTACTCTCCTCATTGACAGGCAGATTATTTACCAGTAGCACCACTTGGGAAATCTAAAGTGACACTAGATAATCCCAAACTGCTCCTAGTTATGCCATAGAGAGCAACCCCTGCTCCTTTTTTTTTCCTTCTATGCATGCCGAAGAATTGATGTTTTTGAACTGTGGTGCTAGAGAAGACTCTTGACATGAGTCTTGGACTCATGGACACCACCCTTGGACAGCAAGGAGATCAAACCAGTCAATCCTAAAGGAAATCAACTCTAAATATTCATTGGAAGGACTGATGCTGAAGCTCCAATACTTTGGCCACCTGATACAAAGTGCCGACTCATTGGAAAAGACCCGGATGCTGGGAAAGATTGAAGGCAGAAGGAGAAGGGGATGACAGAGGGTAAGATGGTTGAATGGCATCACTGATTCAATGGACTTGAGTTTGAGAGAACTCCAGGAGATAGCAAAGGACAGGGAAACCAGGCATGCTGCAGTCCATGGGGTCACAAAGAGTTGAACACAACTGAGTGACTGAAAACAGCACAACAATCTATGGGGAAATCCACACCTCCTCTCTAGAGGGGAATAAGTGGAGAATCAAAGGCTAGGAATGGTTCTTAAATTGTGGTCGGAGGACTGCAAGGCCTCCTTTTAGAGCTCTTCAAGATCTTCCTTTTCAACCACATGTTTGTGTGAGACTGGATCCTCTTCGTGTACTTCAACCAGAAAAATATACTGTGTCCAAGGGAATCAGAAGCAAATATGAAGACCCAGCTGTCTTCTATTAAGTTCAGACATTAAAAATATTTGCAAAAAATGTAAAGTGATGCATCTCATCACACTGATTTTTTGGCTTGAAAAATATTATTTTATGAAACTATGTTACTTATATTAACATAGAAAAGTTTATTGCTGCTATTTTAAATGAATTAATAACTAAATATTTTTAAATGTTCACAGTTCCTTATATAGAAAATATAACTCTTGTAAACCAAAGTTTTTTGGTGTCCTCAGTAGTACTTAAAAGTGAAAAGGTATCCTGAGAGAAAAAAAAATTGAGAACTGTTGTTCTATTGGAAGTGCCTTCATTTGGAAGCATGAGGAGTGGGAAATAACTATCCATTGTTCCTTTTTCTTATCCCAAGGTATTTGGCATGGAGATTTGCTTCAGTGCAGGCTGTTGCTTTAGATGCAGATGTCCTAACCAAAGTACACATATTTGCCAAACTTCTTTTTGAACAGATCTTGGTAGTCTTTGATGTTGACTCATAGTGAAGTGAAAGTTGCTCAGCCATGTCGGACTCTTTGTGAGTCCATGGACTTGTATAGTCCATGGAATTCTCCAGACCAGAATACTGGAGTGGATAGCCTTTCCCTTCTCTGGGGCATCTTCCCAACCCAAGGATCGAACCCAGGTCTCCCGCACTGCAGGTGGATTCTTTACCAGCTGAGCCACAAGGGAAGCCCAAGAACACTGGAATGGGTAGCCTATCCCTTCATCAGAGGATCTTCCCAACCCAGGAATCTAACTGGGGTCTCCTGCATTGCAGGCAGATTCTTTACCAACTGGGCTGTCAGGGAAGCCCTAGCTCACAGTAGATATTGACTAAGACTCTATCCTTGACCAAACTCTAGTTTCCTTTGTGGTCTCTTCTTGACTAGGTCTCACAAGTGGTCTTCTGTGTCCATCCTGCATTTGCCAAACCTGTACTGTCCAGTCTTAGCAAGAATTCTGCTAAGTCATTTTGCCAAGAATTCCCCCACTCTTAATATCTGATCAAGTTCCACATCCCCTAACATCCTTGTATAAGTCCTTGATCTGATGCCTTTAGCAAAAATTCTGTAAAGCCAGTTTAGCAAGAAATCTTCCTAGCCTTGATGTCTCCTCTTACTAAGTTTCTATCTACTGATCCCCATCATCCTGAACCTTTAAGGCTTCACATTGTGCTTGGACTTGAGCTTGATCTCTTTTCCTTTTACAATCAGTAGTCTTGAGTAAAGTATTCCTGACCATTTTAAGAAGTGTCACCAGTCCAGGTACGATGCCTGATAGTGGATGCCTGGGGCTGGTGCAATGGAACCACCCGGGGGGATGGTATAGGGAGGGAGGAGGGAGAAGGGTTCAGGATGGGGAACACATGTATACTTGTGGAGGATCCATCTCGATGTATGGCAAAAGCAATACAATATTGTAAAGTTAAGCAAAATAAAATTTAATTGAAATGCTAAAAAAAAAAAAAATAAATGTCTGTTAATAAATTTGAAAAAAAAAAAAAAGAAGTGTCAGAGTAATTTTTTCTTTCACAGTATCTGGGGTAGACTTTATTTAAATTTTATTTGCTGACTTTGCTTCTTAGTATTGCATTATTGGCTTAAATTGAGGGACATTATGATAACAACAAATTGCTTGGTAAAGAAGCAAAAGGGTTCCCTTGAAAAGTTTTGTTTCTTAACAATTTTCTCACATAATGTAATTGAAGTTTTTTTTAAATTACAATATGATGGCATCTCTGGTAAGCCTCAGGAAAAAATGTTTCTCAGCAATGAGGAGCATTATACTTATTTTAATCTGTTGCTTTTCCCTGCTTTGTAGAGGCTGTCAATCGAATCCTTATCATCATTCCTCTTTTTGATGGCTGCTAGAAAGTTTAGCCAAATTAACAGTCCTCCATGAGATGTACTGCCCAGCATAAGGCAGTTCTTGTTTGCTAATCTAATTCCTAGATGATTAACTCCACTCTCATTTTGATCTCTATTCATATTCATTTACTCTCTTATGTATCATCTTATTTTGCTTATTTGCTTTAGTTTTTGTCATCTGAAATCTTTTCTAGATGTTCACAGATTTTCAAAAAAATGGTTTAAAAATAACAAGTTGAGTAAATCACATGGGCTGAGAAAGCAGTGATTTTGAACTCATCCCATGTCTATATTCGGAGAAGGCAATGGCACCCCACTCCCGTACTCTTGCCTGGAAAATCCCATGGATGGAGGAGCCTGGTGGGCTGCAGTCCATGGGGTCGCTAAGAGTTGGACACAACTGAGCGACTTCACCTTCACTTTTCACTTTCATGCATTGGAGAAGGAAATGGCAACCCACTCCAGTGTGCTTGCCTGGAGAATCCCAGGGATGGGGGAGCCTGGTGGGCTGCCGTCTCTGGGGTCTCACAGAGTCGGACACGACTGAAGCGACTTAGAAGCAGCAGCATGTCTATATTATATATTAGTTATTTTTCTCCATATCCCCAGTCAAAAAAAAGAAGAAGAAGAAGAAGAAATAAAACTAAATCTGCAAGGCTAATATTTTTATACTAATTAAACATGGGGAACTTGGGGTGTTTTTGTTGCCCCCCCCCCCCCAGTAATAACTCTAGAATGCCTCTGTCACAAAATGCTGCCATCTGGAAATTCTTCAAATCAGTGGTATAAGTGAAAAGACTTAAAACATCTGAATCCCTATCTTGACTTACTTACTGAAATATTCTTCCATTTTGGCCTTCTTACTCCGGCTCCACAAAAGGTATTTATTTCTTTATTGAAAAACTCATTACATATGCTTGTGCTATGTCAATTAGCCATGGTAAAACAAGAATTTTATGTTTGAGTTACAATGAATTTCTAAGGAAATCTGTTGTTTGCAGGCTGAGACTGCAGTTGGAGAAGATCCAAATCATTACCTAAATTTACATCCTATTGTTATGCATGAATCTTTTTACAACTTCCTATAGGGCATTTAGAAAAAAAACAAAAGTTTTGTTTTGTTTCCTCCTTGCTTCTATTGTGCTAATACCTTCTTATGTAGCTCTCATTTTGGGGTAAAATCTAAACTAGAAAAGAAAAAAAGCAAAACTAAGTCTCATAAGGAACTCTGCTTGGAAAGAAAGGGAATTGGCTGGTGGGAAGCAGAGCTTCCTTGTGGCATCAGAAGGGAAACCAAAACCAAAGGTAACAGTAAAAACGTATGCTTTGCTGTGAGAGTCTGTTTGCATTGTTTGGGAAATAATTTAGCCAACTATGTCTCTACATTTTGGGGTATTTGAAATCAGTTCTTTAAAAGTAGTATTAACTAATTTTACAATGAAAAATCAAGCGACTGAGAAAACAGCATTAAAAGATTATTGTCTCACATTGTGTCCCTGAGAAAAAACTCTGACACTGAGGTTTGTGTGAGAGAGGTTTACTGGGGAGGGTGCGCCACAAAAGCGGCGTGAGCAGCAGGATTGGGCAGACAGCAAACTGGACTGAGATACAAGCACAGCAGAGACCTCAGCCAATCCCAGAGGAGCTATGGCTCTAAAGTTTCATTGACCTAAAACAGACTATCAGTTATTTCTCCAGCAAAAAAAGAGAGAGAAAAGTTATTTAGTATCAGCAAAGTATTTTAATACAGGGAATGGTGGGGTGGGGCAGGGGGGTTCCTGCAAACTTGGCAAGCCATATGTAAGTCCCTGCATGCCAGGGACAGGAGAACTCTTTTATAGAGGGGAAAAGGAAATATGGAGGGCTGTAGAAACTGGATTTTCATTGACTGAGTCCTTTCCAGGAAAGAGGAGGAGTCTTGCTTCTTTCTTCCTGTTGGACTCTTTTTATTGTCATAAGACGAGAACTCTCCCAGCCCATCTCTTGGCTCTTTTTAATTGAAGTTGTTGTTAATTTTTATAGTTATATTTTCAGAGTTGTGCCAAATTGTCTCAAATTGAGGCAAGAGCCCGAAGTTTGTACCTTTAACATGGTCCCACCGTTAGATGAGAGCTGACTGGTGGTGGGAGACATAGCCTGGGGCCGGGCATCTCCTTTCATTTGAAGGCAATTTAGAGGGAGGAACTCATCTCCTGAGCTAACAGCAGACAATGGTCCAAACAGCTGGAGTGGTAGGTTTGCTGGGGGGTTGGGGGGGCTGAGGGGGGAAATCTGAGTGACACATCACAACATCTGTGAGCTGCTTGCATCCATGTGCTTTGTATTTTTGAAAGTTTGGTCCATCTAGTAAAAGTTTCTTCAGGTTCTATTTGGTCTCTTTTTCCTGGGAGATTTGCAAGAAAATTAGTAAAACAAATTGTATTCCCCCTGCTACAGCAAGTTTGTTAGGGGACGCATACTGATTGAAACCACCCACCCTGGCCAGGCACCATAGTAACTATTTGCGTGAGTTGTTATACGACAGGACGTCCTGGTAAGGAACACGGGACTAATAACCCACTACCAACCAGAAGAGTTCTGGAAAGATCAAAAGGAGACACCACGTGTCTGACCACCTCCCAGAATCCTTCTCGCTGGCATCCGTCTTGGCTGAGTGATGTGTGCACCTCCAGGAAGGACTCTGAGTCAGAATGATTGGCTGAAGACAACCAGGAAACTAATCCCATCACCATAAAGCCCGAGACTGAAAGCCACGTGGCAGAGCAGTCCTCCTGGCTTCCTTTCTGCTACTGCTCTCTGCCCAGTTGTCCCTTCCCAATAAAATCTCTTGCTTTGTCAGCATATGTGTCTCCTTGGACAATTCATTTCCAAGTGTTAGACAAGAGCCCACTTTCGGGCTCTGGAAGGGGTCCCCCTTCCTGCAACAACTTTAGAAGCCAAAATGTCTCCTCTACTGTACATTCTGAATTTCTTCTGCTTGTTAAGTACCTATGCAGGTCTAGGTACTTACTCTGTGGGCTAGCCCTATCTTCTTCTTGAGGTATCTTTGCTCCTAATCACCATACCCTTGTGGCTGCTGCATTTGTCAAGTATCTCTCATAATCAGGCAGAAAAGTATGCCCGTGGATCACATGAATGCTGAGCACTTTGTTCCCTGCTTCCTTTACACAAGAGGAAGACTGGAAGCCTTGCAGCCTCCTGCGAATCAGGGTTAATTCCATCCACCTACAAAAGTGCTGACTTGGTTCCTTCTTTCATGGGGTTCCCAAATGACCAAGGTGCAGCCACTGCTCAGAGTTCAACTGGACGTTTGCTATGTTCTGTAGTGGAGCCAGTACACCCAGACTTGCAAAGCCTAGACCTGCAGGAGAGAGAAGCACACAGTTACCAAGTAACTCACTGAGAGTGACACTAAGCAGAGGTATTCCCACTTTCTCGCCTGGGCTCCCAGATCCAGACACAAGCATTCTATCTACTGGGGACACAGAACCATATAAGGTCATTGATTCAGTATGTATAGTAACCCCCTCATTATCCACAGGGGATACAAGACCCCAGTGGATGCCTGAAACTGCAGATAGTACCAAATTCTACATATACTATGCTTTTTCTTATACATGTATACCTAAGATAAAGTTTAGTTTATAAATTAGGCACAATAAGAAATGAAAAATAATAACAAATAACAAAACAAAACAATTATGACAGTATACCATAATAAAAGTTACGTGAATATAGTCTCTCTCTCAAGGTCTCTTCTTGTACAAATTTAATTCCTTTTCTATCTTAGTTCAACACTTAATCATTCACTATGGCTGTAACTTTTTCAGTTTGAAATACAACTGCAAAACTAGCACAAATTTCTTTTTCCTTCTTTACAATTTCATGGATAAAAAATTTGTTTTTACCATAGACCTTAGCAACTTCAGCACACGATTTTTTTTTTCCCCTTAATAAGTGGAGAACTTTCACATTTCCACTTAAAGGAAACACTTTACAGCTTCTCTTTGGCATATATGAATTGTCAGCATCACCATTAAGTGAAATAAGGGTTACTTGAACACAAGCACTGCAATATCACGATGGACCATCTGACGACTGAGATGGCTAAGTGACTAACGGGCAGGGTATGTGGGACAAAGGGCTGATTCACTTCCCAGGCAGGATGGAACTGGGATGGTGTGGGTTAGTGTGAGATATCAATGGAGTACTCACAATGTCAGCAAGTCATCAATTTTTTATTTCGGAAATTTTCCACTTAATATTTTTGTACTGTGTTTCAACCATGAGTAACTGAAACTGAGGAAAGCAAAACCATAGATAAAGGAAGCAGGGGGTGGGGGCATTGTATACTACATTCTGAGGAATGATGTCCCATCCTTCCAGGATATGATCTCCAAGCTGATGCCTCAGCTATGACTTCAGAAGCTTTTCCATTACTCTGCCAGGCTAACAGCTTCTGGGAAGGTCAGTATGCAGTAGAACCAGTGAATCCTGTGGTCAGGTGTCCACAACCTCACCTAATTTGCACTCAAGTGTGTTCTTTAGTTGATATGATTATATAAAGCATTTCATTTATGAGTGTCAAACACTCTTTAAGCTTATAATAGTGGTAGTGGCTGAGGCCCTACCAGCTGAAAAGGAGTCTAAGTAACCAACTTAATTCCAATTGTCCAGTTGATCTTAAAGAATGGCATCATATGGGGGCTCAGCACTAATTTATATTGCTGGCAAATTGGATGTCATAGCAGCTGAAGCTAGATCATCTTTGGTAAGTGGGAACCCATGCTGTAAGGCCCAGTTAGAGTTTCCATTCCTCCCGCCATGGCTACAGCTTTCATGCAGCCATTGTGCCAGCGCTAGGGTGGCTAATGACAACAGCTGGTTGACATCACCTGGCTGGATTGTTTTGTCAATACATTGGTAATTTACTATCTTTTCTAGTGTGAGTATTCTCTGAGGGGCTTGGATATTTGAAGAAATGACTCCTTGAAAAAGACCCTGATGCTGGGAAAGATTGAAGGCAGGAGGAGAAGGGGACAACAGAGGATGACATCACCAACTCAATGGACATGAGTTTGAGCAAGCTCTGGGAGTTGGTGATGGACAGGGAAGCCTGGTGTGCTACAGTCCATGGGGTCACAAATAGTTGGACACAACTGAGTGACTGAACTGAGTGTGGGTATTCTCTGGGGGACTTTAATAATGTAATATAAAATAATTCAGGTCTACTCCCACAGATTCATCCACATTTCCCCTTCCCTAGACCTCCTTAACCCTGATTTCCAAATCTTTCTCCTTCCCAAAATCTATCCTCAGATGAGTGTTGTTCCATATATTCCAACCTCAGACTACTTCTCTTTCCTTGCAAAGTGAAAGTTGCTCAGTCATGTCCAACTCTTTGCGACCACATGAACTATACAGTCCATGGAGTTCTCCAGGCCAGAATACTGGAGTGGGTTGCCATTCTCTTCTCCAGGGGATCTTCCCAACCCAGGGATTCAACCCAGATCTCCAACACTGTAGGCAGATTCTTTACCAGCTGAGCTACCAGGGAAGCCCCTTCCTTGCAAAGGGGATGACCAAGTGCACCACCCAAAGATGTGCCTATTGGGGAGCATTTCCTTCACTGCTGACTTTCTGGCCCTCCTTTAAGCAGAGCTGGACTATAGCTACTGTTCATTTTCAGCTTGTAGGCATATAGCAAGCCTACCCATCCTTAAAAGAGCTCAGTCATTTTCCTCCTGTCATTTGATTTTTTGAGACCCCCCTCCACCCCTTGCCATATGGCCACAAATGTTAGCCAACAGAGTGGTACCAGTGTGACACTGGTGAGTGATAAGGGAGTCTGGGCCACCTGTTTTTGCAACTTGCTTTGCCTTTTGGCGCTGCTCATGTCTGATCCTTAGATGTATCATTTCTGTTTTATAGTGGATTGCTACTGGGCTAGCCTTCCAGGCCTTGATGCATTTCTGACAATTCCCAGCTCAAGATGGGCAATTCTTGCAGGATAGTCCGTTGATGCTCCATGGTCAGGTGCTCCATCTTGGACCCCAGAGGCTCTTTTCAATGTCACAGAATTCTTTTCTGTAGAAAACATGGCTTTGCTTTAACACTTTAGGTGTTCACATTGTAAGTCTTTCACTGGGGCTTTCTATAACCTTCACATGGCATTGTTTCCCATCACAAATGCCTCTAAAATGATGGATCCTGCATTGTCCTATGGCTCAAATTGCTGGGTCTGGTCACACTATTGCCCAGATCTACTATTAAGAATGTGCACTGGCTGGGCCCCACTCAAGCTGGTAACCTCTTAGTGTCACTTGGTAGTAAGGATAGAGAAGAATTCCCAAGTGAGGAACATGCTGCTGATGCAGTCAGATACTTACCCTTGATTTAACTAGAGCAATTTTAAACTGATGATAAAGGATATTATGTTTCACTATAAAGAAGAGCTGGAAGTTACTTTATTTTTAATGTTATGTAACATGTTTGAAAGGAGAAGGCAATGGCAAGCCACTCCAGTACTCTTGCCTAGAAAATCCCATGGATGGAGGAGCCTGGTAGGCTGCAGTCCATAGGGTCGCTAAAGAGTTGGCCGCGACTGAGCGACTTCACTTTCACTTTTCACTTTCATGCATTGGAGAAGGAAATGGCAACCCACTCCAGTGTTCTTGCCTGGAGAATCCCAGGGATGGCAGAGCCTGATGGGCTGCTGTCTATGGGGTCGCACAGAGTCAGACACGACTGAAGCGACTTAGCAGCAGCAGCAGCAGCAACATGTTTGAAATCTGTTTTTATTCTAGTAGTAGATAACACAGTAAAATATGTTTTTGAGGAAATCCTTATTGAAAGTAGTGAATATTATCATTGTTTAACTTAGTTAAGGGAACTGCTGAAATACAAGAGAAATACAGCCATTCCCTCAAAGTTGGAAACAACTGGGCAGTGAAGTGCCAAAGATCTATGTTCTTTCATTGCCTAGGCATTTGCTTTTAACATTAGAATACCCAGAACAAGGAAGGCAAGACGAAATTTAAAAAGTGTTTGGAACCAAACGCTTCCATGTACAAAGACCAGAACTGTATCCTTTGGTGACACAAAGAAGAAAGATTTGGCCCTTGGCCCTCAACATATCCTATTCCATAATAATATTAATTTTTGAACAATCTCACCCTATAAACATACATAGAGTGAACCTACACTGGCCCTTGGAAAAGCTTGCATTGTGATCAGAGGCCTTAAAAAAGAAATTATGTCGCATGACATGGGCAGGTCAAATCATTCATTATGACATAAGTTTTGATGGATAGCATACACTGTTTCTTGTTGTTCTTAGTCTAATAGTTTCAGGCATGAAACATTAGCCACATGAGGTCACTGTTGTTCATACATAAATTACAACTACTGTATAAATCTTGATTCTCCTGGTTGAGTAGTCTTGAGATCTATGACTTGAATAAATAATATGTGTGTGTGTAGTGGATGGGGGGCAAGGTAGGATATTCTGTAAAGCATATTCTAGGAATTTATTGAACTTGCTTATATTTCTTTATATTAAGGACTTATTTTATGGATAAATTAGCAACTACTTTGAATAAATCTAGAATTTAATTTTTTAGGGTAGTTCAACTAAGAAAAAAGGTTTAATAACATATACAAAAACTAACTTTCTGCTTCGACTAGTTCTGAAACTGTGCATATGAAAGTCTATCATTTACTCTTCACTGGCAATTTTTAAAGATCTTGCCTAGTTTCACAGTCTTACATGCAGTCAATTATTATCGAATGTCTTTAGCAACAATAAGCAAATTATTTATATGATCTTGAGTGTGTGCTCAGTCGTGTTCAACTCTGTGACCCCAGGGACTGCAGCCCACCAGGCTCCTCTGTTCACGGGATTTTCCAGGTAAGAATACTGGAGTGGGTTGCCATTTCCTCCTCCAGGGGACCTTCCTGACACAGGGACTGAACCCATGTCTCCCATCTCCTGCTTGGCAGGTGGATTCTTTCCCACTAAGCCACCTGGAAAGTGCAAAAATAGTAGTTGCCAATATAAGTTAGTCCGTTTGGAAGTAAGGTGCTACAGTTATTGAATGATCACAGAAATACCAGGCTTTCCAAACGATGGAGCATCCTGGATATGATGTGTATGTACCAGAGGACATCATAATTGAGTGTACATGTGTGTGTTCTTGTCTAATTCTCCCCGGGTGCCAGTGCCACCACAACTGATACTGTGAAGAACACCGACAACCTCTGTGAAACAAAGTTCAATTGACCCTGCTTAGAACTGACCACTTCATTGTTCTTAAGATTCCCTCTTCTGCTTCTAATGATTCCCCCATTTCAATAGTTGTCTCTGTCTGTGATACCCCTAAACACTGGTATTCCTTATGTCTCCCTTAATCTTCTTTTCATGTATCTCTAGTACATCCCTAAGTGATCTGATTTATTTCCATTTAAAAAATACCATCTATTAGTATATGCTGATGGAGAAGGCAATGGCACCCCACTCCAGTACTCTTGCCTGGAAAATCCCATGGATGGAGGAGCCTGGTAGGCTGCAGTCCATGGGGTCGCTAAGAGTCTGACACAACTGAGTGACTTCACTTTCACTTTTCACTTTCATGCATTGGAGAAGGAAATGGCAACCCACTCCAGTGTTCTTGCGTGGAGAATCCCAGGGACGGGGGAGCCTGGTGGGCTGCCGTCTCTGCGGTAGCACAGAGTCGGACACGACTGAAGTGACTTAGCAGCAGCAGCAGCAGTATATGCTGATAACTATATGTTTGTATTTGTGACCCAGTTGTTTCCAGCTCATGACTAGCTAGCATATCCAAACTGCTTCAGGTCACCACACCTTGCACCTCAGCACCTAGTGCATTCATTCCAGATGCAGTGGCAGCATGCTGAAAATCTCTTGAGTGAGTCTGTGTGTGAAATGTGCAGGTATATCATGTGTGCCTCAGCTTATGTACAAGTTATTTGTGTTGGGGTTGCATTAGTTCACTGAAGTGTTAAGACTACTAGAAGAATCATACAAGATGAAATTCTAACCTATGTGGAAGAGGAAGTCCCTAATACTCTTCTCTCTCTCAGTATTTTTTTAAGATCTTTGGTAAACCACATAAAATATCACAAAAATATATCTTATCTAAAATATTGAGAGTCATCAAGACTGGTAATTAAATTTTTTCCTCCACTTGGTCACTTTTTCATTTATCTGTCCATATTGTCTAAAATCCTTCCCCAACTCTGTTTTTTTCAGCTGCCTTCAGAGGTCCATCAGAAAATAGGCTACTTTATTCCACATACACCCTCTCAAACATTAATGAGAAAAAAGTATAAATTTTGGGATAGGATCACTAGGATGTTTGCATTCTTATGGATATTTCTTGTGATCACCTGGCATCTCTTTGTTTTCTAGGATATTTTTTTAAAAAAACAAATTTTTTACCAAGTAGATTCAGTGCAGATATGAATGATAGGATCTTTGTGAAGATTAGATATATATAGAATAAAAGAAAATTATTTATTAATAAGAGTATCATCCAGTGTGTTAATATTAGTATCATGTGAGGTAAAACTAATAGACATGTTAATAGAATAAAATGGGTCTGATACTTCTTCAGGGTATTTTCAGTGTTAGAGAGTCTACTTACCTATTCATTTCTCTTTTATGATTAGTAGGCTAATTAATTTTGAAGAGCTATATTTGGCAAGCCCTTATTAAAGTAAGATTATGTCATCTTGATTGTCTCTTTTATGGGACCAGAGATGACTAATGAGAAAAGTACACTAACCTCGGGTTTTGCTAAAGGTTTTTACTTAATGAGTTCATTCTGGCTGGTTAATTCCAAGACTTATTTTAGTCAGTAACTGTTTTACTTCCTGTTACTGTAAATTATGAAATATTGACCTCCTTATCACTTCCTACTCTTCCAAAACTTTCAGTTCAAGCCTGTTTCTCTGTACAAGTTCTAAGCATTAAATATTCCTCTAATGCAACATATGTTGAAGTCATAAATCAGGTCACTTGCCTGCTTAATGTAAATAACTTGGAAGACTGATTGAAACTTCTTGGGTTAACAATTACAAGGACAGCATAATTATGAGGATTGACTAATATTTTGTGTTCTTTTCTAATACAGTGTTTCTGGATGTAGACTGAATAATAACATATAATAAATCTTTTTTGATTTGGAAAATAACTTATTGTTTTTCTGTTTGCTAATAAATATGCTCCCTTAACAAAGAGAAACATTTTTCACCTCTCAAACCAGTGCCGTCAATTAGAGACAGAACGCAGAACCTGGCATCACAGATAGCAGCAGTCCTTCAAGGCTTTCTTTTTTTTTCCCCTTAGTCTCAGAAATTATTGCTAACCTAACTGACGTCCAATTAAAGACTTTGGGAGGCAGCGAAACTCAGTCTTCAAAGATTGCTGGTTGTCAACACCAGTGTGTGATTGTGCATCTGTGTGTGTGTGTGTGTCTGGACTTGCCAGTGTGTTTTCATACATACCCTTTCCTGTTCTTTGCAGGTAGAGGAAAGAAGCAGATGCTATTCCAATACCACTATTTATTGTCTCTATGATTTCTAGATCAGAGTTGCCTGATTTCTATTTTAGTGCCTCATCAACATTCATGTGGTATGGTTGCTGTGAGATGTATCATATGCCCTGTGGTACATTCTGTTACTATTCTTGATGATATGCTGCCCTCTCTGTAATAGGTTCTAGTTCCATGCTCTATTGGCATTAGTTTGGCCGTGCTACTTGCTTTGGGAATGATGTTGCCACATCCTAGCAAGAACTCTAAGAGCCATCATGTGGTTTTGCCATTGAACTTTTTTTTTTTCCTGCCAGCACACAAAGAGTATTCAGCCTGAGTGAGCTTTATTTAAGTTGAAATATTGGAATAACAGTAATGCATTCTACACAGATAAGGCCTGACCCTTTTGGTAGAAGAAGACAAATGAAGTGAGGCTGTAGCTGACCTGCAGTTGAGACATAACGAAGTAAGATATAAACTTTTATTGTTTTAATCCACTGAGAGTTTCAGAGCATTTGTTAATAAATAACAACTTAGTGAAAAGTGACTAATATTTGTACATATAACTAACATTGTTGGTCATAACCCAAATAAAGTGCTATTCTACTATATCTACTTAATTCTTGTGACAATAAACATATCAAGTAATACATTTTGTGGTTTCAAATATTTAGTGTTAAAACAAAATACAGGGAATCTGATCAGTAAGCAGGAGCATTTACAATTCTTCAGATTCCAACTACTCCCCATCCATTTGACTGAGAATAATTATCAAAAAAAAAAAAACCAAAAAACAAAAACAGGCATGAATGGTCAAACATTTGTATTAGACTCACTCAGTTGTTTTAAACAACATGGCAAACAAAACTATTACAATTGGTATGTACACAAAAAGTACTATATTTATAAGTAGTTTAGAACCCAACCTGAAACAATGTTGTAACCTCACTGTATTACAGTGTTACAACTCATTTTTGTATGTTGTGTATCAGTTAACACATTTGAGTTTATACCAGGCAACTCTTAGAACATGCGTAAGTTAAGAAAACACATTTTCAGTTCTCAAAAAACCAAGCCAAAGTTAGTTAAAACCCAGTATTATATTATCCAGTGGAGCATTGTGGCAGATTATGCTTTTTATGTAATTATCTTTCTAAATTAAAATTTAGTTTCCGGAATTTGGGCCAGAATGTCTCCACAGTTCTTTGCCAGTTTTTATCTAATGTTGCACCAGTGTGCATCTTGAAATTCTTAAAAAGATTCTCTTTGTCAATATGCAGAGATAAGGTCATTTGTACTATGGAAGGCAAAAAGGAATAAAAGATCTTTTTAAAGAAAATTTAATTGAAGGATAATTGCTTTAAAATTTTGTGTTGGTTTCTGCCATACAACAATGTGAATCAGCCATAAGTATATATTTCTCTCTTTCCTCTTGAGCCTCCTTCCCTCCTCATCCTACCCCTCTAGGTCATCACAGAGTGCCAGGCTAAGCTCCCTGTGTTATGCAGAAGCTTGCCACTATCTATCTATCTATTTTAAATATCTTACATACACTTTAACTCATGTTTTTTAAAAAACAGTGATTCAACAGTTACTGAATACCTAAAGTGAAAAGACTTGAGATCTTTGGAAATATATAGAGCTTACATTTAAATAAGGGAGAAAAAATATGTTTATGTTTCAACAGAAAATAATCTTTAGTTAATATCAGATGGGTGGCATAAATACACTGATGACAGAAAACTGAGTGAAAAATTGAGTTAATTCAGAATTGAGCTTTGAAGGATGGGTTGGATATGAAGAATGAGTGTGTGAGAGTTGTGCACTGTCACCTCTGTGGCCTTGGACCCTCCTCTTTTAAAGAAGAAGAGTGAAGGATTTGTGGGTATTTAAATTTAACTCCGATGACCATCATATCTACTACCATGGGCAAGAATCCCTCAGAAGAAATACAGTACCCATCATAGTCAACAAAAGAGTCCGAAATGCAGTACTTTGTTGCAATCTCAAAAACAACAGATTGATCTCTGCTCATTTCTAAGGCAAACCATTCAACATCACAGTAATCCAAGTCTACGCCCCAACCAGTAATGCTGAAGAAGCTGAAGTTGAACAGTTCTATGAAGACGTACAGTACCTTTTAGAACTAATACTCAAAAGAGATGTCCTTTTCATTATAAGGACTGGAATGCAAAAGTAGGAAGTCAAGAAACAGCTGGGGTAACAGGCAAATTTGGCCTTGGAGTAATGGAATGAAGCAGGGCAAAGTCTAATAGAGTTTTGCCAAGAGAACGCACTGGTCATAGCAAACACTCTCTTCCAATGACACAAGAGAAGACTCTAAACATGGACATCACCAGATGGTCAACACTGAAATCAGATTGATTATACTCTTTGCAGCCAAAGAGGGAGAAGCTCTATACAGTCAGCAAAAACAAGATTGAGAGCTGATTGTGACTCAGATCATGAACTCCTTATTGCCAAATTCAGATTTAAATTGAAGAAAGTAGGGAAAATCACTAGACCATTCAGGTATGGCTTAAATCAAATCCCTTACAATTATACAGTGGTAGTGGGAAATAGATTTAAGGGCCTAGATTTGATAGACAGAGTGCCTGATGAACTATGGATGGAGGTTTGTGACATTGTATAGGAGGCGGTGATCAAGACCATCTCCAACAAAAAGAAATGCAAAAAAGTAAAATGGCTCTCTGAGGAGGCCTTATAAATAGCTGTGAAAACACAAGCTAAAGACAAAGGAGAAAAGGAAAGATATACCCATTTGAATGCAGATTTCCAAAGAATAGCAAGGAGAGATAAGAAAGCCTTCTACAGTGATCAATGCTAAGAAATAGAGGAAAACAATAGAAATGGGATAAATCTCTAGCCTTTCTCTTCAAGAAAATTAGAGATACCAAGGGAACATTTCATGCAAGTAAAGTGAAGTCGCTCAGTCCTGTCCAGCTCTTTGCGACCCCGTGGACTATAGCTCGCCAGGCTCCTCTGTCCATGGGATTCTCTTGCCATTTCCTTCTCCAGGGGATTGTCCCAACCCATGGATCAAACCCAGGTCTCCTACATTGCAGGCAGACGCTGTATCCTCTGAGCCACCAGGGAAGCCCCTTCTTGCATTTCATGCAAAGGTGGGCTCAATAAAGAGCAGAAATGGTATGCACCTAACAGAAGCAGAAGATATTAAGAGTTGGGAAGAATACACAGAAGAACTGTACAAAAAAATTCTTCACAACCCAGATGATCACAATGGTTTGATCACTCACCTAGAGCCAGACATCCTAGAATGTGAAATCAAGTGGGCCTTAGGAAGCATCACTACGAATGAAGCTAGTGGAGGTGATGGAATTCCAGTTGAGCTATTCCAAATCCTGAAGGATGATGCTGTGAGGGTGCTGCACTCAGTATGCCAGCAAATTTGGAAAGCTCAGCAGTGGCCACAGGACTGGAAAAGGTCAGTTTTCATTCCAATCCCAAAGAAATGCAGTGTCAAAGAATGCTCAAACTACCGCACAATTGCACTCATCTCACATGCTAGTAAAGTAATGCTCAAAATTCGCCAAGCCAGGGTTCAGCAATACATTAACTGTGAACTTTCTGATATTCAAGCTGGTTTTAGAAAAGACAGAGGAACCAGAGATCAAATTGCCAACATCCGTTGAATCATGGAAAAAGTAAGAGAATTCCAGAAAAACATCTATTTCCGCTTTATTGACTTTGCCAAAGCCTTTGACTGTGTGGATCACAAGAAACTGTGGAAAATTCTGAAAGAGATGGGAATACCAGACCACCTGACTGGCCTCTTGAGAAATCTGTATGCAGGTCAGGAAGCAACAATTAGAACTGGACATGGAACAACAGACTGGTTCCAAAGCAGAAAAGGAGTATGTCAAGGCTGTATATTGTCACCCTGCTTATTTAACTTATATGCAGAGTACATCATGAGAAATGCTGGGCTGGAAGAAGCACAAGCTGAAATCAAGACTGATAGGAGAAATATCAATAACCTCAGATATGCAGATGACACCACCCTTAGGTCAGAAAGTGAAGAAGAATTAAAGAGCCTCTTGATGAAAGTGAAAGAGGAGAATGAAAAAATTGGCTTTAAACTCAATTCAGAAAACTAAGATCAGGGCATCTGGTCGCATCACTTCATGGCAAATAAATGGAAAAACAGTAGAAACAGTGACAGACTTTATTTTTTTGGGCCTCCAAAATCACTGCATATCGTGACTGCAGCCATGAAATTAAAAGACACTTACTCCTTGGAAGGAAAATTATGACCAACCTAATGGCACCCCACCCCAGTACTTTTGCCTGGAAAATCCCATGGACGTAGGAGCCTGGTAGGCACCAGTCCATGGGGTTGCTCAGAGTCTGACACGACTGAGCGACTTCACTTTCACTTTTCACTTTCATGCTTTGGAGAAGGAAATGGCAACCCACTCCAGTGTTCTTGCCTGGAGAATCCCAGGGACGGGGGAGCCTGGTGGGCTGCCGTCTATGGGGTCACACAGAATCGGACACGACTGAAGCAACTTAGCAGCAGCAGCAGACAACATATTAAAAAGCAGAGTCATTACTTTGTCAACCAAGGTCCATCTAGTCAAGATGATGGTTTTTCCAGTAGTGATGTATGTGTATTAGAGTTGGACTATAAAGAAAGCTGAGCACTGAACAATTTTTGCTTTTGAACTGTGGTGTTGGAGAAGACTTTTGAGAGTCCCTTGGACTGCAAGGAGATCCAACCAGTCCATGCTAAAGGAGATCAGTCCTGAGTGTTCATTGGAAGGACTGATGTTCAAGCTCAAACTCCAATACTTTGGCCACCTGATGTGAAGAACTGAATCATTTGAAAAGACCCTGATGCTCGGAAAGATTGAGAGCAGGAGGAGAAGTTGATGATAGAGGATAAGGTGGTTGGATGGCATCACCGACTCAATGGACATGAGTTTTGGTAAACTCTGTGAGTTTCTTATGGACAGAGAGGCCTGGTGTGCTATGGTCCATGGGCTCACACAGAGTCAGACACGACCGAGTGACTGAATTGAACTGAACTGATACAATATCAATTATTCACGAGCATTTGGGTCTAAGATCTCTAAGTACTGAGTGACCATTTTATTTGTCTAAACTTGGATACTTTTGAGAATTAAAGGGGGAAGTATTAATAATTATCCTGGAATAATAAACATTGGTTAGTTTTGCTTTGGGCACACTGAGAATCATGGCCAATCTCCTTAGATAATTTGATAAAAGCTCAGGATCCTAGGTTAGGAACCCGTGAATATTATCCATCCCCAATCCTTAAGGTGTTCATCTCTCCCCAAATTGTTCTTTGAAAATTATATATTACTTCTTTTTTACTAGCTTTGAAATCAAACACACAGAACCTTTGAGCTCCAAGGGTTTTCTTGTTGATTATATGCTACAGGTCATACAGCTAACTGACATAACAAATGAAACTCAGTCTCCTAAGAGCATGGAGGGCAAAGGTGTCTCCCGTACCTTTGATTTTGTTCTGATGAACATGGACTTTGAAATCAGAAAGACATGAATTCAAGGCCTGGTGTACCACTTACTTTGTGCCTGTGGGCAAACTATTACTCTCTTCTAACCTCAGTTTTTCCATATATAATATGATACTCTTGCGAGAATTAAATCAGATGAGAGATGTATAGTGCTTTCAGCATAATGGTGGTCAAACAATATATGTCCATGTGCAATATTTTATAGTGTTAATCTCATTACTCCCCAGCAGTTCTCTAGTTCATGGCAGCAAAGAACAGCAGCTAAAATATCTCTAGCCCTGACTTTTCCCCTTGAGACCAATACACATACATCCAGCTGCTTATTTGGTATCTCAGCTTGGCAGTCTAAAAGACACCACAAACCTATGGAAACAAACAGAACTGTTTGTGCAAGATAAAACTCAGCTTGATTCTGAAAGCCTTCCCCTTCTCTGGATATTATACCCATATTCACCTAGGTGTTCAAGATAAATATGTAGGAGAGATCTTTAATTCATAAGATTCAACCCTACTCTTTAATTCATAAGATTCAACTCATTTATACCTAAGTACTGTTGACTGTAGTCCCCTGGATTTCTCGCGTCTGTCCACTCCTACTCCCCATCAAGGACAACCCTAAACAAGCTGCTGTCTCACGCTTGAGCCACTCTTACCTGTGATCCTTTCCACCAGAATAACCAAAGGAAAATTTAAAAAACTGAATTAAGATCACACACACTCATAACTTTAAACAGTCCAATACATGTTTATTTCATTTCCAAATAAAATCTTCTTTATCAATTATGGCTTACAAGATCTTTCATGACCCAGGTCCTGCCGACCTCTCCAGGCTCACTGTCTCTTGCTTTCAGTTCCCATCTGTTACATTCCAGTCACTCTGGTCATCTTTCTGCCCATTGGCTTTCAGATTCCTCCCAGGACCTTTGAAGTTTCTATTTCTTCTGTCTGGAATCCTTTTTCTCTGATAGGCTCATGACAACCACTTCACATTTTTAGGTTTCAGAACTTTTATTTCCTTAGAGAGGCCTTCCCTAACCATCCTATCTAAAGGATTACCCTATCTTTGTAAAACATTGTATTAAGTATTCTTATGCTCAAAATTCTCCAAGCCAGGCTTCAGCAATATGTGAACCGTGAACTTCCTGACGTTCAAGCTGGTTTTAGAAAAGGCAGAGGAACCAGAGATCAAATTGCCAACATCCGCTGGATCATGGAAAAAGCAAGAGAGTTCCAGAAAAACATCTATTTCTGCTTTATTGACTATGCCAAAGCCTTTGACTGTGTGGATCACAATAAACTATGGAAAATTCTGAAAGAGATGGGAATACCAGACCACCTGATCTGCCTCTTAAGAAATCTGTATGCAGGTCAGGAAGCAACAGTTAGAACTGGTCATGGAACAACAGACTGGTTCCAAATAGGAAAAGGAGTACGTCAAGGCTGTATATTGTCACCATGTTTATTTAACTTATATGCAGAGTACATCATGAGAAATGCTGGACTGGAAGAAACACAAGTTGGAATCAAGATTGCTGGGAGAAATATCAATAACCTCAGATATGCAGATGACACCACCCTTATGGCAGAAAGTGAAGAGGGGCTAAAAAGCCTCTTGATGAAAGTGAAAGTGGAGAGTGAAAAGGTTGGCTTAAAGCTCAACATTCAGAAAACGAAGATCATGGCATCTGGTCCCATCACTGCATGGGAAATAGATGGGGAAACAGTGGAAACAGTGTCAGACTTTGTTTTTCTGGGCTCCAAGATCACTGCAGATGGTGACTGCAGCCATGAAATTAAAAGACGCTTACTCCTTGGAAGGAAAGTTATGACCAACCTAGATAGCATATTCAAAAGCAGAGACATTACTTTACCAACAAAGGTTCGCCTAGTCAAGGCTATGGTCTTTCCTGTGGTCATGTATGGATGTGAGAGCTGGACTGTGAAGAAGGCTGAGCGCCGAAGAATTGATGCTTTTGAACTGTGGTGTTGGAGAAGACTCTTGAGAGTCCCTTGGACTGCAAGAAGATCCAACCAGTCCATTCTGAAGGAGATCAATCCTGGAATTTCTTTAGAAGGAATGATGCTAAAGCTGAAACTCCAGTATTTTGGCCACCTCATGCGAAGAGTTGACTCATTGGAGAAGACTCTGATGCTGGGAGGGATTGAGGGCAGGAGGAGAAGGGGACGACAGAGGATGAGATGGCTGGATGGCATCACTGACTCGATGGATGCGAGTCTGAGTGACCTCCGGGAGCTGGTGATGGACAGGGAGGCCTGGCGTGCTGCGGTTCATGGGGTCGCAAAGAGTCGGACACGACTGAGCGACTGATCTGATCTGATCTGATCTATCACTACCAGCTAGCGGCCTGTGTATGTAGGTTGTATACAATAATATGTTTATCATTTGCTTTCCCTCAGTGGAAAGTAGATGCTATAAAGGCAGGGACTTTGTCTTTTCCACTACCAAAATCCCACTATCCAGAATGTTCCTAGCACATAGCGGATTTTCAAAATATCATTACTGAGTACATAAACCCACCCTCTATTGTTTCCTAAGCTTTACTGTTTACGTTCACACACATGCATTCACCAAATAGTCTGTTACTGTGTAGAAAATAAAATACAAGCCCTTCACCTTTCAGACCAAAGCATAATCTTGAAGGAATAAGTAACTAAATCAGAGTTGCTTGGTGGTGACACAGACCTAACAAATAGTGTCAACTGAGAAATAATTCAATAAATCAGGCAATTTAAAGCCAACACGACACCTTAATTACCGATAAAGTTGGTATTGGAGAATATGTCTGCAGGAAGGTGAGACCCTGATACTGAACTAGACAGTCTTACTTAACAAGACTCAGGCATGGCTGAGCCTCGCCATATGGGAGCCACTATGTAAAATTGAGGGCTTGGTGCATGGGGACAGGCTGGCTTCTTTCGCAGTGAGGAATGCTTGGGCTGCACTGGCCCAGTTTCTCCTTTGAACTTCCCACTCCCTGCAGAAGGAGAAGTAGTGAGAAGGCAGAGCTGGGCAGCAGTGATATAATCATGAAACTCTCATCAAAGGGCAGAAACATGAGAAGTGGTACACAGGTGCCCTCCCTACCCCCGCGCAGTGTATGACTAACTTTGTCATTTTAAAAATGTATATATTTTTATTAGATTAATGCTAATACATTACCTTTTTTCATGCTTAACTCTTCTAAAATTTTTTTCACTAACCATGAGAGTCAAGGAGGAAGAACACAGTGTTTATTATTCTAGACCAAGATGAAATGTCTACAGCTTTAAGGAAAATTAGTGATCTTTAAGGATAACTCTCAAAGATATGATCTTTGGGAATTATCATAATAAGCCAAGCATTCGAAATGCATTTTAGGACAATATTTTTAATTCTATAGGCATTTATATGGAAGTTGAAATGGAAAATTGCCCATTTTTATTGAAAAATGATTACTTTTCATGGCTAAATTTGAGAGCTCAGCATTATTTACCCAGTGTGATACCAGACATTAAAACAATCATTACTAAAAGAAGGTCTTCACTTCAATTTTCTCTCCTCTAAACTTAACAGAATATATTGAACATATAGACATGCTTGGAGCTCAGTGTGAACTTCTGTTAAGAGTACTGTATTTTCAAGTTTAAAACTAAAGGGTTCCAAAATGTCTTTTGAATTTTAAGTTACTTTAGTTTTCAAAGATTTTTAGCATCTGTAAAGTGAGAGTATCATGCAAATCTTCATGATGGATGATTAATGAAGAAATTAGTACAGTGTAAGTTTTAGGGAGTAAATGAGGAATTTGTTGAGAAGAGGCTGTGACACATTACTTCGGTCTCATCCCTAAAGAAGCATCAGGACCATCGTGCTGATCTGCTTTTCTGCTATTTGTGTCCTGCAGTTATCCTCATACATTCTTGACTTTATTTCCCTGTCAGATGCTCCTACTAGGTAAATCTCATGCTGTACATCACCTTCTCGTTCCAGCCTCATGATCAAGCCCGAGTGAATCTTATGAATTACGTCTGCGATCCCTGTTAGATCAGGCAGTTTTATTTTATCAAACAGCTTTATGTTTTTTCTTTTTTAAATTTAAAACATTTTTCTTAATTTATTATGTTTTAAACTTATTGGCCACGCTGTGTGGCATGCAAGATCTTAGTTTCCTGACCAGTGGCCTAACCCACCCTTCCTGAAGTTGAAGCGTGGAGTCTCAAGCACTGGGCCGCCTGGGAACTCTCACCAAACAGCTTTAGAACAACCCTTTTGGAGCCTGCCTCTCCCCCTCTGCAGATTATTACAGCAAATTATCTCATTCCAGGCATATGTAATAGTTGTTAGTTTGTCTTAATCTAGCATCGAGTGTGAGGAAAGTATGAGACAACAGGATGGCCCACCAGTCCTGGTCAGCAACATATTAACTGTGGTTCATGGAATTTCTGCTGAGCTCCATTAAAGCACTGGACACTCTATTTGAATTGGGAGCTTATCACCAAAGTGTGAAAGCAGTTCTAGATACTAGTGAATTATTTAGGAGGATAATGAACCCACTTCTTGATGTTTTAGGCTCTAAGAATGACTACATACTTTAAAGTCCAAGTAAGTTAATGCTTCTTTACTTAAGAAAAGTGTTAACTCCCAACTATGTCAGAAAAAATATCCCAGGAGTTTCAGTGAAAATACTAAGTGGTGTGTATGGTGGCCTCTCTAAAATAGGCTGTCTATTTTTTCTAGATCCAGGTTTGGGTACTGAAGCAGTGGAAGCAGAAATGATGCAATGACTTCAGTGGAGAATCAGAGCCATGGATAAGACCAGCATCTGTTGGCAGTGTAAATTCCACCAGAAAGGATATGGGGTGCTTATGTGAGTTTAGAATAACATCACTAGTTTACCTCTTAAATCCACAGTGTGTGTTAGGAGTTGGTTTGAATCTGAACTTCTGCATGATATTATAAACATTTTTTGTAGAATATGTGGCTGTGTTTATTTGCCTACAGCAAATATTTTGGTGTGGTTCATTTAGCAAGCTTGCAAGTAGGGGGGAAATCAGCTTGTTGGGCTTTCAAGCAAAGCAGTTATTACACAATTAATTGGTCTAAAAAATGGTTTTCTGGCCTCAGACGTCTTTGATGTAAGCTTGTATATGACGATGAAGAAAACTGAACCAACTATCAAGCACTGGTAATGGTAAATTAGTAATAGGTTTGGGATTAAGATGCAAGGGTGTAAGATTATAAGAGAGAAAGTGAGAATTTACAAAATTTAAAGGGCAATACATGTTTTTCTATAATTAATTTAATATTGTTCTATAATGTCATACAAGTGATAACTACCTTGAGGTCTTAGAACATTTTATATTATTTCATAACATTTTTCCAGCAATCATATGATGTAAGTACTATGTTATTGTACCCAGATTACAGATAGTTACAGAGAGTTAGGAATATTAAATGAGATGTCTAAAGTTCCAAAGATATAAACAGCAAAGCGGTCTATTGAATGCAGGGCTGGCTGTCCCCAAAGCCTGAGATTCATATATTGGCCTAGCTTGGCATTTACATTATGTCTCAGAAGGTCTGTGCTGGAGTCAGGGAACTGACCTCTACTCTGATGCCGGAAAAGATTAAGGGCAGGAGGAGAAGCGGGGCGACAGAGAATGAGATAGTGGGATGGCATCATTGACTCAATGGACATGTGTTTGACCAAACTCCAGGAGATCATGAAGTACAGGGAAGCCTGGTGTATTGCAGTCCACGGGTTCACAAAGAGTTGGACACAACTGAGCGACTGAACAACCACTGACTCTTCTAACTCCTTGGTCTTTAAATTGCTTAATCTCAGTCATTTTCAGTTTTCTGCTCTATAGAATGGAAATGTCAATTTAAGACGTAATTCAGATAATGATTTCGGATACAGATGTGAGAAATTAGTAAGAATAAAGTAATGTGTTTAGTGCTTGGAATGTGATAAGCACTCAATAAATTGTAGAAGAAAGAAAAAAGGAAGGAAAGAAAGTGAAGATAAACAGGGAGGGAAGGAAGGAGCAAGGGAGGAAAAAAGAAAGAAAGGAAAAGAATTCCTTTCCAAAAGAATTTTTTTGAGTGAAATCTTTAGGACTTTTTTATACAAAAGATCATATTATCTGGAAACAGATAATTTAACCTTTTCCTTTCTAATTTGGATATATTTTACCGGATATAATAAAATATTGGATATATTTTATTTATTTTCCAAAATTTGCTTTTTAGTTACAGTTTTTCTGAAGAAAAATCCACTTTTAAGACCTCTTTATAGAAACCACTATTTAGTTAAAAATACTTCACGCTTTAGACAATATGACAATTTTGTCATCATGCAAAATGTGAAAACTGTAATTAACATAAGGCATTTCACAAAAGTATGTGACAGTGTAAATGTCACTTAGGCAATCAAATCTTGAAATCTTATAGGAGAAAAGGAAAAAGAAGCACTTGGCATTCCATCTTCATAGGAACCATGGAATGTCTATCATAATTTGGTATTACTATAGCTCTACTAGAATAAAGTACTGTTGCTGCTGCTTCTGCTGCTAAGTCGCTTCAGTCATGTCCGACTCTGTGCGACCCCATAGACAGCAGCCCACCAGGCTCCCCTGTCCCTGGGATTCTCCAGGCAAGAACACTGGAGTGGGTTGCCATTTCCTTCTCCAATGCATGAAAGTGAAAAGTGAAAGTGAAGTCCCTCAGTCATGTCTGACTCTTAGCGACCCCATGGACCATAGCCTACCTCCGTCCATGGGATTTTCCAGGCAAGAGTACTGGAGTGGGGTGCCATCGCCTTCTCCCTAAGTACTGTTAACCCCCACTAATTTTGTCTTAAATTAATTATACCCCCAACATCATAAACACATTTTATAGTTTATTACTTTAGAATGGCACTTTAGTCCATTGCTGACACCTAATTATATATTGCCACTGAAAACATTTAATTCCTATTTTTTCATCCAAATAGTTATATTTTAATGGGAATATATTAAAAGCCAAATAAGTTACTTGTATAAGTATATTCACATGTGTGAGTACATTTAAGCTTAAGGTATAACAAAGTTATTGAGAGACAAAAAATGTGTTCCATGTTTTACTTAGAATGGAAGTTCATGATATATTTGGGTCTGAGTATGGTGATACATATGTGACAATACGACCGATAGGGAGTGTGTATTTTTTAATTCTTCTTGTTGTTGTTCAGTCGCTCAGTCGTATTCGACTCTCTGCAACACCAGGCTTCCTTGTCCTTTGAATATTAAAATATATTGCCAAAAATATGTAGAGTATCAAATTTATCATATGCCTTTACTTTGGCAAAGGGTTGAAAAAATGGGTGAAATGGAACTACCTCAAACGTTAGATTAAAAATATTCTAGATATCTTGGCCCTAGTATATACAGCATGGAGCAATAATTAATGACTTTAGTTTTTGGTGGCCCCCTACACCTATACTCCCTTCTTTCCCATTCATTTTATGCACATCTCCAAGGTGAATCTTTCTAGGGCATAGCTCATCTTCTCTGCTCAAGAATTATAGGAAGTCCCTTATTGCCTACTCAATAAAGTCCAGCTCTTTAGACTGACATTCAGACCTGTCATTGCCCTCTTTCTCCTCCTCCAGGCGCCTTATGTTGCAGCTAAACTGACCTACTTGCTGAGTCTGGACCTGTGATTTTTTCCACCTCTAAGACCTGAGCCAGCTCAAATAATTATTGCTGATTCACACAGGTGGTGGTAACTTCCCCTCGTCTGAACTGCCATAGCCCTCAACCCTCAACTCTACTTACAGCTCTTAATTTTTTTTGAGGGGGTGGTGGCAGGGCGGGGGGCGATGGTAATTTTTAGACTCTCTCCTAATCTTCCACGTGTTAGCCCCTAAAGGCAAATTATCTATGTTTCACTCGACTTGCAGCTGTTCTCGAGTGTAACAGTTCCTTTTCTGCTGGCTGCTGTCTCCCTGCACCTATCTTCTATTAGTCCCCTCTTGAAGGACAGAGAACATCATTCAGAGAAGTTTTCTGGGCTAGGGAGTGAGAAGAGAGGGAAACTCACCACTTTCAGCCATCGAACTGATGCTGAAAAGTAGATTTGTGGCAGAAGCAGGAGTAGCAGACAAAGGGAAGGGCGTTTCCCAGTCTCTTCCCATCTGCTCTGGGTGAGGTTGAAATCCCTACCTGGTGGGTATAGACTGCAACTGAAAGTGAAGCAGCTCAGTCCTGTGGGACTCTGGGATCCCATGGACCACACACTGCAGGCAGCGTCTAAAGGAGAATTGTTTTGCCACATTTCCCGCCCCCACAACCCTGACTTGGGGCGCAACATCAGAAATTGGCAAGGTGATGTGGTTGGGCAGAGTGAAGGGCTGGGTACAATTCTCCGGTGGCCCCTGGACTCCTGAGTAATGTGGACAGTATTCAGAAATTCTGTATGGCCCCATAGAGGAATCCTGAGTCAGGCTGGCAGTGCTGGCTGGAGACATACAATGATAATGTTGTGACGTCCAGAGACCTGGTTATTGGGCTGAACAATGTTAAAACTAATAAGAATTTTACTATGATTTGAAGTAAGTGCTTCTGTGGTTTTTCCAAGAAGGCATATGTGACAGAAATCTTATGGGAAGGCGAGATCATCAGCCATACCCCTCCTCCCAAGACCATTCTTGGAAGATATCAAAGAAACACCCATATTTTCGACAAAATGTCTGGGAAAAGCCTATTGGAAGCATCTCAGAATCACTATTTTCACTGCACATTACTAGGGTGGGGAATGGAGGCAAAACAGATTTACGAGGAAGTCATAGTCCTGGACTCGAGCTCACAGCTAAAGAAGGTAAGCCAGAAATGCCTGCTTCCTTCATCCACCTCCAGATTTAAGAAGACAACTAAATTCAGTATCCCATCTTCTCCCTCAAAAAGGGAAAACACACATTTGATTAGAATACTGTATTTATATTGGCTTCCCAGGTGGCTCAGTGGTAAAAAATCTGCCTGCTAATTCAGGAGACTCAGGAGACGCTGGTTTGATCCCTGTGTGGGAAGATCCCCTGGAGGAGGAAATGGCAGGGTTATTGCTGGGAAAATCCATGGACAGAGGAGGCTGATGGGTTACAGTTCGTGGAGTTACAAAGAACTGGACATGACTGAAGTGACTGAGCACACATTTATATTACTGAACATCTTAACTATAAAAAGACACAACTGTGTTTAGGGATTTTTCCTTCCCTTCAGAAGCTCAAAACATACCACTGTGTATAAGGATTTTGAATTAATCCTATCGTTAGTAAGTACACTATATTTTCCTAACATTTCTCTTTGTTACTTTCTAATATTGTATTAAATTTGTATTTATTAGGGTTGTAGAAGGATAAACTGGGGAAATCATAGCACATAAAGAAATTGAACAGTAACTGCATTATCAGGAAAGATACTTTCAAGCCATGCAATGAATCTTAGTTGCATAGAAAAATATGTAGAGTACATATTACCATTGCCTCACCAAAAACTAATCATTTGTTTAGTATTACCCTATTTAATGGTTTAAATACTCTATTCCTCATCTCATAACTATAGGAAATGAATCTCGGCTTTTAACTGGCTTTTGAGAATGTGAAGTCCTTTGAGTGGATGAAATATATTCTTCTTCCCTTCTCCACAAAATTGAAACCCAAAGTCAAATGACCATGAATCAATTTTTATTCTAGTTAATTCAGAGCGTCACTTTCTTTCATATTCAATCAACTGGTTTCTCTGAGATATTAGTATTAAGCTAACTGTTTTTATTGTGACAAAATAGCATTGATGTCTGCATTTAAATTTTTACTTATTTCAATTTTCAGGAAATATTAAGTTCCCTTTAATTATGATTCAGTTTTTAAAACAGAGGTTTGAAAACTTGTCCCTCACCTTTTTTGACATTCCTCCATTCATGAGGGTGGGCACCTAGATGTCCCATTCCTCTTTAAGTAGAGTGGACTTGTGACTTCCTTGGAACCAATAGACTATGGTGGGAGTGGAGCTGGGGGACTTCTGAGGCAGGGTGATAAAAGCAAGCACAGCTTCTGCCTCGTATGCTGGAAACCTGTGCTTGGCGCCCTTGACGGAAGTGCCGTGGCCACTCTGAGGCAGCCGTGCTTTGAGGAAGCCCAGCTACAAGAGAGGCCACATGTAATGATCTCCACCTTCCAGGCCTTCAAGTCCTTCCAGGCCAGGTTCCAGTCTTGTGAGTGTGAGAGTCTTCAGGTGATCTCTGCCCCAACCACAGAGCTATCCCGTTTAAAAGTCTTTCCAGCTGAAGCCCCAGACAGTGGGGAGCTGAGACAATTTCCCCAGTGAACCCTCTCCAAATTCCTGACCTATAGAACCCTTGAGCATAATAAAATCACTGTTCAAAGACATTATGTTTGGAGTAGATTGTTACACAGAAATAGCAACTAGAGCTCCTAGCTTATCCTCACACTTATTTCTCAATTCTTGATGTTGAAGGAAAAAATCAATACAACTTAGAGGAAAATAAAAAGATGACAATACAGATTTTCTTATCTCTGATAGATATTTTTCTCCTAAAGTTGCATGTCTTCTATGAGATAATTAATAAAATAATAACTGAGTCTTTCTATAAAATAATTATATTAATATGCTTAAAATGCCTCATAGTAAATATGATAAAGTGTTCAAGTTAATAATATTCAAGCTAATCTATGCAGTTTTTCTCCAGCAAATAGGTAGCAAAATCTCAGCATATTTATGGTACTTTACTTGATCGTCTAAGTAAAATTCATATAAATCACCAATTAAAATAATTTAGAGAAATATAATTCAAATGGCATTTAACACAAAAACATGGCTGGTTACTCAAACACAGCTCTTCGTCCTTATCATGGCATAATCTGTCATCTTGGCTCATCAGCATTTCTGAAGGCCGGCATTTTGGTCACAGAGATAAATGGATTCTTATTGCTATGGCCTGTACTATAGAATCTGTCATTAGATAATATTATTAGAAATGGACCTGAACTTTCCAGAGGAATCATCACAGGAAAATGAGAGTCAGTGTGATGTATTTCTAGGCCACAGTTCATCTTAGCTTATGTGCTAGGTATTTAATAAATAATCACGGCATAAAAGACATGCAAGTTAAAACGGAAGGTGAAAAAGTGTTTTAAAAACGATAATGTCCAATACCGATATAGGCATAGGGGAACTGGCAAGCGCATTCCCTACAGGTGTAAATCGGTAGAAATCCTCTGAGGAAATTGGCATTTGTTTATCAAAAAGCATCATGATTTTGCTCATTCTTTGTCTCACTAGTTCACCTCTAGAAATATATAAGGGAATAATCAAAATGTAAGTGATGACATGCCTACAAATTTAAATGTTATAAAATGTATAATATTGAAACACTGGAAGCAAATTGTATTGATTTTCTACTGCTGCTATGACAAATTAAGACAAATATAGTGGCTTAAAAATAGCACATTAATTATCTTACAGTTTTGTATTAGGTCAGAGATCTGACATGGGTCTCAGTTGGCTAAAATCCAGTTGTAGGCATGAATGTCTTCCTCCTGGAAGCCAAGAGATTCTGTTTCTTACCCTTCCTAGCTTCCAGAGGACATACCTACCTTCCTTGAATCATAAGCTACTTTCTCCATCTATACATCCAGGAATGGTGGGTGGAATGTCTTCTCACCTTGCATCTCCCTGACCCCATTATCTTCTCTTTCTCCCTACTTCCCAGCTGTTCTCAGCTTTTAAGGGCTGACTGGTTACATTAAGCCTCAATAGTCCAGGCTGTTCTTCCCATCTCAAGATTCCTAATGTAATCACATATTCAAAAATCTCTTTTGCCACTTAAGGTAACATATTCACAGGTTCTAGGGATTACTGCGTGGACTTATTTGAGGGTGCATTAGTCTGCTCACCATAAAACTTGTATGTCTAAGAAAAAGATATGAATTAAATAACTGGGATATTTGCTTACATTGGGATGTTATGCAGCCGTTAAAGCTATGTTGTATACAGAATAATGATAAATAACAATGGGAAAATATTAACTATGGGCCAAGCACTGTTTTAAAAACTTTACATAGTGCTTTACTTAGTGTTCCCAACAACCTTATGATATATATATATGCATTATAACTCCCTGCCTCCTTTTACAAAGAAACTAAGATACAGAGAGTGAAGCAATTTGCTGAAGGTTACACAGTTGATAAGTGGCAGAGCTTGGATTATACAGTCAAACCGACTGCAGAGTCCATGAGTTTAATAGTTGATTATTTAGACATAGGTTCTCAATCTATTGTTAAGTGAAAAAAGTAGATTACATATATATTATGTATTATATAATCCCATTTTTGTAAAATGAAATGTGAAAAAATGACAAAAAGATTATCTCTGGATGGAAGGATTATGAGTGATTATTTTCTTTTTAAATTTATTTTTAAAATAGTTTCCTAATAGCTGTTTCGGAGAAGGCAATGGCACCCCACTCCAGTACTCCTGCCTGGAAAATCCCATGGATGGAGGAGCCTGGTAGGCTGCAGTCCATTGGGTCGCTGAGGGTTGGACACGACTTGAGCGACTTCACTTTCACTTTTCCCTTTCATGCATCGGAGAAGGAAATGGCAACCCACTCCAGTGTTCTTGCCTGGAGAATCCCAGGGACGGGGGAGCCTAGTGGGCTGCCGTCTATGGGGTCACACAGAGTTGGACACTACTGAAGTGACTTAGCAGCAGCAATAGCTGTTTATTTTCCAAATTAAAAAAAAAAAAAAATCTAAGTTTGTACAAATATACAGTAAATTTAATTTCTTGATTTTGCGACTGTAAAGTTTAATTGCTGCCTTTGTGTTTTCAAACCATAATGAATGGAGACCGAGTAAAACTCAGAATGAAATTCCTCAGTGTTATTACTAAAGCCAGGCTTGAACTTTTGCTCCTGTTGAAGTGACTGAGTGTTGAGCAGACGGCAACTCACTCATTGGCTATGTACCTAGTATATTCTATCAGGTAGATAAATGAGATAACAGGTGTGAAATAACCTTGAAATGCTTTAGCCCAGGATACCAAGATCAGTCTTAGAGATGTGGATGACCTTGGCATCCTCCCCACAGAAACAAGATAATTAACAATAGTTGTATCACCAGACTAGTCAACAAAAGCCCTGAGAACATTATAGAGCTGAATAGTATGTGACTTTATTTCTGAATGAAAGTGCAACCACCATTCCAGTTTGAGATGTCTCTTTCTCCTTCATGCACATCTGTGGGAGAGTTGCAAATAGCTCTTTAGTCTTTTCCACCAAGGCTCCAGAGATAACGGGAAATGGAATAGGAAGGGCACAGCCACCTTAAGAAATGAAACTGTCTCCCTCTCTACAGCATATTTTCATAATGCAGGCATAGCCTATATGCTATATAAAAAATGTGATGTGAATTAAGTTTAGAGATAATGAAGTATGATCTCAATAAAGCTAGGGGGAAAAGGAGAACAAAATATGTGTCATCATCCTTCTAAATATTTTAAGTCATCACTTCTGTACAGAATTCTAAAATATCGACCAGTAAGTACAGTAAAATACCAATATGAGAGAACAGAAAAGCAGATTTTGATGTTTCACAGACATGCCTTCACCATACTCTTAATTTTGCCACAGAGAACATGTGCATCTGTGATCAAGAAATAGTAGTTCCTCTTTATCTGTGGGAGATGTGCCAAGACCCCCAGATGTCTGAAACCACTGATAATACAAAACCCTATACACAAGGGTGCCTTTAAAATGAGCATTGCACAACTCACCAGTTCCTGTAATGAATGAAACGATTAGGGGTAGCACGTAAGGCAGTGGGTGCACACAGTGTAAGCGCAACAGTGGGCACAACACTGAACATGCCTCTGGTTCTCTTCGGAGAACACTGTGCCCATGACGTCAGATCAGGGATAAAAACCCTTAAAGTGCCTTCTGCTGGTCTTCTCCAGAAGCAGCCCTGACACAGGATTTGAGTGAAGTGGTTTATTACTGGATGATCTCAGGAAGCACTGGTAGAGGAGCAGGGAGATGAGGCAGGGAAGGGAAGGAAGCTAATTCAGTGGGTTACCAGCATGGGCAATTTTGGGCACCATGGGCTCCATGCTGGTGAGGAAATTAATAATGTAGTCAAGAGCATGTCTCAGGGTTTCACATCTCTGGGCTGAGAAGGTTGGGAAATTTATTTCCCGACTCTCATCCATTACTGGGTGAGGGTTGCTCTTGAGGCTGTACCTTCACTTCCAGCCAAACACCTTCTGTGGGCAGAAAAAGCCTGCAGCAGTCCCAGGTGCTTACAGAAAGAAGATGGGCATGTTCTAAATGGCAAGAATACAAAGACTATGGGTGGGGTGCTGACACTCAGCTACAGACAGCATTATGCTATCTGCTTACCTGTGCAGCTTAAAGGCCATTTGGGCTGTGGCTAGTTGCAGGGAAACCATTGCAGGATTATAGATGACTCCACAGAAATACACTGTTGCAATTATAAATTTTAAAAGGTAACATAATGCTTTTCATAGTATGGCAGCAGCTTCTTCAAGCATTCTTCAAGCATAAAAAAGTTTATTTATAAGTAGGATAATTAAAAGTAGGCATTCAGTTCAGTTGCTCAGTTGTGTCCGACTCTTTGTGACCCCATGGACCGCAGCATGCCAGGCCTCCCTGTCGATTACCAACTCCCGGAGTTTACTCAAACTCATGTCCCTTGAGTTGGTGATGCCATCCAGCCATCTCATCCTCTGTTGTCCCCTTCTCCCTGCCCCCAATCCCTCCCAGCATCAGAGTCTTTTCCAATGAGTCAACTCTTTGCATGAGGTGGCCAAAGTATTGGAGTTTCAGCTTCAGCATCAGTCCTTCCAATGAACACCCATGACTGATCTCCTTTAGGATGGACTGGTTGGATCTCCTTGCAGTCCAAGGGATTCTCAAGAGTCTTCTTCAACACCACAGTTCAAAAGCATCAATTCTTTGGTGCTCAGCTTTCTTCACAGTCCAACTCTCACATCCATACAAGACTGGAAAAACCTCAGTCTTGACTAGACAGACCTTTTTTGGCAAAGTAATGTCTCTGCTTTTCAAGCATTAGAGAGTACTAACTTACAGTTTTCTTTTTGCTTGGCAATACCTACCTACAAAATACCGACATTCCCAGCCACTACTGGTCATCTAAGCTGTGTTTAAAGACAGAGTAACAGCTGAAAGAAACATTTCCCACCAAATACCTCTGGCTTCAGTTTACCAAGTGTTGTGCTTGCTAGGCCCTTCCATGGGAAAGGGCACATATTGGGCTCTGATAATTTAATTAAACGTTGAAAGACACATTGCAGAGAAAAGTTTATTTATAAGTAGGGTAATTAAAAGTAGGCGTTTCAGTATAGTAACAAAATATTCATATTCTATAAATATAAAAAATCAAAAATCTTTTTGGCTGTCTACAACTGACAAATCAGTTCCAGGCTTCTGGGACTAGGGTCCCTATGCCCTATTCAATTTCTTTTTATTTCGTCATTCTGATACGTCATATTTATTCAAAGGAAACAATCATTCGGGATCCTTATTTGTGGTTCCCAGCAGAAAATTATCCTACACAATACTGTTTTCTCAGTAGGGCCAAATTTCATTTGCTAGGGAAAGCTCTCTATATGCTTTCAACAGTCTTAATCTCCTCAGGGGACGTGGGAAAAACACTTGTTATTTAAGTTTCTTAAACCATTCTCTTTCCTTCATGCCAACGACTCAGTACCTCAGCGGATCTCTACACCACACCTTCATTTCCTGGGAAAGGTAGAAATGCTTTAACAAGTGTCTCAGGGCTATTAAACACACACACACACACACACACACACACACAAAACAAACTACCCTTGGATCCGGACACCCAGGCCCCTGGGGACGCCACCTGGACCAGCCTGCTTCGCTGTTCTTCAGCTTTCCACCCGCAGGTGGCAGCAGCGGGCTCCGAAGCGGGTCTCTCCGCAGGTTACAGAAGCAGAGGCACAGCTTTGGGCAGGCGTTACAGACCCGGGACTGGTGCATCCACCTCTGGGAATCCACGTCCAGCCGGGACGGCCCCTGAGGCTAAAATACTTGAGTGCGGAAACTGTCTCAGATCCTCTCATTTCTCGAGTGAAAACAAACGTCTGAAGCAGCTACGGAAACTCACTGCGTCCCTAAGCCCCCGCTCCCCCCAACCCACCCCAGTTCCCAGTTTTCCCACAACTCCAGAAGCAACCCGGTGCCTTTTCCGGCGCAGGGTCTGTTCCATAACTCTCCACGCTCCGGCCCCTGCAGATCCTTGGGAGCCGGGAGCCGGGTGCCGGGCGCCGCTAGTAGCGCGTCGGCAACCGCGGCGTCCCTTCTCCTCCGAGCCTTCTGCCACGCGGGCTCTCCGGCCGGCCAGGATGCCAGGGTGCACTATTTCATCACCCGTCCTCCGTCCCTAGCCTTCCTCTTCGTCTCCTTTTCCCCCAAACACACACGCACACGAGCAACTGACTCGGGCGCAGTGTTCCGGGCTCGGTTGCGGGAGCAGGACCGACACCAGCCCAGCAAGCTCCGGACACGCCGCTCGGACTCTCCGCCCCGCGGACCCCAGCGTCCCCATCGCCGCGGCCGCCAACAGTTCCCTCGGCGGTAGCCCCGGCCGGACTGCAAGAAGTCGACGTTCTGCGAGGGGGCGGCGGGGCGCAGGTTGAAGGATTTGTTGTAGGAGGATTAACACATCTGGGCGAAGGGAGGGGCAGCGCCGCTGCAGGACGCGGCGCGAACCCCGCATCACGGCGCGCTGCAGCCGCCGCCGCCCGGGACCGCGAAGCCCGGACGCCCCCGCCCGACCCGCGCTCCGCCCCCCGCCCGCTGGGCCCCGCAGCGCGGGGCGCGAAGGAGCCGCGGGCGGCGCAGGGAGGCGGGCAGCCCCGCACGCGCTTCTGCCGCCCCCGGAGCCGGCGCGCGGAGAGCGCGGGGCGAGCGCGCGTCGGGCGGCGGCCGCGCTGTGGCGGGGGGTGGGGGGGGGGGCGCGGGGCGAGCCGGCGCGGGGAACGGCGGGGGCGAAACTTCGCGGCCAGATGCCCGAGGGCGCGGCGGCGCTGCGAGGCTGCCGCTGCTGCCCCTGCGGGCCCCGGGCGCGTCTCCGCGGGCGGCGCTGCCCGCGGCGCGGCGTGTGCACCGAGCGAGTGAAGGTATGTGTGGCGGGCGCGGCTGGAGCTGCCGCCGCCACCGCCGCCGCCGCGCCAGCAGGTCCTAATGCCTGTCACTTCCCAGGACGCTGGCAGCAGCAGCCCGGAGCCCCCGAGCCCTCGGCAGGTTTGCCCGTCCTTCCCCGCGATCTGATTGGATAAAGTGGGGGCTCGACGGTGGCCGACGTGGGACAGTCTGGCTGTGGCAGGGGTCTCGGAAACCATGGGTTATTGCAGTGGCAGGTGCACGCTTATCTTTATCTGTGGCATGCAACTGGTAAGTGACACTTGGGTCCTCTTATTCTGTAACGTGCCATTGAGATAGTGGGCAGGGGAGTGCAGTAAAAGGTCTGCCGTTTATTAGAATAGAAGAAAAAAGAAAAGGTGACAGATATATTGCCTGTGTTTAAAATGCTTTCAGGGAAATGCGCTGCGGGGTACCGGAGAGGTGAGGCTTTCCGCCCCCACCTATGTCTTTTCTTTTGAAGACAGTTTGGCAGGTTCGGGTTAAACTTGTCTTTAATTTCTTTAAGCAAAGCAAGAGGTAGCTCTTGTTCTTTTATGCTTTGCGTTCCTATTAATGTAACAACATGATAGTCACATGCAATTTACTATACAGGTGCTAAAACAGAAATAGGAGTTGTGTTTTTTTTTTTTTTTTTACTTCTATATACTAATTTTTCAGTATCTTTGTTTCTTCACCAAAGTGTATTGTTTTTCAAGAAATATATTGTGTAAAAAGTATAAGGCTCTAACAAACCATTTTGGAGTGCAGATGGTATCCTTACAGCAGTCTGATCTACAGGACACACCGAGTTTTGAAAGTATGTAGATTGAAGAGAAATACTTAGATGAGCAATAGCATTGCTATAGACTGAACCAGTAGCCTTATTATTGATACAAACAATTCTAAGAAAAAATGTTGTATCTTACATTATGTATGTAATTGCTTATGAAATAGATACTGTTGTCTGATCCAGTGGGATGGAGAATTATATATACTTCTTGAGGAATGTTGTACAGTTGCAAAGAGGCAAGGAGCCAATAAAGGAAAACGTCATGTCCCTGAATTTAAATTCCTTAAGGGCAATAGAAGGAGGAGTTGAGGATAGTTTAGAGGTGAAAAATAAACCACTTTTACCAGTTAATTTGAGGTAGGGGGTACTTGCTTACTCCTGTTACCAACAGCTTTCCTTGGAAAGTATAAGTTAATCTGAATAGCCATTCACATTTCCATAAAGGCTAAAAGGACTACAAGACTGGAGATTTCTGAGAGCCCACTCAATAATCAAAAGAGTAAGGATTTGCTATTGAAACTGAGGTGTTCTTCATTGTTTATCAGTTGTCATGAAGCTCATGAGTGGTGGTGGTTGTTTTCTTTAATATTAGCTGAAGGAGTGCTTTTAGTTGTATATTATCTCAAGGATGTTTTTATTCCCCAGGAAAGTTATCTTGATGATGTATATTTTGGTCTCTGAATTACTTATGCACTGGGTTGTAAGAAGAAGAAGATGGAACTATAATTTTAAGAATGTTACATTTTCTTAGTTACTTGTAAAACAGTTTATTTTTCTGTACCACATGTTCAATTAAGTTATGCATTAAAGGTTTTACTGTTAATGATAAAGCTGATCAGAACAACTAGAGAGCTAACTTTTGTAAACTACCAGTAAGGCCAGGTATGCCAAACTGTATAAACATTTTCAAAACATTCTTAAGTTCATATATGATTCAGAAAAGAATACATTTGCTGATTCACTGTGTAAAAGCATATGAAGCTGTGAGAATGAGTGGGTGGGTAAGAGTGTTTTTATGTTCTTTTCAATTTTGAATTCTAAAAATGTGGTTTAGCTAACATTTAGGCTTTATTATGGTAAATGTAGGCATTCAATCTATATGGCACTTTGTATGATGAATACAAACTCTTCCAGAACTTAAACAGTTTCAGAAAAATACAAATATACAAATGGGAAGCTAAATATACAAAGTAGCATAATATGGCTAAACAACGGGTGTGTGTGTGTGTGTGTGTGTGTGTGTGTGTGTGTGTGTGTGTGTGCCTGCGATTATTTATGTGCATTTATATATGCAGTGGTGTATTGGAAAGTGCTACATCCCTTATGAAACAGAAATTCTGAATCAAAGCTAACTAGCAATATAGAAATAGCTGTGATATAAAAGTGTTTAATCTAAGCAAGTATACGTTTGAATCCTAAGAGGTATTTAAGCTCTATAAGAATCTTGTGATTTTTTTCCCATCCAGACTTTATGTGCCACCAGACTAATATAATTAGCAGCCATGTTAATGCAAATGCAGAAGAAAAAACAAAGGACGAAGAACATCTGGTTGGTTTGATAGGGTGAAATGATCACTCTTAAAGGACTCCAGAGATTCCTGTTAATTGTTGCCTCTTAGAAATATAGTATGTAATTTTAAATAAAATAATTCTTTTACAAATAGTTGCAAAATACTGGGAGAATATGCACCTGGGGGCCAGCGACATGTGCGCACACACAGTAGGTGGGTGCTTATGTTTCCTTTGTTCTTGATAGATTTTTGAAAACTTTATGTATCTTTGAGCTATTTATGAGTAAAGTTTGTTTTATATGTAGCTAGATTTCCAGAATGTAACATTGTTTGACAACAGTTCACCAAGTTTTGTTTACACCTGAAGTGTTTAGTGTCTGTTGTAGTAACATTTGGGCTTTTTTGTAGCTGTGCGGAAAATTTTAGATTTATTAAAATTAATTGAAGCCAAAAATTGTTTAAGATAGAAGCTTGATTACGTTTCCTAGTTAAGTAACTATTAACTTTCTAGAAACATTTGACTCCCAATCTGTAAATGGAGTGTATTTTAACTAGACTTTAAGGAATATGTATGTCTACATAAACTTGCAAACTAAACTTAGTGGGAGATGAGAACCTCATTTATCAGTATGTTATCAGAGTATATACACAGTGTTCTGATCCTTTAACAAGTGAAGGACAGAGACAAAGGGTGCAGAGAAATTTACCTGTCAGGATTCTGTATCTTTGTTTTTAATTATGCTAAATGTGCATTTAATGTTATATTTGGCAGACAAGTTTGGATAAACATATCTTCTTTGAAAAATCAGGAAATCAGTTCATAAGACAAGAAATTAGAATCCCATGCTATAGAAATTTAGTACAAAACCTCCATTTTACAAAAAACATATCTGTATATATCATTCATTAAAATCTTTGAGCTGTATGATTACTCCAGCTTCAGATTTTAGGGTTACTCTTATGAAAAGGGGGTGTGAACTCTGGAAACAGATTTGCTGCATTTGCAGAATCCAGAGTCTAAGCTCATAATCTGAAGAAGGTAATTTTCTTTTTATCATTTCTGGCCTTAATGCTCAGAAACTGAAGATATTAGATAGTTACAAAAAGCATCAGTGCTTTTGCAGGATGGTTATGATGGTACAGGACAAGAAAAATCTAACTTCTTATTTACAGCTTTCAGCAGTTTGTGAAAGAGTTTCTGCTATTTTTCTTCAGTGTTTGGTTGAATCAAAAAGTACTTTATGTAAATGTTGAAAAAACTCTCAGATATCTCAGATATTTCTCAGTGAAAAATCAACTCTAATCTGGAGGAGCATAGTTTATTTTAGTTTGAAAAGACAGCTTTGCTTTCAAGTAAGGAAATTCTAGACCGCCCACATTTTTGTACCTCAGACTCCTATATGATGCAAAGCCTATGTGTCATAAACTTTTGAAAGTACAAATTTACACTGAACAGATTAACACTTGAAAATGCCATTCTTGCCATTTGCTCTATGAAGTATTGCTAACTTGGAGCAGGTGCAACTAACAATTAGATTAGTACACGTGTGTGCAGCTGCATGGAGAAGCAGGTTTGAAACAATTAAGAATGATCACTTGCTTTCTGCTGCATAGTTGCTAAGCTTTTCGGAGGTACACATTTATGGAGAAGGCCTTGAGTGCTTAGGTGGACTAAATACAAACAATTTTATCATAATTATGGAGTACTTCAGTGGCATCAATCGTGATTTTATGCAGTGTTTATAGTTACAAGTTCTTTAGTTACTTAAAACAAAATAAAGCATTGACATGAAGTGACTTGAAAAGTGTAGGTAGAATCTTATGATTTTCCTAGGTACATATGATAAGTTTGAAAGTTCTCTGAAAGTGTAGAATGTTATCTGTCACAACTTTCTCTCTCTCCGGGAATTTAAAATTTTAGAGTTAAATGCCATTGGTAATAAAATCTTGAGGTCATTAACTGATCTGATTCATAGAGAAGACTAACAATTTCCACATAACATTTCAGAAACTTATGATGGATGAAAACGCTGAGAGTTTGCTAGGTTGTAAAATAACAATAAATTTCTTCCTTTTAAATGTTTTCTGATTTTACACCCTGACATCATCATGGGTGTCTCTGTCTTTAATTCACTCTTCCATTGTTATTGAGCATCACTCTGCTCTAACATTGACCAGGAAAAAAAAAAAGATGTAGAAACTTCTCCCAGTGCCCAGCTCTCTTTCTTGGTTCACAGACCAAGGGCAGCTTTTCTCATACACCCGAAGTTGCATAGAACTGATCTCTGCAGAGCTGTTCTGCCTTCTTTCTCAAATAAAGGCTTGCATGGGAAGCATCCCGTGCACAGGATGCCAGAGTCATCTGGCTGGGGGCCCATATGTGGGCAATGGCCCAGATATGCAGATGGGCATTCCACCAGCTTTTTCCTCTGATGCTGCTTTGGTTTGGGGTCAGATCCTCTACTTGCCCAGTCAAGAATTTCAGAGTGGCAGCCAGGGACTTCTTAAAACAGGAGGTCTGTATTTCTTGGTCTGTTTCTTTTCTGTGCATATGTGTACTTGACAGAAATAAAATCTGAGACATAAACACGTTTGAACATTTCTGTGTTTATACTAAAAATAGCAAATATTAAAATTGTGGTATCATTAAATACTTTTATGTAAGTTGGCCCTTGGTATTTGCAGGAAATTGGTCCCAGGACCCTGCGCCCCTCCATGGATCTTGCCTCTGACCCTCCAGTGCCTTGGGTAAAATGAGAGCCAGCTGTCCATTACCTGTGGGTTTCACTAAAATTTCAAGGATTTATGTCAGTTATTTAGTAGAATTTCAAGTAACTCAGTGTAATTTTTCCAAAAATAGATTTGAAATTACTGTTGCTAATAATTGCTTCCCTCTTTCTGTGCCTTGTAGCACACAAATATCAGAACCCAAACACACACAGAATTACTTCAGTTCTGTTGTTTCACCTATATAGTAAGCTCTTTCAATTTTGGTTCCCTTTTCCCCCTTAGAACTTGATTATTGTTTAATTTAAATATACTAAAATAGATAGGCCATCAAGATATGATACATCTATGTTTTTTTCCACATAACAATTCTAGAAGCTCTGTATTTATGCCTACATCATTTCTATGGGGTAGAAATAGAAGTGTATGAAAACATTTACTTGTACCAACTCTAGGAAATTGAAAGACACTTAAAAATTATGAAAGCATAAAATAAAAGTATATCCTTATATTTCTCCAGATTAGTGTGGGAAGTAAAATTTATAAACTCATTTTCTCTTATTTTAATATCTCAGGTGTGTTTAGATTTGAAAGTCTTTACAATTTAAATGGCATATTTTCTTCATCTTCCTGAAATCAGTGTTTTCCTTTTTTTTTGGTTAGTTTAAAATGGGTACTTCTGTCTGATAGAACTGGTCAAAATATTTGATCTAACACAAGCTATAGACTTTTTTTCCAACCTGGAATAGGAATGGAGTGACATCTAATGCTGCTGCTGCTGCTGTTAAGTCTCGTAGTCGTGTCCGACTCTGTGCGACCCCATAGATGGCAGCCCACCAGGCTCCTCCGTCCCTGGGATTCTCCAGGCAAGAACACTGGAGTGGGTTGCCATTTCCTTCTCCAATGCATGAAAGTGAAAAGTGAAAGTGAAGTCACTCGGTCATGTCCAACTCTTCACGACCCCATGAAATGTAGCCCACCAGGCTCTCCTCCATCCATGGGATTCTCCAGACAAGAGTACTAGAGTGGGGTGCCATTGCACCGGGAAGCATTTGGGATCTTAGTTCCCCAACCAGGGTTTGAACCTATGCCCCCTTGCAGTGGAAGCACAGAGTCTTAACCACTGGACCACCAGGGAAGTCCCAAATGCTAATAGGTTTTGCCTTTTCAATGACTTTAGAGCCTACATGCAAACTTTGAACCCCATAAAAGCTCTTTTTTGAACAGTTTACAAGTAAATTAACTTTTATGTGCACTTTGAAAAAAACATTCTTTTTTATAATTTGTTATGCTTTCAAATTCCAACTTTGTAAAACACTATAAAAACAATAAAAACGGTTACTATTTATTGGAAGCTCTTTCTGGCTAAATGGTAAAATTCTGAACTTCTAATGCTAAAAAAAAAAGTGTGCTTTTTTTCATTGTTTCCTTCCATTAATTCTGTGTGGTAGGTAATAGGTGGAGAAGGCAATGGCACCCCACTCCAGTACTCTTGCCTGGAAAATCCCATGGGCAGAGGAGCCTGGTAGGCTGCAGTCCATGGGGTCACTAAGAGTCGGACACGACTGAGCGACTTCACTTTCACTTTTCACTTTCATGCATTGGAGAAGGAAATGGCAACCCACCCCAGTGTTCTTGCCTGGATAATCCCAGGGACGGAGGAGCCTGGTGGGCTGCCATCTATGGGGTCGCACAGAGTCGGACACGACTGACGTGACTTAGCAGTAGCAGCAGCAGGTAATAGGTATTAATATCCCCTCTGTAAAGAAAAGCAAACAGGTTCTGAAAGTTCAGGCAACTTAAGTCACCCCCTTAGTAAGTGGTAGAGCTTGGATTCAAAGTCAAGTCTAACATGACTTTAAGCCTGATGGAGGTTGCGTCACTGTATACATTACACATATGCCTCTATGTACGCCAGGGTGCATGAAACCATATCAGTAGCTTACATTTGTTTTACTAACAAAGGCCATATTATCCACCTACTGATTCCCTGTCAACACTGTAATCAACGTGAGACTCAGCAGGCTGGGAGAAGAGGCTTGATGCCAGGCCCTTGTCCACACCTGGCTGGACCAGGTGGACTTGGGGTTTCACAACTTGCAACCGCCAATGTGTGGACTAGAGAATCGGAGAGGGTGTCCCTACAGAGTCAGTATACCTGACCGTCCCTCTGAGATTTTGAATGTGTCCTAACACTGCAAAACACACTTGTAGTTCTACCCTAGAGAGGTAACTTCTCATAGTAAGGCTGTATTTCTGTCATGGTTCAAGAGTAGATTAAAAAAATGTTATAGCTGCTCTGCATTTCTGGCCACTGTGGACGTGGACACTTTGACAGGTATGTTTAAAAACGATTCCATGGGGGGCTTCCCTGGTGGTCCAGTGGCTAAGACTCCGAGCTCCCTATGCAGGGGGCCCAAGTTTAATCCCTGGTTAGGGAGCTAGACCTACCTGCCACAACTAAGACCCAGTGTGGCCAAATAAATATGTCTAAAACAGTTCCATGGGAAGAAGAAATGTATTCATTTTTCTCAAATTCCTTTTCTTTTTGAAACCAGTGCCAGATGAATGGTTAATGCAAGGTAATATTATTTGCCTGTTATTTATATATATTTTAATGTGTCTCAAATCCTGAGTCCTTCTAGACCATTATTGGTGGGGATATTCATTAAAATTATTTTTATTGGAAATAATAACTTCAAGTAATAGGTTGTTTAAAATATGTATTGCATTGAATATCATAGAAAATTCTGGAACTTGAGTGTACCTCAAATTCACCTTCAGGGCTTTTCCCACACATGTCAGTAGGCCCACTCCAATGTTTCTGATTCTTAAATTTGCATTTCTGAAGACTCCCAGATGACACTACAGGGTCAGACTTTGAAAATTACTGGCCTAGAACTTAGGTCTTTACTTAATGGTGTTGCAGGAGTGCCTGAACCTGTTTTGAAAATTCTTCAACCCAACTAGATAATTAACTCATTTCTTCCTTTTTCCTGTTACAGACAAGAAAGAAAACTTTTCTTCAGGATCAAGTGTGATTGTTTCTGACTTCTAGCTTAGTCCTCTTCAGAAATTTAAATAAGGGGAAAGGAAGTTCTTTTCACAGCATTTGTGTCTTTGCAATGAAGAGAGAAAAATCTGAAAGAAACTCAGTGCCTCTGGTCTGTACCCTCTATGCCTAGTAATGCTGGAGCGGAATTGGTCCATTCAACTGCTTCTCTTTGCCAACGTCGCCCCACAGTCTGAATTTCTGGAATAGCTTCTCACTGTGCTAAGCACAGGCCTGGGAGAGAGAGAGAGAGAGAGAGGACGGAATATGCTGGAAAAGCACTGGACTCAGTGAGAAGGCACATGTTTTCTATACCCTGTTTAGGGCGTCTGTATGGGACAAGTAAATAAGTGTGACTTGGCTCAAGCCATTTATATTCCTGGTGCTGTTTCCTCCTTTGAAAAGTGGGGCAAATAATTCCTGACCCATTTACCCTACAGAGTGCTTAGGAACATCTGAGAAAATGTGCTGAAAGTTTGCATGAAAGAACTTCACTCATGTGAGGCTTCATTGTTGCGTTACATCTGATGCCTAGAAAATCTTTGTCGTTCTTCCTAGTTTAAGAGCTGTTCATCCAGTGAGACTGGGGATAGTTGTAGGGGTGCCTATGTATCATTTGACCAGTGGCCCTAGTTGTAAAAATTAGTTGTTTTTTTTTTTTTTTTTGTAGAAACTTTTTTTTTTTTACATCTGCTCATCATTTTTGGGAGGGAGTATATGGATAAGGATTACAGTCATAGAGGCAAATGACTTGAAATAGATAAACAATATACTTGTGTGTGTGATATACCTACTCTAAGTGTTCATTAAGAATTAAACTTAGATTTCAGAAGCCGGTCTGCATTCTGCTTGGTCAGGCAGCATTTTGAAAAGTGCATTCTGTGGGTGCTAGTCCTGCAAAATCAAATACTCCCTGAACATGAGCTGTGAGATTAAATACACTGTGGGGCTCTAGAGTCATCATCCTCTCTCCTGCATCCTAAGGCTCATGATTCGTGTTAGTGTTTCTGCAGCTCCTAGAAGTCCAGAACTAAAGAAACCTGAACTTAATTCCCATCAAGTCTTTGAACACAAAGTGTTTGCAACAAACCAAGGAACGCTTTTTCTCATATCCTCTATTAATCTTGCATGAAACTAGTCTTCTCAGGAACATGTATCAGTGAATATTGCTCTAGACTCATGATGCAATCTAAAAGTTAATAATATTAAAGTATTATCTAAACAATCCTTGATGGCTAAAAATTTGGTATGGAAACTTTAACTTTGGAAGAAGGTATCTCCCAAAGAATAATACATGAAGATGTTTAAGAGTAGCAAGTATTATTATTCCATAGTTAAAGTATGAATAAATGGAAGGGACCTTTGCTTTCAGCTGCTTGCCCTTTTTTTTTTTTTTTTTTTTTTAATATGTTTTATTTGTTCTGCTTGAAGTTATGTTTTGGTAACTAAAATCACAGCCCTTAACTTTGAAATTTAGTCGAATCCAATTGCTGTTGCTGCCAGGAGGATGCCAGGTGGGCAGTTTCAAGGATGTCTGGAGCTTGAGAGCGCCTCTGCAGAAGCACTTTCTTTTAGAAGCCATGGCTAAGGAGCAGTATCCTACAGCTAAAACCATATCCTACAGTTAAAACCACACTCATTCTTCCAGCATCATGCCCTAAATGTTTGCAGGGCGGGTGGTGAAGAGTCCTCATACTGACTTTTGTTTTCTGATCAGTGCATACACTTGAAAACAGTCATGCATTTAAAACCCCAACAATGCTGTATTCTTTGCAAACAACTGGGTCTTGGTTTGGAATGGAGGAATCAAATCTCTCCTGCTAACAGAAGTCTTTGTGTACCTCTGTAAAGTGCTAATTGGACAACAGAACAAGGAGGCATTTCAAATCGTTTAACTGACAGCTGTGTGTCAAATGATGGCCGGTCAGGGTTGTATCTGACAAGTTCCATGGTAGGAAATTCATGTGACCCTCTTCTAGCCATAGGAGATATACAAAACTGGTCTTCAGAGTATTTTTTTTTTTAAAGGACAATCTCTGATGCCACTGAGAAACAAAAGTGGGGAGGAGTTCTACAGGCCCCAGGGGGCAGAGAACATTCAACCCTGATGGTGGGCTGCCTTCTCTGGTCCCGGCCTCTAGTCAAGGAGTCTTTCTTCTGCCTTGGTTTGAGTACCTCCTTTGTCACAGAGCTTGCAGTGGTGGGAGACAGCTTGCTCCTGGAAGTTATAACTCATCCCCAGGGACACGGTGATTCAGACCTAATTCTCTTAATCTATAAAATGGGGATCAGAGATGGTGTATCCTTCAGCTACGTATTTGCTCCACTTGATTAGTCTGAGGTACGGAGATGAGATTAGGGTCTATACATGTGTTTAACTCTGGTTTCTGGAGCGGTGAGGGAGCTGCATATTTTAAGGATTTAGAAGCTATTGTCAGATCAGATCAGATCAGTCGCTCAGTCGTGTCCGACTCTTTGCGACCCCATGAACTGCAGCATGCCAGGCCTCCCTATCCGTCACCAGCTCTCGGAGGTCACCCAGACTCACATCCATCGAGTCAGTGATGCCATCCAGCCATCTCATCCTCTGTTGTCCCCTTCTCCTCCTGCCCTCAATCCCTCCCAGCATCAGAGTCTTCTCCAATGAGTCAACTCTTCGCATGAGGTGGCCAAAATACTGGAGTTTCAGCTTTAGCATCATTCCTTCCAAAGAAATCCCAGGGCTGATCTCCTTCAGAATGGACCGGTTGGATCTCCTTGCAGTCCAAGGGACTCTCGAGAGTCTTCTCCAACACCACAGTTCAAAAGCATCAATTCTTCGGCGCTCAGCCTTCTTCACAGTCCAGCTCTCACATCCATACATGACCACAGGAAAGACCATAGCCTTGACTAGGCGAACCTTTGTTGGCAGAGTGATATCTCTGCTTTTGAATATGCTATCTAGGTTGGTATAACTTTCCTTCCAAGGAGTAAGCGTCTTTTAATTTCATGGCTGCAGTCACCATCTGCAGTGATTTTAGAGCCCAGAAAAATAAAGTCTGACACTGTTTCCACTGTTTCTCCATCTATTTCCCATGTAGTGATGGGACCGGATGCCATGATCTTCGTTTTCTGAATGTTGAGCTTTAAGCCAACCTTTTCACTCTCCACTTTCACTTTCATCAAGAGGCTTTTGAGTTCCTCTTCACTTTCTGCCATAAGGGTGGTATCATCTGCATATCTGAGGTTATTGATATTTCTCCCAGCAATTTTGATTCCAACTTGTGTTTCTTCCAGTCCAGCATTTCTCATGATGTACTCTGCATATAAGTTAAATAAACATGGTGACAATATGCAGCCTTGATGTACTCCTTTTCCTATTTGGAACCAGTCTGTTGTTCCATGACCAGTTCTAACTGTTGCTTCCTGACCTGCATACAGATTTCTCAAGAGGCAGATCAGGTGGTCTGGTATTCCCATCTCTCTCAGAATTTTCCACAGTTTATTGTGATCTACACAGTCAAAGGCTTTGGCATAGTCAATAAAGCAGAAATAGATGTTTTTCTGGAACTCTCTTGCTTTTTCCATGATCCAGCGGATGTTGGCAATTTGATCTCTGGTTCCTCTGCCTTTTCTAAATCCAGCTTGAACATCAGGAAGTTCACGGTTCATATATTGCTGAAGCCTGGCTTGGAGAATTTTGAGCATTACTTTACTAGTGTGTGAGATGAGTGCAATTGTGCGGTAGTTTGAGCACTCTTTGGCATTGCCTTTCTTTGGGATTGGGATGAAAACTGACCTTTTCCAATCTTGTGGCCACTGCTGAGTTTTCCAAATTTGCTGGCATATTGAGTGCAGCACTTTCACAGCATCATCTTTCAGGACTTGGAATAGCTCCACTGGAATTCCATCACCTCCACCAGCTTTGTTCCTAGTGATGCTTTCTAAAGCCCACTTGACTTCACATTCCAAGATGTCTGGCTCTAGGTCAGTGATCACACCATCATGATTATCTGGGTCGTGAAGCTCTTTTTTGTACAGTTCTTCTGTGTATTCTTGCCACCTCTTCTTAATATCTTCTGCTTCCTTTAGGTCCATACCATTTCTGTCCTTTATCGAGCCCATTTTTGCATGAAATGTTCCTTTGGTATCTCTGATTTTCTTGAATAGATCCTTAGTCTTTCCCATTCTGTTGTTTTCCTCTATTTCTTTGCATTGATCGCTGAAGAAGGCTTTCTTATCTCTTCTTGCTATTCTTTGGAACTCTGCATTCAGATGTTTATATCTTTCCTTTTCTCCTTTGCTTTTCACTTCTCTTCTTTTCGCAGCTATTTGCAAGGCCTCCCCAGACAGCCATTTTGCTTTTTTGCATTTCTTTTCCATGGGGATGGTCTTGATCCCTGTCTCCTGTACAATGTCATGAACCTCATTCCATAGTTCATCAGGCACTCTATCTATCAGATCTAGGCCCTTCAATCTATTTCTCACTTCCACTGTATAATCATAAGGGATTTGATTTAGGTCATACCTGAATGGTCTAGTGGTTTTCCCTACTTTCTTCAATTTCAGTCTGAATTTGGCAATAAGGAGTTCATGGTCTGAGCCACAGTCAGCTCCTGGTCTTGTTTTTGCTGATTGTATAGAGCTTCTCCATCTTTGGCTGCAAAGAATATAATCGATCTGATTTCGGTGTTGACCATCTGGTGATGTCCATGTATAGAGTCTTCTCTTGTGTTGTTGGAAGAGGGTATTTGCTATGACCAGTGCATTTTTTGGCAAAACTGTTAGTCTTTGCCCTGCTTCATTCCGTATTCCAAGGCCAAATTTGCCTGTTACTCCAGGTGTTTCTTGACTTCCTACTTTTGCATTCCAGTCCCCTATAATGAAAAGGACATCTTTTTTGGGTGTTAGTTCTAACAGGTCTTGTAGGTCTTCATAGAACCATTCAACTTCAGCTTCTTCAGCGTTACTGGTTGGGGCATAGACTTGGATTACTGTGACATTGAATGGTTTGCCTTGGAAACGAACAGAGATCATTCTGTCGTTTTTGAGATTGCATCCAAGTACTGCATTTTGGACTCTTTTGTTGACCATGATGGCCACTCCGTTTCTTCTGAGGGATTCCTGCCCACAGTAGTAGATATAATGGTCCTCTGAGTTAAATTCACCCATTCCAGTCCATTTTAGTTCGCTAATTCATAGAATGTCAACATTCACTCTTGCTATCTCTTGTTTGACCACTTCCAATCTCTTGTTTGACCACTTCCAATTTGCCTTGATTCATGGACCTGACATTCCAGGTTCCTATGCAATATTGTTCTTTACAGCGTCAGACTTTGCTTCTATCACCAGACACATCTACAGCTGGGTATTCGTTCTGCTTTGGTTCCATCCCTTCATTCTTTCTGGAGTTATTTCTCCACTGATCTCCAGTAGCATATTGTAGATTTGTTAATACACAGTTGGTATATAAAGAACCCTAACTTTGGGGTATTTTTAAAAATTTTAGTTTTAGTGGGAGGATAATTTCTTTACAATGCTGTGTTGGTTTCTACCCTACAACAGTGTGAATCAGCCATAGGTATATTATGTCCCTCCCTCTTGAACCTCGCTGCCACCCTGCACCCCTCTAGGTTGTCACAGAGCCCCAGTTTGAGCTCCCTGTATCATACAGCAAATTTCTACTGGCTCCCTGTTTTATGTATGGTTTGCATATGTTTCAGTGCTACTCTCTCGTTTCATCCCACCTTCTCCTTCACTCTCTGTGTCCATGAGTTCTTTATGTCTGTAATGCTATTCCTGCCCTACAGATAGGTTTATCAGTAGCATTTTTCTAGATTCCATATATTGCATTAACATACAATATTTGTTTTTCTCTTTGTGATTTACTTCTGTCTGTAAACAGGCTCTAGGTTCATCTTCCTCACTAGAACTGGCTCAAATTCGTTCCTTTTTATGGCCAAGTAATAGTCCACTGTGTTTATATACTACATCTTCTTTATTCATTCATCTGTCCATGGACTTATAGGTTGTTTCCATGTCCTGGCTATTGTGAATAGTGCTGCAATGAACATTGGGGTACATGTCTCTTTTTGAACTATGGTTTTCTCAGAGTATATGCCTGGGTCTTTTATTTTCCTTCTTTCTTTTTTTAATAAAGCTTGCTCACAAATTTGATGATAGTACATTCATAGCATGATTTTCTAAAATATAGGAGCTGTGTATAGTATTATAGTATTATGTATTCTTTACCCTTACCAACAGGAAGTAATGGTGTTTCATTTTGTCCATCTTTCACAAAGTGTCAGTTCAGTTCAGTCATTTACTTATGTCTGACTCATTGTGACCCCATGGACTGCAGCACACCAGACCTCGTTGTCCATCACCAATTCCTGGAGTTTACTCAGAATTGTGCCCATTGAGTTGGTGATGCCATCCAACCATCTCATCCTCTGCCATCCCCTTCTCCTCCCGCTTTCAATCTTTCCCAGCAACAGGGTCTTTTCAAATGAGTCAGTTCTTCGCATCAGGTGGCCAAAGTATCAGAGTTTCAGCTTCAGCATCAGTCCTTCCAATGAACATTCAGGACTGATCTCCTTCAGAATGGACTGGTTAGATCTCCTTGCAGTCCAAGGGACTCTCAAGAGTCTTCTCCAACACCATAGTTCAAAAGCATCAATTCTTTGGCACTCAGCTTCCTTTATAGTCCAACTCTCACATCCATACGTGACCACAGGAAAAACCATAGCTTTGACTAGACAGTCCTTTGTTGACAAAGTAATGTCTCTGCTTTTTAATATGTTGTCTAGGTTGGTCATGACTTTTCTTCCAAGGAGCAGGCATCTTTTAATTTCATGGCTGCAGTGATTTTGGAGCCCCCAAAATAAAGTCTGTCACTGTCTCCACTATTTCCCCATCTATTTGCCATGAAGTGATGGGAGCAGATGCCATGATCTTAGTGTGATCATGATCACAAAGTGTGGTTCCATTTTATTGAATCAAAAGGTGACAATTAAAATATGGTTGTTCAATAGTATTTATGAACCTAAGTTTTGCTTCTCTTTTGGCCTTGAAGGTTTTCCACTTTTTCTGTGGGGTGTGGAGGCACTTGGGGCAGGGGATGGGGAGAGTGGCTCTTGAAAGTCTTGGAGTTCAGAAGCATGTGATACTACTTATGATGATATATATTTTAAAGGACAGTCTGATAAAGTCTGTGAAGTTGACTGTGAATTCATTAATGAATTTTATCCACAACATATTTCTGGTTTTTTCTCTTCCTGGGAAGTTCCATAGGCTCTTAAGATCTATGGGACAGTGTTTTCCCAGATTACCATTTTATGGGCTGTCTCAGAATAGGTTTGCTTTTGTTCAGAAAAGCTTCCCTTAAAATCAGGGAAGTGGCATAAGTTCAGTTTATGTTTAGTAAATGTTGATCTTGTTAACAACAGTGTTTGGTGACCTTTAATTATATGCCTCTCTTATTTTAATCCTTAGGGGAAACCTGTTGGTTTTCACTTCATCTTCTGGAGAATGAGATAATGATCTCTCTGTTACTGTACCTACTTTGACTCTACAGTTTTGTTAAGAATCACTTAACATTTTGGTGACCTAAAATCTTAACTTTTTTCATAAACTGAGAGAAATAAATCCTAGTGAGCTTTTTTGGAGATTTATATGGCAGTTTGATGCAGAGTTTACATACAAAATAGTTTTGTTGTTATTTGTTGCTGTTAGGACCATTTTTAATTTAATCTTTTCTTATGTGAATAAAAATGTTACATATTGAACTTTAAGGGCAATAGATGGATGAGAAATGTTAGCAAAGTCATAGACACAGTCATCTTTGCCTAGATGGAATGTGAACTTTGGGGGTTGAAAAATAATTCGGCAACACTAAATACCTCCTTTTACAAAATATGTCTCTCTGAAAGTCTTTCTGATGTGTTTGAATGCAGCCCTCAGACGGACCATTACCAGTCACGTGCAGAGAGCCAAATGAGCACAGAGCCCTGCCCTGGGTTGTCACATGATGGAGAAGACCAAGTAAAACTCCAGGAATCAACCTACAGTTGATTCTTAACCTGCAACACTGTATTCCAGTTATGATCATTTAAAAATAATGAATGAATGAATAATGGAAGGAAATTAAGGGATTATCAAATCAGCTTTATCAAGTAGGATTTGTGAAATGGCCACACATGAAGAGCATAAGGACATGTGCTGAACAAATTATTTCTCTACCCTTTTCACAATTGGACTTGATCTGATAGGAATGTCAAGCTGTGCTTCTGTCATAAGTTGATTAATATCTAGTGGCTTTAATATCTAGATTATTTTAAGTTGCAATCTGATCTTTATTATTTATTAGTTTACTAAGACATCCAACTTACTGAATATGATAATAGTTAAAATGTTTTAATGTTCTCAGCTCATTGTGTGCTGTAAAGATCACATTTAAGCCGATGGTAAATCAATATTGTTGGTAAAAAGTAGATGTTGATGTAAACTGGACCATTGTGGATCATTTTTTGAAAATGAATTCATATAGTTTAAGTTCATATTGCCTAATTTTACTTAATGTAATTTGAGACAATATTATTTAGATATTCTGAAGATTAGAAAAAATACAGTTTCTGTGGGAAAAATACAGTTAATTCTGTTTTTATATTTCACATCTGTGAAATAGTAGTTTTTAACTTTTTGTGTATCATGAACACTTTTGAGAATCTGTTAAAACTATGAACTCTCTCACTAGAAAAATACCCAGGCAGCTAAAGGAGATTCACAGATTTCTTAACTGAATTGATAAAGCATAGATGACAAACTCCTGATAAATTTTTGTTTCTTTTATTAATTTTCTTTTTTTGGTCAAGGGATATCTACCATTTCATTAAGAGCTTCTACTTAGTAATGATCTCTTTCTTTCTTTCTTTTGTTCCTTTCTTCTTTCTTTTTTAATTGAAGTATTCGTTGTTGTTCAATCGCTAAATGTGTCCAACTCTGCGACCCCATGGACTGCAGCACACCAGGCTTCCCTGTCCTTCACCATCTCTCAGAGTTTGCTCAGACTTAGGTCCACTGAATCGATGCCATCCAAACATCTCATCCTCTGTCATTCCCTTCTCCTCCTGCCCTCAATCTTTCTCAGCATCAAAGTCTTTTCCAGTGAATCTGCTCTTTGCATCAAGTGGCCAAAATGTTGGAGCTTCAGCTTCAGCATCAATCCTTCCGATGAATATTCAGGGTTGATTTCCTGAATATTAGGATTGATTGGTTTGATCCCCCTTCTGTCCAAGGGACTGTCATGAGTCTTTCCCAGCACCACATTTTGAAAGCACCAGTTCTTTGGTGCTCAGCCTTCTTGATGATCGAACTCTCACATCCATAATGACTACTGGAAAAACCATAGCTTTGACTATACGGATCTTTGTTGGCAAAGTGATGTCTTTGCTTCTTAGGTTTATCATACCTTTCCTTCCAAGGAGCAAGATTCTTTTAACTTCATGGCTGCATTCACCATCTGCAGTGATTTTTGAGACTAAGAAAATAAAATCTGTCACTATCTCCACTTTTTCCCCTTTTTTTGCCATGAAGTGATGGGACTGGATGCCATGATCTTAGTTTTTAGAATGTTGAGTTTTAAGCCAGCTTTTTCATTCTCCTCTTTGATCCCCATCAAAAGGTGCTTTAGTTCCTCTTCAGAAGTATAGTTGATTGCTTATAAGTAATATTAATTCAGATACTTTGAATTCAGGAACATTTGAAGACATATATGTATGTCTGATATATACAACTATATATTGTTAAGATATATACACACATATGTAAGTACATATATATGTGTTTGTAATATAATACAGAAGCCAAGAGTGGATCTGGGTTTTAGAAACAAAGTTGGACCTCTGTTAAAGATATTAAATGTTATGATTTCTGAAAGTAACGGTAGTATAGATCCCTACAAAATAATACAGAATGATAACTGCTATAAGAGAAGTAAGAATAAAGTCCTGAGAAGATTTGGTGAAAGCTGTAAGTTTTCTTCTCATAGGCTGATCTCAGAAGGTATGAAGGGCTGGCGTATGATAGTAAAATTTTCATAACTATAGACGAGAGGAAACAGAATCCCAGGAGGAAGAATGATAGTAGCAAAAAGGTGAGAAAGAAAGGGTCAGCACATGGGACAATGAGGAATTTGACATGCTGGCAAGTTGAGGGGAAATGGGAGGCAACGCAGGGAATGGAAGGGGCAGGGCTGCAGTTTGTGGATGGATTTGAGTACTTTTGGAAGGAGTTTAAACCTTAAAGGATAGGAATTGCGTCTCTCTAGCTGTTAATAATCAAACTGATTGGCCCAGTTCCCTGTAGTAGAATAAGAAGCAACATGATATGAGAGTAAGGGTGAAGTTTGGGGCAAGCTCTGTGGGGAATATGAGGGCAAAGCAGCAATACATTAAATTGATTGCTAAATTGATCAGAGGTCTTGGTGAAACAGAGGGATGTGCATCTATAGGGGAACCAGGTATGTCTCTGTCATGACCCAACTTTCTAAGAATTGGAATGGAAGCGCAGAAAATGGAAGTTTCCTTGTTCTTAGACCAAACAAAACTGAGGGTCTGTGACAGCTCTAGCTGTCTGCGAGAATAGAATGTCTGACCAACTATAGGATTGGGTGGAAAAAAAAAATCAATGCCAGATTTGAAGGGTTAGTTAGGTTACTGGATTCTCATTGTGGACACTGGAGAACAAGAAGGTGGGTCTAGCAGAAGGAAGATAATAGAAAAGGTGAGAGGAATGTGGTTGATAGGAGCGATGACAGATATCCTTCTTGGAGAGGAGCACTGCCTAGGTGATACAGAGGCCCTTGATTGGCCACTGAGTTGGGTGGAAGGTTTGTTTTCTCAAAGAATGAGAGCCAATGAGGTCCTTCTGTTAGAAGAGACATCATTCTGTATTCTGACCTTAATAAAGATGATCAGAAATATGGGACTGAAAAGGAACATAACCAGGAAGCAAGAAAGGTGTTCTGAGGATGGTAGATATTTGAAATAATTATACAAATAATAATTTGTAATAATTTGGGGAGAGTTTGGTTTAACCAGGTGATCAGAGCTAGAAAAGAAGGGTGGTTAGGGAGAGTCTGGAGGTAGCTGAGATGAGGATGATGAATTGGGAGGGAATGGGAATATTTGTTCAATGAGTACGTGAGTGGAGTAACTAAGGAAGAGACAAAGTAGGCTTCAGGCAAAGCACTTTCTCAGGTTCAGCAAAAATATTACCATTTTGGATTGGATGATTCTTTGTATTGGGGGTTGTTCTCTGCATTCTAGAGTCTTGCAGCATCCCTGGCCTCTATACACTAGATGCCAGTAACATATTCCTAGTTGTGACAACCAGAAAAACGTGTAGACATTTTCAAATGGCAAAATAGTTCCCTCATTGAGATCCACTAAGCTAAAAAGTGAGGTGCTAGAAGGAGCTGCTGCTGCCAAGTTGCTCCAGTCGTGTCTGACTCTGTGCGACCCCACAGACGGCAGCCCACCAGGCTCCCCCGTCCCTGGGATTCTCCAGGCAAGAACACTGGAGTGGGTTGCCATTTCCTTCTCCAGTGCATGAAAGTGAAAAGTGAAAGCGAAATCGCCCAGTCATGTCCGACTCTTAGCGACCCCATGGACTGGAGCCCACCAGGCTCCTCCGTCCATGGGACTTTCCAGGCAAGAGTACTGGGGTGGGGTGCCATTGCCTTCTCTGGCTAGAAGGAGCACTTAGAGGTAAAAGCAGGTTTCGTTCATAATAGGTTTTGAGTTGTCCAGAGGACAGACAGTGCAGGTGATGGTGAAGGGAAGAGGAGCCTGGAGCTTGGCTGCTGTGAACCTGTGAGGGGGTCATACTCCGAGGAGCACCGTGGACCTGGGTCACAGCCATCCTCTTGATCTATGGAAACACAATCTTTAGGGAAGCAACCTAGCCATCTAGAGATTTTGAAAGCTAAGTGATTTTTTTGTGTGTTTCTAAGCAGGTAGTAAATTAAGAAGAGTGGGCTGGTGGGTTAGCAGCTATGGAGTTATGGAAAAAAGCAGGAGGGGAGACAAAGGAGATTGGGAGGTAGGTTGAGATGTATATCAAGGAAGGGGAGTGCTGAGTAAGCGTTTGTGGGCATATCAACTGGAGAAACAATGTTGAATCTAAATTTATTTGGAAGCTACTTTTTTATGGTCAATTATCTGTTCAACCAAGCTTTTGCATTCTTGGTTGTTTTGCTCAGTTTAGTTTGAGCCAGGTGGATGTTATGTAAGACTCAGTGAATGTCATTTTTCCTTTGGTACCAGAAACGACTGTTGAGGACCTTGACACTCAATTTGTCCTTTCCCTAATCTGCTAAAATGTACACATACTATGTGTGTCTTTGCAAAACTTCTTAAGATTTCAAATAAAGAATATGCATTCATTATGAGGTAGATATGTAATCGTTAACATGAAGAGGGAGATGTGAGAAGTTTTGGGTCAAATTATGAATTTTTAATTGTATAAAAGATCTGGATAAGAGTTAATAATATAATTACAATTTAAAAGGTAAACATTTTTTTAAGACTAAAGAGTTGGGTAATTATTTTCTTCCTTTTATAGAAATGCACACACAAACATACACACACACACACACACACACACACACGTGACAACTACTGCCTGTCAGGAACTTGAAATTAAAAATACTTAAGCTATTTATATTCCTTAGGTGATACCCCAAACCTGAGAATATTCAATGGGCATTTTAATATTTGATATTCACATTCACCAGAAGGCCAAATTTTTGCTGAAGAAGTGTAGTAAAACAGCAGATTTCATCTTTTAAATTATCCTGTCTTAAACTATATAATGTCTCTTATTCCAACTTAATTTCTTCTGTCAACTCAGTCTTTTGGTGGGCTCTAACTTGCATACCTGGAGAGAGGGGAGTAAGTGATCGACTTCATGAAGGTCCCTTTAACTTGATGATTTTATGATTAAATTTTGCGTTTAAAAATTGCCTTTTTCTGGGAGAGCCAGGTCAGAAGGTACTTTTCTAGCTCCTGATTTTATGGATTAATATAACACCTCCTGCATTTTTCTTTAACACAGTTCAGGCAAATTAGCAGAAATAGAGGCAAAAAAATTGCTTAGTAAACTTAGAACCAGGTGCATATGAAGTTTTTCTTATTGGCAGTGATGGTGCAGTCCTCCTAAAAGTATACTTGGATCCTCTGAAAACGTAGGTGTGGTGGGCGGTGGGTGTACTGGGTGTGGGATCAGAGCAAGGAGGGGGAGGATGGGGGATAGAAATGGTGGTTTCATAGGGATCAGCTTGGGTGTTCTGGCTGTATGTGAAAAGAGGGAAGTAAGTTTCTTAGAATACACTGTGCGCCTCTTGGTGCATCGCTCTTGTGGATGTGGTAGGTTTTTAGCAGGTATTGTTAACAGGATAGCTGTAGTGTTTAGGGTGAACAGTGGAGCCCACATAAAGCATCAGGGCAGAATGAAATAGAAGCAGTGAATGGAGAAGCATACTGTATTCAGATGAAACCCACGAAAGTTTAGGTAGGCCAGGTTGCAATAATCCCCCACTGGAATTTAGCCAGGACACACATTAGCACAGGCTACTTTCTGTCTAGCCTAATTAAAGTATTGTTGAGAACTAACAAAGTTGGCTGACTTGCAAAAATCAGTGCTTGTTCAGATTTGTAAGTTATAAGTGCTTAACAGTATGACCCCATTTTTATGCTGGGGTCATCTTATTAATTAAAGTTTTCCAGTCATCTAATTAGAGAATACAGTCTGAACTGAGTCTGGAGGATTCCCAGTCTTATTTGCTAATTTAAAGGAAAGTGGAAATGAAGAAGAGTTCTCAAAGCAATGCGATGGAAAGTGAGACTCTGGACATGCCTTGAGAGATGCCCAAGACCAGCGGGATAATTATTTAGGATGTGCTTCCAGTAGAGACATTAAAGGGACACCAGTGAGCTAGCTTTTAAATATAGAAATCTGTGCCAGCCCCAAATTAACTCTTGGACCAGAATATGAGCGCACATTGGAAAGCTGGAAGGCATGACCAATGCAACTTATTGAAACTAAGCATTTGCTCATTGATGTTATACCTTTTTTTTTTTTTCAGCTTGAATAATACTTTGTCAACACAGAAGAAAGAGAAGGAATAGTCTAAGACTCTAAATGATTACCTGACACTTAAAAACATCTCTCAGAAAAAAAAAAAAAAAGAAGCAGTAGATAAATATACTCCATGTGTTTTCTGAAGGTAAAGTCCTGTAACTTAGATGTTACATGTACGTCCTTAAAAGCCTGGAGTTGTCATCAGTATCTATAGTCATATCATGCTGAGCACAGTGCTGCATCCAAAATAAATAAGAAGCTTTCAAACATTTATTAAACATCTGCTATGTGCCACTCACTGGACTAAGTAGAAGGTGTTAAAAGAAGGACAGAAAGGATTTGGCCAATGTGTTCCGTGGCTATCTGGCAACTGAGTAATTAATCATAATTTCTCATTCTCCTGCTTAAGCAGCCAAAATCAACTCAGTGTTTGTCTGCAGGTTCTAGAAAATGAAGTATTGGTGCGGGACTTCAGTATTACAGTAAGTACTGGTACGTATCACTTCACAATGGAACCAAAAGGATGGAAGGGAACTTTTAAATTTTTGTTGAGTATTTACAAGAAGCGGCCTATATTCTAGTGGTCTTGACCCGTTTTCTAGGTGCATGTTTGTGGGTGCACTTCCTGTCTGTGTGTCAGTGTGAGTGCACAGCGTTCTGGGACACAAATACTCCCTCAGCTTTTCCATGCTGACCCATCCAGATGCTTCAGAGCTCAATAAGTCATGTCAGTATCCCGGGGGCTCTGCCCAACCAGAAGCTCTCCATGACAGCTGTTTCACAGACCCTAGGTGAGGGTCACAGGGGACCAGAAGCGTTTTTATTTATGTGTCTTGTAGCACAATTGAACTTTTAAAAATTTGATACTTGCTTTGAAATTAATTGGGATATTGTTGCCAGCCCTTATCTATTTAGCAATAACCCCTCAGCAGTATTTTGTTTAAATCCTATAAGATGTCATCTAACTTAATACTTAAAAGTTAAACTATTATTCCTATTCTTCTATAAGAGACTTTCAAATAATACATTCCAAATTAAAATTTTAGCTTTAGGTCAGTTGCTTGGGTCTTGCCCAAGAAGCAATTTGAATGCATTTATCATAAACTCAGAGGGAAAAAAAAATCTAGCTGTTTCAGAATGATTTGGCCTGAAAATCATAGCAGCTGATGGTTTATATCAACAATGTTGCTCACAATTCATTTGGGCCACTGCTATTATGTTTTTAATGAGTAATGTTTCATGCCAGTCAAGCACATATCACTAGATCATTATATAAATTGGCAATTTACAAGAAAAGAAAGAACACTGACCTGAAAGGATAGAAATGAGGCATTTGTATATCCAGTGGGAGGGATGTGTGTGTGTGTGTGTGTGTGTAGGTGTATGCGTGTGTGCTAAGTCTCTTCATTAGTGTCTGACTCTGTGCACCCCTATGGACTGTAGCCCCCAGGCTCCTCTGTCCATGGGATTCTCCAGGCAAGAATACTGGAGTGGGTTGCCATGCCCTCCTCCAGGGGCTCTTCCCAACCCAGGGGTCGAACCCTGGGTTTGATCTTAAGTCTCCTGCACTGGCAGGAGGGTTCTTTACCACTAGTGTCACCTGGGAAGCCTCTGTAAGTATATACTTATATACATGTCTTATCAGTTTTTCTTTTCATTGAGAAATTGAAGAAACCCTTTAATGAAACCTGGCTTCCTGATATTGTCCCTCACTATTTTAGATAGGGCATCTTATTTTTAGTTTAGAAGATGAGCACAGCTGGTTTAGGCAAGGTGCTGATAGTACTAATGTTGATGTAAGATCCTGATCGGATGGGTAGTTCAAAGGGAAACATTGTCCCTTGATTTGATCATGCTGGCTTTCAAATTTATTTTTTGATCTGGCATTTGACTTTGCATTATACCCAGAGAGCTGGAAATCACAAAGCTTTGCACCTTCAGAGTATATATAGATTGAGACCGTGTAATGTTACCTCACATACCCAGCACTCAGTATCAGCAGTCTCTGTAAATGGAAGATTCTGTTCTGTAACAAAAGCTGTTTATTTTCATAATATGATAAGAGTGTGTGTTGGTTGCTCAATCGTGGCTGACTCTTTGTGACCCCATGGACTGTAGCCTGCCAGACTCTTCTGTCCATGGGATTCTCTAGGCAAGAATACTGCAGTGGTTTGCCATTCCCTTCTCCAGGGGATCTTCCCGATCCAGGGATTGAACTTGGGTCTCCTGCATTGCAGGCCTTTTCTTTACTGTCCGAGCCACTATCTGAGCCAGGGAAGTGCGTGGTGAGAGAGGCCTATAGTTTGAACCCCCTGTGGGTGTGTGAAAGGGGTGGAGGTGGAGAGCTGGGCCGAGGGTTGGGAATATGGAAGAAGTAGGCAGACATTAAGTTAAAAAATACTATTTCCTTATAAAGTCTGTTCAACCCTTGAGTATATATATAAAGTGATTTTAAAATCTAATTAAGGTTTTTGATACTGTTCTTAAAACTGGTTGAATAAAGCTATCTGAAAACCAGGGACAGTTAGGTGTAGAGTTAAATTTGAATATTTTTTTCTGCCATCTGTTTTTATATTGATTTTTTTAGTGAGATTATATATAATTGAAATAAAATAATCCCTTAAATTAACTCTTTTAAGGCCTTATATGAAATTAAAAAATATTTCTTGAAAAGTATTAATTTTCCCCTGTTACTACATTTAATGAGATAATTCAGTGTTTCTAGGTAAGTGATTTACACAAATGTCAGAGTTCTTTGCAGTGGGATAGTGATGATAAAAAATACTTACAGGCTTCTGACAACTCATTTTATGCCTCAGTTGTCTCCAACTCTCGTCTTTCTTCCTGACTTCAGGCATTTTTGAAGACCTAGCTCTAGCTTTGCTTTTAGAATGATACGTTTTGGAGTGGATAAATCAGTTGGTCAATAAATATTGATTTAATGCATGCAGTGGGATTTGTACAGAGTTTGGTGTTATGGAATATGTAGGGAGAAAAAAGCTTCCCTCCACCCTCAAAGGTCCGTGGCTGGGTCTGGAAATTAAACTAATAGAGACAGAGTGACAGGAGAAAAACATGCACGCTTATTTAATTTTTGTATGTCACAAGCGTCTTCATGAAAGAAACCCAGAAGAAGCAGTTCGCCCTGAGTACATGCGTGGTAGGTTTGAAGAGTGGGCGATTGTGTAGAAATATGACAGGTTGTAAGTGTAGTAAAATGGGGGAAGCTTGGTAAGCCTGTTAAAATTTTTGTCTTCAGAGATAAGGGTGCTCTTTTACTCTGGGTGTATAGGGGACACCTTTTACATGAGTTTTATGACCTGTTTCAAGGGAGAAGGCTGAAGGGAAGTCAAAATGACTTTGCTGCTTCTGTGTTTTGAAATTCCTTCAGCTTAAAATATTCAGTGCGTCAAGGTGCCATATTTGGGGGTAGCATGTCCTGAACCCCATCAAATTAAAAATAGGAAGATAATGATAAGGAGCATTTCTTCAATCTGGTCAGTAATCAGATCAGATCAGATCTGATCAGTTGCTCAGTCATGTCCGACTCTTTGCGACCCCATGAACTGCAGCACGCCAGGCCTCCCTGTCCATCACCAACTCCTGGAGGTCACTCAGACTCACATCCATCGAGTCAGTGATGCCATCCAGCCATCTCATCCTCTGTCGTCCCCTTCTCCTCCTGCCCCCAATCCCTCCCAGCATCAGAGTCTTCTCCAATGAGTCAACTCTTCGCATGAGGTGGCCAAAATACTGGAGTTTCAGCTTTAGCATCATTACTTCCAAAGAAATCCCAGGGCTGATCTCCTTCAGAATGGACTGGTTGGATCTCCTTGCAGTCCAAAGGACTCTCAAGAGTCTTCTCCAACACCACAGTTCAAAAGCATCAATTCTTCGGCGCTCAGCTTTCTTCACAGTCCAGCTCTCACGTCCATACATGACCACAGGAAAGACCATAGCCTTGACTAGGCGAACCTTTGTTGGCAAAGTAATGTCTCTGCTTTTGAGTATACTATCTAGGTTGGTCATAACTTTCCTTCCAAGGAGTAAGCATCTTTTAATTTCATGGCTGCCGTCACCATCTGTAGTGATTTTGGAGCCCAGAAAAATAAAGTCTGACACTGTTTCCACTGTTTCTCCATCTATTTCCCATGTAGTGATGGGACCAGATGCCATGATCTTCGTTTTCTGAATGTTGAGCTTTAAACCAACCTTTTCACTCTCCACTTTCACTTTCATCAAGAGGCTTTTGAGTTCCTCTTCACTTTCTGCCATAAGGGTGGTGTCATCTGCATATCTGAAGTTATTGATATTTCTCCCAGCAATCTTGATTCCAACTTGTGTTTCTTCCAGTCCAGCGTTTCTCATGATGTACTCTGGATAGAAGTTAAATAAACATGGTGACAATATGCAGCCTTGACGTACTCCTTTTCCTATTTGGAACCAGTCTGTTGTTCCATGACCAGTTCTAACTGTTGCTTCCTGACCTGCATACAGATTTCTCAAGAGGCAGATCAGGTGGTCTGGTATTCCCATCTTGTTCAGAATTTTCCACAGTTTATTGTGATCTGCACAGTCAAAGGCTTTGGCATAGTCAATAAAGCAGAAATAGATGTTTTTCTGGAACTCTCTTGCTTTTTCCATGATCTCTGGTTCCTCTGCCTTTTCTAAAACCAGCTTGAACATCAGGAAGTTCACGGTTCACATATTGCTGAAGCCTGGCTTGGAGAATTTTGAGCACTACTTTACTAGCGTGAATGTTGAGATTATCTCAGGGAAGTTTCACCAATGTGGTAACTCTAGTTGAGCGTTGAAACATGGATACAATTTAGATGATTGAACATCAGAGTTGAAAAAAGAGGCAGGAGCCTGGATTGATCTGAGACAGAACTCTCTTGTTTATTTATTTATTTATTTAATTTTTTGCCATTTTATGTGGCATGTGGGATGTAAGCTTCCCCAGCAGGGATCCAATTTGTGTCCCTTGCAGTGAAAGTGCAGAGTCCTAAGCATGGGCCACCAGGGAATTGCAGGACTCTGCTGTTTAGACTGAAGTTTTTATGTAGGTGTTGTGCGGGTTATAATGGATGGAGTTAGTGAAGATGATGGATTTTGATGTTTAGTGTAAGTTTTAAGAGTTCAGCTACTGGAATCAGATTCTCAAATGCTGACGCCATAGTTTGTGTCGCCTTGCACAAATTGCTTCACCCCTCTGGACCTCACTTTATGAATCTGTTCAAGGAGGATGAGAATAGTACTCACCTCATTGACTTGTTGGAAGAATTAAAGTAATTAATACATGTAAAATGATTATAATAGTCACTAGTACCTGTTAAACACTCAATAAATGTGACTTTTGGCATTAGGAAGAATTCTGAAAACTGACGGAGGAGTTTTAAGTTTTATGTGATAAGTGACAGCCAACATAGTTTCTTTATTATATAGTGACGTATTCTAAGCATCATTTAAGGAAAAATTGTTAGAGAATATTGGGCCAATTCCTATGGAAGAAAGCTTTAGTTGAGCTGTAATAGGACATACCTGGTTTTAAGATAATGAGAGCCTAGGATAATAGCTACAATAAAATGATGATAAGGAAAAAAAAATGTATTTTCCTTACAAAACATGTTTGATAAAACTGTCAGTACTTCTTTTGATAAACAAGATCTCCAGGTCAGGTATGAAGAAATAGCAACTTGGTGCTGCTTCCCATCATGTGGTGAGAGTGAAAAGAGAGGGTACATAGCTGATAATGAAGGATCTTTCGAGGAATGATTGTTGAGATGGAATGACAGATAGGGTCTTAGGCAGAGTGGTGGAGAGGGTGCTGAGTCAAAGTTCTCAGGGAGGGACGGGAGGGTGTACCTCTGTTGGGAGGCCGTCAAGTTGGGAGAGGAAAGCTATTCAGTAGGAAATAAGTAGTAGGAAAAGAAGGCAAAATATATAGACCATTTCTTTAGAACCTGGGAGGCAGGATCCTTGGGGTTTAGTTATAGATTTGCCATTAGCTTCATGACCTTTGACAATTTGTGTGTTACTAATAGAATTTATCTGCACATAATTGAAAGTACTTATTTTTACATTTATGAAGCACTTTGACTTTTTGGATTCTCTTAATATATATATACAGTAGTATCAATATAGCAAATTATCAGGATCCTGAAAAGAAGTAAAAGGGGTTCCTGCACATCCAGACTGACCCAACTCACAAAATTCATGCACCAAGGAAAAGACTGAAACTGGTATACATGAAATGATTATTATCACTTACTATAATGAGTGATATATATATAATATATTATATATTATAATATTATCACTTATTATAAACCATAGAAAACCATTTGAAGGGGTAGGGTGAAGAAAAGAAAGAGCTGTATGGTAGGTACACCGATGACAGTGACAACTATATTACCTGGTAAAAACCTGAAAGGGCAGAAGATAACTGTAGCATTTGGGGACAATCTGAGGGGAGAGTACCATCAGCTCTGATTCACCTCACCTTGCATTTGAGGGTGTTATTATAGGAGCTTAAAATAACTTTCAAAGTAATTTGCAATATAAAAGTTAGTGTCCCAGTTAGAAAGTGAAGAGTTTGAGCTTCAGAACTAGATCGCCTGATTCGGAGTTGGGGGAGCAGGCTGGGTGCCTTTCTGCTTCCCTGCCTGAATGAAAAGTTGAGTTCACTGTGCTCTGTTTCAGAGAAGTGAGGGAGTCCACGATAGCTTTTTGAAAGATATCCAGTCATTAAGACTAAACCAGAAGGATTTTTAAAGAGATTACCTATTATTTGTGAATTAGCAACTGCATTCAAAAGATATTCTAGTTTAGAATAGGTTATTGATACTAATTAATTGACAAGGTTCATTTAAAATTCTGCTTTCAAAGTATATTGGCACTGATTTTGAACACAAAATTAGGTACCACTGAGAACGCTGTGGCACTTAGCCCTAAATTTCCCAGTTATTGAACATCAATTTCTTATTGTTGACAATGGATATTTTTTTTTCTCAGATTCTATTAAAGGGATCATTAGAATATTCAGAATGGGTTAAAATGGGCATATTAAACTGTCCTAAGCAGCATTTAAGTTGAAATTTGCTTTGAAAAGCACTTAAGCTGACTCTGTTGTATACTTCAGTAACTTTGGTGTACCAAAACACCTTATCTGTGATCTATTAAAATCTCCCACTGTGTGTGTTTAAAGATTTCCTTTGGTTTAAAAACAATGCTAAAAACCCTTACGCAGCGTTCAGAGTGATATGTGTTTTCAAACAGCAGCCCATCTCATTTCAAGAGATGAAATAAGTGTCATTAAAATGGTAACTCAAATCAGTCAAAGCACTTTTGTGGAAGATTTAGATTAAAAGTGATTAAGCACTGTTGTGGTTTGCTGATAGACACTATTTTGTATTACATTAATTTCCCCATTTAAAAATAGATGACTGCTTTTAGTGCTTTAGGAGAACATTCAGTATCCCCTGAAATGCTTAGAGTTAGTGGGGTGATCCCATTATATGGTGTCACTGGCCCAAAAAAGAACATTGAAGATTGAAGACATCCCAGCAAGTCTGCTCTCTCAGCATCAACAGACCCACAACAAAGACTGCAGGGAAAAGAGAGATTTGTTAGCTTTTGCCTCCAAAATGGCTAAGAGAAATTGGAAGAGTAAAAATTTAACTAGTTGAAATTATCAAAATGTTTTGGACAGAGCTGGTTGAATGTTTGGTGGTGAAAAGTGTGAATGATCTTGGCAAGAGATCAGGCAGATTGAACCAGTAGATGTTCAATTTGTCCCTGATATCTGCTGTGCCCCAGATCAGCTCTAGACTAGCTTTGCAGCTTTCATTCACTTGCTTAATTTAGGCTTCTTCTGGGACATTCTTGCCTGTGTAGTACAGTTCAACTGCTTGATAAATTTTGTTTTTAGTGAAGTTAAAGTCAACCAATCAGAATTATCAATTGGCCCCATTAGATTGGATAACTGTAGTTATTACTTTGTACTTCATATCTTTTTAATAAATATAAGTTAAAAGAATGTGGATCTACTAAAACCCATTGAATTGCACATGTTAAATGACTGAATTGTGGGGTACATAAATTGCACTTCATAAAGCTGATAAAGTATTTCTGTGGAGAGTAAGGGTCATTGGGAGCATCTGGAGCGGACACTGTGGGGAGATGGATGAGAGGTAGAGAGAGTCTGGTAGGGGCAGGGAAGGCTGAAGGAAGGAATGGGACTTGAATTGGGTCTAGAGGGTGGGCAGGCAGGATTTCCAGTGACTTCCCAAGAGGAGGCAGAAGTTGTCTTCTTTCCCCACCTCTTCAAGCAGTGGATACACTGCCAGAAGAGTCATACATTCAGATTTTAGAGCAAAATCCAGGATCCCATTTCAGGGGATAACTCTGGCCAGGAAAGGAATCTGGATGTGATTGGCAGCTCTCCAACTGATGGCTTCATAGGCAGGTTCTCAAGAGCCCAAGGGTTTGATAACAGACTCTCCTCAAATGTTCACTAAACATCCACTCTCTTTTGCCTGCCAGACACGAGATACAGGAAGACACAGGCCATAGCCACAAGGAAGTTCGAAGTCAGGTCTACCATGAGGCCTGAAATTTACCTCAAAACACTTCCCTTTGGAGAGTTCAAGGGCCGCTGATAGAATCATAGAATCTTAGGTGTTAAGTACAACCTCTATTTTATATAAGAATTAAGTTCATATTGTACCAGCTGTTAAGACCTTGAGCCAGTCATATGACCTGTTTGACCTTCAATAAAATGTGATAAGGAAAAAAAAAAAAGAGTGTGGAATATGTGAAATGATTAACTTATGTGTCCTTAAATGGTATCCCTGTAGGTGTCCCTACAAAAGTATCATTTGCGTTTGAGGATTTTATGATGCCATATTTTGATTAACATAGTAAAACCCAGAAATATTTAAAAAGTGTTTTTCCAAGATCTTTCATAGTTTGAAAGAGTGAAGGTTAAATCTAAAGTGAGTGATGGATAAAGGAAGAAAAGAGGAATAAAAAAAATATATACACACACACAGCATGTTGTCTGTTAAAAATTTGGGAGCTGTAAAATTAGGCCTTAAAAACATCATAGAATGGTAGCCTCATACATTGTAAATTGCAAAGACACGTTACAAATGTTACTCCAAATGAAGTTTAAGTTCAGGAAAAATAAAAGATGAATTGCTAACCATTTAAAAGATTTTCTCAAATTTTAAAATAATGACAGGTCCCACATAGGTGTGTAATTAGCTCCATAGGTCTTATCTTTAGACTTTGGGGGAAATTTCTGAAAATAAACCACTGAAGCAGGAGACTACAGCACTGGGGCTTATCCTTCCAGGCTGCTGGTGCATACCTGAAACTCCCATTTCTTGTTATTGCTGCAGCAAAAGCAGATGTTTCTTCTGCTGTTGTAAGTCCTGTGGTATTTCTTAGCAGGACAGGGGAATAGGTGTTGTGGGGCACAGATCTGGTAACCTCGAGTTCCATCAGGAATCTTTGGGACCTGGCAGTCAGGATCAATATATTCCAAGGGTCCCTTCATCAACCTTATTTATTGAACAGACATTGATTCCTCACCAGTGTGCCTGGTAATTGACAAGACATAGGGAACTCTTAAGACAAGGTGACATTCCTAAAGAAGTTAAATATTCATGCAATTCACAGGTAAATCCTCTGTAGATAACTAAGAGGGTCATCTGAATGAAAAGATGAAAAGGAACTGACATGAGTGGAGTAACCACTGTGTGTCCAGCATCTCATCTGAACTATTTAATCCAAACTTCAGGATAAGAGTATGGGGTAGGCACTGTTAACTTCAGTAACTTGTGACCTTGGAGTCAGTTCTTTATCCTTTATTTTTCACAAGTACCTATTTGGAAAAGGATTCACTCTCACATTTACTGATTAATGCGAAGTTAAATCCTGAAGACCAACTCTTTCATTTTACAGTTGAGATGATGAAGGCTCAGAGAGGTGAAGAGACTTCAGGATAATGTTGTTCCAACTGTTTTATTCGTGAACCACATAAAGCTGCTGAAATTGATTCTAATGATGGAGGCTAACTTAATGAAAGATTAAAACATTGAAAAGAAGTCTTTTCCCGTAGCAACCTTGTGGAACATCTAGCTGTAGCCACCAGGAAGTACAAGGTTACTCACCACACTGGGCCCTAATGCTCCCTGTGGGAAAAACAGACTGTTGTTCCCGCTTCAACTTGAAGGCCAGCTCTCACCCCTAGGTTAGAGATATGAATTTAGAAGCAATTACAAAATAACCTCCATTTTTAAACTACAAATATTATTGAATTATCACGTGTGGGTTTTTTTCTTCTCAACATTTTGTGGAACCTCTTCAAAGTGTAATTTTACTAAGTGGCTGTTTGCACCAAGAAGTTTCAATGGTAAGAAAAAGTAAAGTTCTGAGTCATTAGAATTTATCTGCCCTCTTTATTTCCAAATGAAGAGCCTTCAAATCTGGTAGGTAACTGCCATGGTTGAAAATAGTCTTGCCAATGTGTAGTGTATGTGTGTCCTGTTTTGTGATGGAGATATCATTAGGGATGTTTCTGAGAAATGTCCAAAAACAGTGTGCAGTGTGTGAGCATGACTGTTCAAACTATTATGTTAAAATGTTACTGTAATGGAAAAAAGGCTAAATTACTGCACCAAACATTCTTTTATTTTACTTCAGCTAATTTTTAAATTGCTGGTAGAAGAAGTGCATTTTGTGAAATGAAATCTGCTATACCTCTTCTTTTGTTATCTCAAAGGAAAGACTTGGTTTACTTTTCTGAAGAGTTTAATATTGAATTAAAAATGTGCTGGGTCAGATGAGGCACTAAGGTAAGGATGGGTAGTTAATTGTGATAGGCTTTTCTGATTTATAATGGAATGAAGCAGAAAAAAAAAAAAGCAAAAAACTTTCAATCTCTCTTTTCTTTATTGTAGACTGTATTGTAGTCTAAAGAAACACTACTCAGGACCAATGCAGCTACCCTCATATCCTAAGTAACTGTTGGAAGTGTTCTCTTTTGTAAATCTGAAAGGGATCTGAAAAGCAAATGTAACTAATGGTCCATAAATACAAATTTTAGAGAAATACAGTAAAACCTTTAAGCTTTAAAAATAATTTAAAGTCAAGCCAACAGATTTGAATAGGGGAACAAAGTGTTCTTTGTTCTGCCTTCTACCTTCTGAATTTTGCTATGGAACTGTAAGCCAGGGATTTGTAGAATTTTTTATATTTATTTTTTACCCCTACAGTAGTTGTTCCTATTAAAATGCATCTTGCTTTGCAGGCCACCGCTCTGTCCACTTGAATTGAGTGTTTATGTTAGCACTCCAGTAAATATGCTTGAATTACTTCAATAGGTCCTTCAGCCAGTTTTCCATTCTTCAAAGTAACTCTTGAGGCTTTTATATCCTATTCATTATACTTTCTTCATCTCTCTTACTCTCCCATTAGACTTCCAGGAGAAGTAGTAGAATCGTTATTTCTTTCTCTTCATTGTTCCTGAGCATTTCTCCTTCACTGGGAAACATCACTGTTCTCCTGAGTAATAAAATGAACAATTTAAATGTAAACCCTATGTGATAGAATTGCCTAGTGCTATTTGAATTCCATTACAGAAGAATCTCAGGAGATTCCCAGAAATCTGAATCTATCCCTGTATATGGAAGGCAAGGACAAACCAGAGAAAGAGACAGTCTATTCTAGATTGGTAGGTCACAATTTAATGAACTAAGGGACTTATATAGTAGACTTGCCTTGAGCAGCTACAAGATGAATAGATCTCTGTACTTGCTCTCCAGAGTCATAAGAGTTTATGTAGAGGCCGTCTGGAATTTAGTCATGTATACCATTTAGATGATCTTAATGGCACATTGCTGTCTCAAGGCTGCACTCTTAAAGTAGCTCCCAGTGCCGGACTGGTGGTCAGAGCATACATTCCATGTCCAGAGGAGGAGGCAAGTGGCATCTGATTGCCCAGGTCCAGCTTGTAGGTCAAGTGACAGTCATATCCTCTCAATAACCTTCTCTGATAGGTGGTTATAGTGTTAAACGGCTTGTAAAAACCTACTTAAAATCACATACATGAAACAAAGTTTCATGTCATTTTATGCCCTTTCTTTGCTTAATATCCTCAAATTGTATCCCATCACTTTTGATAAGTCCAAAATCCTTACTGTAGAGCCTAAAGGGTTCTGGAATGATCTCATCCTTAGTTAGCTTTTGGCCCTCTTCTCCCCTTACTATATTGTCACTCCTCCACTTTCTCAAATGTCTGAAGCTTCTTGCCATCAGGAGCTTCATGCTGTACTCAGGTCAGGAATGGTCTGCCCACCCACTCTCACCTAGCTCCTACTGTAACTTTAAGCCCCTGCTTAAAAGATCCTCTATGAAACTCCCACTGGCTTTATGGCCAGGGGGAGTCGCCTATTGTAAGCTTTCATAGCAGCGTTTCTGTTGTTGATCATTCATTGTGTCCGACTCTGTGACCCCATGGACTGTAGCATGCCAGGGTTCCCTGTCCTTCACCATCTCCTGGTGTTTACTCAAGCTCATGTCCATTGAGTCGGTGATGCTATCCAACCATCTCAGCCTCTGTCACCCCTTTTCCTCATGCCATCAATCTTTCCCAGCATCAGTTTTTTCCAGTGAGTTGGTTTTTCTTATCAAGTGGCCAAAGTATTGGAGCTTCAGCATCAATCCTTCCAATGAATATTCAGGGTTGATTTCCTTTAGGATTGACTGGTTTGATAAGCTTGCTCTCCAAGGAACTCTCGAGAGTCTTCTCCAACACCACAGTTTGAAAGCATCAGTTCTTTGGTGTTCAGCCTTCTTTATGGCCCACCTCTCACATTTGTACGTTACTGTTGGAAAAGCCATAGCTTTGACTATACAGACCTTTGTTGGCAAAGTGATGTCTCTGCTTTTTAACACATTGTTTGGTGTGTTATAGCTTTTCTTCCAAGGAGCAAGTATCCTTTAATTTCATGGCTGCAGTCACCATCTGCGGTGATCTTAGAGCCCAGGAAAATAAAACCTGTCAATGTTTCTGTTTTTTACCCATATTTGCCATGAAGTGGTGGGACCGGATGCCATGATCTTAGTTTTTTGAATGTTGAGTTTGAAGCCAGCTTTTTGATTCTCATCTTTCACCTTTGTCAAGAGGCTCTTTAGTTCCTTTTTGAAACATTTTTTCCATATGCCCCACAGGATTCCTGAGATATAATTGTTGCTCAATAAATATTCCTGGAGCAGTCTAGTTAAGGCTAGCAGCTAGCAGGATACTTGAGGCTACTTAACTATCACTGAACAGATACTTCTGGATACTAGCAACCATTTAACTACTCTACCTCTTCATCTATAAGCAGGAAATGACTTTATACTTGTGAAGTCTTCTCTACTGTTGAACTAGCTCCTCTCTTATTTGTATTTTCTCCTTAAGCAGTCTCATTTGTGCCTTCAGGTTTAATCATCACCATTACCCAGATGATTCTCAAGTGAATATTTTCAGTCCAGAATTCCTCCTTGAGCTCTGGATCTATGTATCTAATCGCCTATCTGGCGGCTTCCCTTCAAAGTTTCAAAGGTATATCAAGTTCCATGTTTTAGTTGGGATATTGCTAGCTGTTGTAACAAACAGTCCAAAATTCCAGTGGAATTGCACAGTACAACTTGTTTTCTTAGCTCATTTCAGAGTTTCTGGTTGGCAAGTAGTCTTCTACATGGTAATTTTTAGGGAAGCCTACTCCCTTATATGGAGAAGGCAGTGGCACCCCACTCCAGCACTCTTGCCTGGAAAATCCCATGGACGGAGGAGCCTGGTGGGCTGCAGTCCGTGGGGTCCCTAGGAGTTGGACACGACTGAGCGACTTCCCTTTCACTTTCATGCATTGGAGAAGGAAATGGCAACCCACTCCAGTGTTCTTGCCTGGAGAATCCCAGGGACGGGGGAGCCTGGTGGGCTGCCGTCTATGGGGTCGCACAGAGTCGGACACGACTGCGGCAGCAACAGCAGCAACTCCCTTATACTTGGAGTTTTGCTCTTTTTTAAGGCTTGTAGACTTCTTGCATGAGGTCAGTGGATGGAGAACAAGGAGGGAGGAAAAAAAAAATCGCACCTACTTCTTAAGCTTTGCAGCCCAGTACTGTTGGCCATACTCCCAACGAGCACCTGGCTCCATCTAGATGCAAAGGATTGGGGAGGATTGAATCCTTGAGCAGCTAATTCCCACATTAATTCTGTACTATGAAATAAGCACCCATCTTTGGCTGACAACTGGTCATTTCTGACACATTCAACATGACCAAAATTCAAATAATTTCTCAAAGTAACTAAACATCAAGCCAACAAACAGATAAACCCTGGCCCTCCTCCAGTGTTCCTTATTTCCACTAATGACACAGTTCTGCTTAAGTGGGAGACATCGGTATTTTTTTTGGTATCTTGTTTTCTCGTTCTTTCCTGAAAATGGTCTACAATTTGCCACTATAATTAATGACCCCAAATCTGGGATTATAAAGAACTTTAAAAGTTAAGGAAGTGAGAGTCAGAAGCCCTAGAATCATCCCTGACTTTTCCATCATCCCATGTACAGCCATTACCTGGTCCTGTTGATTTTGTCTCCCAAATATATATTGACTGGGTTCATGACTCTCCTGCAGCCAGCCTTCTCGCCTGAACTAATCTTTCCCACATGTTCTTCGGCTCCCCTGTTTTCTCCTTACACAGTGGCCAAAGTGAGCATTGAAAATGCATATCTAATCGCATTTTCTCCCTTGCTGTTAACACCTCAAAGCTAGCCTGTTGCTCTGCAGGGAAAAACAAAAGTCCTTAACGTAATTCACAATGACATCCATACCCTGGTTTCTACCTCAGCTTACGGATTCTAGCTACCCTGCCCTCTGGTGTTCTCCGTGCCCTGAGGCCTTATTTTCAAAACCGTTTCCTCTTTTTCTGACCTAGTGAACACTTCCATATTGTTGATATCATTGTAAAGTGTCATTTTCTCAGGGAAGCTTCTTCTGATCTCCCTAATCAGGTCCACTTCCTCCATTAGCAAATTGTAAAGCAGCTTGTATTTCTCTTTTGTAGCACTTGTGACAGTCAAATCTTCACATTTCTTTATGGGATCATTGGTAATACTGTAAGAGCGCTGCTGGCCCTGTGCAGCCCTCCACACTTGGCCATCGTGGCAGCTAGTTGTCCCTGATCTCTGTTACCAGGCAGCGGTCCCTGGAAGACCACTGATGACCACTGGTGGTTGCTCAGCCATTGACCGGTGCCACAGTGGGCCCTTGGCCCACGAGAGTACCTGGCCATGAGGGGCGCTGCTTGGTCTTGCTCAGCTCTTGGTCTGTGCCTCAGTGGAGCCCACCTCTGCGGCTTAATGGGTGTAGCGGTCTGTCTGGCATGCGGTCTATAGAACCCCGTGCTCTGCAATTTGGACAGCTTGCAGAGCCTGAGGGCCAGTTTGGTCCTGGGCATCTGGCTCCCTCAGTGATGCCAGCTGGGCAGAGTCTGGGGACCTGCCTCCGAGGGAGCCGCCAGCTGAGATCTGCCTCCTCTCAGCCAGGCCTGGACCTCCAAGGGTGAGAGATGAGCCTGGGGACCTCGCTCTTTCTTACCAGAACAGAGAAGAACATCTGGTGAAGGTTTACAGAAGCCTCGTTACCTGACCATGACCTGACCTCAAGAACTAAGGTTCTGACAGGAAAAATTTAGCAGCAACTTACACCTCTCCCCCACCTTTCCTAGAAAAGGGGAATTTGGGGGTTTTAGAGGTTTTAATGGCGACCCACTCCAGTACTCTTGCCTGGAAAATCCCAGGGGCGGAGGAGCCTGGTAGGCTGCTGTCCATGGGGTTGTTAAGAGTCGGATACGACTGAGCAACTTCACTTTCACTCTTCACTTTCATGCATTGGAGAAGGACATGGCAACCCACTCCAGTGTTCTTGCCTGGAGAATCCCAGGGACGGGGGAGCCTGGTGGGCTACCGTCTATGGGGTCGCACAGAGTCGGACATGACTGAAGTGACTTAGCAGCAGCAGCAGCAGGGGTTTTAAGGTATCTCCTTGCACAGCCCTCAGTTAACCTTTCTCTTTTTCAAACGCTGACATTTTGGTATTGTTTGATCTCATTGTGCTTCAGGCAATGGACTTGTGTTTCCATAACAATATATATAATTTTATTTTTTTCAGTGGACAGGAATTGTGTTTTGCTCAATTTTCTCCGGAGTTTTTATCACTGCCTGAGTAGTCCATGTTTTATAATTTTTTTTTGAATGAATGAGTGATTTTGTGGTGGTTTTATCAACCGAGGGATGAATGGCCATTATCTATGCAGGCCTATAGAGATACTGATTTAAGAACTTAAGAGCATCCCTGATGCTTTGGTAGCTACTGGATTTTCTAAGTTGCATATTTAAGATTTCTTTATGGAGCAATGCAAATCTTGCAAAGGTTAGAGCATAAAGTCCAGAAATGAATTTGTTCTGTTTAGAGACTTACATCAGATCTTTACATGGTTGGAACTTTCTTTTTTTATTCATCTCACTGGGTTTCCTAGCAACAAATGTTGCCATTGTGGTGGAATATTCTACAGATAGAGACATCCTTAGTATCTTTCTCAAGTATTACATTTATCTATTCTGAAATAATATAGTTGCAATTGCATGTCCTGAATATGTGTATTCATATGTATATGTGCATATTTATTACATGTGCCTGCATGCCAAATCACTTCAGTCATCTCTGACTCTTTGTGACCCTGGGGACACACCAGACTTCTCTGTCCATGGGATTCTCCAGGCAAGAATACTAGAGTGGGTTCATATTTATTATACTTGCTGAAAATAGTATCATATGTGCTTATTATGTGATATTTAAGTCTTTTGAATCTATGATTCTCAAAAATCACCCTGGCAATAAGATATTTATTTTTAATTTATGGCAAAAATTATTCCAGTGTCTAAACACTTAGCTTCAACTCACCCTTCCTCCTCCTCCTCCTTTTTTGTAAAACAAAATTTTGGCAAGATACTACACTTGTGTTTTAACTGTGGTAATTATAAGTGTTCGGTTTGCTTCTCAAGTCCGCTGATCAAGTGTTTTGCTATGAGATCTTTCTAGAGCATATATCTAGTGTCCTGGCCTTTAGATTACATTCCCATGGTGCCTCTTGGACACCATAATAAAACAACACCAACAAAAAATCTTCTTTTCAGGTAATTTAGTCAATTTGGGGCTGTTTAGAAAGTACAGATTTTCTTAGTAGTGAGATTTTTAGTCCTCTGTATACTCTTGCATTACCTTCATTTTCCCTTTGATACATCAAATAAAGTACAAGAAAGCATGAGTAGCCTTTTTAATTAATTTTTTAAAACTTTTCAGGAAAGTTCAGAAATTCAGAACGAACCATAACACTTGGAGACTCTTCTTTGCTTTTAGGATGTAACAGTCTTTCTTTAAAGGGAATTCAATGCTGTGTAGAAAGATAATCAGAGTACTTACTCCCTTTGGCATCTTATTCCCTATACTCAGAATTGTTCTGAAGAATGCAGGATATTGGTGTTGGTGTTGCTTAAGCTGCTCTATGACCTGATGTTATTCATACTTTCTGTGTTAGACTGAAATAAATATGCACAATGTGGGAGCTGTGAGTTTCAGTTATATTTCAGGATTTTGAGTACTATAGTCTGGGAGACAGCTTCTCAGATAGCTCTGAGAAACTGTTCCAAAGGGGTAAGGGAGGAGGTCAGCATATATGTGATTTTGGAGACAGGGTCCTTGTAGTCAAGCCCACATCTGCGTTAAAGGTTACTACTAGTCATGAGGCACAGATATCTTAGTTTATGATTATAGTGCTTTTCTGACTATGGGGAAATGCAAGAAAACGAGTTCATAAAATTTTATCCTAAAAATTTTTAACTATCTGAAGGCCTGTTCTGCCAGTTTTCCCAGAGCACAGAAAGCCTGATTCCTGATCTCTGTCCTGAATTCCTTTCACGGTATGTTGAAACAACTGCAGTGGCCAATGACTCAGTCCTTGAGGAACAGGGTGGAGAATGACGTTCTTTAGTTGGCATCCATACGTTAGGAAACCTCTTGTTCCTGATACTCAGAGTGAATTGGTCCCGAACCTGTTTCCTTGTTTAAGACATTTCATGGACTAATGTAAAATTCTAAGGAAACTGTTTATATCAAGATAGTTTGTGTAACAGTTTGGAATGAATAAGGAGAAATGAAATGTCAATATATGTTATATGTAGCTTCATGTGAACTGGAAAAATAAAATAATAATTCTCCATTTAAAATTCATTAACTCATTGCACAGATTTTCCCCTGTATTCACTTTTATTAAATCAATTGCTATTATTTTTGAATCCTAAAACAAAAATAGAGAAGCATTTAAAATTTTGCCCTGCCATATTTGTTAATCAAACTGACCAGTTTATTCATGCTAAGGTTTTCTTCCTAAGTACTAACTTTTAGTACACAGTTCTTAAAGCACCCTGTAAATAGTCGTTGCTTTTTAATAAATAGAAAATGAGATTAATCTGTCTCCAACCGACCTATCTGCCTATCCACCCACCAGGAAAGTTGGCACTTATCTCCTTGGACATACATTCCACTCATGGCAAGAGTAACTTCTTTTTTGTTCTTTTTCATAGATATTTTCTCTAGTACGTAAGGCAAAGTAAATGTGGTCTAATTTTCAGTTTTGGAAGAGGCTCTTTATGTGCAAGCATAGACATCATGTTGCATAAATGAGTGTTTTCTTTATTTTGTGGTTATGACCATTAGGTCATAGCCAATTTTTAGGCTTAACTTAAATGGAAAGAATGTAGTAGGCTTAACTTAAATGGAAAGAATGTAGTCCCTATAAGACAAGTGGTTTGTCTCCTGCAACTATTATCTAGAGTTCCGTGGAAATTTTCTTAATAATATTTTATTATAATCCATTTTTCTGGCCAAGATACTGAAGGTTCCCATATGCAGTTCTCTCTGAGGTGCATGACTGCAAGTGTGGAGGAGGTAAAATAATTTTCCCTCTGCCTTCTAGGTCCTTGGCTGAGACATCCATGTAATAAAAGACAGACTAACCGGAAAAAAAAAAAAAAAAAAAGGTTAATAACATGTATGTGTCCTCTATTTGTGGAAAATAGCCAGGAAAACCGAGTAACTCCCAAATGGTCCAGGCCACCACCTGAAATGGTCTTCCCAGGTGGCGCTAGTGGTACAGAATCCTCCTGTCAATGCAAGGGATACAAGGGACACTGGTTTGATCCCTGGTTTGGGAAGATCCCCTGGAGGAGTAAGAACCTGGAAAATTACGTGGACAGAGAAGCCACGGAGGAGCCGGGTGGGCTACAGTCCATGGAGTGCAGAGCTGGATACAACTGAGCACACACCCTCTTAAATACCAGCTCCAGCTAAAGACAAAAAACATGTTGGATGGGGGGAAGCAGCTGGGGGAGTTTTTCAGGCAAAGCACAGTAAACAAGGGCATGGTTGTTAAGAAGATTTGAGTCAGTGCCTTCTCCATTAGTAAGAGTTTCTACACATTTATTTTTCCTTTTCTTCCAGATCTAGAGAGGGAGACACAGAGATCTCCCTTATAAATGCAAATATCTCTTACAGAAGGTTAATGTCACAGTTTTCAGAACTTCTCCCTTCTCTGCTCTTTCTTAAAATAACCAGGCCCCCCAAATTAGAGGTATATTTTGGAGTGATATATTTTGTTCCCTTCAGGAAGCGCTCTGTGATTTTTTCTTCACCCTGAGTCTCTGTTGTGAATTGTTTATATTTATAAGCATTGAACCATATACTCATCTGTAAAATATTGATGGAAATATCTATCCTCCCTACTTCTACTATACTATTGGAAGAATCAAAATAAAATTATATACTGTAACATAAAATAAATATCTATGAGTCCATATTAATAAGTCACTGAATAAAAAGAGAATGGGGAGAAGGTTCAGTTCTTACAGGAAAAAATGTCAGATAGATACATAGGCCCTCCCATTCTGGATATGAAGTTTTATTCCCTCCCTGTGAGTGTAGACTGGACACAGTGACTCATTAATAAAAGAAAAAAATATGGAAGGATAAAAATAGTAAATTTACAGTAGGTAAACTTATATTGTAAAAGGAGAAGTTCATGGTATATTGTCAGGGGATATCATGTGCCTCTTGATACGATGTGATGGGAAAGACAATTCATCTCTGTGGTATTCTTCCCCTAAACCTGTAACCCCAGTCTAATCACGCAGAAAATGTTAACCAAATTCAAATTGAGGAACTACAGAATACCTGACCAGCAGTCTTTGAAACTGCTAAGTTTATGAAAAACAAGGTAAGACAAGAAACTTAGATTAAAATGAGAATAAGAAGACACATTGACTAAATGCAATAGGGTATTCTGGCTTCAATCTTGGAACAGCAAAAAGCACGTTAGTGGAAAAACTGGTGAAGTATGAATTAAATCTTTAGTTAATAGCATTGCTTGTGTAGTTAATAGCATTGTACTGTTGTTAATTTTTTGGTTTGCACAAGTGTACCATCATTACGTAAGGTACTAACATTAGGGGAAGCTTAATGAAGGGTGTGTAGGAACTCTACTTATCTTTTCAACTTTCTGTAAATATAAAATTACTATAAACCAAAAAATTTATTTAAAAAATGAGGACCTTCAAAAATAGACATATGGATCAGTGAAACAGAGTTGAGAGCTCAGAAATAAACACACACACACCTATGGAAAATTAATCTTTAGCTCAACATCACTCATTATCAAAGAAATGCAAATCAAAACCACAATGAGGTACCATCGCAGGCCGGTCAGAATGGCTACAAATAATAAATGTTGGAGAGGGTGCGGAGAAAAAGGAACCCTCTTACACTGTTGGTGGGAATGCAAACTAGTATCTATACTGTTTTTAAGGAGATTCCTTTAAAAACTGGAAATAGAACTGCCATACAACCCAGCAATCCCACTGCTGGGCATACACACAGAGGAAACCAGAATTGAAAGAGACACATGTACCCCAATGTTCATCACAGCACTGCTTACAATAGCCAGAACATGGAAGCAACCTAGATGTCCATTGGCAGATGAATGGATAAGAAAGCTGTGGTATGTATACACAATGAGATATTACTCAGCTATTAAAAAGAATGCATTTGAATCAGTTCTAATGAGGTGGATGAAACTGGAGCCTATTGTACAGAGTAAAGTAAGTCAGAAAGAAAAACACCAATACAGTATATTAACGCATATATATGGAATTTAGAAAGATGGTAATGATGACTATATATGCAAGACAGCAAAAAGAGACACAGATGTAAAGAACAGACTTTTGGACTCTGTGGGAGAAGGCAAGGGTGGGGTGATTTTAGAGAATAGCATTGAAAGATGTATATCATCATATGTGAAATATATCACCAGTCCAGGTTCAATGCATGAGACGGGGTGCTCAGGGCTGGTGCACTGGGATGACCCTGAGGGATGGGATAGGGAAGGAGATGGGAGGCGAGGTTCAGGATGGGGAACACATGTACACCCATGGCTGATTCATGTGAATGTATGGCAAAAACCACCACCATATTGTAAAGTAATTAGCCTCCAATTTAAATTTAAATAAAAAAGAAAATTAATCTTTGACAAAGGAGGCAAGGATATACAATGTGGAAAAGACAGTCTTTTCAGCAAGTGGTGTTGGGAAAGTTGGACAGCTGCTTGTAAATCAATAAGGTTAGAACACACTATCATGCCATACACAAAAATAAACTCAAAATGGCTTAAACACCTAAATAATAAGAGACCATAAAACTCCTAGAAGAGAATATAGGCGAAACATTCTCTGATAGACATTGTACTAGTATTTTCTTAGGTTGATCTTGCAAGGCAATAGAAATAAAAGTAAAAGTAAGCAGATGGTACCTAATCAAACTTAAAAGCTTTTACACAGCAAGTGAAGTGAAAGTTGTTCAGTTGTGCCCAACTCTTTGAGACCCCATGGACTATACAGTCCATGTAATTCTCCAGGACAGAATACTGGAGTGGGTAGCCTTTCCCTTCTCCAGGGAATCTTCCCAACTCAGAGATCAAACCCAGGTGTGCCACATTGCAGGCAGATTCTTTACCAGCTGAGCCAGAGGGGAAGCCCAAGAATACTGGAGTGGGTAGCCTATCCCTTCTCCAGCGGATTTTTCCGACCCAGGAATTGAACCGGGGTCTCCTGCATTGCAAGTGAATTCTTTACCAACTGAAGTATCAGGGAAGTCCTGATTCCTTTACACAGCAAAGGAAACCATGAACAAAATCAAAAGACCTCCTATAGACCAGAGGAAAAATATTTGCAAATGATGTGACCAGCAAGGGCTTAATTTCCAAAATATACAGACAGCTCCTACAATTCAATAGCAACAGCAACAAAAAACCCAATCAAAATACGGGCAGAAGATCTAACAGATATTTCTCCAAAAAAGACATACAGATGGCCAATAGGCACGTGAAAAGATGCATATCATCACTAATTATTAGAGAAGTGCAAATCAAAACTACAAACAGGTAACATCTCACACCAGTCAGAATGACCATCACTGAAAAATAATCTACAAATAAGACATACTGGATGGGATGTGGAGAAAAAAGGAACCCTTTACACTATATTGCTGCTGCTGCTGCTGCTAAGTCACTTCATTCGTGTCCGACTCTGTGCGACCCCATAGACGACAGCCTACCAGGCTCCTCCATCCCTGGGATTCTCCAGGCAAGAACACTGGAGTGGGTTGCCATTTCCTTCTCCAATGCATGAAAGTGAAAAGTGAAAGTGAAGTCTCTCAGTCGTGTCCGACCCTCAGCGACCCCATGGACTGCAGCCTTCCAGGCTCCTCCATCCATGGGATTCTTCAGGCAAGAGTACTGGAGTGGGGTGCCATTGCCTTCTCCACACACTATATTGATAGGAATGTAAAGTGGTGCAGCTACTATGGAAAGCAGTATGGAGGTTCCTCAAAATAAAAAAAAATAAAAAAACAAACTAAAATAGAGTTGCCATATACCCAGCAATCCCAGTCTTGGATGTATATCCAGATTAAACTATAACTTGAAAAGATATATGCGCCTTTATGTTCACAGCAGCACTATTTGCATTAGCCAAGACATGAAAACAACCTAAACAGCCATTGACAGATGAATGGATAAACAAGATGTGATATGTACTAATACTTACACACAATGGAATTTTGCTCAGCCATTAAAAAGAATGAAATACTGCCATTTGAAGTAGCTTGGATGAATCCAAAGATTATTATACTAGGTGAAGTAAGTAAAAAGAGAAAGACAAATATCATATGATAGCACTTATATGCGGAAACTAAAAAACTAAAATATGGCATGTCTACAAAGCAAAAGCAGACTTGCAGATAATAGAGAACAGACTTATGGTTGCCAAGGGGGAGGGAATGTGGGGGAAGGAAGGACCGAGAGTTTGGAATTGCCAGATGCAAACCATTGTACACAGGATGGATAAACAACAAGGTGCCTCTGTGTAGCACAGAGAGCTATATTCAGGATCCGGTGCTAAACCAGAATGGAAAAGAATATATGTGTATAATTGTATCACTTTTGCTGTATGGCAGAAGTTAAATACAACATTGTAAATCAACTGTACTTCAATAAAATTGAAAGTAAAAGAGTGCCTTAAGAAATCAAACAATCTCAAACTTTTCTGTCCTGGCAAAAGATGTATCTTATAATAATCTTGATATGTAGAATAAATATTGACATGTTAGAACATGATCTGAGAACGTGTGTGCATGCATGCATGCTGAGTGCTAAGTTGCTTCAGTCATGGCCAACTCTATGTGATCTTATAGACTGCAGCCTTCCAGGCTCCTCTGTCCATGGGATTCTCCAGGCGAGAATGCTGGAGTGGGTTGCCAAGCCTTCCTCCAGGAAATCTGCCGACCCAGGGATCGAACCTGTGTCTTTAACATCTGCCTGCATTGACAGGTGGGTTCTTTACCACTAGTGCCACCTGGGAAGGTCAATCTGAGAATGTTAAATATTATATCTGAGGTATTGTTATATTTATTCATATGATAAAAGCAATGTATGTTCAGTATAAGTATAAAGAAAACAGCGAAAGTCAGCTATGTTTTTTATTTTTTTTACTGTCTAGAAATAACTACTGTTAACTGTTTACACTTAAAAAAACAGTTTTTGATATGCATGATATCTTTAATAACATGCACATTTTATAGTTGATTCTTGATTTTATACTTGATTTTTTTTTCATTTAGAAATATTCACCATTACAGTATTCTTGGAGAAGTGATTTTTAATAATGTATAACTATACCTGACATGTCAAAGAGGTATCCTATTATTTACTTCCAGACTCAATTCTCCCATAGCATTTCATCCCCATTTCTAGGAGATTTTTCCCTCTGAATTGTTACACCCTACGTTTGGGACTCATCTTCACCTTTTCTATTTCTGTTGTACCCGCATTCAATCCATCAAAAGGTCATGTTGGCTCTACCTTCAAAATATATTCACAATCCAACTATGGCTCGTTTCTTCTGCCACCACTGTGGTCCATCCCTCATCATGTTTGAGATGTCCCATCTGTACCCATGTGACATTCTCAATGCTGCAGTATGAATAACTGTAGTAACAAGAATTCATGTCTTTTCTCCCTCAGAATCCTTCGTTACTCTCCCTTATCTTGCTGCAGTATAGTATTTTTCTTTCTGAACTTTTCACCTATTTTATTCATTTTCATGTTGGGCTTTTTCTTACTCAGAGAATATCTGAGATGGTTTTCATTGCAGTTCCAGGGGTGGAGCATTCTGTTCTGTGGAAAGTGATGTGAGAACTCTCTTTCATGATATTCTTTCCAAGAAGTCCTTGTGCATGGAAATAACAGCACTAATTGTGAGAAGTTTTACAGATGGAACTTGGCTTTGATTTAAGAAGGAGGACAAGTTTATTTTAAAAAGTTATGCAGCTATACCTGGTCAGTAGAATCTTGAGAAAGAAGCAAGATTTTGAAGCCATGGCAGGTAATAGGAGGAAGAGTTTACTTTAAGTAGTATTTCCCAGAAAAGATTTGCAAAGTATCTAATATCATATTCTTAGAATGAAATGCCAGAAATTTGTCTCATGAATGCAACAGTGATTTTTAATTTTCTCTTTTATCTCTGAGAAAAAGGAACTTGGATTAAAGTGATAATGATATTTTAATAAATGAATAAGGAGAAGCTAAAGTCCTGATATCAACCTGTTTGTTTCTACTATATGTATTAGAAATTAACTGAGATGATTTTGAATGCTGCTTCATAAAATCTCTTCTTTATAAATCTGTATTTTTCAGCTTTTATTACCTCATAAATTCTGAGGGATGATTTATGCAATTGAGTAGTGTCCTTGTGCTTCGATTGTTGATCAAGAGAGTAATAAGCCAGTCCTTGATATAAGTTTTAATCTTATACATCCTGCTGCTGTCTGAATGAAGTGAGTTTTTATTTGAGTTATGTTGATTTTCTGGTCTTAGGAAGGTTTTTTTTTTTTTTTTATATATTTGGAAAAATAATACACTGTAAAATGCCATTTGATAAGAAATAACTAATATATTTATTTCATTTTCCAAACAGAGTAAAAGTAATGTGCCTCAGGCAAAACAGTCTATCAACAGAGACACAGTAAGCAAACACAACACATGGAGGGATCATTATGTTAAAGCAGTGTTTTTTATTACAGTTCTACTCAAGGGTGTTGGGAATCTGGGAATCTTTTTCTAAGGAGTAATTGCCTTTCAAATGCACATTTGAAATCAAGTGTCTTACAAAGAGTGTGATATTTTACTTTACATTCCTGAAAAAGGCAATTTACCTCCCAAGGTTAGATAAGAGAATTCAGTCTTTCTTCCTTTGCTTATATAAGGGTGCTGCTTTCCTTGAGCTTTCTTGGATATGGATGAAGCCTTTGTCTCGCAACTTAACCTGCAGGATAGCCTGTCATACCTGGCTTCTGGCTCCATTAGCTCTAATAGCCAATCTTGCTGAGCATCAGGTCCAGGGAGCAGAACAGTGCAAAACTGAGGACAGCAACCATCCTGTCCTGCTTAAGGGAAAGGGACTCTGCTTGTCCTGTTTGGTCAGCTCACTGGGCTGGTGGAGCAGAGCTCACCCTCATATCATAAACTGTCAGAAGGCAAAAAAAGTACTTCAAAAAGTCATGATGGTACTTCAGAGTCTGAATATTCAAAACAATAAATAAAAAGGCCATTTCAAAGTAATTTTTCCCAGTAGTAAAATTTATAATTAATATAAAAATGTTTAATAAATTAAAAAAAAACTGTAATGGAGTTGTTTAAAATGCTTTATAAACCCCTTATGTACAAAAGTTCTATTTTTAATTTGACTTGATTTAGAAAATGTCTCTATTTATGAAAATGTTGATAGCAGACAATCTTTTGATGCTTAAGTGTGTCTAGAGGGTGTCAGTCCGATTCTTTAAGTAGTATTCGTGCACAGTTGTTGAAGTCATGTCCAACTATGTGACCCCATGGACTGTAGCCTGCCATTCTCCTCTGTCCATGGATTATCCAGGCAAGAATACTGGAGTGAGTTGCCATTTCCTTCTCCAGGTGATCTTCCAAACTCAGGGATTGAACTGGGGTCTCCCTCTTTGCAGGCAGATTCTTTACCACTGCACCACCTGGGAAGCCCTATTCTTTATGTAGTGGTTGCTAGTGCTGCTAAGTTGCTTCAGTCATGTATGACTCTGTGTGACCCCATAGACGGAAGCCCACCAGGCTTCCCTGTCCCTGGGATTCTCCAGGCAAGAACACTGGAGTGGGTTGCCATTTCCTTCTCCAGTGCATGAAAGTGAAAAGTGAAAGTGAAGTCACTCAGTCATGTCTGACTCTTGGTGACCCCATGGACTGCAGTCTACCAGGCTCCTCCGTCCATGGGATTTGCCAGGCAAGAGTACTGGAGTTACACCTAAAAATTATAAAATGAACATTTGTTTCATTTTTTAAAGTATTTAGAGTTCCTCAGTTCAGTTCAGTTCAGTTCAGTTCAGTCGCTCAGTCGTGTCCGACTCTGTGACCCCATGAATTGCAGCATGCCAGGCCTCCCTGTCCATCACCAACTCCCGGAGTTTACCCAAACTCATGTCCCTTAGAGTTCTTAGTTCTCTTTAATAGCCCAGTCTTCTTCTGTTTTTCAAGATTTGTTTTCATTTTGACTGTTAACTGCCCTCTCAACTCCAAACCTTGCTTTATTTTTTCTCAGCAGTACTATTAGCTAATAATTCTAGTTTTAATAATTGTTTTAAAATATTTCTAGTCTTTTTTTATTTACAAGGTATGTATTGAGCCCTTATTAGCAGAGAGAATATAGAAATGCTTATGAAAGATGTTACTCTTCTCAAAATGGTACTTTTCAAAATCAGGAGTCTGTTAAAGGTTACAAGCCAATTTACTTGAAAAAATGATTCGGACCTCAAGAAAAGAATATAACCCCCTTAGAAATAAATTGGCCATTCAAAAACTTTCCCTATATTTGGATATGAACTGAAATTTGGATATGGACTGAAATCAATTTTTTACATTTTTTGTTTTTGTTTTCCATGTTTTCAATTAAACAGATGTTTAACAAAATTTTGGATAGAATAATAATGACCTCTAGAATATTTTTTTTTTTACGAAAGTCAAAATTTCTTGCATGCACAGTTTTCTTTTTTTAATTTAATTTAATTTAACTTTACAATATTGTATTGGTTTTGCCATATATCAGAATGAATCTGCCACAGGTATACATGTGTTCCCCATCCTGAACCCTCCTCCCTCCTCCCTCCCCATACCATCCCTCTGGGTCGTCCCAGTGCACCAGCCCCAAGCATCCAGTATCATGCATTGAACCTGGACTGGTGACTCGTTTCACATATGATATTATACATATTTCAATGCCATTCTGCCAAATCATCCCACCCTCTCCCTCTCCCAGAGTCCAAAAGACTGTTCTATTTTATTCAGTAGTTTCTTTATAACCTATGGAATCCATTAAATATAAAACGATCATAATCAACAAATGTTTCACGCATATCTAGGGATGTATATTTGTATATGTTTAATTACTACTGTTATCCAAAGAGTACTTAGGCAAATGCTGTATTCTTTATATGATTATATGATGTTCTAAAAATATTTATTTTTTTAAGCTATAAGAGTTGTACTTATAAATTTACATATAAATTACCTGTCTTGTGCCAAAAAATTATATACACATAGGAAAAAACTGGAAGTTTTGCTTTCATTTAAAGATGGATTCTTAAGCTTGCAAAAGTGTAACCAAATTTCACTTTTTATTTATACCAAAATGGATATTAATTTGAGGGAAAACTCACAATTGTTTGATGTTTGGTTATAGTTTTTATAATATATAAACCTGGTTATATTTTTATAATTTTAACTACTTGCTTATACAATTATTATCATTCTCAAAATAAAGAGAAAGGAGTCCTGAATGTCAAGCATCTAACTTGTATTTGAGGTACTTTTCCTGTTTTGTAGTACATGTTATCAACCTTTTATAGACTCAGAAAACCAAATGCATTATATAGGCCTTCATTGAATATCCAAAATGCATTCTAAGTTTGGGGAACAAAAGGGAAAAAAATGCGTGCAATAAGAGTTCATTTCATCAATCTGGGATTTGTTCAGTAGAAAGGAACCCCTTCATTAATTTTACTTTGTACTCCAATAATTCATATACCACTCTTCAGTCTTTCCAGTAGAGCTGTTAGGAGAATATTCAAAGTATATTCTAGACAGGGTTTTATAGCTTTATGCAGAAGAGAAATGACTTATTTCTTTTAGACCATTAGAATTATTACTGTTATTTCTGTTTTACAATTGGCTGAGTTTGTACACCCATAGAATTTCTTCATCTTGTATGTTTTAAGAGTAATAGATCCAACCAGTCCATTCTGAAGGAGATCAGCCCTGGGATTTCTTTGGAAAGAATGATGCTAAAGCTGAAACTCCAGTATTTTGGCCACCTCATGCGAAGAGTTGACTCATTGGAGAAGACTCTGATGCTGGGAGGGATTGGGGGCAGGAGGAGAAGGGGACGACAGAGGATAAGATAGCTGGATGGCATCACTGACTCGATGGACGTGAGTCTGGGTGAACTCCGAGAGTTGGTGATGGACAGGGAGGCTTGGCGTGCTGCGATTCATGGGGTCGCAAAGAGTCAGACACGACTGAGTGACTGAACTGAACTGAACTGAACAAGCCTAATACATATCCCCAAACTCAGTTGCCTTTGTACCTTAGCAGAACTGCTCTTTTGCACTTGCACTAAGAAAATTGAGTTGTGAGCACAGCAGTATATGTATACTAATAGAAGAAGGAGAAAAAGCTTAAACTTCTTCTCTTTCTTTCTTTTTCTTTTGGACCATATCTTTGGGAACTTTAACACAGCACTCTCACTGGGACCAATTTACAGGTAAGACCAGCTCATAACAAGGTACTTTAGATATTCTTAATTAAATTCTCTTGGATGGAGTCCAAAATAAACTGGCTTAATACCAAGCTCTCCTGTATAGTGAATGTTGTGAAAGTGAGATGTCAGAGTATGGTGTATGCTTTTTTTAAGGCATAATAATTAAATATGGGCAAATAAGGCTTAAGGGAGTGACCCTTTTTACAGCGCCATATAACATAGCTCCTTCAGAAACCAAGCAGGCTCTGGCCTTATCACTGCAGGAAAGAATTCAGTTATGATGTTAATTCATACCTCAATAACTTTCTTTTATGGCATCCATCCATCATCGACAGTAAGGGTGTACACAATGTGAGAAAGTTTCCCAGATGTGACATTCTGGGTAAGCCTCCCATCTCCTGATGTAGCCAAGAACCAGGGGATCCACTTCCATCACCAACTGCGGAGACAGTCCTAAATAACCCACACCACCCAGGCGGCTAAGGACTTTTAGAACATTTTCATCAACAAAGAAAAAACAGCACAGCTAACAGTAGCAACACCCAAGATTCTCTATCATCATTAAGACCTGTGCTTGAGTTTTCTTGGGTCTGTTACTGTGTAACCTTGTCAGTCATGCATTTTTGGAGGCAGCTATACCATGACTTTTATAGAATGACAGATGCAGAATGGCTTCAAAAAGCATCGAGAGTTCAATTTTATTGGCCACTAAATTGTTGAATAGTCCTAGCAGATAGTGGACAAATTCCATTGTAGATAAGGTGGGCGTGTCAATTAGCCCACTGTGATTTTAGAAATATTTGATGACGTCAGTAGCTATCCAGTTTAGCTCATTCCCCTACCTCCAAGGTGGTAAAATAATGCTGACAAGACAAAATTTATTCAGCTTATCTTGAGACATTATACACACAAATTAATTTTCGGCATATGTGTTAATTTATGTGGGCTGCTGGACAGGCTGGCTTCAACAACAGGATTTACTTATCATTATTCTAGAGGCTGAAAAGTTAAGGATAAATGTGCCAACTGATTTGGTTCCTGATGGTGAACATTCCCTTACTGATTTGCAAATACCTCATCTCACTGTGTCCCCATGTGGTGGAGAGAGGGATCTGGTGTGTCTTCCTCTTCCTACAAGGGCAGTAACTCATTCAGATTAGGGCCCCACCCCTGTGATCTCTTTTAACTTTTAACTCCTCCTCAAGGGCCCTATTGTAACCGAACCAGGTTTGTTTTGCTGAGATTTATAGCAGAGACTTATTCTCTGATGGCTCAGAGGTTAAAGCCTCTGCCTGCAATGCAGGAGATGTGGATTTGATCCCTGGATTGGCAAGATCCCCTGGAGAAGGAAATGGCAACCCACTCCAGTATTCTTGCCTGGAGGATGGAGGAGCCTGGCAGGCTACAGTCCACAGGGTCGCAAAGAGTCAGACACGACTGAGCAACTTCACTTCTTCATAGCAGAGACTAGGTTTATTCCTGAGGCAGACATATGAAGAGAGGGGAAAACTAATCCCAGATCAGCTTTCCTGAATGTGAGAGACTTGAGATATTTATGGGATAAAGAAGCAGAATGGGCTTAGTTGTGGGGAAGAATGATTGGAGGTAGGGAAGACGTGAAATAATCAGTGTTCTGTGTAGGCATATCTGAGTTACATGTGTCTTCAGGGGATGCATGTTCAAAGATAAAGGCTCTTAGCATGATGTGAGAGGGTGCAGTTTTTTGCCCTCTGCCATCACTATTTATCATATATATGCACAGGTTTAGTTTTAGGGTCTGTGGTCCCAATCAGTCTGAGCTGGCTTGAACTGGATGGGGGTCAACTCCAAGTCCTTTTAAACAACTATGCTTCTTGTTACTATAGTGACCATTATATCAGAGTCATTATCTATGGGGGTGGTTAAGGAGTTAAAAAATAAGGTGAGCTTGATCAGTGAAGGCATGGTACAAGTAAAGGGGTTTTTAACAAGCTGTTCTTTGTGACAAGCTCAAGAATTTCTGCTTGTCACCTGTTTCTGTTAACCCCCTGAGGCACCTTTTTAGAATGGTTTTTTTTAACTCTGTGAAGCACAGGTTCATTATCTCCAAATAGAGCCACATTGAAACTTACAGATTCCACATACGAATTTTAGGGGGATGCACACTTTCATTCCGTAAGAGTGTATAAACAATCAGATTGATGTATTCTTTTGAACTTTCTGGAAACTTAACTGCTTCCAAATCTGAATGTCTTTGGCAGTGATGACTGATTTGATTTTCGTCACATCACAGTTGTATGTAAATTTAACCAGTATGTAGACTGTTAGCTGTGCCCCATGCTGGAGGATCATTCTTGTTGGGAAACTAGGGACATGTGAGGGTGTTTATGCCATTGGTTTAGTGAATTCTGAAGTCTGTGTGTCTGGAGTTTTTCCTCCCAATTTCTACTAGGGCCCTAGCAGTGACTCTCCTTCCACTTGTCTCGTCTAGTCCTGTATCCTAGACCTAGTAATCAGGTCTTGCTCTTGTGTGCTCAGTGCCACAGTCCTTGCCTTGGTTTACTGATTTCCTGGGACAGTTTTTTTGTTTGTTTTTTACTTCTTTATTTAGATATCAAATACTGCTTTGTTACTTTGCTGTTCAGTCATTGTGCTTGGGGTAGGAATCACAACTATGAATAAAAAATTCAGGCTTTTGTCCTCAGTATATCTTCTCTGATGTAATACTAATATCTTATCTGTCTGAATAAATAAGTAATTTCAGTATGGTATGCTAAATAGTAAAATGATAAGGGGGTGACAGGATGATATAACAAAATAGTACAGTCGCTAAACTTGCCTTGGGGACTTGGACAAAGCTTCTTGAATAAACATAGTTATTTTAAGTCTTGAAGGAATGTTAGCTAGAGAATTGGGAGGAGAACAATTTGGGTAGAAGGGACTGGATATACAGGGCATATTGAAGAACTAATATTTCTGGCTATAGCACAGGTTATGAGGGAGGAGTTAGTTCTACCTGATTTTCACTAATATCTTCTAGGTATTGTAATTTGGATTTTGAATCCCAATTTTTGTAGGTTAATTTCTCTCCGTTGTCTGCATCTCCTGCCAGAATCCCCTTTAGATGCTGATCTCTATCAGATTTCTGTTATGTGACTCCTCTTCACCATTCCGTGGTAGCTAACATAGGTATGCGTTTTCTGAACAGATTAAATAACTTTCAGGCTCTGTAGGCTTAGATTAGCACCAGGAGGATGTATAGGAGAGAGGAGGCAGGGCTTAATCATACTACATGGACATATATGTTTGATCCTGAATGGCCTTGTCTGGAGAAAGTAACCGATCTAGAGTTGATGGCAAAGCTTCTGTGTTTATTCATATTACACTAGCAGCATAGACTTTTCATTGGAAGGAAGCTAAGAGGTGATCGGATCCCAACCCTGCTGTGTAAGTCTAACAGAGTTGATAATTTCTAAGGTGCCATTTTTGAGTTTTTTCTATATCACCATATGACTTCCATATTCGTATAGTGTTAGAGCTATACTCTTCATCAAGAATTGCTTCTAGTTCAGAAATATTTGAGGAGATATTTACTACTTTAGGCAGGCCTGTGGCTAAATATCAGTAAGAGAAGCTGAACTAGATAACTTAGTTTGAATGGCAGTAGGAATATTGAATGAAAGAATTAAGCATTACCCAAGAAGAAATCTGTGTTAAGACGTTAATTGGAAGACATCTTTAAATCCCAATTGAATAGATAACTTTTTTATTTTCTGAGGGGTCATTTTAGGCTTTTGAGACAAATAGATTTTGAAGTGGAATATTCTGATTATAGGTTTATATACTTGGAGTATAATCAATGTATGTGTTTTCTTTATTTGCTGATAGCTTGCTGCATTTCTGAATTGGGTTTGAAAGACTTTGCTGGTAGCTCAGATGGTAAAGTGTCTGCCTACAATGCAGAAGACCTAGGTTCTATCCCTGGATCAGGAAGATCCCCTGGAGAAGGAAATGGCAACCCACTCTAGTACTCTTGCCTGGAAAATCCCATGGACGGAGAAGCCTGGTAGGCTACAGTCCACAGAGTCCCAAAGAGTCGGATACGACTGAGTGATTTCACTTTTCCCTTTCCCTTTCACAAATACTATTAGGGCTTCCCTGATAACTCAGTTGGTAATGAATCCACCCGCAGTGCAGGAGACCCCAGTTCAATTCCTGGGTCGGGAAGATGCCATGGAAGAGGGATAGGCTATCCACTCCAATATTATCAGGCTTCCCTTGTGGCTCAGCTGGTAAAGAATCTGCCTGCAGTGCTGCAGACCTGGGTTCGAGTCCTACCACTCCAACATTCCAGCCTGAAGAATTCGATGGACTGTATAGTCCATGGGATTGCAAAGAGTTGGACACAACTGAGCAACTTTCACTTTCACACATACTATCAAATGTGATATCTTTTATGACATGAAATAATAATATAAAGAATTCAGTCATCTGTGATAGCTTTTTTTAAAGGCATGTGATTCAAGTGGCTTAAAGTCTTTGACAGAAATAAAATGTAATAACTTTCAAACATTTCATAAGTAGATGTATAGTCATCAAAAAGAATAATATAAAAAAGCAACATGAGAAGTCGAGGTTTAACAAGTTTTGCTTTATGTGCTATATTTTTGTTTTATACTTATGCCAACTATCATATTATTTATCTCAGGTGACTTGCATATTTTGTATTTCTCTTCATTTTCTTGATTTTTATTATATACCTTATACTTCTGGTTAAGAGAAGAGACCATATCAGTGATGATAAAGGTTCTAAATAAATAGACTAGTTTGACAAACTTATATGAACTTTTGGTTTCTATTATTCAACTTATATTTAAACCAGTTTTTTTTTCTTTTCTCTTCAGCCTCTTCAGATATTCTCCATTCTTTTTCCATGAAAGCTTTACCAAGTTTCTCTGACTCATGCTAATCTCTCTCTTCTTTGAATTCTGCCCACTCTAATTTTATAACTACACTCTTGGAAGCTTACATTTTTACTTGAGTGTTTTATATGCGTCTTACTTTTGAAACTTGAAGCAAATTATCTATTTTTTGCCTTATTAATATGCTGTACTTGGAGCAGAACTTGACATGTTATGCTGAGTTGGAACTAGGCTTTTTCAACCCTGTCATTTTTTAGGTGTATGTAAACCTAGATGTAATGGAAAAGTCTGTGAAACTGGTTACAATGAAGCAAGTTTTCCTTGCTAACTTAATTCCTAATAGACTAAAAACATCACCCTCCTCTTGCTAACCCAACTGCTGTAGTGCTTATCCCCATTGCTTAAAAAAATGAGCCCAATACTTCTCCTCTCATGAGAAAATAGGGCCAGATAAGAGAGAGATGTACATAAGTTTGTGCTGTTTTTATTTAAATACTCTAGCACATGGGCTTCTCTTGAAATCATATAGTCTAAGGTAGACCTGTTGTAGACATCTGTTGCATATGACTTTGGATATAGAGGAATCCTTTGTGATCTATATTTTGCCTTTTTAGAGGTGACATTATTTGACATTGTGATGATATAATTGATCAGATGTTCATGTGAATAAAAAACAATTTTTATATATCAAGCTTGCATCGAGGAAAATTAGGCTCATACAGGATCCCAGAGCAATAAATTCTTCAGAGAAAAAAGTGGCAAGACATATTTACACGTGGATTCCTAGTCATTACTATATTCTTTAAACCTAGGTTTCCTGGGGAGGTCATTAATGGAAAATATGGTTGGAAATCTCTTTCCTAGAGGGTTTCCCATCCCATTAACACACATACAAGCACATATATCTCTTTATTATTCTTTTTTCACTTGTATTTAGGGAGTGCTCATTCTTGTGCCAGGAACTCCATGCCGTGTGTACTTGGAGATGGGGATCCAAGGGTGAACATGCCCTTGTGGATCATTTGGTCTAGTGCTGTATAGGATGTTTAAGAACTGAAGGAAATTATTACCTAGATTCTTTACCTCAGAGTTCTAGATCTTGACTCAAAGGCTAGTAACTTCCAAATGTGCTTACAGATCAGATCAGATCAGTCGCTCAGTCCGTGTCCAACTCTTTGCGACCCCATGAACCGCAGCATGCCAGGCCTCCCTGTCCATCACCAGCTCCTCGGAGGTCACTCAGACTCACATCCATCGAGTCAGTGATGCCATCCAGCCATCTCATCCTCTGTCGTCCCCTTCTCCTCCTGCCCTCAATCCCTCCCAGCATCAGAGTCTTCTCCAATGAGTCAACTCTTCGCATGAGGTGGCCAAAATACTGGAGTTTCAGCTTTAGCATCATTCCTTCCAAAGAAATTCCAGGGCTGATCTCCTTCAGAATGGACTGGTTGGATCTTCTTGCAGTCCAAGGGACTCTCAAGAGTCTTCTCCAACACCACAGTTCAAAAGCATCAATTCTTCGGCATTCAGCCTTCTTCACAGTCCAGCTCTCACATCCATACATGACCACAGGAAAGACCATAGCCTTGACTAGGAGAACCTTTGTTGGTAAAGTAATGTCTCTGCTTTTGAATATGCTATCTAGGTTGGTCATAACTTTCCTTCCAAGGAGTAAGCATCTTTTAATTTCATGGCTGCAGTCACCATCTGCAGTGATTTTGGAGCCCAGAAAAATAAAGTCTGACACTGTTTCCACTGTTTCTCCATCTATTTCCCATGTAGTGATGGGACCAGATGCCATGATCTTGGTTTTCTGAATGTTGAGCTTTAAGCCAACCTTTTCACTCTCCACTTTTACTTTCATCAAGAGGCTTTTTAGCCCCTCTTCACTTTCTGCCATAAGAGTGGTGTCATCTGCATATCTGAGGTTATTGATATTTCTCCCAGCAATTTTGATTCCAACTTGTGTTTCTTCCAGTCCAGCATTTCTCATGATGTACTCTGCATATAAGTTAAATAAACATGGTGACAATATGCAGCCTTGACGTACTCCTTTTCCTATTTGGAACCAGTCTGTTGTTCCATGACCAGTTCTAACTGTTGCTTCCTGACCTGCATACAGATTTCTCAAGAGGCAGATCAGGTGGTCTGGTATTCCCATCTCTTTCAGAATTTTCCATAGTTTATTGTGATCTACACAGTCAAAGGCTTTGGCATAGTCAATAAAGCAGAAATCGATGTATTTCTGGAACTCTCTTGCTTTTTCCATGATCCAGCGGATGTTGGCAATTTGATCTCTGGTTCCTCTGCCTTTTCTAAAACCAGCTTGAACATCAGGAAGTTCACGGTTCACATATTGCTGAAGCCTGGCTTGGAGAATTTGGAGCATTGCTTTACTAGCGTGTGAGATGAGTGCAATTGTTCGGTAGTTTGAGCATTCATTGGCATTGCCTTTCTTTGGGATTGGGATGAAAACTGACCTTTTCCAATCTTGTGGCCACTGCTGAGTTTTCCAAATTTGCTGGCATATTGAGTGCAGCACTTTCACAGCATCATCTTTCAGGATTTGGAATAGCTCCACTGGAATTCCATCACCTCCACTAGCTTTGTTCGTAGTGATACTTTCTAAGGCCCATTTGACTTCACATTCCAAGATGTCTGGCTCTAGGTCAGTGATCACATCATCATGATTATCTGGGTCGTGAAGCTCTTTTTTGTACAGTTTGTGCTTACATCTCTGTCTAAATCAAGCTGGGTCTCCATTATCAATGCGTGTGTATCCACCACAGTGAAAGCACTTGCTTAATGAACATGTGTAAGAGGAAGCATGTTCTATAGTCTTTGATGGCATTTTATCATAAGCTGATTTGGAAGAATTCTCAATATATGCATACAAATTTACTGGAAAATGGTAGAAAGGGATTAAATCTTATAATAATAATGATTTTCTTCTTAGCTTATATTAAAATATTTCAGCCAAGGCAAACAAGATATTAATGTATACAGATAACTGCATTATTCAGTATAGAGGTCTGAAGGATGTTATTAGTAGTTTTTAAAAAATAGACCTAATTTTTTAGAGCAATTTTAGGTTCACAGCAAAATTGAGAAGAAGGTACAGAAATTTCCTGTGTACGCCCTTCCCCATTCATACATAATTTTTCCTAATATCAAATCTGCCACCAGGGTGGTGCATTTGTTACAATTGATGAACCTGCATTGATATATCATAATCCCACCCAAAGTCCATAGTTTGCAATAGGATTCACTCTTGGTGTTATGCATTCTATGGCTTTAAACTGAAGTATAATGGCACATGAGAAATGCTGGACTGGAAGAAACACAAGTTGGAATCAAGATTGCTGGGAGAAATATCAATCACCTCAGATATGCAGATGACACCACCCTTATGGCAGAAAGTGAAGAGGGGCTAAAAAGCCTCTTGATGAGAGTGAAAGTGGAGAGTGAAAAGGTTGGCTTAAAGCTCAACATTCAGAAAACCAAGATCATGGCATCTGGTCCCATCACTACATGGGAAATAGATGGAGAAACAGTGGAAACAATGTCAGACTTTATTTTTCTGGGCTCCAAAATCACTGCAGATGGTGACTGCAGCCATGAAATTAAAAGATGCTTACTCCTTGGAAGGAAAGTTATGACCAACCTAGATAGCATATTCAAAAGCAGAGACATTACTTTGCCAACAAAGGTTCTCCTAGTCAAGGCTATGGTCTTTCCTGTGGTCATGTATGGATGTGAGAGCTGGACTGTGAAGAAGGCTGAGCACCGAAGAATTGATGCTTTTGAAGTGTGGTGTTGGAGAAGACTCTTGAGAGTCCCTTGGACTGCAAGGAGATCCAACCAGTCCATTCTGAAGGAGATCAGCCCTGGAATTTCTTTGGAAGGAATGATGCTGAAGCTGAAACTCCAGTATTTTGGCCACCTCATGCGAAGAGTTGACTCATTGGAGAAGACTCTGATGCTGGGAGGGATTGAGGGCAGGAGGAGAAGGGGACGACAGAGGATGAGATGGCTGGATGGCATCACTGACTCGATGGATGTGAGTCTGAGTGACCTCCGGGAGCTGGTGATGGACAGGGAGGCCTGGTGTGCTGCAGTTCATGGGGTCGCAAAGAGTCAGACATGACTGAGCGACTGATATGATCTGATCTGATAATGGCACATATTTAGCATTTTAGTATTATACAGAGTAATTATCACTGTTCTAAAGATATTGTGTGTTCCACCTGTCCATTCTTCCCTCTCCCCTTGGAAGTTCTGTTTTAATGCATGAGACCAAGTGTCATATTCCTTTGTAGGTGGAACTGTGGCCTGAAATTAGAAGTTGGGTTCTGGTTCTACTGCTAATTATATGACCTTGACTTTCTCACATAAAATTTCTTAGGATTTGTTTTCTTTAGAGTGATTAAAATAAATGGAATTTTTGTCTCATAGAGACTGTATTCATGAGAATAAGTTATAAAATGTCAGGAGTTATACAGATGTATCATTGTGTTTAATGGACCAACTGTAACCCCAAACTCTCAATTTTAATATTAAAATTGAAGTATTTCAAATTCAGACCTCTCAGTCTAAAGTGATGGTTCTTTACATTGACCATGTTAAGAACCATATGCTGTGTGCTTTGCTAAATCGCTTCAGTTGTGACCCCGTCGACTATAGCCTGGCAGTCTCCTCTGTCCATGGGATTCCCCAAATCGCTTCAGTTGTGACCCCGTGGACTATAGCCTGGCAGTCTCCTCTGTCCATGGGATTCCCCCAGGCAAGAACACTGGAATGGGTTGCCACGCCCTCTTCTAGGAGATCTTCCCACCTCAAGGATCCAACCCATGTCTCTTATGTCTCCTGCATTCTGCATTGGCAGATGGGGTTCTTTACTGATAGCGACACCTGGGAAGCCCATGAAAGTGAAAGTGAAAGTCACTCAGTCCTGTCTGACTCTTTGAGACCCCATGAACTATACAGTCCATGAAATTCTCCAGGCCAGAATACTGGCGTGTGTAGCCTTTCCCTTCTCCAGGGGATCTTCCCAACCCAGGGATTGAACCCAGGTCTGCCACATTGCAGGCAAAGTCTTCACCAGCTGAGCCACAAGGGAAGCCTAAGAATACTGGAGTGGTAGCCTACCCCTTGTCCAGTTGATCTTCCCAACCCAGGAATCGAACTGAGGTCTCCTGCATTGCAGAAGCCCATATGAAGAGCTTAAAATATATATATATATATATATATATATATATATATATATACACACACACACACACACGCACCATTACCAAGGTTATTAGGGTGGGATGGAGCCTAGGTAGGAGTCTTTGTTTTTTCCTTGAATTTCCCATGAGATTCTACTGTGTAGTCAGGGTGAGACTTGCTTGCTTGAATGTCAACTCCTTCAAACATGACAACCTTTATAAACAGTCAGGAAGCAACATTCCAGTGGCTAGATCAAAATTTTTGTAGCCCATTTGTGCAAGTGTTCTTTATCAGAAAGCCATTATAACCACAGTGTTAGACTTAAGTGGAAATACTGCTTCAAAGAGTACGATGCTGTGGTTTTGAAACTATACTCATCAATGCCTGGAAGTATTTTAGTATTATCTTGTGGCTAAAACATGAAAGATGCTTTAGAATCCTGTACTGGAGCATACAGCTTGGATTGTTAAATAGTCATACAGTATAACAATGGAATACTAAGAAAGAAGAAATAAGAAACCTACAGACATATTAACAACTTTTATGTAACTTTAAAGTGTGAATGTTTATATGTGTGAATGTCACATTCTCACATTCTGTTTGAGGACTGGGGATAATTTGACTGAGCCCAAGGCTGTGTGTAGAATGTATTTCCATTTCAGAATAGGCAGAATTCTGGACAGTTGGCAGTACTCTTCAATATACTTCATACCAGCATCCATATTTAGAAAGGAGTATAGAGCACAGCATCTCTGCTAATTTTTAAGAAGTCCCACTTACATTACATCCATAAAGAACAGAAAAACTCTAGGACCTAAGTGATATTTCTACTGAATTATTCAAACTAAAATTTTAAAATCATATGACATGGCCTCTCCTACTTAAAACCTTCTGATAATATCTCATTTTGTATCAAATAAGTTACAAGCTCATTTTCTTGACACTCAAGGGCTTTTGAAAGTTTGACAGTTATATTTCCCTTTACTTTTGCTGTACTTGTTCAATAAGTCCCACCTATCATTTTGTTTAACTTTCAAGTAGTTGATCTCACTCGTCTTTGTATCATTTTCATTCACCTTTAGTAATAATAGAAATAGTCCTCTTAATAGCTGCCTGTCTCCATAAACTGTCTCTGAAATGGATTTCTTCTGAAAGTGATGTATTAGGAAGTGTTTCTGAAGAACTAGTTGCAGTGTGGGGAAGTAGTCATGGGATAGAAGGAAACTAATAAGGGTGAGACTCAAGAAAACCCCACAAGGGTGGGGAGGTAACATGGCTCAATCTTGTAGGAGAGTCCTTGAGACAGTGTGAGACCACCTCATGGAGTTTCCCAGTTAGGAAGCCAAGAGACTGTCTTTTTCCCTTTTACTCCTCGGCAAAGGGCTCAGGCAAGAAGGTAGTATTGACTCTGGTGCTTGGCACTCTCCATGGTGTAGTAGACCAAGACGTTCTGGCAGCTCTGCAGGCAGCCTTGCAACAAGGAGCAATGGATGCTGATGTTGGGGATGAGAGTGCATGGGAGATGGTGTGCAGAAAGCTAGTAAAGGGATCCAGGGAAATATGGACAGGGGTACCGTATTCTTTTAACTTCTGTGCTCAGTTACTTCCTGGATTAGAAATTCCTTGAAAGCAACTATGTTATTTCTTTTTTATCACTAACCTGCAACCCCTTATCCAAAATATTTAAAAAAGAGTGTCTTTAACAATATTTATTCAGTGGCTGAATGGATGAGTCAGGTTTTTTTTTTCTTCTCTTTCTTCAAATGCTTCTTTATATCTCTGCTAGGCCTATGTATCAAGCTGAAGAATATATATATATGCACTGGGAATGCGATTGGATCCGATCAGAACCCTCTCTTGGTACTTATTACAGAATACCCTCCTGGGCTCTGTCGAATAGCCGGGATGGCAGGAATCCAGATTAGCTGTTGTTTTGGGACCTGACTTGCAATGTCTGAGGGTATAAAGGATTAAATCACGCTCTCCTACATAACTGGGAAGGACCAGAAGACCGCTGTTGACATCAGGACTTGCAAGTTGTCAAATTGTTGTTGTTATTATTGTTGCTGTTGTTATTTTTTTTCTGAGCTGAAGGCCAAAGTGGGTCTCACCACATTTGTTGGTTAATGTCACCAACAGAGACCAGCATTCTGAATTGAGACAGTAGAAAGTCAAAGGGCTTTGTACCTGTGCTCAGTGCGATAAATAACCTTTTCACTGCTTAGTTGCTCTAACTCCTTCTTGCATGAACCACACCCATTGTATTTTAGTAGAAGCACCTCTTTACAAGGGTTCATGTCAAATATCTCTAGTGTTTTTCAGGTCTTTATCATCCATACACATTGCCATAGAAAGCCCCTTAAGGAATTTTGGGTATGTAGAGTACATACGGTGTTCCAAATAAATTTTTGGAGCCAAGAAAGAAACAAGTCAAATGTGTGCTTTTAACAGCATTAATTACATAAAAATAAAAAGTCACCACATCTTTTGGAGCTGTAGAATAATAATACCAGGCATTCTGTAAATCAGTATCATCATCACATTGAATATCATCATTGATCTACCTAGAATAAAGCCATGATTAATTCATAGCCCACATTTTCTTATATTGTGCACCATATAGTACAATACATAAAATTACATATTTTAATACAGGCAGCAATTTGTTGATCAGTTTCCTACAACTGATTTGTTTTTCTCATGGGGAGAAGGATTTCTACTGTAACAGTGAGAATTTAGTAATTTCTCCTATGAAGAAACACCCTATTTCACCTCAAGCTTACACATCGTGAACGGATATATGCCAAAGTTTAGTAAAAGGCAATGCCCTTTCTATACATAATTCACAAATCTACAGTAGAAAAAACTCAGTGGTATCTTCAACCTGTAGGTAAAGGACATAGTAAAAAAAAAATCTGAGTAAGAATTGCTCAATATTTCTCAAGTGCAATGGTCACAAAGAAGAGAAAACCTATAGGAAATGTAATAATAATAATAAAAAAGAAAGCACAGAGTTAGACCTGACATTTCACTCATTCATCCTGCAGACATGTATTATGCGGTAATGAAATCTTGGTTGTTGCATTATCAGATAAATAGAAACAAAGCACTATGTTAGAAACACTAGCCTTTTCATTGTATTTATGAAAAAAACATAAGGAAAAATATAAATGCAAGTGATAAGTTGCACTTATCTACTTGGAGTAATAATAAAAAGGAGAATATTCAGTAGAGAAAAATCAAACTCATAAAATAATGTATTTATGTGATTTCTAATGTTTATCCGCAGTTTACCTCTGGATGGCATCGTAAGGGAGAATTTTCCTTTTCTTATTTTTCTCTTCGAGCTGGGTAAGGGGTTTAAAGGTGAACCATGAGGGAAATTTAATTTCAGAGATGTATGGGAATCAATGCTTTCAAAACAAAATTTGAAATATACTTTGCCATGCCTTTTTATGCTGTACCAAATCCATCATTTATAAAGCTACTGATTTTGACAGTGCCTCTCTGCAACACAGGACATAACACAGAGCAATCAAAAGGCATTTTAATTTTTAAAATGCTCTCATCTGCTTTTCCATTGCCTTTGGTAGCTTATACAATTTTAGAACACATGTCGCATGCCAAGTTGTCTGGCTTTATCTTCTCTGTTGAGGAAAAATGTCACCACAGCAGTGTTGACTATTTGTTGGAAATGGAGATTTTCCGTGGATCAGACTTACTATGGATATCAAAATATTAGCAATGATAATTATTAGATAACAATAATTGCTACATTTAAGTACTTTTTATATGCTAAGCAGCTTGCCAAATGCTTTACATACATTATCACATTTTTATCTTCAAAGCAGCCTTACAAACTTGTCATCAGGATACACCTTTTATAAATCAGGAAAGTGGGATTCAAATAACTTGTGCAAGGCTTGTGATCTTAATGGTGAACAATTGTAGGACCAAACAATTGGGGGAAGTTCCATAGTCTAGAATGCGTGCATGAGTGCTGACGCTTCAGTTGTTTCTGACTCTGTGTGACCCTATGGACTGTAGCCCGCCAGGCTCCTCTGTCCATGGGATTCTCCAGGCAAATACTGGAGTGGGTTGACATGCCCTCCTTCAGAGGGAATCTTCCCATCTCAGGGATCAAGCCTGCGTCTCTTAGGTCTCCTGCATTGGCAGATGAGTTCTTGACTACTGGCGCCACCTGGGAAGCCCCCGTAGTCTGGAGAGGCTGTATAATTTCCTGAACATTTTGGGGATGGAATCAGAAGGTCATTAACTAAATGAGATCTTTAGGCCTCTCCTGCAAAGAGGCTGAATGAACACCGACACAGATCTAAAGCAGCTCTGGTCTTCTCGCTTCTCTTTGCTTGGGACAGGACCCTGGTAATTCACCCCGGTTTTCACCCTGGCCTGGGCCTGTCATCAATACAGAAACAATCTCTTTACTGTCTTTGGAGCAGCATTCATACCTCTCCTTTGTCCAGAATGTGACTGCAGTCTAAAATCTAAGTCATTCATGTAGAGATGCGTTTGAGAGTTTAGAAAATAAAATATTATGCAAAGAAATAATATAAACATCTCTGTTTACATAAGTACATTTACTATCTTAAGTGAAATTTGCATTAAATCTGAAATCCTTATTACTCATTGCCATAGGTTTTCAACTTACTGCATTTTGAATTTTACTAATAGGATCTCGTCTCTCATTTTGATGAATTAAAATGTTGTGAACAAATATTATTGCCCTTCTATCACAATACATATGGCTGAGGCAAACTTAGGAAAAAATATTCTTGGATGTTTTAAGTCTGACATTTAGAAACTGGGTGGCACATAAAAAATACTGCCAAGGTGACATCATATTTCCTACTGATTCTGGAAACTGATTCAAATAGCAAACATTTAAATTCATATTTTTATATGAATGTCATTGAAGACAGCTTTGACTGTTACAAATTGATCCAGGAGTGATGGGTGAAAAATGATATTATCTCGTGTTCTTCCTTTGTGGTTGGCAGTCTCCACACTTCTCAGAGCACCATATTTGCCACCTGTCCTTGTCAGACTTGTTATAGACCAGCCCGAGTTACTACCGTTCCCTGTCAGCCACCCTTATTGTGTTGCACGCTCCATGTCTGAGGATGATGGAAATGAAACAGATATGCTGGGGTTTTGGCATTAGGGAGGCAGTTCCTGAGTGACAAGGCTATTTGTGTACCAAGAGCATAAATATTGCCTGATGATGTCTGAGTTCACATGGATTCACCTTAGAAAACTTGCATAAATGCCAGAGAATTAATTGCATTGCTTAGACTTATGGCAAATCGATTAAGATGATGGCTATATTTTGAAGAATTTTAGGCTCGCCTTATTAATTGTACTCTGCAGGGTGTAAATGCACTTTTGGCAATTATCAGGATTATATTGTTTTGAAGTTTTACAATTAAGTGTATTTTACTCTCCTACAATATATTTCAGGATTTTTATATTTCAGTTTCAAGTGATCTATTATTTAAAAGCAACAAATTGGAAATAATGATTAAAATGTTGCCTATATTCTTGATTTCTTTGGATTTCATACATTTCCACTTATCATAATAAGCTGTCTAATTTATATGGTCTGTTTATTTTAGATCTTAAAATCCCTCCCTTTTGTTCAGATGTATAAGGCTAATAAATATTTGGTAATTAACTGCAAGTCTCATAATTTTTCTAAAAACTTTGTGATGCTATAACCCCAGTGTTACAGAGTTGTAAAAAATACTGTTGTTAAACTGAGGCACAGTCTGGGATATGAAATAAATTTCATTTATGTCTTCACTTTCAGTCTTTCAGTACCTATAATCTAAATTTGTGATTATCTGGTTGTCATGTATCCCTGTTTTAATGACTGGCTAATAAAATTGACTATTGTTAATAAGATTGATGGCCTTTGTGACTATCGTTTGATATCATTAACGCCATTGAAAGTGGCATTGGTGTTGTAAGTATTTCTTTCTTCTTAAATTTACTCTGTATTATAGCATCTCTGAGCACTTAGGTTGCTTTTTGGAGAAAATGCTAATAAGCAGAATCTAGCCTCAGGGTGCCTGCCTTACAAATTACAGCATAGCACGAACCATTTAAGGAGCAGTTGTTAATGGGTTGGAAGGAATATAGTGTTTCTCATCAGGTGCTCTGTTGACTCCCCGTGTCTGTATCACCCCTGTGCTTGTAGAGCCTGGGGGTTCCTCGCTCCTCTGCGGTCCGCCAGTTGGGGCTGGACATTTCCATCACATATGCCCCCAGGTGATGGGCACTTAAGTTTGAGAATAGCTGATGTCTTACAGTAGCCTCCTTCTCTAATTGAATACATTTTGCCACACTGGCATTATAAATACCTTTGTGATTTCTGGCATCTATAGCAAAAAAAAAAAAAAAGAAGAAACAAAAGAAAGAAAAGAGAGAAATTGAGATTTTTATTTTCTTTCTAGACCATAATAATTACATCTAAATTTAATTATTTATCTTCTTTCTGATATATTAATTTTCCTCTTTAAAGTGATACTCTTAATATGTTAGTTAATTTTTGATGGGGGAGCATGATGGACTGCTTTAGCCATCTAAGAAAGCTGTGGAACCTGTGTCTGGAAAAATGCCCATCAAATATTCACATGCAATTTCAGGGGTTTATGAAATACTCGGAGGTCATCAGCATTCATAAAATATGATTAAGAATCCCTGCACCAGTAGGATGTGCCTCATTATTGATATAAAACAAGTCTGTGATTTAGAGATTTATTTTTTTGCACATGTAATCATTGTTGAACAGTGCAACCAAGGGCTCTTCAATGTGTTAGATTACTTACTTGTAGTCGCTGATGGTTCCTGAGGAGCTATAAGCATGTAAAGTTGTAATCATGAAATTTAAAAAACAAAAACAAAAAACTACAGTTCTTTAGATAATTTATAGTAGCATCAGTGTATCAGTGCAGTTACATTTACTTACTAGGCCATCGGAATTTCAAAAAATCTTTTCTTAAGTTTGTAGAAAGTCCAAAGAAAATTTTATATTATATCAGAGTATACTGTCACATCGACGTGGGTGTAACTCATAAGACCTTACAATACATTTTTACATGAGAAGATTTTTTTTTCAGTTCTTTTGGACAGATACCCAGAAATGGGACTTCTGGATCATATGGTAGTTCTATTTTTAATTTCTTGTGGATTCTTCATACTGTTTTCCATGGCAGCTGCACCGTTTTACATTCCCCTCAACAGCGAGCAAGGGTTCTAATTTCTTTAGAAGTGTCTAGAAATATCTTTTGGTACATTGCTGCTTTCTATTTTCTAATTAAGAATATCTGCCTCTATATTCTCTGACTCTATAAATCAGAAGATTTATTATTTATTTACTGTTATCAGTTTTTTGATATCATATTTATACTTGCCTTTAAAAATTGAGGGTTTTGTTTGTGTGTGTGTGTTTTTCTATGGATTAGATATAATAATCCAATATAATTTGAATAATTTTGGAATTGTGTGGTCCTTAAAGGTTGCAATAGAATTCTTCTCTGAAAAATAAAAGATGACGTTCTTATGTTGAACAATTTATGTAACACAGGACAAGACACATAGTTATCTATTATAACTCTTCTAAAGGTTCAACATGCTTAATAAAGACATGTTTAAATGAATGTTTCTTAAGAAAAATAGACACACATATCAAGAACACAGAGATATCTGTTGTATTCATCAGACACACTGCAGGCCAGAAGATCAAAGCTTCTGCTTTCATAATTTCATTTACCCTCTCCCAAATGCAGTCAGCTGCCCCGTATGTCAGTACAATTGTATTTGATGAGTGAGAATGACACAGATTATTGGCCTGACAAGGCTAAGCTGCTAAACAAAGACATATCAGGTTTATCTGATGACTTAGAAAGATAGTATGAATGTGTTGTTTCTTCTGTCCTTTTGAGAGTGCATTAAGGAGATAGGAAACTGATAAATGAGAGTGCATTAAGGAGATAGGAAACCGAATTCCTTTCTTCATGGGGAGAACGGGATTTAAATGTGTTTCCACATGTTATGCACTACATTGTCCTTTCTAGCATTAGCTTTTGAATTTTCTAAACTTATTATACAGATATGAAAGTTGAGGTCAAAAATATTTAAGGAGAAATATAATTTGCCCAAATACATGTGTACATGTGAAGAGGAGGATACCATGGAGTTATGAACATGGAGAGATCAACCCTGAATATTCATTGGAAGGACTGAAATTGAAATTCCCGTTGAAATTCCCATTGATGCTGGGAAAGATTGAAGGCGGGAGGAAAAGGAGGTGATAGAGGATGAGATGGTTGGATGGCATCACTGACTCAATGGACATGAGTTTGAGCAAACTCTGGGAGATAGTGAAGGACAAGGAAGCCTGGTGTGCTGCAGTCCATGGGGTCACAAAGAGTCCAACATGGCTTAGTGACTGAACAATAACAATTACATGGAGTTACAGAGGAACACAGGTTAGATCTCATTAAAGCATAAAGTATTGCATTTAGAGCTATGCAGATAGTTCTCTCCTTGGAAGAACTTGAACATATAAGCTAATGGACTTCCAGTCAGACTTCTTGGATCAAAATAAGAGCATGGTGGACCAGTATCAAAAAATAATGAGCAATGAGCAGAAAATGAGTTTTACACACTATTGAAGAGGCAGGATTGTGGAGGCAGCTGAGATCAGTATCAGGAAATTCTGGAAAACAGTGAGTGTTGTGCTGGAGGCTTGAATGACAGCAGGGCTAAAGAAGCAGTCTGGTAATGGGAATGACTCCGAGGACCCCAGACGTTCAGATAAGTGAACTCATTGTTTTGAAAGACATATTTTACCCAAAGGATAAGATTTTACCAGTATCTCATTTAATCATATATGTAAACATATATATTTTGTATGGTTATATATTTGTAAATTTGTTATTATTTTGTTTTCATTACCAGGATGCTAGTTTACTCTTTTTAAACAAATGAACAAAAATATCACGTAGGATGGGATGCCACGGTTTAGTAAGAGCTCATTATTGAGTGATGTAAGAAATTAAATCATAAATAGAAGCTATTCTTTCAAATAACTATACCAGTTAACTATCACCATGAACAGAAATATAATCTCTATATGATCCTTATACTCTTTCCATATAAATATACCTACATAGGAACCAAATCACAGTCAGAAATGTATGTGATGAGTTGGATGAATCGGTGGATTTGGTCATGACAGAAATACTTCAGTGGGCCCTCTCTGTTCTAAGACACACCATGCCTCATGAGATACATGACCTCATTTTGAAGAGAACATCCAATTCAAGACTTGACACATTTCCCCAAATCTTGTCCAGCAGCTTTTTTAAGAGTGTGTTGAGAAACAACAGTTTAGCAAGTCGTTACCCTTTTGTTTTGTGGTTTTGTGGTCCACCCCTTCTTCATCTGTAACACTCTCCCATTCATCACTGACAGAACAGTGATCAGCTCGATGTTTGCCTGTTTCCTTTTGAAAGGCAGATTTACTTATCCAAATGACCCCTTCTATTTATTTAGAGAACATGGAGTGCCTGATTTATCCTTAATGCCACACTGAATGCCTGGGAGGACATGGTGTCTAGTCCTGAGAATCTCACCCAACATTAGCATCTCCCTGCCCACAGACGCCGGGGAAGGCAATGGCACCCCCACCCCAGTACTTTTGCCTGGAAAATCCATGGAGGAGCCTGGTAGGCTGCAGTCCATGGGGTCGCTAAGAGTCAGACATGACTGAGCGACTTCACTTTCACTTTTCACTTTCATGCACTGGAGAAGGAAATGGCAACCCACTCCAGTGTTCTTGCCTAGAGAATCCCAGGGACGGGGGAGCCTGGTGGGCTGCCGTCTATGGGGTCGCACAGAGTCAGACACGACTGAAGCGACTTAGCAGCAGCAGCAGCCCACAGACGCAAACTGGAGAAAGATCCATGTGGATAAAATGATGCATCCATCTTCCTCTGCAGATGTTTCTCTAAAATGAAAAATATGTCAGGAGGTATCCAAAAATATATAACCTCCAGAAAAAGTATATGGAACTAAGGCTGGATTGAGAACCAACTGCACTGATTTATTCCAAATAATCTCTAGTAAACTTCCTGGAGCTTTCCATGTATGAAAACTGATCTTTTTCGTCAGTCTCTCTTCTTCATATACACTCTCCTCTCTCTTGTACTTTTGCTATAAAATGTTTCTCTGCCTCTGCTGCTGCTGCTGTCACTTCGGTTGTGTCCGACTCTGTGTGACCCCATGGACGACAGCCCACCAGGCTCCCCCATCTCTGCCTCTAATGTAGTCCAATTAGGTATTTGCCTCCTTGAGGAATCTGATAGAAATAATAGCATTTTTGGAGCACTTGCAGTGTGCCAGCTACATTATCAGGCGCCTTCCCAGAATCTCTACTCTTCACTCCGGCGCTGCCCAGTGGATATTCTTCACAAATGTCTACCGAGGAGAATGGTGGCTTAGAAGAAGCTAGGTGGGTCCAACTGACCAGCTCCTAGTCTGTGTTCTTTCCAGAACATGTTATTTCCTTTGCCTGTTAAAGTACATGGGGCAGATGATGATTTCCATGTAAGTGCTTAGTTCATAGTTAACGTCAAATCTCCTAAATCTAATGTCTACTTTTAGTAAAAACTTGTAATAAATCACAACCAGAAAAAGCAAGTATATACATGTAAACTGAAGTCAGAAACAAAAAGGAGGAAGTTCATCTTGTTTCAGTAGCATTTCTTAGAAGTGATGAGCAGTTTTCTAAATACTTGTTGAGAGTCTGAAATTCTATTGTGTGTATGTCCAAAATGAAGTTAATATATAAAGGACAATTGTGTAGAATGTATTCTGGTTAAATTCATGATACACCATAATGTGAGATTTCTCACTGGTTTATAACCCTGGTGGGTTACATTATTGGAAGACATTTGGAAGTGATAAAGTAAAGGCAGAGTTTGTCATTTCCTGATAGAAGCAGTAACCTGAAAGTCACACTGAATTTTATTGAGGTTTAGGTAATATTAAAATAAGTATTTCTATTTCTAATTTTGTCATCTTAGGGGGAGAATCTAGAAAATATGTCAAATAATCTTAACAGATAATTCATTTCATTATTTTTATTTATATAGAAAACACCAGAGTATGAAGTGTAACTTACAAGTTTCGCCCCCCACCTCCAGATTGTTCTCCTGTCTGGATTTTAGGTATTGTTATATCACACATTTCTGGTTAAATTTCTTTTCTGTTCTAATTTCCCTTTAATTTATTTTGATACCGATTTGCATCAAAATCTTATTTGTACTGTAACATTGCCAATTAACTGTGTATTGCAGAAGTGAAGATAATTAAATAAATAAGGTTAACATATTTGATATCATGCATTTGATAATTTGATGCCAATTTTAAATCTGTATATACAGAAGAAACTTTGAAATGAAATCTGTGGTTCTATTATTATTGTATTATGGTTCATTATTATTGTATTATGGTTCTATTATTTTTGTATTATTGTTCTATTATTAGTATAGCTACCTGCATCCTCCTGGAAGTTACATAGTCAAGCAGTTTTCAGTCCAGATTCTGGTTTTGTCACTTACTACATACCAGGTTGTGTATCTTCTCTTGGCCTCAGTTTTCTCATATGTGAAATAGAAGGATGGTTTATTCTTGTCATAAGGAATGAATGACATATACGAAGTTCTTAGGAGGGTTCATAGTGTTCCCTGATGAAGCTTGATATCTCATCAACACACCCTTCCCTGGTGTCTCTGTAGCCAGTCCTATGCAAATCCAGCTTTCTATTCTCTATTAATTCTATGGCTCTTGTCCATTGTGATTATTGTCACTGTATTGCAGACCTTTATTGCTGCTTACCTGGACCATCGGTGTGTTTTAATGAGCTGTCCCATCTCCTCACTCTTGCATCTCGGTTCATCCTCATCACTGTTAGAGTACTGTTTATAGGTTTAGTTGCTAAGTCGTGTCTGACTCTAGCCGACCCATGGACTGTAGCCTGCCACATTCCTCTGTCCATGGGATTCTCCAGGCAAGAATACTGGAGTGGGTTGCCATTTCCTTCTCCAGGAGATCTTCCCAACCCAGGAATCGAACCCAGGTCTCCTGCATTGCAGGCAGATTCTTTACCAACTAAGCTTCGAGGGAAACCCTAGAGAGGGAGAGGGAGCCTGAGAAATGGCTACCACCTTCAAGGAAGGCAGCAGGCAGGCAAATTACTCACTCCTGACCCAATGAGGTAGTAACAAAAAATAATACAGAGTACTATTCAGAGATAAACAGTAATACCTTTATCTTGTTCAGATTCTTTCTAATACTTTCTTTTGCCTGTTGGGTTCAAATGTAGCATCTTAGTATTCATGACATTTTATGATTCAACCTCTGTTCCCTACTGCTCTACTGTTTTTTCCCGGTGATCCAATAAACTGAACTTCTTTTTATTATACTTATTCTTCTTGTTCTTTAATTTTGCATTTTTTCTCTGCCTAGAGTAACCATTCTTATAATTCATTTCTCATGATCTGCTTCTGTGTTGAATCTCCCAAAACATATAATAACATCTTATTTGAACCTCACAGACATTGGTTTCCATCCATTTATAGCACGTATCTTATCTTTTTGGAGCATGTATTATAATCAGTCATATATCAATCATTTTCTTCTTCAGTTCAATTCAGTTCAGTTGCTCAGTCATGTCTGACTCTTTGTGACCCCATGAATCACAGCACACCAGGCCTCCCTGTCCATCACCAACTCCCAGAGGTCACTCAGACTTAACGTCCATCGAGTCGGTGATGCCATCCAGCCATCTCATCCTCTGTCATCCCCTTCTCCTCCTGCCCCCAATCCCTCCCAGCACCAGAGTCTTTTCCAATGAGTCAACTCTTCACATGAGGTGGCCAAAGTACTGGAGTTTTCAGCTTTAGCATTTTTCCTTCCAAAGACCACCCAGGATTGATCTCCTCTAGAATGGACTGGTTGGATCTCCTTGCAGTCCAAGGGACTCTCAAGAGTCTTCTCCAACACCACAGTTCAAAAGCATCAATTCTTTGGCACTCAGCTTTCTTCACAGTCCAACTCTCACATCCATGCATGACCACTGGAAAAACCATAGCCTTGACTAGACAGACCTTTGTTGGCAAAGTAATATCTCTGCTTTTGAATATGCTATCTAGGTTGGTCATAACTTTCCTTCCAAGGAGTAAGCGTCTTTTAATTTCATGGCTGCAGTCACCATCTGCAGTGATTTTGAAGCCCAGAAAAATAAAGTCTGACACTGTTTCCACTGTTTCCCCATCTATTTGCCATGAAGTGATGGGACCAGATGCCATGATCTTCGTTTTCTGAATGTTGAGCTTTAGGCCAACTTTTTCACTCTCCTCTTTAACTATGCTGTAAAGTTTTTGCTGGATAAAAACTTATTCTCATTTCCCATTGAGTCCATAGGAGCAACCAGGGTAATACACATAGCAGGTGGCCAAAGAAGAACTGTTTAATTGAATAGCTACATCTCAAAGCCCTCCCTTTTCTTTCTGTTAGTTCTGTGAGTTTCTGTAGGTGTACACATTGTAATAATAATTTTAAAAAACAGCTTATAAAATGGTCATTTTCTAATGCTAGGTGACCTCAGCAGGAATCTACTGAGGCAAAGGTAAAAAAGGTCAGCGTTCTGTGGAGCTGGAGAGGGAAACATGTTAAAAAAGCTTCTAGGGTAGTAGTAAATGTTAAAGTTGAATAATGTGGGCTTTGATTTTCTAATTGTATGATAGTGATTTGGAGGCTGTCTACAGTATCAGTGTCCTGGTTAGGTTTACAGATCATTACAATAGTTAAATCCATAGACTGGACTTCAAAGTTACTTACTTACCTCCCCTTACTTTTTTACTTTTACTGCCAAAGGATATTTCATTTTGTATCACTTTATTTTTATAGACAGGATCTATGAATTTTCCATTTGGACCTGTTGGAGTCCTTATTCTCCATTCTCCAGTTGGAGAGTAAGGTGTTGAGGGACGAGCAAATCTTCTCACCCTATCTTCGAGTTTCTAGTATTGTTAGTTAAGATGTGATCAGATGATCTCACTTCTGAAACAATTTATTGCTATAGCATTAACCAGCAGAGAAGCTGATTTGTGTTCAGGCCCTCTTGGCCTGTGGGCAGCACTTGGAGCAGAGTACATTCCTTGGCACCCACCTTGCCTGAAGCTCCCCTTGGGCTTAGAAGAACACCATCCCTTATGCGCAAACTCTGTGCTAAGGCAGCAGTGCAGTGTGCTGCAGGTAAACACTCTGCCCGTCTCATCAATGCAGGCTCCATCTTCTCCTCCTGTTTCCCTTGATTTTGTCCATCTCACCTATGGAAAAATGACACTGATTGACCAAAGCTCAATTATTGCTACCACAGCAATAAAGATATGTCATTAATCCAACCATAGAGTTATCATGACAGGTATGTTTAAATGAAGAAAAGACAGTTTGCATATGATATGTGCACACATTTTTACTTTCAGCTATAAAGATCAAAATACCAAAGAACATATGAAAATTTTTTAACGATAGACATCTCTTCCAGCCCGAGTTTGTGTTTTCTTTTTTTTGTTGTTGTTGGTTGTTTGCTTGCTTTGTTTTTAATTTATTCCTGTTGAAAACATGAGGAAGGCATAAAATAAAGGTTGGGAACCTGTCCATCTGTATCTCTCCAATTGCTACAGCCTGTCTTAAGCATGTAAGAAGGAGTGAGACTATAATTGGTTCCAGTGCTGTGAGCTTTATATTGTAAATAAATTCACTGGACAAGGTGGACCATTTACAGAGTGAAATTTAATGATCCTGTCCCCTATTTTTCAAAATCAAATATAACATATTCTCATCTCTATATTCTTAAATTCACTCATTCACAGATGTTTACTGACTGTCTTTCATAGACCAAGTACTGTTGTAGGAGTTGGAGATACCATAGTAAACAAAAATACATCCTCATTCTTCTGGAACTGTCCTAGTCTTTCTGGGCTGTTATGACAAAATACCATAGACTGAGTGGCTTGTAAGCAACAGAATTTTTCTTTCTCACAGTCCTGGATGCTAGGAAGTCCAAAATCAAGGCACCAGACAATTCGGTATCTGTAAGGGCCTGCTTCCTAGTGGCAGTCTTTCTACTGTGTCTTCACATGGTGAAAGAGGAAGAGAGTTCTTTAGGGTCTCTTTGATAAGGATGCTAATCATTCATGAAGGCTACACCCTCAAGACCTCCTCCTAAAGGCCCACCTCCTAAAGGCCCCCATCTCCTAACACCACCACATTGGGCAGTAAGTTTCAACATATGAATTCTGGAGGGACTCAGAACATCCAGCCCATAGCGAGAGATTATATTTTATGGGACATAGAAACAAACCATCAAGTATGTAGCACAGCAAGAGGATAGAAAGAGACTTGGAGGAGGATGGATACAATTTCATTTAGAGTGGCCAAGGCAGTGTCCCTGATAATGTGACATTTGAGCAAATTCTGAATGCAGTGAAGGAGGGAACTGTGTGGATAACTGGAGGAAGAACATTCTGGGCAAAGGGAATAGTAGATACAGAAGTCCTAAGGTAGGATGTGTGTATGGGTAAGTTGAACATTTAAAAATACAACAAAAATAAGTATTACATGAATCAAACATATTCACTGTTCAAATTTTTATAAATCTTCTACATACCAACCTTCAAATTGAAAACTTTCAATGAAGCAATCGTGCCTCGCATTGTAGGGGTGCGTGTAAAATTGCAGCTTTCCGTCCATCTCCTATTGCTGACGACCCTTCATCTCTATCATCTCTTATTTCCTCTCCCTCCTCCAGTCAGTAACACTTTTTGCCTGTTTACTTAGTGCTAGCCCTGTAAGCCAGCTGTTGCACTACTGTACTTTTTAAGGTACTGTACTATAAAAGTGGCCACAGGACTGGAAAAGGTCAGTTTTCATTCCAATTCCACAGAAAGGCAATACCAAAGAATGTTCACACTACCACACAGTTGCACTTACTTCACACGCTTGCCAAGTAATGCTCAAAATTCTCCAAGCTAGGCTTCAACATACATGAACATTTTCTCAAATGTCACATTATCAGGGACACTGCCTTGGCTACTCTAAATGAAATTGTATCCATCCTCCTCCAAGTCTCTTTCTATCCTCTTGCTGTGCTACACACTTGATGGTTTGTTTCTTTGTCCCACAAAATATAATCTCCCTGCTATGGGCTGGGATGTTCTGTGTCCCTCCAGAATTCATACGTTGAAACCTACTGCCCAAGAAATTCCAGATGCTCAAGCTGGATATAGAAAAGGCAGAGGCACCAGAGATCAAGTTGCCAACATCCCTTGGATCACTGAAAAACCAAGAGAATTCCAGAAAAACATCTGCAATATTGACTATGCCAAAGCCTTTGACTGTGTGGATCACAACAAACTGTGGAAAACTCTTAGAGAGGTGGAAATGCCAGACCACCTAACCTGCCTCCTGAGAAGTCTGTATACAGGCCAAGAAGCGACAGTTAGATATACAACAATGCACTGGTTCCAAATTGGGAAAGGAGTACTTCAAGACTGTATTTTGTCACTCTGCTTATTAACAGAGTACATCATGTGAAATGCTGGGCTGGATAAAGCACAAGCTGAAAAGATTGCCGGGAGAAATAACAATAACTTCAGATATGCAGATGACACCACCCATATGGCAGAAAGTGAAGAACTAAAGAGCCTCTTGATTAAAGTGAAAGAGAACAGTGAAACAGCTGGCTTAAACTCAACATTCAAAAAATAAAGATCACGGCATCCGATCCCATCACTTCATGGCAAATAGATGGGGAAACCGGTGAAACAGTGACAGACTTTATTTTTGGGGGCTTCAAAATTACTGTAGATGGTGACTGCAGCCATGAAATTAAAGGACACTTGATCCTTGGAAGAAGAGTTATGAACAACCTGCTGCTGCTACGTCGCTTCAGTCGTGTCCGACTCTGTGCGACCCCATAGACAGCAGCCCACCAGGCCCCCGCTGTCCCTGGGATTCTCCAGGCAAGAACACTGGAGTGGGTTGCCATTTCCTTCTCCGATGCATGAAAGTGGAAAGTGAAAGTGAAGTCGCTCAGTCATGTCTGACTCTTAGTGACCCCATGGGCTGCAGCCTACCAGGTTCCTCCGTCCATGGAATTTTCCAGGCAAGAGTACTGGAGTGGGTTGCCATTGCCTTCTCCGATGACCAACCTAGACAGCATATTAAAAAGCAGAGACATTACTTTGCTGACAAAGTCCATCTAGTCAAAATTATGGTTTTTCCAGTACTCATGTATGGATGTGAGAGTTGGACTATAAAGAAAGCTTGGCGCTGAAGAATTGATGCTTTTGAACTGTGGTGTTGAAGAAGACTCTTGAGAGTCCCTTGGACAGCAAGGAGATCCAACCAGTCCATCCTAAAGGAAATCAACCCTGAATATTCATTGGAAGGACTGATGCTGGAACTGAAACTCTAATACTTTGCTCACCTGATGTAAAGAACTGACTCACTTGAAAAGACCCTGAAGCTGGGAAAGACTGAAGGCAGGAGGAGAAGGGGACGACAGAGGATGAGATGGTTGGATGGCATCACTGACTCAATGGACATGAGTTTGAGCAAGCTCTGGGAATTAGTGATAGACAGGGAAGCCTGGTGTGCTGCAGTCCATGGGGTCACAAAGAGTTGAACAGGACTGAGCGACTGAACTGACTTTATAAGAGTAAAAATGTTTTCTTTATTTTTGTGTTTGTCTTTTTATGTATTATTTATATGAAAAGTATTATAAACCTCTTACAGTACAGTACTATATAGCCAATTTCTTGGTTGGGTACCTAGGACATCTGTATTCAGCTTATGAACAAATTAAACTTAATGAATGTGCTCTTTGAAGGAAACTCGTTTGTATGTAGGGGACTTACTGTGTTTGCCCCTGACACTAAAAAAATATGCTAGCTGAATCTCAGTTAACCTCCTAAAAATTAATTGGCTTTATAGAATGATTGATAAAAGCATTATATCAACCTTTAATAATTAAACTTTTACACAGCAATGTCCTGATTAATTATCTTTGTTCTTGTTGAGGCTTTATGGCATGTTTATGGTCATCTGTGCTTCAAAAATTACTTTCACATTTTTTCTCTGTTCCTTTTAATTAAATGAACTGACCTACAAAAGACCAAATATTCTTAGGACTCTTATAGTCAGAAAAAGAAACATATGGTGAGAAATCTCTTAAAATTGTCAATAGGTCTAATAGAGTTTCTTCTGATGTGAGCAATGCATGACTATTGACAAATTAATGTATAAAATATCTATTATATCATTTATGAAATCAGTCTCTTGGAAATTTTGATAATTTAACCCTGATGCTTGAATATTTTTCAAAGCAATGAAAATTGAAAAAGTTGGCAGAAAGTCATTAAATGTTAATAAAAAGCTGAAACTGATACTAGATCAAGGTAAAATGTCTTTAATTTAAGCTCATTCTGAACGTGTCCTGATGGAAAGACAACTATATAATGCCATCTATTCCAGTAATGAATATTCTTATACTATCTATTAAGATATTTGGAAATCCAGTTTTTTTTTAACTTTTTCTTATAACCATGCTTTAATTTCTGTGGTTGATTCAAAACAAGAGATTAGAGTATATACATTATATTTTACCTATATTTTATATATTTTGTTCTGTATGTGGAATAGAACATTTGCAAATCTTAACTCTAATGCTATAAATGTAGCTTGCTTTTAAAAATAATAATAATACCAATACTCTGAGAAATCAACTACCAAATTGCAAATGGCTTAATATGCATCAGTTTGGTAATCTCTGAGGGATCATGTGGTTTCACAGTTCTGTCAAGCCATTGCCATAGTGCCAAGGTCAGCAGTGGTGGAGACAATTGAACAGATAGGAATGGCTTTGTTGACTACTGAGAAAACAAAAATGCATGAACAGGTTATAGCGAGGGAAGATTTAAAGTGTGCAAATCATTTGAAAAGCAATTACGCAAGCACAGGTTTTGGAAACTTTTCATTGTATGATGTACCCACGTGTTTTTCTCCCCCTTAAGATTTATTAAGCAAATAATCTAGCTCTCTTTGCAAAATGATAGAAAATGAATTGTTCCCAAGGGTACCTAAGAAGAATCCTGTAGGTAGTTTTGGAGCATTTTTTCCCCCTAGAATAAGCCAACAGTATGATTTATTACTTTAAGAAAGCTGATTTTCTCCATGGTAGATGTAGCTAGGAGTCAGTTTCCCTCATGCATTTCACTCAAGGCCTTTGCACATTCAGCCTCCTCTCTCTCCTGTACTCTCACTTTCTCCCTCATGAGAACTCTTTCCTCTCTCCCTTCAGTCTCTGCTCTCCTTTATAGTAAAAGCTTAGTTTATGCTCATTGTTCTCCTTCTTTAAGTCCCTTTCTTACTTCAACCTATTATAATCTCCTTCTTCCAAGACACTGCTACAAGGAGTTCTAAGGAAACACGAGGGTCTTAATTAACAAACCTGGTACATCCATTATTAGCACTTGGCTCTCTTGTTGTCTGGACAGCATTTGACTATGGAGCATCGTGTTGAAAGTGTTCTTGCTCTTTTCCTTTAGTTATTATAGCATTACTTTCTTCCTCGTGTTTGCTCCAATCTCTCTGGGTTGCTTTCTTTTTAAAGTTAATTCCTCATCAGCCTCATAAATCTGCTATATCTTTGGTTTCTGTTTTGACTATCCCACCTTCCCTATTTATAAAATGTCCATGCTTTTCCCTGGTGATTCTTTCATTAACTATACCTTATGTATTACTGTATATGTAAATGACTCCCGTGTTCCTCTCCAGACCTTTGCCCTGTACTCTAGAGTATCATCTACCTGTTCGTTGCCTAAGCCAGAACCCAGAGACATGTCAGTTGTCTTTCTCATCATCCCCATCTAATCAGCTATGAAGTCTCCTTGATCTTATCTCCTAAAGATCTCTTGACTTTTGATGTCTTTCATCTTTCATCTCCACTGTTACCACTGGATCTTATTTACTTTCACTTGGAGTATTATTGTAAATTTTCTAACACATGTGTAACTCCTCATCTTAAAGTCAGTGGCTACTTATGATGTTAGGAAGACATGCCTACTTCTAATAGAGCATTATATCATTATGTAACTGTGTCTAGAGTCTTTTCTGTAATCTTTTTTTCTTGTATTAAATTTAAGAAGGTTCAGTATATTGGTTGATCAGTTAAGAGCAAAACTTGGGGAATCAGATTACTTGACTTCACATCTAAATTTTATGTGAGCTGCACAATTTATGTAACTCTTCCAAGCCTTTGTTTTCTTATTAAAAATATGAGACTAAAAGTATTTGCCTCAAAATATTGTTGTTAAACTAATGTTTAATGTTGTGCCTGGTACAAAAATAGGTACTAAAAAGTGGTTGTTGTTGTTCAGTTGCTAGTTCAAGTTCAACTCTGCAACCCCATGAACTACAACACACCAGACTTCCCTGTCCTTCATTATCTCCCGGAGTTTGGTCAAACTTATGTCCACTGAGTCAGTGATGCCATCCAACCATCTCATCGTCTGTTGCCCCTCTTCTCCTCCTGCCCTCAATCTTTCCCAGCATCAGGGAATTTTCCAATATGTCAGCTCCTCATGTCTGATAGCCAAAGTATTGAAGCTTCAGCTTTAGCACCAGTCCTTCCAATGAATATTCAGGGCTGATTTCCTTTAGGATTGACTGGTTGGATCTTTGTGCTGTCCAAGGGAATCTCAAAAGTCTTCCCCCAGCACCACCTAAGCATCAATTCTTTGGTGCTCAGCTTTCTTTGTGGTCCAGCTCTCATATTCATACATGACTACTGGAAAAACCTGGAAAAACTACTGGAAAAGCTACTGCATAGCTTTGAATATGCAGACCTTTGTCATCAAAGTGATGTCTCTGCTTGTTAATATACACTGTCTAGGTTTGTCATAGCTGTTCTTCTAAGGAGCAAGCATCTTTTAATTTCATGGCTGCCGTCACCTTCCACAATAATTTTGAAGCCCAAGAAGATGAAATCTGACACTGTTTCCACTTTTTCTCCATTTATTTGCCATGAAGAGATAAGACTGGATGCCATGATCATTGTATTTTGAAAGTTGAGTTTTAAGCTAGTATTTTCACTTTCATCAAGAAACTCTTTAGTTCCTCCTCACTTTCTGCATAAAAGTGGTATCATCTGCATATCTGAGGTTGTTGATATTTCTCCCAGTAGTCTCGATTTCAGATTGTGAGTCATCCAGCCCAACATTTCTTATGATATACTCTACATATAAGTTAAATAAGCAGGGTGACAATATACAGCCTTGACGTACTCCTTTCCTAATTTGAACCAGTCTATTCCATGTCCAGTTCTAACTCTTGCTCTCTGATTCTTCTGCCTTTTCTAAATCCAACTTATATATCTGGAAGTTCTTGGAACATATTACTGAAGCCTAGCTTGAAGGATTTTGAGCAAAATTTGGCTAATGTGAAATGAGTACAATTGTATGGTAATTTGAACATTCTTTGGCATTGCCTTTCTTTGGAACTGGGATGAAAACTAACCTTTTCCAATCCTGTGGCCACTGCTGAGTTTTGAAGAAAGTAGGGAAAACCACTAGCTCATTCAGGTATGACCTAAATCAAATCACTTACGATTATACAGTGGAGGTGATGAATAGATTCAAGGGCCTAGATCTGGTAGACAGAATACCTGAAGAACTATGGACAAAGGTTTGTAACTTTGTACAGGAGGTGGTGACCAAAACCATCCCCAAGAAAAAGAAATGCAAGAAGGCAAAGTGATTGTCTGAGGATGCCTTATAAATAGCTTAAAAAAGAAGCAAAGCGAAAGGCAAAGGAGAAAGGGAAAGATATACCCATCTGAATGCAGTTTCAGAGAATAGCAAGGGGAGAAAAGAAAGCCTTCTTAAGTGAACAATGCAAAGAAATAGAGGAACCAACAGGATGGTAAAGACTAGAGATTTCTTTAAGAAAATTGTAGATAGCAAGGGAGCATTTCATGTAATGATAAATAGAATAAAGGACAAAAACGGCAAGGACCTAACAGAAGCAGAAGAGAGGTGGCAAGAATACACAGAACTGTAAAAAAAAAAGATGTTAATGACCCAGATAACCACCATAGTGTGTTCACTCACCTAGAGCTAGATATCCTGGAGTGTGAAGTCAAGTGAACTTTAGCGAGCATTACTATGAACAAAGCTAGTGGAAGTAATGGAATTCTAGCTGAGATATTTCAAATCCTAAAGGATAATGCTGTTAAAGTACTTCACTCATATGCCAGCAAATTTGAGAGATAAAAAAAGGTAGCTATTGTTAATTATTTGTGGTTTCCAGGTTGTTTTATATTATTTCAAGATGTGTGCCTTTGCATAAACCATTCCCTAGCCAAGAATTCACTTTCTCCCTTTCACTTTGTTATTCAAGATTTATTAGCTCAAGCATTTCCTCTTCTCTGATGCTTTCTCTAAGTCCACTCCATATTAACTCCTTTCCCTGCTCCACAATATAATACAAATGAAATCCTGTGTGGTATCTGAGCATCCGTCTACTGTTTGTTGTTTTACTGCATTCTAATTGTTGGCTTACTCCAGCTTTCATTAATGTTGTGAGTTCCTTTATGAGGATTATGAATCTCCTACACTCCATTGCCCAGTCTGGTGGTACTAAGTAGATTCTCAATAAAAGTTTGAAAAAAAAAAAAAAAGACTGATGGAATATATTAATGAGAATTGAGAGATATGTGTGTGTGTGTATAAATGTTTAGTAGGTACATCTTTTCCATATTGGTTTTCCATTACATGTGTTTTGGTATATATTAAATTATTTTTTATTATCAAACTGCTTATGATATTTTATTGAATGCCAAAAATTAAACCCATTCTTCCTGATTACAAATAAGATGTGATTCCAAGTTGAGATTTTCCATAAAACTTGCATAGGTTTGCTAGTAATATCATTTGTTTGATTAATGTGAACAGATAAGTAAAATGGTTTAGATTAATCAGTTTCAAAATTGTTTATAAATCTTTGACTTTAAATTGTATTACATGAATACATGTAAATAGAGAAAAGCTGACTACAAGCCAAATTATCCCATTTGTTTCTTCATACAAGATCTTTCACATTTTTTGGTAGGGACAGTTACTTCACTACTTTTCCTATTATTAAAATACCATGTACTTGGGACTCTGAGTAATAGTAGGAATTAATAATAATGATAGGATAAATGATAAAAATCTGGTCTGCTCTTATTTATATTTTGGAGATTATGCAGAGTTGAAAAAGAAAAGAATATGAAGAAAACTATGACAAAAACTGCTTAGAACCAACTAGGTCCAAGATGGCAAAAGATCTGACTTCCAGGGAACCTTGAGCCTCATTATACACTCATTGTGATACATTAGCATGCTAAATGACACACTTACCAGTGCTGTGACAGTTCTGAGGCCAACCATAAAAAGTCGAAAAGTGGTCCAATTTCCTGAAATCTCTGCCTCTTCCCCCAAATAGTTAGAATAACCCTTTCACTCATTAGCCTATGAAATTACCCAGCTCAGAAAAAGTAACCACTCTGTATTTTGAGGCCTTGTTCCTTCTGAGATGGCCCGCTTTCTGTCTATACAATGTGTATATCTAAATAAATGCACTTCTTACCTATCCAGAAAAAGAAAAAAAAGAAACCTACCTACTAATCAAATATAATAGTCTATCAGGAGAAGTTTTCCTGCCCCAAATTAAATGTATTATTATTTGGTCTTTAAATCCTAAATGTCCAAAGGACTAGAAGATGCTGAAGAGTTTGTTCATTTAATCCTACATCTGAAGCACTTTAAAGACAAATATCAAACCAGGGATATGTTCTTTCAATTGAAGGGAAACAAAACACTTTGGAAAAAGAAATATGTTTTCAGTGACTTTGTCATTAAACTTGGTAGCTATATTTATCGACTAGGCCTAAACTTGCCCCTTCCTAGCCCTCTAATTTACTTTTCTATAAAGTGCTCAGTATGTTCCAGTTTGAAAAAAAATAGTCTCATCTGCTGAGGTTATTGCATTAGCTATTTTCAACTTTAAAATCTGGAAAAGACTATAGATTTTACATCATTTAGTCTAACCAGCATAGAATGAATGGGTTCCCTTCTTTAATATTTATATTCCCTTCCAGAATACTAAATTCATGCAATTGTAATTTGATTTAAAAGCTTGATTATTAACTTGTTACATTTGTGTCAATCTTGGGTAACAGTTTGTACATAAAAGACATAGGAAGAACAGAATGATTCCCCATCATTAAGGAGAAGCTGAACAAGTTGCATAGTTCAGCACCTATGGGGACAGATTTTAAGTCACTCAGTTTGATTCATGACTATGCAATTTCATGTGCTTTCTGCTGGAAGGACTTTGGAGGAACATATGCTTTTCTAGTTTATCTACAAAAGACTTCCTTCACAAGGGCCTTGTTCTGTATTCATGGCACCCACTCATCACAGCAAGGCATTTACTTATTGTTGATTTATCGGGAAAAGTCAATATTTTGAGAGATATTCTTGGGGGAAGCGAAAATAAATCCACTAATTTGTAAGACTGTGTTACAATCCATTCTGTTAAATGGGAAGAAGAGGTTCTGTCTTTAAGAGCTGTGGTAGGGCTTCGTTTTCCATAAAAGTGTTTTCATCTGTGTTGTCTTTCTGTGATAAGTTGAAAGTGTTTTGACAAGACTTGATAATCTCTGCAACATTTCACAATGAATAAACTAGAGTTGGCAATGTAGTTTGCTGGTGGTAAAGAGCTCTGATTCTAGATTCATGAATTTTCAGTGAATTCAACAGTTATTTTTTGACTCTCATATGTGCCAGATTCTCATCTGAAGACAGAGAATATGGCAAATAAGAAAAAGAGACAACAGTTCTTCTTTTTATGGGACTTACATTTAGTTGATGACACAGGCAGTAAACAATATAAATAAATGAACTGTGTAGCATTTCAGATAGAGAAATGCAATAGAAAAAGACAGCACCCAGGGTTTAGGGAATGCTGGTGTGAGTGTCAGGAGAGAATTGTTTTCCATTTCCAACAGGGTGGTCAGGGAAATCCTCTTAAGACACTGAGATTTGTACAAAAACCTGAAGGAGGTAGAACAGTGAGCCATGCAGATTTCTGGGGAACAAGCACTCCCACCAGAGAGAGAAGAAATCTCATCAATCTCATATTCTGGGTACGAAACTTTGAACAAAGATTGGCACTTACTATGCCTTAGTTTCCTCCTCTTTTAAGTAGGAACACTCATAGCAGTGCTTAAAAAGGATACTGTAAGAATTAAATAAAATATGTACTGCTGCTACTGCTAAGTCACTTCAGTCGTGTCTGACTCTGTGCGACCCCATAGACGGCAGCCCACCAGGCTCCCCCGTCCCTGGGATTCTCCAGGCAAGAACACTGGAGTGGGTTGCCATTTCCTTCTCCAATGCATGAAAGTGAAAAGTGAAAGGGAAGTCGCTCAGTTGTGTCTGACTGTTCGCGACCCCGGGGACTGCAGCCTACCAAGCTCCTCCGTCCATGGGATTTTCCAGGCAAGAGTACTGGAGTGGGTTACCGTTGCCTTCTCCAAATATGTACTGCTGCTGCTGCTGCTGCTAAGTCGCTTCAGTCGTGTCTGACTCTGTGCAACCCCATAGACGGAAGCTCACCAGGCTCCCCTGTCCCTGGGATTCTCCAGGCAAGAACACTGGAGTGGGTTGCCATTTCCTTCTCCAATGCAGGAAAGTGAAAAGTGAAAGTGAAGTCCCTCAGTCATGTCCGACTCTTAGCGACCCCATGGACTAGAGCCTACCAGGCTCCTCCATCCATGGGATTTTCCAGGCAAAAGTACTGGGGTGGGGTGCCATTGCCTTCCTCGAATATGTACTGCAGATGTACATAAACACTGGATAATGTTAGGTATTATCGTACTGATACTATTGGAAAGCTAGAGTTTCTCTTTCAGATCACTTTATTCCCAGTCTATCTTTTCACTAGTGCCCTATAGGAGTCCACATATGAATTAATCAGCTGTTGTAGAAAATAGTCTGCTCTTTACAGTGGATGTAAATAAATGTTAAATGCTCAAATACTAGATGAGAGAGAGATCACCCAAAGTTCTCTTTTTCCCTTTTTAAAGATTTTATCAGTTACATACATACATAAATGCCGGACATTTTTTTCCTCACCCCTATAGTCCCAGTTTCCCAGCCCTTAGAAGCAACTACTCTCAATTCCTTTAGTCATTTTGTTTTGTGTTTCCTTCCATATATTTAAGAAACTTGCTTATGTTGCCACTTGTTGATTTTTCAATTTTGGATATTATCTATAAATTTCCCACTATGATTCATGAAAATTGGGCTTTTTTATGCCATCATCTATGTACACCTTTGATCTCCCCATGACTGGTATAGTTATATCATACTTTTGGTTAGATAAGTATGCGGTGGTTGTATTATTGTGACTCTAAAGTGTTATAAACTGCTGCATGATGAATATCTTTCCTTTTTCTGTGTGTCTTTTCCCTTTAGTTAATCATTGTTGTTTTTGTTATTGATTTGCTTCATTTGTTTACCGCTTCACCCCCAGATACTCCCTCAGGAATATAAATTTCCCTGCAGTATGTTTCAACACTTAAGGTGTCCTCTTGGTTTCTTCTGGGAGATACTTTACCGAAACATTCCAACTAGCCAGTCTTTGGCCTGGCTGATCTCTAAATCAGCTTTAAAACCAACCCCTTTTACCTTCAACCCCCTGAGGCCCTTTTGCTTCCATTTTTTAGTTGAATTCTATTTATGGAATGCAATATATTCTTTCTCCTTGTTTTATCCTCTTGTTTTAGTTGTGTAGACATCCAGGAACTTCTTGGGAAAAGATGCATGAGAGATGGGGTTTGACTCTTTTCATGTCTGAGAGTCTGCTCCACTCACAATTATCCCTGACTATGAGCACTGAAGAATTGATGCTTTTGAACTGTGGTGTTGGAGAAGACTCTTGAAAGTCCCTTGGACTGCAAGGAGATCCAACCAGTCCATTCTGAAGGAGATCAGCCCTGAGATTTCTTTGGAAGGAATGATGCTGAAGCTGAAACTCCAGTATTTTGGCCACCTCATGCGAAGAGTTGACTCATTGGAGAAGACTCTGATGCTGGGAGGGATTGGGGGCAGGAGGAGAAGGGGACGACAGAGGATGAGATGGCTGGATGGCATCACTAACTCGATGGATGTGAGTCTCAGTGAACTCTGGGAGTTGGTGATGGACAGCGAGGCCTGGCGTGCTGCGATTCATGGGGTCGCAAAGAGTCAGACACGACTGAGCGACTGATCTGATCTGATCTGATAGCATTATGCTACTGCTAAGTCACTTCAGTCGTGTCGGACTCTGTGCGACCCCATAGACGGAAGCTCACCAGGCTCCCCTGTCCCTGGGATTCTCCAGGCAAGAACACTGGAGTGGGTTGCCATTGTCTTCTCCAATGCATGAAAGTGAAAAGTGAAAGTGAAGTCGCTCAGTCGTGTCCGACTCTTAGCGACCCCATGGACTGGAGCCCACCAGGATCTTCCGTTCCATGGGATTTTCCAGGCAAGAGTACTGGGGTGGGGTGCCAATGCCTTCCCCAGATAGCATTATAGTATGGAAATAATTTTTCCTTTGGATTTTGGAGATATTTCTTTTCTGTCTTCAAGATTGCCGGGAGAAATATCAATAACCTCAGATATGCAGATGACACCACCCTTATGGCAGAAAGTGAAGAGGGGCTAAAAAGCCTCTTGATGAAAGTGAAAGTGGAGAGTGAAAAGGTTGGCTTAAAGCTCAACATTCAGAAAACGAAGATCATGGCATCTGGTCCCATCACTGCATGGGAAATAGATGGGGAAACAGTGGAAACAGTGTCAGACTTTGTTTTTCTGGGCTCCAAGATCACTGCAGATGGTGACTGTAGCCATGAAATTAAAAGACGCTTACTCCTTGGAAGGAAAGTTATGACCAACCTAGATAGCATATTCAAAAGCAGAGACATTACTTTGCCAACAAAGGTTCGCCTAGTCAAGGCTGTGGTCTTTCCTGTGGTCATGTATGGATGTGAGAGCTGGACTGTGAAGAAGGCTGAGCGCCGAAGAATTGCTGCTTTTGAACTGTGGTGTTGGAGAAGACTCTTGAGAGTCCCTTGGACTGCAAGAAGATCCAACCAGTCCATTCTGAAGGAAATCAATCCTGGAATTTCTTTGGAAGGAATGATGCTAAAGCTGAAACTCCAGTATTTTGGCCACCTCATGCGAAGAGTTGACTCATTGGAGAAGACTCTGATGCTGGGAGGGATTGAGGGCAGGAGGAGAAGGGGACGACAGAGGATGAGATGGCTGGATGGCATCACTGACTCGATGGATGCGAGTCTGGGTGACCTCCGGAAGCTGGTGATGGACAGGGAGGCCTGGCGTGCTGCGGTTCATGGGGTCGCAAAGAGTCGGACACGACTGAGCGACTGATCTGATCTGATCTGATGGAAATTATTTTTCCTTTGGATTTTGGAGATATTTCTTTTCTGTCTTCTAGATTCTAATATTGCTATCCAAATATCTGATGTCATTCTGATTTATTAAACATTTCAGGGATTTTCCTGGAGATCCAGTGGTTATTATTCTGTGCTTCTATTGCAGGGGACACGGGTTCCACCCCTGGTTGTGGAACTGAGATCCTGCATGCCACGTGGTGCAGCCAAAAAAATTAAGCATTTAATTTGAAACACTTGTGATATTTATCCATTTATTTACCAATAGTTTTATTAATGATGCAAGATATTTTCTTTGAATCCCTGATTGAATTTCCTTGTCATAGGCTCATGTGAAAGAAATACTCCCACAGTAGATAGTGTATAAGTTATGACTCCTTTTCTTTAAAATGGAGTAAATCCTAGATTTTTCATATTTCCTCAAATTTTCTACCACTGAAGTATCCACTCCCCTTTTGGCATCTTTTAAAGATACTCATAGCATTCTCTACTATTTTTAGCTCTTTAGGAAGTAGAATCTTTATTTCTTCTATCATATACTTTTTCAGAGACACCTTTTTAATTCTCTAAAGCATTGTGAATTTGTGCTAGACATTCTTTTTGGTGCTGGAGTTAACATTTTGAACAAGAAAGATAAGGATATGCACTCTGAGGGTACATACATTCTAGTTGGGAGAGACAATGAATAAATGAGTAAGATGAAAATATCAGATAATAATCAGAGCTATGAAGAAAATAAAATGGAATAAAGTGTTAAGAGAGTACCAGAGAGCTAATTGGATGTTCAAAAAAGACCTCTCTGAAGAGGTAATATTTAAGGTAAAACATGCATGATAAGAACAAACCAAGCATACAAAATTCTGGGGACAACTTAACTCTAGGAAGAGGAAACTCAGATGTAGAGGGAGGGGTGAGCTTGATGTGTTGCAGGATCTGAGAGAAGACTGTGTGTGTGGAGTGCTGGAGCAAGCAGAAGAGAAAATGTTCAGAATTATTCAGGGCCAAATTATGAAAGCCATGGGAACAGATTTTGTGTTTCATCACCTTGTTTTAAGAGCCTTGGAAAGTCACTGATGGGTTTTCTGCTTTATTGCCTTGTTTTAAGAGCCATGAGAAGTCACTGGAGAGTCTTAAGCAGCACGGTGACATGATTTGCTTTATAGTTTTGAAGATTCCTTTAAATTTTTTTTATGGAAAATGGGGGCAAGAGTAGAGTGGAAGAGCATGTGTATCTTTCTTCCAAACTGAGAGGTGATGTTAGCTTAGCTTAGCTTAGTCACTCAGTTGTGTCCAACTCTTTGAGACCCCATGGACTGTAGCCTGCAAGGCCTATCTGTACGTGGGATTCTCTAGAGGCAAGGGATACTGGAACAGGTAGCCTAGCATTCCATTCTCCAGGTGATCTGCTTGACCCTGGGATTGAATCCAGGTCTCCTGCATTGCAGGCAGATTCTTTACAGCCTGAACCACCAGAAAAGGGAGAATGTGTGTATCTTTCTTCCACACTGAGAGGTCATGTCGGAGTTGGAGAAAAATAGGCAGATTCTGAAAATTATTCTGGAGTAAGGTTGACAAGTGTATTTTAGACATAGATGAGGGACTGAGATATGAGTGAGGCCAGTAATGACTCCTGGGTGTTGGGCAGGAGAGACTGAGTGGATGGTTGGACCACTTTCTGATCTTTCTTTATGACTGTTCTTGTCAGATACCAGAGGTGGTGGTTTAACTGCTAAGTCGTGTCCAACTCTTGTGACACTCTTGCGTGTCCCCTCTGTCCCTGGGATTCTCCAGGTGACAATACTGAAGTGGGTTGCCATTTCCTTCTCCACAGATACAAGTGGTTCTAAGCAATGTTGCTTTACTCTTCATGATGCATAGAATTTAACTCTAGATAAATGCACACCATTTATCCAGACCTTCTTTGTATTTCATGACTGATGATTTTTGCCTTTTTTCTTGGTTGTAAATTTTGTTTGGCTAAAATAATTTTTTTGACATACAAGAGGAGGAAGAAAAAATTGGCTTATATTATACCATCTGCTCCTTTTTAACTCCTTTCAAGAAAATTCTCCAAGGGAATGCATTGTCTTATTGATGCCAATTTCATTATCAGAGAGGCTGTGACATCCCAGGTTTTAGCATTGACCTATCATGTGGCCCTAGTTCTGGCTTACCGGATACTTCCTTTCTTGCCTGTTTAGCAGTGCATTCTTCTTGGCCGTGAGAGTAGTGATGCTTTCCTTTTCTCTTCTAATGTGGCTAAAACTTGGGCTGAGGTCCTAAATCCTAGCTTGTGACGTTTTTACTGTATTCTATCTTTATCTTAGTAGATGAAAAAACTATTTCTACCTTAAACAATTATACTACAGGCATTCCAGATTATCTGGTTTATCTAAGTAATCTCTTGTCTTTGAATGCCAGATCCTGATTTCAGAGGCATATTCAGTTGTTAACAGTACTGTCTGAGAAAAGGCAAAATTAGGGTAAATGTCGAGTACGCATCATCATTCCTGAATTTCAGCAGCCATGTGAATTAGCGTAGTTCCTAAAACAGGACTTGAAGGCACTTAATTTGAACTGAAATGAAATAATTTATTAGAAACAAAAATGCTAGTGCAATTTAAAAAGTGTAACTTATTGCTCTAGAAATGTATTTTTCATAAGTATTGATCCTCATTACAATGAGATACAACATTACACTGAAAAAGGTTCATAAAACTTGAGTGGCTGTATAAAAACATTTTTATTGTTTCTTTTGATTATAAAAATATGTCTACTGTGGAAAATTAGAAAAATATGCAGTTTGAAGAAGAGATTAAAAACAGCCTGTAATTACATTGCCAAAAGACAACTGTTACCATTATTGGGTAATTATTTGATCTTCTCTTTCTATCAGTTCAGTTCAGTCACTCAGTCGTGTCCGACTCTTTGCGACCCCATGAATCGTAGCACGCCAGGCCTCCCTGTCCATCACCAACTCCCAGAGTTCACTCAGACTCACGTCCTTCAAGTCAGTGATGCCATCCAGCCACCTCATCCTCTGTCATCCCCTTCTCCTCCTGCCCCCAATCCCTCCCAGCATCAGAGTCTTTTCCAATGAGTCAACTCTTCGCATCAGGTGGCCAAAGTACTGGAGTTTCAGCTTTAGCATCATTCCTTCCAAAGAAATCCCAGGGCTGATCTCCTTCAGAATGGACTGGTTGGATCTCCTTGCAGTCCAGGGGACTCTCAAGAGTCTTCTCCAACACCACAGTTCAAAAGCATCAATTCTGTGGTGCTCAGCCTTCTTCACAGTCCAGCTCTCACATTAATACATGACCACTGGAAAAACCATAGCCTTGACTAGATGGAACTTTGTTGGTAAAGTAATGTCTCTGGTTTTGAATATGCTATCTAGGTTGGTCATAACTTTCCTTCCAAGGAGTAAGCGTCTTTTAATTTCATGGCTGCAGTCACTATCTGCAGTGATTTTGGAGCCCAGAAAAATAAAGTCTGACACTGTTTCCACTGTTTCCCCATCTATTTCCCATGAAGTGATGGGACCAGATGCCATGATCTTTGTTTTCTAAATGTTGAGCTTTAAACCAACTTTTTCACTCTCCACTTTCACTTTCATCAAGAGGCTTTTTAGTTCCTCTTCACTTTCTGCCATAAGGGTGGTGTCATCTGCATATCTGAGGTTATTGATACTTCTCCTGGCAATCTTGATTCCAGCTTGTGTTTCTTCCAGTCCAGCATTTCTCATGATGTACTCTGCATATAAGTTAAATAAACAGGGTGACAAGATACAGCCTTGACGTACTCCTTTTCCTATTTGGAACCAGCCTGTTGTTCCATGTCCAGTTCTAACTGTTGCTTTCTGATCTGCATACAAATTTCTCAATAGGCAAATCAGGTGGTCTGGTATTCCCATCTCTCTCAGAATTTCCCACAGTTTATTGTGATCCACACAGTCAAAGGCTTTGGCATAGTCAATAAAGCAGAAATAGATGTTTTTCTGGAACTCTCTTGCTTTTTCCATGATCCAGCAGATGTTGGCAATTTGATCTCTGGTTCCTCTGCCTTTTCTAAAATCAGCTTGAACATCTGGAAGTTCACGGTTCATGTATTGCTGAAGCCGGGCTTGAAGAATTTTGAGCATTACTTTACTAGCGTGTGAGATGAGTACAATTGTGCGGTAGGTTGAATATTGTTTGGCATTGCCTTTCTTTGGGATTGGAATGAAAACTGACCTTTTCCAGTCCTGTGCCCACTGCTGAGTTTTCCAAATTTGCTGTCATATTGAGTGCAGCACTTTCACAGCATCATCTTTCAGGATTTGAAATAGTTCAACTGGAATTCCATCACCTTCACTAGCTTTGTTTGTAGTGATGCTTTCTAAGTCCCACTTGACTTCACATTCCAGGATGTCTGGCTCTAGGTCAGTAATCACACCATAGTGATTATCTAGGTTGAAGATCTTTTTTATACAGTTCTTCTGTGTATTCCTGCCATCTCTTCTTATTATCTTCTGCTTCTGTTAGGTCCATACCATTTCTGTCCTTTATTGAGCCCATCTTTGCATGAAATGTTCCCTTGGTATCTCTAATTTTCTTGAAGAGATCTCTAGTCTTTCCCATTCTGTTGTTTTCTTCTATTTCTTTGCATTGATCACTGAAGAAGGCTTTCTTATCTCTTCTTGCTATTATTTGGAACTCTGCATTCAGATGCTTATATCCTTCCTTTTCTCCTTTGCTTTTGCTTCTCTTCTTCTCTTTCTATACTTACATATTAATATGTGTATATACATATGCGTCTATTTAAGAATACAAAAAATATTTAGGACTACATAGAGAGTTTAAGAATTTGAGATTGTAGTTTTTATACTATTTTATATCCCACTTAAAATTTGATGACTGTGTTATACTTAATATACCATAATAATTTTACCCATTCCCCTATTTGGATGTTTCTGTTATTTTTAGAAACTTGACTTGTTCTACTATAAAAAAATGTTGCTGAATGAATATGTACTTGACAGCATTTCTGATTTTTCCTTATCCTAAATTCCTAAAATAGTAATTATTTTGGTTAGAATGTATGAATATTTTAAATGTTCTTTTTGTATATTGTCAAGCCATGAAATTAAAGAATGCTTATTCCTTGGAAGGAAAGTTATGACCAACCTAGACAGCAAACGTCTGTCTAGTCAAGGCTATGGTTTTTCCAGTGGTCATGTATGGATGTGAGAGTTGGACTATAAAGAAAGCTGAGCACTGAAGAATTGATGCTTTTGAGTTGTAGTGTTGGAGAAGACTCTTGAGATTCCCTTGGACTGCAAGGAGATCCAGCCAGTCCATTCTGAAGGAGATCAGTCCTGGGTGTTCACTGGAGGGACTCATGTTGTAGCTGAAACTCCAATACTTTGGCTACCTGATCAAAAGAGCTGACTCATTTGAAAAGATCTTGATGCTGGGAAAGATTGAGGGCAGGAGAAGGGGATGACAGAGGATGAGATGATTGGGTGGCATCACCAACTCAATGGACATGGGTTTGAGTGAACTCTGGGAGTTGGTGATGGACAGGGAGGCCTGGCACGCTACAGTTCATGGGGTCGCAAAGAGTCGGACATGACTGAGCGACTGAACTGAACTGAAAATAGCTTTCTGTATACGTATAAATATATTTTGTTAATTTTTGCTAATTTAAGGTGTTTTTTAAAATGTCATTTGTTGGACTTCTCTGGTGGTCCAGTGGTTAAGAATCTGCCTTGTAGTTCAGGGGATGCAGGTTCTATCATTGGTTGGAGAACTAGGATTCTATGTGCCCCAGAGCAACTAAGACCAGATGGAGCCAAATTTAAAAAAAAGTATTTGATTTTATATAATAAAATAAATATAATTTGCTTATTTCAGTTTGTCTTCCTTTGATTATTGGTGAGGTTGAGTATTTTATCATGTACATTTAAATGTGTATTTCTTCTATGAATGGCACCAATGTTTTTATCTGTGTTTCTTATTAATGTTTTTGATTGGGATATTAATATTTTAGCTATTGATTTGTAAGGTATGTATTTACCTTTCTCATATTAAAATTTTTTTTTCTAATTGAACTTTGCTTTAAGTTTTGTCCAAAATGTTCTTGATACAAAATATTTTAAGGTATTTATAATTAAACTTATTTGCCTTTTTCTCTATAATTTTATTCCATATTTGTGTGTTTAGAAGACTTTAAGGTGTGAACAGTGTTATTTGTCTTCTATACCTTTATTTATAATTTTAATCCATTTAGAATATATTTGACATAATTTAGAGATTCTTGAATAGATTTTATTTTATTTTTTAATTAGCAAACATTTCCAGTGACGTTTGTTGTATAACAAACCCCTTTGTGAAATTTTCTTTGTGAAATTGCTGTTTTTATTATTACTGTCATTATTATTGTTATTATTACATCCCACCAGTTTATATACCCCCAGGAAGTATCAGAGAATCTCATCAGTTATTCTGCTGTTGTTTTAGTTCTTATGTTTGATCATATTGTTTTAATCGTCAGTGTATATACCTATACTCTCTAGTTGGCTTTCTGACATGTTTAGCTATCTTTTGTGAATTTAGTGTACCAGATAAATATTGCTAAGATCACTAATTATTTTCCTTATTGAAATTTCATTAAGTTCTTCTGGAAATTATTCCTATACTCCCAGAAGCCTGCTGGCTCACACATGTTTTCCATTCCAAGATATGGGATGATTCTCCATTCTTCCAAATTATTTTTAGATTCCTCTATAAAATCATATTTTATCTATCTATATATTATTTTTTGCTATAAAATTTTAGGTCACTTATGATTTGTATTAATATAGCTATTTGTATTAATATTAGGCTTTGATTTCTCCTTTACTTGATTTTTTGCATATTTATAGAACAAATTAATTTTTGTAATTACTGATTCAAGAGAAAGCTAAGAGCCTTTATGGAGACTTGAAAAAGAAACACAACGAAGACTCAAAGGATGCATCTTTTAATGCCACCCCACTCCAGTACTCTTGCCTGGAAAATCCCATGGACGGAGGAGCCTGGTAGGAGGCTGTCTCTGGGGTTGCACAGAGTCGGACACGACTGAGCGACTTCACTTTCACTTTTCACTTTTATGCATTGCAGAAGGAAATGGCAACCCACTCCAGTATTCTTGCCTGGAGAATCCCAGGGATGGGGGAGCCTGGTAGGAGGCCGTCTCTGGGGTTGCACAGAGTCGGAAACGACTGAAGTGACTTAGCAGCATGGCTGGTTTCATTGGTTCAAAGGAAGAGCCAACCTTCACAACTTAAAAGCGATGAGGCAGCGAGTACAGATAGGGTAGCTGCCCATGAGTTTCCAGAAGTGTTTTGAGAAATTGTTGAGGAAGACCTATTTACCTGAGCAGTTTTTAATGGGGATGAGACAGGACCATACTAGAAGAGGATGCCAAGCTGAAGTTACATCAGCTGGAGGAAAGCTTGATTCTAGGCTATACAGCAGCAAAGAATAGGCCAACTCTGTTGTTTGGTGGCAATGCTTCCAGTGCCATGAAGCTCTTAGTTTATCATTTCAGAGAATCCAAGAGCCCTTACACACATAGCCCAGGGCTCTCTTCCTATTGTTTGCAAGAGTAACGTCAAAGCCTGAGTTACACAGGCCATTTTCTGGAACTGGTTTTTCCATCAACTTCTCTTGAAGGTAAAGACATATTGCTTGGAAAAGGCTGTCCCATTCAATATCCTTTTGCTTCTTGACGGTGCTCTTGTCCCACCCTCTATTCATGGGTGACTTTTATCCCAGTGTCAGGGAAGTACATCTGTCACTGAATACTACATCACTCATTCAACCTATGGAGCAGGGAGTTATAGCCACTTTCAAGAAATGTTATTTATGTACTTTCAAAAAATATTACCTATGCTGCACTGAGTAAAGAATCAGGAACAACCTGGTGACAATTTTGGAAGGGCTATAGCATCTACGAGGCCATAAAAACATTGAGTTTGCTTGGTGTGAGGTTACAGCCATCACTGTGAATAGGAGTTGGAAGAACCTCTGCCTGCAGTTTTGTTCATGATTTTCATGGATTTGAGATGGTGGATGAGGAGTCCAAAGAGATCTTCAACAACTTAGTGACCTCAGCAAGAAGCTGGAGCTAGATTCTGCAAGAGGATGACTTCAGTGAACTCTTTGCTGTGCAACACATGGAGCTTACTAATGAAGACCGGATGGAAGTGGAGGCCCAAAGAAAGGAAGAGAAGCAAGAGGAAGAAGTAACTGAAGAACCAAAGAGACTCACAGTGCAGGAAATGGCAAGACGATTTTCTTTATTTAAGGAGGCACTGATTGGTTTTGAGGCGTGGGACATGAACTCAGTGGTATATGAAGGTTGTGGCAGCCGTTCAGAATCCAGTGCAGTGCTACTGTATCATCTGTGACAAGAAAAAAAGAGCTACTACCCAGACATCACTGGATCATTTTTTCAAGAGGATGGACAGATTTGAATCCCTCAAGGAGCCAAGAACCTGCGCCATCAGTGTCAGGCATGGGTGAGATTGCAGCTTGTCCTCCATCTCCTATTGCTGCCCATCCTTCAACTCTACCGTCTCCCGCCTCCTCTCCTTCCTCCAGTCAGTAACTCTTCTTTCCTGTTCACGTGATGCCAGCCCCTGTATGTCAGCTATTGTACGGTACTCCTGTACTTTCCAAGGTACTGGACTATAAGATTAAAAATGTTTTCTTGGGGACTTCCTTGGAGCCCATGTTTAAAATTTCACCTTCTTGTACAGAGGGTGCAGCTTCAATCCCCTTTGGGGGCACTAAAATTCTAGATGCCTCGTGGCTGAAAAACAAACAAAAACATAAGTGATACTGCTAGAAATTCAATAAAGGATTTAAAAATTGTCCACGTCAAAAAAGTCCTTAAAAAACATTTTCTTTATTTTTTGTATTTTTTAATGTATTATTTATGTGAAAAGTATTATAAACCTGTTACAGTATAGCCTATATAGGTGATTGTGTTAGTCGGGTACCTAGGCTAACTTCGTTAAATTTACAAACAAATTGGACTTAAGGAACACACTGTCGGAATGGATCTCATTCTTGTGTAGAGGACTAACTATAAAAAAGTTTTCTTGGTCAGAATGGTTCTTCCCTAAAAGCATATAATTTAAGGTGCTTTTGTTAGTCAACTTTAGTGTGAATGAAAAGAATTACCACGTATGATTTTGCCGATTTCCATCGAAGTCACGTTAAGGGATAACAGGACTGTGAGTAAGAAAAGGGCGCAGTAGGGACCTCTAACAGTGTGCTGAGAGGGCTGGGGCTAGGGATTGCATTCTGAAGAGTGAATCAGAAAAATAGAAACAAGTTTGTGTGTATGAAGAATGGTTTCATCTCTTCTGACCACTGAATGGGAAACCAAGGAGGGCAGAGGAGAAGCAATATAGTGTGTGAAATGAAATGAGGCCATTTACAGTGAAACCCGACGGAGTGTATCTCGTGTCATAATTTGGATTCCTCAGTAGGGAACGAGCTTGGCTTTAACTCTGTAAAGAGATATTAGGAAACCGATTGCACAGAAAATACATTATCTTTCTTTCTTAAGGAACTGTTTCTGGAGTCTGTTTTGTGTTTTTTTATGCCCATTTAAAAATGTTTCCTATTTGTACATTTCATATATAATACTTCTCTGTGGTAATAAAAAAGTATTGCAGTTCAAAACATGAAACACTATTAGGAGAGTTCTCTAGTGACTAATATGACAGAAATATGACATTGATGTTTTATTCTATAAACCACTATCATGATATACAAAAACATAGACATATAAGATTATGCATAGACTTTCTGTCATACACAAGGGAGCTGGAGTGACCAGGATACTTTTAGATATATTCTATAGATTGTTAATAAGGTTTTGTGCTTAAATTCATTAATATTATTACTATTATTATTCATGATATTATTAAGATTTAATATTTGTTGTTGTTGTTTAGTCTCTAAGTAGTGTCGGACCCTTTGTGACCCTATGGACTGTATCCTGCCATCTTCTCGGTCCATGGGAATTTCCAGACATGGATACTGGAGTGGTTGCCATTTCTTTCTCCAAGGGATCTTCCTGATCCAGGGATCAAGATCCATGTCTCCTGCATTCAGTTCAGTTCAGTTCAGTTCAGTCAGTCAGTCATGTCCGACTCTTTGCGACCCCATGAATTGCAGCACGCCAAGCCTCCCTGTCCATCACCAACTCCCAGAGTTCACTCAAACTCATGTCCATCGAGTCTGTGATGCCATCCAGCTATCTCATCCTCTGTCGTCCCCTTCTCCTCCTGCCCCCAATCCCTCCCAGCCTTAGAGTCTTTTCTAGTGAGTCAACTCTTCGCATGAGGTGGCCAAAATACTGGAGTTTCAGCTTTAGCATCATTCCTTCCAAAGAACACCCAGGACTGATCTACATTAGAATGGACTGGTTGGATCTCCTTTTAGCAGGACGATTTTTTTTTTTTTTTTTTTAACCACTGAACCCATATTACTAAAATAGAAGCTGTTGCTGCTGCTGCTAAGTTGCTTCAGTCATGTCCGACTCTCTGCGACCCCATAGATGGCACCTCACCAGGCTCCCCCGTCCCTGGGATTCTCCAGGCAAGAACACTGGAGCGGGTTGCCATTTCCTTCTCCAATGCATGAAAGTGAAAAGTGAAAGTGAAGTCGCTCAGTCGTGTCCGACTCTCAGAAACCCCATGGACTGCAGCCCACCAAGCTCCTCCGTCCATGGGATTTTCCAGGCAAGAGTACTCAGCTATTATTTCATGAATTATATTTCAATTCATGTACAGAATTTGTGTGCTCAGTTTCTCAGAATGTATGGACTAATTATTAGTGCAATTTTTTTTAGAACTTAAAGAGATTGTTAAAACTTTTTGTGTTGCTCACATACATAATTGGTAATTTTCACCATCTATAAAAACTAATCTCTTCATGTTATTTAATGTTAGCACTTGGTTTAAATTTTTTCATATTAAAATATGTCAAACTATATATTTTAAAAATGAGATCATATATATATACATATATGTGTGTGTGATATATATATATATATATATATATATATATATATATATATATATAATAATTTGGGTTAACTATGGTACCAACCAGAGAAGGCAATGGCACCCCACTCCAGTACTCTTGCCTGGAAAATCCTGTGGAAGGAGGAGCCTGGAAGGCTGCGGTCCATGGGGTCGCTGAGGGTCGGACACGACTGAGCGACTTAATTTTCACTTTTCACTTTCATGCAATGGAGAAGGAAATGGCAACCCACTCCAGTATTCTTGCCTGGAGAATCCCAGGGATGGGGAGCCCGGTGGACTGCCATCTATGGGGTTGCACAGAGTCGGACACAACTGAAGCGACTTAGCGGCGGCGGCAGCAGCAGCAGCATGGTACCGGCATTCTGGGACTTTGACTATTAATTACAGAAGAAATCATTGCTTTCCATACAGTGTTGAAATAGATGACATGTATGTCATTTTCCATCCTGAAGAAAGCATTCTCTCACAGTAATTTAAAATAGGGGCAATAAATTTATTTTGGTTTTCAGGTACAATATGTGAGTTTTTATGTAAAATGAATAAAGTAAGCTACAGATACTGTAAATGAATATGAATGCAAAATATTTTGTATGGTGTACAAAATGACTTTAATAATAACATCAGTTCAGTTCAGTCACTCAGTTGTGTCCGAGTCTTTGCGACCCCATGAATTGCAGCACACCAGGCCTCCCTGTCCATCACGAACTCCTGGAGTTCACTCAGACTCACGTCCATTGAGTCAGTGATGTCATCCAGCTATCTCATCCTCTGTCATCCCCTTCTCCTCCTGCCTCCCATCCCTCCCAGCATCAGTCTTTTCCAATGAGTCAACTGTTCGCATCAGGTGGCCAAAGTACTGGAGTTGTAGCTTTAGCATCATTCCCTCTGAAGAAATCCCAGGGCTGATCTCCTTCAGAATGGACTGGTTGGATCTCCTTGCAGTCCAAGGGACTCTCAAGAGTCTTCTCCAACACCACAGTTCAAAAGCATCAATTCTTCGGTGCTCAGCCTTCTTCACAGTCCAACTCTCACATCCATACATGACCACTGGAAAAACCATAGCCTTGACTAGACAGACCTTTGTTGGCAAAATAATGTCTCTGCTTTTGAATATGCTATTTAGGTTGGTCACAGCTTCCAAGGAGTAAGCGTCTTTTAATTTCATGGTTGCAGTCACCATCTGCAGTGATTTTGGAGCCCAGAAAAATAAGATCTGACAGTGTGTCCACTGTTTCCCCATTTTTATTTTGTTTTTTTTTTTTTTTTTGGCTGTGCTGGATCTTTGTTGCTGTGTGTGCTTTCTCTAGTTGTGGCAAGTGAGGACTACTCTCTAGCTGCAGTGCACGGGCTTCTCGTTGCAGTGGCTTTTGTTACTAAGCACAGGTTCTAGGGCCATCAGGCTTCAGTAGTTGAAGTGCGAGGGCTCAGTACTTGCAGTTCCTGAGCTCTGGAGCACAGGCTCGATAGTCGTGGCATATGGGCTCAGTTGCTCCGCAGTATGTGGAATCCTCTTGGACCACAGATCGGACTGGTGTCTCCTGCATTGGCATGTGGATTCCTTACCACTGAGCCTCGAGGGAAGCCCCATAGTGCCTTATTTAAATGAACCTTATCTTTTAGTCAATATTCAGACCAGGTTTGTATATGTGTATATGTTTGGGGGACGTTTATTTTTATTGAAATATAGTTAATTTACAATGTTGTGTTAATTCTGCAGTACAGCAAACTGATTCAGTTGTGTGTGTGTGTGTGTGTATACTTACATTCTTTTATGTATAGTGTTTTCCATTATGTTTTTTTTAATCATAGGGTACTGAATATCATTCTCTGTGCTATACAGTAGGACCTTGTTGTCTGTCCATTCCATATGTACTAGCTTACATCTGCTGCAACCCCGACCTCCCATCCGTCCCCCCCCATCCCCCTTCCCCTTGGCCATCACAAGTCTGTCTTCTCTGTCCAGGAGTATGTCTCTAGGTTTATTTGTGTCATATTTTAGCTTCCACATATAAGTGATTTGTATACTAGTTGTCTTTCTCTTTCTAACTTACTTCACTCAGTGTGATCATCTCCAGTTGCATCCATGTTGCTGAAGATGGTATTATTTCATTTGTTTTTATGGCCAAGTAGTGTTCTCGTGTGTGTGTGTGTATACCTCATCTTCTTTATCCATCATCTGTCATTGGATATTTTGGTTGTGTCCATATCTTGGCTATTGTGACTAGTGCTGCTATGAGTATAGGAGTGCATGTATCTTCTTGGATAGAGTTTTGTCTGGATATATGGGGGGATATCTTCAGAAGCTTACTTTTCTTTTTTTAACTTTACAATATTGTATTGGTTTTGCCATACATCAACATGAATCCACCACGGGTATACAAGTGTTCCCCATCCTGAACCCCCCTCCCACCTCCTTCCCCATGCTGCTGCTGCTGCTAAGTCGCTTCAGTCGTGTCCGACTCCGCTCGACCCCATAGACGGCAGCCCACCAGACTCCCCCGTCCCTGGGATTCTCCAGGCAAGAACACTGGAGTGGGTTGCCATTTCCTTCTCCAATGCATAAAAGTGAAAAGTGAAAGTGAAGTCGCTCAGTCGTGTCCGACTCTTAGCGACCCCATGGACTTGGCCCACCAGGGTCCTCCGTCCATGGGATTTTCCAGGCAAGAGTACTGGGGTGGGGTGCCATTGCCTTCCCCATCCCTCTTAACAAAAATGCAAAGCACTTTCCCCAAATATAAGTTTATTCTCATATTATTGGAGTAGTTGTGTAATTAAAGGTTTGATAGATAAAATCTTATAACACAAATTTGTTGTTCATTAATCATGGTGATTTGTTTAATTTTATTTTTTAAATTAATATATTTATTTAATTAAGATTCCCTGAAGAGACTCTGCATGCTAGCTTCAATTCTTTCAGTTCAGGAGGCGGGGGAGGGTCAAGGGGAGGCTTTAGCCCTCCTCCCCAAATTTTTATCCATTTTCCAATTGTACCCAAAAATGATAAATATTTTTAATATGAGCAATATATGTTTCTCAGTACTAAGGAAAATGTAAATAAACCGTCCTTTCAACTTTTAGATGTTATGCTAGAGGTTAATAAAAATAATAAAAAATGTTTAATGATTTTAAAAAGCACACCATAAAGCCTTGTTAAAGGTAAAATGAAAAGAGTAATTGTTTAAGGAAGAAGAAAGTCAAAACAAACAAACAGAAAAATATGTAGATGCAGTCACACTAAGCATGTTCAGTAAATTTAGGACACACCAAAATCAGTCAGAAACTAAACTGGTGACACTTTGAGGTTTTTTGTTTTGTTTGGATTGTGTTTGTGTGTGTGTGTGTGTACAGGTATGTGTTTATAAACACACGTATCTGCTTCATCCTTTTAAGGAAATAAGCATGAGAATTAAGGAGTAATTGGAAAAGACTAAATATGATAATGAAAAGATTTTCAAACCAGTTTGTGTGAGTGTATGTTTGTGTTTCTATGTTATGGCTAACAACTTTTCTGGAGGAATCCCTTACTCTTTTTAGTCCAGTTAATACCCTGGTGCTTTGGCTTACATAAGAGAAATTTAGAAATGAAAAGGTAATGGCAGATTTGGTTACTGTTTCTGCATTCTTGTAATTCTGATAATCTGACCAGATACTTTCTAGAGAAGCAGTGAACAGACAGTAGAAGTGATTCATTGCAGAATTTCATACCCATTGATCATAATATTAGAAGAGCATTCATTTAGCTCAGAGTAGAGACTCCAGACTAATCCTGTGATATAATTAACATGGTACCCTGTTCTTCCTAAGAGTACTATTACAACTGAACAACTGGCAGTGTTTCAGGTATACCCTGATCATGTCAGTTATTTTAACAGTATCAGTATTTGTGTATAATTGATTGTATTAAAAATTAAGCTTGTGTTGTTGATTATCCCTTTTCTATATGCCTATTAGACTTCTCATTATCTCAGATAGTAGGAAACAGTTTTAGCCTACCGTATTCAGTGTTTGTTCTGGTTTTAAGTGTCAGAAAGACATGATGATGTCCTCACAAATCATATTTTTAAATACCTTATTTGATGTTGTGCCTTTTTAATGGATTTACACACACAACAATGTGTTTAAAAGTATGCATTTCTTAATGCATATTTATCCCCAGGCCCTGTATTCTTGATGTTTTTCTTTCTGAATGATGTCAAAAGGTTCTGATTTTGCTTTTTAGTCAGGCTACAAGGTCAGTTGGCCTTTGATAGGATTACAAGGTAGCTTTGTATCAGATATGCTTCTGATTAGTAGCTTCACAACTTGTCATCCTAGAGTTTTGATGTTTATCTCTTGTTCTGTTCAGTCACCTAGTCATGTCCAGCTCTTTGTGACCCTATGGACTGTAGCACACCAGGCCTCCTGTCCCTCACCATCTCCCTTAGTTTGCCTAAGTCCATGTTCATTGCATCAGTGATGCCATCCAGCCATCTCATCCTCTGATGCCTTCTCCTTCCTCAGTCTTTCCCAGCATCAGGAACTTTTCCAATGAGTCTTATTAGTTACTCTAATAGTCCCTCTATAACTATATTTTAATCATTTCTGACATTTGGTGTTGAAAAGGGAAGAAAGATGTTAAATGGAAACCTGTTGATCAGATTTTATAAGTTTTATTTTCTCATAAAGTTTTGGCTTGGAAATAGTTAATATTTGGCTTGAAAATATTCAAGTATATGTAATTCATGTGATAGAAAAATGACCATGGCTATTGAGCTTTAAGAGCAGTTAGCAATGAATCTCTAAATCCTGCATATGATTTTCTGTTAATTCGAGAACAACCACTGTTCTAAAGAAGTGCAAAAAAGAGTCTCTTGGATTGCAGAGCTATGGAATATTGCCTTTGTATTATATTAGTTTAATAGACTAAGTTGGCCTGTAGTCAGAGGCCCTGTTAGTTTGTCATTGCCTTGCATGTTTAATAAATGTTGCATTTTGCCCACAAAGATAAGAAAAGGAACCAAATATATGGTACTTTCTTTTAGTTTGTTTATAGTGGAGTGCTTTTCTAAACTTGTACTTTATGGTGCTGGAGCCACATCAGTCAACGAAGAGTGAAAAATTCAGCTGAGGTAAAAGGAAGGTGAAAGTGTTAGTCACTCAGTCGTGTCTGACTCTTTGAGACCCCATGGACTGCAGCCCACCGTGTTCCTGTGTCCATGGAGTTCTCCAGGCAAGAATACTGGAGTGGGTAATCATTTCCTTCTCCAGGGGATCTTCCCAACCCAGGGATCGAACCTTGGTCTCCTGCATTGCAGGCAGATTCTTGACTGTCTCAGCCAGAGTAAGGATCAAAAGAAAGAAGTAATATCCTTATATCCTTGCCAGGAAAAAAAGAATGGCAACAGATATAGACAGTTCAAAGAAGAGACAGTATAAATGGTTAATAAACAGATGAATTCACTCATAATAAGGCAGATAGATTAAGTCATTTTTATCTACAAAATTAACTAGAACAAAAGCCCTCTTCAGCTATTAACATTAGGTAATGAAAGAAAATATCCTCACAACCTTCAAGTGGACAGTTTGGCAGAAATTAATGTAATTTTTTAAATGTTCATACTTTTTGATAAAAGTATATTATTTTTAGAGACCTTCTCTAAAGGAAAGAAATATAGTAAATGATTTGTTTATAAAGCTATATTAATAGACTTGTGTTACTCCTACATGATAGCATATTTTTCAATCATTAAAATATTTTTGAATAATATTAAACAGTTGGAGTATGCTCAGTATATCTTTACCACCTGAATCACCAGGGAAGCCCCAGTATATAATGGTAAATAAGAAACAAAGGTATCACATATATATACATATACATACCTTACTATCTAGTTAGTTAGTTAGTTCAGTCGCTCAGTCATGTCCAACTCTTTGAGACCCCATGAATCGCAGCACGCCAGGCCGCCCTGACCTTACTGTCTAAACCCTGTAAAAATATATATACTTAGGAAAAAGTTTGGGAAAAAATAGAGAATGCTGTTAGGCTGTTTTATTTTGGATTAAGAATTTTCCACTACAACTGTGTGTTAATTTTGGTATAATAATGAAAATCGCATATAAAAAGAAAAGTGAAAATTAAACTGAAGCAAATAAATAGCTGTTTTTCCACCAAGAACATATTGAATGGAAAAAAAGGAGGAAGTAGATAAAGTTAATTTTTGATGGAATTGTCCATAAAAATAGCCCATCAGTTTTGTAAAAAGGAAAATCAATCAGTTGATCAGTTCTTTCAGAACAGTAAAACATTTTGTCAGTTGCCTGAGTGAAAGTATTCCTGAATTGACTATATTGACTAGCTGCTTTGCAGTTGTGTAGACATGTTTTGGGAGGAAAAAAAAAATACTGCTGAAAAATACTTAGTCAGTGTAACTTAATAACAGGGCACAGTAGGAGATCATTAAAATGAATCCTCTTTTCTCATCAAGATTGTATACTGTGATGCAGATTGTATTGATTTACTACAAATATCTGTATGAAATTGTTGTTCTCTTCAAGTAAGCGTATGTATTAAAATCTGTAAATTATAAAAGTCAGGGTGCAAGTTTTATTGATAGTATTTTAATGAACAACCAAGCTAGTTAAACGGAAAAGGCAATGGCACCCCACTTCAGTACTCTTGCCTGGAAAATCCCATGGATGGAGGAGCCTGGTGGGCTGCAGTCCATGGGGTCGCTGAGGGTCAGACATGACTGACCGACTTCACTTTCACTTTTCACTTTTCATGCATTGGGGAAGGAAATGGCAACCCACTCCAGTGTTCTTGCCTGGAGAATCCCAGGGACGGGGGAGCCTGGTGGGCTGCCGTCTATGGGGTCGCACAGAGTCGGACACGACTGAAGCAACTTAGCAGCTTAGCAGCAAGCTAGTTAGACTATCATGCAGTTATTGGATCATTTTTAGATTTCTTTCTAGCATTACACAGGAATTCATTAACTAATTACATTGTGTTTTCTGTCCCTGTGTGTGTACAGTCTCTGAGTCACATTATAGACTCTCTGCGACCCTATATACTGTAGTCAGCCAGACTCCCTAGCAGGCATTTAAAAGAAGTCTGGAAAGTTCTAGACTTCTCCCCTAAGCTTCTTGTAAAGATGATTCCATGTTTGTGACATTTAGTGGAAAGATATATTATCCAAATCTACACATGGATCTGACTTATGTAAATCCCCATGGTTAAGAAGAATTTTACTCTTGTCTGCTCTAGCTTAAAGTTTTTGGCTCATTCATATAGTTTCCTTACAGTAACATTGACACCTTTATGTGGAACAACCATTTTCAATATTAAAACAAGATGGAAAAATCAAGAATTAGTGGAAAGCTCTGACAAAGGGCATTAATTCTAAAGCAAGCTATGCTGTATCCTTGTCTATGTATCTTTAGCTCTTTGTGTCTTCAGTCTTTACATGCCCTGGTTGTTGGTACTATGTTGCTTGTCCTCTTATCCACTGTAAATATATTGAAGTTCAAGAGCTCTGAATTACAGAATTTTAGAGAAAGAAGAGATCTTAATAAAGACCTTCCATTTCCTTAATGAAGAATGAGAGGAGCAGGGAATTTATGGAAATTGGCTAAGGTCAGATCTACTTAGTGACAAAAGCAGAATTAGACCTTTGTTCTGTTGCTCTTACATCCATCATTTTCTTCTTTAAGAAGCTGAAAATGAAGCCTCTCAATAGCATGGTGAATCAGACCATGGAATCTGGAGCCATACTTTCTTAATTTAAACTCTGGCCCTATTCCTTACTAGCTTTGTCACTTTGGGAAAATTACTTAACCTTGCTCAGTCCATTAGTTTCCTTATTTGTACAAGAGGGTGATTGTGAAGATTAAATGAGCAAATATATGTAAAGTATATAAAATAGTACCTGGGGTAAATTGAGTGCTCTGTAAATGTTCCTTAATGTAAGAGGAAAAGCAGCCTAGACAAAGAAGACACATTATATGTCATTTTAAATATTATATACAGTGTTCATTTTACTAGTGCAAATTAAATGTAAAGGAAATAAAGGCAGTTTTCACATGAGTTATGAAAATTAATAAGGATCATGTATGATAACTTTACTTAATACCTTCAGCCCATATATTTTTTTCATATGCCCCTATTTTTTATTGCTTAGAAATATTTTTCAGTTGGAACTTTTCTGAATTGATACTTTTTAATATACAGTTTTTAATAATAGAGAGAAAATGTTAAGTCTTATCAGAAAATTTACAGAGAGACCATAAGGAAAAAAATATTGAGCTGTGTATAAAACTTGATAGTGCTTATTTTTTTTCTTTATAAATAAACATTTGATGATATTGTATTTTTAGTCTTTTGTCTTTCCATTCAATATCCCTGAAAGATACCATTGACATAGTCTATTAACAATGAGCAATCAATATTAAGGACTTCCTAGATGTCACTAGTGGTAAACAACCTACCTGCCAATGCAGGAGACTTAAGAGACACAGGTTGGATCTCTAGGTCAGGAAGATCTCCTGGAGAAGGGTATGGAAACCATGGACAGAGGAGCTTGGTGGGTTACAGTCTGCTGCTGCTGCTGCTGCTGCAAAGTCGCTTCAGTCGTGTCTGACTCTGTGCAACCCTGTAGACAGCAGCCCACCAGGCTCCTCATCCCTGGGATTCTCCAGGCAAGAATACTGGAGTGGGTTGCATTTCCTTCTCCAATGCATGAAAGTGAAAAGTGAAAGTGAAGTTGCTCAGTCATATTCGACTCTTTGTGACCCCATGGACTGTAGCCTACCAGGCTCCTCTATCCATGGGATTTTCCAGGCAAGTGTACTGGAGTGGGGTGCCATTGCCTTCTTCGGGGCTACAGTCTAGAGGGTCACAAAAAGTTGGACATGACTTAAGCGACTTAGCATGTTAGCAATAAATATTAAAGTTCTTATATAATACTTTATCGAAGGATATTTTTCTTTGTTCAAATTAAAAGAAAAAACAACTTGGCTTTGTTTCCTTTGGTTTGAAGACTATCTTTTTTTCTAATTAGAGGCTTTTTTAATGACCTCTATACTGACTGCTTTTTTAATGACCTCTATTTGCAGAGAATATTTTAGGGGGAAGTTTTAACTATTTCTCTTGGAGACTGTCTGCACTTGAGAAAGATAGCCTCCGGCTTAACATTTCCTGTGCACGTTTGAAACGATAACTGCACCGTCATGCAGGCTTCACATTCTAGAGCTTTTTTCAGTTCTGGCTGCTTTTAAAACAGAAAGAAGAACGAAATAGCAGCTACAGAAGGGTGAGCTGGATCTCGCACTTTCAAGTGTAGACTTGGCCTTAGAGAATAATCTACTGAATGGCATTGAAAAGAGAAGACCCAGGAGAGATATTATTTTCTCTATTTTAATGCTTTCTGAGTGCCTTGAAAGTGATACTTGACCTGTATATAATAAATCCAAACCAGAACATTTTAGAAGAATCATTTATATCTCAGCTTTTCATGCTTCCATCTCATCCGTCAGTAGTGCATATCATCGTATTATTAGCTGGACTAAGTGCTTCCTAGGGGGCATTGTGAGTTGACATATGCAGAACTAGTTGATCCGAATGGCATATTCTAAATGAGGTGTCCTACTTAAGTGACTAAGAGCGGTTTCAAGGTGACCATTATATTTTGCCCTTTTCTACCCTGAATGACCTGAAATGGAAGACAACTGGGTTCATTCTGTTGAGAATGAATTTCTTGAACTGCCCAAAATTAGGTTTCTTGGCATTTTCCGCCAAGAACCAGAGATAGAAAAGAAGAATCAACAGTACAACTCATTTGCTAATGGTGATGTGAACAGGCTGTTTCCTTGTGAGTGCAAATGAAAGGAAGAAAAGGAGAAAAGAATTTTGGTATAGTGGAGAAATTATCTTATCCTACATCTTAAGTGAATGTCCAATATGTATGTCTTATCTAAGGAACAAAAAAAAAGTTATTTCAGTCTTCTTTTTGAAATAATAGTGTGCACAAAAGAGAACATGGTTTTAAGAAAAGAAGCACTGAATCATTAAGTTGAAAATAATATTAAATCAGTGCATGAAAGTTGGAAATACAGTCAGGAGGTAGGAGGCATATTATTTATGCTTTTTCACCTCCATGTTATTCTTATTTTTAAAACAAATTCTGTTTTACTCTTGAATTAAAAAAAAACACCTCAAGACATATCAATGCAAAGAAATAGAGGAAAACAATAGAATGGGAAAGACTAGAGATCTCTTCAAGAAAATTAGAGATACCAAGGGAACATTTCATGTGAAGATGGGCTCAATAAAGGACAGAAATGGTATGGACCTAACAGAAGCAGAAGATATTAAGAAGAGATGGCAAGAATACACAGAAGAACTGTACAAAAAAAAAGATCTTCACGACCCAGATAATCACGATGGTGTGATCACTCACCTAGACCCAGACATCCTGGAATGTGAAGTCAAGTGGGCCTTAGGGAAGCATCACTGCGAACAAAGCTAGTGGAGGTGATAGAATGCCAGATGAGCTATTTCAAATCCTAAAAGATGATGCTGTGAAAGTGCTGCACTCAATATGCCAGCGAATTTGGAAAACTCAGCAGTGGCCACAGGACTGGAAAAGGGCAGTTTTCATTCCAATCCCAAAGAAAGGCAATAAAGACTGCTCAAACTACTGCACAACTGCACTCATCTCACACGCTAGTAAAGTAATGCTCATAATTCTCCAAGCCAGGCTTCAGCAATATGTGAACCGTGAACTTCCTGATGTTCAAGCTGGTTTTAGAAAAGGCAGAGGAAACAGAGATCAAATTGCCAGCATCTGCTGGATCATGGAAAAAGCAAGAGAGTTCCAGGAAAAACATCTATTTCTGCTTTATTGATTATGCCAAAGCCTTTGACTGTGTGGATCACAATAAACTGGAAAATTCTGAAGGAGATGGAAATACCAGACCATCTGACCTGCCTCTTGAGAAACCTGTATGCAAGTCAGGAAGCAACGGTTAGGACTGGACATGGAACAACAGACTGGTTCCAAATAGAAAAAGGAGTACATCAAGGCTGTATATTGTCACCCTTCTTACTTAAATTATATGCAGAGTACATCATGAGAAACACTGGACTGGAAGAAACACAAGCTGGAATCAAGACTGCCGGGAGAAATCTCAATAACCTCCGATATGCAGATGACACCACCTTTTTGGCAGAAAGTGAAGAACTAAAGAGCCTCTTGATGAAATTGAAAGAGGAAAGTGAAAAAGTTGGCCTAAAGCTCAACATTCAGAAAACGAAGATCATGGCATCTGGTCCCATCACTTCATGGCAAATAGATGGGGAAACTGGCTGACTTTCTTTTTCTGGGCTCCAAAATCACTGAAGATGGTGACTGCAGCCATGAAATTAAAAGATGCTTACTCCTTGGAAGGAAAGTTATGACCAACCTAGACAGCATATTAAAAGCAGAGACATTACTTTGCCAACAAAGGTCTGTCTAGTCAAGGCTATAGTTTTTCCAGTGGTCATGTATAGATGTGAGAGTTGGATGATAAAGAAAGCTGAGCACCAAAGAATTGATGCTTTTGAACTGTAGTGTTGGAGAAGACTCTTGAGAGTCCCTTGGACTGCAAGGAGATATAACCAGTCCATCCTAAAGGAGACCAGTCCTGGGTGTTCATTGGAAGGACTGATGTTGAAGCTGAACCTCCAATACTTTGGCCACCTCATGCGAAGAGCTGACTCCTTAGAAAAGACCCTGATGCTGGGAAAGATTGAGGGCAGGAGAAGAAGGGGACGACAGAGGATGAGATGGTTGGATGGCATCACCAACTCAATGTACATGGGTTTGGGTTGACTCTGGCAGTTGGTGATGGACAGGGAGGCCTGGCGTGCTGTGGTCATGGGGTCACCAAGAGTCGGACATGACTGAGCGACTAAACTGTACTGAACAAGACATAAAGTTACCATTATAAGTATTTCCATTTCCTCTTAATTTGGGAGTTGGTACCTGATATATTTTTTTTTTTTTTTACTTGTAAACTAGAAAGATAACATGAATGTTATGTTATATATGTGTGGCTGCTAGTCCTCTGTATTTGTTCATTGATCACAAATCTACCATCTTCTATGGTTCAACCCATTTTCTGGTCCATATTAAAGCATATCACTTTGGATGATTTTGAGCTCAGACATCAGAAACCCCATCTCATATTTGGTTTAAAAAATAGAACAGTTATTACGTCACATAAAAAGACATCTACATGTAGATTGTGTTCTCTGGTTGAGTGATTTTGGCTTGAATATATCATCAAAAATTCAGATTTCTCCCTGTCTTTTTTTCTCTGTCATCTTTGGAGTTTTGGTCTTGTCCTCAGGAAAATTACTCTAAGATAACTCCAGTGAAAACTAAGATAATATGTTTTCTATTTATAGTGTGTTTGAGGTGGGTGGGGGGGTAGTGAATTAGAAAGAGAGACAGATCATGAAGCATCTTTCAAGCCCTTGAAAACCTTTCGTTTTTTTCTGATTGAATCCATCCTGGACCAAAATCAGTAATGGAGAATACCATGACCTAAGTGGCTGGTGAATCAGCATCAGCGTCTAGAACTGAGAACGCAGTTTGATACCTGAGTAAATGGAATTCTTCAGGAAAGAAAGAAGAAAAACAAATGGATACTGGATGGCCAATAATCAGGGTTCATCTTAGAAGTCTTAGGTGTAAAACAGTATATACCACTTCATAGCCATTAGGATGACTGTTATCAAAAAGTGGAATATAACAAATATTGGCAAAGCTTTAGAGAAGTTGGAACTTTCATACATTACTGATGGGAATATAAAATGGGGCAGCCACTGTGGAGAAGTTTGACAGTTTCTCAAAAATTTAAACCTAGAATTACCGTGTGATCCAGGAACTCCACTCCTAGGTATATACCTAAAAGAATTCAAAACAGGATTTAAAATGATACTTGCACACTCATGTTAATAGTAGTATAACTCCTAATAGCTAAAACCTGGAAATAACCTAAGTGTCCATCAGTGTCCATCAGCAGATGAATGGATAGAATGCGGTAAATAATGCAGTGGGATATTATTCATCTGTAAAAGGATTAAACTTCTGATACATGCTGTAATAACATGGATAAGTCTTGAAAACCTTAGCTAAGTGAACTACACTTGACACAAAGGACAAATGTATGGTTTGTTGTATAAAATATCTAGAATGGACAAATTCATGGAACAGAAAGTAGAGTTGAGGTTACCAGGATTTGGGGAAAAGGGCAAATGGAGAGGTATAGAGTTTCTGTTTGGGATGATGAAAAAATTTTGAAAGAAGTGGTGAGAGTTACACAACTATGTGAAGGTGCTTAATGCCACCAAATTGTACATGTATAAATGGTTAAAACTATAAATTTTATGTTATGTATATTTGACCATATAATAGAGCTATGCAGAATGAACTTCAGATCATGTATTGGTCACTTTAAGAGCTTAGGACCTTGTGAATAAGCTTCAATATCAGAAAACTAATTTATTCACTGTTCTCCTTATCCCTGTACCCCAAGATAAAGGGGAACCAAATTTGGAGTATTCATCTAATGTCAGCCACCAACGTGTGTGTGTGTGTGTTGCTAGTGGAATTAGTCACTAGTAGGTTTAGTTGCTAGTGGAGGTGATGGAATTTCAGCTGAGCTATTTCAAATCCTAAAATATAATGCTGTTGAAGTGCTTCACTCAATATTCCAGCACATTTGGACAACTCAGCAGTGGCCACAGGACTGGAAAAGGTCAGTTTTCATTTCAATCCCAAAGAAAGGGAATATCAAACAATGTTCAAAGTACTACACAATTGTACTCATCTCACATGCTAGCAAAGTAATGTTCAAAATTCTCCAAGATAGACTTCAATAGTATGTGAACCAAAAACTTCCAGATGTTCCAACTGGATTTAGAAAAGACAGAGGAATCAGAGATCAAATTGCCAGCATCCATTGGATCATAGGAAAAGCAAGAGAATTCCAAAAAAACATCTATTTCTGCTTCATTGACTACACTAAAGTCTTTGACTCTGTGGATCACAAAAAACTGTGGAAAATTCTTAAAGAGATAGGAATTTCAAACCACCTTGCCTACCTCCTGAGAAATCTGTATGCAGATCAAGAAGGAACAATTAGAACCGGACATGGAACAGACTGATTCCAAATTGGGAAAGGAAGGCTGTATATTGTCCATCAAGGCTGTATATTGTCACCCTGCTTATTTAGCTTATATTCAGAGTATATCATGTGAAATGCCAGGCTGAATGAAGCACAAGCTGGAATCAAGATTGCTGGGAGGAATATCAATAACCTCAGATATGCAGATGACACGACCCTTTTGGCAGAAAGCAAAGAAAAACTGAAGAGCCTCTTGATGAAAGTGAAAGAGGAGAGTGAAAAAGCTGTCTTAAAACTCAACATTTAAAAAAAACAAAGATCCTGGCATCCAGTCCCATCACTTCATGGCAAATAGATGGGGAAACAATGGAAACAGTGAGAGACTTCATTTTTTGGGGCTCCAAAATCACTGCAGATGGTGACTGCAGCCATGAAATTAAAAGGTGCTTGCTTCTTGGAAGAAAAGGTATGACCAACCTAGACAGCGTATTAAAAAGCAGAGACATTACTTTGGCAACAAGGGTCCGTCTAGTTAAAGCTATGGTTTTTCCAGTAATCATGTATGGATGTAAGAGTTGGACTATAAAGAAGACTGAGCCCTGAAGAATTGATGCTTTTGAACTATGGTGTTGGAGAGGACTCTTGAGAGTTCTTTGGATTGCAAGGAGATCCAACCAGTCCATCCTAAAGGAAATCAGTCCTGAATGTTCATTGGAAGGACTGATGCTGAAGCTGAAACTCCAACACTTTGGCTACCTGATGCAAAGAACTGACTCATTTGAAAAGACCCTGATGCTGGCAAAGATTGAAGGCAGGAGAAGGGGATGACAGATGTGGTTGGATGGCATCACTGACTTGGACATGAATTTGAGTAAACCCCAGGAGTTGGTGATGGACAAGGAAGCCTTGGCATGCTGCAGCCCATGGCGTTTCAAAGAGTTGGACATGAACATGACTGAGCTACTGAACTGAACTGAACTGTGTTAATTGCTCAATCGTATCTATTTTTGACCCCATGGACTGTAGCTCACCAGGCTTCTCTGTCTATGGAGTTCTCCAGGCAAGAATGCTAAAGTGGGTTGCTATTCCTTTCTCCAGGGGATCTTTCTGATCCAGGGATCGAGCCTAGGTCTCCTGAATTGAAGGCAGATTCTTTACCATCTGAGACACCAGGGAAGCCGGTCAACCACAGATACTTGGTACTAATGTCCAAAGGCCAACTCTCAAACCTTGGCTGTTTATTTCCCATAAAAAGCTTGGTTTCTCTAGCCGTATACATTTCTCATAAGCTGACTAATTTCAGCCATTCCTATAAAGCAAACGTAACCATGATAATGAGCTTCAGCAACAAACACAGGGCAAAAGTAAGCTACATTTCTGTGAGTTTCTACTCTTAGTATTTATTCTCAAATTCCTTTGCCAACATACAGCACTGTTCTGAGGGTGAGGGTTCTAGATATCATTGACTTCAATTTTATCTCCTTGACATTCATTGAGCTCACTCTCCTAGTTTAGTTTCAGAAATCAAGTTGGGGAACAAGCAGAAGGTAAAACAAATTGACATTCTGTGGTGCTAAATAGGAAAAAAACTAAATGAATTTATTCTTTTAACTATTCTGTGATTCTTTCTATTGGATATAGGACACCTGTACCGGCTTTTGTTTTCAATTTGTGTGCAAAATTTTTTAGCTCTGATAGCTGTTTCACTGAAGCTAATTCATATAGGACAATAACTTCTGAAAGATTCTCTCAGCTCAAACTTCTTATTTATTGTATTGAAAACCAAATCAGTGTATCTTATAGGCTCTTAAAGCATCAAGGGAGGACGCATATCTGCCTGGTCCACTTATTTGAAAGGATTAGGCAGTAGCTTGAAAGTGACTTATAAGCCCAGTGCTTGGTGGCTGGTTAGTGCTAGAACAAAGCCAGGGATGTGGGTTATCTGTCCCTTTTAGTTAGATTTAGTCCAATTTTCAAATAAAAGGTTGTGATGAAACCATTAAAAATGCAGAGCTATAGTATGATAAGATCATACCCAGCCCTTGGCTTTCATGCCAGTGTTATTCTATATGATTTCTGGTAGGAAATGCCCCACAGAGGGAGGAGGCCCATTTAGCCAAGGTCTCAACTCTTGCTTGGAAAATCCCATGGACAGAGGAGCCTGTTAGGCTGCAATCCATGGGGTCGCTAAGAGTCGGACACGACTGAGCGACTTCACTTTCACTTTCAATTCACAGAAGGCCTGGAATCTTAAGTTTAGATATTTCACCTTTATGTCCCCTGAATAACACAAGGGTATTGCCTAATGTTTTTAGGTTAAACGTATTAATATGTTAATATATAAATATATTTTAATCTTCTGTTTTGATATATGTTTTTTTTGTTTTTGATATATCCGCTATCTCAAATATGGGCACTGCTGGAGTCTTTCTGGAGCCCTGAGGGGTCTTGTCTGTGGTCTCTGATCACATGCGCCAGCACGTGCTGCTCCCTCTCTTGTCCTTTGATAACCCTCACTGTCTGAAATTCCAGTTGTCTAGCCACCCCCGCCTTCTGATTATAACAGCTTTACAGAATTGCTCAGGACTCCAGAATAACTGAACACCATCTCGAAACGAATACCCTGGCGGAACAGAAGAAAGAAACGACAGAGAAGAGCCCAGGTTGTGAGGAGTAGAGAAGGTTTGCTGGAGGGCGCACAGATTGGCTGTCGGTATTTTTAAAGGGCCTGTGAAACCCCAGACGGCGTTCAAGGACGGGGATGAGGCAGAACTACCAAGAAAAGAAAAGGAGAGGAACAAAAGGAAGAGAGTGGGCGAGGAGGAGGAGCAGCCGTGGAGAAAGAGAGCCAGTGAGACGGATAGCGAGTGGGCTTCTGAAGAGAGAAAACCCACAACCCCAGAAAATCCGTCATTTATATGCCATGGTTCTGGGAAGGAATAACGGGACTCTACAGTGGGATGTGGATGGGGGAGGGAGCAGGTCCTGGAAGAGGACGTCCCTGCATGCTCAGTCACTTCAGTCGTGTTCGACTCTTTCCCACCCTATAGGCTGTATAGCCCACCAGGCTCCTGTGCCCATGGAGTTTCTCCAGGCAAGAATATTAGAGCGGGTTGCCCACCTCTCCTCCATGGAATCTTCCCGACTCAGGGATCGAACCCACGTCTCCTGCATTGCAGACAGAATGCTTACCCACTGAGGTACTTGGAAAGCCCAGGGAGGAGGAGGTTCACCTGAACTTAAATCTCCAAGGTCCGTCAAAAGCCATGGCAGCCAACACAGTTCAGCACTTTATACAAGATGAACTTGACTGAAGCATTACAAGCTGTGTTTAATATCATTGTGATGTATCAATCAGGCTACATTGATTGAAAAACCAAAAAGAGATCCTCTTAAGTTACCTCAAGAGGAAAAAATAAAGCCATGCATTTTAAAGAAAAACACACAGTGAGAATGGATATTTAAAGTACACAGGGCTCAGTAGTGAAGTTGCTCAGTCGTGTCCGACTCTTTGTGACCCCATGGACTATAGTCCAGCAGGCTCCTCCATCCATGGGATTCTCCAGGCAAGAGTACTGGAGTGGGTTGCCATTTCCTTCTCCAGGGGATCTTCCCGACCCAGGGATAGAACCCAGGTCTCCAGCATTGTAGGCAGATGCTTTACCGTCTGAGCCACTAAAGATGAATGTGTTTCTCCTCCGGTCCCTTCATCTCCTTCCCTCCTCACCTCTCTCACTCACAGGCTCTTCCCATCTCCATACATCTAATTCACTCTCTGTTCATCACCAGCTGCTTTCTCCTTCTCCTTGTTTTATCCTTTCTGGACCCTCCAAACTTTGAATTACATATAACCTTATGTCACCATTAACTCGTTACTGATTGGCATCATTTCTTGATGTTTCCCTTTATTTGTTTTGAAAGCAAAGAATTCAAATAGCTCACCCTTTGAGAGCTGTATAGATGTGTCATTTGCTAGACCATGAGTCAGCTGGCCATTCATTTTGGTGCTGATATTTTGGGCTACTGAACTGGGGGCAGGGCCAGAGTAGGGTCACAGTGGAATGAAATGTAGATTCATAGGCAATGGAGACTGTGACTGGAATGAGGAATTATCCAAGAGAGATCCTTTGCCATCTCTAGTGCAGGCTTAAACTCCAAAGCGTTGTAAGATAATGGGCCACAAATGGAGTAGAACAGAGCAGAATTTTAGTGCTGTGGAATACAGTGGGTACAGCAGAGATTCCAAACGTCATCTATAAAAGACAAGGCCAGACACATAAACGAGTTGTGTTAGCTGTAAAAGAACACACACGTTTGAAAGGTTGATGAATCACTTTACCATCCGTTCATCTCCCTTATATGATATCGAATCTTAGAAAGGCAGCTGTTCATGTTTTTGGGTGCCTGGTAAATCATCTCAAGCTGCTGCCTATTCAGTATCACGCATATGACACAATTAGGCAAGTCAACTGTGTGTTACAGGAGTGGCTCATTTCACCTGATGTTCTGTTACATTTGCAGCTGCAGCTGCATCTCAGACATGTAACATTAACTGATGTTCATAATGATAACACTGAGTCGTTAAGGAGATCTTGTATTACGTCTGTACAGTAGACTCGAGAAGAGGTGCAATGGAGAAAGAACTACAACTTACAAGTACCTGCTGAATTGCAGATGCAGAGGGAAGTGAACTGCTTATGCTTCTGTCCTTAAGCAACAGAATACCTGTGAGGGAGGCACAGCTGTACCCATTTTACAACTGAGGAAGCACATTTAGACAGGTGAAGTGAATTGTCCAGAGTCAGGTCAGAAATCCAGATGTATCTTACTTCAGAACCTGTGCTCTCCGCTTACACCACAAGTTTGTTCAAAAAAATTTTTTTAATATGAAATTTTCAAGTTGATTTGTAAATGAGTTACTCTGAGCTGGTCAACATTAGCTAAGACTCAAAATATGCCCAAAAGAAAGAAGAGATCTAATGTTTGGGAAGGTGACTATACATGCTGGATATTACCCCGCATGTGATGTATTATTATTTCCAAGTTGTAATTTGAGAAAATTGAAGTTGTCTGAGGCAGAGTCACTTACTTAGAAAGCTGTGGCCATAGTATCCTTTGCAGGTTTCTCTTGTACAACATATGCACGTTGCTTCAGTCATGTCTGACTCTTTGAGGTCCTATGAACCGTAGCCTGCTAAGCTCCTCTGTCCGTGGGGTTCTCCAGGCAAGAATACTGAAGTAGGTGGTCATGCCCTCCTCAAGGGGATCTTCCCAACCCAGGGCTGAACCTGCATCTCATATGTTTCCTGCATTGGCAGATGAGTTCTTTCTTTACCACTAGCACCACCACTTGCTCAATGCACTACTCAAATATTAGTTTTCTTAAGTTTCATTCTGACCTCAGCTTTTTTCTTCTTCTCCTGTATACTTTTTTCAAGGTAGTTTCAGATGTAGTTATTCTGAAATTTATAACTGTAGACACTCTCTCAAATTCCCTGACTAGATATTTCCTCTTTAATATTCTATGGGGTGTTCAGACTGAAAATGTGTAATTTGTTATTTTATATAGTCCCCCATAGGTGCCTCCCACCCTACGTTCTTGTCTCAGTGAGTGCTCCAAGGAATCTTTGTGTCATCCTGCTTGAGTCAGTGACCTCCTTCATCTCCTTCATCCTTTTCTATTCGAAATATAGGTGACTTACAATATTATCAGTTTCAGGCGTACAACACAGTGATTCAGTGTTTCCTCCTTGCACTTCTTATACTGTTTCCTTAGTTTATGCCAATTCCAAATGATTGCAGTAGCTTTATTGTTACTGCTGCTGTTCAACTGCTAAATCATGTCCAAGTCTTTGCAACCCCATGGACTGCAGCACTTCAAGCTCCCCTGTCCTTCACTGTATCCCGGACTTTGCTCAGATTCATGTCCATTGAGTCAGTGATGCTATCTCACTATCTTATCCTCTGCTGCCCCTTTCTCCTCCTGTCCTCAGTCTTCCCAGCGTCAGAGTCTTTGCCAATGAGTTGGCTTATCATACCAGGTGGTCAAAGTATTGGAGCTCCAGCTTCAGTTCTTCCAATGAACATTCAGGTAGCCTTATTAGTCTTTTTCAATGCCGTTAGAGTGGTGTGGTCTTTAAATGATTTTGATCAGATTGCTTGTGAGTTCTTCATGGCTCCCTATTGCCCAAAGGGTAGCCCATGTACTGTATGTATAGTACACATAACCCTTCATGACCTGGCCTCTGTTTGCCTTTATAATCTTACCACCTGCCACTCACTCCCACCTTCATGATGATATAGTAATTTTGACATTGTTCCCCATACATACCAGATATTGTTGAAATTTTTTCTATATTTCCTTCACCTGCTGGTTCACCTAGATATTCATCAAGCTTGCTCTCAAATTCTGTTTGATTTTTAAGCCTTCTCATTTTTTCAGTGCTGCTACATTCCAATACATTCATTTACACTTCCAATACAGCAGGTGTGTTAGTGTGGACCTTTGCTCCTTCCATTGTTAATCTTGAGCTGAGATGTGGTATGTACCAGGATGATCATACTGCTGTTTCTCATTGGCATCCTTTCTGATGGATCAGGAATCCCTTCTGATTGGTCAGTGCTCATGCCATGCAATTGGTAATTGTTTTTAATATCAATTCCAACTTATTATTAAGCAGTGCAGGGCAGAAAGAAGGTGCTCAGAAATTCCTGTTGATTCTTGAATTATGAAAGACTGAGTTATGGCTGGCTCTACAGCCACATCTCACCCTCTTATTCTCACGGTCTGATCTTCCTATACTGAGCCAGATGGGTCCCTCTAACATTTCCAGCTGGGCTGGTTCTGTTCTTCAGCAAAGCAGAGAACAAATGTACCTCACAACAAACTTGCCCTTATTTGAAGAAAGTTGGCAGGTCTCATTGAAGCTTCATTCTTAATGAAGCAGTTTCCACACTTGCCTCAATTATGTCTCAAATAGCTTTAAGACCTCATACTGCCCAGACATTTCCCTCTAATCATCTAAATTTTCACTGACAGCACAGAAATAAGAACTAGGAATAATAAGTGATTACAGGATTGAATACAGTGATTGGTTCCCATAAGTTGAAAGGGCGTTTGTTGGCTGATACTGAAGCAGGCTCAATGACACTGGCTCTCTCCACAACCATATCACATTGAACTTGTGACCATATGTAGCCCAGGGCTTATTTTATATTTTTACATGAGCTGCTATCAAGTAAGATGATTCTACTTCTATACTTACATCATTGATTTTTTAAGTGTAAGTACAAGGCTTTGATTCTGTCCACAGCATAAAAAAATAAATTTATTTTTCTGATGATCTCATCCTACACACACCTTTGTTCTCCTTCCTGGTTTGGGATTGTTTGCAGGTTGATTAAGTTATAGAACTTGATGTTACAGCACTTTCCCTCCAACTTCAGATTGATTCATTAATCATTGTTTGGGTGCAAAATGTTTGGGTATGGATTCATGACTCTTAGGGTGTTTCTTACCTTCCCCATCTCATTCCTCTGCCTTGTCCATAAGATATAATTAGGGACTTAATTAAATGCCTTGCTTAAATTAACGAGTACCATGTCTGCAAGTTTACTTAATCTATAATTACTGGGTCTTATTAGAAATTCATCATCATTGTCCTCATCTGTCTTTTGGAATCAATTTACATATGTAAACCTCAGTCTTAGTTGTTAGCTGGGCCACAGTCCTACATCTCAGAGTTATTTTTAACTTTGATTAACCTCTAATTCTGTGGCTTAGAATGTCCACTTTCTCTCCGGTCTTTCCTCTGAGGCCCAAAAGTGCTTACTCCTATGAGCTTTGCTTCTGTCTCTTTCAGCTGTTTTCATACACACAGATGAACATTGAAGACCTGATTTCATATGAAGTTTATTCAGACTGAACCTTCTGAAAGTTTTCAGGTCCTCTAAAGATACTTATGAACAGAAGTGGGTCACATTATTACTGTGTTGCTTTCTGGCACTCTGTTGGTGTTGGCACTTGTTCCTCACCTTCTTTTTTCATAATTGCCAAGGGTTTCCATTTGTTCTGCTTCCACTCTGCCTACGATTCATCTCTCCCTAGTTACCACTCATAATTTCTATTGCCAAATTCTCTGGAGTCTTTATTGAGCAAAGCTTTGCTATTTACACTCTATGAAGAACTGGTGTTTTATATGTGTGTGTTGTTGTTGTTCAGTTGCTAAGTCATGTCCAGTGCTTTGCAGCCCCATGGACTGCAGCACACAAAGCTTCCCTGTCCTTCACTGTTTCCCAGAGTTAGCTCAAATTCATGTCTGTTGAATCAGTGATGCCATCCAACCATTTCATCCTCTATCATCCCCTTCTCCTCCTCCCCTCAGTCTTTCCCAGCTTCAGGGGTCTTTTCCAATGAGTCTGCTCTTCTCACCAGGCAGCCAAAATATTGGAGCTTCAGCTTCAGCGTCAGTCCTTCCCATGAATATTAAGGGTTTATTTCCTTTAGGATTGACTGGTTGATCTCCTTGTAGTCCACGGGACTCTTGAGTCTTCTCCAGCACTATAATTCAAAGCCATTTAATTCTTCAATGCTCAGCCTTTTTTTTTTTTTTTTTGGTCCAACTCTCACATCCATACATGATTACTGGAATAACCAAAGCTTTGACTATATGGACCTTTGTCGGCAAAGTGATGTCCCTCCTTTTTAGTATGCTGGCTGCAGTCACTGTCCACAATGATTCTGGGGCCCAAGAAAATAAGGTCTCTCACTTCAAAATCTCACAGTGATTTTGAAGCACCCCAAAATAAAGTCTGTTATTGTTTCCATTTTTTTTCCCCATCTATTTGCCATGAAGTAATGGGACCAAATGCCATGATCTTCATTTTTTGAATGTTCAGTTTTAAGCCAACTTTTCAGTCTTCTCTTTCACCTTCATCAAGAAGCTCTTTACTTCTTCTTCACTTTCTGCCATTAGGATGGTATCATCTGCATATCTGAGGTTGTTGATATTTCTCCCAGAAGTCTTAATTCCAGCTTGTAACACATTCAGCCTGCCATGTTGCATGATGTACTCTATATATAAGTTAAAAAAGCAAGGTGACAGTATAGAGTCTTGACGTATTTCTTTACCAATTTTGATCCAGTCTGTTGCTCCAAGCCCAGTTGTGACTGTTGTTTTTTGACCTGCATACAGGTTTCTCAGGAGGCAGATATAATGGTCTGGTATTCCCATTTCTTGAAGGATTTTCCACAGTGTTGTGATCCACACAGTCAAACGCTTTGGTGTAGTCAAGGAAGCAGAAGTAGATGTTTTTCTGGAATTCCATTGCTTTTCTTCTGTGATCCAACGGATGTTGGCAATTTAATCTCTGGTTCCTCTGCCTATTCTAAATTCAGCTGGAACATCTGGAAGTTCTTGGTTCACATACTGTTGTCGGTGTGTATTTATAAATAAAATCTTTGATGGATGTATATTAATTTATTTAATTTGTGAAGAAAATCTGTGAGATAGGTATTGGTTACATTTTGCATATCACTGAACTCAACCTTAGGTAAGTTGACTTTTCTCAAGATCCATGACTAGTAAGTTTGAAGCTGAAATTTTGAGTTCAGACTTCTTCCTCAGAGGCACACTCAGGAGCCATTGATTTAGCCCATCTCGTAAGAATGCAGACTTCGTTTCTTCCTTTGTCCTTCTTTCCTTCCCTCTGTTCTTTATCTTTTACCCCTTTCCTTTTTGCTCTGGCTTTCACTCACCTCCCTTTTCTCTTCTTCCTTCTCCTCAGTACCAGGTTGGAATGTTGCAGGTCAAATCCCCAAATTGGAAGTCAGAACATATATTCTCTCACCTTACTTCATGTACCTGCCAATGAATTTTGCACAATGGGAAAGAACTGTTCTTACTCTCCCCAAATCAAATTTATCCCTATAAAAAAATTCAGCCAAGTATTAGCGATGAGGAAAATAGTCTCCTCTATAGTTGGTTAATTCTCTGAACCTCTCACTTCTTCATGTTTAGTTTTTGACATGCACAAATGGGAAAATGAAGCAGTTTGAAGAAGAGAGTTTTCTAGAGAGTTGTCTGGTTTTAAAGGCTTTGGCTTCTTGCATAAATAATATTTTCATGTCAGAAACTGACCATTCTTTAGTTTCTCTCTTTGCAGTACATCTAAGACAAATTTAGTCCCTAGACCGATGGTTTACCTTAGGCTAGTAGGGAACATCCAAAGGAAAAATGCTACAATGTTTAAAATGGCCCACTTAAGGAAAAGATGGAATATATTTATAATTTTTAGTTCTGTCTGTAATTTGAGATTTTCTTTGAGAGGATGGAAAGAGCAGTTGAGAGGTTGAAGTTTGACCTAATTAATCCTGTGTTGTCATCTGACCCATCACCTCCTTGGCTGTTTTCTTTTTAAGATCATGCCTTTTATGTTAATGTTATTGTCCATAGTAGTTTTCATAAGTCTCAGTTCACTTTGAGCTATAATCTGGAACATTTATAAGTTTCTGATTTTCTTTATGTTCCTGTTATGTTCCTACCCCTTGTAGCCATATTTTCAGTGAGTTTATTAGAAAGCAGCCAGTGGAATAGTATTATTTTTAAAAATTATTTTACTTTTTTCGTTCTTCTTAGGATTATTTTGGTTAAATATCTGTATTTGAAGTTTTAGAAGCACTTTATTTATTTTAGAGCCTCATACAGTAGAATGCAATTTAATAATTCTTGATTTTTTTGGAAATGTTTTATAAATTATACAATAAGAGGTTCAGTGTACCAGGCATTTCCTTTGTTTTAGTTTTGTTTTTCCCCTAATTTCAATAGGTAATATTCTCATTATTCTGAGGTTTCTTTCATTGCCACAAGTAGTGTTTCCTTATGGATCAGAACTGAACTTATAGTAGACATTTCACTTTCTGGTACCTGTACGTAGCAGTCATTTTTATGCATAGAAAGTAAAAATTCACTGAGTGGGACCTTTGAAACATCACACAAATTCTCTTTGTGTGTTGTGGTCATATATCATGTCTTAGAATGAAGACTTTTGTTCATTCCCATGTTTTAAACAATGAAGTGTTGTTATTACTGGTTTAAATCAAGAGTTTCCAAGAGTCAATTAATGATTTTAGAGAATTGAGAAAAAGAGGTTAAATTGATCTTTACTGAGACACAATCCTTTCCTTGCCCTGAGAAATGAAGACTTCAGACAAGGAGGGTGATACATACTAGTTTTCTTGATACAGTTTTAGTTATATTAAATGGGCTTCCTTGGCTCCGATGGTAAAGGATCTGCCTACAATGTGGGAGACCCAGGTTCAATCCCTGGATCGGAAAGATCCCCTGGAGAAAGGAATGGCTATCCACTCCAGTGTTCTTGCCTGGAGAGTTCCATGAACTGAGGAGTCTGGCAGGCTATAATATATAGGGTCACAATACATAGGGTCGCAAAGAGTCGGGTATGACTGAGCGACTAACACTTTCACTTTCACATTAAATGAAGTTTGTTTTTAGTTGGCTGATAGACAACTTTTAGGATGATAAAAAAAACTGTACAGAATTATTTGTGCCTGTGCTGAAGCAGGGCCTCACATTTATGATCTGGAAATGTAAAAGTGTGGTGAGTAATTTAAATACTGAAGGACACTATTTATCAAACAGCAAGTCAGGTGCAAAAATGGCCTTGTGAAAAGATGATTCTATTAAAGGAGAAAGTAAGCCATTTAGTGGAGCTACTACAGGTGCATATGTGTAGAAATAGACAATACTATACCAATCAAGCTTACCTGAGTTTACATGGATTTGTTAGTGGACATGAGTGGCCCTTAGAAGTTTTTGTGTTTATACTGCCTCTATACATGAGAAATTGGTACTACCCAACATAACCAAAGTAAAATAGACTACACCAAAAAAAAAAATCCTTTCATTTAATTTTGTTTTTAAAAAGGAATTCCTACACCTAGAATGAGATAAGTGGTCCAACTACTTCAATATATATAGTGTAGATATTAATATGTTGCATTACTATTTTCATATTAAATATCATTCTAAAAAGTTTGGCCTTGCTAAAACAGATATTGAAATAGCACAGTTTCTAGTCATGCAGTTAATCCTAATTAAATACTAGTATATAATCTGGAAGATCAGGAAGTTTATAGTGTCATTTTGAATCTTATGATTGAAGATTAATTTAAGAACCCTGTTTGGGGATAATACATTCCAAAATGAGATTTAAAGAAGCATCACTTTATTCAGAGGGGTTATATCTGCTTTATATGCATTCTTCAGTGGTATTCAGGAAACAGCTGTCAGATAAATTATAAAAATACATGATAAACAAAACTGGCTCATCTTTTTAATTGGTTTAATCTAGCTTCATCTAGGCAGCATAATGCTCTTCACTGATAGTAAGGTGAATGAAATGTGTGCAATTACTTAGCAGTTCACCACAACTTAAAAATATGCAGAGCCTTCATCTATTACTAATAAAATCTAAATGTCCAAAGTGGCAAATTATTGCTGGGATATTTTGAAGATGAACTGATAATTAGTCATACTGCTTTGTTCAAGTTTAATTTCAAGAAACAAAGGAGGAGACTTGTGACTGGTAGTAATAGCAGTGACTTATGGGAAATTGCAACTGAATAATTTATTGATTGATAGTGACTGAAAATCATTATCCTCTGATGGCTGTTCGAACAGCTAATGTGAAACAATGCTACTGATGCCTTTGACGAAACCCCTGGCATATTAGATCTTTCTTAATTGTTGGCTTTTATTCCTTGCAGCAGAAATTGGAACATAGATGGAAAAGTCATGACTCCGAACTTAATTTTTTTACAAATGAGACAAGTGCTTTTCATTTTTAAATGCCTTCAAAAATAAGAGGGAACATATTTTATTTAGTTACCTGAGGAGATATTCAATATTAAATGATGAAAAATATCAAGGTTCCTCAGTCTGATGATATGCTTTTGTAATATTCAGTGTCAAAGGTTAGCAGAGCCTCTTCTCTGTGGAATTAGTTGAGAATGACCCATGGTGTTTCTGTCAACCAGGGAGAAAGAAAGTTGACTCTGGAAGCTATCATATCATTTATTTATCACTTTCAAACTTAGCCGCAATCACTTCATGGTAATTGGCTAGGATTCTCTTGAATTTTGTTCTGCTTACCATGAACTGTCAAGAATACAGTCAGATTTCAGGATAAGATTCCTAAGTTAGACCTCATTTTCTTGATATATGCTGCTGTTGCTGCTGCTGCTGCTGCTAAGCCGCTTCAGTTGTGTCCGACTCTGTTCGAGATACTGGGAATATGCAGAAGATATAATCAAAGTATAGTGATGTCATTTACCTATATACACATGGTTAATAAATTTAGTTGCATACTCTCAGTGTGATACAAATGTATGCATTGAAAGTTGGTCAAAAGATGACTTTCACACATTACACTGTACAAAGCTCTTGCAATCCCATTATGTGGGATTTTCTATCATGGCAAAAGGAAACAATCGTTAAATGTGTCTGATGTAGGAACTGAACATGGACAGTTTTCGTTTTCTTACAGATTTGGTTTATCCTGCCGGTTTGTCCGAATGTCAGCAGGTTCTCAGGGTTCAGTGGCAGGTTATCTTTGCATTCCTGTCATCTTCAGATGATCAAGTGTTGTATTATCTAACCATTTTGTATCTAGAACTTAACCATTACCATAAGCATAATGGAATAGACTTACTTAATAGGTCCAGCTGGTTGTTTCTAAGGTTACCCTCCTCACACTCTTGCAGTGTTCAGCCCCGCTTTAATGATTTCTCACCATGCACTGTGCTGTGCTTCGTTGCTCAGTTGTGTCCAACTCTTTGCGACCCCACAGACCACAGCCCGCCAGGCTCCTCATCCATGGGCTTCTCCAGGCAGGAATACTGGAATGGGTTGCCATGTTCTCCAGCACCAGGCACTGCTGCTGCTAAAGTCGTTCCAGTTGCATGTGACCCCGTGCACTAGTACATCTTAAATGAGATCGGTACTTTTCTGGGAGTGTATGGGGAAGAGTTTATAATTAAGTAGTTAATAGGTTTTTCACTCAGCTTGTTCATAGAACTGATATGCATTTGTTTTGACATCTCAGAAATGACATGCTAAATGACTTCTCTTGGTTGTTAATTAGCAAGACTCCATCTGAAATTTTCACGCAAATTTTTCTCCTCCTCACTTAGATGTAAGCCTAAGTAACTGAACTGGTGATGAGAAGGAGATAGTAATTTGGTGGGGGCAACCTGGTTTGACCTGTTCTTGAGGTGTGTCCTCTAAATCTTAATCCATCTGGGCTTAAATAACCAATAATTATATTTTTTTTCAGAAATCAATTAGTCATGAAATTAATCATATTATTTATATATTTATGAATAATTATATAAGGGGTTCCCTGGTGGCTCAGATGGTAAAGCATGACGATAAACGCAGGAGACCCGGGTTCAATCCCTAGGTTGGGAAGATCCCCTGGAGAAGGAAATGGCAATCCACTCCAGTACGCTTGCCTAGAAAATCCCATGGATGGAGGAGCCTGGTGGGCTACAGTCCATGGGGTCACAAAGAGTCGGACACCACTGAGCGACTTCACTTTCACTTTCACTTATATAAGGGACTAATTACTGTTTAATAACTTTAAAAACCTAGAATTTGGACAAATTGCCAGGAAAATGCATCCATACTTTTTCTGAGAAGTGTCTAGGTTTCTATCAATAATGGGGAGAGTCTGAGATTTTATCCTAACTTCAGACCAACAAACTAGCCTGCAGCAGTTTCATGGCAGATACTGGCAGGAGACACAATATTCCTGGATCAGAGGTAGAGACTTTATTACTCAAAGCACAGCAAGCAACATGAACTTCATCCCCAGCTACTTTGGGAATAGCATGGATGGGCCCACTCACAACACATAGTTGGTTTGTGTCACAGCTAAGGAATCTTGAGTTTAGGAAATCTGGAACTTTCATAATGAATATTAAGCAAATCCACCTGAACTTTTTATTATGGAGAGTGCTATTGTATTGATTGTACTGGATGATAGACAGATTTGCCCTCTCTTCTAGTGAGAAACACTGTATCTCTGCAAGCTGTTTACTAAGGGGCAGTTAGTATCTTTGCCGTCAATATTTACAGAAATGAGACAGACCCATAGAGATCTAGCAGCTAATGTACCTCCTGTGCACTAGTTACCTCCTATGCAAGCTAATGGTAAGAGGATGATCAGGACAGACAAGGCTCTTGATGCACTTGCATATCTGACTCAGATGAAATAAAGAGAGTATCTAAAAAATAGCACCAGTGGAAATGAATGTGAGCCATTTTTATCAATAAAATTTTCCAAATACTTTAATCAAGACAAAAACATCTTTAACTTCAGGTTGAATTAATAGGTACTGCTATCCCATCAAGTTTGAGTGCTATTATTCTTTGACTCTATGTTTGAATGTTTATTTAAATCTCATATTCTTAGTTTATTTTAACATGTGTATCATATATATGCCAAATTAAGATTGATTTTTGGAATTGTTTTCTGCCTTTTCAAACAATATAATTTTTTTTTGGCAAATTCCTGTCATTCCTCGTTATGATTTTCCTTTAACTATTTTAAAATTAAAACTTCTGAAATTCACAGCCTTTTATGAGAAACAATCAGTCTAAACTGTTTCTTGAATTATATAGTAATAAATTCACCTGTATAAAATTTACCTTCATCTCATTTTCTTCCAAATTACTTAAAACAGTTGTTTGGCCTTCCATACTTTCTGATAAAATCTTTAAATGACTTTGGTAAGTTATATTCTAGTGAAATTATCTACCTTAATTATCAGTACTTTCTAAGCACAGTTAGCATCACTCATTATTAGAGAAATGCAAATCAAAACCATAATGAAGTACTGTCTCACTCCAGTCAGAATGGCTGTCATCAAAAAGTTTCCAATTGTAAATGCTACAGAGGATGTGGAGAAAATCGAACCCTCTTATGCTGTTGGTGGGAATGCAAATTAGTACAACTACTGTGGAGAACCGTGTGGATTCCTTAAAAACTGGAAATAGAACTGCCATATGATTGAGCAATCCTGCTGCTTGACATACACACCAAGGAAACCAGAATTGAAAGAGACACATGTACCACAGTGTTCATTACAGCACTGTTTACAATAGCTAGGACATGGAAGCAACCTAAATGTTCATCAACAGGTGAATGAATAAAGAAGTTGTGGTACATAAACACGATGGAATATTACTCAGCTATAAAAAAGAACACATTTGAGTCAGTTCTAATGAGATGGATGAAACTGGAGCCTATTATACAAAGTGAAGTAAGTCAGAAAGAGAAATACCAATATAGTATATTAACGTATATATATGGAATTTATAAAGATGGTAACAGCAACCCTATATGCAAGACAGCAAAAGAAACACAGGTGTAAAGAACAGACTTTTGCACTATGTGGGAGAAGGCAAGGATGGGGATGATTTGAGAGAATAGCATTGAAACATGTATATTATCATATGTAAAACAGATGACCAGTGCAAGTTGGATGCATGAAACAGGGCACTCAAAGCTGGTACTCAGGGACAACCCAGAGGGATGGGGTGGGGAGGGAGATGGGAGGGAGGTTCAGGATGGGGGACACAAGTGCACCCATGGCTGTTTCATGTCAATGTATGGCAAAACCCACCACAATATTATAATTATCCTCCAATTAAAACAAATAAATTAAAAATAAAGCTTACCTTTACCTAAAATACATATATTACAACATTCTTTTAACCTTCCTAGACTTTTGTCACTACAGATAGTATCTGTCTGTGTTAAATGAGATTTTTATAGTCAAATTTGATATATTCCCTTTGGTAGATTATTATGGAAATTTTTATCTGATGGTAATATTTTGTATCAAACTACTTTATAATAATTTTTCATCTACTCAAAATTAGTAGATAGTAAAGTATTCAGGTTTAATAAATATTCTGGTGAAATGAAAATCATTGGCCCCTAAATAGCACAACACATTTATAATACATTCATAAATTTCCAAAGACTCAAAGATAGGTATGTTTTAAACTAAAGTTATGATTTGATCTTTCTTTTCCATTGCATCTAGTCTTTTTACAAATAATTGTGACTTCTAAATAGTTGTGAAGATTTAAAATATTTGTACAAATCTTCACTTATCCAGTATTTCATTTACTATTTACTCTTTTCTACTGTTAGTATGGATACCATCATAGTTTACTTTTAAAAGTCTAAATTCAAAATTCATAGGGAAAACTACTGGTTACTTCTATTTTATAGTCATTAGCAATGGCATCCCACTCCAGTACTCTTGCCTGGAAAATCCCATGGATGGAGAAGCCTGGTAGGCTGCAGCCCATGGGGTCGCTAAGAGTTGGACACGACTGAGTGACCTCACTTTCACTTTTCACTTTCATGCCTTAGAGAAGGAAATGGCAACCCACTCCAGTGTTCTTGCTTGGAGAATCCCAGGGAGGGGGGAGCCTGGTGGGCTGTCGTCTCTGGGGTCGCACAGAGTCAGACACGACTGAAGCGACTTAGCAGCAGCAGCAGAGGTTTTAAAAACTAACCAGGGTTTCCCAGATTTTCATTTAAAAAGCTGAAACTAGAACCTTTCCATCTGATATTTCGTTTCTTTCATAACTTTATTAGACTGATTCTAATGTGATGTTAATTGTAAGATGTATCATCATTTCACATATCACTGAGAAAAAACTGAAAGCTTTCAACAGAATGATGACGGTTTTATTAATGATTGTTCCACTCAATCCATGACTCCATCACATCTGTCCCTCATTGCTTTGAAACATTTTTACATCTATTCTGAAGGATTGAGCACATTGTTCCTTCCTTCAGCTACATGGAATGGCTTGTGAGACACCTCTTTTGCACAGCTATCAATAACAACATATAACACAGCTTCATGTAACTCTCGATATCTTTCTTTCGTATGTTTCATAGAGCACCTTATTTGTTGCTTTGAAAGAAAATCAGTAATTGTGGTCATCTTACCAATGAAGAATATTTTATTGAAACAGAATTTATTCCTGTCCTTTGTTGAAATACATTTCAAAAAATACATATGTTTTTGTTTCAGTGATGAATCATACTATAAACATTTTAAAGACAATTTATACAGTAGTAAAACTCAACCTTTATTTTATCAACAATGCACATGACTTAAGGCAAGAAGATAGTTTGCTTAGCTATGACAAACAGCAGGACTATGTGATGTCCCTTGGGTTTGTCTCCCCAGAATTTAAAAGAATAGTATCAATTTTAAGAGGCATCTTAATTTCAAAGATTTTAAAATCTAAAAAAAAAAGAAATTAAAAATCTGAGTCTCAGAATTGGTAAAATATGATACCTCCTTAAGTTTTGCTAGAAGTATGTGCTAGAATATTTTGTTCTTGAACAATATTTTTACAGAATTCTGTGGTTTTTCTACTTTGCCAAATCTAATAGGTTGTTTACTAAATGCTCCTTAATACAAAAAGTTCTAACTTTGTCTTTGGTAAGGTGCTCTTATCTTAGAAAATGTATTAGCATATAATGAATATCATAAATGACTGAATTTTTAAAATTGAGAGTGGTTTCTTCTTCATTATTTTTCAAAAATGAAATATATTTTAAAAGAACATGATTTCAGAATCATTAAACTACTCAAAGTGGTTCCCATGTATATACTGTTTATCTTAATCCTATTATTGAATATTCAGTAATAAAGAGTTTGATTAGGTGCTTTTTGTTGTGTTGTTGTTGTTTTTAACTTACCTTGGTTGGAATGTACTGAGTCTAAGTAGAGGACAAGAATTTAATTTCAAATAAGTTTTCAGACTGTTTCTAGCTCACCAAGTCATAATTACTATTTTGACAGTTATGTCTCATAGACATTTATTTTAATTGCATATGTTGGCAATTCATTTTGGCATGACAGTCTCCGCCATTCTTGTGTTGCCGAATTATGCTTATAGAAACTATGTCAGAAATTCAACATGTGGAGAACAGTAATTAACCTGAAACATCAGTTAGCTTTTGTGAATACAGATGTCCTATGAATACACTCTAGTTTTTTTTTTTTTAATTAAGGAAAATCTTTCTAATTCTCCTAATTCTGACTCTGTGTCTTCACCTCCTACTTCTAACCTATCATTCAGTTTTATTTCCTTCCTAAATATGTTTTGGATATATCCTCTTTATATTTTCACCATCACTGCCCTTGTTTATCTTTCCGACCTACCTCGCTGGTCCTGGCCAGCTCTCTCAGCTGGTACAAGTCCCTTCAAACAATACCTCAGTGACCACCCAGACCAGATTATGTCTTCTTTGTTTTTCAGTAGAAACTTGAACTTGTCATACATCATTCCACTTCACTCCATATGTTCTGAGTCCAAACACATTTATCTTTATTTTAATAGGATATCTGTGCTTCCAGTGAGCTTCACATGGATAGGGCTTCCATTTACCACATTATTCCCAGGCATTTGCACAGCAGTTGGCAGAGGATAAGTGTGCAATAGTTACTTGTTTTAAAAAAAAATGAATAACTCTGCTACAATGGATGGGTGATTATTTAATCTGGTCTAAAGTAAAGGCAACTGTTTAAAAGAAAATTTTACCATAAAAAATAACTTGACCAATGCAGTGGCTCTTTTAAATGATCTTTGAGGAGTTTAACGACACATAGTTTGGAAATGCTCTTAATTAAAAATGTATCTTATCGTTCGTGAGTCAGAAAACTTATGTTTTTGGTTGGGTTCTGCCACTTACTGGCTGTGTGAAGTTGAGCAATTAATTAACTTTCTGAATCTGCTCCCTGCTCTCCCTGCTCTAAATATTTCTCTGACTTGTTGGAAAGAAGTGGGGTGGGGTGTGAACATTAAAGTGTTTTCACAGACTCACTGGCAGTCATTGATTTGATTTTTACAGTGTCCTTGAAAATAATTTGTAAAATGCCTTTAAAATACTCTGCACTTAAGATTTTCCACTAATTAAAACTGACTTCCTTAGGATATCATATATATTTATTTCATTAGCCATCATCTGTTTTGAGGATGACACATTCAGTGTATGCTCTTAAATTTAGAAGTTTTAGCTCACCTGAAGAAGAACTCGTAAAGAATATAAAATAACTTTAAATTAAAGCTATTTTCTGCTGTCATATTAAATCCTTATTAAATCTTTTAGCCCTTTCATGCAGCTAAAGGGTAGTCATGTAGATTACAGAGAGCATTATTAAACTTCATACAGTGACTATTTTAATAATATGTAAATACATTCAGCCCAAATGTTGATTAGGCTTTTATCTACATTGCCATGTTTACAGCTTATATGCATATGTACCATGTCATATGCTTATTTTTATAAATATACATTAAGTACAAGAGATAAGTATATACTTTTCTTTTAAAACCTTAAACACTTTTGAAAACCTTTTGATTCTGCCCATGCCATGCTCTGCCTTTATCTCATACGCAAATTTGGAGAAGCATTTGGAGTACAATGGTCAACCCCCTATTTGATTAACTAATCTTTAGCATTTTAACATAATAGTTTACAGCAGTAAGCACTGTCTTAAATTTGTATTGCACTGAAATAGTTATATATCTTCCTCCAAGAACATGTGTTCCCAACAGAGCATCAAACATTTGACAGACATTTTTCACTTCATTCATTCTGTGTTTTGGACTAATTTTATTGTTTAAATTGTGTGTATGCTTAAGTCACTTCAGTCATGTCTGACTCCTTGTGACTCTATGGACTATAGCCCACCAGGCTCCTCTGTCTGTGGAATTCTCCAGGTAAGAATACTGGAGTGGGTTGCCAAGCCCTCCGCCAGAGGAATCTTCCAGATTCAAGGATTGAACCCACGTCTCTTACATGTCTTGCATTGGCCAGTGCCATTTACTGTTAGGGCCACTAGGGAAACCCTAGTTTAAATTATGTAAAATAGTAAATTAGGTACTAAGATTAACCATGCAGTTTACCTCCTGGATGGCCTAGAATCGTTAGAGCTCAGTGACTCCCTTTCCCAGAATATAGGGAGTTATATTTTCTTGATGTTCAAGCTGGATTTAGAAAAGGCAGAGGAACCAGAGATCAAATTGCCAACATCCGCTGGATCATGGAAAAAGCAAGAGAGTTCCAGAAAAACATCTATTTCTGCTTTATTGACTATGCCAAAGCCTTTGACTGTGTAGATCACAATAAACTGTGGAAAATTCTGAGAGAGATGGGAATACCAGACCACCTGATCTGCCTCTTGAGAAATCTGTATGCAGGTCAGGAAGCAACAGTTAGAACTGGTCATGGAACAACAGACTGGTTCCAAATAGGAAAAGGAGTACGTCAAGGCTGTATATTGTCACCATGTTTATTTAACTTATATGCAGAGTACATCATGAGAAATGCTGGACTGGAGGAAACACAAGCTGGAATCAAGATTGCCGGGAGAAATATCAATAACCTCAGATATTCAGATGATACCACCCTTATGGCAGAAAGTGAAGAGGGGCTAAAAAGCCTCTTGATGAAGGTGAAGGTGGAGAGTGAAAAGGTTGGCTTAAAGCTCAACATTCAGAAAACGAAGATCATGGCATCTGGTCCCATCACTGCATGGGAAATAGATGGAGAAACAGTGGAAACAGTGTCAGACTTTATTTTTCTGGGCTCCAAAATCACTGCAGATAGTGACTGCAGCCATGAAATTAAAAGACGCTTACTCCTTGGAAGGAAAGTTATGACCAACCTAGATAGTATATTCAAAAGCAGAGATATCACTTTGCCAACAAAGGTTCGCCTAGTCAAGGCTATGGTCTTCCCTGTGGTCATGTATGGATGTGAAAGCTGGACTGTGAAGAAGGCTGAGCGCCGAGGAATTGATGCTTTTGAACTGTGGTGTTGGAGAAGACTCTTGAGAGTCCCTTGGACTGCAAGGAGATCCAACCGGTCCATTCTGAAGGAGATCAGCCCTGGGATTTCTTTGGAAGGAATGATGCTAAAGCTGAAGCTCCAGTATTTTGCCCACCTCATGCAAAGAGTTGACTCATTGGAGAAGACTCTGATGCTGGGAGGGATTGAGGGCTGGAGGAGAAGGGGACGACAGAGGATGAGATGGCTGGATGGCGTCACTGACTCGATGGATGTGAGTCTGAGTGACCTCTGAGAGCTGGTGATGGACAGGGAGGCCTGGCGTGCTGCAGTTCATGGGGTCGCAAAGAGTCGGACACGACTGAGCGACTGATCTGATCTGATCTGATATTTTCTTGCTTAGTAAACCAGTTCTCATATTTTATCTTTAATTATGATAATGAAATGCAATTGTGCCCTTCCTACCATTTTGCTGGGGCTTCTCCTTTGCCCTTGGATGTGGGGTAGCTTTTTTTTGTTAGGATCCAACATTCTCCTTTTGATCTTTGTTCAGCAACTAGTTGCGGTTTTGATGTTCTCAGAGGAAAAAATAAGAGCACATCCATCTATTCCACCATGCTGGCCCTGGGAAGAAAGTAGGAAAGTAGATAAAACCACTAGGCCATTCAGATATGATGTAAATCAAATTCCTGACAATTATACAGTGGAAGTGACAAATAGATTCAAGGGATTAGAACTGACAGACAGAGTGCCTGAAGAACTGTGAATGGATGTTTTTGACATTGTACAGGAGGTGGTGATCAAGACCATCCCCAAGAAAAAGAAATGCAAAAAGGCAAAATGGTTGTCTGAGGAGGCCTTACAAATAGCTGAGAAAAGAAGAGAAGTGAAAGGCAAAGGAGAAAAGAAAAGACATACCCATTTGAATGCAGCGTTCCGAAGAATAGCAAGGAGAGATAAGAAAGCCTTGGTATGTGAACAATGCAAAGAAATAGAGGAAAACAATAGAAAGGAAAGACTAGAGATCGCTTGGAGAAAGTTAGAGATACCAAGGGAATATTTCATGCAAAGATAGGCACAATAAAGGACAGAAACCGTATGGACCTAACAGAAGCAGAAGATATTAAGAAGAGGTGTCAAAAAAAAAAAAAAACAGGTATCAAGAGTACACAGAAGAACTATACAAAAAAGATCTTCAGGACCCAGATAACCACATTGTTGTGATCACTCACCTACAGCCAGATATCTTGGAGTGCAAAGTCAAGTAGGCCTTAGGAAGCATCACTACAAATAAAGCTAGTGGAGGTGATGGAATTCCAGCTGAGCTATTTCAAATTCTAAAATATGATGATGTTATAGTGCTGCACTCAATATACCAGCCTATTTAGAAATCTCAGCAGTGGCCACAGGACTGGAAAAGGTCAGTTTTCATTTCAACCCCAAAGAAGGGCAGTGCTGAAGAATGTTCAAACTACTGCACAGTTGCACTCATCTCACATGCTAGCAAAGTAATGCTCAAGATTCTCCAAGCTAGGCTTCAACAGTACCTGAACCAAGAACTCCCAGATATTCAAGCTGGATTTAGAAAAGGCAGAGGAACCAGAGATCAATTGCCAACATCAGTTAAGTGAAAGTGAAGTCGCTCAGTCGTGTCCGACTCTTTGGGACCCTGTGGACTGTAGTCTACCAGGCTTCTCTGCCAATGGGATTCTCCAGGCAAGAATACTGATGTGGGTTACCATTTCCTTCTCCAGGGGATATTCCTGACACAGGGATCAAACCCAGGTCTCCCACATTGGAGGCAGATGCTTTAACCTCTGAGCCACCAGGGCAAAAGAATTCCAGAAAAAAACATTTACTTCTGCTTTACTGATTATGCTAAAGCCTTTGACTGTGTGGATCACAACAAACTGTGGAAAATTCTTAAAGAGATGGGAATTCCAGAACACCTCTGTCCATGGAGTTCTCCAGGCAGGAATACTGAAATGGGTAGCTATTTCTTTCTCTAAGGGGATCTTCCCAACCCAGGGATCTAACCCAGCTCTCCTGCATTGTAGGCAGATTCTTTACTGTCTGGGCCACTAGGGAAGCCCCTGGATGTGATATAAAGATATGAAAAAGGGGTACTTAGAGGATTCAGATATCTTTGTTAAAACAAAGTTATTGAACATATATAGAAGCTGAAGTTGAACGGTTCTATGAAGACCTACAAGACCTTTTAGAACTAACACCCAAAAAAGATGTCCTTTTCATTATAGGGGACTGGAATGCAACAGTAGGAAGTCAAGAAACACCTGGAGTAACAGGCAAATTTGGCCTTGGAATACGGAATGAAGCAGGGCAAAGACTAACAGAGTTTTGCCAAGAAAATGCACTGGTCATAGCAAATACCCTCTTCCAACAACACAAGAGAAGACTCTATACATGGACATCACCAGATGGTCAACACCGAAATCAGATCGATTATGTTCTTTGCAGCCGAAGATGGAGAAGCTCTATCCAATCAGCAAAAACAAGACCAGGAGCTGACTGTGGCTCAGACCATGAACTCCTTATTGCCAAATTCAGACTGAAATTGAAGAAAGTAGGGAAAACCACTAGACCATTCAGGTATGACCTAAATCAAATCCCTTATGATTATACAGTGGAAGTGAGAAATAGATTTAAGGGCCTAGATCTGATAGATAGAGTGCCTGATGAACTATGGAATGAGGTTCGTGACATTGTACAGGAGACAGGGATCAAGACCATCCCCAAGAAAAAGAAATGCAAAAAAAAGCAAAATGGCTGTCTGGGGAGGCCTTGCAAATAGCTGCAAAAAGAAGAGAAGCGAAAAGCAAAGGAGAAAAGGAAAGATATAAACATCTGAATGCAGAGTTCCAAAGAATAGCAAGAAGAGATAAGAAAGCCTTCTTCAGCGATCAATGCAAAGAAATAGAGGAAAACAACAGAATGGGAAAGACTAAGGATCTATTCAAGAAAATCAGAGATACCAAAGGAACATTTCATGCAAAGATGGGCTCGATAAAGGACAGAAATGGTGTGGACCTAACGGAAGCAGAAGATATTAAGAAGAGGTGGCAAGAATACACAGAAGAACTGTACAAAAAAGAGCTTCACGACCAAGATAATCATGATGGCGTAATCACTGACCTAGAGCCAGACATCCTGGAATGTGAAGTCAAGTGGGCCTTAGAAAGCATCACTATGAACAAAGCTAGTGGAGGTGATGGAATTCCAGTGGAGCTATTCCAAATCCTGAAAATGATGCTGTGAAAGTGCTGCACTCAATATGCCAGCAAATTTGGAAAACTCAGCAGTGGCCACAAGATTGGAAAAGGTCAGTTTTCATCCCGATCCCAAAGAAAGGCAATGCCAAAGAGTGCTCAAACTACCGCACAATTGCACTCATCTCACACGCTAGTAAAGTAATGCTCAAAATTCTCCAAGCCAGGCTTCAGCAATATGTGAACCGTGAACTTCCTGATGTTCAAGCTGGATTTAGAAAAGGCAGAGGAATCAGAGATCAAATTGCCAACATCCGCTGGATCATGGAAAAAGCAAGAGAGTTCCAGAGAAACATCTATTTCTGCTTTATTGACTATGCCAAAGCCTTTGACTGTGTAGATCACAATAAACTGTGGAAAATTCTGAGAGAGATGGGAATACCAGACCACCTGATCTGCCTCTTGAGAAATGTGTATGCAGGTCAGGAAGCAACAGTTAGAACTGGTCATGGAACAACAGACTGGTTCCAAATAGGAAAAGGAGTACGTCAAGGCTGTATATTGTCACCATGTTTATTTAACTTATATGCAGAGTACATCATGAGAAATGCTGGACTGGAGGAAACACAAGCTGGAATCAAGATTGCCGGGAGAAATATCAATAACCTCAGATATGCAGATGACACCACCCTTATGGCAGAAAGTGAAGAGGAACTCAAAAGCCTCTTGATGAAAGTGAAAGTGGAGAGTGAAAAGATTGGCTTAAAGCTCAACATTCAGAAAACGAAGATCATGGCATCTGGTCCCATCACTGCATGGGAAGTAGATGGAGAAACAGTGGAAACAGTGTCAGACTTTGTTTTTCTGGGCTCCAAAATCACTACAGATGGTGACTGCAGCCATGAAATTAAAAGACGCTTACTCCTTGGAAGGAAGGTTATGACCAACCTAGATAGCATATTCAGAAGCAGAGACATCACTTTGCCAACAAAGGTTCGCCTAGTCAAGGCTATGGTCTTTCCTGTGGTCATGTATGGATGTGAGAGCTGGACTGTGAAGAAAGCTGAGCGCCGAAGAATAGATGCTTTTGAACTGTGGTGTTGGAGAAGACTCTTGAGAGTCCCTTGGACTGCAAGGAGATCCAACCGGTCCATTCTGAAGGAGATCAGACCTGGGATTTCTTTGGAGGGAATGATACTCAAGCTGAAACTCCAGTATTTTGGCCACCTCATGCGAAGAGTTGACTCATTGGAGAAGACTCTGATGCTGGGAGGGATTGAGGGCAGGAGGAGAAGGGGACGACAGAGGATGAGATGGCTGGATGGCATCACTGACTCGATGAATGTGAGTCTGAGTGACCTCCGAGAGCTGGTGATGGATAGGGAGGCCTGACGTGCTGCAGTTCATGGGGTCGCAAAGAGTCGGACACGACTGAGCGACTGATCTGATCTGATATATATATATATATATATATATATATATATATTCCTCTAATCTAAAATGAAATCGATCATGCTTTCTAAGTTTTCTCTGTGGTCTATCTTGTATCTGTTGCTGAGTTTTGAATCAGCCTTCCTCAGAGTAGAGCCTGTAACAGATTTTCAGGCTCACCTAATATTAATACTTACTGAATAGAGTCCCTGGGGGAGTGGCAGCCTGAGACTATGTTTTGAAAGTATTCTGCAACTGCTTCATATGTACTCTAAGGTTTGAGAAGCACTCTTCCTCAATAGGACAGCCAACCCACATTAGAAGACATATGTTGGAAAGTGACCCATGTTTGGTTGAAGCACTGGCCATGTTTAAGCTCTTATTCAATGCAAAAAGGTTGGCATGCGCCAAGCTCTTTAAAGACAGCTCTCCAAGGAAAATATATTTAACTTTTAGGTAATCTATTCATGCTGCCAGCATTTGCTCTTCATGTCTCTGTTTGTCTTGGGTATTTTCCCAGCCCCATGATTTGGCTCCACTTCTTGGTTGCCATTCTGTTATGTCTTTTGTCCACCCACTTACAGGGAAAGGAGTTATATGTAGAATATGATTGTACTGTTTCACTCAGGACAGACTTATTGTCCTCTTTTTATCCTAACTTTTTATTCCTTATGGCCTACAGTGTGGTAAGTCATCCACATGGTTTGACTTGAGAAGTACTAACAGGCTTACCTGAGTCATTATTTGAGAATTTAATTCTTGCCATGGACTACTTACATTATATGGAGCACTTATCCCAAGATAGACTCCAATCAAAGTTGTCCTATCAGTTTTGACTGGGAAACACTTCAGTTTGGTCTCCATCTTGGAAATAAACCATGCACATTTAGAATAGTAAACATTGTAAAAATAAAAAAGTAAAATAAAAATTTTATTTTATTGTAAAATAAAAATACTAAGTCAATGTAGTTTAATCCACAAATATCCCAACTTATTTGATCCCAGACACAGTCATGCTGATGTTCCCAGGAACTAATATTCTGTGGACATATTTCAGGACTATTATACTGCAATGTTATGTGCTGGTTGAGGCTTCATTTCTCAAATATCTTTTTTTAAACTATGAAGAGCTTACCTTGGGCACGTGATAGGAGTGATCTATAAATACCTCTGGAAATTTTTACCACAGAGAGACTAAAAGATAAGCTAACAGAGTGTAGTACAAGAAGAACGCCACTGCAGGCATATGTATTTTGAGATGAGAAGGGAACCATGAAAGAACTAGAATTGAAATTTGGGGTATAACTGGCGTGATTGTACATCTTCTGAGTTAACTCCAGTGCACTTAGGAGGGAACAGATGAAAGTAAGATTCAGAGAATGGAGAAGATGAAAAGAAAAATGATGAAGATGGGATTTAAGGGAAGATTTTACATGTCACATTGAGCTTTTATGTTGGGCTTCCCTGGTGGCTCAGATGGTAAAGAATCTGCCCTGCAATGAAGAAGACCTGGGTTTGATCCCTGGTTAGGGATGATCCCCTGAGAAGGAAATGGCAACCTGCTTCAGTATTCTTGCCTGGAGAATTCCATGGACATGGGAGCCTGGCAGGATACAGTCCATGGGATCACAAAGAGTCAGACAATGACTGAGCAGCTAGCACTTTCACTTTCTTTACATTTGAAAATTTTTGAGCTGTTAACCCAATCAGGAGAGTAGAAAATTGAGATGTAGGTATAAAGATCTATGTGTGTGTGTGTTACTGTATATGTGTGCATGTTCACACATTTGTCTGTCTCTTTAGCATTAAACTGTTAAAGTTAATTATCTCACAAGTCTGAACTTATGATACCAATATCATAGTCAGTGTACTGTGAAACTTTCTGAAATTGTGAAATTGATGAACTAGAGAAGGCTTGATATCTGTCTTGCTGTGTGTGAAGACAAGAACATGGCCATTTTATTTTTATTTTTCCTCTAGTTTCATTTCTGTCACTTTTATTAGTGTTCTTAGAACCACTGAAGACAGACTTTGAAACTTTCTGTAAATTTTTTAAAAGACAAATTCTTTAATAAACTGAATGAAAGGAAGTAAGATACGGTTTCGTCTCTTTTTCATATTCCTATTAGCATAAATATACTAGCAAAATTCATGTTTGTTTTAGATTATGACTGTACTGCTTGCTTCCTCTATAGGTTAATGTTATTCTTTGAAGTAGATACAGAAGTATATAGCCTTAGAACATTTCTTGGGTATTAGCTTGAAATAACAAACCACCCATAAAATGCAAGATTTTAGGCAAGAACTCTAAAAAAATTTGTATTCTGTCTAAATGTTTATAGTAAAACTGAGCATTTGAGACTTCTCAATGTTGCACTTATGGTCTAGCCATGTACAACCACAGGGGAAAGGCCGATCCTAATCTACAATTTTTCAGTTTGGCAGTTTTGGCTTCTATGAAAGCCTCCTTTCGGGTCTGTTTCCTTTTCCACTTGTATTCTTTTTTCAGATCCTTCCTCATGTCTCCACACTGTCACTCTGTTCATCAAAGCCTGCCCTCCAGAAAGGAGCTGATAGGCGACTTCATAATAAGTATTAATAACTGATAAGGCTGAACACATTACAGGAGGAGTGCATTATATTTTATTAATGTTAATCCTTGATTCCAAGTGAATTAAGTTCTCTTTGTAAAATTTCATCCACCAGCAATGTTTAGGAAAGGTAAGCCTGCAGTGGTTTACTGGAGTCAACCAGTACTGACTCTTAAGAACTGATTGTTAAATTTTTATGAATTATAGTGAGATGGTTGTTAAACATAGGCACTATTAAAACTTAAATTATAGAAATGTATAATTAATTAAATCATATTAAAAGCAAAGATTTTACTCCAAGCCTATCATGTTTTAATTATGCTAATTATTTTAGTATTATCTCTGCTCTTGAGGATATTTTTGTCTGTTGTGTCAGGGGTTTGTATAATCACACATCTTGTTCCAGCTTCATTCAAGTCACATATTGGTAGGTTGAAATTGGTCCGTGGTAGGTATATTTACACTATGGAAGTTAGCAAATATGCCAAATCAAGAGTTTAGTTTATTGTTTCTTGATTGTCTAAGCTTGAGAAAATCATGGAGAAAATGTTAACAATTCTCAGTTCAATTCAGTTCAGTTCAGTCATTCAGTAGTGTCTGACTCTGCGACCCCATGGACTGCAGCTTTCCTGTCCATCACCAACTCCCGGAGCTTACTCAATTCAAGCTCATGTCCATCGAGTCAGTGATACCATCCAACCATCTCATCCTCTGTCGTCCCCTTCTCCTCCTGCCCTCACTCTTTCCCAGCATCAGGGTCTTTTCAAATGAGTCAATTCTTTGCATCAGGTGGCCAAAGTATTGGAGTTTTAGTTTCAGCATCAGTTCTTCCAGTGAACACTCAGAACTGATTTCATTTAGGATTGACTGGTTGGATCTCCTTGCAGTCCAAGGGACTCTCAAGAGTCTTCTCCAACACCACAGTTCAAAAGCATTGATTCTTCGGCGCTCAGCTTTCTTTATAGTCCAACTCTCACATCCATACATGAGTACTGGAAAAACCATAGCTTTGACTAGATGGACCTTTGTTGGCAAAGTAATGTCTCTGCTTTTTAATATGCTGTCTAGATTGGACATAGCTTTTCTTCCAAGGACATAGTTTTCTTCCAAACTCTTGCATCAGTAGCTGTATCAGAGTTCTGCAAAGAAAGTAAATCAATAGGGTGTGTGTGTGTGTGTACATATATATGTATATACATGTATGTATATACACATATATGTGAGATATATGAGAGATATTAATTTCAAGAAACTGGCTCATATGCTTGTACAGACTGGCAAATCCATAATCTGCAGTGTAGGCTGATAGTGTAGAGATTGAAGTAAGAGTTGATGCTGCATTTTAAACTCGGTCTGCTGACAGAACTCCCTCTTCTTTGAGAAACATCAGTCTTTTTCTATTAAGACCTTCAACTGACTGGAGGAGGTCCACCCGCAAGTTTAACAATTCTGGTTAAATTTAGAAGTATGTTATTGCTATAAATTTTACATTGTTTAATAGCCAAAAATTGAGGAAATGTTTTCTTAGTATTTGTGTACTGTTACCTAGTTCAGCAATGAACATGACACATATTTTCTTCATTTTACTTTCTCCAGGATTCATTAAAGTAAGAGAAAATATCAACAGCATTCGTGATGGAAATGCCCTGCTCATCAGTTGCAACCACAGATTAGCCACCATGATGTTTAATGATTTGTGTCAAATAGACTAGGCCACAGTATCCAGATGTTTGGTCAAATAATCTTCTAGATGTTTTTCTGAATTTGTTATTTAGATGAGATTTATATCAATGGATTTTGAGTTAAGCAGATTGCCCACCCTGTGTGGATGGGCTTCACTCATCCAGTCAGGTGAAGGTCATAATAGAAAAGACTGATGTTTCTCAAAGAAGAGGGAGTTCTGTCAGCAAACTGAGTTCAAAATGCAGCATCAACTCTTCCTGCAATCTCTACCCTACCAGCCTACCTTGCAGATATGGATTTGCCAATCTGCACAATCATATGCAGATCTGCAATGATTGCATTAATTGCATTGCAATAATTTCTTGAAATTAATCTCTCTCATATATGGCACATATATGTGTATATACATATATATGTACATATACCCACACACACACACCCACATACCCTATTGGTTTCCTTTCTCTGGAGATGTCTGACTTATATACCTCCTGATGCAAGAGTTTGGCTAAACAAAGAATGTGTGCAAATTAATTGGTTATATGGAATTTGCAATAAATAGCATTGTATGTTTAAAAATTGTGAGTTTTATGCCACACATTCTGAATATGTATAACATTTATTATAAACTTATATATGCATATGATGCACACATTTTTTTTTCTCAGAGATACAGGTGTTCAATATTTAGCAGCAAACCAAAGATAAAAGTGTGTATAAGTTCCCTCAATCAGATTGTCTCTGTGTGTAAGATCTGCTACAAGTTTAGAGCTGTGTGATTTTTGTTTCCTCAAAGGGTTTTCAAAATATTTTTAATATTAGGAAATAGAAACCACTCTTATCCAATATTGTTAGCATTAATTGAAAGACAAATTTTTTTGTTTTTTGAGTATATAACAGCGATTATTAACTGCATTGTATCTTTTTATGCAAAATTAAAAAATAATTAGCTATGATTTCATAAATATAATATTTTCAGCAAAAAGAAAGCTATTGGGATACTAATGCTGCAAAGGCAAAATGTATGTGTGAATAACTGCAGGTGTTCAGTTTTCAAAGCCTTTGAAAACACTTGAACGTTGAAACCTACATGGCATTTCATCTCCTGAAGAGAGATATAGTTTGAGTGGATTCCACAGTTGTTTGAAGTATGTAGTTTCATAATGCCCCAGCATTTCAGATTCAAGATTTAATAATCTCTCACCTGCTAAATCATCAAATGCCCTTTCATAACAGGATGTTGTAGTACCGTTTATTTCAATGGCAGCCATGGGACAATATGGTCTTAAGCCACTGATATTGATAAAGAACCTGCAGAGCACCAGGGGGAGAGAGAAAAAAGATCTTGCCTGGACTTAATATGTTTTTGCTCCTTCAAAAGGCAGGAGAATATTAACTTTAATTTATTCAGTTATGCATTTTTTTCAACGTGCGGTGTTACAGAATGTGGGAAAAAAAGAATAGATATGCAAAATAGTAGTAAGCCCTTTGTATGAATTGTGCTTTCTTAATGTTCAGTTATTGATTTTCTTTGTGTGACTTGACTTTGCAATGAATAAGATGGAAAGACAAAATCAATATGAAATAAAATTTACAGAAGGGCTGTTTCGGTGTGATACAGACTTCATACTTTTCTAGAGTGTTTAGGTTTGTCTTTGCAAAGCAGCTTGAAAAGAAGTACATGAAGTTGATGGCAATAATAGTGTGACAGAATAAGTACTTTATTTCTAGAATGGTGATAATAGAGTCCTGCTCTATAACTGTTACTTTAGAGCACTGACACATTTTTCATTGGTCTGATTTGGGGTGTATCCTTTTAAACTAGTCGCAGACCTTAAATCCATACCTAAAGTCAGTGCTACTTGATGTTTGTATGCAGCACTAATAGCAGAGTATTTCCCTTGCTATTATTTCATTTTAGATGCACAAAAACCTGGGATGCAAGAAAGGATAAATAGCTGCCACTGTTCCCTGTTTTACATGTGAGAAACCTGGTGTAGCGTGATGAGGTGTCAGGTCTGAAACTAAAGTTTCTTAATTCTCAAACTCCCACAACCACCCAATCTACATCATTTTCTCTATTTCCCAAACCAAATAATTCAAATACCTTAAATCTTCATATAGTACTCACATTCTCATTTTGCCTACATCTATTCAACTGCAACAGTCTCAGATAGGACTGAATTATTTAGCTTCGTTACCCACCCCTCTGTCTATCAAATGACTGTAGTGAACAAAAGCAGGAAATTAGCTACATCTGTATCATTATTCAAATCATCATTTTTAAACGTCGTAAAAAACATGCTTATATCTTTGCAAATAAACTAGAAAAAGAAAGCCAAAATACCAGTATGTAGGGATGGTGTTTGTAGTCTAAGGGTACTTGGGTTCTTTTTCATTTCAGCCCACCAGGACTTGAAATATGACTGTTGCAAAGCGATGAGAATAGGCAGATGTCAACTGAAGATTTGTTCTGGTTTATTGCTGTGTGCTCGTATGTGAGGATGGAAATATGAATGGATTTTCAGGGCAGAGAGTAAACACCAGAAATTATTAGCTTAAACGAGAGCACCCAACGGAGAAACTCCAAGAGGAAAGGAAACCATAGCATCGGAGGGACTCTTAAAAGTCACCTGTCTGAAGGTCCATCTGCAGAGCATTCCCTTCTATAAGAGCCAAGGGAAATGGTCGTAGCTTTGGGACACATTCTCCCTTGAAAGATGGCACGTTCTAGTGTGGAGTGCTAAAGTTTGCATGCTTTTTCATACATTAAAGAAAAATTCTGTCTTCCTATAGTATGTTCCGAATTTTGTGATTCGAGAGTATTGTTCTGGCTCTGAAAATAATTGACAAATGATTTGTGTATTAATTGATTCATCTTCTTAGTCATAGAGTCAGTATTTACTGAGTACCAGGACTTCCCTGGTGGCTCAGACGGTAAAGCATCTGTCTATAATGTGGGAGACCTGGGTTCGACCCCTGGGTTGGGAAGATCCCTTGGAGAAGGAAATGGCAATCCACTCCAGTACTATTGCCTGGAAAATCCCATGGACAGAGGAGCCTGGTAGGCTACAGTCATGGGGTCGCAAAGAGTCGGACACGACTGAGCGACTTCATGTTCACGTTGTCATGCGTGAGGAATTCTGCCAGGTGTTGGGTGTATCTAGCTCCTTTTCAGAAGGAAAATCCTTCAAATATTTGAAGTCCCATAGCCCTGAAAATATTTATTTCACTTCTCTGATGACATAATTCCATGTCTTTCACTGTTCTGCTTTCTCTCTTCTGCTTGCCTGCAGTTTCTGAGATGAAAAGGGGAAGGTGATTACTGAATGTATTTATGATTACTGGACGTGTCTAATAAGAAAGGAACCTTTCTCATTTTGTGAACAATAGTAGGCCTCTTATTGTAGGAGGTCACATACTGTGCATCGTATCTGAAAAACTCAAATTTTGGTATTATCATTTTGTTTGTAAAATTGCCTACTATTGATGAATTTCAGTAACTTATAAATTATTGAGTGCTTTTGTTTTGAGGTGAATGACTCTTATGCAATGCCCACTAATTTATCTTAGGGTTTCTGAACTTCAGTCTTCATTACAGAGACACTAAATGTTTCTTTCTTTTTTTTAATCAGAATGAACTTGCCCAGCAACTTAATTCTCTTTCATTTCTTAAGAATTTGCCCATTTGAAAAATGTTAATACTTTCAGTTGATAAGCAACTTATGTAAATAGCTCAACAAGATTTCAGATTCCTCAGCTATTGGGTATCATTTTAAATTTATGCTATATAGATTTTAAAAAGAAATACCTATGGGAATGAGAAGCAGAGAGCTTATGGTCAGACTTGAAAATAAATCCTTACCTGGATTAAGTCTCATCTGTACGTGCTGTAAATTGCTGGAGAATGAACTGATTTTACATGTGACAAGTTTGTTGGGCTTTATTGTAGCACTATGTCAAAACCTGAAAATCCCATAGATGGTAGACTTTTAGATTGAATTGTAAACTCCTTGTTCACCTTACTGGGTGCCTAGTCCTGGCATTTCTCTTTATGCAGCTTTTAATTCGTTTTGAGGCAGGGAAAGGGAAAGAACAACCCAGATTTTGGAATAATGTGCTACTATCATAATAAATAAAGAATCTTCCTGAAATGCAGGAGACCTGGGTTCGATTCCTGGGTCAGGAAGATACCCTGGAGAAGGGAATGGCTACATGCTCCAGTATTCTTGCCTGGAGAATTTCATGGGCAGAGGAGCCTGGCGGGCTACAGTTCACAGGGTCGCAAAGAGTCGGACACGGCTAAATGACTATTTGTGCAGTGCGTGTGCATCATAATAAATAGTGTCTATTTATAGACTTGATAGGGCTCACTTTTCTCAGTGTTTATGAATTATGGTGCATAGTCCAATCTATGTTGTTGTTTTAAGTGATATTTTTCAATTATCTCTTGTTCTGAGAGAATGTATTGGGTAGAAGTGCTAGTTAGGAGGTAATTAGAAAACTAATATTTTCCTAAATTGGCCTGACTTTACTTTTTGGAAGTGTGAAGTATAATTTACTTCTAGTTATTTTAATATTTATTTATTTAGCTAAAGAGTTTTCATCAACTTTTTTTAAGGTGGCAGTTGTCTTATAACATTCTTTTTTTGAGTAGTGTATTTTCTTTTTAATTTATAATTTTATTTTTATACAGGGGCAGTGGCTTTGTAATATGACATTAGTTTCAGGTATATAACACAATGATTCTAAACTTTTATAGGTTAGACTCTGCTTAAAATCACTATAAAAGTATTATCTGTATTTCTTGTGTTCTACCATATAGCGTGCGGCTTATTTATTTTATACATAGTAGTTTGCACCGCTTAATCCCCTACTTATTATGTTCTTCCCTTCCCCTTCTCACCACTGGTAACCACTAGTTTGTTCTCTATATCTGTGTGTCACAGATACTTTTTAAAAGTCTTTATTAAATTCATTGCAGTATTGTTTCTATTTTATGTTTTGGTTTTATGGCCAGGAGGCATGTGGGATCTTAGCTCCTCCGACCAGGGATTCAACCCTCACCCCCAACACTGGAAGGTGAAGTCTTAACTGCTGAATGGCCAAAGAAGCCCTTAGTTTGCTTTTAATACTGAAGAAAGTTACTGAGCCACTGTTAGAGTTCAGCTAACTCATTGTAAATATCAGATCAACTTTATATAATTATTATTATTATATTATTACATTGGGCTTATTTTTGCAGCATGCTTAGCTTCCTTCAGTAGACAGTGTATAACTAGAAAACAAGTATAGCATTATGGCTAAATATGTGGCCACTGGATTCAGACTGCTTGAGGCTTTTCTCTGCTGTGTGATCCAGTCAAATTCTGTGCCTTTGCATTTCATTTTCCTCATCTGTTAGTTGGCCTAGAGAGGTAATTACTTCAGAGTTATTGAAAGGACTAACTAAAATAATACTATACATAGCCATATTAATGTTTCTTTGCGGAAACAACAAACTGAATTCACCCATTTGATTTTGGTTATGGTAAAAATAAAACTAAGTAGATAATTCTGACAATTAAAGCCTGTGGATGGTTTGGGTTTTATTAGAGTTGACATCTGTAAATTATCAGTGTTAGTTTTTTGTTTTTATTTTTCTTGCTAAGTGATTCTGAGGTTGCTATTTGCTTGCCTTGTACAAAATGAACTTTGGTTTTGTTTAATTTTTGGTATTCACCGTATTGCTGTCTCTAAAGAAAGTCTTTGAAATATTGAATACTTAGATCAGATTTTTAATATCCATTCATGATGGGCAGATATATTCACATAAATTTGATAATAATATGAGAGGAAGACTTTGATAAAGCAGACAACACATTGGCTTTTAATATCAAGACTCTTTTAAAATGTTAATTGTGTTCATATTTTAAATACACAAATGCTTAAGATTAATTGTAACTTTGACATTTAAAATTTTTCTTGTCAAGCACCATTCTATTTGTTTGCACTCAGGCTGGGGAAATGAATTGGACAACTATTTAGACCATTAGACCGATGAGGACATCACCTCTGGGGATAGTCTGAAAGTGGGTGAGCTATCTGACAGCTAGACTCTTCTTGTTACATGGCGACATTGCCACTGAGTCCTTGCTCTCTGCCCTGACTTTACTTGGTGGAATAAAACTCCACTTAACACTTAATCTTACATGTGTGTGTCTAGAATATCAGAAAGAACACTGAATTTACTGTCTGTGTGACTTTGAGTAAGTCACTTAACCATTTGGGCCTGTTTCCTCATCTATAAAAAAGAAATAATCTTTCCATTATCACATCTCATAGGTTTTTATAGTAAAGATTGGAGTTTTATGGTTTCTAAGGAGTGATGTGTTTATAAAATGATGTTATTTATGGAACTTGTAATCTTCTGCAGAATTTATTTATTGCCCAAGGGCTTTCTTTTTCTGTAATGGAGATTTTGCATTATAGTGGTAAGAGGCTAGGGATCTTCCTCAGATTAAGGGACTCTGGGTCATTTCATTCAGCTTTGTGTATCCACATCTTCTTCTGTTGAGTAATGGATTGGACTCCATGATGTCTATGATTCCATCTAGCTCTACATTTTAACTGTTATATAATTTCATAGTATCTCCTTGATTTTCTCCAGAAATTGTTTCTTCTATAGAACCACAAAATGAAGGAAATATTTTTGCTCTATCTACATACTTCAAAATGAGTGAAACTAGGAGATAATGTGTTGCACTTGAAGATCACTTTATATATGTGTGTGTATAAACTTATCTGTATATATGTACTTCTTATATAAAGAAACTTTGTAGTAAGTTTTTCTAAATAACTAAAATATCATAATTAATATTATATAATTGAAAAAAATTGTAATTAGCTGAGACAACCCAGAGGGAAGGGGTGGGGAGAGAGATGGGAGGAGGATTCAGGATTGGAGGACACATGTGCACCTGTTACTGATTCATGTTGATATGTGGCAAAAACCACCACAATATTGTAGAGTAATTATCCTCCAATTAAAACAAATTAATTTTTAAAAAATGTAACTAAGACTATAAGAAAACATATTTATGAACCAGAATACAAAATTTTAACTACTTTTCATTCAGAATAGAATTTACTTTGATTTGCTAGTTATTTGTCTAGGTAAGCATAATTTCTATTATAGATGCTACAATAAATGTGTTTACTTAAACACGAATTTTCTTCATAAGTAAGGTGTATATTTGTTAACTGTGTGAACTATTTGATCCAAAGAAGAAAGAAATCGTTCAACTCATATTTTTATGCCCTATGAAAATTTTGAATATAAAAATGTGTTACAGATAATTTGTATTCAAGAAAAGGACCTCAGGATCAAGCCCCAGATAAAAAGATACTTGGTCCAGAAACACTAGTGGTATTTCAGAAATGTCCAATAGCTATACAACAAAGTGGATTTGACTAGAACTGTTTTCAATTTTCACTTGCCTCCTGGGTATCTGTTCAAACCTGCTTATGAATAGACTCTGACTGATTTGTAAAGGGGGTTTGTTTTTTGATTCATAGCAGTGTAAAGCATTCTTGTATAAGCCATGGTACTCCCCTGTTTTGTTATAGATTACACTGCAAGTGGTCCTCTGTAAATTAAAAAAAAAAAAAAAGTAAAGATAAAATGCAAACTGGTGTTCATTGCTTTGGCAAGGTTTGCATATGAAATAGTTCTGAAGTCATTACTCTAACTGCATTATTGGCGATGCAGGGGATATTTCTGGTGAACTTCTTTCTGCAATTATCATTTATATGTTGTCTTCAAAACTATCCAATTGATTTCTCAGTTTTCTTCACTGATTCTTCCTTTCTGCTCCTCTCCAAGCTCTGGCATTTCACATACCACGTGTCTTCATTCTCTTTGCTTCTTGCTCTGTTCTGCTCAGGCTTACTCATGGTGGTAGCCACAGCTACCATGAAACACTAACTTTACTTGTAACTGTCTTTGGGACTTGTCTATTTAAATGACCCACAATTACCATTTAGCAGCTTGTCTTCTGTCTCTTTGTGTCTCCAAATTCCTGCTGCAGTGTTTGCTACCCAGTTTTCTTTTTTACTTTTTTTAATCAAGAATCTCTTTTATTGATTATCAGAAACATTACAAACATCTAATATGAACAAATTGTAACATGACAGTATTTAGTTTGAACAATTAATACATTTCAGATATAATATTATACATATTTCAATGTTATTCTCCCCAATCATCCCACCCTCTCCCGGTCCCAGAGTCCAAAAGTCTGGTCTATACATCAGTGTCTCTTTTGCTGTCTCGTAAATAGGGTTATTTTTACCATCTTTCTAAATTCCATATATATGCGTTAGTATACTGTATTTGTGTTTTTGTTTCTGGCTTACTTCACTCTGTATAATAGGCTCCAGTTCCATCCACCTCCTTAGAACTGATTCAAATGTATTCTTTTTAATGGCTGAGTAATACTCCATTGTGTATATGTACCACAGCTTGCTTATCCATTCATCTGTGGATGGACATCTAGGTTGCTTCCACGTTCTGGCTATTGCAAACAGTGCTGCTATGAACATTGGGGTACATGTGTCTCTTTCAATTCTGGTTTTCTCAGTGTATATGCCCAGCAGTGGGATTGCTGGATCATAAGGCAGTTCTATTCGCAGTTTTTTGAGGAATCTCCAGACTGTTCTCCATAGTGGCTGTACCAGTTTGCATTCCCACCAACAGTGCAAGAGGGTTCCCTTGTCTCCGCACCCTCTCCAGCATTTATTGCTTGTGGACTTTTGGATAGCAGCCATTCTGATTGGCGTGAAATGGTATCTCATAGTGGTTTTGATTTGCATTTCTCTGATAATGAGTGATGTTGAGCATCTTTTCATGTGTTTGTTAGCCATCTGTATGTCTTCTTTGGAGAAATTTCTATTTAGTTCTTTGGCCCATTTTTTGATTGGGTCATTTATTTTTCTGGAATTGAGCTGTAGAAGTTGCTTGTATATTTTTGAGATTAGTTGTTTGTCAGTTGCTTCATTTGCTATTATTTTCTCCCATTCTGAAGGCTGTCTTTTTACCTTGCTTATAGTTTCCTTTGTTGTGCAGAAGCTTTTAAGTTTGATTAGGTCCCATTTGTTCATTTTTGATTTTATTTCCAAAATTCTGGGAGGTGGGTCATGGAGGATCCTGCTGTGATGTAAGTCAGAGAGTGTTTTGCCTATGTTTTCCTCTAGGAGTTTTATGGTTTCTGGTCTTACATTTAGCTCTTTAATCCATTTTGAATTTATTTTTGTGTATGGTGTTAGAAAGTGTTCTAGTTTCATTCTTTTACAAGTGTTTGACCAGTTTTCCCAGCACCACTTGTTAAAGAGATTGTCTTTAATCCATTGTATATTCTTGCCTCCTTTGTCAAAGATAAGGTGACCATATGTGCGTGGATTTATCTCTGGGCTTTCTATTTTGTTCCATTGATCTATATTTCTGTCCTTGTGCCAGTACCATATTGTCTTGATGACTGTGGCTTTGTAATAGAGCCTGAAGTCAGGCAGGTTGATTCCTCCAGTTCCGTTCTTCTTTCTCAAGATGGCTTTGGCTATTTGAGGTTTTTTGTATTTCCATACAAATTGAGAAATTATTTGTTCTAGCTCTGTGAAGAATACCGTTGGTAGCTTGATGGGGATTGCATTGAATCTATAAATTGCTTTGGGTAGTATACTCATTTTCACTATATTGATTCTACCAATCCATGAACATGGTATATTTCTCCATCTATTAGTGTCCTCTTTGATTTCTTTCAGCAGTGTTTTATAGTTTTCTATATATAGGTCTTTAGATTCTTTAGGAAGATATATTCCTAAGTATTTTATTGTTTTCATTGCAATGGTGAATGGAATTGTTTCCTTAATTTCTCTTTCTATTTTCTCGTTATTAGTGTACAGGAATGCAAGGGATTTCTGTGTGTTAATTTTATATCCTGCAACTTTACTATATTCATTGATCAGTTCTAGTAATTTTCTGGTGGAATCTTTAGGGTTTTCTATGTAGAGGATCATGTCATCTGCAAACAGTGAGAGTTTTACTTCTTCTTTTCCAATTTGGATTCCTTTTATTTCTTTTTCTGCTCTGATTGCTGTGGCCAAAACTTCCAAAACTATGTTGAATAGTAATGGTGAAAGTGGGCATCCTTGTCTTGTTCCTGACTTGAGAGGAAATGCTTTCAGTTTTTCACCATTGAGGATAATGTTTGCTGTGGGTTTGTCATATATAGCTTTTATTATGTTGAGGTATGTTCCTTCTATTCCTGCTTTCTGGAGAGTTTTTTATCATAAATGGATGTTGAACTTTGTCAAAGGCTTTCTCTGCATCTATTGAGATAATCATATGGTTTTTATTCTTCAGTTTGTTAATGTGGTGTATTACGTTGATTGATTTGCGGATATTGAAGAATCCTTGCATTCCTGGGATAAAGCCCACTTGGTCATGGTGTATGATCTTTTTAATGTGTTGTTGGATTCTGATTGCTAGAATTTTGTTAAGGATTTTTGCATCTATGTTCATCAGTGATATTGGCCTGTAGTTTTCTTTTTTTGTGGGATCTTTGTCAGGCTTTGGTATTAGGGTGATGGTGGCCTCATAGAATGAGTTTGGAAGTTTGCCTTCCTCTGCAATTTTCTGGAACAGTTTGAGTAGGATAGGTGTTAGCTCTTCTCTAAATTTTTGGTAGAATTCAGCTGTCTGGACCTGGGCTTTTGTTTGCTGGAAGATTTCTGATTACAGTTTCAATTTCCGTGCTTGTGATGGGTCTGTTAAAAGTTTCTATTTCTTCCTGATCCAGTTTTGGGAAGTTGTACTTTTCTAAGAATTTGTCCATTTCTTCCATATTGTCCATTTTATTGCCATATAATTGCTGATAGTAGTCTCTTATGATCCTTTGTATTTCTGTGCTGTCTGTTGTGATCTCTCCATTTTCATTTCTAATTTTATTGATTTGATTTTTCTCCCTTTGTTTCTTGATGAGTCTGGCTAGTGGTTTGTCAATTTTATTTACCCTTTCAAAGAACCAGCTTTTGGATTTGTTGATTTTTGCTATGGTTTCTTTTGTTTCTTTTGCATTTATTTCTGCCCTAATTTTTAGGATTTCTTTCCTTCTACTAACCTTGGGGTGCTTCATTTCTTCCTTTTCCAGTTGCTTTAGGTGTAGAGTTAGGTTATTTATTTGGCTTGTTTCTTGAGGTATGCCTGTATTGCTATGAACTTTCCCCTTAGGACTGCTTTTACAGTGTCCCACAGGTTTTGGGTTGTTGTGTTTTCATTTTCATTCATTTCTATGCAGAATTTGATTTCTTTTTTGATTTCTTCTGTGATTTGTTGGTTATTCAGGAGTGTGTTGTTCAGCCTCCATATGTTGGACTTTTTAATAGTTTTTCTCCTGTTATTGAGATTTACTCTTACTGCATTGTGGTCAGAAAAAATGCTTGGGATGATTTCAATTTTTCTGAACTTACCAAGGCTAGATTTATGGCCCAGGATGTGGTCTATCCTGGAGAAGGTTCCGTGTGCGCTTGAGAAAAAGGTGAAATTCATTGTTTTGGGATGAAATGTCCTATAGATATCAATTAGTTCTAACTGGTCTATTGTATCGTTTAAAGTTTGTGTTGCTTTGTTAATTTTCTGTTTAGTTGATCTATCCACTGGTGTGAGTGGGGTATTAAAGTCTCCCACTATTATTGTGTTATTGTTGATTTCTCCTTTCATACTTGTTAGTATTTGTCTTGTATATTGCGGTGCTCCTAAGTTGGGTGCACATATATTTATAATTGTTATATCTTCTTCTTGGATTGATCCTTTGATCATTATATAGTGACCTTCTTTGTCTCTTTTCACATCCTTTGTTTTAAAGTCTATTTTATCTGATATGAGTATTGCTACTCCTGCTTTCTTTTGGTCTCTATTTGCGTGGAAAATCTTTTTCCAGCCCTTGACTTTCAGTCTGTATGTGTCCCCTGTTTTGAGGTGGGTTTCTTGTATACAACATATGGAAGGGTCTTGTTTTTGTATCCATTCAGCCAGTCTCTGCCTTTTGGTTGGGGCATTCAACCCATTTACATTTAAGGTAATTAATGATACATATGATCCCATTGCCATTTACTTTGTTGTTTGGGGTTTGAATTTATATATCCTTTTTGTGTTTCCTGTCTAGAGAATGTCCTTTAGTATTTGTTGGAGAGCTGGTTTGGTGGTGCTGAATTCTCTCAGCTTTTGCTTGTCTGTAAAGGTTTTGATTTCTCCTTCATATTTGAATGAGATCCTTGCTGGGTACAATAATCTGGGCTGTAGGTTCTTTTCTTTCATCACTTTAAGTATGTCTTGCCATTCCCTCCTGGCTTGGAGAGTTTCTATTGAAAGATCAGCTGTTATCCTTATGGGAATTCCTTTGTGTGTTATTTGTTGTTTTTCCCTTGCTGCTTTTAATATTTGTTCTTTGTATTTGATCTTTGTTAATTTGATTAATATGTGTCTTGGGGTGTTTCGCCTTGGGTTTATCCTATTTGGGACTCTCTGGGTTTCTTGGACTGGAGTGATTATTTCCTTCCCCATTTTAGGGAAGTTTTCAACTATTATCTCCTCTAGTATCTTCTCATGGTCTTTCTTTTTGTCTTCTTCTTCTGGGACTCCTATGATTCGAATATTGTAATGTTTAAAATTGTCCTGGAGGTCTCTGAGATTGTCCTCATTTCATTTAATTTGTTTTTCTCTTTTCTCCTCTGATTCATTTAATTCTGCCATTCTATCTTCTAATTCGCTAATTCTATCTTCTGCCTCTGTTATTCTACTATTTGTTGCCTCCAGAGTGTTTTGGATCTCATTTATTGCATTATTCATTATATATTGATTCTTTTTTATTTCTTCTAGGTCCTTGTTAAATCTTTCTTGCATCTTCTCAATGCTTTTCTCCAGGCTATTTATCCATGATTCCATTTTGCTTTCCAGATTTTGGATTAATTTCACTATCATTATTCGGAATTCTTTATCAGGTAGGTTCGCTATTTCTTCCTCTTTTGTTTGGTTTGGTGGGCATTTATCCTGTTCCTTTACCTGCTGGGAATTCTTCTGTCTCTTCATCTTGTTTAAATTGCTGAGTTTAGGGTGTCTTTACTGTATTCTGGTAGTCTGTGGAGTTCTCTTTATTGTGGCGTTTCTGCACTATATGTGGGTTTGTACCGGTGCTTGTCGAGGTTTCTTGTTTATGGAAGCTTGTATCAGTGTTCTGGTGGGTGGGGCTGGATTTCTTTTCTCTGGGGTGCAGTGGAGTGTCTAGTAGTGAGTTATGAGATGTCTATGATTTTGGGGTCGTTTTGTGTAGCCTGTGTATTGGAGCTCAGGGCTGTGTTCTTGTTTTTCTGGAGAATTTGCTTGGTATGTCTTGTCGTGGAACTTGCTGGTCTTTGTGTGATGCTTGGTTTCAGTGTAGGTATGGAGGCTTTTGATGAGCTCCTGTCAATTAAGGTTTCGTGGGATCAGGGTATGGACTTAAGCCTCCTGGTTCCAGTTATCGGTCTTATTTTTACAGTAGTCTCAAAAACTTCTTCTTCTATAATGCATTCCACAACTGGACCGCTCAGAGATGTTCACGGAGTTATACAGAGAAGGAAAAAGGGAGGAAGGAGACAGAGGTGGTCAGGAGGATAAAAGGAGGGAGTGTGAAGGAGAGAGCCAGATCTAGTCAGTAATCAGTAAAGAAAAGAAAAAAGGAAAGGAAAAAAGCAAAGGACAAGAAGGAAAAAAAAAAAAAAAAAAACAGGGTCACAAAAGTTATATCTAAAGGTGGAGATTAATGAAGTACTAGAGGATAAAAAAAAATAAAAATAAAAGAAACAAAACAAAACAAACAACAACAAAAAAAAATTAAAAGGAAAAAAAAAATTTTTGTTTTCCTTTTTCCAATTAAAAAATAATAAAAATTAAAAAAATATATTAAAAAAAGAAAAAAAGAAGGAAATAATGATGGTAAAAATAGTAACAATATATATAAGAGTTTCTCTATTATTGTTGTGGGTTCAGTTCATTTTCGGCTAGTTCCTTGTTCCGGCTTAAATTTCTCAAGATCTATAGGCCCCTTTCTCTGTAGTTGGTCTGTATAGTCCTTTGTTCTGTGCACGGTTCGGCGGTGTTCTGGGCCAAGGCCGGCCACTCGTGTGGTCGGCGCTGCACAATTTGGACTGCCGGCCCAAACTACTCCAATTAGGCAGCACTCCAGACAATCAGGCGAACGCAGTCTGCGCCAAGGCCCGCAGAGGGGGAGGGGCCGGCGACGGGAATGGCGGGCGGGTGGGGGGAGGGGGTGGGGTGGCTCTCGTGGGAGCCGCCGGCACAGCGGGCGGGGGCACGCCTGCGCGGGAGTGGCCGGCGGGGGGAGCGTCCAGTAGGGGGAGAGTCCCGCGGGGCAGCGTCCCTCGGGGAGCGGCCCGCAGGGGAGCGTCCCGCGTGGGAACGGCCAAGGCTCCCCAATGGCAGATGCAGGCGTTTGCAGCGATGCTTCTCCGCTGCGGAAGTTACCGCAGGGCCCGCAGTCTGTGGGTTCTAATTGCTCAACTGTTCTCCTCCCTGTTATGATAGTCTCCGTGTTTCCCAGGTTCGGCGCAGATTCCGCAGGGAGAGTGTTTCCTGGTGTTTGGAAACTTCTCTTTTTAAGACTCCCTTCCCCGGACAGAGGTCCGCCCCTCCCTCTTTGTCTCTCTCTGGCTTCTATATTCTTTCCTACCTCCTTTAGAAGGCAGTGAGTTGCTTTTCTGGGTGTCCGACGTCCTCCGCCAGCACTCCGAAGCTGTTTGTGGAATTTACTCGGCGCCCAGATGTCCCTTTGATGAATTTGTGGAGGAGAAAGCGTATTCCCCGTCCTAATCCTCCGCCATCTTAACCGGAAACTACCCAGTTTTCTTAAGCCCAAACCTAACTGAGTTTCACCATTTCGTTTTCTCCCTCAGTTCAGTTCAGTTCAATTCAGTCGCTCAGTCGTGTCCGACTCTTTGCAACCCCATGAATTGCAGCACGCCAGGCCTCCTTGTCCATCACCAACTCCCGGAGGTCACTCAAACTCATGTCCATTGAGTCGGTGATGCCATCTGGCCATCTCATCCTCTGTCGTCCCCTTCTCCTCCTGCCCCCAATCCCTCCCAGCATCAGAGTCTTCTCCAACAAGTCAACTCTTTGCATGAGGTGGCCAAAGTACTGGAGTTTCAGCATTAGCATCATTCCTTCCAAAGAAATCCCAGGGCTGTTCTCCTTCAGAATGAACTGGTTGGATCTTCTTTCAGTCCAAGGGACTCTCAAGAGTCTTTTCCAACACCACAGTTCAAAAGCATCCATTCTTAAACGCTCACCTTTCTTCAGAGTCCAACTCTCACATCCATCCATGACTACTGGAAAAACCATAGCCTTGACTAGACGGACCTTTGTTGGCAAAGTAATGTCTCTGCTTTTGAATATGCTATCTAGGTTGGACATAACTTCCCTTCCAAGGAGTAAGCATCTTTTAATTCCATGGCTGCAATCACCATCTGCAGTGATTTTGGAGCCCCCCCAAAATAAAATCTGACACTGTTTCCACTGTTTCCCCATTTATTTGCCATGAAGTGATGGGACCAGATGCCATGATCTTAGTTTTCTGAATGTTGAGCTTTAAGCCAACTTTTTCACTCTCCTCTTTCACTTTCATCAAGAGGCTTTTTAGTACCTCTTCATTTTCCCTCCACCAATACACTTTCACAATCTCTTTAGCAGCATTGTCCAAATTCTACCCCCTTTCCTCATTTGCAAGGTCATCACTTTGCTCTAGACTACATAAATGCTTTCCTTATCTAACTTAGTGGCCTCCCCAAAGCTCTCCTTATTGCCAGCCACTTCATCTCTAGTCACCCTTGGAACATGCAGTCAGATCAGTCATAACCCTTGTTGCTTAAAATGTTTGTCACTTAGTCATTAAGGGCCTTCATAATCTGACACAAATCCATTTTTTGAAGAATATAACTTTCTAGTTTACTTATATTTTTTAACCTTACAATTTCAAGTACAATAGTCCCAGGCATTTTTTAAATTGGTGTGTAGTTAATTTGTAATACTCTCTTATTTTCAGGTATATAGCACAGTGATTCAGTTCACACACACACACACACACACACACACACACACGTATGCTTTTTCAGATTCTTTTTCATATGTTATTACAAAATATTGACTGTCGTTTTCCTTGCTATGTAAGAGGTAGTTGTTGGTTATCTGTTCTATATGTAGTAGTGTTACATGTAAATACCAGTCTCCTAATTTATTCCTCCCCCCACCCCCATTTGGTAACTGTGTTTGTTTTCTATGACTGTGATTCTCTTTCTATTTTGTGATTAAGCTCATTTGTATCTTTTTTTAAGCTTCTGCATGTAAGTGATATCATATATTTGTCTTTATCTGGCTTATGTAACTTAGTGATAATTTCTAGGTCCATCCATATTGCTACAAATGGCATTATTTCATTCCTTTTTATGGCTGAGTAATAGTCCATTGTGTGCATATATGTATGTATTGTATATATATACCACATCATCTTTATCCGTTCCTCTGTTGATGGGCATTTAGGTTATCTTCTACGTCCCAGCTATTGCAAATAACAATAAATACAATGAACACTGAGGTGAATATATCTCTTCAAATTATGTTTATAATTTGGATATATGCCCAGGAGTGGGATTACAGGATCATATGGTAGCTCTATTTTTAGTTTTTTCAAGAGCCTCCATACCGTTCTCCATAGTGTTGTAACAATTCATATTGCCACCAGCAGTGTAGGAAGGTTCCCTTTTCTCCACACCCTCTCCAGCATTTATTATTTGTAAAATTTAGATGATGGCCATTCTGATGTTGTGATGTGATACCTTATTGAAATTTAAATTTACATTTCACTGATAATTAGCAATGTTGAACATCTTTTAATGTCCCTTTTGGCCATCTGTATGTCTTTTTTTGGAGAAGTGTCTGTTTAGATCTGCCCATTTTGTATCTCCCAGTTATCCCAGTGTGGAAAAAGCTGCAAGTGGTCTACCAAAATCTGTATTATTCTTCCTGAGCACAAGACATGATTCAGAATTCTTTAAGTTAAGATATAGCAATATGGTTTAATTCCTGGCAATGAAATGAGAGTAAAAGTGATACGTAATATCTCTGGGTTTAATACTCTAAGATATTGGGTACATTCTCTTCTTCCCTTTTCCCTTTGAATTGGCTAGAATCTGAGGCCACCATTATTGACTATGGAGAAGATAATGCAAGGGATGAAACTGCATTAATGATTGCTTGGGACTGAGTTACCTGCACTAACCTTGACTTTCTAGCTAGTGGAGGTGATGGAATTCCAGTTGAGCTATTTCAAATCCTAAAGATGATGCTGTGAACGTGCTGCACTCAATATGCCAGCAAATTTGGAAAACTCAGCAGTGGCCACAGGACTGGAAAAGGTCAGTTTTCATTCCAATTCCAAAGAAAGGCAATGCCAAAGAATGTTCAAACTACCACACAATTGCACTCATTTCACACGGTAATAAAGTAATGCTAAAAATTCTCCAAGCTAGACTTCAACAGTATGTGAACCAAGAACTTCCAGATGTTCAAGCTGGATTTAGAAAAGGCAGAAGAACCAGAGATCAAATTGCCGACATCCATTGGATCATCGAAAAACCAAGAAAATTCCAGAAAAACATCTACTTCTGCTTCATTAACTATGCTAACGTCTTTGACTGTGTGGATCACAACAAACTGTGGAAAATTCTTAGAGATGGGAATACCAGACCACCTTACCTGCCTCCCGAGAAACCTGTATGCAGGTCAAGAAGCAACAGGTAGAACTGGACATGGAACAACAGACTGGCTCCAAATAGGGAAAGGAGTACGTCAAGGCTGTATATTGCCACGCTGCTTATTTAGCTTATATGCAGAGCACACCATGTGAAATGCTGGGCTGGATGAAACAAAAGCTGGAATCAAGATGGCAGAGAGAACTATCAATAACCTCAGATATGCAGATGACACCACCCTTATGGCAGAAAGTGAAGAACCAAAGAGCCTCTTGATGAAAATGAAAGAGAGTGAAAAAGCTGGCTTAAAACTCGGCATTCAAAACATGAAGAGCATGGCATCTCCTCCCATCACTTCATGGCAAATAGATGGGGAAACAATGGAAACAGTGACAGACTTTATTTTCCTGGGCTCCAAAATCACTGCAGATGGTGACTGCAGCCATGAAATTAAAAGACTGTCCTTGGAAGAAAAGCTATGACCAACCTAGACAGCATATTAAAAAGCAAAGCTGGTAAAGGTGACTTTACCAGCAAAGGTCTGTATAGTCAAAGCTATGGTTTTCCCAGTAGTCTTATATGGATGTGAGAGTTGGACCATAAAGAAGGCTAAGTGCCAAAGAATTGATGCTTTTGAATTACGGTGTTGGAGAAGACCCTTGAGAGTTCCTTGGACTGCAAGACGATCCAACCAGTCCATTCTAAAGGAAATTAGTCCTGAATATTCATTGTAAGGATTGATGCTAAAGCTGAAGCTTCTATACTCTGGCTACCTGAGGCGAAGAACTGACTCATTGGAAAAGACCCTGATGTTGGGAAAGATCGAAGGCAGGAGGAGCAAGGGACAACAGAGGATGGGATGGTTGGGTGGCATCACCAACTCAATGGACATGAGTTTGAGCTATCTCTGGGATATAGTGATGGACAGGGAAGCCTAGTGTGCTGCAGTCCATGGGATTACAAACAGTCAGATACAACTGAGGGACTGAATGACAACAACCACCTTGACTCTTTTCCTTGGTATTATTCTATGGAAGCTGAATAAGCTTTTTAAAAACGACAAAGTTTTTTTTTTTAATTTGAGAATTCTAAACAGTATTTCTTAAGTTTTCATATAAACAATCTGTATAGTACCTTGAAATTCTGTATCTTTGCAGAACAAAGTTACAAAGCCTCATATTCCTTATTGAAACAGTCACCAAGAATAGCAAATACCTTTTTGTAGGTATTCCCACCTTATATTCTGATATAAGGTGTTACTTCTATTTTCATGATGAGACACTTCAAATTATAACCTGGCCCTGGATCACCGAACTCTGTCCAACATCTCCATCTTCAGTGGCCTTTGTTAGGATGTCATTTACAATGTTATAAATTTTTTCAATAGACCAGAACAGAATGTGGTTTAAGTGAGAAGAATACTTATTTCTTGTGTAAAAGCCTAGAACAACATCCAGGAGGATAGAACAACTCCATTCTACAAGATGTTTCTTCTGTCTTGTGGTTCTCCCTTACTTGAGTGTGTTCTTCAAAGACTAAAATATGTCATCATCACGGTAGAAGGGTTCAGTCATTCTTACCATGAACTGCAGTTTGCGTAATAGTTTCAGTCCAGATCCTGGTGTTCAGAACTGAATCAAATCACCACACCTACATGCAAGAGATGGAGAAATGTAGTCTTTAATTGTGAGGCCATGAGCCCAATTAAAATTTGGTTATGTAATTACAAGAAATAAAATAATGATAGGTATTGAGAGAAAGCTAGCGTTAACTACCATACTATACAGCTATATGAAATTTGTAAAATTACCTGCTTGGTCTTTCTGAGATGGAAATCATTTTTTTATTCTAAATATTCCTCTCCCATGGTCTACTTGATCTTTGCATGCAGCAGAAACATCCAGCTAGTCAACGCAACAAACCAAACCTCCTTATTCCTCATATGTCTAATATGTTTAGTATCTATTCCTCATGTGTCTAATCCATGACACATCCTGTCAATTATATCTTAGTAACATTATGTTCACTCTTTTCCTTTCCTCCACTCTGCAAAGATTGTAGAAAGCTTATGCCTTCATCATCATCTTCTCTTCAACTGTTATGCTGACAGTGGGTCTTTAAATGGGATTGGACTTGAAGTATTGTGTCCCTCTTAATCCATCCTCTAAGACCATAATGATCTTTCTTAAATTCAAGTATGTTCATTTTACTCTTCTGTTAAAAGCCTTTTGATGGTTCCTCATTGTCTGTGCAATGAAGTCCAAAATCCTTAGCTAAGCACTTAAAGCTCTCCATGTTCTTACCCCTTACTTTGGAGTATTTTCATCCTTATTACTTCTAATCTACACTTTAGCTATCCCATTCCGGTTTTCTGACTGTGGCATGCTGATAAAATCTTGGTGAGTCTGCTTACAAGTGTTTCTCTTCCAGGAAAGACCTTTCCTCCTGGCAGTAAACCATTTTTTAGGTCAGTCTTAACACTGTGACTCTCATGAAGACTTTCCTGATTCCTGTGGGCTTCCAGGTTTGCCTCGCTCATTAATGCCTACACTGTCTCCTTATAGTCCTTTACAAGCAAGATAGTGCTGATCACATTCATGTTCTGGAGACAAAAAAGGTTAAGACTCTGCAGATATTTATGTTATAATATCTTGTATAGATATTAATGTAAATATTGGATTTTTTGGAATGTTTGTTTATATGTCAGTCAATGGCAACCCACTCCAGTACTCTTGTCTGGAAAATCCCATGGAAGGAGGAGCTTGGTAGGCTGCAGTCCATGAGGTCACTAAGAGTCGGACACGACTTCACTTTCACTTTTCACTTTCATGCATTGGAGAAGGAAATGGGAACCCACTCCAGCGTTCTTGCCTGGAGAATCCCAGGGACAGTGGAGCCTGGTGAGCTGCCGTCTATGGGGTCGCACAGAGTCAGACACGACTGAAGCGACTTAGCAGCAGCACCAACTCTATTTGAGAAGTCCTTGTGAAAAGATTTTGTCTTTTAGTCATATTTGAAGGCTTAGAAATTAACACAGTTTCTAGGATATATTAGGTATACAATAAATGCTTCTTTAAAGATCTAAGAATATACTGTCCAGTACTAATGGTGGGAAAGCAAATTGGTACAACCACTTCACATAAGTCCGGCAGTGTTTACTAAAAAATAAAGTAGTCTACCATATGATACATTAATTTCATTTTTAGTAATTTATACAACTTGGACATGTTTGCCAAGAGACATGGACAAATATGTCCATAGAAACATTTTTTTGTAATAATTGGAGGATGAAAAATAAAGTCCAAATGTCTATCACTATCATAGATGCATATCCTTATGCATCTTTCACAATGCATAAGGAAATTGTGGGGTATTGAAACAATAGAATTTTATACAGGAAGAGAACTGAATAAGCTACAGCTACCCCAAACAAAGAGCAAAAACAGTCAATAAAATCCCCACTGAATGATCCTATTTGTATAAAATTATGAAACAGAAAATGCAGTGACAGAATCAAGGTAGTAGTTCCTTTGGGAGGTGGAGGAGGGGGTAGTGACCAGAAAGGAACAGCAAGTTGGGGTTCTGATTTGCTGAAGGTGTTTATATATCCTGACCTGGTAGTTGGTTTCACGTCTGCATTGTGGTAATTCATCGAACTATGTGTTTTATACTTCAGCAAAATAAGTTTAAAAAGAAATAACTGAATGACTAATAGATTAGAGTAAAAAGGATTTAGAATGGGTCAGTTTTAAATTTGTTGCCATGGCTTTCTGAATGTGTCTCCTGGGACAGACCCAAGAAGATGGATCTATGGTCCTGCAAAGTTCGTTCCAGTTCTGGCAGTCTGTGCTGAAATTAAGAGAAAAGGTGAAAGGACTCTATTTCATGTCTTTTTGAAGATGGCCTTGTGCATTCAGTTCAGTTCAGTCACTCAGTTGTGTCCAACTCTTTGAGACCCTATGGACTGCAGCACGCCAGGCTTCCCTGTCCATCACCAACTCCTGAGCTCACTCAAACTCATGTCCATTGAGTTGGTGATGCCATCCAGCCATCTCATCCTCTGTCATCCCCTTCCCCTCCTGCCTTCAATCTTTTCTGGCATCAGGGTCTTTTCCAATGAGTCCATTCTTCTCATCAGGTGACCAAAGTATTGGAGTTTCAGCTTCAGCATTAGTCCCTCCAATGAATATTCAGGACTGATTTCCTTTAGGATTGACCGGTTGGATCTCTTTGCAGTCCAAGGGACTCTCAAGAGCCTTCTCCAACACCACAGTTCAAAAGCATCGGTTCTTTGGTGCTCAGCTTTCTTTATAGACTTTCTTTATAGGCTTTATGAATTAGATCAGGTCAAATTAGAAGGAAAAATTTCCATCCTTTTGCTATGTTCATGCTTAAATCAAGTCAAAATTCTGAGACACTTTGACAATAGGGAGCCTGAACTATAAATCTATTACAAAGTCTTTACACTGCTGTAACTCTGATTATACTACAGATAAGTAAATGTCTCAGTTGGCACAGTGGAAGATGTGTACCTTCCTCACTGAATATAGAACACATACTGTGTAGATCTGTAGTAATGGGCTACTATAAATAGGAATGACCAACCTTCATAGATTCAGTCCTTACAACATTTAAAACCAAAACCAATTATAGACTCCTCCCTGTCCTTTGAATCTGGGTAATGATGACAGTCAACATAATTAAATCATTTCCAAGTATCAACTCATACATTCAAATAAAATGCAAATTGAGATAATTTTACTAATTATAAATAAATATTGGATATTTTAGAAAACTCAATTTTTGCACAGAATTACTTGTATATTTATTGTATTCTTAACAATTTAAGCATTTAACATTTTACAAATTAGCCAATGTAGAGATTTGAATTTGAATTATCCAGATTACATTGTTATTAAATCTACCTTTTTCAACTGTTGTTTGTTCTCAGGGTAGAATTAGGGATAGAATATGTAACAATCCTGCCTTATTATAATTATTTTACTGTATACTCAGTGTTTAGATCTGACTCTGCTTCTATAATCTACAATAGATCTTAAAGGAAAATGTTCTTTAAAATTCTTGAAAGCTAGTGAGATGAAAAATTACTTTAACCATGAAGTCTCTACTTTGAATTCTGCAAACATTGCTTCTGTGGTATATTGTTCTGTACAAGTGATGCATTAATACCCAGTTTAGTGTTATAAATCTCCTAGAGCAGAGGAGAGAGGAATCTTCCCTTTAAATATGTTTGTAATGCTCACCTCTCCTCTTCCAGTCAGTCAGGAAATTTATTGAAAGACTACTCTGCAGACACTTGGAAGGACTCAGCTTAAGAATAAGGTGTGTCTCCCTATCCTCTCCCGGCAGCCTTTAGTCAGACACAGATAAGACTCAGAATCAAAAACACCTGGAGAACAGAGCAGAGGAATATAATGAGCTGAACAAACTATAAGGATAATAGAAGTACAGAAAGGAGGGTGGTTAATGTATATGGTTACAACCCTCAGTGATTTCAAGAGGAAGATCAGCTTGTAAAGATAGCTAGGTGTGTTCTGCCTGAGAGGCAGGGTAGGTGACTACAGAGGCAGAGCTGTCAGGAGTCCTATTGATCTTTCTCTGTTGACGCTCGCATAGCTGTTCTTACCTTCTCTCTCAGCAGGTGAAGTTTCCTCTTAACTCACTGAGATCATCAAAGCTTTCCGGCCGGGGTTCCCTCCTCTAAAACAGTTCAATATAACGTCTTCTTATTTACATTGCTCTGTAGTGTCCACATGTTCTTCTTTCTTCCCTGCTGCTCTTGGAGGAAGAAGCGTTAGTATTTTAATTCTTGGTCCCTTTTCCTTCCCTTTCTAACACAATTCCAAAGAAACCTCTCCAGATTCATTCATTTCTCACCATGGAAATAGTTACATGACACTTTGGGGTTTTCAAAAATTATTTGGCTTATTTATATGTTCTTTTCATTGTGACCTTTACTAGACTCTGCTTGATATTTAGTTAACAGTGAAAGTGTAAATATATTCCCAACTTTAAGCTCCCTGAGGGAAGCATGTGTATTTTCATTCTCATTGTCCCTAATGGTATCTTAGGATGGATTGTTGGATCAATAAGAGACTGCACAGTTGCTCATGCTTCATCGTTTTGTTTTTTTTTTTATATTCTATCTTTCATTTTATTCATCTGTTCTTTGATTATTCCAAAGATTGTAGGTAGTCTATAGAAATAATATAAAACATGAAAGCAATGGTAAGAACATAACTATGTATTGAAAATGATCACTCATATATCTTGAAAACTTTTTCACTTGATCTCCCATCTCACCTTGCCGCTCTTCTATTTGACTTCCTTCTTACCAAGCACATCTTCAAAATGAGCAGTAGGACTGCAACCTCCACTTTATCACCACCCACTCAGTCCTTGAACTCTGTCTAGTCTGACAGTTTTTGAAAAGCTGCTCTCTGAAATTGCTTCCTCCAGGGTCATTTATGAATATACACTTAAAAATTCAAAGCACTTTTATCATATCACACTCTCTTTGCTCTATGACATATAACACTATTCTTTACAATTCTTCTTAAATAAATCAGTATCTAGCTTGGTGTTACTGAGTGTTGTTGCTATTCCAGCTCTTCTCATTCCTTTGGCTGCTCCATCTCTGTCTCAAGTGTTTGCTGCTTTTCTTTCTCTTGCTTCCTAAGCAGTGGTATCATATAAGGCCTAGACATTTGTGACTTGCCTTCTCCCTCTACTGTCTTTCCTGTATGATTTTATTTAATTCTATAGAGAAGCTTTATGTCCATGATGGTACTGAGATTTCCTTTTCATTGAAGTGCACTGTCCACCAGAACACTGAACAGTATTCTTCAATGTCTGTCTTCCATTCAAAAGTCAACATGTATAAACTGGAGACCTTTGACTTCCTCTTTAATTTGATATCATCATTGTTAGCCAGTATCCAGGGTTTCACCATTTGGAGACATTTTTTTAATGTCTTCCTTTCCTTTTCTTGCCATTTTGAGTCCCTTTAGTTTCTCTTTTCCTTTAATTTCTGCCTTCTTTCTTCCATTTGTACTCATATTAGTAAAACTTTTTATTCATTGCCTTTCTGTTATAAACATTTCCAATGGATCTTCCTACATTTTCTTACTTGAGCCAGTCTTTTATAGATTAAACATAATGAAATACATCTTCCTTCAAAATTATTTACTGCCTCTCTTACTTACAGTAGCAGTTCTCAGTCCTGATTGTCACAAAAGGCAAGGCCATCTATGTAATTTGCAAGACCCTGTCCAAAATGAAAATGTGGAACCTCTTGTTTGAAGGCAGTAAAAAAAATGCCATTAAAGGAATTAGAATATAAAATTTTTTCCACTCTTCCATGGTCTCTCAACCTGTCATGGTGTTTCTAAAATGTCTATTTAACGTTGTGCTAAGTAAAGAAAAATTAAAATTTTAAATTATTATCATGGGTTTTACTACTCATGTTTAAATGACTAATGACAGTTTTAAGTGCTAATATAAAAGTATTTAACTCATGCAGAAACATTGACATTACACAGTTTTTGTTTTGTTGTTTGTGTGGGCATATATATTTCTTTCTTACCAGAACAAGGGAAATACTGCACAAATCCAACTCAGATGTTTGTATTTAACTTTTTGATATTCACATTTTATTAACACTCTCATTTGGCTTAAAGATAAATAAAGAATAACTGGAAGCAAAAGAAACTATAGGTTTCCCTATTATTGGGTTTCCCTGATATCTCAGTTGGTAAAGAATCTGCCTGCAATGCAGGAGACCAGTTTGATTTCTGGGTTGGGAAGATCCCCAGGAGAAGGGATAGGCTACCCACTCCAGTATTCTTCAGCTTCCCTTGTGGCTCAGCTGGTAAATAATCCACCTGTAATGCAGGAGACCTGGGTTTGATCCCTGGGTTGGGAAGATCCCCTGGAGAAGGGAAAGACTACCCACTCCGGTATTCTGGCCTACAGAATTCCATGGACTGTATAGTCAGACACAAATGAATGGCTTTCACTTTCATCATTCTCTTTTCTTTTATGTTAAATCATTTTCAGTGTAAATCATTGACTAATACAGAGAAGTAATATGAACAAGAAGGGAAATGATAAGGTCCCTTGGTGGTTTCTGTTGCTTAGAATGCCATATTTTCTTTCTACCATCATGCAAATTCTGGTTCAAGCAGAAAACATGGCCTATTGGGACATCAGCACCCCCACTTAGTAAGTCGTAGATGTAGTAAGCTTTCCTTATATTTACTTTGAGTCTTGGGTTCACTAGAATTCTGTATTCATGGGCCAGAGTGAGCACTATATATGAAAAGCATGACAAAAGATGACAGCAGATGAAAGATTAATGCTAATATTATGAAAAGTTTCATGGTGGTTGCAGCAGAGTGTTAATTAAACTAAGGCTGGGATCCTTAGAAGCATGGAGTCCTATGAGACGACATAGGTCTCATGTTCATAAATCTGGGTCTATATCTGTGGATCATTTTAATGAACCTATTTACATAACAGAATTTGTTATAGACATTGAAAACAAACTTGTGGTTTGTCAGGGAGAAGGGAATGAAGGCATAAACTGGGAGATTGGAATTGACATGTAGACACTACTGTATATAGAACTGCTTCTCGACCTTTTGGCTAAGATTAAGTGTAGTTGGGGGTTTCTCTACTGACTCAGTGGTCAAGAATCCACCTGCCTATGCAGAAGACTGCAAGGGATGCAGGTTCAAGCCTTGGGTCAGGAAGATCTCCTAGAGTAGGAAATGGCCTACTCCAGTACTAAAATACTGCTCCAGTATTCTTGCCAGAAAGTTTCCATGGACAGAGGAGCCTGGCAGGCTACAGTCCATACAGTTGCAAAGAATTGGACATGACTAAACAACTGAGCTTGCCCAAGTACTGTGGGCAAGAATCTCGTAGAAGACATGGAGTAGCCATCATAGTCAACAAAAGAGTCTGAAATACAGTACTTGGATGCAGTCTCAAAAATGACAGAATTATCTCTGTTCATACCCAAGGCAAGCCATTCAATATCATAGTAATCCAAGTCTATGCCCCTACTGGTAATGCTGAAAAAGCTGAAGTAGTTGAATGGTTTTATGAAGACCTTTGGAGAAGACTCTAGAGAGTCCCTTAGACTCCAATGAGATCCAACCAGTCCATTCTAAAGGAGATCAGCCCTGGGTGTTCTTTGGAAGGAATGATGCTACAGCTGAAACTCCAGTACTTTGGCCACCTCATGCAAAGAGTTGAGTCATTGGAAAAGACTCTGATGCTGGGAGGGATTAGGGACAGGAGGAGAAGGGGATGACAGAGGATGAGATGGCTGGATGACATCACTGACTCGATGGACGTGAGTCTGAGTGAACTCCCGGAGTTGATGATGGACAGGGAGGCCTGGCGTGCTGCGATTCATGGGATTGCAAAGAGTTAATACAACTGAGAGACTGAACTGAACTGAACTGATAAGACCTTCTAGAACTAACATCCCAAAAAGATGTCCTTTTCATCATAGAGGACTGGAATGCAAAAGTAGGAAGTCAAGAAATACCTAGAGTAAGAGGCAAATTTGGCCTTGGAGTACAAAATGAAACAGGGCAAAGGTTAACAGAGTTTTGCCAAGAGAACACATTGGTCATACCAAACACCCTCTTCCAACAACACAAGAGAAGACTCTACACATGGACATCACCATATGGTCAATACCAAAATCAGATTGATTATATTATTTGCAGCCAAAGATGGAGAAGCTCTATACAATCAACAAAAACAAGACTGAGAGCTGACTGTGGCTTAGATCATGAACTCCTTATTGCAAAATTCAGACTTAAGTTTAAGAAAGTAGGGAAAACCACTAGACCATTCAGCTATGACCTAAATCAAACCCCTTACATTATACAGTGGAAGTGATAAGTAGATTCAAGGGATTAGATCTGATAGGCAGAGTACCTGAAGAACTATGGATGGAGGTTTGTGGCATTGTACAGGAGGCACTGTTCAAGATCATCCCCAAGAAAAAGAAATGCAAAAAGGCAAAATGATTGTCTCAAGAGGCCTTACAAATAGCTGAGAAAAGAAGAGAAACAAAAGGCAAAGGAGAAAAAGAAAGATACACCCGTTTGAATGCATATTTCCAAAGAATAGCAATGAAAGCATAAGAAAGCCTTCTTCAGTGATCAATGCAAAGAAATACAGGAAAAAAATAGAATGGGAAAGACTAGAGATGTCTTCAAGAAAATTAGAGATACCAAAGGAACATTTCATGCAAAGATGGGCACAATAAAGAACAGAAATTGTATGGACCAAACCGAAGCAGACGATATTAAGAAGAGGGGGCAAAAATACACAGAAGAACTATACAAGAAAGACCTTCATGACCCAGATAACCACAAAGGTGTGGTCACTCACCTAGAGCCAGACATCTTGGAATGGGAAGTCAAGTGGGCCTTAGGAAGCATCACTACAAACAAAGCTAGTGGAGGTGATGGAATTCCAGTTGAGCTATTTCAAATCCTAAAAGATGATGCTGTGAAAGTGCTGCACTCAATATGTCAGCAAATTTGGAAAACTCAGCAGTGGCCACAGGACTGGAAAAGGTCAGTTTTCATTCTAATCGCAAAGAAAGGCGATGCCAAAGAATGCTCAAACTACTGCACAACTGCACTCATCTCACACGCTAGCAAAGTAATGCTCAAAATTCTCTAAGCCAGGCTTCGTCAGTACATGAACTGTGAACTTCCTGATGTTCAAGCTGGATTAAGAAAAGGCAGAGGAACCCAAGATCAAATTGCCAACATCGCTTGGATCATTGAAAAACCAAGAGAATACCAGAAAAACATCTGCTTTAATGACTACGCCGAAGCCTTTGACTGTGTGGATCATAACAAACTGTGGGAAATTCTTAAAGAGATGGGAATACTAGACGACCTTACCTGCCTCCTGAGAAAACTGTATGCAGGTCAAGAAGCAACAATTAGAACTGGACATGGAACAACATACTGGTCCCAAATTGTGAAAGGAGTATGTCAAGGCTGTATTTTGTCAACCTGGTTGTTTAACTTATATGCAAAGTACATCATGAGAAATGCTGGACTGCATGAAGCATAAGCTGGAATCAAGGTTGCCGGGAGAACTATCAATAACCTCAGATATGCAGATGACACCACCCTTATGGCAGAAAGTGAAGAAGAACTAAAGAGCCTCTTGATGAAATTGAAAGAGGAGAGTGAAATGTTGACTTAAAATGCAACATTCAGAAAACTAAGATCATGGCATCCAGTCTAACCGCTTCATGGCATCCAGTCTAACCACTTCATGGCAAATAGATGGGGAAACAATAGAAACAGTGAGATACTTTATTTATTTATTTATTTTGGCTCCAAAATCACTGAAGATGGTGATAACAGCCATGAAATTAAAAGACAGTTACTCCTTGGGAGAAAATCAATGACCAACCTAGATAGCATATTCAAAAGCAGAAACATTGCTTTGCCAACAAAGTCTGTCTATTCAAAGGTATGATTTTTCCAGTAGTCATGTATGGGTGTGAGAGTTGGACTATAAAGAAAGCTTGGTGCTGAAGAATTGATGCTTTTGAACTGTGATGTTGGAGAAGACTATTGGACTGCAAGTAGATCCAACCAGTCCATTCTAAAGGAAATCAGTCCTGAATATTCATTGGAAGGACAGATGCTGAAGCTGAAACTCCAATATTTTGGCCACCTGATGTGAAGAATTGACTCATTAAAAAAGATCCTGATCCTGGGAAGGATTGAAGGCAGGAGGAGACGAGAATATCAGAGGGTGAGATGGTTGGATGGCATCACCAACTTGGACATGTGTTTGAGTAGTCTGGGAGTTGCTGATGGACAGGGAACCCTTGCATGCTGCAGTGCATGGGGTTGCAGAGTCGGACACGACTGAGCGACTGAACTGAACTGAAACAGTTGAGCATGTGTAGACTCAGTGAGTAGCCTTTCCCTTGTTTTGTGCGGCGGATCTTCCCAACCCAGGGGTCGAACCCGAGTCTCCTGCATTGCAGGCGGATTCTTTACCAGCTGAGCCACCAGGGAAGCCCAAGAATACTGGAGTGGGTAGCCTATCCCTTCTCCAGCAGATCTTCCCACCCCAAGAATCCATCCAATGTCTCCTGCATTGCAGGCAGATTCTTTACTAACTGAGTTATCAGAGAAGCATACATATAGACTAGATGACTATAAGAACACACTAAATAGCACAGAAAACTACTCCATACACTGTAATGACTTATTTGGGAGTAGAATGCAAAAAAAGAATGGATATGTGTATATGTATAGCTGACTGACTTTGCTGTACAGCAGAAACTAGCACAACATTGTAAATCAAATATGCTCCAAAAAAAAAAATAATAAAGAATTTTAAAACGTAGTCTCTAATCTCAACCTCTGGGAATCAGAGTGTCTAGAGTGGGTTCTAGACATGTGTATTTGAAATTAATAACAACAACTGATTTTGTGAACTGAGTAAAAGTTCCTGTTCTCTCAGGTGAGCACTGAAAGATGTTTATAATCAATTCCTTAATTTTATCACACACCTCCCTACTTAGACCCCTTGTCTGTGAAGCGGGAAGATTGTTTGACCTCTCCAGTTGATAGTTCCCGCTTTGGCTTACCCTGGATTGCTCTCACCGTTATCCCCAATTTCAGTGCTCACTTTCTCCTCACTACTCATGAGGATTGTATCCTTCTTTTCCTTAAACACATATTGAAGCCTAACTTCTCTATAAAAATCTTCCTCCACTACTGCAGCCCACGGTGAGCCCACCTTTTCCTCCGCCTTTATAGGTCTTATGTTCTAGGCCATTTGTTTTATGCGCAGTCGTCTACAGTGGGCCATTACTTACCCTTTTATGTACGCCTTCTTTTTTTCTCACTAGATTCAATGTGTCCTGAGCACCTGGTCTTGTTTTGAGGTTTAAAATGGTCATGCTAGGGTCTAAGAATTACACTCGTTCCTATAAAATCTTCAAAAATAAATAACTCTAACAAATAAGGTAGCTTCTGTTTCTAAACTTGATGGGACTGAAGTACTTTTCAGAAAGGGATTTTTTTTATTCATAATTAACTTTTGTCAGTCGCCATAACAGCACTTTAAACATTATTTTTTAGAATTTAAATAAAATCATTGAAACTCATCTGAAATGGGATACTTTACCTGTGCTGTCACAAATATCTACGAGAGTTGTTGAATCTGTTTTCTACAGTGATTCCCCTTCCATGTATATTTGAGTAGTTTTCCTAAAAAGACAGAATTTTCAAAAAAATAAAGAAGCTCTTCTTAATGAATTAAAAAGATGACTTTATGAAGCTTGTTTCTGTACTCTTGATTTGAAGCCAGAAAAAATAGATACAATTGGAATAGTTTCTTTTGTCTTTCTTGGCTTTTAGCTGAAAATTAGTAGCCAGAAGGAAACTTATAAAATGATATAGAGTGAACGTATGCAGTAATGTTTTCCCTGGGGAAGAAGTGAGAGATTATGAAGCTGTCTTCAAGTGGTTCTCTTACAGTTTCTGTAATTATTATCAAAGCCAATGTGTTATAAAGTGAATTTGAAAAGTAAGGAGTGTACTTTCAGGCAAACACACATATAAGCATACATGTGGTAGTCTTATGATAAATTAATTAAAGCCGTCTCACTTTTTAAATAAGTTATCAGCATATTTAATTGATGCCTAAGGCCTCCTTCCAGTTTAAAAAGTTACTTTATATTTCTATGATTGTGTAAGTGTATGAGTAGATTTTTTTTGTTAAACTTTAGTCCTAAAGGAAAAATTTTACTACATGTTATTTAGAATAGAGGTGTAGGTTTTTCTTTAAAGACAATATATTCTAATACTATATCAAATTTAGGAAAATAAGTTATATTTTTATATATCATTTATCTAATGTCAGTTAATTGTACAAATAAAATATCTGAGTTCTAGCAGAGTTAATGCAGGATTTGCTTCTAATTCAAACATTAGATTTAATTGTCCAATCATGTAAGTTGTGCTACATTTATAATCACCAAAAGAACCCTGGAGGTTCTTTGTGCTTTTTCTTTTAGGCCATTTAGGAAGAATGGTGGACGGTCATCCTAGCTATGGCTCTGCTTTGGTTCGTCCTTTCTTTATGGGGGAAAATAGACAAGAAAAGGAATAAAAAGAAAAACATCCTTGCGGTGGCATTTTATGACATTTTTACATTTGAACATCTGGAAAGCCCAGTGTGACAGTGACAACCAAACTGACAGAGCTGCTGCCTGCATTCACTGTCACACACAAAAAAACATAGGCGCTAAAAGCACCACTGTAATTCTGAAAAGCTCAATAGAGTTTCTCCCCATGTTGGCCTTGAAGATAGAAAGGGAAGCCACATTTATTTTGAAGATGCATTCTGAGTATTGTACATCACCCACACTGGAAAACAACAGTTCCAAAGAAAAGAACATGCATTATAGGAAAAGAGAAGAGAGCAGCTGTAGAACTGACTCTAATTGCGAGATCCTGGATGGATTTGATAATCAAATGACTACTCTGCATAAACTCAGGGTAAAATAGCAAAACATTAATTACTTCTATTATTGCTTTTATCTATGGAGATGTAGAACAAAATAAATGCATAAAACATTTTAAGAACAGAAATCTAAAGGAAAATAAAATTTCCGTGTGGGAATATCTGCAGTGGTGATGAAAAGATGTCAGAGAAAGAAATGAACCCTAAAATAAAATGCTGACAGAAAAAAAAAAGTTAGCTATCTACAATACGCTGTTATTTAAAGAAGTTACAAAACAAGAGAATATAATAAATATAATATCTTTGGTGTTTAAAAGAAGACATGATATACAGTCTGCCTTGATCTTTTAGGGTTAACATAATAAAATGCCACAACCTAGGTGGCTTATAAACAACAGAAATTTATTTCTCTCAGTTCCTTAGAGGCTTGAGAATCTAAGATCAGGTTGCCAGCATGGTCCCTTTCTGGTGAAGACCCTCTTCCTGATCCAGTCAGCACCTTTTTTATGTATCCTCACATGGTAGAAGGGACAAGTTAGCTTTTATCAGAGAACTGATCCCATTCATGAGGGTTCAGCCCTCATGATCTGTTCACTCCTGAAGGTCTCACCTTCTAACACCACGGAGGTTACGGTTCCAGTGTGTGAAAATAGACGGACATAAACACAATCAGATTACAGCCTAGTGAAATAACTTGGCTAATTTTGGCAGAAATTAAACAAGACTTCTGGTATTGGGGCTAATTATGCTAAAATATTGTTATTTGTGTGGTGATAAATTTTATGATTTACCTCTAATTGAATCTAAAATTTAATGAGCTATGTGCCAGTGAGCAATGACAGGAACAAAATGAATTGACTTTATAGAACATGGTCTTTAATACTGTTATGGAAAAAATGACTCTTTGATTCACCAGTTTTCTGAAATATCTGCTCATTAAAAATGAGCCTTCTTTTATCATCTTGGAATCTGGAGACTGGATCCCAGTTAGTTCTAGAGAATCTCAGTGACCACAATTTACTATTACCCCCACAGAAAAGTAGCCAATAAAATTAATTAAAGAAAGAGGATGGTCTTTTTAGTAGTGAAAAAAATAAAAATAGCCAGTTCTTGATGTCAAGGAGCAACAGACCACCAGCATCACCATTATCACTACCACAAAGGACTTTGCTCTTCTGATGCTGGGTACTTGGAGATAGGTGCTACATTGATTTTTCAATAAGAATGTTTTAATATAATGGCTACTGAGAAGCCCTGTGTCTGGTCTCTGCCCTATCTGGACCCATCACCCCCTAAACTATTCTAGAAATTATACTGTGAACTAGAGTAAATTCATCATTAGATTCAACTTAACTCTCTTTGGAACTGTTTTGATTTCCAGAAAAGGTTTTGACTCATTCAGGATTTCCTTGTTGGTAAGAGGTGCAGTTAGATCTTGAATCTATATATTCCCAAGCTACATGTTCATTTACTCTTCTAATTAAATTTGAACCCTTCTTTTTAAAATCTGAGATTTTGACAATTCTTGGAAAATTAATTGTTCCAGTTCATATAATAAAACCATTAAGGATATATCATTGCATATGAAAATAAGGATGCTATTTCCTAAAAATTGGTCAGCCACCACCCAAGAACTGAGAAATGTTTGGCAATTCATTATATTTTACATTATAAAGACTCAAGTATTCATGAATATGGGCAAAAAAAAAAACACAAAAACAAAACAAAAAACCCACTACATCCCTTTGACCCGTTGACTCATAGCTTGGGGTAGCTTTAGGTGATAAACTGTGAGTTGCTAACTTGATACTTATTTCTATTTTCTTTGTTCTTACTTGAATCCAGTTTGTTTTGGGTGTTAATGTGCCCAACACGCACAATGGATTATTATCTGTTTCAGTTAATGTTGACAATTTTTTTTTCACCTAATTTGTACAGCCTTATTTGCAGCCACAGGTGTCCATGTGACCCATTCTGGCTGCTGAAAGGCTTTCTCAAGGAGTGTTTGTTTTCTAGATGAAAGGGGTCAGATATGGCCAAAACTGTCATTTCTGCTTCCCTGTATAGTGTATTCAGCATGGGTTCGATGCACAGAGCTTCTTGAAAACCCCAACTATCTTAGCCCTGTTATTTTTGAATTGTTGAACTAATAACAGCCACCAACTATATCCATTTAGTCTTCTTTTGTGAGAAAAATAAACTCTTACTGGTTTAAGCTACTGTTACTTGGGTTTTCTATTGCTTATAGCTGAAAGCATTCCTAACTAAAATCACATGGCTTAGAATCGAATAAGCTTACTTCCAATACTAGGATTAGAGATAAAAAGGAAAGGATAAATGACATGAGAGCACACCCCGAAGATTGTTTTGATTTTTGAAAAGTTTCTTTGAGCACTCTGTGCTTCACTATGACTGCCCTTACAATTTCTCAGTCAAATGGCCAGAGATGAAGCCATCTGCAGTTGCCATGAAACCAGAACTTATTTACAAGGGCAGCTCTTAAAGAATATAACTCTTTTTCTAAGGCAGTCTCAGGGGATGACCTGCATTTACTAACTATGGCAGATTATACCTGATAGCAAGTAAGGGAGAGAAAAGGTTAATCTATAGGCTCATGGAAAATCATGAAAGTTGTTTAAATCAGGTTCTGGTGGTGGTGGTCTGGTCTTGATGAGCCTCTGGTCTTGATAATCTTGATGAGCCTCTCTGACCCCTTTAATCTTGCCTCAAGTGGTTTCCTGGTTGCTCCTCTCTTGATTACCAACTGTTCTGCCCTTTAGAATTCAGAGAAGGTCTTGGAGGCTGGAGTCTTGCCTACAAGAAATGGGGGACAAAAAGGCCTCCATGCCCAGGAGCCACAAAGGACTGTAAAGCTTGGCTCAGCATTATAGTCAAGTCAGAAGTTGGGAGAAGGATCAGATCAGATCAGTCGCTCAGTCGTGTCCGACTCTTTGCAACCCCATGAATCCCAGCACGCCAGGCCTCCCTGTCCATCACCAACTCCCAGAGGTCACTCAGACTCACATCCATCACGTTAGTGATGCCATCCAGCCATCTCATCCTCTGTCGTCCCCCTTCTCCTCCTGCCCCCAATCCCTCCCAACATCAGAGTCTTCTCCAATGAGTCAACTCTTCGCATCAGGTGGCCAAAATACTGGAGTTTCAGCTTTAGCATCATTCCTTCCAAAGAAATCCCAGGGCTGATCTCCTTCAGAATGGACTGGTTGGATCTCCTTGTAGTCCAAGGCACTCTCAAGAGTCTTCTCCAACACCACAGTTCAAAAGCATCAATTCTTTGGCGGTCAGCCTTCTTCACAGTCCAGCTCTCACATCCATACATGACCACAGGAAAGACCAAGGCTTGACTAGGAGAACCTTTGTTGGCAAAGTAATGTCTCTGCTTTTGAATATGCTATCTAGGTTGGACAGAACTTTCCTTCCAAGGAGTAAGCATCTTTTAATTTCATGGCTGCAGTCACCATCTGCAGTGATTTTGGAGCCCAGAAAAATAAAGTCTGACACTGTTTCCACTGTTTCTCCATCTATTTCCCATGTAGTGATGAAACGAGATGCCATGATCTTCGTTTTCTGAATGTTGAGCTTTAAGCCAAACTTTTCACTCTCCACTTTCACTTTCATCAAGAGGCTTTGTAGTTCCTCTTCAATTTCTGCCATAAGGGTGGTGTCATCTGCATATCTGAGGTGATTAATATTTCTCCCAGCAATCTTGATTCCAGCTTGTGTTTCTTCCAGTCCAGCATTTCTCATGATGTACTCTGCATATAAGTTAAATAAACAGGGTGACAATATACAGCCTTGACGTACTCCTTTTCCTATTTGGAACCAGTCTGTTGTTCCATGACCAGTTCTAACTGTTGCTTCCTGACCTGCATACAGATTTCTCAAGAGGCAGATCAGGTGGTCTGGTATTCCCGTCTCTTTCAGAATTTCCCACAGTTTATTGTAATCCACACAGTCAAAGGCTTTGGCATAGTCAATAAAGCAGAAATAGATGTTTTTCTGGAACTCTCTTGCTTTTTCCATGATCCAGCGGATGTTGGCAATTTGATCTCTGGTTCCTCTGCCTTTTCTAAAACCAGCTTGAACATCAGGAAGTTCACGGTTCACATATTGCTGAAGCCTGGCTTGGAGAATTTTGAGCATTACTTTACTAGTGTGTGAGATGAGTACAATTGTGCGGTAATTTGAGCATTCTTTGGCATTGCCTTTCTTTGGGATTGGGATGAAAACTGACCTTTTCCAGTCCTGTGGCCACTGCTGAGTTTTCCAAATTTGCTGGCATATTGAATGCAGCACTTTCACAGCATCATCTTTCAGGATATGGAGTAGCTCCACTGGAATTCCATCACCTCCACTAGCTTTGTTCATAGTGATGCTTTCTAAGGCCCACTTGACTTCACATTCCAGGATGTCTGGCTCTAGGTCAGTGATCACACCATCATGATTATCTGAGTCGGGAAGATCTTTTTTGTACAGTTCTTCTGTGTATTCTTGCCACCTCTTCTTAATATCTTCTGCTTCTGTTAGGTCCATACCATTTCTGTCCTTTATTGAGCCCATCTTTGCATGAAATGTTCCTTTGGTATCTCTGATTTTCTTGACGAGATCCCTAGTCTTTCCCATTCTGTTGTTTTCCTCTATTTCTTTGCATTGATCGCTGAAGAAGGCTTTGTTATCTCTTCTTGCTATTCTTTGGAACTCTGCATTCAGGTACTTATATCTTTCCTTTTCTCCTTTGCTTTTTGCTTCTCTTCTCTTCACAGCTATTTGTAAGGCCTCCCCAGACAGCCATTTTGCTTTTTTGCATTTCTTTTCCATGGGGATGGTCTTGATCCCTGTCTCCTGTACAATGTCACGAACCTCATTCCATAGTTCATCAAGCACTCTATCTATCAGATCTAGGCCCTTAAATCTATTTCTCACTTCCACTGCATAATCATAAGGGATCTGATTTAGGTCATACCTGAATGATCTAGTGGTTTTCCCTACTTTCTTCAATTTAAGTCTGAATTTGGCAATAAGGAGTTCATGGTCTGAGCCACAGTCAGCTCCTGGTCTTGTTTTTGCTGATTGTATAGAGCTTCTCCTTCTTGGCTGCAAAGAATATAATTGATCTGATTTTTTTATTAATTTCAGCAAGTATAGAGAACACCAGAGATCTTTCCAAAACCAATGTCTCCTGGAACAGCAAAATTGGGGAAGTTTTAAGCTAAGGATACAGGTGTATTCATGAAGGGGCTTGAGCAGAGGACAATTCAGCATAAAATTGAAGGGAAGATCAATGAGTCAAAGCTTTAGTTGATTGAAGTCACAGGGTCTACATCATCATCCCATCCTGCACCTGGGTGTGAAACAGGAGGGAAGGGGGCAAAGTACAACCTTTGAAAGAATGACATAGCCCGAGGACACAACATAAACTGATTAAAGTCAATTAGGCCCAAGATGGCAGACAAACCAACTTCTCCTAGACCTTGATCCTCAGTATAAGCCCATTATAACACATCACCTGAAGCTGAAGCTCTGATACTTTGGCCACCTGATGCAAAGAGCCAACTCATTGGAAAAAACCCTGATGCTGGGAAAGATTTAGGACAGGAGGAGAAGGAGGTGACAGAGGATGAGATGGTTGATGGCATCACTGACTCAATGGACATGAGTTTGAACAAACTCAGGGAGACAGTCAAGGACAGAGAAGCCTGGCGTATTGCAGTCCGTGGGGTCAGAAAGATCAGACAGGATTTAATGACTGAAAAAGAATACAGCAATAAGCTAAGTGATGCACCCAGAAGTGCCATGACAGTTTCAAGGCTGCCCAGAAACCAAAAAGTGGATGGTGGCCCAACTCCTGGAAATCTCTGCCTCTTCCCCAAAATAGAATAATGCCCCCACTCATTAACCTATGAGCTTACCCAGCCCACAAAAACTAACTGTACCACATTTCGATTTTGCACTCACCCTCTGCAATGGCCCACAGTGTTGTCTTTGGAGTGTGTTTCTCCCAAGGCTGCTCTTGCCTTCTGCCATGGCCTACACTCTGTATGTGGAGTGTGTTTCTCTCTAAGTAAACCCACCTCTAGGAATCAGCGAACTAAAATGGACTGGAATGGGTGAATTTAACTCAGATGACCATTATATCCACTACTGCAGGCAGAAATCCCTCAGAAGAAATGGAGTAGCCATCATGGTCAACAAAAGAGTCTGAAATACAGTACTTGGATGCAATCTCAAAAATGACAGAATGATCTCTGTTCATTTCCAAGGCAAACCATTCAATGTCACAGTAATCCAAGTCTATGCCCCAACCAGTAATGCTGAAGAAACTGAATTTGGACGGTTCTATGAAGACCTCCAAGACCTTTTAGAACTAACACTCAAAAAAAAATGTCCTTTTCATTCTAGGGGACTGGAATGCAAAAGTAGGAAGTCAAGAAACACCTGGAGTAACAGGCAAATTTGGCCTTCGAATACGGAATGAATCAGGGCAAAGACTAATAAAGTTTTGTCAAGAAAATACCCTGGTCGTAGCAAACACCCTCTTCCAACAACACAAGAGAAGACTCTATACATGGATATCACCAGATGGTCAACACTGAAATCAGATTGATTATATTCTTTGCAGCCAAAGATGGAGAAGAATTATACAACAAAAACAAGACCAGGAGCTGACTGTGGCTCAGATCATGAACTCCTTATTACCAAATTCAGACTTAAATTGAAGAAAGTAGGGAAAACCACTAGACCATTCGGATATGACCTAAATCAAATTGCTTATGATTATACAGTGGAAGTGAGAAATAGATTTAAGGGCCTAGATCTGATAGATAGAGTGCCTGATGAACTATGGAATGAGGTTCATGACATTGTACAGGAGACAGAGATCAAGACCATCCCCATGGAAAAGAGATGCAAAAAAGCAAAATGACTGTCTGGGGCTGCTGCTGCCGCTGTTGCTAAGCTGCTTCAGTCGTGTCCAACTCTGCGACCCATAGGCGGCAGCCCACCAGGCTTCCCGTCCCTGGGATTCTCCAGGCAAGAACACTGGAGTGGGTTGCCATTTCCTTCTCCAATGCATGAAAGTGAAAAGTGAAAGTGAAGTCACTCAGTCGTGTCCAACTCTAGCGACCCCACAGACTGCAGCCTACCAGGCTCCTCCGTCCATGGGATTTTCTAGGCAAAAGTACTGAAGTGGGGTGCCATTGCCTTCTCCGGGCTGTCTGGGGAGGCCTTACAAATAGCTGTGAAGAGAAGAGAAGCAAAAAGCAAAGGAGAAAAGGAAAGATATAAGCATCTGAATGCAGAGTTTCAAAGAATAGCAAGAAGAGATAAGAAAGCCTTCTTCAGTGATCAATGCAAAGAAATAGAGAAAAACAACAGAATGGGAAAGACTAGAGTTCTCTTCAAGAAAATTAGAGATACCAAGGGAATATCTCATGCAAAGATGGGCTCGATAAAGGACAGAAATGGTATGGAGCTAACAGAAGCAGAAGATTCAAGAAGAGGTGGCAAGAATACACAGAACTGTACAAAAAAAATCTTCACATCCCAGACAATCACAATGGTGTGACCACTGACCTAGAGCCAGACATCTTGGAATGTGAAGCCAAGTGGGCCTTAGAAAGCATCACTATGAACAAAGCTAGTGGAGGTGATGGAATTCCAGTTGAGCTATTTCAAATCATGAAAGATGATGCTGTGAAAGTGCTGCACTCAATATGCCAGCAAATCTGGAAAACTCAGCAGTGGCCACAGGACTGGAAAAGGTCAGTTTTCATTCCAGTCCCAAAGAAAGGCAATGCCAAAGAATGCTCAAACTACTGCACAATTGCACTCATCTCACATGCTAGTAAAGTAATGCTCAAAATTCTCCAAGCCAGGCTTCAGCAATATGTGAACCATGAACTTCCTGATGTTCAAGCTGGTTTTAGAAAAGGAAGAGGGACCAGAGATCAAATTGCCTTCATCCGCCAACATCTGCTGGATCATGGAAAAAGCAAGAGAGTTCCAGAAAAATATCTATTCTGCTTTATTGACTATGCCAAGTCTTTTGACTGTGTGGATCACAATAAACTGTGGGAAATTCTGAAAGAGATGGGAATACCAGACCACCTGACCTGCCTCTTGAGAAACCTATATGCAGGTCAGGAAGCAACTGTTAGAACTGGTCATGGAACAACAGACTGGTTCCAAATAGGAAAAGGAGTACATCAAGGCTGTATATTGTCACCCTGCTATTTACCTTATATGCAGAGTACATCATGAGGAACGCTGGACTGGAAGAAACACAAGCTGGAATCAAGATTACTGGGAGAAATATCAATCACCTCAGATATGCAGATGACACCACCCGTATGGCAGAAAGGGAAGAGGAACTAAAAAGCCTCTTGATGAAAGTGAAAGTGGAGAGTGAAAAGGTTGGCTTAAAGCTCAATATTCAGAAAATGAAGATCATGGCATCTGGTCCCATCACTACATGGGAAATAGATGGGGAAAAAGTGGAAACAGTGTCAGCTTTTATTTTTCTGGGCTCCAAAATCACTGCAGATGGTGACTGCAGCCATGAAATTAAAAGACGCTTACTCCTTGGAAGGAAAGTTCTGTCCAACCTAGAGGGCATATTCAAAAGCAGAGACATTACTTTGCCAACAAAGGTCCATCTAGTCAAGGCTATGGTTTTTCCAGTGGTCATGTATGGATGTGAGAGTTGGACTGTGAAGAAAGCTGAGCACCGAAGAATTGATAATTTTGAACTGTTGTGTTGGAGAAGACTCTTGAGAGTCCCTTGGACTGCAAGGGGATCCAGCCAGTCCATTCTGAAGGAGATCAGCCCTGGGTGTTCTTTGGAAGGACTGACGCTACAGCTGAAACTCCAGTACTTTAGCCACCTCATGCAAAGAGTTGACTCATTGGAAAAGACTCTGATGCTGGGAGGGATTGGGAGCAGGAGGAGAAGGGGACGACAGAGGATGAGATGGCTGGATGGCATCACGGAGTCAACGGACGTGAGTCTGAGTGAACTCCGGGAGTTGGTGATGGACAGGAGGCCTGGCGTGTTGTGATTCATGGGGTCGCAAAGAGTTGGACACGACTGAGCGACTGAAATGAACTGAACTGAAATCCACCTCTTACCTATCGCTTTTTCTCTCACTGAGTTCTTCAAGAACCTGAGCTCCATTATGTTCTGAAATGAAGTGTGTGATCCCAGTTGTAAGACAATGGGTTTTGGCTGGCTTCAAGTCCTGGCCATTTGGGTTCAAGTCCCAAGCAGAGTTTTGGCCAGGTTTGAATCCCAGCACATGAGTTCAAGTCCCAATATGAGGTGAACGGTTTCAGGTTGGGGGGCCTTAGTTCCTGCGGGATTCAAAGACTGTGTCATAGTGTTTTTTTTATATATATATCCCTTGAGAAGGAGCTCAGACTCTGTTTTATTGCTGAACTATTGTTTCTTGACTACTTTTCCTCTGTCCCTGCCTTCTCTCATTTCCTTTAAGACCATTAATTATTGAGACATCATCCACAGCAAGCATTGTGGCCAGGCCTAGATCACAAAATGGCTAAGGCTCAAAATGACTTTTCTTATGTCAAGAAAACCATGCCTTGTTCTCTTTCTTTAGGGAAACCCCCTTACCCTATCTGCTCACAGTACAGGCAGCTCATGCTTAAAAGACCCAGACTCCTCAGTAGGTTTTCAGAGGAGTGTTTTTAAAGCCAGTATTTGAGACTGAGGGGTGCAGGATTCATGACCTTCTTCTGATTGGTTGGTGGTGAGGTAGCGGTGGTATTTCAGGAATCTACATCATCAATCTTCTCTTTCCAGCCAGTCTGGGCTCTAGTGCTTGGGTGAAGCATATAGTTTCCACCCTCCATCTGGATGAAAGGGAGTTGGTCTTAGTTCAAGAAGAACAGCTCAAGGATATCCATCATATTTTTATCCCTTGAGGAGAAACAAGGACTCTGTTTCATAGCTTAATTATTGTCATTAGTTTTCTCATTTAATAGTTTTTCCTTTGTTTCTGCTTACCCTCACTTCTCTAGTTAGGAATTGCTTGTGCTTGCTCTTTGGGACTCAGGGAATGCCTAGGAGACTAAAGCCTTTTTCTACAAACAAGAAACGGGACACAGAGGGGCTCTTGTACCGAGAGGGTCTGATAAGACCCTGCTTTGTTTCATAGTTATCAATCTGCCTAGAATATCCAAAGAATATAGCAAAGTCCAGCCTTGTCTATCGGGAAATAAAATTCTGGTGGCTAGGATAAAGCAGAAGTAGGTTCCAAGAAGCAGGCAATGGTTCTAGAATGTCAGGTGAGCCTTGGAGTTATATAGTTTTCAGAGCAGATAACCTGGCAAACTTGAAAATTTAAGCAAAAATGTCTAGGTGATGGGTTGAAAAGTCTGGGAGGATCTAGGCAGACTGGTAAGGTTCAGACCAAGAGAGTTTGGAGTCTAGAAAATTCTCCAGTTTTGATGAAGTTGTAAAATGTCAATCAGGAAATTAAACCAGAGCCCAGAGATAGTTATTTGAGAAGACTGGTGGCGGTGGTCTTGGTGGCTTTTAACACACAGATACCTATTGTCAAATGAGGGATAGATAATATTAATGCACCCTCCTTACCCTGCACTCTTCTCAAGCTATTTGTAACACCAGAGGGCCATTTCTGTATCCTCATAGCAATTTTCTATGGGGAGTGCATTCCACAAAATGAAGATTCTAACTCAGCACTGCTCTTGGTGGTTTGTGCATAAGTTATTGACTTTCATATATTTGAAATGTGACCCATGGTTAGACTTTATATAGAACAAGACATAAATTAGAAATGAAGCAAGAATTGTATGATTAATAGTGGACTGTGAATGAAGCACTATGATACTTTTATCTTATTCAATTTTACTATATTATTATATGCAGGAAAAATGTTGATTCACAAAATTGATGTCATGATCCAAGACTAGGTCAGGACTATAGTTGGAAAAGTCTGGCTTAGTTTCTATGAAGATTCATTCCAGATGTCTAATTTCGCTGTTCTAGCTTTGATTTTCTTGGCTTACTCAAGTCAGGATTCCTCCAGCCCCTGTTTCTTCCAGCAACTGTCCCCATAAGCATTGACCCTGACTTGTAGCTCCAGTACATCATTGGTGCCTCTCATAATGCCAGGAGATGTTCACCAGTCCTGAAGTTCCTGAATATCTTTACCTAATGTGTCCTCAGCTGTTTTCTGGAAGGAGAATTGAGCCATCTTAACACAGGCATGTTGACAACCAGTGCTATGCACTTTCTTAATTTTCTGCTAGCAGATATAGCCTATTTTGTCCATCATTATGGGTCCAAATTGCTTATCAGAACATGAAATAAATGACAGAAAGAGACACAGTAGTAGGAGAAATACACTAAAGAACATGTCCCCCTCCAGGATAAAGTTGTAGAGCCCTATTGGCTGAGAGTGTTAGCCTGATCCTCATGGGCTGAAAGTTATATAGTTTCATCTGCCAGGCTAGCCATTATTGACTGAAATCATGCAAAAGCACTTAAGGTACAAAAAACCATTCACATACGCTGTGCACTACATTGATTACATGTATATATACATATATAGTTTCTCTGGAAGGCATTTCAGAGTCCACTATTAAAGTTAGTGCAGTAGTTTTAAGCAGAATGTTTGTGTAATCTACTCTACTGTTACCTCAATTCTAGGATCAACATCTCCAGATGTTTCTTATTCTACTTCAAAGTTCAGAAGGGTATCTGGATAAGTAACTTAAATAGTCTCTTGTGATTTCTCTTTCTGCTGTCAAATTTTACACATAGATCCATGAGATGTTGCTGGATACCCCTTCTCTCCCCAAGAACTTCTTTGCAGAGTCTGTCCTCAGGTTGAGCTTCAGATTAACTTCACACCTTATGCTGTGGTCCAGCCTCAAAGCATCAGAACAAGATAGAGTACTATACAATAGCGAGTCGACTTTTGCTAAGATCATTTTACATGTGTGTGTGTATAAAATTAGATCCTTTTATCTTTTTACATATTATTAAGAAGTCCTTACAAGAGCTGTCCCCAGTGGCTTCATAGTCTGAAATATGTTGCTGCTGCTAAGTCGCTTCAGTCGTGTCTGACTCTGTGCGACCCCATAGACGGCAGCCCACCAGGCTCCACCGTCCCTGGGATTCTCCAGGCAAGAACACTGGAGTGGGTTGCCATTTCCTTCTCCAATGCATGAAATATGTTACTGGTTAGCAAATGAGAAATCATTTTTCTGTTTAAGAATTGAAACAAAAAAACTGAGCATATTGGAATAGCTTGTTCATTTACCCTAAATCAGTGCAATAGGAATCAGTGCAACTAATATAAATAGAAAAGTACATATTATCACAAAGATTTAATAACTAATTGAAAAGCAGTGATGAGTGTTTTCCTGCATATAGTTCTAGAGAAAGAAGAATTCCTTTAAGAGCATGATAAAATAAGATTAAAATAAGTATTGTAAAAGTATGTGTCCCTAGAGTAAAGTTCTGAATTATACTAATGAGATACTGTTTAGGGATTTCATAGTCTAAGATATATTCTTTGATTTTTCACCGTGACACAAGAGTGAATTTTGCCCTGGAGCTCAGTATTATTTTCTGCCATGTGTTAATTTTTTGCATGAATGCCTTATTTGCCATCGTTTAGCCTATGCTGCAGGTGGATTGTTAGCCATACTTATTGCTGATATTTTTGTTGGCTGAAGCTGAAGGACAGCTCAGGGTCTTGCCTAGCTCGAGGGTTTTGTGACTGTGAAGGCAATTTTCAAGTGTGATTTGTCATTGTAGAAAAAGACTGGCTTCTTAAATATTATCCTATGGGCCATGGTTTAAATTAACAAACTTTCTCAGTAGGTTCAGAACATTTGGTGTGTGTTTTAAAAGGCCCTGCTTTTTATTTAAGACTTCATTGTAACCACAACCGTGTTCATTCCTACAGGTATGCTTATTTACATAACAATGGAGAATTGAGTCAAATACTCTTACTAAACCATTTTTAGGTTTTAGCTGCTATGTTATAAAAGCTCTTTCTTTCTCTCTTAAAGCAGCCCAGTCATTTCATGTTATTCAATCCCTTACAGAATTTACGGCCATAAAGCTTACAATGTGGTTTGCTTTAATTCAAATGCATTTACTTTGGTAGTTTTAGTAATTACATGTTTCCATCAGGGATGATTGGAAAGAAATGCAGTGGACAAACTATTGTAACAGGTTGACAACCACTGGGCCTATAAAGAGCCCAGAGTTATCCCTGAGCTATAATTAGTAAGTGTGCATGATGCAGCTAGATTTTCTAAGGTGCTTATCACCTATTGAATATGCCTATTATTCTTTCCTCAAATCCTTGTAAATTGGGACAGATACATACCACTTGCTTTCACCCAAAATAGTAAAAAAGTGTTTTAAAAGGTATTTCTTATGACTTGCATTATTTTTTGAGTCCTTCAAGAAAAATATTGATGCAAAGGTATAATAAAACTATCTTTAAGAATCATAGTGTTCCTCTCAAAGTGATTCTTATTTGTCCCCTTGTGGAAGGAGACATGCTTTGAAGTAGATAGTATATGTTCAATTCTTTTCCCCCCAGCTTTACTGAGATATAATCAATGTGTAACATTATGTGAGTTTAAGGTGTTAAAGGGGCTTTTTTCCTGGTAGCTCAGTTGGTAAAGAATCCACCTGCAGTGCGGTGGATTGCACTGCAGGTGGGTTCAATCTCTGGGTTGGGAAGATCCCCTGGAGAAGGGAAAGGCTACCCACTCCAGTATTCTGGCCTATAGAATTCCATGGACTGTATAGTCCATGAGGTCACAAAGAGTAGGACACGACTGAGTGACTCTCACTAAAAGTCTTGATTTGATACATTTATATATGCCAGAATGACACCATAGCACTAGCTAATACTTCCATTCTGTCACATAGTTACTATTTCTTTTTTTTGTGTGTGTGTGGTGAAAACATTTAAAATGTACTGTCTTATAGTATTACTAGTTATAATCACTACAGTATGTATTAGATACTGAGAATTGGTTAATCTTATAACTAAAAATTTGCACACTTTGACCAGCATCTCCCTATTTCCCACCTCTACCTCCACACCCTGAGTAACCATGACTCTGCTACTCTGAGTTTGAATTTTTCAGATTCCACAAATTAAAGAGATTATACAGCATTTAACTGAGGTTCGTAACATTGTACAGGAGACAGGGATCAAGACCATCCCCATGGAAAAGAAATGCAAAAAAGCAAAATGGCTGTCTGCGGAGGCCTTACAAATAGCTGTGAAAAGAAGAGAAGCCAAAAGCAAAGGAGAAAAGCAAAGATACAAGCATCTGAATGCAGAGTTCCAAAGAATAGCAAGAAGAGATAAGAAAGCCTTCTTCAGCAATCAATGCAAAGAAATAGAGAAAAACAAAAGAATGGGAAAGACTAGAGATCTCTTCAAGAAAATCAGAGATACCAAAGGAACATTTCATGCAAAGATGGGCTCAATAAAGGACAGAAATGGTATGGACCTAACAGAAGCAGAAGATATCAAGAAGAGGTGGCAAGAATACACAGAAGAACTGTACAAAAAAGATCTTCACGACCCAGATAATCACGATGGTATGATCACTGACCTAGAGCCAGACATCCTGGAATGTGAAGTCAAGTGGGCCTTAGAAAGCATCACTATGAACAAAGCTAGTGGAGGTGATGGAATTCCAGTTGAGCTATTTCAAATCCTGAAAGATGTTGCTGTGAAAGTGCTGCACTCAATATGCCAGCAAATCTGGAAAACTCAGCAGTGGCCACAGGACTGGAAAAGGTCAGTTTTCATTCCAGTCCCAAAGAAAGGCAATAAAGAATGCTCAAACTACTGAACAATTGCACTCATCTCACACGCTAGTAAAGTAATGCTCAAAATTCTCCAAGCCAGGCTTCAGCAATATGTGAACCATGAACTTCCTGATGTTCAAGCTGGATTTAGAAAAGGCAGAGGAACCAGAGATCAAATTGCCAACATTCGCTGGATCATGGAAAAAGCAAGAGAGTTCCAGGAAAAACATCTATTTCTGCTTTATTGATTATGCAAAAGCCTTTGACTGTGTGGATCACAATAAACTGTGGAAAATTCTGAAAGAGATGGGAATACCAGACCACCTGACCTGCCTCTTGAGAAATCTGTATGCAGGTCAGGAAGCAACAGTTAGAACTGGACATGGAACAAAAGACTGGTTCCAAATAGGAAAAGGAGTACGTCAAGGCTGTATCTTGTCACCCTGTTTATTTAACTTATGCATAGTACATCATGAGAACATCCAGTCCCATCACTTCATGGGAAATAGATGGAGAAACAGTGGAAACAGTGTCAGCCTTTACTTTTTGGAGCTCCAAAATCACTGCAGATGGTGACTGCAGCTATGAAATTAAAAGACGCTTACTCCTTGGAAGAAAAGTTATGTCCAACCTAGATAGCATATTCAAAAGCAGAGACATCACTTTGCCAACAAAGGTCTGTCTAGTCAAGGCTATGGTTTTTCCATTGGTCATGTATAGATATGAGAGTTGGACTGTGAAGAAGGCTGAGCATGGAAGAATTGATGCTTTTGAACTGTGGTGTTGGAGAAGACTCTTGAGAGTCCCCTGGACTGCAAGGAGATCTAACCAGTCCATTCTGAAGGAGATCAGCCCTGGGATTTCTTTGGAAGGAATAATGCTAAAGCTGAAATTCCAGTACTTTGGCCACCTCATGCTAAGTGTTGACTCATTGGAAAAGATTGATGCTGGGAGGGATTGGGGGCAGGAGGAGAAGGGGACGACAGAGGATGAGATGGCTGGATGGCATCACTGAGTCAATGGATGTGAGTCTGAGTGAACTCCAGGAGTTGGTGATGGACAGGGAGGCCTGGCGTGCTGCGATTCATGGGGTTGCAAAGAGTCGGACACAATTGAGTGACTGAACTGAACTTAACTGAAGTATCTTTCTCTGTCTGGCTTATCTGATTTAGCATAATGCTCTGAAGGTTCATCCAAGTTGTCAGAAACAGGTTTTGTCTTTTTCTTTGTACATATACTAATATAGTTAAATATTAGAAGAAAATATATAAAATGAAACATATATGTATATTTATCACATCTTTATTCACTCATCCATTGATGGACTTAGGTTGTTTCTATACTGAGTACTATATATATGAGTGTGTGTGTATATATATATATATATATAATACGATGACATATTACAGCTGTCTATATCTTGCCTATTACACAAGCACAAGCACACACACACACACTCATAAATAATGCTGCATTGAACCGGCATTGCTGATATCTCTAGGACATTCTGATTTCCATTGCTTTGTGTATTTATTGGGCCTAATTCTTAACTCTATTCTTAGCTCAGTCTTAGGGTTCTAATCTGTAAAATGGAAATAATGCCCACCTTAATTGGGTTGTAGGGAAGGTTTCAGCATAAAATATATGGAATGGGTATCACTCAAAGTGGGCATATTATAGCTATTAGTTTTTCCCCATGAAAAGAATCAATGTGACTTTAATAATTATCTCCACCTCATTGAAAATTAGACTAATATAACTTAGCTTCATTGCTTATTCCAGTGCACTTGAATTAAATAGCTGGAAGAATAATTTGGTTATGCTTTATGGAGGTCATAACACTCTAGCTTGATAATACCATTTTCATACATTTATCAAATGCTTAGTGTTGTAAGAGTTTAAAACAAACAAACAAACAAACACAAATACTCTGTTCCCAGGGCTGTGTTATTTGAATCATTGAATTTAAGTATTTACCTGTCAAATATCTTTGAGTGACTTCTTAGATAAATATTTGTATGCACTAATTGATTTCAAAGGGATTCTTTGAAATTCTCTCTGTTGTCCTATGGGATAATTCCAGTTTCTTTCAAAATTTTCTGGGCCTGAAGCAAAAAACAAAATAAAACAAAACCAAGCATCAGTCCTTTCTTGTTTTCCCATACTTGTGCATGACTCTTCACTTATGGGGTGCCTTTTCCCCAGTTTCTGATGCAAGCAGCCTTAACATCCCATCTCCATTCCAGTTCATCCTCACCATGGTAGGATTTTGAATTAAATCACTTCCAGAATGATAGACACTGTAGCTTGAACTGTGAGAATTATGAGATTCCCATTTTAACTCCTAATTAGACTTTAGACCTTGTCTTTTGACCTCAAGATTTCCCCCAGCCTTCTCCGTGAGTCCCCATGCTGTCATTGTGGTGCCATCCCCCCACCAGTAACCTTGTTTTGGTCTCTTATTTCCCAGGACAGTTGCCTAGAGTCATATCTTCATCATCATAAAGCCTTACTCACAAACCTCCTTGGGGCTACTGCTGTAGTCTTATCCTATGCCCTACTCTTACAGATACCTAATAAAGAAGCATATGCCTATGCCAGATCCACTCAGTCTCAGTAGCAAAGACTTTGATAAGGAAAGACATAAAACCTGAGAAATTAGGCTCTTCATTAATAAGACATTACTTCTGGATTAAGAGAAACTATGAAGCAATCACTTGGAATTGGTGTTTATGTAGATACAGTGTAGTAAATAGCAACTTCTCTGGGTTATTATCAGAGTCCCATGGACGACAAGGAGATCAAACCAGTCAGTCCTAAAGGAAGTCAGTCCTAAATATTCACTGGAAGGACTGATGCTGAAGCTGAAACTCTAATATTTTGGTTACCTGATGCGAAGAACTGACTCACTGGAAAAGACTGTGGTGCTGGGGAAGATTGAAGGCAGGAGGAGAAGGGGATGACAGAGGATGAGATGGTTGGATGGCATCACTGACTTGACGGACATGAGTTTGAGTAAGCTCTGGAAGTTGCTGATGGACAGGGAAGCCTGGCGTGCTGCAGTCCATGGGGTCACAAAGAGTTGGGCATGGCTGAGCGACTGAACTGAACTGAGTGATTTACCGTACGTGTATCTTCAAAACTCTTTCACTGAACTGTTAAACTTAGGTCATATTTCAAGATTTGGATAGAACTTTGCTTTAGTATCTTGGAGTTTATTATATTTATATCTCTGCCACCCTGATATTTAAGGAATAAGAGCAATGTCAAATGTGTTTCTGAAACTGTCACATCACACACATAGGCACATGCATATATAAATTTTGTATGTGGAAACCTCAAGATTTATGAACCATGTTTTCAATATTTGCACAGTTATAAAGAATTGGTAAAATAATGGTGTTTCATTAATTGAAGATATTGATAACACTTAAGATGATCAAGTACTCTCATTGAACTCTAGTTTCTTTCCTCCTCACTTATTTTATCCTGGGTCAGTATAACTGCTTATATTTGAGAAAGTAGTTACTTTGCTAAAATACCCTCTTCTGTTGGAGAAGGGGACGACAGAGGCTGAGATGGTTGGATGGCATCACCGACTCAATGGACATGGGTTTGGGTGGACTCTGGGAGTTGGTGATGGACAGGGAGGCCTGGCATACTGCAGTTCGTGGGGTCACAAAGAGTCAGACATGACTGAACGACTGAACTGAACTGAACTGAGGCCCAGGCTAAATGGTCTCTCAGCTCCTCTCAGGGTTAGGCACTCCACCCCGTGCCACACCCCCCCAGCTTTTTCCGCAGTGATTGTGTGACTGTAAATATGCACATTTTGGTTTTTGCTGTTTCCACAAGTCTGCCTGTTTTCAGCTTGGAAATTGTCCAACCGCAGCCCTAGTTTGCACATCCTGTTTCTGTATGTGTGATTCACGTCCTTCCTTTGTCTCCTTGTGTAGACTTTCATGACTTGTGTTGCCATGAGCAACCCTTGTAAATGAACTACTTCTACACAATTGAGTTTTGGAGATAATTAGCCAGTTGTGTCAAATTGAAACTTTTAATCACATGTAGTTCAAGCCAGATTAAACCATATTTAGAATGTTTAACCCTGACTCCTGTTGGGTGAGTCATAAAGGAATCCATTATGGATGACTGAGCCTTCAACACAATTTCGCCCTTAAATTATTAGACTATAATTTACGATAACATCTGTTTTGGATACCATGTCATTTCTTTAAACTGCATATTTTCCTTATGTCAGTATCAAGTTCATTCACTTTTTATTATGGCATTGGAGAATAGTGTATAATTAGTAACAGTTATTTCAAAATCTGTAACCACCTGTATAGTCTTATTTGCATAATAAAAAGGGAGGGTTATCAACTGTACAACAGGGTTTCTGTGTTCTTATAGGTTAATGAGGAATTTAGTTGATGAGTAGAGAAAAGTAAAGTATTTCTCTTGGAATTGAAAAGAATCTACACTTAAATAATGATTTTAAGACTAAATCCCTATAATTTTGGAGGCATGCATCACTAATTTCCCTGAAATTTTATTTGTTGTCTATGTTTTTCCCTTACATGTTGACTGTATAGAGTACTATTAAAATGTGTTTCTTTTCAATACTTTTCTTTAAATGTGTATGATGAGATGCTGCTGCTGCTGCTGCTAAGTCGCTTCAGTCGTGTCTGACTCTGTGCAACCCCATAGACGGCAGCCCACCAGGCTCCCCCGTCCCTGGGATTCTCCAGGCAAGAACACTGGAGTGGGTTGCCATTTCCTTCTCCAATGCGTGAAAGTGAAAAGTGAAAGTGCAGTCGCTCAGTCGTGTATGACTCTTAGCGACCCCATGGACTGCAGCCTACCAGGCTCCTCCGTCCATGGGATTTTCCAGGCAAGAGTACTGGAGTGGGGTGCAATTGCCTTCTCCTATGATGATAGATGTGCCTTAAATGAAACTTACATTTTAATTTTTTAAACCTAATTTTACAGGAAGCTTCAAAAGTCTCATTGTGTTAATAACATTATCACTATGGAAATTTTCAACATGTTTTCCTAAAGGAACTTGAAGTATTTTCACCATTTTCAGATGATTTGTCCTAAAAAAAAAATGTGAACTCTTTCACTTATATCTGATGATTTTATCATTGTATTGTGCAGTGAAAACCAGCTGGAATTGAGAGCAACCTGCTGAATTATGGCGGGCTCTAAAGAACTGTGATAAACTCTTTAAATTCTGTAATAACCTGACAAATTGGTTATATTATTAAGAAATCTCTATGTAAATATCCTTTTTTACTCCCTTTCTTGTTTGGTAAATGTAGAAATTTAAGCCAGCTGTGCTTGTGTTCTGGCATCAAAGGGAGAAGCCTCCCAGGGGCGCTGGTGGTTACGAACCCCCTGCCAATGCAGAGACATAAGAGAGGCAGGACGGTCCCCTGGAGGAGGGCATAACAACCCCCTCCAGTATTCTTGCCTGGAGAATCCCATGGACAGAGGAGCCTGGCAGGCTATGGTCCATAGTCGGATACCACTGAAGCAACTTAGCACCCTGAGAAATGATCATTCAAGTGCCAACACTGGAGGTGGTTATAACTAGGAAAGAAAGCTTTTCATGCTGAAGTCTTTACTAAGTTTTGTATTTTTGTCTCTCCAAGCTTGTTTTCTTGCACTCAAAAACAGAATGGAATCTCAGACCTTAAAAGTCACCTTCACCCTGTACCTCTGTGCCTTTAGGGGTCAATACCCTGGTTGATGAGAAAAAGCAAAAAGTCTGCATGATTCAGTTATTCTAGCTCTTTGTCTTCAAGGTCAAAGCCCTAATCTAGGAAGCATGTTATAGCTAATATGTATCAAATTTCACACAGTACTAGGACTTTTTCTTGACCTGATTATGATCCCTTTCAGATAAACTGAACATACGTGTCCATATTTATCCATGAAAAACCAGATTACATGAAAAGAAATTCACATGGGAGAGAGAGGATGCATTTCAAATGTTCTTGTGTAAAGCTAACTTATGTTTATTCCTCTCCAGTAGTCTTTCATGTTTCTTCTTCTTTTTCTCTCTGTACAGCACTAGAATGTTACACAGGTCCTGTGTATCCACAAGATGGATGTATTTTGTAATCCATCACGACGCTCTTAAGAATTTAAGAGCACATATCTGGCATCATCTACTTCTCTAAGCCGTAGCCAGAGAATCACAGTCATGAGTTGGTAGGGCTTTGATAGCTCTTTGGGCTCCCTGGTGGCTCAGACAGTAAAGGATTTGCCTGCAATGCAGGAGACTCAGTTTCTATCTCTGGGTAGGGAAGATTGCCTGGAGAAGAGAATGGTCACCCACTCCAGTGTTCTTGCCTGGAGAATTCCATGGAGAGAAGAGCCTTGTGGGCTGTAGTCTCTGAGGTTGCAAAGAGTTTGGCAAGACTGAACAATTAACACTTTCAACACTTTCAGCACTTAATAACTCTTTATCCTCTCCCATCTATTCCCTTTCCCCATTGACCACAGCTCCCAGAGGCTGAGTTCAGCATCTCTCAGGCCTCTCTCTCTGGCTTGTGTTCTTTGTCGGGTATCATGCTACATTGTCCTTTGCTAACCTTCCACGTCAGCATTTGAGCTCTTTAATACCCAGGAGCTGAACTTTCTGATCAGGGAACAGGGAGCAGGAGAATAATTAGGAACTTTTCTGGTGAAGCAATCTGGAAGCAGAGGAGAAGCTAGTGGTTTGGGAGAAGTCTGGTCTGAGACCTGTGATCTGTGATCTGGAAGGTGTACTGAGTGGGGAAAATCACAGCAAAGAGTGAAGAAAGAGAGAGAGCGGGAAAGAAAAGAGAAGAGAGAGAAGCATAGAGTTGATTAAACATATTGATATTAATTCAGTCAGCATATTAGAGCAAATGTTTATTGTATGACATATGTGGTTATAGAGTAGAAAAGACTTAGCTGAAACTCAAGGAGATATTGAAGAATTTAAAAAAAGTTAGAAACTTTATATGGCTATGTAAACGTAGAACTGATCATATTAATTAATGAGAATTGTTTATCATTTGTAGCTAATTGTCGTGCCACAGACTAGTGATTATGGATATCATGAATGTAATTTATTTAATTGTTACACTAAACTCTGTTCATAATATACTCAATCTATTCAATACTTTAACTTTCATGCTCAGGTGCTCAGAACTTAAATATGTAGAGCAGTTGGCATGAGATGCCATTCATTTTTTTCAAATTCTTCATTACTGAAATAACTAGGTAAAGAATACTGATGAAAGCTGCAAAACATCACCTAATCATGTTTTTCCTTTAAAATTGCAGTGGAGTTAAATTTAACTTTTGTATTTGAAAGCGTTATTTCATTCATAAACTTGGCTATAAGTAAATATAAATTGCTATATATATTTCTTTAAATATACTTGAATGCTTCAGTGGAAGGAAGGAAGGAAAGAAAGGAAGAAGAGAGAGCTAGTGTTTGGTTCTTGCTTCATGAGTAACAATTAATTATTATGAAAGGTTGATGCATTTGAACAATCCCTCCGTTGTCCACCAGCTCCTGCTCCAATGCCTTCTCCAAGTTTTTACTGTGTTCCAACAGAAAATAGAATGTAAATAGAAAATCAAGTAGCATGTTACATTGCACAGATTTATTTGATGATAATTCTAAATGCACTTTGCCTATCAGATAACCTATCCTACTGGCTCTACCTCAAAATATTTCGCAGGTCCAACTGTCGCTTTCTGTACGCACAGTACTTGGTGCAAGTCACTCTCATTGTTTTTCCCCCAGATTTATGCAATAGCCGTGTTTCCAGGCTCTCTTTCTACTGTGACTTCCACAGTGTAGAAGAAATGATCTTTTAGAAACATGATCAGATCATGGCATGCATTTGATGAGGGCCTCCTGTGGTTTCTAATTATATGTAACTGTTCCTTGCAGCCTGCGGGATCCTGGAAGACTTTGTCACTGCCTTCTGCTCTCACCTAGTAACATTCCCTGTCACTCACTCCAGTCCAGCCAGGTGGTCTTGGCCATTCTTGCCATGGGAACTTTCCAAATGTTGTTCCTTTTGAGTAGAATATTCTTGCCCTGACACTTTGTTGTTGCTTAGTCACTCGGTCATGTCTGACTCTGCGACCCCATGGATAGCAGCATGCCAGGCTTCTCTGTCCCTCACTATCTCCCAGAGTTTGCTCAAACTCATATCCATTGAATCGATGGTGCCATCCAACCGTCTCATCCTCTGTCACCCTCTTCTCCTTCTACCGTCAATCTTTCCCAGAGTCAGATTGGCTCTTCGCATCAGGTGGCCAGAGTATTGGAGCTTCAGCTTCAGCATCAGTCCTTCCAATGAGTATTCAGGGTTGATTTTGACTCTGCTGTCTACTCAGATGTCTTCTCAAAAGAAGGCCTTCCAAAACAACCCTATCAGCCTGTATCACTTACCTTATTTTAGTCTACTTTAAAACATTGCCACCTTAAACCTTTTAGTCCTCTTTAAAGCATTTGCCAGATTTTCCTCATCTATGTTTTTGTCTTGAGTAAAAGCTTCTTGAAAATAGGAATGTGGGCTGAATTGTTTACTTATCCTCAGAGATGACAAATAATGCAATGTAATCACTGCATCAGTAAATATTTGTGGAGCAAATGAATACCTGCTTATTCTTCATAATGCAGAAGGAAAGAAACTTACAAATAAGAAAAGAAATTCCAAATAGCCAGTAGTTTCCTTGGTTTTTGGTCATTGTTCTTGAACATGTGACTGACAATAATGAGGCATTTTCGTTGAGACCTACCCCTGAAAAGCTTTCACTCCTCAGCTGCTGAACTCACTTTACAGTGCTTATTTTCAGAAAGTGGTTGTTGTAAAAAACACTTACTTACATGTCCTTGAACATGATATTTTTTTCAGTTTCTAGTGTGATTGCCAAATGAGTATATTCATTCTCCTTTCCAAATGAAGAAAGAGATTCTCCATTTCAAATTGGGTTTTGTGTTTCTTAAACCTGTTAGCATCATGCAGAGAGCAGAAATATATTAATAAAACTACAGAAATACTTGCTAACTCATTGTCTAACTCAGGTTTCAAATTATTACAGTGGCTATGGAAATAAGAATTTCTTTTTTTCCCCCAAAGACATATTGTCTTAGTTCAGGTGGCTAAAATAAGATACCAAAAACTAGGTGTTATAAAAGGAACAGAAGTGATTTCCCAAAGTTCTGGAGGCTGGGAAGTTTAAGATCAAGTTGCTGGCTGATCTGATGTCTTGTGAGGACTGACTTCCTGATTCTCCAGTGGCCATCTCCTTGCTGTGGACACCTCCCACATGGTAGGAGAGGGAAAGGCCTCTCTGGGTCTCTTTTATAAGTGCACTAACATCATTCATGAGGGCTCCACCTGCATGACTGAATTACTTCCCAAAGGCTCCACTCCCTAATACCATCTCATTGCAGGGGCAGGATTTCAATATATGAATTTGGGGGAGGGCACAGGCATTCAGTCTATCTTATATATCTTACTTGGTTTATCTTTTGCCCCTTATGTTTTATATTATAGGAAGGGATAAAACATAAAGCTCTCATATTTAGGAGTTGTGGAAATCTTGGAACTGAGAGGGGCTTCCCAAGTGGCGCTAGTAGTGAAGAACCTGCCTGCCAATGTAGGAGACATAAAAGACGTGGGTTCAGTCCCTGGGTGGGAAAGATCCCCTGGAGGAGGACATGGAAATCCATTCCAGTACTCTTGCCTAGAGAATCCTATGGACAGAGAAGCCTGCTGGGCTGCCGTCCTTAGGGTCGCAAAGAATCAGACATGACTGAAGCAACTTAACTCAGACACACACAGAGGAGCTGAGAACATGCACTTTTCTAAGAGATAAACACTGCAGGCCCCAGCTGGTTATTGTCATGTAAATTTGCTGTAATGCAAATTAAATTATTTTAAAAATTAACTGGAAATATAATTTTTTTTAAATTTTACTGTGGGCATCTAATTCTACATTTTAAGAAAAGGTTTGCAGACCTACATCATGCAGCAGGTGAGGTTAAAGACACCTATGAACTATGATTGGCTTATGACCATCATTTCATAATTTGAATGAAATGTACTGGACAGGCAGGTGTTGGTCCCTTCTGCATCGCTACCATCATATATGTGCTGATAAACCCTTGCTATTGTCATTTACCTCGTGGCAGAACCACTCTGCTTCCAGATTTTCTCTATTCTTTTTCCCTGAAGCACATGGCAAGGTCTGCATCACTAGACTGGATGTTTCTTAGAGCCTCTGACTTTCAATCCAGAGAATACCTTTTTCAGAGTGCTCAGCTGGATCGGGTGGGCGCGTATCTAAGTCCTGCCATGAGTGTATGCCTCCTTGAGCCATTCTTGAAATGAGAGCTTTACATAATTAAAATTCCAAAGTCCTCCTAAGATGGCCATTTGAACAGCTCTTCTTCTCCCCACCCTGATCCATTATGTTCTCTCCCCAGCTCCAGTGCCTGGGACATAGGCAGTTTTCATATGTATTTGTTAGGTCGAAGCAGTATTCCAGCCTTACTAGGCGAAAGTTTGTGTATCACCATGTATAAGGGCCCACACAAGGGACTAAAGCCTATTACTGAATGGACATTCTTTAGATTCTAGATGAGTGAACACCCTCAAAGTGCACTTCTCTGTTAAGTGGTGGTGAGGGTTGGTTATTCTCAGTTCAGTTCAGTCACCCAGTCGTGTCTGACTCTTTGTGACTCCATGGACTGCAGCACACCTGTCCATCACCAACTCCTGGAGTTTGCTCAAACTCATGTCCATCAAATCAGTGATGACATCCAACCACCTCAACCTCTGTTGTTCCCTTCACCTCCTGCCTTCAATCTTCCCCAGCCTCATGGTCTTTTCCAATGAGTCAGTTCTTCGAATCAGGTGGCCAAAGTATTGGAGCTTCAGCATCAGCCCTTCCAATGAATATTCAGGACTCATTTCCTTTAGGATGGACTGATTTGATCTCCATGCTGTCCAATGGACTCTCAACAGTCTTCTCCAACACCACAGTTCAAAAGCATCAATTCTTCAGTGCTCACCTTTCTTTATGGTCCAACTTTCACATCCGTACATGACTACTGGAAAAACCATGGCTTTGAATATATGGATCTTTGTTGTTAAAGTTACATCTCTGCTCTTTAATATGCTGTCTAGTTTGGTCATTGCTTCTTTTACAAGGAGTAAGCATCGTCTAGTTTCATGGCTGCAGTCACCATCTGCAGTGATTTTGGAGCCCAAGAAAATAGTTTCTCACTGTCTCCATGGTTTCCCCATCTACTTGCCATAAAGTGATGGGACTGGATGCTGTGATCTTCGTTTTTTGAATGTTGAGTTTTAAGCCAGATTTTTCACTCTCTTTCACTTTCATCAAGAGACTCTTTAGTCCTCTTCTCTTTCTATCATAAGGTTGGTGTCATTTGCATATCTGCAGTTATTGATAGTTCTCTCTGCAATCTTGATTCTAGCTTGTGCTTCATCCAGCCTGGCATTTCATATGATGTACTCTTCATATAAGTTAAATAAGCAGGGTGACAATATACAGCCTTGATGTACTCCTTTCCTCATTTGAAACAAGTTCATTGTTCCATGTCCAGTTCTAACTGTTGCTTCTTGACCTGCATACAGATTTCTCAAGAGGCAGGTAAGTTGGTCTGGAATTCCCATCTCTTAAAGAATTTTCTACAGTTTGTTGTGATCCACACAGTCAAAAGCTTTAGCATAGTCAACGAAAATTAAATAGATGTTTTTCTGGAACTTTCTTGCTTTTTCGATGATCCAACCAATGTTGGCAATTTGACCTCTGGTTCCTCTGCCTTTCCTAAATCTGGGTTGAACATCTTGAATTCTCAATTCACGTACTATTGAAGCCTAGCTTGGAGAATTTTGAGAATTACTTTGCTACCATGTGAAATGAGTACAATTGTGCATTAGTTTGAATATTCTTTGGCATTGCCTTTCTTTGGCATTGAAATGAAAACTGACCTTTTCCAGTCCTGTGGCCACTGCTGCTGCTGCTGCTACTGCTAAGTCTCTTCAGTCATATCTGACTCGTGTAGCAACCCCATGGACGGCAGCCCACCAGGCTCCTCTGTTCATGGGATTTTCCAGGCAAGAATACTGGAGTGGGGTGCCATTGCCTTCTCTGGTGGACACTGCTGAGTTTTCCAAATTTGCTATCATATTGAGTGCAAAACTTTAATAGCATCATCTTTGAAGATTTGAAATAACTCAGCTGGAATTTCTCTACTAGCTTTGTTCCTAGTGATGCTTCCTAAAGCCCACTTGACTTTGCACTCCAAGATGTCTGACTCTAGATGAAAGAACTTCCTTTTCATACTGTGCATGGGTTCTTCATATTCTTCATGGGTTATTCTAGGCCTTGTTTGTTCTTTTCAGAGATTGCAACACTAGATAACAATGTCAAAATCTTTTGGAGTCAAGGCAGAGTAATATGTCTTGAACTTTAATTTATATTTCAAAAATGAAAAAAAAAATGCTGTGAGTAACATAACCTAACTTGATCCTCTTTTCAGAACACTGCACTGGCAGGATCAGAGGCATGTACTGTGATTGATGCGAAGCCAGAGATGTGTATGTATTTGTGTGTGTGTGTGTGTCTTACTCCTTGTACAATCTAGTAGCTTGCAATTGTAGCCATTGCTCTTGAAGATCGGAAGTGAAACACATGTGGCATCTGTGAATCTGGAAGTGACATTCTAGAAAAAAATGACCAAGCAGAAGAAAACAAAGAAATAAACCTAGTGCCATAAATGCACCAAGTTGCCTCCTGTGTCCCATTTTCTCAACAACAAAAGTCTTAAAACTGTACATAAAGCCTTCCTTGTCATATACTACTATTATTCTTGATTCATTAAATACTTTTTCAGCTGTAATCAAACTTGTTTAAAGCTCACATGCTCATGGACCAGAAAAACACTTTAGAAGAAATGTGAGCAATCAAAGCACACTTCCCAGTGTATTATTATTGGTATTTTTCAGCATAATGCAGTTTCTGTTCTAGTCTACTCCCCTTTCTGAACATTTTTATGTCTGAGGGCATATACAAATGCAAACCCCTAATAGAATTCTTATTATCTCAGCATTGGAGCTATATTTATTTGCCAGAATATGCATAATATTAGGTGCTTTGTGAAAGCCATTTTATTTTTATGACTGAGATTGTTTTGGAGAAACAATGGTTTGAATCAAGAATGACCACTGCAGGGGCTTCCCTTGTGGTCCAGTGGTTAAGATTTTGCCCTCCAATGTGAGGAGTTCGGGTTCAGTCCTTGTTTGGGTAGCTAAGGTCCTACATGCCTTGTGGCCAAAAAACAATAACATAAGACAGAAACAATACTGTGAAAAAGTCAATAAAGACCTTAAAAATGGTCCACATTGGGAAAAAAAAAATCTTAACAAAAGACTGCTGCTACTTAGTGTTGGTAAGATGTTGGGATCTCTTTTCTCTGTTTGATAATAAATAAGGACTCATTTAACTCATGTTTAAAGGTTTTCCCACTTTCTGCTGCTGCTAAGTCACTTCAGTCGTGTCCGACTCTGTGTGACCCCATAGACGGCAGCCCAGCAGGCTCCCCCATCCCTGGGATTCTCCAGGCAAGAACACTGGACTGGGCTGCCATTTCCTTCTCCAATGCATGAAAGTGAAAAGTGAAAGTGAAGTCGCTCAGTCGCGTCTGACCCTCAGCGACCCCATGGACTGCAGCCTACCAGGCTCCTCCATCCGTGGAATTTTCCAGGCAGAAGTACTGGAGTGGGGTGCCACTGCCTTCTCCTTCCCACTTTCTACACTTGCTTATATTGTGGTGTTAATAAATGTCACCATTGAACTTCTACAGTTAAAGACTGTAATGATAGTTCACCAGCTTTATACCAATCCAAACATCAAGGACAGTGAATGTGATTGCAAACCTTGTTCTTGCCCATCTTTACCCCCACAGTACCCTATTCTATCCTATTCTATCTGATCCTATTCCATTCCATCGTCTTTGCTGCTGCTGCTGCTGCTAAGTTGCTTCAGTCATGTTCAACTCTGTGCGACCCCATAGACGGCAGCCCACCAGGCTCCCCCGTCCCTGGGTTTTTCCAGGAAAGAGTACTGGAGTGGGGTGCCATTGCCTTCTCCTGCATCCTCCTTACAGATATCCAAATGTCCACACACATATGAGAAAATGAACCCTTGAAAATTCTGTTTGCATAATCCTGACATAACATTTCTACAAAAACAACTGTTGAAGAAAAAACCGACTCTTGAACCTTTACAGTAAGTTAGGGACCCTATTTGAGAACATAGTTAAACTCTCCAACACCAATGGGTGGCAACACAAATTAAGCCAGGCTAACTTATGGTAAAGTTCTGCAAGTCACAGCTAGTCTGTTGCCTGAAAATAGAACTACTATAGATTCCTTAAAGAGATACAGAGGAAGAAAGGGCATAAATATTTAATTTTAAGTATTTAGATTGGTACAAAAGTAACTATGGTTTTGCATTGATGAACTTTGCCATTTGATATTGGAATACATTCTTAAATAAATGTGATTATGTTAGGCATTTTAGTATGCATTTCTCACTTAATCTTTTTATTGCTAAGTACTTACTTGCTGTGCATTTTATATTTATTTTAGACTAGGGAAATGATGTTAGACAAAAAGCAAATTCAGGAGATTTTCTTATTTGGGTTCAAAAGGGGTCATAAAGCAATGGAGACAACTCACAACTTCAACAACACATTTGGCTCAGAACTGCTAATGAACATATAGTGCAATGGTGGTTCAAGAAGTTTTGCAAAGGAGATGAGAGATTTGAAGCTGAGGAGTGCAGTGGCTGGCCATCTGATATTGACAATGACTAATTGAGAGGATCGTTGAAGCTGATACTCTTACAACTACACAAGGCCAGTGAATGTGTAGTTGCGGAAGAACTCAACATTGACCCTTCTATGGTGATTTGACGTTTCAAGCAAATTGGAAAGGCAAAAAACCTCGATAAGTGAGTGCCTCATGAGCTGAGCACAAATCAAAAAATCGTCCTTTTGAAGTGTTGTTTTCTCTCCTACGCGACAGCATCGAACTGTTTCTCAATGGGATTGTGATATGCAACGAAAAATGGTTTGTATATGACAGCCAGTGATGACCATCTCAGTGATTGGACCAAGAAGAAGTTTCAAAGCACTTCCCAAAGCTAAACTTGAACCAGAAAAAGTCATGGTCACTATTTGGTGGTCTGCTGCCAGTCTCATCCACTACAGCTTTCCAAATCTCTGCAGAACCATTATGTCTGAGAAGTATACTCAGCAAATCAATTAGATACACCAAAAACTGCCTTGCCTGTGGCTGGCATTGGTCAACAGAACAGGGCCAATTCTTCTTTACCACAATGCCCAACCATACATCATACAACCAACACTTCAAAAGTTGAACAAGTTGGGCTTCAAAATTTGGCCCCATCCGCCATATTCACCTAACCTTTCACCAACCAACTATCTCTTCTTCAAGCATCTCAACAACTTTTTGCAGGGAAAACACTTCCACCACCAGCAGGAAGCAGAAAATGCATTCCAAGAGTTTGTTGAATCCCAAAGCATGGATTTTTACATTACTGGAATAAACCAACCTATTTCTCATTGGCAAAAATATGTTGATTATAATGGTTCCTACTTTTTGAACAACTTAATAGGTAGTCAGTACAAAAAAACTAATGGGAGTAATCTACTGAAAGGATGATTAGATTTATTATCCTTGATGTTTTATAGGAGAAGATGGAAGGAATACGTTAAAACATTCCTAGTCCTTATAATTGCATTCTATCTCAGCAACAGGATATTTAGACTATGAATTATTACACAGGAAATAAACCGAAAACTTTGCCTTTAATTGGTTATCCCTGGAGCTATCAACTTTGTCTTTATTCAGTGATACATATATTGAAATCTTACTCTTGTATTAAAATGGAGGTTTAGTTATTTTCCCAATAAAAATAAGCATATCCTTATGCATATTTATTGTGTATATATTTACATGTGTGTATATCAAATTGGCAGATCCAGTATAACTTTTTCATATTAATATTTGCATGTTCCTCAGAAATTGGCTAACTCATATTATTTATGGTAATATAATTGTCCAGCATTCGGTTGCTATATTATATATAAATATGACATGAATATATTTAATAGTTATTTATAGTCACTGCTGCTAAGTCACTTCAGTCGTGTCCAACTCTGTGTGACCCCATAGACGGCAGCCCACCAGGCTCCCCCGTCCCTGGGATTCTCCAGGCAAGAACACTGGAGTGGGTTGCCATTTCCTTCTCCAATGCAGGAAAGTGAAAAGTGAAAGTGAAGTCGCTCAGTCGTGTCCGACCCTCAGCGACCCCATGGACTGCAGCCCACCAGGCTCCTCCGTCCATGGGATTTTCCAGGCAAGAGTACTGGAGTGGGTTGCCATTGCCTTCTCTGATTTATAGTCACATGCATTAGTTAATCACCTAGCTGTGTCCGACTCTCTGGGACCCCATGAACTGTATAGCCTGGTAGGCGCCTCAGTTCATGAAATTCTCTAAGCAAGAATCCTGGAGTGGATACTCATTCACTTCTCCAGCAGTGCTTCCCTATACAGATATTGAATCCAGGTCTCCAGCATTGCAGACAGATTCCTTACCATCGAACCACCAGGGAAGCCCTATTTATAGTCAAAAGCCATTATACCTAACATGCATGCTTGTAAATATTGTATATGTATATACATATATATAACTCAAATGTCATTATAATGCTTTTACTTGTTACAAGGACGTTTTGAGAGAAAAAGCCACATATGGAGAGGTAGCATAGACTAGTCATTTGGATTCTGGCTTCCAATCCTGGCTTTATCCCTTAACAGGTGTTTGATTTTAGACACGTTGCCTCAATTCTCAGTTATAATGAGTGTAATAATTCTGCCAATGTTACAGTTCCATTATGAGGGTTAAATAAATTAGTACTTATAATATGCTTCGAATAGAATCAGCTACACGTAAGTTAAATAGATAGCAATAGGAAGTAACCAAAAAACCCCACAAATATTCAAGGAGTATCACATCCTATCTTTATACCTCACTTTTAAGTTCCAATACTAGCTTTCCAAAATATTCTATCTGAATTCTAAGAAGGCATTCAATATTGTTGATTAAATATTTAAATTACGTTTGTGATAGCTAGTCATGTATTCATTTTTAGATAGGTCAAATTTATGAGGCAGCAAAGTTGTAATATTATGTGTGGTGTGTACAGTTTTATAGTGCATTTGGGCCCCTTGTATAATCAACATGTGCTGTTCATTTATGTCCATTTTATAGGACAAGGAATATAATGATGATATTTTAAATTATTACACAGGCCTAACATTGTTCTAGCCTCGCCTTTATAGCATATTGTTGATCATATCTCTGATTTATTTGAAAAACAAATCCTTATTCAGGAACACAATATCCAATTACAAAATTACTCCTGAGGGAAAATACAAGCTGTTTTATGGTGTGATTTCCAAGAATGCATTGTGGTGTAAAGTAGAAATTACCTACATCAATTTTGCTTTTTTTTTATTTATTAGAAAACCATCTCTGCCTTCAAGTTTTACCTTCTTTGTTGTAGAAGCCTAGAATTTAATGTATAAGTCAGCATGTCATCATTCTTATGCAGCTGTCCATTCATCCCTTGATTCTTCTGTTGCCTTTTGTTGAACCTCCTCTAGTTTCATAAGATTTAATTAGTATCAATTTCCAGTGTCAGCAACACTGCAGTGCTTCATGAGGCTATATGAATGGCCTCTGATGGCTTTAATGTAAATCCTAGTCATCCCAGCTCAGATGTAGAAAAACTTTACTTAAAAGTGGTTTCTGCTATAAAGACATAAGCTCCCTCTCATCTCTATATCATATCTCAATTTCCTCATTTCATTACAGAAAGGACACGGGGATGTAGAAAGGGCATATATAAAAAGTTCCAAAAAGATTAAAGGTTTGAAAAATAACTCTTAAGTGAAAATGTCAAATGGATTTGGAGGGTTGCCCAGCTACCTCCCTGCCCCCACATTCGTCCAACATCCATTGAGTTCTCCTTACCCCATCTGGAAACTCAGCTTCACTCCTGTTCCTGGAACCAGGCCAGCCCACATTGAAAACTCAATGAGCCCTGCAGCCATTTCTTACCTAGCAGATCGACGCTAAACATGTTTCCTGGTGCTATTATCTGGTCTCTTGTTTTATTCCTTTGCTCCTGTTCTCACCTTGTACCTAACACCAGTCTCCTATCTTTTTGTCTGATTTTATGTCCTTAAAACTTACTGACCAGGTAACCACTCCCTGCTCCCTTCTTGGATTTTATTGTTTATTGTTATTGTGTCTCTGTTTTCTGCTGCCTGTCTTGCTTGTATGCAGGATATCTGCGTCTTTAGTTTCCACTTTACTTAGCCTTTGGAGCATCTTGATGATATGTTGTGGTCTTTTTTTGAGGGATTCCTCCACCCCTTGCCACAGAACATGCTGATTTGAGATCCTTCTCTGTTCTATCCTCATTACCTATGTAGTTACTAAATCCAGTTACATAGTGATTGATAACCTGATGCTGAAAATCAAAGCTGGACTCATAGCTTAGACTTGGTTATCAAGAAGTAGAGACAATAAACGTTTGTCAGTAATAGGGGACTTTTAGTTTATAGTGAAATGCAAGGTTTGATATCTTAAAGCCTTTGGAGCTTTAATTTGACTAAGAGATTAGAATTCAAAACTTAGGTTTGGGAATCATTGCATGTATCCTATCATACTAAGCCCCCTTACTCCATGGTCAAAACCTTTTGGAGTCTCTCAGTTCTACCAACATATTGCTCAAAGTTCTTATCAGAGTATTCAAGACTGTCTGTAATCAATATTCCTTTCCTTAAACTCCCACATGCTTCATTTCCTACTCCTATCCTATGATCTAGTACAACTAAAGTACTGCTTTATTCCACAATTCCTAACAATGGCTACTTTGGTGCCTTTGTTCAATTTGTTGCCTGTACTTAGAATTATCCCCTTATTTCTATCAGAACACTATCTAGTTTTTAAGGCAAACTTCAAGTGCTGCTCTGTCCATGATTCATTTCCTCTCTTCTCCAAATCAGATGAGCTCTCGTCCTTTGAATTCACATAATCATTTGTTTTGGCATCTTTTATTGAATCTGTTCTTAAATTTGTCTTGTATTATTGGTACACAGTGAAACACAGTTTAATTAATTAGAGCGGCTCAAAACATTCTCAAATTGTAAAATGCTTAAAATGTTAGCACATGTTATTAGGAGATTAATATAGTAAGTATAGGCAAGCCCAAGTAAGCTAGTTGACTGGTAGATTTCAAAGAAGGGCTAGCTGCTAAAATCACCCCTTCCTGATCTAGGCTATGATTTTGGTCCCTAAAAGCTTAATGATTCAGGGTCCTGTGGTTGGCTGGAGTTTCCAGGGCCATGATGGCAATCTCAGGAGGCTTCTGTTTGGTTAATAGTCCTTTTGTCAGCCTGACCCAGAGAACACTGGATGGGAAAATCCTGGGAACGCAGGAAGACCCTCTGCTCACTCTTTACTTGAAACTCAAGTGTTTGCTATATTCTGACTGGTCGTCTTCTGCTCCACATGTAGTTCGTCATCATTACAGAAGAGAAGAATTTAAATTCTAACCAAGTTCTCCCCCTACAAGTTTGAGGAAAGTGCCTAGGCAATGTGTAGGAGACAACTGCAGTTATTTTAAATGGTTAAACTGCTTTAATGCAAAGGTACCTTTTCATACCTTTTCAAAGGAGAAGGGAGTGGCAGAGGATGAGATAGTTAGATAGCATCACCAACTCAGTGGACATGGATTTGAGCAATCTCTGGGAGATAGTGGAGGACAGAGGAGCCTGGCATGCTACAGTCTACAGGGTGACAAAGAGTCAGACATGACTTAGCGCCTGAACAACAACAATAACCAATTTTTTATAGGATTTTATTACATATGTATCCTTTGCCTCACAAGGTCCAGGGGTTGCCTTAGTCATTCATCAGCAGGTAGTACAATGTCTGGATACGCTTTGTGGTCAGTTGTTTGTTGTTCGGATTGAGACTGAGACTGATTGGACTCTCCAAGCAGGAGAACTGATAGATGGTGGATTTTTTTTTAGGTGGATTTTTTTTTTTTTTTAGGAAGATGTCAAAGAAGCAAACTGCCACAGTTCATTGTTTCTATAGCAAAATCACCAAAAATAGTTCAGCAATTCACTCAACTTTGAGCCTCAAGACCTTCATCTTTAAAATGCTGATAGTAATAGCTACCACAGAAGGTGTTGCTCACTCAACATGTATTTATTGATCATATATCATGTTCTAAGTGCTGGGTTTTAGAAATACTTCAGTGAAAATTACAGACATAGTTCTAGATCTTATGAAAAATTTCAATGTGAAATTGAATCATTATTTTATGCTTTGACAATTAAAAAAGTAAATACATAGTTTACATAAGTATTATAAAAGTCCCTCTAGTCTGCAAGAATTAAAAAATAAAATCCTCTGACCATTAGGAATGATCATTTTAGGACAATCTTTTGGGTCGGCTAAAAAGTTCATTTGGATTTTTTTTAAAGAACTTATGGAAAAACTTGACTGACCTTTTTGGTGAACTCAATATATTATATTCCCTTTCACCAAAGAGTATTTGTCCAGCTAGGAGTCAACACTGCCCTTATGTGTAACCAGAAGAGGCAGAACTTTTGCTGTAAATGTTTTAAGAAGTGCTGGAATACCTTCCTCATAACTTCCCTCAAATAACTGTATTATCTACCTTCCCGGCCAACTCCAGCTCCACTATCAGAAGTACATTGAATGTTTTTGTGTATGTGTATATATTTTAAGCCATTGCAACTCAGGGAATTTTCTGAAATTGCAAATACTCTTCAAGGATAAAAGTCATACATTATCATCAGCTATGAATATAATTTCTTTGGAAGGAATGATGCTAAAGCTGAAACTCCAGTATTTTGGCCACCTCATGCGAAGAGTTGACTCATTGGAGAAGACTCTGATGCTGGGAGGGATTGAGGGCAGGAGGAGAAGGGGACGACAGAGGATGAGATGGCTGGATGGCATCACTGACTCGATGGGTATGAGTCTGGGTGACCTCCAGGAGCTGGTGATGGACAGGGAGGCCTGGAGTGCTGCGGTTCATGGGGTCGCAAAGAGTCGGACACGACTGAGCGACTGATCTGATCTGATGAATATAATTCATTTCTTGATTCACCTCATGGTGCCTAGCTGAGATCACTGGGTAGCTAGCTAGTAAGTACAAAGCCCTGTGGGTGGGAAGTGGGGAGGGATGCCATTTCTATAGTTAAAACCCTTGTTACCCTATTTTTTACTCTATTAGTCTTTATCTTATTTTTTGTTGCTTTATCCTATCAGAATTTTATTTTTTAATGTCCTCATTCATGTTTGAAGCACATTTGGTCAGAAATATCACTGGAAGATGGAGAAGGCAATGGCACCCCACTTCAATACTCTTGCCTGGAAAATCCCATGGACGGAGGAGCCTGGTAGGCTGCAGTCCATGGGGTCGCTAGGAGTCAGACACGACTGAGCGACTTCACTTTCACTTTTCACTTTCATGCATTGGAGAAGGAAATGGCAACCCACTCCAGTGTTCTTGCCTGGAGAATCCCAGGGACGGGGGAGCCTGGCGGGTTGGACACGAGTGTCCAACAGTCGAGTTGGACATGACTGAAGCGACTTAGCAGCAGCAGCAGCACTGGAAGAATCCTAACTGGCTTTTCACTTCCACTTAAAAGTATTTGTGAACATAGCAGTTTAACGTGGCCAGTGTATCATCACCCATGTTACATACGATGGTGACAAAAGTATCTGTGTATAAATATGTGTGTATGTATATATATACACACACAAAAACATGTATATGGGAATTATATACATACACACATATATAAACAAATATAAAATTAATCCCTAGCACATAGTTTCTAATCATAAGTGAAAATCTTAGTTGCTCAGTCATGTCCGACTCTCTGTGACGCCATGGACTGTAGCCCTCCAGGCTCCCCAGTCCATGTCATTCCCCAGGCAAGAATACTGGAGTGGGTTGCCATTCCCTTCTCCAGGGGATCTTCTCAACCCAGGGATCAAACCTAGATCTCCTGAATTGCAGACAGATTCTTTACTTTCTCAGCCTTATAAGCAAAATAGTAAACTACAGGATTGGGGCGCTTTTCTCTTTTTTTATTGAGCCAACTCCCTGAATATGAGCAAACCACCTTGAAATACTAAGAGTGCTGTGCGTAACCATTGTGCTTGATCCCCGTGGCATCACAACACTTAACTAATTGTGCCTATAAAGTGACTCTCTGAGGGCTCACTTCAAGAGAGGACAAGAGGGTTCAGGTGCCCTCTCAGGATGTAAAATGATGAATTCTGGATGCACATTTTCAACAGATGGACTCGGCATTATGAAGGCAGCCACGAAAGGCAGCAGGTGGAAGAGGCAGCAGGAAAGCAACGCCACTTGCAGGAGCACTTGACATTAATTACACCTGTTGGAATTCTCGCCCAGCCCTTTGTTTTCAGATGTGTTCTGAATATTATTATTGTGAGGCAAAAGAGAGGGAAAAGAAGCTGAGCATTGTGAACAGGGAATGGAGAATCTGCCCTGTAAGACAAGGAAAAAGCCAGTGGGTGAAGCTTCTCTGGCTTCTGGCTTCCAATTAATCAAATCACATGTGCAAAAAGAGGAGCCAGGCACACGATTACTTGTAGTGATCCCAGTGATTCCATCTGGACATGACAATTTTTTAAAAATTTATTTTATTGAAGTATAGTTAACTTAAAATATTGTGTTAATTTCTGGGTTTTAGGACTACGTCAGTGACATCGCACAGTTCTAGATCTTGTGAAATTTTTCAGTGTAAATTGTATTATGATTTTATGCTTTCACAATTAAAATATTAAGGACATGGTTTACCTAAGTCACTGCACAGCAGAGTGTACATACAGATGCATTCTTTGTCATATTCTGTTTTGTTTTGGTTTATCACAGGATTGAATATAGTACCTGCAGTGTCCAGTAGTAGGACCTTGTTGCTTATCCATTCTATATATCATGGTTTGCATCTGCTAACCACAAGTCTGGGCAGGGCAATTTAAAAATTGATGTTTGAAGCTGGAGTATATACTTAGTTCCTCAGAAATTAAACATGTTTCTTGGTATCTGGAGAATATTAAATACATACATTTACCTTTTTGTATTATCCAAACACATTTAAAACTACTTTGGAGGACGTTTGATTGTTTCTTTAATGCTTACGATTCTTTTGTTTATTTGTGCCTGTGGAATTGGGTCCCAGCTTCCCACTAGGTTTTCCCTTGTCAATCAGCACAGCCTGCATCTTCTTTACCCTGTGGCTCACACGGAGGCTTCTTCCTTCGTGATGGATGACAACTAGTTGCCTAAAACTGCGTGGGTGCTTCTTATCTTTTATCATGCCTTTCTTTCTCTCTGGAATGCTCCTGCCTGCTTCTTGATTTTCTGCTCATCATGAAATGTCAAGTCAGGGGTTAAATCCGCCAGGATGCAATCGGTGATTATCCTAGGGAGCCATGCGCCTTCATTCTCCTCAAAGTCATAGGGCTTGCACATTCATCTGTATTGTGCCTGGCACCTTCAAGGTCCTAGGACCTCCTCTCCCGCTCTCTCCTTGGCTGTAACCTCCCAAGGAAAGCCCCATTTCTACTCTTTTGTAAGTCTCCTTTCTGCTAGCTCTTGGTCTCTCACTGAATAGTGTCTGAATACATAAATAGTGTCTGATCTGAAAAAGATTGGATTGCCTTCACCTATAGGTGAAGTACCACTGCAAAGTAACTTTAAGAGTATCTCAATATCTTCTGAAAAAATAAGATACGGTTTTCAAAATTATCAATCATCTCCAGGTTTTGCTCACTTTTCAGTGAGGCTTACTGTGATTACTACTCTATTAAAAATAGCAACCACTCTCTTTCCTCCTTCAAAGATTTATGCATGATTAGAATTGTGCTTTTACAAAATGATGTGAAGTAGAACACATATTTTCTAAGTAGGAGGGGGCACAATTAAAAAATGAGATCTATTGAAGTGAAGGAAAAATATAATGAAATGGAAGTAAATATAATGGTGAAGAAACAGGTGTGGGTTAATGATATTTTCAGTTGCAAGTATACAGAAACATCATAATGGTAGAGTTTGAATTTTCTCACAAATAAGAGAACTTATTTATATATACATCAATGGTGGCATGTTTGCACTAGCTCAAAGATGTGAAAGCCGGCATCCATGCAGTTTTTTGTTTGTTTATTTTTTTTTTTTCCCTCATGGTTTCAAGATACCTGCCAAAGTTCCAGGTAATAGGCTCATATTCAAAAGGAAATGGAGGACAGAAAGGTGCACAAGGATCTTTACCCTGTGTCTCAGGAATGCAAAAACTTTACCAGAGTCTACTCTTCAAATAGCTGCCAGCATCTAGAGGGACAGATTCATGTCACATGGCTTCTCCCAGATGCAAAGGAAGCTAGAGAACAGGAAGATTTTGCTTTTTCAGACTCTATAGTGGAGATAAGTAAAAGAAACGGGGATTTGAATTGGGCTTGGGACTACCCAACCAACAGCGTCTGCCTCATAAAATATCAGGTAGCTAAAATGAATTGACCAAAAGAAATGATTGAAAGAAGAGAGATATACGACAAATATGAATTATTCCATCGTATGATGAACTTACATGTATTGATTAAAATGTATTATTTATCTATTGAAAAATATATAATATCAAAAACAAAATGTAAAGTGATAAGAAATTAGATATGTACATTATACTACTCATATAATTAAAAACACACAAAACAATACTGATCTGTTTAGGTGTCAAAGTATAGATGGCAGACTGGAAGCTACACAGCAAATTCAGCCTAGTGTTTGCCTTCTTTGGGAAGGATGAGGGTAATGGAACTGGGGAGCATTGAATGGGATTTCAACTTTATTTGCAGAGTTTCTCATCTTTTATTTTCTTAAAGCATATGGCTGGTGTGTACATGGTGGTTTGTTGTATGTGCTATGTTTTAATGTATTGTTAAGAAAAACAAAAAGAAGTAAGAGTTAAAATATAGTCATGTTATTGCAAATGAATTTAAAGGAACATAATATGAAGATGGTATCCCCAGGTAGCACTAATGGTAAAGACCCTGCCTGCCAAAACAGGAGATGTAAGAGATGTGGGTGGGTTCAATCTGATCCCTGGGTCAGGAAGATCTCCTGGAGGAGGACATGGCAACCCACTCCAATATTCTTGCCTAGAGAATCCCATGGACAGAGAAGCCTGGCAGGCTACAGTCATAGGGTCGCAAAGAGTTGGACACGACTGAAGTGGATATGCCCACATTTTCATTTTATGGGGGACTCTCATTGCCACGAAACCTAGGACACAGAAACATGAGGAGGAGGGCCAAATCAGCCCTTGATTGATTTTTTAACTTACTCCTTTTGAAATTCAATACTATTATTTGCAAGATGAGGGTTATGTGTTAGGCTTATTTTTTTTTTTTTTTTCTCCACTCTTCAGCAATATTGATCGTTTAGGAATGTTAGTCATGTTGTCGGAGAAGGCAATGGCACCCCACTCCAGTACTCTTGCCTGGAAAATCCCATGGACGGAGGAGCCTGGTAGGCTGCAGTCCATGGAGTCGCTAAGAGTCAGACATGACTGAGCGACTTATTTCACTTTTCACTTTCATGCACTGGAGAAGGAAATGGCAACCCACTCCAGTGTTCTTGCCTGGAATATCCCAGGGACGGGGGAGCCTGGTGGGCTGCTGTCTATGGGGTCTCACAGAGTCGGACACGACTGAAGTGACTTAGCATAGCATAGCATAGCATACCATAGTCATGTTGTGATAAGAGATGATTTTAAAATATTTACTGTTTAGTAGTGAGCTGTGGTTGTCATAGGTTTTGGGTGTCATAGGTTTTATAAATTATTCATTGATTTGATTCATATTTATTAAGTGCCTACTATATGCCAGTAGCAGAGAAGGCAATGGCACCCCACTCCAGGACTCTTGCCTGGAAAATCCCATGGATGAAGGAGCCTGGTGGGCTGCAGTCCATGGGGTCACTAAGAGTCGGACACGACTGAGCAACTTCCTTTCACTTTTCACTTTCATGCATTGGAGAAGGAAATGGCAACCCACTCCAGTGTTCTCGCCTGGAGAATCCCAAGGACAGGGGAGCCTGGTGGGCTTCTGTCTCTGGGGTCGCACAGAGTCGGACACGACTGAAGTGACTTAGCAACAGCAGCATATGCGAGTAGCTGCTTCAGCACTGGAAATTGGCATAAACAAATAAAAATTCCTTGTTCTGATGAAGATAACTTTTTAGTTGAGATGATAGATGATAGGTACATACCAGGTTGATCAGATCAGATCAGATCAGTCACTCAGTCGTGTCCGACTCTTTGCGACCCCATGAACCGCAGTACGCCAGGCCTCCCTGTCCATCACCAGCTCCCGGAGGTCACTCAGACTCGCATCCATCGAGTCAGTGATGCCATCCAGCCATCTCACCCTCTGTCGTCCCCTTCTCCTCCTGCCCCCCATCCCTCCCAGCATCAGAGTCTTCTCCAATGAGTCAACTCTTCGCATGAGGTGGCCAAAATACTGGAGTTTCAGCTTCAGCATCATTCCTTCTAAAGAAATTCCAGGATTGATCTCCTTCAGAATGGACTGGTTGGATCTTCTTGCAGTCCAAGGGACTCTCAAGAGTCTTCTCCAACACCACAGTTCAAAAGCATCAATTCTTCGGCGTTCAGCCTTCCTCACAGTCCAGCTCTCACATCCATACATGACCACAGGAAAGACCATAGCCTTGACTAGGCGAACCTTTGTTGGCAAAGTAATGTCTCTGCTTTTGAATATGCTATCTAGGTTGGTCATAATTTTCCTTCCAAGGAGTAAGCGTCTTTTAATTTCATGGCTGCAGTCACCATCTGCAGTGATTTTGGAGCCCAGAAAAACAAAGTCTGACACTGTTTCCACTGTTTCCCCATCTATTTCCCATGCAGTGATGGGACCAGATGCCATGATCTTCGTTTTCTGAATGTTGAGCTTTAAGCCAACCTTTTCACTCTCCACTTTCACTTTCATCAAGAGGCTTTTTAGCCCCTCTTCACTTTCTGCCATAAGGGTGGTGTCATCTGCATATCTGAAGTTATTGATATTTCTCCCAGCAATCTTGATTCCAACTTGTGTTTCTTCCAGTCCAGCATTTCTCATGATGTACTCTGCATATAAGTTAAATAAACATGGTGACAATATGCAGCCTTGACGTACTCCTTTTCCTATTTGGAACCAGTCTGTTGTTCCATGACCACTTCTAACTGTTGCTTCCTGACCTGCATACAGATTTCTCAAGAGGCAGATCAGGTGGTCTAGTATTCCCATCTCTTTCAGAATTTTCCATAGTTTATTGTGATCCACACAGTCAAAGGCTTTGGCATAGTCAATAAAGCAGAAATAGATGTTTTTTTGGAACTCTCTTGCTTTTTCCATGATCCGGCAGATGTTGGCAATTTGATCTCTGGTTCCTCTGCCTTTTCTAAAACCAGCTTGAACATCAGGAAGTTCACGGTTCACATATTGCTGAAGCCTGGCTTGAAGAATTTTGAGCATTACTTTACTAGCGTGTGAGATGAGTGCAATTGTGCGGTAGTTTGAGCACTCCTTGGCATTGCCTTTCTTTGGGATTGGGATGAAAACTGCCCTTTTCCAGTCCTGTGGCCACTGCTGAGTTTTCCAAATTTGCTGGCATATTGAGTGCAGCACTTTCACAGCATCATCATTCAGGACTTGGAATAGTTCCACTGGAATTCCATCACCTCCACTAGCTTTGTTCGTAGTGATGCTTTCTAAGGCCCATTTGACTTCACATTCCAGGATGTCTGGCTCTAGGTCAGTGATCACATCGTCATGATTGTCTAGGTCTTGAAGCTCTTTTTTGTACAGTTCTTCTGTGTATTTTTGCCACCTCTTCTTAATATCTTCTGCTTCTGTTATGTCCACACCATCTCTGTCCTTTATCGTGCCCATCTTTGCATGAAATGTTCCTTTGGTATCTCTGATTTTCTTGAAGAGATCCCTAGTCTTTCCCATTCTGTTGTTTTCCTCTATTTCTTTGCATTGATCACTGAAGAAGGCTTTCTTATCTCTTCTTGCTATTCTTTGGAACTCTGCATTTAGATGTTTATATCTTTCCTTTTCTCCTTTGCTTTTCGCTTCTCTTCTTTTCACAGCTATTTGTAAGGCCTCCCCAGACAGCCATTTTGCTTTTTTGCATTTCTTTTCCATGGGGATGGTCTTGATCCCTGTCTCCTGTACAATGTCACGAACCTCATACCAGGTTGATAAGTAGTGTTAAATTCAAAAAGCAAAAATGTAGCAGTATTAGAAGGTGCTCAGGACAAGTGACAGTAAAGTTAATGTTATCTTAGATAGGTGGGCTTTTTCTGCCAAGACAATATTTAGCATCCAAATGATATAAAAGTAAAATATTTTCCTGAGTAATATTTGGGAGGGATGGTTTTAATCATATGTTTGTGTCATATATTATATAGGTTGATTATAGTAATTGTCAATACCCTGTATGTGTGTGTGTGTGTACTTCATATATATATATGTCTTTCATATATATATGAAAGTGAAAACTGGAAGTGTTAGTTGCTCAGTTGTGTCTAACTCTTTGTGACTCCATGGTCTGTAGCCTCTGTCCATAGAATTCTCCAGGCAAGAATACTGGAGTGGGTAGCCATTTCCTTCTCCAGTGGATCTTCCAGACCCAGGGATCAAACCTGGGTCTCCTGCATTGTAGGCAGAATCTTTACCATCTGAGCCACCAGGGGGAGAGAGAGAGAGAGATAAATGTATATATTAATGCAAATTTTATATTAATAAAATAAATTAATTAATAAAAATTATATATTGGATATATATATTTATTAAATTTAAGAAAATGGCCACTCCATGTGGCATGCAGGATCTTAGTTCCTTGACCAGGGTTGGAACCCTCACCCCCTGCAGTTGAAGAGCAGTCTTAATTATTGGACTGGCAGAAATGTCCCCTCACTGCCCTGTATTTTAATACAGGATTATGTGTGCTTCATTGGAATTTGCTCTTTCTTATTACACACACAGTCCTTCTCTTACAGGTATTCCTGTTCAGGTGGGATGGACATATATTTTACTTTCTAGTCAATCTCTTCATGTCGGTGTAGATGGAAACCCGTGGTTCGATCCTCATTCATTTAGCATTCGAGGCTGATGTTTCTGTAGTACTATGGTGAAGTATCTTCTTTAGGAAAAGCTTGTTGCCCTCATCATATCTGTATTAAGCAGTCATTGGATATACAGTGTTGGCTAATAGGGTCTGGAAATTTTTCTTATCAGTTGTCCCTTGCCTCCTGGATGGGTGAAACGTAACTAGATCCAGACAGGTTATATGTCCCCTTTTCACTTGAAATTTTAGCTATTGTGTATATAGATTGATATGGGTTGGAAGTTGACATATTCCTAAAAAGGCTTTAAAAAGGTTAAAAAGGGGTTTAAAAGTTAATTGTATTCTGGAATGCAATCAGACAACTAATAAAAATTATTATCCAGAGTTGGTCAATGCGAATTTTTAGTATGTCTTTGATTTTAGGTCATCACAGCACTCAAGGGGTTCTTGTGACAAATAGCATAGTGGAAGGTTAATTGCAAAATGAAAAGGTCTTAATTTAACGTGAAAATTAGCAATAGGAGCTAAGCTTTAGCAATCTGAGTAACCGAGAATACTGCCACTCAGCCCAGTGTCTGGAACATGGATATTATTGAATGATGGAAAGAAAACCTTCTGTCATTGAACCATGGGACTCTCTGGATGTTGTAGAAAGCTCTGCAGACACAAAACACAATGTTAGCTTTGAGTAAGTCCCCCTTGACCTGTTAGTATTGTCACAACTTTTTCCTTACTTGGAAAATATCAACAATGTTAAAACCCACAAACATTTTGATAAGCCTGCATCATTTACTTTTTACCTTCTAGATAGAAGTCCTTCTAGACAAGTGCCTGCTGTGCATATGGGGACTGTAGATTTTCTATTGTAGATATTAACAGATACATGGTTGTTGTGGGGCCTGCATAGATGATCAAATATACATACAGTGTTTCCAACAGTGCCTGATAAGCACACAATTATCAATGAAATTTATATTATTAATCAAATAAATCAGGAACTCAATACAATCAAAATCAGAGATCGATATTTTTTATTCCTTTTATATTTGCTGCCAGATTTTCTTTACTCCTCAGATAACAAAACAAATATTGTCTGTTTGAAAAATCTAACATTTAAAAAATTGACCCAGCAGAGTTCTGGGCTTCATCTATAAGCTCTTTTTTTGTGTGTGCTGTAACTTTAGGCAGAAGGCTGTTCTCTCCCAAATACATCATTCTTGCTGGAAATCTTGAAGTCTAACTGTACCATTGAAACTTCATGTTTTCTGTCTCTGCATACATGGAATTAAACTATATGAACCCTTAAAAGCTAATGACTATTATTGATAAAGAGAGCAAGTTAAGTAATGTAATCCTGAAAGAATGAGAGACAGGCTAAGATTTGAGAGATGAAGCAGATTTTGGGAGGGGAAAACACTAGGGAAGAGAGAGGATACACTAAGAGGACAGAAGGAAAATCGCTGAGCCTGTCTAGTTAACATCTTACTTGTGTCTGGAGCTAGGCCTGGCCAGTTTCCGCAGAAGAAAATGTTACCAATTACCATTCAAGTCGAAGATGTCTAAACTTTGCACTGATGGTAAATTCAAGTTTATCACCACAGCGGAAGTACAGTTTGCCTCCTGAGTTTCTACGTATTCATAACTCCTGGCTCAGTTTTAAGTTACAAGTACTATGAGTTGTTCACTATGTTTATTTATCCAGCTATTCTGTTAGATGATGATCCCGCAGCTATGAAATTAAAAGATGCTTACTCCTTGGAAGGAACATTATGACCAACCTAGATAGAATATTGAAAAGCAGAGACATTACTTTGCCAACAAAGGTCCGTCTAGTCAAGGCTATGGTTTTTCCTGTGGTCATGTATGGATGTGAGAGTTGGACTATGAAGAAAGCTGAGCACCGAAGAATTGATACTTTTGAACTGTGGTGTTGGAGAAGACTCTTGAGAGTCCCTTGGACTGCAAGGAGATCCAACCAGTCCATTCTGAAGGAAATCAGCCCTGGCATTTCTTTGGAAGGAATGATGCTAAAGCTGAAACTCCAGTACTTTGGCCACCTCATGCAAAAAGTTGACTCATTGGAAAAGATTCTGATGCTGGGAGGGATTGGGGGCAGGAGGAGAAGGGGACGACAGAGGATGAAATGGCTGGATGGCATCACTGACTCGATGGACGTGAGTCTGGGTGAACTCCAGGAGTTGGTGATGGACAGGGATGATGAAGGTGAAAGAGGAGAGTGAAAAAGTTGGCTTAAAGCTCAACATTCAGAAAACGAAGATCATGGCATCCGGTCCCATCACTTCATGGGAAATAGATGGGAAAACAGTGGAAACAGTGTCAGCCTTTATCTTTTTGGGCTCCAAAATCACTGCAGATTGTGATTGCAGCCATGAAATTACAAGACACTTACTCCTTGGAAGGAAAGTTATGACCAACCTAGATAGCATATTCAAAAGTAGAGACATTACTTTGCCAACAAAGGTTCGCCTAGTCAAGGCTATGGTTTTTCCTGTGGTCATGTATGGATGTGAGAACTGGACTGTGAAGAAGGCTGAGCGCCAAAGAATTGATGCTTTTGAACTGTGGTGTTGGAGAAGACTCTTGAGAGTCCCTTGGACTGCAAGGAGATGCAACCAGTCCATTTTGAAGGAGATCAGCCCTGGGATTTCTTTGGAAGGAATGATGCTAAAGCTGAAACTCCAGTACTTTGGCCACCTCATGCGAACAGTTGACTCATTGGAAAAGACTCTGATGCTGGGAGGGATGGGGGGCAGGAGGAGAAGAGGACGACAGAGGATGAGATGGCTGGATGGCATCACTGACTCGATGGATGTGAGTCTGAGTGACCTCCGGGAGTTGGTGATGGACATGGAGGCCTGGCGTGCTGCGATTCATGGGGTGGCAAAGAGTCAGACACGACTGAGCGACTGATCTGATCTGATCTGAGGGAGGCCTAGTGTGCTTCGATTCATGGGGTCGCAAAGAGTAGGACACAAATGAGCGACTGAACTGACTGATTCTATTAGATTCTTAGCCAGAAACATTTGAAGAATTATTAAAGGACAGGACTGTCCCTATGTAACTCCACATCATGATAGCTTCAGGGCCCTCAAAATAAAGAGAAACTAAAAAAGAAGTGCCCCAAACCTGTTTTTTTTTTTTTTTTAAGAAATGAGGCTTATTCTAAAAATAAAGTTAGGGGAAAAGAAATCATGGAAAATTTTGATGTATGGCTGAAGGCCAAAAAACTGTAACATGGTAAGAAAAAGGAAAGAAAAGTGAAAGTAGAAGTGCTTTCATATGAATGATGAAAATGCACCTGTAATACCTGTCCATTCATCTATAGAGAATGTTCTTAGATCAGAATGAGGACATCCTCCTGAAGGTGGGAGATTGAATAGGTGCATTATGAAGCGTTACAAGATGCACACAGAATGGTTTGGATCTTCTACCGCTGCCTGAGTTTAGTGCCATTATAACTTTCCAAATTAGTGAAATGGTCATTCTTCCAAGAAGGGTATTTTCCCTTAAAGAAGAGAAAAAGTCAGGAAGTGAGGTCTTTTGGGGAGGAGACCTTGAAGTAAGGATAGAAATAAACTTACAAGGTTCCCTTGGTGTTTCTTTTTCCTTTAGGTTAAAACTGTGTCTGTTCAAGGAAAAATGACTGTATCTGTTAAAAAATTAGAATGGCTCTTCCATGCATCATTTTAGTGGTTTCAATAGAGGTTGTGAAGTTTTCAATGGAGACTGTAGGCTGTATGTATAAATATCAGTTTCTGTGAATAGCAGAAGACAGAAACTCAATATCAAAATGTAAGCCTACTATACTGGCACATGGGTTTGGGAGTTTTCTGCTTGTGTAGGCAATAAAGATTGGCCATTGAACTGAAGCATGTGCTTTTCAGAGTAATCAGTTCTTGCTAGGAAGAGGTTAGCTGACTTAGAGGTAAGATAATGTGGTTGAGGTGGAGGCATCAGCCAGGAACCTTGAAAGGGAATTGATATTACGGCAGACATTATCTTCTACTTTCTAAAAAAGAACTCTTAAAGGACTTACAGAAGCCTAAGTTTATTGCCTGTACACCTCTTATTAGCATTTTGTCTTGATTCTGAGAGAGTATGTCCTACAGAAAGTAAAAGAAGATGAAGTGATAGTAATGCTTATAATAATGAAATGTTAATGTGCTTGACCTCTGCAGCTACCCATCATTAAATAATTAATTTTCTGAACCTGGATCCATTTATTTTCTCATTTTAGCTTAGGTTTAGGTATTTAAGAGGAAGAGAGAAAGAAACTTTAAAAACTGAAGCTGAAATAAAGTTTGACCAGTCTCACCAACAACCTGTTCAATGTCATACAGAAAACATTGAATTACACCTTGGATATTCTTTCTATAAGGTTAAATAGATGAAAGAGTAATGTACTTCAAAGAAGTAACAAATAGTGAATAAACTGAGTTTTGAGGAAATATTATAATAGATTTTTTAAAAAGAATAGAAATTCTCAGGGAATCCATTACTCAATTTATGTTATCCGTTTTTCACCTGTATGTGGAAAAAAAAGTACAGAATTTTCTTATTTCTATGTGGTTATGAAAGTATGTACGTGAATCACATCATAGCTAAAAGATATTCTCAGGTACCAGGAGAGCTTTCTGAAGGACTGAAACTTAATAATGGATTCAAAATTCTTTAATGGAAAGAATTGTTTAAAACAGCTACTGATCTATGCACTCTTTATTTTATATCTATTTGAGAGAGACTCATTATAAGGAACTAGCTCACATGATTATGGGACCTGGGCTATGCTGAGTCACTTCAGTCGTGTTGGAGTCTTTGCCATCCCATGGACCGTAGCCTGTCAGGCTCCTCTGTCCATGGCGTTCTCCAGGCAAGAATACTGGAGTGGGTTGCTATGCCCTCCTCCAGGGGATCTCTGCAACCCAGGGACTGAACCCTCCTCGTCTCTTACGTCTCCTGCATTGGCAGGTTGGGTCTTCATCAGTAGCACCATCTGGGAAAAATCTGCTGGGCTGAGAGGCTGGATACCCAGGACTGCTAGTGGTGCAGTTATAATCTACCAGCAGTTTGCTGGAGAATTCCCTCTTGTTGGGGAAGCTATTCTTTTTGTTCTGTTCAGGCCTTCAACTGATTGGATGAGGCCCACGCACAACATGGAGAACAATCTTGCACTACCCAAATTCACTGATTTAATGTTAATCTGATCCCAAATCACCCTCTAATTAATAGATGAAATTAATAATCATCATCAACATATATCCATAAGTGACTAAGAATTAGAGTGCACTACCTTTCCATGTCAACTGCATCCGAAGCAAAATTTTCTAAAGATGAATGAGTTAAAAATCCAAGTGTGCAAAGTATATAAAGTTGTGAATTTCCCCCCTTTCATCATGCACTGTCACTAGTAGAACATTTCAGTTCCTAAGTGTTTAGATGTTTATAAGAATAGATCAGAAAGTGGCAAGGACAGTGGTGGTGCTCACTCCTCTCTATTGGACTGATTTGGTCTGACTTTTTCCAGTTTAGAACAATTAAAAAAAAAACAGATACAGACTGGGGATATTAATATATCCTTTACAAATGTGCTTTAACATGAACATTAATGTTGACTTAAAATCCAGACAGTTTTCTGTTAGGGATTTGAAGAGACAAAACTAGCTCAAGCCTAGGAGGACTATATATGTCAGCAAAGTGAAAGTCACTCAGTCCTGTCCAACTCTTTGCGACCCTATGGATGATACAGTCCATGGAGTTCTCTAGGCCCGAATACTGGAGTGGGTAGCCTTTCCCTTCTCCAGCAGATCTTCCCAACCCAGGAATCGAACCAGCATCTCCTTCCTGCATTGCAGGTAGATTCTTTAACAACTGAGCTGTCAGGGAAGCCCATGAGATACATTTTAATAAAATTATTCTCATAATCAAGAGGAAGGTTATAACTCAGTAGTGAAGTTGTGAGATATATCTCATTTAAAAAAATCTGCTAATATATAAGATTAATTTTCCTGCTAATTACATTTATCTCTTCCAAAGGCCTTTCTCCAGCAGTTGATTTAATGAACGCTGCTGCTGCTGCTAAGTCGCTTCAGTCGTGTCTGACTCTGTGAGACCCCATAGACAGCAGCCCACCAGGCTCCCCCGTCCCTGGGATTCTCCAGGCAAGAACACTGGAGTGGGTTGCCATTTCCTTCTCCAATGCATGAAAGTGAAAAGTGAAGGTGAAGTCACTCAGTCGTGTCCAACTCCTAGGGACCCCATGGACTGCAGCCTGCCAGGCTCCTCCATCCATGGGATTTTCCAGGCAAGACTACTGGAGTGGGGTGCCATTGCCTTCTCTAGGGAGTCTTTTTCGTTATCTGGGTCTTGTTTGTACTTCAGACATCCTTTGGTAGTCAGAGAAAGAGTAGTAATGACTTCAGTTCAGTTCAGTTCAGTTCAGTAGCCCAGTTGTGTCCGACTTTTTGTGACACCACAGATTGCAGCACACCAGGCTTCTCTGTCCATCACCAACTCCTGGAGCTTGTTCAGACTCATGTCCATCAGGTCAGTGATACCATCCAACCATCTCATCCTCTGTTGCCCCCTTCTCCTCCCACCTTCAGTCTTTCCCAGCATCAGGGTATTTTCTAGTGAGTCGGTTCTTTGTATCAGGTGGCCAAGGTTTTGGAATTTCAGCTTCAACATCAGTCCTTCGAATCAATATTCAGTACTGATTTCCTTTAGGATGGATTGGTTGGATCTCCCTGCAGTCCAAGGAACTCTCAAGAGTCTTCTCCAACACCACAGTTCAAAAGCATCAATTATTCAGTGCTCAGCTTTTTTTATAGTCCAACTCTCACATCCATACATGACTACTGGAAAAACCATAGCTGTGACTAGATGGACCTTTGTCAGCAAAATAATGTCTCTGCTTTTTAATATGCTGTCTAGGTTGGTCATAGCTTTTCTTCCAAAGAGCAAGCCTCTTTTATTTTATTTATTTATTTTATTTCTTTTTTTTAAATTAAATTTTATTTTGCTTAACTTTACAATATTGTATTGCTTTTGCCATACATCAAGATGGATCCGCCACAAGTATACATGTGTTCCCCATCCTGAACCCTCCTCCCTCCTCCCTCCCCATACCATCCCCCTGGGTCGTCCCAGTGCACCAGTCCCAGGCATCCGTTATCAGGCATCGTACCTAGACTGACGACTCATTTCAGATATGATATTATACATATTTCAATGCTATTCTCCCAAATCATCCCACCCTCTCCCGTTCCCAGAGTCCAAAAGTCTGTTCTATACATCAGTGTCTCTTTTGCTGTCCCGTAAACAGGGTTATTGTTACCATCTTTCTACATTCCATATATATGCGTTAGTATACCGTATGTGTGTTTTTCTTTCTGGCTTACTTCACTCTGTATAATAGGCTCCAGTTCCATCCACCTGATTAGAACTGATTCAAATGCATTCTTTTTAATGGCTGAGTAATACTCCATTGTGTATATGTACCACAGCTTTTTTATCCATTCATCTGTGGATAGACATCTAGGTTGCTTCCAAGTCCTTGCTATTGTAAACAGTGCTGCTATGAACATTGGGGTACACGTGTCTTTTTCAATTCTGGTTTTCTCAGTGTGTATGCCCAGCAGTGGGATTGCTGGATCATAAGACAGTTCTATTCCCAGTTTTTTGAGGAATCTCTATACTGTTCTCCAAAGTGGCTGTACTAGTTTGCATTCCCACCAACAGTGTAAGAGGGTTCCCTTTTCTCCACACCCTCTCCAGCATTTATTGCTTGTGGACTTTTGGATCGCAGCCATTCTGACTGGCATGAAATGGTACCTCATAGTGGTTTTGATTTGCATTTCTCTGATAATGAGTGATGATGTTAAGCCTCTTTTAATTTCATGGCTGCAGTCACCATCTGCAGTGATTTTGGAGCCCAAGAAAATAAAAGTCTTTCACTGTTTCCATTGTTTCCCCATTTTTTGCCATGAAGCGATGGAACTGGATGCCATGATCTTACTCTTCTGAATGTTGAGTTCTAAGCCAACTTTTCCGCTCTTTCACTTTCATCAAGAGGCTGTTTAGTTCCTCTCTTCTCTTTCTGCCATAAAGGTGATACCATCTGTGTATCTTAGGTTATTGATATTTCTCCTGGCAGTCATGATTCCAGCTTGTGCTTCATCCAGCCTGGCATTTCATATGATATACTCTGCATATAAGTTAAATAAGCAGGGTGACAATATACAATCTTGATGTACTCCTTTCCCAATTTGGAATCAGTCTGTTGTTCCATGTCCAGCTCTGTTGCTTCTTGACTTGCATACAAATTTCTAAGGAGGCAGATTTTGGTATTCCCAACTTTTGAAAAATTTTCCACAGTTTGTTGTGATCTACACAGTCAAAGGTTTTGGCCTAATAAAGAAAGCAGTAGTAGATGTTTTTCTAGAATTCTCTTGCTTTTTCTATGATCCAGTGGATGTTGGCAATTTGATCTTTGGTTCCTCTGCCTTTTCTAAATCCAACTTGAATGTCTGGAAGTTCACAGTTCACATACTGTTGAAGCCTGGCTTGGAGAATTTTGAGCATCACTTTGCCTGTGTGTGAGATGAATGCAATTGTGCAGTAGTTTTAGCATTCTTTGGCCTTGCCTTTCTTTGGGATTGGAATGAAAACTGATCTTTTGCAGTTCTGTGGCCACTGCTGAGTTTTCCAAATTTGCTGGCATATTAAGTACAGCCCTTCAATAGCATCATCTTTTAGGATTTTAAATAGCTCAGCTGGAATTCCATCACCTCCACTAGCTTTGTTCATAGAGATGCTTCCTAAGGCCCACTTGACTTCACATTCCAGGCTGTCTAGTTCTAGGTGAGTGATCACACCATTGTGGTTATCTGGGTCATGAAGATCTTTCTTGTATAGTTTTTATCCGTATTCTTGCTACCTCTTCTTAATATCTTCTGTTTCTGTTAGGCCCATAACCATTTCTCTTTTATTGTGCCCATCTTTGCATGAAATGTTCCCTTGGTATCTCTAATTTTCCTGAAGAGATCTCTAGTCTTTCTCATTCTGTTCTTTTCCTCTATTTCTTTGCATTCATCACTGAGGAAGGCTTTCTTATGTCTCCTTGCTATTCTTTGGCACTCTGCATTCAAATGGGTATATCTTTCCTTTTCTCCTTTGCCTTTCATTTCTCTTCTTTTCTCAGCTATTTATAAGGCCTCTTCAGACAACCATTTTGATGTTTCCATTTCTTTTTCTTGGGCATGGTCTTGATCACTGCCTCCTGTACAATGCCACGAACCTCTGTCCATAGTTCTTCAGGCACCCTGTCTATCTGATCTAATCCCTTAAATCTATTTGTCACTTCTACTGTATAATTGTAAGGGATTTGATTTAGGTCATACCTGAATGGTCTAGTGGTTTTCCCTACTTTCTTCAATTTAAGTCTTAATTTTGCAATGAGGAGTTCATGATCTAAGCCACAGTCAGCTCCCAGTCTTGTTTTTGCAGACTGTATAGAGCTTCTCCATCTTTGGCTGCATAGAATATAATCAATCTGATTTCAGTACTGACCATTTGGTGATATCCACATATAAAGTCGTCTCTTGTGTTGTTGGAAGAGGGTATTTGCTGTGACCAGTGCATTCTCTTGGCAAATATCTGTTAGCCTATGCCCTGCCTTGTTTTGTACTCTACGGCCAAATTTGCCTATTACTCCAGGTATCTCTTGACTTCCTACTTTTGTGTTCCAGTCCCCTATGATGAAAAGGACATCTTTTTGGGGGTGTTAGTTCTAGAAGGTCTTGTAAGTCTTCATAGAACCGTTCAATTTCAGCTTCTTCAGCATTACTGGTTCGGGCATAGACTTGGATTACTGTGATATTGAATGGTTTGCCTTGGAAACAAAAGAGATCATTCTGTCATTTTTGAGATTGCACCCAGGTACTGCATCAGACTTTTGTTTCCTCTGAGGTCTACTGCATTCCTTCTAAGGGATTCTTGCCCACAAGTGGATATAATGGTCATCTGAATTAAATTTGCCCATTCCAGTCCACTTTAGTTCACTGATTCCTAAAATATTGATGTTCACTCTTGCCTTCTCCTGTTGGGAACTTCTAATTTGCCTTGATTCATGGACCTAGCGTTCCACGTTCCTATTTAATAGTGCTCTTTACAGCATCGGACTTTACTTCCATCACCAGTCACATCCACAGCTGGGCATTGTTTTCACTTTGCCTCCGTCTCTTCATTCTTTCCAGGCTTATTCTCCACTCTTCTCCAGTAATATATCGGGCACCTATTGACCTGGGAAGTTCATCTTTCAGCATCATATCTTCTTGCCTTTTCATACTTTTCATGGGGTTTTCAAGGGAAGAAGTGTTTTGCCATTCCCTTCTTCAGTGGACCATGTTTTGCCAGAACTCTCCACCATGAACCGTCTGTCTTGGATGGCCCTACATGGCATGGCTCAAGGTTTCATTGAGTTAGACAAGGCTGTGGTCCATATGATCAGTTTGATTAGTTTTCTGTGAGTCATCAGTTACGGAAATAATTAGTTGTGAATATATTTTTCCTGTATTCAAAATGTACATCCCTTGTATAGAAAAAAAAAACTTGGATCATTCATGTATCTCTGTCAAATGCATCAATCATTTGTTTTTCTTTTATCTTACCTCCTATTGGAATAAAAAATATTTTTATTTGAATGTATTCAAACTGTCAAATTTCACAAATGGACAGTATTATTGTTGCAGAGTGTAGTGCATATATTTTGAGGAAAAACATGCAATGCTAAATATCATGATAAGCAAATAGAAAAAATATGTGCATCCATTTAAAATATAAAATGCTACTTTTCACGGTTACTTATTGGGACTTTTTGGTATTATTATTTTAAAAAACTTACTTAAATCTCCATTGTACATTCATTTAAAAAGTATAATTATAGAAATTATTATTTTTATTTGTTTGTTAATGTTGCTGCTGCTGCTAAGTCGCTTCAGTCGTGTCCAACTCTGTGCGACCTCATAGACGGCAGCCCACCAGGCTCTCCCATCCCTGGGATTCTCCGGGCAAGAACACTGGAGTGGGTTGCCAGTTCCTTCTCCAATGCATGAAAGTGAAAAGTGAAAGTGAAGTCGCTCAGTCGTGTCCAACTCCTAGCGACCCCATGGACTGCAGCCTACCAGGCTCCTCCGTCCATGGGATTTTCCAGGCAAGAGTACTGGAGTGGGTTGCCATTGCCTTCTCCGTGTTAATGTTGGATACATGCCAAATAAGATCTTGAATTTATTTGTTCTATTGCAATTGAAGTTTGTTGATTTTCCTGTATTATATTCAATCAGTAATGTGAAGAGTTCAAGAAGCTTGCTGGATTCCAAATACTTTGTTTTTCAGTGGTGGTTAAAGTAGAAATTAAATGAATTACTATATGTATACCAATTTCCCTATTAAATTATGGTTCTGTAAAAACATTAGAATTTGCAACTTTAAATAAATTTTGAGTTGTCAGATGTCATACTTTGGGGCACAATGGAAATACATTAATGTCATATCCATGCATATCCAAACATTAAAACAGTGTTAGTCTTAACTGCTTGTGTTGATACATAGTGTCAAATATGTAACTGTTTTAATCATAGACTCCCAGAAAATGAATGCGTTATTGAACAATTAAAGACAAAACAAAAAGTAACATGAAGGTCTTTTTTCCATGTTTGGTTTTTAATTTCTAAAGTTCAAACATACATATGTCTCTGTATGAGTAAGGAAACACACATATATTACACATATTCATATACATCATTAAGGTTTGTTCTCAACTGAATAACTTGCTTCTATAGGGCAGAGTCTATTGTCAATAAATTCAAGAGTTCAAGATTTATCAGGCCAATTAGCTTGGTGGTTAAATAGCTGTGGACTAATTGCTTTCTCAATCAAAGATGACACATTTTTAGTTTTTAAACTTTCACATCACAAAGTTTTTAAAAAGTTTTAAAACTTTTCATATCACCAAGCATGTGTATTAACTGATTAAGGTTTTATCCTATAGGTACAGTGAAACATTGTATTTTAGCAAAGATTTAAATATGGACTGAGCCCCACCCTCTCCTTTGTCAGAGGAAATATAATTATTTATCACTTCCAAACATAAATTCTGAGCAAACCTGTTTTTGACTGTTGCCCAATATTACTATATAAGAAGTTATTTCTTATTCTCCATCTCTCTCATATTTTTTTAAAGAGGCTCAAACATCAATTCTGATTAGTGACAGGTAATGTCAAACTTTCTGAAAAGCTTATGTGTTTAAAAATATTACTTTTACTACAAATTTAAAACCTTGTCATTAGAAAACTATGATTTTTAAGTATATTCTGCTAAGTTCTGGCAGGGTGATGACATTTGTCAGCACGTGATTGAGCTCCAGTCTTTCAGGTCAGTGTCAGGGGCAGGTGGTATGGCTATGCACATATGCACAAACAATATATTTCTGACTTAGATTATCTCTTGCTCTATGGGACCAGCTTTGAGACTTCTTGGGCTTCCCAGGTATTCTGAGACATTTGCAAGTCTTTGGCTCTGTTAGACACTAAATGATGTCAGAGCCCAAATCCTCTGTAAATGCAGTTGTTTGTGTCATCCAAGAATTGCCTCTTTAGCTATCTAGTTGATTTCTATTTCAGAAGGAAACCTGCTTACCTGACTAGGACCAAATACAAATATTGTTAAAAAATAAAATCTTTTTTTTTTTTATCAAGAATCTCTTTTATTGATTATCAGAAACATTACAAACATCTAATATGAACAAATTGTAACATGACAGTATTTAGTTTGAACAATTAATACATTTCAAATATAATATCATACATATTTCAATGTTATTCTCCCCAATCATCCCACCCTCTCCCGGTCCCAGAGTCCAAAAGTCTGGTCTATACATCAGTGTCTCTTTTGCTGTCTCGTAAATAGGGTTATTTTTACCATCTTTCTAAATTCCATATATATATATAAATAAAATCTTATTGTACAGTATTGTTTTGTTCTTCATCTGTGCTCTGGGTCAAGTTATGGTACTCAGTGCCCTGTGCCTTTTGATAAGTTCAGTTACTGCAAAGAGATACTTTAGAAAAAAGATTATTCGAGTGTAGTTGCTTTACAATGGTGTGGTAGTTTCTTTTGTTCAACAAAATAAATCAGCTGTACATATACATATATGCCCTCATTTTTTAATTTCCTTTCCATTTAAGTCACTATAGAGCATTGAGCAGAGTTCTCTGTGCTGTACAGTAGTTATTTTTTTTTTAGTACATAGTATCAATAGTGTATATATGTTAATTCCAATCTCCCAATTCATCCTATCCCATCTACCCCACTTGGTATCTGTGTGTTTTGTTCTCCATGTCTGTGTCTCTATTTCTGTTTGATAACTAAGATTGTCTAAGGAATGCTTTATAGAATGAGGTTTTAGTTCTTCGTATCTCCTTAATGCCTTCTGAGCTCACCCTGGTTAGAATTGGGTAATAGGGATATGACAGTGAAACCTGAGCAGAGGAATAAGCTCTTGCTTGTGTTTCTGGTGTTTTTTTTTTTTTTTTTTCCTCCCTGTCTCTCTTTCTGTAAATTAAATGTCATCCAGTTATCTCTTGCAGCTATCTACAGAATTGTTCATTAGTCAACATTATGATACAGGTATTAGACAGTGCTTGGTCTAATTAGTTTTGTGAACATTTGTATATTCGGAGAGCTCTCAATAAATTGGGAATTTTTTTAAAATTTGATGTTCCTATAGACCACTTGTATCCTTGGAGATGCTCTGATATTTGCTCTTAAGTTGTTTTTTTTTTTTATATGTTTCATTACAGAAGCCAGAATCCTTCTTGCCAATAATAACATAGATAAAGACTTTGTTATTCTAGTAATACCTCCAAAAGTATTTTCTAGGCATCTCCTGAAATACATGTCTTTTTCAAATATTGGAGGCTGTGAAGCTGTTAATGAGATATGGAAGAGGCATTTTCTAAAAGAGACAAGCTATTTTAATCAAAAAGGTCATGTGTGTCAGATAACATTATTGTTTCCTGAAGTGGCTTGACTCTGCCTAAGTCATTTAGAATTAAGATTTCAATTATACATCACTAATGGCTGGGACAGAGGGTGAGTGAGGTAGAAGTTTAATACCTAGGTGTTACTGAAACGTCTTCTTGATTTACTGGCATCACTGCTAAGTACTCTGAAAATGCCAGCATTTTACACTGTGTCATTGATGCCCAAGAGTAATGCCATGTTAGAATCACAAAACGGAAGGCAGTCCAAGGAGCAGAGTTAACTTCCAGATGAGATATGAATACTAAAGTGAATGTCATCTTTGAGAAGGAAAAGCTTTTGAATGAACCTGTTTCTGTTTAATTATTTAAGTGATACTTAGAGGATACTGACTATAGAGTTTCTGACCCTTGAGTGGACTTTCATAAAGCTGAATTGGGAGCCAAGAAGAATGGAACAAAAGAGAGATCCTGGGATTAAGTGGGGTGGTCTGTTCTTCTTTAAGTTACCTTTTTTTTTTTTTTTTCAGTTATTTTTTTTATTAATTAAATTTTATTTCGCTTAACTTTACAATATTGTATTGCTTTTGCCATACATCAAGATGGATCCGCCACAAGTATACTTGTGTTCCCCATCCTGAACCCTCCTCCCTCCCCATACCATCCCTCTGGGTCGTCCCAGTGCACCAGCCCCAGGCATCCGTCATCAGGCATCGTACCTGGACAGGCGACTCGTTTCAGATATGATATTATACATATTTCAATGCTATTCTCCCAAATCATCCCACCCTTTCCCGTTCCCAGAGTCCAAAAGTCTGTTCTATACATCAGTGTCCCTTTTGCTGTTTCGTAAACAGGGTTATTGTTACCATCTTTCTAAATTCCATATATATGCGTTAGTATACTGTATTTGTGTTTTTCTTTCTGGCTTACTTCACTCTGTATAATAGGCTCCAGTTCCATCCACCTCATTAGAACTGATTCAAATGTATTCTTTTTAATGGCTGAGTAATACTCCATTGTTACCTTTTGTGTGTGTGTGTGCTTATCCTTCCCATCATATCTCTTTTCAAACAACTTTTGTTGTTGTTCACTCACTCAGAGGTCTCTGATTCTTTGTGACCCCATAGGCAGCAGCACGCCAAATGCCCCTTCACTGTCTCCCGGAGTTTGCTCAAACTCATGTCCATTGCGTCGATAATACCATCCAACTATCTCACCCACTGTTGCTCCCCTTCTCCTCCTGCCCCCAATCTTTCCCAACATCAGAGTCTTTCAGTGAGTCAGCTCTTCCCATCAGGTGGCCAAAGTATTGGAGCTTCAACTTCAGCATCAGTCCTTCCAATGAATATTCAGGGTTGATTTTCTTTAGGATTGACTGGTTTGATCTTTTTGCTGTCCAAGGGACTCTCAAGAGTCTTCTCCAGCATCAAAGTTCAAAAGCATTAGTTCTTCGGCACACAGCCTTCTTTACAGTCCAACTATCTGCACACAACTACTGGAAAAACCATAGTTTTGACTATACAGACCTTTGTCAGCAAGGCGATGTCTCTGCTTTTTAATATGCTGTCTAGTTTGTAATAGTTTTTCTTCCAAGAAGCAAGCATCTTCTAATTTTATGGCTGCAGAGACCATCCTCAGTTATTTTGGAGCCCAGGAAAATAAAGTGTCTCACTGTTTCCATTTTCCCCCCATCTATCTACCATGAAATTATGGGACCAGAAGCCATGATCCTTAGCTTTTGAATCTTGAGTTTTAAACCAGCTTTTTCACTCTCCTCTTTCACCTTTATCAAGAAGCTCTTTAGTTTCTTTGGTTCCTTCCATTAGGGTGGTATCATCTGTGTATCTGGAGGTTATTGGTATTTCTCTCAGCAATCTTGATTCCAGCTTGTAATTCATCCAGCCTGGCATTTTGCATGATGTACTCTGCATATAAGTTAAATAAGCAGGGTGACAATATACAGCCTTGACATACTGCTTTCCCAATTTTGAACCAATCCCATTGTTCCATGTCCAGTTCTAACTGTTGCTTCTTGACCTGTATACAGATTTCTCAGGAGGCAGGTAACGTGGTCTGGCATTCCCATCTCTTGAAGAACTTTCCACAGTGTGTTGTGATCCACACAGTCAAAGGTTTTAGCGTAGTCAATGAAGCAGATGTTTTTCTGCAATTCCCTTGCTTTCTCTATGATCCAATGGATGTTGCCAATTTGATCACTGATTTCTCTGGCTTTTCTAAATCCAGCTTATACATCTGGAAGTTCTTTTTTCAGGTGCCATTGCAGCCTAGTTTGAAGGATTTTGAGCATTACCTTGCTAGCATGTGAAATTAGCACAATTGTGTGGTAATTTGAACATTCTTTGGCATCACCCTTCTTTGGGATTGGAATGAGAACTGACCTTTTCCAGTCCAGTGGACACTTCTGAGTTTCCCAGATTTTCTGGCATGTTGACTGCAGCATTTTCACTGTGTCATCTTTTAGGTTTTGAAATAGCTCAGCTGAAATTCCATCACCTCCACTAGCTTTGGTTATAGTAATGCTTCACACTTAACTTCACATTCCAAGATGTCTGGCTGTAGGTAAGTGATCACACCATTGTGGCTATCTGGGTCCAGACCTTTTTGATACAGTTCTGTGCATTTTTGCCACTTCTTTTTAATATCTTCTGCTTCTGTTAGGAACATTTCATACACATGGTTGATGCTAAGTAAATTGGAAAAATAAAGATAGCTCTGTTGTGTCTGACTCTTGTGACCCTATGGACTGTAGCCTGCCAGGCTCCTCTGTCCTTGGGATCTTCCAAGCAAGAATACTGGAGTGGGTTGCCATTTCCTTCCCCAGGGGATCTTCCCAACCCAGAAATTGAACCCAGGTCTCTAGCATCACAACCAGATTCTTTGCCAACTGAGCTACACAGGAAGCCCTGTAAACTGGGGAGAGACTTCAATGGTGAAGAACCCTTTATTGTATGAGTCTGATAATACGTGTGCAAATGTTTTAATTTATGTAGGTTGCTTAAGCAGTGCTAAAGAAATTGTGTTATCTAATAGAAAGGGTTATACCTAGATCAGAATAGTCCTGATCACTTAGAGAGCCTTTCTGACCAGAAAAACAGGGTGTTTTCCAGGTGTGAAGATCTATGTACTTCTGCACGCCTGATGATGCTGAGTTCAGGCTTAGCATAGGTCCTTCGTAAAGGCAGATTTTCCTGTTGGCCACCTTCTGTTCCCAGTGACTTTGGCTCCGTCAAATATGAAAATCAATCTTAATGTCCTCAGGAGAGGGAGAACAGCATACTCCTATACAGAGCTTGGAATTTTATTAACTTATATATCTCTTATATGACTTGCTGGTGTTTCATTCAGTGGCAGAAGGACTAAAATTACAGGAAAGTGAAATACTGTCCAAACCTGCTTGTTGAAATTGATTTACTGAAAAGAAAGCACTGGCTGTTGGGAGAGGACTGAACCTAATGGAGAGGGTTAAGTCCAAAATACCATAATTTTCCCAAAGTGTGTGTGTGTATGTCTGTGTGTGTGTGTGTGTGTGTGAGAGAGAGAGAGAGAGAAGAAGAAGAAGAAGAAGAAAGGAAGAGGGAGGGAGAGAGAGAACAAAAGTGAGAGCTAGACCAAACAGAGGAGGCAGATGGTAGGAAGGGGGTGTTTGAGGGCATCGAGATCAGTGTATCTTACTTGGTTATCAGAGTGATCTGGGGGTACAGATTCAAATGTGAGGAACACTGGAGCACTGTGATATACATGACAGAAAGTGAAAGTGTTAGTCCCTCAGTCATGTCTGACTCTTTGAGCCTCCATGGACTCTAGCCCGTGAGGCTTCTCTGTCCATGGGATTCCCCAGGCAAGAATACTGGAGTGGGTTACCATTTCCTTCTTCAGGGGATCTTCCCAACCCAGGGATTGCACCTGGGTCTCCTGCACTGCAGGCAGACTCTTTACTGACTGAGCCACCTGGTAAGTCTGTTTATGAAAGGTGAACTTAAAACGTAAAACCTTTTTGATAAGTGAAAATATTATCTTTAGGTTGGGTCTGTAAAAAAATGTAAATGTCATGTGACCTAACTTTTTTTTTTAATCTGGAAAAAATTCTACAGGTTGCTGTCCACTAAGTAGGCTTACATTTGCATAGCTGTTGTTGGCTCTGCCTTGGGTGCTAGAGATGCAAAGATGCTCGGGACTGGTGCACTGGGATGACCCAGAGGGATGGTATGGGGAGTGACGGGGGAGAGGGGTTCAGGATGGGGAACACGTGTACACCCATGGCAGATTCATGTTGATGTATGGCAAAACCAATACAATATTGTAAAGTAATTAGCCTCCAATTAAAATAAATAAATTTATATTTAAAAAAAAGATGCATAAATGGCAGAGCCTGGTCAGGCTTCAGAGGAGCTGACACCCTAAAGGTTCCTGGACTATAAAGTTATGTGCTCTTTATTATTGCTGTACTTATCCCTTTTACACTAAAATGAATACTGTAATAGATTTAACCAAATTTTGTAGACACACAAAGAGGGTAGGACTTTTTCATTCTGAAGATGTCAAAGGGTTTATAGATGTGACTTTCAGGTTGACAACTAAGGAGAGATTAGCTGTATAGGGTTTAGAAGAGAAGGATTCAGAAATTATTTCCGTTTGTGAACACTGCATGCAGAAAGGTGGCAAGTGTGACGGTTCTGTCGCCTCTGCCCTTTTATGACGTTGGTATAGATGGGAGTAGGAGGGGGCTTGGGTTTGGGGCTCCTGAAGAGGGAGCTATAAAAGCCTGCTAATAATTGCATTTGAGGGCCCACATTAAGGTAAGAAATTTGAACATAATTTGTAAATAATGTGTGTGTGTGTGTGTGTGTGTGTGTGTGTGTGTGTGTGCTCAGTCATGTCTGACTCTTTGTGACCCCTTGGACTGTAGCCTACCAGACTCCTCTGTCTGGTGGGTTTTTAAGGCAAGAATTCTGGAGTGGGTTGCTCTTTCCTTCTTCAGGGGATCTTCCTGACCCAGGGATGGAACTCATGTCTCCTGCACTGCAGGCAGATTCATTACTGCTGAGCCATCAGGGAAGAATATAGTTATAAATAGTGGGATTCATTAAATATGTTTTAAACCAGAGGTAACCATTACAGATGTGATGTTACAGATGTGAGAGTTGAAACGTAAAGAAGGCTGAGTATCGAAGAATTGATGCTTTCCAACTGTAGTGCTGGAAGACTCTTGAGACTCCCTTGGACTGCAAAGAGATCAAGCCAGTCAATCCTAAAGGGAATCAACCCTAAATATCCATTGTACTGGTGCTGAAGCTGAAGTTCCAAAACTTTGGCCACCTGGTGCTAACAACCAACTCACTGGAAAAAAACCCTAATTCTGGGAAAGATTGAAGGCAGGAGGAGAAGGGGATGATAGAGAATGAGATGGTGGGATGGCATCACCAACTCCATGGACATGAGTTTGAGCAAACTCTGGGAGATAGTGAAGGAGAGGGAAGCCTGGTGTGCTGCAATTCATGGGATCATAGAAAGTCAGACAGGACTGAATGACTGACTGAACAACAGCAAACCATTACTATTGTGATGGAACAGTTTTGAGAGAAGAGAGTGATAGACAGGTGGCAGGAGACAAATTAGTAGCCAGTTGTAATAATATAATTTAAAAAGATGAAAGTGCCTGACCAAGGGTTATCAGTGTGGAAAAACAATGCACTTGGACCTCAATATATTCCCCAATTAAAAGAAACTACCTCCTTTCCATTCTTTTTCTCTCCTTGCCTATTCTTTCCTTCTTCCTTTCTTCCATCCCTTCGTTTCTTTTTCATTTACATGCTGTTCCTCAGTACGCTCTATGAGCCAGGCGTTGGGAGTGGGGAAGAGAGTGGGTCAGAGAGAAGGCCATAGGCTCTAGTGTGGTACAGCTGACAGTAAGACTGTTAACTGTGATGGGGGGAAAATTTAGAAAACAGTTTTTCAGCAGGGAATAAAATGACTTTGAATTTGGACAGATTGGTTGGGAAATGCGTGTGAGACTTTCTTTCTGAGATACCCAGTAAAGAGCTGAAAAGCTCCCTGACATTACTGTGGCCTGTGGAATGAATGGTCTTCCTGATGAGCCCACGAACACCTATCTCTAGGAAGGGGCATGTCTTGGCCAGGTGGCTTGGGTCAGAGGTGTTAGATGGAACTCTGATGAGGGATTATTAGTGATCTCGGAAGACAATGGGATACAATGTCCTTCCAGCCCTACAAATCTATAAGACTGTGGGCAATCTCTGAGAAAGAGATTGAGGGAGATAGCAAGAAAGAGACACACACACACACGCACACACCCCTTTTAGCTTCTTTTTCTTGTCTCTGACCATATCTGGTATCATAAGCGTTATCATAAATATATCTGTTGAAATTTTCCACATCACTTTTCTTCTTAACTTCGGCACTGAATGATGACTGGGCTAGGAAGGATATTCCGTTATCCCCTATTTTCCCACTAGCCACTTACTTCTTGTCTAATTAGCAGATATTCATGGTATTTTCTGCAACCTGAATAGCATGTGCTGCTTCATATTCTTAATCAAATTAAGGTAAATAGTCATGGATATGCTTTCCATTCACAATGTTAAGTGTTAGGATAGTCTGTTACAAGTTAAAACTCTGGGAATTTTATGTAGTAGTTTTATTATTATTTTGGTAGATTTGCTATTAGGAAGAAATAAGGGTAAACCAATATTTTGTCAGAGATTCTCCATTCTCTAAAGTGAAGTCTTAGGTGGTTGTTGCTGCTGCTACTGTTTCTGTTGTTGTTCTTGTTGCTCTTATTAATTCTTTCATTCCTGCTTTTTAAATAGGAATTGTATTAAAAATTTTACCTATACTTCTATGGACTCCCAAGGCTTTAGAAAATGTGTAAAATGGTTTGCTATTCATAACTTGAACATATGTATGAATACAAGTGACATATGAGAATCTAAAATACATTACTCACACTAATATCAAAAACAGAAAAATGATACTGGGTCTGCCATCATATTTTTAGTGTGTGCATACACTTCTGAAACAGATTTTCTGCTACACATGAAAATTAATTTTATCTGTGAAATATTTAATTTATTAGGTTTGCATTAAACAAGATTAAACTTAGGAAAGCTGTTACCTTTTATGAATTCCATACGTGAGTTAAGATTTAAAATTTTGACCTAGAGACTTGTTTTGCACTATTCAATTCTCACAGTTTTGTGAAATGAATCATTTTGATTATTACTGAAATATTTGTAGCAGTTGATACATGCATTGATTAAGGTAAATATAAATGGCTTTTTATAATAAAATGATAATGAGTTAACATTTAACAAATAAAATAAAATGGTAAACTTTAAAAGAATAACACTGTTGATGGAAATTAAATTGGGAAGAAAACTTATGGAGAAAAATTCAGCAAAATGTGTCAAAATTAAATTTAAATGAGGAATTTTTTGACTCAGTGATCCAACCAGATGAAATCTATGCAAATAAATATATAGGTGACCTAATATGTATGTATAAGAATCTTGACTGTAACTTAAGTTTCACTGCTAAAAATCTGTATCAAGATAATTGGTACATAGGAAAGAAGTATAAAGAAAAATGAAATTCTGTAATGTTAAATAATAAGTTAGATCTACATTAGTGACATAGAAAATTTTATAACATTCTTTTGAATGAAAATAAACACAATATAACTGAAAGAGATGGGAATAACAGACCGTCTGACCTGCCTCTTGAGAAACCTATATGCAGGTCAGGAAGCAACAGTTAGAACTGGACATGGAACAACAGACTGGTTCCAAATAGGAAAAGGAGTACAGCAAGGCTGTATATTGTCACTTGGCTTATTTAACTTATATGCAGAGTACATCATGAGAAACGCTGGGCTGGAGGAAGCACAAGCTGGAATCAAGATTGCTGGGAGAAATATCAATAACCTCAGATATACACCACCCTTACGGCAGAAAGTGAAGAGGAACTAAAAAGCCTCTTGATGAAATTGAAAGAGGAGAGTGAAAAAGTTGGCTTAGAGCTCAATATTCAGAAAACAAAGATCATGGCATCTTTGTTTTCCCATCTTTGAAGTCCCATCCCTTCTGGGAAATAGACGGGGAAACAGTGGAAACAGTGTCAGACTTTATTTTTCTGGGCTCCAGAATCACTGCAGATGGTGACTGCAGCCATGAAATTAAAAGATGCTTACTCCTTGGAAGAAAAGTTATGACCAACCTAGAGAGCATATTGAAAAACAGAGACATTACTTTGCCAACAACAGTCCATCTAGTCAAGGCTATGGTTTTTCCTGTGGTCATGTATGGATGTGAGAGTTGGACTGTGAAGAAAGCTGAATGCCGAAGAATTGATGCTTTTGAACTGTGGTGTTGGATAAAACTCTTGAGAGTCCCTTGGACTGCAAGGAGATTCACCCAGTCCATTCTGAAGGAGATCAGCCCTGGGATTTCTTTGGAAGGAATGATGCTAAAGCTGAAACTCCAGTACTTTGGCCACCTCATGCAAAGAGTTGACTCATTGGAAAAGCCTCTGATGCTGGGAGGGATTGGGGGCAGGAGGAGAAGGGGACGACAGAGGATGAGATGGGTGGATGGCATCACCAACTCGATGGACGTGAGTTTGAGTGAACCCCAGGAGTTGGTGATGGACAGGGAGGCCTGGTGTGCTGCGATTCATGGGGTCACAAAGAGTTGGACACGACTGAGCAACTGAACTGAATTGAAATGGAGTGATCCCATTTATATATATATTTATATGCATTCAAAGTCTGGAAAGATACACTCCATCTTACAAAAAGCAGAAAGCTGTTCAACTGAAACCAGAAAGAGAAGGAAGAGTTTACCAGGAAAATTTATTTAAGGCCAAGGAAATAACATCTAAGAAAGCCTACGGGTCAGAGATATTTAATGTATTCAAGGAGCTAAAAACATAAGGTATGACTGAATTTAGAGTGTAAGAGAGATTTACCTTTGGGGTTAGTATTACACATGCAAATATGCTTTCTGTTTTATACATTTCTGTGTTTGTTAAAGATGTTCCCATTAAAACAAAAATAATTTAAAAAACAGGCTTAAATTAGCACAAAGAAAAAGTTAATGAAACACTTTAAATAGGATACCAAAAGTATCCTATTTATAGAAATATAGTTATATTTATGGGATAAATAGGATATATTTAAATAGGGTAAATGAGATACATTTATATACCCTGTTTATATAAATACCAAAAATAAATAAATAAAAGAAGTTGCAAACAATCAAGCTGAAGCCTGAAACAAAAGGATTACATTACATACTAAGCTGAATGGAAGGAGATGAATAAGAGGAATACAAGCAGTGATTTTTAGAAAATGAAGATACTTCTTTTAAATAGGCTTAAATAGAAACATTAAATAAAGCAACAGTGTAAATTTTTTAAAATTACACTCCTACTGTAGAAAGGCCCAGAGGACTATTTGTATCAATGTAGCTTTGAAACATTTAGCACATTTAGCACACCTTCTTTTCAGTGTGGAATTTAAGTCCTCGGTTGCCCAGACAGGTATCTTGGGGCAAAAGCAGGACCCTGCAGCCTGTTAGTGTTTCCCTTTCCCCACTGCTTTCAGTCCAGATAATATTCCCTGTAAATTCTTTCCAAAGTATGAGCCACCTCTGCATCAGAGGTCTAAACCTTGACTCCATTGTAGAATCTCCAGGTCAGATTCAAAAATTTCAAGCTCAGGCCCCACTTCAGATCAGTTAAATCATTATCTCTGATGCAGGGACTCAGGCAGTGGATGGTTAATGCTCCTGGGTGGTTCTCCTATGCAACTGGGGCTGAAAAAATTCACAACTTTAGGAAGGATTAAACTATATACCTGATGTGTATAAACAAAGTGAACCTGCAGCAAACTCTGGGGACAATATACTCAAATGGGTAATTCCAAAGAACTGAGTCTAGAACTAAAAGTGAGAGGTCTCAGACTTCAGTAACTGGTTTGGTGGTGAGGTTGTCTGTGGTGTGGCTGTTTAAAAGATTTTATATTAGAAAAATGGAGATGAGAGACACTTTAGGTATAAAATATAGGAGAGATACAAGATTAAGAAAACACCAAATACATTAAAGATAAATTTAGGACTCTGGTTTCTCATTGGAATGTAACTGCTTCATGGAGTTGTGACTGTTAAATGAGAGGATTTATATAAGCAAAGTGTAGTCCATTCATTGTTTGGATGCTTAATAAACAGAATGAGAAGTAGAGAATCAATCTCTTTCATATTACAGTTTTCAAATAATTATAGCTTCGATTCTTGGTTTCCATCAAGCATATTTATTTTCCTTTTAGTGGACACTAGTGGGCTTTTGTTCACAGTACAGAGCCCAAACCAGTAGATAGACTGCGTCCAGATTATTCTGGACAGGTAGCAGGGTAGCACCCTTCCCGACTTTTTGAAGGTACTCCAACTTCCCTCACAGTCCGTCTGCAAAATGCATGTGCATTAGTCTTCTGTTGTTGTAGAACAAGCTCCCACAAACTTAGTGAGTTTCTGTTGGAGGAGATAATCAGGAAGACATGACCGTAGTTGCCCACAGGCTGGACCCAGACAATTGGAGGTACCTCGTCCCTTTCCCTGTCCTTGGAATGTACTCTTCTCCCACCATCCCCATGCTAGGAACTGTTCCAAGGTTTATCCTTGAGAGAGTATTGTTGAGACCATCTGGTCTGTGTATGTGGCTGACCCCATTAAGAGCTCTATATAAACGTTTAAGATTCTGGCAGGCGGTCCTGAGATCTGTTCATCTTGTGGCCACCCAAGACAAGCTTCCCATGTAAGTTCCTTTGCTTATTAAACCTACCACTTGCTTCTTTCTTCAGTTTCTCCTTGCCCTCCCTCCAGGTATGAGGGCCAGTTTTCCAGCCAACAGTGCCTTAAAAACACGTATTAGCTCACAGTCCTGTAGGTGAGAAGCCTGGGCTGATTTTTCTACTAAAGATCCAGGAAGCTAAAAGCGAGGTGTCAGCTGGGCTGCATTATCAGCTGAACTCGGAGTCCTCTTCCAGTCTTGCGTGATTTTGGCAGAGTTCAGTTCCTGAGACTTACAAGGGCTGAGATTTTTCTTTGTTTTCTGACTGTCCTCGGCTTTTAGAGGCAATCTGCGTTCGCATTAGGCGGGACGAGGCGGGGTGGGGAGAATCCCCTCCCCTTGACTTGATGTCCCCAGGCAAATTTTAAGGGCTCGGGTGATTGGCTAAGGTCCAGCGAAGAGATGCATGTTTTCTTCAAGTCAGCTGCAGCAAGTAACCTCACCACAGGAGGGCCGCCCATCACATCACAGGTGTCTCTCATACCAAAGAAGGAGATGATTTGACAAGGGTGTGGGTTATGGAGAATCATCTTAGAAAGCGGCCTGCCCCCAGCCCCCTTGCCTACACACACACATTATAAAAAGGGTACGTAGACAGCACCATTTGTTAAGGTGACTTTAAGGCAAGGAGTAAGTAAGGAGAACTATCACCATCCCACTTTTTCAATGAGTATTATTTTTCCTTTGGCTTACCTGGAGGGGTGAGATCTGCTTCAATATAGTTCCTACAGGAAAAATAAAGGAAAAAGGCATAGGTGTTAAATTATCTATAAATTACAAATATAAACATTTTGCTTATGATTTTAGTGCCTAAGAAAGGCCATGTGCTTTCTTGCTTTTTGTTTTCTTCCTTTCCATTCTTAGTAAGTAAAATTTCTCCTACAGTTTCATCTCATGGCAAATATATGCTAAAAATACAAACCAAAGAATAAGCGTTTCTGAAGGAACTATATTTTACAAATAAAAATTGACACACACTTGGTTTTTTAGAGGTTGTGCTGTTGGCGTTCTCAGTTGCATTGTGTCTATTTGGTTGTGGGTTCCATGGATTTACCACGGAACAAGGAAAGCCTCGGCTTGTAGTCTCCTAAAGCTGAAACACTGCTCAACACTGCTCCAAGTACTTGGCTGCTTTTCTTAAGAAGTCCTTGTAACTCTGAGAAATGGTGTTTGGAGCCAGAAAACATTGTTTAGGTTTGAGCCAATTTTCTATTTCTCAGAACCCAACTAAGGAAATACATCTAGTTGCTTTCCAAAAATCATAGCTGAATGGATGAATGAGCATTACTAATAATGCATTGCCTTATTTGGCTGATACAGTCTTCTTGGGCATATAAAAATAAGTCCTGGGATTCTTTGGAAGATTTCTGCATAGCTTGTCTTAACAATGAATTGCAATAGATATTTGAACCATTAATGTGTATATGTTTATTTGCTGATAATAAACGAAGATCCTTGGGAGATCTTCAGCTGAAGTTACTTGATTCAAATTGGTGTGCTCTAGTTTTATTCAGTAGTATACTTTCAGGAGAAGTGAACATATATACATGTAGTATAACTTGCCATCACACTATTGTTTAGTGGATTTAAAGTGTATTCCTTGGGGTTGTATGAGGCTTTCCCACTGGTATATAGACTCAGAACTTTGAGGATACCCACCTCCCTCCACCCCTCACCCTCCACCACCATAAAAAAGTAAGAGACAATTTGGTTTTAGTATTGACAGGTGAAATGGCTCTGACTGTGTAACAAATCTATTAGCAAGTCAAGTGGTTTGCAATTCTCTATTTAAGCTAAGTTGCAGAAGGGCCTAATTGAGTTGTCAGCCAATATATGATTAAAATAATTTTTGATGAAAGATCACTGACTTCTGGCATGTAGCTGAGGAGTTCGAGGATTTGAGTGACACTGCTATAATGGAAGGCGTTTCTTCCATTTCCATTTATTTATTTATTTATGTAAACAAAGAATCTCCAAAGTTACAGTAATAAAGACAATAACAAACTGAAAATGGAAGAAAGTTGATGCTGGGTCCTGTCTTCTTTTAGCACTAAGTCATGGTCACCCATGGAATACATGAAATAAATGGAAAAAGGCCAACCTATCCATTTCATTAAGAGATTGCTGCTGCTGCTGCAGCTGCTGCTAAGTCACGTCAGTCGTGTCCGACTCTGTGTGACCCCATAGACGGCAGCCCATCAGGCTCCCCTGTCCCTGGGATTCTCCAGGCAAGAACACTGGAGTGGGTTGCCATGTCCTTCTCCAATTCGTGAAAGTGAAGTCGCTCAGTCGTGTCCGACTCTTAGCGACACCATGGACCTCAGCCCACCACGCTCCTCCATCCATGGGATTTTCCAGGCAAGAGTACTGGAGTGGGGTGCCATTGCCTTCTCCACATTAAGAGATTAACTTCTAGTAATTGTGATCTGTTTAATAATTACCACAACTTCAGATACATTTTGTTTTGATAATTGTGCCCTTCAAATAATTTTAATTGCAATTAAATCTAGGAGACAGTTATTTTTACACTTACTTATATGGTCTTGAGTTTTGAAAGTCATTTCTGCATATTTTTATTGCAGAGAAATATCAATAGAAAGACTTTCAGGCATAAAACTTATTGCAGTAGTGTAAAATTCAGTGAGAATAGGATAGAAATTATGCTTTCAGAAACAAATAGGAATAAAGTAAAACTTCAAGCTGTAAATAAAATCTTGTTCATGTCATCCTCTCTAGTATTTAGATAACTCTGGATTAATTAAAATGCTTATGTCAGTTTTATTCCAAAACATTATTTTTAACGTGGCACAGCTCATAGTCCTTGTTATTTAAATGCACCATGAAAAAGTAAATGTTCATCTCAAAATTAAAATTAAATTTTTAAACTTACATTTAATAAATTAAATATACCCCTCTGTGAGGGGTATGTGGTTTTTTTAAATTACTTTAAAAGGGTACGTTAAAGTTTGAGAACCATGGCTATTGAGGAAAGGACTCTCCATACAACTAGCAGCTTTCTCAATGCTACAGTGAAAGATTTAGTACAGAAGATAAGGCCCCAACTGGCTCTGATATTGACATCAGCTCGCCTTTCTCTGAACCCCCTCGTTGCTCATCCAAACATTTGATATTTTTATGTGACTGTCTCAGAAAATTTTGCTCATATATTAGACTGGATATTAGTTGACTTTGGACAAGCTCTTCATACAACATGACTACAAGGTCATAGTTGATTTCCGTGAAATAGCCAGTTGGATTTTAAATAGTAAAATAAAATGTCTTGAAAAATGTAAATACAGTATCTTCCAAGTCATAGACTTAAGGAAATGATCATGGATATGCCTAGAATGCTTTCATGGATGTACATAGTGTGTTTTTTTAAGAAAGGTTTATTTTTGGCTGCCCTGGGTCCTCCTTGCTGAATGCAGGCTTTTTGTAGTTGCGGCAGGTAAGGTTCCTCTTCATTGTGGTGGGTGGGCTTCTCGTTGTTGATGGCTTCTTGCTGAGAAGTTTGGGCTCCAGGGCCCTCAGTCTCCAGAGTGCAGGCTCAGTAGTTGTGGTGCATGGGCTTAGTTGCTCCATGGCATGTGAGATCTTCCCAGACCAAGGATTGAACCAGTGTCCTTTGCATTGCAAGGCGGATTCTTAACCACTGGACCACCAGGGAAGCCCCATATTGTGTGTTTTAATAACAAAGTGAAAATAGATGGTACAGATAGTATGTAGTAAAGAAATGCAACAGAGTTCTTCATTTTTCCTCAACGGCTAATTTGGACCAATTTTTAATCCAAGAAAATGTTCATTTTTATTCGTGTGTGACATAATAGAGTTTAAAACTCTACAGTTATCATTTTGGTTAACATAAGCAATGCATACATCCATGCTGACTCTCGTGTTCCCTGAATGGCCCTGCTCTTTCAGGCTAGTTGTGCCATTTGAATTTGGTGGCATAGAGATGATATTTGAAGTCACAGGTGGGAATGGGATAAAGTAGGCAAGGAGTGTGCTATGAGAATAGAAAAGAGGTCCTCTAATAGTAAATAATGATTGGGGAGGAGAAGGAGGCTTGAAAAGATCTTGAAGGATAGTTAGAGAAGAAAACCTGGAGTTTGGGGGGCTTTCAAAGCAACAGGAAGAGACAGTGCTGTGTAATGCTGAACAATTAAAATGAGAGTGGCTATATCCACTGGAACTTGTTAAACTGAAAATATTTCTAAGGTCATAAAAAAAGTCAGTGGGAGGTGGGAAGGAAAAAGCCTCACTGTCTGCAGGTTGCTGATAACTGCTAAGTCCCTTCAGTCGTGTCCGACTCTCTGCGACCCCATAGACGGCAGCCCACCAGGCTCCCCCGTCCCTGGGATTCTCCAGGCAAGAGCACTGGAGTGGGTTGCCATTTCCTTTTCCAATGTCTGCAGGTTGGGTAGATTAAAAAAAGATTTGCAAGTAATCTTCTGTAGTCAGTTGTGTCCTTTACACACTGACTGAGGCTCAATTCTGTAGTTTCCCTGCTTTGAGAATCCAGACACATTGCATAAAATCTCTAAACATTTTGTCCCTACTTGGTAAAACAGGGATGATAACACCTCTATCTTAAGGGTATTTTGTGAAGATAAATAGAATAAATTATATAACAAACAGCATACTTTAGGCATGTAAAAACTCACTCAACAGTTGAGATATATTATTGTAATTAACTTTCCTAAAGGGGTTCTTTGCCAACAAAGGTCCATCTAGTCAAGGCTATGGTTTTTCCTGTGGTCATGTATGGATATGAGAGTTGGACTGTGAAGAAGGCTGAGTGCCGAAGAATTGATGCTTTTGAACTGTGGTGTTGGAGAAGATTCTTGAGAGTCCCTTGGACTGCAAGGAGATCCAACAAGTCCATTCTGAAGGAGATCAGCCCTGGGATTTCTTTGGAAGGAATGATGCTAAAGCTGAAACTCCAGTACTTTGGCCACCTCATGTGAAGGGTTGACTCATTGGAGAAGACTCTGATGCTGGGAGGGATTGGGGGCAGGAGGAGAAGGGAACGATAGAGGATGAAATGGCTGGATGGCATCACTGACTTGATGGATGTGAGTCTGAGTGAACTCCGGGAGTTGGTGATGGACAGGGAGGCCTGGCATGCTGCAATTCATGGGATCACAAAGAGTTGGACACGACTGAGCGACTGAACTGAGCTGAACTGAAAGGATTTCTTAGGGCACAAGGGAATTTACCTATCTCCAGCCACATCATCTTCAGTCACTGTTACTCTATGCTGCTGCTAAGTCACTTCAGTCATGTCCGCCTCTGTGCGACCCCATGGACTGCAGCCCACCAGGCTCTTCCACCCATGGGATTTTCCAGGTAAGAACACTGGAGTGGGTTTCCATTTCCTTCTCCAATGCGTGAAAGTGAAAGTGAAGTCGCTCAGTCGTGTCCAACTCTTCGCCACCCCATGGACTGCAGCCCACCAGGCTCCTCCACCCATGGGATTTTCCTTGCATGTGTACTGGAGTGGGGTGCCATTGCCTTCTCCCTATATTGTGCTAGTTAATCTAATTCATTTTATTATGAGAAGTGATAATACACCTGGGGTATGAAAAGCTCATTTTGACAGTTATAAGGGAATAAATATGGTAATAGCTATTCAGTTCAGTCTGACCAGCTTAGATGAAGATCAACTGTAGTCTATACATTTAAAAATTTTATAAAACATGTTGATAAATTTAATGTGATTTAATAAGTTGTTGTTTTCTTAATACATTGTTATTTAATATGTTATTTAATATATTGCAAAGGACACTTTTTTCCAGGCCTCAAGAAATGTATGGGTATATTGTCATCTAATTTGCTTACTTGCTATCCTTAAAAAGAGAATTAAAAGATTGACTCTTGCTGTTGATAATACTAATATCACATTAAACGAGAGCCAACTAGGTAGTTATTTTGAGAATCAGTGCTTATAGGGAGATCCATATCCAGTGTGCATTCTCCCCAGAGTTACATTGCTTGTAAATTTTATTTATGATTCATATAAGGTTTTATGTTCCAATATTTTTCCAAAGGACATCCTTTATGTCCATGTTCCTGCCCTCAGTTATATTGGTAACTGTCCATTTTGTATTAAAGATCACATTGAAAGTAGTTTTTATGATATTTCTGAATTATGAAAGAATTTCATTCCCTTTCCAGTAGAACTGTGCTGCAGCTGAGATATATCATGACTATGCTGTAAGCTAATTGTAGTAAAAAACATAATTTGGGTGACCTTCCATAGTATTAAAGTGACTAATGTAGCTCACTTTGTCTTGGCCAATATAGATTATAGGTGCAGAGCCAGATTGCCCATGGTCATCTCTGCTGCTTTCCTAGGGAGGGTTTAAATTGTTGGGAGATTTTCTGTTGAGACTAGATGTCTTTGGGCAAGAAGCAGTTGCCTGTTTGGTAGTTCTGCCTATAGGGCTCCCTGAAATAAATTTTAGTTTGGAAAAGCCAGAAGGACAAAGAAACCATTTTTTTTTTTTTTTTTTCAAATTCTGAGGCAACATCCTCCAACCGGCCCAGTGTACCTCTAGAGACCCTGAATAGTGCATAGAAAGGCTGTTTTGTTTTTATTTTGAAAATCAATTTGCTCCTAAACTTCCTCAAATATTTACTGTAGGTGGAAGGAAAAACATTTTTTTGCTCTCAGTTTTGCCCTAGGGAGGAAGCATTTCTGTGTTCTCTAATCCAAAACAAAGAGTGGGTATTAGTGTGTCTGATCTAGGCATAATTTGCCACTTTATTGCAGGTCATGCTCAGATGTTCCATAAGCAAATATTCCCCCAGGGGCATCTTCCCCAGGGGTCCTCTTACCAGGGAGCCAAGCATAATCCAGTTACAACAGCACTGTCGGCTCAAGGCCCTCCCCACCCAAGCTCCAGTGAAGTCAGAGTGGTAGCCACTCAGCCGTGTCCTACTCTTTGTGATGGGCTCCTCTGTCCATAGAATTCTTCAGGCAAGAATACTGGAGTGGGTTGCCATTTCCTTCTCCAGGAGATCATCCTGACCCAGGCATTGAACTCTCTTCTTTCACATTGTGGGCAGATTCTTTACTGTCTGAGCTACTAGTGAGCCTCCAATGGGCTGTCCCAAATAAACTCCAGGAATCTGTCTTCTTCCTCGTCTTGTTTGTTGCCTTAATTAAATATAGCATGCTAGTTTTTCTAAGCATTAACTTTTGATTAACTATTAATGTGATTTCCCTTTATATACATTAAGGATCCACACTTTTTACAGAGATGTATGTTGTTATGTGGAGAAGGCAATGGCACACTCCAGTACTCTTGCCTGGAAAATCCCATGGACAGAGGAGCCTGGTAGGCTGCAGTTCATGGGGTCGCTAAGAGTCGGGCATGACTGAGCGACTTCCCTTTCACTTTTCACTTTCATGCATTGGAGAAGGAAATGGCAACCCACTCCAGTGTTCTTGCCTGGAGAATCCCAGGGACAGAGGAGCCTAGTGGGCTGCTGTCTATGGGGTCGCACAGAGTTGGACACGACTGAAGCGACTTAGCAGCAGCAGCATGTTGTTACTTACGTGTGTATCTGTGTTACTTTTTGTAGAAAATTCAAAACCAATGAACTGCACTAGTCTCTTTTGTTGTCCTAACATGGTTTTGAGATACTTTACAGTTTTCCCATCGTTTTATATTATGGTGTATTTGTGAGGACAAAATGTTATGCTCACTTTTTAGGTGAAAGCCCAACATAATGAAAGATCAGCTTGATAATGAGTTCAAAGCCCGACTTTTTTAAAAATGTAAATTTTAACTTTAATTCTCTAAAATAAAAAGCTCAAGATGGGGAAGGGATCTGTTAACTCTTGGTGAATGTTTACTGTGTGCCAGAAACTGTTAGCAAGGCTGGGAACCCGAAGGAAAGAAAGGCAAGAACCCTGTCTTCTAGGATGTCACAGTCTATGGGGGAAGATGAGATAAAAAGACTTTAGCAAATGGACAGATGGAAGTAGGCATCACATACCCCAACCATGACAAAGAGCCAGCCAAATGATGTAAGGTGCCAAGACAGTTCCAGGCAAAATATTTAGAAATGGAGGAGAGTAAGAGAGAACCTGGACTTTAGAAATATACAGAATTCCTTTTTGTAACTAAATAGTGTGCTCTAGTCTCCTAATAAGTAAAAACAGATTTAATATCTGTCTACCTGAGGGATAAGTAAAATTTATGTAAGACACAAAGCCTGCTACAGAGTTTACTCAAGAGGTAAATTCTTTTGTATCTCCCTATCCGGTCCCTTATTGGAGAAGGAAATGGCAACCCACTCCAGTGTTCTTGCCTGGAGAATCCCAGGGACGGGGAAGCCTGGTGGACTGCTGTCTATGGGGTCACACAGAGTCGGACACGACTGAAGTGACTTAGCATAGCATAGCATAGCATCCGGTCTCTTAATAGTGAACTCATCATTTTAAAGATGATGCAGTTTAAATGTTTTCAGAAATGAGTATTCAGATGAATCAGCCCTTTTCTGATGCAGTGAACTTCTTCAGATAGAAGCCCCAAATAGCCATGTTTTTTGAATTATAAGCCTCTTTTGAGATTTTATTGGTCGATGCTTGAATAGTTACTAAATCTCCCAAGAGATGGTTATTAAAAAAGAACAAAAACTGGAAGCCCCAGTATGGGCACTTAGCTGAGTATATTTGTCTCCGTCATTCATTATTATTGTTGTCATTGTTACTTTAACAAAGCATTAGTAATGTTTATGGTTGGAGTCAAGTACCAAACATACTCAAATTTATTTTGATCGTTCAGATTAGTTTGTGATCTTGATAAATGGGAAGATTTTCCTTTTGATTTTGATCTTCATGAATCAGTAAGATCTAGGTGTAAAATATAAAAGCTTGTATTTTAACAATATTTGAAGCAACAGAAGAGTGTATGAGAAGGGAAAACAGTCAACATTTCAATATAGATGTCTTTTGTTAATGCTCAGTTATGTGTAAATCCTCCTTTTCTCCTTCCTTCCACTTTCTGTCCTTACCTGCATTGACTTATATTCTTTTTTACTGAAAGATAGACTAAATCTCATGTCTATTAACAAATGTAAATAATAAACAAAGCTTTTTCTTTTTTCCTGGTAAGGGACCCCCAGATTTTCATCATTAATGTCCACCGTAGCCCACTATTCTCAAATTTCAAGTCTACACTTTGCCATTATATTTTTAGTAGGTTATTTTGCAATCAAGAAAATGTTTTTCTTGGTAGTTGAAATTTAAAGTTAGCTAACAAACTTGTGTTAGTATGCAAAGAAGAACACACAATAGCAAATTTTCTATTTTACTTTAAATGTTTGAAGTTCAAAAGTTAAGTTTTCTTAACTTCAAATTGTCAGCCAGTAAAGTCTTAAATATAATTTCCCCATATTTTAGTGATTAGTACTTTTTCCTTATTTGTGTGGGATATCTGAAAATACTTTGCACTTATTGACATTATAGATTATGGATTGTTTCTATAAATTTGATAATTTGAGATTAGCATATATGAAACATTTCTTAGAATGTATATATTGTCAAATCTTTGAAAATCTTTCATAAAAGAAAGATATTCAGATTTAGAGTTACTTTGAACTTTGTTTCAGCATATGGCTGCTTAGTTTGACAGATAATTTTACCTTCAGTTCAGTTCACTTGCTCAGTCGTGTCTGACTCTTTGCGACCCCATGAACTGCAGCACACCAGGCCTCCTTATCCATCACCAACTCCCAGAGGTCACTCAGACTCATGTCCATCAAGTTGGTGATGTCATCCAGCCCTCTCATCCTCTGTCGTCCTCTTCTCCTCCTGCCCCCAATCCCTCCCAACATCAGGGTCTTTTCCAATGAGTCAACTCTTCACATGAGGTGGCCAAAGTATTGGAGTTTCAGCTTCAGCATCAGTCCTTCCAATGAATACCCAGGACTGATCTCCTTCAGAATGGACTGGTTGGATCTCCTTGCAGTCCAAGGGACTCTCAAGAGTCTTCTCCAACACCACAGTTCAAAAGCATGAGTTCTTTGGTGCTCAGCTTTCTTCACAGTCCAACTCTCACATCCATACATGACCACTGGAAAAACCATAGCCTTGACTAGATAGACCTTTGTTGGCAAAGTAAATTTTACCTTAGTAAATGGTAAAGTACATATGAAACTTTTATGAATGGAAATGGAGCACTTTAGTTGTGGTTATATAGGTAAGATCATTGAATGAGTTGTTTAGAAATACAGACTTATATTTTGTTCCAAATTATGTAGTCTTTTTCTTGAAAGGACATTAGAAAGTTGATATAATTGAGCTATGCATCTCTGAGTAGTAACTTTCAGCATATGCCAACGATTCTGTCATCTGTATCAATAAATCTAATATTGGGTTGGCCAAAAAGTCCATTTGGGTATTTTAGAAGCTGGTATGGAAAAACCCAAATGAACTTTTTGGCCAATCCAATGTAATGTGTGATCAAAAGATAGAGCTGTGTTGAGGCATTTGAATAAAATTATATTTTAGGCTGATGTGCTTTTAATAACTCTAGCTTTCATAGGTACTGTGTGTTAAATACAGACTCTTTCAAGCCTTTTCTCATGCAGTAGTCTTGTGACTATTCTCTATATACATGGCCAAATGGAACTATCCCATAAAACACGTTTCATCTATTTCATTGCTACCCTTTTATGGCTGCACCATGTGGTAGGAATCCAGAAACATCAGGTCTGCTGTTCTTGTAACATTCAAGAGGCCTCCAGGTGATAGGCATGGCCAAGTGTCTTGGCCCAGTGCCAATTCACAGTGGTCCTTCCACCAGTACCACTTAGCAAATCACTTTGAGGCAGTAGATGATCTTATGTGGAACAATATAAGATTCTGCAAAGCAGCTATTTCAAAGTTCTGCTATCTGTGAATCAGAAAGTGTTGCTAGCTGCAGTTTTTTTGTTGAAAGAATAACTTGCTTTTTGGCCTCTCTAGGTTTCTTCAAATGGAATGATGAAAACAGTTGTATACAGATCCCCTAGTCCTTCAGGCCACTCTTTTTAATAGTCTACTTTTCAGTTCTCTCTTTTGCTTCTTTTTTGGATCAAGTCCAATTTTGTGTTAATTAGAATTGTGAATTTCCATCCTTAAATAACTCACATTGGTTTGAGTTTGATATTTTGATATAGCAAAGACATACGGGGGGACAAAAAGGCAACTTGCCAAAAGACAAAATTTGCTAAAATAAACAGATTATTTAAAACTGAATCTTTCAGTTTGGTTCTCTAAAGCAACTGAAACATGGAGAAAGAAAACTATGCTGTATTCTATGTCTTAAAAATGAAAAACTTAAGCAGAAACCACAACAGCTTCAAAATTAGGAGCAAATCTAGACCCTGAAATTGAGATGTGTTTGGTAAGATCAGCATTCTAAAAGATAAGGAATAATGCTACTGCTACTGCTACTGCTAAGTCGCTTCAGTCGTGTCCAACTCTGTGTGACCCCATAGATGGCAGCCCACTAGGCTCCCCCGTCCCTGGGATTCTCCAGGCAAGAACACTGGAGTGGGTTGCCATTTCCTTCTCCAATGCATGAAAGTGAAAAGTGAAAGTGAAGTCACTCAGTCATGTCCGACTCTTAGCGACCCCATGGACTGCAGCCCACCAGGCTCCTCCGTCCATGGGATTTTCCAGGCAAGAGTACTGGAGTGGGGAATAGTTGCAATTAAAACTGCAATTAGCTGCATTGAAGGAGCAATGTTGGAATTTCTAAAGAATTCTCATGGATAAGATAGGTGAATCTAGGGTTAATTCTTATGGGGCTATTGGCAGAGACATCTATTAGAAGGTATTTCAAAGAGACATGGTCAAATTGGACAGTTACTGTTTTTTGAGGAGTTTATTATGAAAATGAATAAAATGTGAAACTGTTCATATTACAAGGCAACTATACTCAGTGCTATAAAAATGGGAACAGATATTGTCACTAACTAAAGTCAGGTTTAAAATGTATATTCATTTCTGGCCTAAACCCCAGATGCTTGGAACTACCATTTTCCTGATTGATTTGAGTTCTTACTAGTTTGTCTCCTAAACTCCATGGTGGTACCAGAATCACAGAATCAGACTATGTTTTGGTTGGTGGGCAGTACCATCAAAAAGTGCTCCACAGTTATTTCTTCCCATCTTCAGTTTGCTTTTAGTTTATATTTTTCAAACTTAAGCACCACCAATTTTAGACACTCAGTTCAGTTCAGTCGCTCAGTCGTGTCTCTTTGCGACTCCATGAATTGCAGCACGCCAGGCCTCCCTGTCCATCACCAACTCCCAGACTTCACTCAGACTCACGTCCTTCAAGTCAGTGATGCCATCCAGCCACCTCATCCTCTGTCGTCCCCTTCTCCTCCTGCCCCCAATCCCTCCCAGAATCAGAGTCTTTTCCAATGAGTCAACTCTTTGCATGAGGTGGCCAAAGTACTGGAGTTTCAGCTTTAGCATCATTCCTTCCATAGAAATCCCAGAGCTGATCTCCTTCAGAATGGACTGGTTGGATCTCCTTGCAGTCCAAGGGGCTCTCAAGAGTCTTCTCCAACACCACAGTTCAGAAGCATCAATTCTTCAGCGCTCAGCTTCCTTCACAGTCCAACTCTCATATCCATCCATACATGACCACTGGAAAAACCATAGCCTTGACTACACGGACCTTTGTTGGCAAAGTAACGTCTCCACTTTTGAATATGCTATCTAGGTTGGTCATGGTGGAGAGGTCTGACAGAGTGTGGTCCACCAGAGAAGGGAATGACAAACCACTTCAGTATTCTTGCCTTGAGAACCTCATGAACAGTATGAAAAGGCAAAATGATAGGATACTGAAACAGGAACTCCCCAGGTCAGTAGATGCCCAATATGCTACTGGAGATCAGTGGAGAAATAACTCCAGAAAGAATTAAGGGATGGAGCCAAAGTAAAAACAATACCCAGTTGTGGATGTGACTGGTGATAGAAGCAAGGTCTGATGCTGTTATGAGCAATATTGCATAGGAAGCTGAAATGTCAGGTCTATGAATCAAGGCAAATTGGAAGTGGTCAAACAAGAGATGGCAACAGTGAACATCGACATTCTAGGAATCAGCAAACTAAAATGGACTGGAATGGGTGAATTTAACTCAGATGACCATTATACCTACTACTGTGGGCAGGAATTCCTCAGAAGAAATGGGGTAGCCAACATGGTCAACAAAAGAATTCGAAATGCAGTACTTGGATGCAATCTCAAAAATGACAGAATGATCTCTGTTGGTTTCCAAGGCAAACCATTCAATATCACAGTAATCCAAGTCTATGCCCCAACCAGTAAGGCTGAAGAAGCTGAAGTTGAATGGTTCTGTGAAGACCTACAAGACCTTTTAGAACTAACACCCGAAAAAAGATGTCCTTTTCATTATAGGGGACTGGATTTTAGACACTATCTTGAGTATTTAAGACTTTATAGCTTTAATTTTATTTTAATAAACTTAAGCATTTGCTTGATTTTTTTCAGAGCTATGCATAAGCTCCTAAAGTAAATAGTTCATTAATTTTTATGCCAGCTTTGGTGCTATTTACATGCATACCAATGAAAGGAAACCACCCCAGGGAACTTGTAGAGGGTTGGTTTCAAATTCATGAATTAATTCAAATGGTAAGGTTACATCATTTGGGTATAAGTTATAAGCTTTGGAGAATGGAGAATAAGCAATCAAGGTAAAATAGCCCTCGGGCCTGCATTATTTATGAAAACAAGATCCTGGCATTTATATTTCAAGCTGCTATTACAGAAGATAGAGCTTCCTATCTGTGCAGGTGTACTAGAAAGGTCAAAGGGGGCTGAGGTTCAGCCTCACATGTGGGGAAGTAACCGTTCTGCTGCATCTTTATTCAGAGGAAATCCACAGGGCTTTCATTTGACCTACTATATTTCCAATATTTATTGCTGCCATATCTGAAACCCCTACAGGTTGAGAGCAATCATATTTCATCCATTCTAAGGTGTCATCAATGTAAAGGTGCATTATTATGCTCAGTATACCACTAAGAAAGGAAAAGTACTTCTAGTTAAAGGATGACTTTTCATAAACTGAAGATTCATCCCAATTTCAACGATGGGAAAATGTGAAAGATAAAAAGTCACCTCAGAGTTGAAGTACAGTGCTGCTTTTGTCAAAAGTGCTCACTAACTTGGAGGTAAAGCTTACATGTTGCTTTCAGAGGGCTATTTCGGGTAGAGATGGACATTCCCTTTGGAGAATGACAGGTCAGCACATTGTCACTTTATGTCTGTCACAGGAGCTCTCCCATTAGCAGATTAGAGAGTATTAGCGCTTCATCTGGAAGGGTGCTTGGGAATTCTGTCTCTGTATCTACGTATTCTTATACTTGACTACTTCCAGTGGGTTTTAGTCAGATACAAACAGGCATAAGAGCACATCAGCAGTGTTTCATATACTATTATTTATTAATATAATTATTGTATATTTGCTTAAATTAAAAAAACAGTCCAGACATTCTTAGTAGAATGCCATAAAAAGATGTATTTCCAGGAAACTTGTTAATGAACAAAACTAGCAAAAACCCTCATCTGCTTAACATCTCATTCTATTCCTAAAAGCTCCTTTCTTAGCAACGTTAAAGTGACAGTTGATGGCTTGGTAAGGATATGGTAACAAGGAATAACTTCTCCATATTTAATGAAACTCAGAATTTCAATTCTTGCCACACATATATCCACTCTGTTAATTAAAGCAAAAAGTCCACAGATAAAATGTGTCCCAAACCTGAATTTTAATAAATGCAAATGAGCCAAAAGTGAGAATAGTCAGCTGAAGTTCCAGGATAAAATGTTTGTCTTGTATTTACCATGAAATTCATCAGCTTTTACTCGGCAATAGTGGAAACCTCAGGAGAAAATTAAAAAAAAAAATCATTCCAGGAGTCTGACAAATAACAAATATACTTCATAAATTCTTTGAATTTTAGTGTGGGGAACAATATAACTTCCATGAAGCCAGAGGAAGAAAAAGCCTTGTCATCTCTTCTCCATTTCAACTCCATGGATACTGGCTTCCCCCTACCCCCGTGTGTTTAGGAATCTGGGTTTTAAAGTCATCTACTGAAAGTTCTCTGCAGGAATTTTTCAGCCATTAAATATCAAGATAGTGAGCATGTTCCTCTCACTACATGTTAGGTTGCACTCTTTAACTGAAACATTTCTGAATTGCCAACAAACTTCTTTCACATTGGCAAACAATCCTATTATCTGATGTTGTGGTTTATGAGGAAAGGTGGACAAAATTACACCAGAACTACAATTGTTGTTAGTTAAAAACAATTACAGTTAATTAGTGGCATTGCTATGAGGTGTCCTTTGCCTCGATATAGTGTGATTCCTTATTTAATTGTTTTTCTGCTCTAATAAACTGTAAAGTCTATGAAGGTAAAATACTCATTCATCATTGAAGTAAATACTAAATCACCAGCACTTAGCACAAAGCCTGGCACATAATAAATAATCAGAATATTAAAATATGACATGGTTTGGTTTCAATAGCATTGACATGTGATATAACATCTTTTCAGAATGATCTGCATGTGGCCAATTGGAGATGCCATATAGAGGTGCTGAAAAACTCCCACTATAATTTGATTTTTGTTGTTGTTGCTTTTGGAGGAACGGTTTATAGATTTTATTTTGCCTTCATTTTTATTCATTAAAAGGAATGTCTCTTGAGTGTTACATTAGAGATTAAATAACTAATTCTGACTAATTTAACTAATTTAACTGTGACTAAATCTATGTCTACATTGTTGTTCAGTTGCTAAATCATGACCCACTCTGCTACTCAATGGACTGAAGCATGCCAGGATTCCCTGTCTTCACTCTCTCTGAGTTTGCTCAGACTCAGGTCTGTTGAGTCACTGATGTCATGCAGCCATCTCATCCACTGTCGCTCCCTTCTCCTCTTGCCCTCAATCTTTCCCAGCATCAAAGTCTTTTCCAATGAGTAAAGTCTTCACATCAGGTGGCCAAAGTATTGCAGCTTCAGTATCAGCACTTCCAATGAATATTCAAGGTTGATTTCCTTTAGGATTGATTGATTTGATCTCCTTGCAATCCAAGGGACTCTCAAGAGTCTTCTCTAGCGCCACAATTCAAAAGCATCGTTTATTTGGCACTCAGCTTTCTTTATGTTCAGGCTCTCACATCTGTACATGACTACTGGAAAAACAATAGCTTTGACTGTACAGACCTTTGTTGGCAGTATGAAAAGACCTAAAGATGTGACACCACAAGAAAGAAGATACCTACATAAAGGAAGTGAAAAAGGAAATGGGAAGTTTTGGTATAAATATGACTAGGAAGTTGAATTATATGAGAAACAGTTATTCAGAACTATTAAAATAATTCATTTTCATGTAAATATTTTTAAGAGTCACAAACAGGACAAAGTAACAGGCTATTTTTTAAATTGACATCTGCCTACATAGCAGAATCTTATACACTGCTTTATACTTATAGACATCTTTAATAAATAATCAATGTGTTTTCTAAAAATATTCTAATGTTTCAACTAAATAAGAATGCAGACATATGGATAAGGGTGTTAACTCTTTAGGAAGTAATGAGAATTTATTTAGGAGCCAGACTGACAGATTTTAAACATTCTTGCTTAGAAAGACGGACAAGGAGTCATGCTCATAAAAATCAAGTGGATTCTAAAATGAGTTGGCATAAATACTGGTTTATATCACTCATACCCTTTTCTAGATAAAAATGCTTAAGACATTCTCTTAGGCACTAACTGTACTGTATTTGCAAATATTAGTGCATGTTGCAAATAAGACTTAGTTACTCAAAGGACAAACACTGCCATGTATTAATTACAATCATGTTGGTATTTCTACATTGAATCATAATTATTGTTGGCTTGCATATGATTGTATGTAATTTATTTATTCAACAAATATTTATTGGACCCCAGGATTGAATTAGTGTTCAACACAGGACAATACAGAGACAAATTAATGTCCTGAAAGTCTAGTTAAAGGATATATTTATATTTGACTTCTCCCCAGTTTAATATATAACAATAATAACCAAGTTATGCTATCATTGCTTCTACACTCTGCTTTGAACATGAACACATGTTGGCGTACCCTCTGAGTAGGTGCTCCACAAGTATGTGATGCCTGAATATTCGAGACATTCCAAGATTATAATATATGATTGGGGAGAGAGTATCAACACTGAAAGAGGTAATATGGAGTAGCATGATTAGAGTCAAATGAATAGTCTGTGAAGAAATAGAACTTTGTGCTGGTGATGAATCACTGAAAAAATGACTAAGAACCAGCCTTTCTTGTTGTTTTTAAATGTATTGTCCTGTCCCCCCCCCCCCCCCTCTTTTTCTAGTACCTCTCACCTAATTCAGACTTTAATTTTTTTTCCTGAATTATTTTTTAAAATGTTACCCCCGCCCATAATCCATTCTTGCATATCATAACAAAATGCTGCTGCTGCTGCTGCTGCTGCTGCTAAGTCGCTTCAGTCATGTTCGACTCTGTGCGACCCCATAGATGACAGCAGCCCACCAGGCCCCGCTGTCCCTGGGATTCTCCAGGCAAGAACACTGGAGTGGGTTGCCATTTCTTTCTCCAGTGCATGAAAGTGAAAAGTGAAAGTGAAGTCACTCAGTCGTGTCCGACTCTTAGCAACCCCATGGACTGCAGCCTACCAGACTCCTCCGCCCATGGGATTTTCCAGGCAAGAGTACTGGAATGGGGTGCCATTGCATTCTCCACAATACAGAATGAGTCTTCTGTAAATATGCTTTGGCCCTATAATTTCGGTTCTACCCGTGTTACTTTGGCAGTTCAGTTCAGTCGCTCAGTCGTGTCTGACTCTTTGCGACCCCATGAATCGCAGCACACCAGGCCTGCCTGTCCATCACCAACTCCTGGAGTTCACTCAGACTCACGTCCATCGAGTCAATGATGCCATCCAGCCATCTCATCCTCCATCGTCCCCTTCTCCTCCTGCCCTCAATCCCTCCCAGCATCAGAGTCTTTTCCAATGAGTCAACTCTTCACATGAGATGGCCAAAGTACTTTCAGGTGGTTCAAAACCTGGCCTGACTACAATTCTCATTTTAATTTACTGCTGTTTGCTCAGAAGTGCTAAGTTTCTTTTTTTCTGCTTATTGCAAAAAAAAGAATTAGAATTATCATGAAAAACAGTGAGAGAATTGACGACCTTTGCAGTATTATACTGTGTTTGAATTTGCAAATCCACTGAGAATGAGATGAGCCTTCAGATGGATTATAAATAGGCTTTGGCAGGCTTTGAACTGCCCACATGGCATTCTAAGATTTAAACAGGGCTTTGCTGGCATGCTGAACCAACTTAAGTTCTGATATGAGTTATGAAGAACATAAGGATGAGTGGCTCTGTTTGGAGCTTTGTGTTAGCCAAGTAGGTAAAATGAATTCATGGTTAGACTTTCTCTCCACACTTCTTTCAGAATTATTTTGATATCTTTTCTTGATCCAAGGCAGACAAATCCCACTCTTCTTACAGAAATGACCCTTTACTATTTAAAAGAACAACATGAAGCACAAAAATTTATTTCATTGTCATCTCTGAAAAGGTGGTGATATCAGAGATGTAAATAGAGATCCATTGTCAAATATTCATAGACTTATTAATTGATGGCACAAGTTTGAACACTTACATGTGTTATGGTTTCTAGGTAATTTGGAATGACTATATATTCCAAATTAATGTATTCTTGCCATGGCTATATATGCATACAGATTATTAATATGTGTTCGACATGAAAGAGCCCAAATACCACCATCTGCTATCAGTTGACATTCTCATCTTTGGTAACATCAAGCTTGTTCAGAACTTTCTAATGGAATGCAGTTATTTACCAAACATTTTTCTGTGAATTACCTAATATGTGTCTGGTATTGTTTTACTGACCTAGGTGTCCTAACCCTATGGACACTGACAAGATATGTGACTAAGACCAGATAGATGGGGCAGACTGCACGGGGATGACTCAAAATATACTCTGTAGGTCAAAGCAGATGAGTTTTGTGGGGAAGGTAAGTGCCTGCAGCCTCTACCTACAGATTTCAGAGGAGCACAAAAGTGACTCAGACAGTGTAAAAAGGGCACACCATCTCAGAGCAGCAGTACAGCTACATGGGTTCCAGCAAGTCCACGGACGTCAGCAATGGGACATACTTTGATGCCTAGATATCAGTGAGGGAGCCAGTCATGATCAGGCTTTGGCCAGCACTTTAGACTTCAAAGACAGCATAGAGATCTAGATTGGAAATTGAGATAGGAAATTATAATTCTGACTAGAGCTGAAACTTCATGGAGAAAGTGTGTGGAGTTTTTGCATGCATGTCCATAATTTGGACTAAAATATTGAGCTAATTCTTGAGCATGTAGTAATATCTGCTGGTTTCCTAGTCACTAACTTTGTTAGGTAAATGATTTTTCAGACTGGGGATATGAGCCACCTTTAATATCTTGGTAAGGACTATTTGGTTGCTATGCCCATTTGAAGTTTCCTTCGAGGGCCTGTTGTAGCCACCTGGATAGTATAATTGTGGCTCTGTTCAGATGCATGAAGAACCAATCAGAATGTCTTTTTATCTCCAAATATCTGGTTATGTGATTGATCTTGAGTGAAGAGTGAAGAGAAAGAAAACTCAAGTGCACTCAGATATGCATTTGAGAAAGAAAAGCACTTACTTGAGTACTTGCTAGAAATAAAACCCCAAAGAGGAGGGAAGTTCAAAAGGAGGAAAGAAACCTAAAAAGGAAGATGGACAGAAGAGGGAGAGGGAATGAAAGAACTGAAATTGATCAACCAGTCTGTTATATAAGTCAACAAAGATCAAAAGAGCTCAGAAAAACAGAATAACATGTTTCCATTTACCTGATTTAGACAAATGAATTCTTCCCTGAATACCCTTGCTAACATTTCTGGAAAAAAAAAATATATGGAATGATCACATGTGGAATATTTGCAAATATCTAAAGCATACTACTATAAATGTCTTTCTTAGGAACCAGTTAGCATGTTTAAACTTTATTTAAAAATGATATATACTTGGATGTGTGCTAAGTCACTTCAGTTGTGTCCTACTCTGTGCAGCACCATGGACCGTAGCCTGCCAGGCTCCTTTGTCCATGGGATTCTCCAGGCAAAAATACTGGAGTGGGTTGCCATGCCTTCCTCTAGGGGCTCTTCCCCACCCAGGTATTGAACCCACATCTCTTACATCTCTGCATTGGCATTGCACCCTTATAACTGTTTCCTCTTTGCCCCTGCTGTCACTCTTTGAGACAAGCCTTTGCTCTCTCACACCAAGACCCCAGTGATAGACCCCTCAAAGTTCCCCTTTTTCTTTCCCCGCTCATCCATCCTAACACTCCAAAAAGATTAATCTGGTAGAAATGCTGCTCTTGTGTGTTGTTTGTGTAGAATTTACTTTAGGTTGTCCCTCTGTAGGCTGTAAAAACCTAACAGTGTTTAAGGAGGAAGCTCTAGGGTGCTCCCTAGGGCATGAATGGCTGAGATTTTTACAAAGGAGGTGCACATTTTGCATGGACTTTCAGAACAGGTAGAATTTACACAGGAACATATCCCAGGGAGGGGGCGTCCCTGGTGGCTCAGTGGTAAAGAATCCACATGCCAATGCAGGACGCACGGGTTTGATCCCTGGGTTGAGAAGATCCCCTGGAGAAGGGAATGGCAAACGACTCCAGTATCCTTGCCTGGGAAATTCCATGGACAGAGGAGCCCGGCGGGCCACAGTCCCTGGGGTCACAAACTGAGTGACTAAACTGCAGCCACAACAAATACCCCAGGAAGAGCAATCTCTTGAGCAAGCTTTCAGCACAGTTTTTTTCAAGCAGTGGTGAGCAAACTGAGATGGAGGTCCTAGAATTTGCGTGAGATAGTGGTTGAGGGGCTCTAATCTAGATTGAGCAGGGCAAGGATTGTCACAGCAATTTTGGAATTTCATTTTATAAGCCTTAGGGAGCAGGATACAGAAGGGTTGCATTAGTACTCCTTCAGTTTCCAGTGCTAGAAACACAGCTCAAATTTAGCTGAAAATGTAAAAGGCAAAATTTTTATTGGCTCACAAACTAAGAAGTTTAAGAGGAAAATTGGCATTAGGTCCTGCTGAGGCAGTAAAGCTGTATGCAGTAAAGCTGTATGAGAGAATATTAGAAATCACTCTTCTTCCCCTTTACTGTCCTTTCCTCTAAGACCCAGCAGAGTTATGTCCTTAGTGCCCACAAATCCAGGGCTATCTTTTTCTAATTGTTTTTGCAAAAGTGCTATGGTTGCCTCTAATGGGACCTGGCAGAATGAAGTGCTCCAGTGTGTACACACCTGCCTGAAGCTGAGAGTGGCGTCAGGCTCTCTCAACTGAATGAACTAATGAGAGCAGGACTCGGCTCCCTGTAAGGAAAAAGTTGTTATCAGAAGAAGGTGTGGGCAGTAGAAACCAGGAGAAGTCATTCCAAGGTTCTCAACAAAATGTCAGTAAAACAGTCGGGCTTCCCTGGTGGCTCAGTGGTAAAATATCCACTTGAAGTGCCAGAAATGCAGGAGATGTGGATTTGATACTTAGGTCAGAAAGATGCCCTGGAGGAGGGCATGGCAACCCACTCCAGTATTCTTGCCTAGAGAATCTCATGGGCAGAAGAGCCTGGTGGGCTACAGCCCACAGGCTCGCAAAGAGTTGGACCTGACTGTAGTGAGTTAGCATGCAAAGTAGCTATAGTTAATTGTCCTGAGCAAATTTGGACAACTTGGGTGGGTAGCCTGTCTCGTTGTCTAGTCCAGAACTGAGACTGTGTTCAAGATAGCCATCTTTGAAGTGGGTACCTCTTTGATGTGGATGCCTTGGCAATCAAAGCTTAAGTCAAGCATTTGCTTTATAAAAAGAAGAGCCAACTGCAGTGCTTACAAAACAGTGTACGTTGTAAAAAACCATTGTTGACTTGGACCCAGGACTAATGGAGATCTATACACTGACAGACTGATGGAAGGGCAGGGCATCTGCCAACCACTTATACTGAACAATTGTTATTTCACCAACAAAAGAGGGTTTTTGGTATCCCTTAAAATCTCTGGCATCAATGTTAGTAAGTTTTACTGCCTTAGGGTTTATTCCTGTTTAGGCCATGTCTAAGAATGCTAACCACTCTGAGAATATGGATTAAAGTTAAAATATACATATCATGAATTGTGATTGATACTCATGGTATCAGTTCATTGAGTCATAACCACATTTTTTGAAATGAAACTAGAAACTATCAAAGTAGAACAAATGATATGTTTTTTTTTAATTTTTATTTTCTTTCTTTCTTTTTTTAAATTTAACTTTAAAATATTGTATTGGTTTTTGTTTTAGAATGAAACATTTAACAAATGTAATGATTTTTTGAAACTTCATTTTCATGTTTTAAAATTCTTGTTCATAAAAAGTGTATATTTGGTGGACTTTTGTTAAAAAAAAAAAAATTGTGAAAACCAGTAACTTAAAGCACGTGGGCATTATCCCTTCCACTTGGTTATGGGCATAGCTGCTGGTTGGAGTTTAGTAAATACTTAGGTTTTATCATAGCTATTTTGTAATATGTGCTTTTTAAAGTTATATTTGAGTGTGTTTTTATTGTGTGTGTGTGTGTATATATATATATATATATATATAATGTATAATATATGTATATACATATAGAGCTTCCCAGGTGGTACAGTAATAAAGAATCCACTGTCAATCCAGGAGACTCCAGAGACATGGTTTGATCCCTGAGTTGAGAAGGTCCCCTGGTGTAGAAATGGCAACCCACTCCAGTATTCTCACCTGGACAATTCCATGGACAGAGGAACCTGGAGGGCTATAGTCCATGGGGTCACGGAATTGGATGGGACTGAGCACACACACATATTATATACAAAGTGCATCTCTGAATTTATCATAGAATAAGTGGGAAATTGAATTCATTTTACCAAATTGCAATTAAAGACAGTTTGGTAGAATGTACTTGTCCTCTCTTCCACTCCCTGTTCCTGTTCCTCAATCTCCTCCCTCTCCTTTTTTCTTTCTTAACTAACAATAATTAGCATGTTAAGCACTTTACTTATAGTAACTCATGTACTCCTCTGCCCCAAGGTATTCATTATCCCCATTTTACAGATGGGGCCATTAAGGCTTTAGAGACTTGACAGTAGCTCGTCTAAGGTTACCTAGTTAGTAAGTATGTGAACCAACTGGAAGTTGAACCAGACTATTTGACTCTAAAGCCTGTCATCTTTATTGACTTTTTTGTTCAGATTCAGAAGAGCAAGTTGGATCAGTGTACCAGTGACTTTTGAATCTATTTGCCCGAACACAGGGAACACAGGAGAGAAGGGCACTGGAGTCTCCATTTCATTGACCCGCCAACTCCATGTCCTCGTATCTCTGGGGCTTTGAATTTGGGGTTTATAGGTTAAAAAGAAATGAATAGAGAAAGACTGAAAGGGAGCAGTGCACCTGATAATTCAATAAAGAGCAAATAGACAATGGTGCATAGGACCATATACTATTTAAAACCCCTGTCCATCACGTCCTGCTGGCCGTGCTGACCCAGTGATGACCCACAGGTCAATCCAGGGCAGAAGGTATATCCAGGGTGAAGAATACTGGGTTTTTGTGTTTGTTTTTTTTTTTTTAAACTTGAGCACTCCAATGGCTCTGCTTTGGTCAGATGCTTTGAATGGTGTCAACTGGGAAATGCTATCTTTCATCTCACGCCCGCTCATCTCTCTGTGTTGCACTGCCTGCCAGCCCAGGGTATGTTTACAAGCTTCAGTTCCTTTTTTTCTTAATGACTGAAGAGTACAACCAGTGTACAAACCAGACAAAATGTAAACACTTTTGTTCAAAGGGAAGCAGATAGTCATAGGTCATGACTTCTTTTAGAAAAATAGAGCTCAATATTATGTATGTCTCTTTGTGAAGTATTTGAGAATCATAGTAAATGTGAAAGGCATTGTATTTTTGATTCCCTAAAGAACTCAGTTTGCCCTAGAGCCCTTGGGTAAGAGAGGAAATGGCCTGTGTGAAGCAGTTTCAGAGAATCAGCACAAATCCCATTATGATGACCAACCTCCAGTCAGTAATTTTAGAGGTCTCGGGGATTGTGGCAAAGCATGTTTGCTTGGATGCACGTTTATAAAAACTCTTGCTTATCCCCTTGCTTCTAAAGGAGATGATGAGTAACTAGAAATTGGGTCAAGCTTTAAATCTCGTGTTTGTCATCCTGAAAAGTGACCCTGCTAAATGGCGGTCTTGGCAAGGTTAAAACTGACAATTGACCAATGAGATCAGGTGAACTCAATGCAGGCCAGGGGAATCATAGCGGGGGTGATCCTCAGATGGACCCTTCAAGGGCCTAGCCTGTATATGTAACTCCAACAAATGCGCACATTGACATATGGCCAATTGCTGTGACTCTTCTTAGAGAAAAGGTGATAAGCTTGTCATGAGATTTGTACATGTACTTTTATGGCCAATTCATGTTTCTGTATGGGAGAGCCCACTGCAATATTGTAAAGTAATTATCACCCAATGAAAATAAATTTAAAAGAGATGCTTTTCATATTTCTGCATATGAAAGAAAAGTTTTCATTAAAATTTTAAAGAATTAAAATATTTACATTATTGGACTCCACTGGATATGTCAGCTTAACAATGATCACAAACTTATTCTGAACAGTTGTAATCCCGAAATGGAAAGCTTTATTTCTCTTCTCTGGTTAAATTTGAAGTGCCTATTCCTCATATTCTCTCTGGGCTCCCCTTGTCTCAGGGCCTTTCTCTCTTCTCTTTGTCTCTCTCTAAATATTGCCCAATCTACTTATTTTTGTAGCTATCTGTGTGTGGGTGCTAAGTTGCTTCAGTCATATCCAACTTTTTGCAACCCTATGGACCATAGCCTGCCAGACTCTGTCCATCGGATTCTGCAGGCAAGAATACTGGAGTGGGGTGCCATTTCCTACTCCAGGGGATCTTCTCAACCCAAGGGTCGAACCCACATCTCTTGTGTCTTCTGCATTGACAGGCAGGTTCTTTACCACTAGCACCACCTGGGAAGGCATGTAGCTATCTAGAGGCCTTGTATTTTCAGCTGATATCAAGAACTTATGTTTTGTATGCATAAATGGCAAGCAGTCATCAAAAGTGATTATTGTACTCTAAGGAAAATTCTAAGTCTTGAGCTGTTTGCTTCACCGCTCACCCTACTACCAAATGGGTGTTCCCTTCGCAGATGCACAGAAGCAATGCTAGGTGGCAGCTCAAGAGGCCAGCTGCTCCTGCCACTCCACACCTTGTGATGCACTTCCCTCTCCCTATGCGTTGAGACCTACAGATTGTTCTTTTGCCAAATGGGTACTCCAGACTTTCACACTATTTCCACACTTCTTTATATACCTCTGAAAACAGAAATTAGCTTATGGTTAGGTGCAGTTGCTTTATGTGTGGACTTTTTAATTCAAAAGGTATTATTATTATTTTTTAATGGTACTGACGAGTGGTTTTTAAAAGTCGTCCATTTTGTTGTCAGCAGTCTCTTTTTTTAACATTTTATTTTTAATTGAAGGATAATTGCTTTACAGTACTGTGTTGGTTTCAGCTGTACATCAGCCTGAATCAGCTATAGGTATATGTGCGTCCCCTCCCTCTTGAATCTCCCTCCCATCTCCTAGCCCATTTCACTTCTCCAGGTTGTCACAGAGCCCCAGTGTGAGCTCCCTGCGTCATACAGCGAATTCCCACTGGCCATCTATTCTACAAACGGTAGTGTATGTTTATAGGCCACCCTCTCCATTCATCCCACCCTCTCCTTCCCTGCCCTGTGTCCACAATCTGATCGCCATGTCTGTCTAGGTTCATCTGTCTCACTAGAACTGACTCAAATGCATTCCGTTTTATGGATGAGTAATATTCCATTGTATATATGAACCACGACTTCTTCATCTATTTATCTATCAATGGAAGAATGCTGGAGTGATTGCCATGCCCTCCTCCAGGGAATCTTCCCAACCCAGGGATCGAACCCAGGTCTCCCACATTGCAGGCAGATTCTTTACCATCCGGGCCACCAGGGAAACACAAGAATACTAGAGTGGGTAGCCTATCCCATCTTCAGGGGGATCTTCTCAACCCAGGAATCAAACTGGGGTCTCCTGCATTGCAGGGGGATTCTTTACCATCTGAGCTACCAGGGAAGCCCATATTTGTACCACAGCTTCTTTATCCATTCATCTGTCAGTGGACATCTAAGTTGCTTTCATATCCTAACTACTGTGAATAGTGCTGCAATGAACATTGGCATACATGTGTCTTTTCAATTATGGTTTTCTTAGGATATATGCTCAGTAGTGGGATTGTTGGGTCATAAGGCAGTTTTATTCCTAGTTTTTTTAAGGAATCTCCATACTGTGCTCCATAGTGGCTGTATCATTTACATTCCCATGAATAGTGTAAGAGGGTTTTCTCCACACCCTCTTCAGCATTTATTGTTTGTAGGTTTTTGAAGATGGCTATTCTGACCAGTGTGAGGTGATATCTCATTGTAGTTTTGATTTGCATTTCTCTAATAATGAACAATGTTGAGCATCTTTTTATGTGTTTTTTAGCCATTTGTATGTATTCTTTGGAGAAATGTCTACTGAGGTCTTCTGCTTTTTGATTGGGTTGTTTGTTTTTCTGGTATTGAGATGCATCAGTTGCTTATCTATTTTGAAAATTAATTCCTTTGTCAGTTGTTTCATTTGTTGTTATTTTCTCCCATTCTGAGGGTTGTCTTTTCATCTTGTTTATAGTTTCCTTTGCTGTGGAAAAACTTTTAAGTTTAATGAGATCTCTCTTGTATTTTTGTTTTTACTTTCATTACCCTAGGAGGTGGGTCATAGAGAATTTTGCTATGATTTATATCAGAGAGTATTGTGCCTATACTTTACTGTAAGAGTTTTACGGTTTATGGTCTTACACTTAGATCTTTAATCCATTTGTTTGCAATCCCTAACTCTCTCTGTAGCTCTGTTTCTTTCTCTCTTATTTGCTCTGTGTTCCTCTGTCTCTGTGTCTCTGTGTGTGTCTCTCTCTGTATCTCTTGCTATCCTGTCTCTGCTGTCTCTTGCTGTCTCTGTCTCTCTTATTGTCTCTCTCTCTGTGTTTCTCTGTGTGTGTGTATGTCTCTCTGTATTTCTCTCTCCTTCTCTCCCTCTTTGCCATCTTTCTCAGTCTCCTTCTCTCTCTCCCCGTCTCTCTGTCTCTCCCTCTCCCTCCCTGTCTCTCTTCCTTTCTCATGCTTGCACACACACTGTGAGCATTTACCCATAAATCCTTCCGTCTGTTTTTGCCGACAGTCAGTGTGTCCTAACAAATAGGTACGTGTAATTTAAAGGAAATAGTGTTTTCATATCTCTTCTCAATAATCAATAATTTAAGATCAGAGCCATAATATAAGGTATTAGAAATGCTATCTAAATGTATACTCATTTTACTTATTATTTCTCATGGCAGTTCTCAAAGTATGATTTATGTTCTTTCAGGAAGTCAGAGGGTCAAACTATTTTCCTAATAGCACCAAGACATAATTTACCTTGTTCACTTTGACATTTGTCCTGATGGTGCAAAAAGTAATGATGGCTAGTAACCTTAGCATGAATCAAGGCAATGACACCAAACTGTACTAGCCATTGAGTTGTTTATCACCATGCATTCACAAGGTATGTAGTTTTTAAAAAAAAAAGCTTAAGTTAAATTCTTCAAGTAGTAAAATTTATACATTTTGTTAATCTTTAACCCTTGAGTAAACATCTAACATCTTTTTAATATTCTCTGACAAAATAGAATGGATGCAAAAAGCACTTTGTGTGCTGAAGTATTTTTGCTGTCTCAAGGAAATACTTGTGCAGTTGTTTGAGTTGCAAACTGAACAAAAAGTTTGTTTGTGTTTTCCATATCATCAGCATGTCATCAGTTCTTGCTTGAAAAACAATTTACAAACTATGGTTATGTAGACTTGGGTATTTTCAGCTTTTTTTTCTTTTTTTGGAAATGGGCAAAGTGAGCTTGTTGCTTCAAGGAAGACTACTCACCGTATTTGTTGATAAAATCTGATTTTGAAATTTGGAAAGTGAGTCACTGCCACTAGTTTAACAGCTTTTGAAGATTCTTCTGATAAGATGGATAGTGATATTAATGAGTTTTAAATATTGTTTAATGAAATGAATCTTCCTTTAGAAAATCTACACAATTTAGCAAACCATTATTTTTCAGTTACTAATGCAGGATATTACAAAATTATTCATGGACAAAAAAATCCATTCAAAGTATAAGATGTACTGACTGCTTTTAATGTTATAAAATGTTATTTAATATTATTCCAGATCGACCCACATTGTAAAACTTAACTTTTAAACTAGTATAATTTTTGGTGTAGTATCAAACAATATTAAAACGTTATTTGAATACTCCTCTTCTTTCCAACCACAAGTGAAACTAGATTTCCTACATATTCTTCAAACAAAATGACATAGAACGGTCAACCAAATATGAAAATCAGACTTTCTTTCATTAAAACTTGCCTCTTTAATGTATGCAAAATATTAAATTATACTTCTCACCTGTTTTGGAAAACAGTTACTTTTTGTAAAGTATATTAATATATAATAGTCTTATTTTATTAAATATTTAAAAATTTCTAACTTCTGATTGGTAAATAAAAATATATATAACTGAAACCACTTTTGGATTCTCAGTGCTACTTTTTATTTTTCCCTAACACTGTAAAAGTGTTCTGAGACAAAATAATTTTGAACACCTTGTCTACCATTTTCATATTTAAGTAACTGATATTTTTTTCAACCACACATAGAATTGTAAAGCATGATAAGTAAGACACCATCAGCCAAGAAATTAAGTTGATTTAACAGGAATACACAAAGTCTGGTAATCTATGAAAGTTATCAATATCTTGCCCTAGTCTTACTGTGCAAAATCTCTTCAAAACAATTTTCCTCATCCAAGGCAGAACATCAGCCTCTTAATACATTTTTCCTTTTCATTCCCAAGTCAGAGTATGTCAAAGAAACAAAACTCTGGCCTCTGAAGTATACCATGGTCTTAATTTTTAAAGTATTTTTGATTCAGCCTCTTATAGTGCTCAGACTACACAATCTGTTCCTTAAATATTTCAAGGAAATACAGTTCCTTTGCTGAGACATTTCCATACAAATGTCTGGTATGACCACTTGCATTTCTAGTTGAGAGTTTGCTGTCTGACAAATTAAAGGAATCAAAGACTTTGTAAAATGACCTCACTCTCCACTGGGAACAGATCAAAGTAGCCGTTGGGCACTTCTTAACTGACAAGGGTCTAACCTACTCTCCACGCTGCTAGGTCACTTCAGTCGTGTCCAACTCTGTGTGACCCCAAAGACGGCAGCCCACCAGGCTCACCCGTCCCTGGGATTCTCCAGGCAAGAACACTGGAGTGGGTTGTCATTTCCTTCTCCAATGCATGAAAGTGAAAAGTGAAAGTGAAGTCCCTCAGCTGTGTCCAACTCTTAGCGACCCCATAGACTGCAGCCTACCAGGCTCCTCTGTCCATGGGATTTTCCAGGAGTACTGGAGTGGGGTGCCATTGCCTTCTCCCATACTAGTGGTCAAAAAGTAAAGGAAAGTGTGAAATAGTAATCGAATGATCATCACTTTAGTAGCTCATAGCTATGGCCTTGGTGGAGTTTTATATGTCTTTCTTCATATTTTAACATTGTAGGTGACATAACTATTTTGTGTGCTTTCATTATAGAACTAAGAGAATCTCAGAGACAGACTCCTGAGAAAGTTGGTTGTGTCATACCAGAGCCCTTTAGAGTTATCGTTATACCTTAGCTAAGAGTGTTTTCTGGACTCCAGCACTAGCTGTGACACTACTGGTGGGCCAGGTGCTTAACCTCTCTTGACCTCGGTCCCTTTATCTGTAACATAGGAATAAAGAATAGTTTGTACATATAGAGGCTATTTGAGGATTAAAATTTGTGTTTGCTTATAGTAGTTATTGGAACATAAGGGATTAGTCAGTTTTAGTTAGAGTTATTACTACAGTGATAGCATTTATGATGATTCTCTATGTTCTTAGAAATTGTTTAAAAAATGGAAAATGTCTACATTTTCAGTTTTCTATCATACAGTTTTAATCATCAAAATGATCATGATTTCTTTTACTCACATATAATTTTTATTGACCTATGTACTGATAAATTTTTAAGGAGTAAACCCCAGTCATTATCGCCACTCTTTTTTTTTCCTGTTTCCTTAAATGTAATTCATTGGTCAAATTATTTTTGACCAAATTCTTCTCTTAAGGCAGTATGGCTACTGCTTTCACGAAGTTCTTACTGACCACCTAATTGCAGAATTGCAAAACTACTTTGATTTGGAACCATTTTGACTTTCTTATGCCCATTATTGAGAATCTCTCCCTCCTTTGAATTTGAGTAAACTCCAGGAGTTGATGATAGACAGGGAGGCCTGGTGTGCTGCAGTCCCTTGGGTCACAAAGAGTTGGACACGACTAAGCGATTGAACTGAACTGAACTGAACTTCCTCCTTTGGTCCTCATTATGTTGGGGGAAATTTTTCTCCACTCACACTCACACAACCCTTGATATTTTCTGGAGATTCAACTGAAGTCACTTTTTTCATTATTGTTTTTTATATGCTCTATCTATGCTTTTATTCTGAATGATTCAGTTAGTTCATTTCAGTCTCTCAGTCATGTTCGACTCTTTGTGACCCCATGGATTGCAGCACACCAGGCTTCTCTGTCACCAACTCACGGAACTTGCTCAAACTCATGTCTTTCAAGTTGGTGATGCCATCCAACTGTCTCATCCTGTCATCCCCTTCTCCTCCTGCCTTCAATCTTTCCCAGTATCAGAGTCTTTTCTAATGAGTCAGTTCTTCCCATCAAGTGGCCAAAGTATCGGAGTTTCAGCATCAGTCCTTCCAGTGAATGGTCAGAACTGATTTCCTTTAGGATTAACTTGTTTGATCTCCTTGCAATCCAAGTGACTCTCAAGAGTCTTCTCCAACACCACAGTTCAAAAGCATCAGTTCTTCAGTGCTCAGCTTCCTTTATTGTCCAACTCTCACATCCATACATGACTATTGGAAAAACCATAGCCTTGACTAGATGGACCTTTGTCAGCAAAGTAGTGTCTCTGCTTTTTAATATGCTGTGTAGATTGATTATAGCTTTTCTTCCAAGAAGCAAGTGTCTTTTAATTTCATGGTTCCAGCCACCATGGGCTTCCCTGGTGGCTCACCTGGTAAAGAATCCACTTGCAATGCGGGAGACCTGGCTTCGATCCCTGGGTTGGGAAGATGCCCTGGAGAAGGGAATGGGTGCCCACTCCAGTATTCTGGCTTGGAGTATTTCATGGACCATATAGTCCATGGAGCTTCAAAGAGTTGGACATGACTGAGTGACTTTCAAAGTCACCATCTGCAGTGATTTTGGAGCCCAAGAAAATAGTCTGCCACTGTTTCCATTTTTCCCCCATCTATCATTGTTCAAATGATTATCAAGTATTTATTCCACAATCTACATTGTCTGTCCCAGCTTCTATTTTTAAATGAAGGCTAGTCTCCATCTGAGTATCATCTATTTACCTCATAGTCAACATGTACAAAATCTAAATCATTATCGTCCTTCCTCAACCTTGTTTTATACTTTAGTCTTGTGGCATCATCATGTACTAAACTTCCCAAACTTAGTTCATCTTTGATCTAACACTCTGATAATGCCTTTGGGTTTCATGGGTCATCATTTTTTAGAGACTGAATCTTTATACTTTATGTCTATATCTCAAATCAGCCTCCTCTTTTTTCTATTGTCCCTGCTTTAGCTTAGAATTCATTAAAGTTTAAAGAACTGTACAGCCTTTATAACTAGTATGTTTCTGTTACCAGACTCTTGCAATTCAAGTTCAACAGTAGAGGATTCTCTCTGCTGGCTTCAGGGTATATTCCTTGCTGCTCTGATAAGATCATTCCTGTATTTTTGTTGCTATGAGTCCCAGTTGGCTCCCTATTATGCTCAGGATGGAATTCAAACCTGTGCCAAATTCTTTGACCCTATGAGCCCAATCTTACCTGTCCAACTTTATCACCTATTTTTCTTCCTATTCATATAGGCAACCTGTCTTTTTAAAATTTGTTTTTAAGCAATTTGTAAGTATACTTAACTCACATGACAGACTAAACATAAGTGTACTTCTGATATGTTTTCATATATATATGCAGCATTGAAACAATGACCACAATGAATATAGGGAACCTAACTCATCACTTCCAAAAGTTTCCTTGTGCTCCTTTGTACTCCTGTATATAACAACTGATATCCTTTCTGAGACCACATGGGAGTTTGCATTCTAGAAATTTACACAAATGGAATCATAAAATGTTACTCCTACTTTTGTCTGGGTTCTTTCACTCAACAAAATGATGAAAGCATACTTACATTGTTGTCCATATTAACAGTCCACTTCCTTTTCATTGTTGAAGAGTATTCTGTTTGATGGATATACCACAATTTATCCATTCACCTGCTGATGGACATTTGAGTTGTTTTCAGTTTGGGAATTTCAAAAATAAGCCTTTTGTGAATATTTGCATACAATTATTTTAATGGATGTGTGCTTTCCTTTTTCTTTAATAAAGAAATAGGAGCAGTATTCCCCCCAAAATCTGTCCTTTCTCTTGAATAGGGAAATGATGGGCTGGGTCATATAATAGTTGTTTTATTTTTTATGAAATTATTATCATTGATTTTCCAAGTGTTCACAGCAGTTATATTCTGAGCAGTACATAAGCATTCTAGGTACTGACTTCTTGTCAGAATGTTGTCTTCTTAATTTCTAGCATTTGAAATAGGTCCGTAGTAGATCTTTTGCTAATGACTAATGATGTTATGTTGGAGAAGACTCTTGAGAGTCCCTTGGACTGCAAGGAGATCCAACCAGTCCATTCTGAAGGAGATCAGCCCTGGGATTCCTTTGGAAGGAATGATGCTAAAGCTGAAATTCCAGTACTTTGGCCACCTCATGTGAAGAGTTGACACATTGGAGAAGACTCTGATGCTGGGAGGGATTGGGGGCAGGAGGAGAAGGGGACGACAGAGGATGAGATGGCTGGATGGCATCACTGCCTCGATGGACGTGAGTCTGAGTGAATTCCGGGAGTTGGTGATGGACAGGGAGTCCTGGCATGTTGTGATTCATGGTGTCACAAAGAGTCGGACACGACTGAGCGACTGAACTGAACTGAATGATGTTACGGGCTTCCCTGGTGGTTCAGATGGTAAAGAATCTGTCTGCAATGCAGGAGACTTGGGTTGAATAGAATATCTTTTATGTATTACTGTATATCTTATTTGGTGAACTGTCTCTTCAAATCTGTTGTCCATTTTTAACTGGAAATTTTCTTTTGCAACTCAATATTCTTCATATGTTCTACATCCAGGTCTTCTATGATGCATGCATTTGCAAATATTAAATCTTTCATTCTCTGAATAGTATTTGTGAAGAACAAGTATTTAACTTTATGAAATATAATTTATCAATTTTTTTCTTATATATATTTTTTGTTGACTATTCAAGAAATATTTGTCTAGCCTAAAATCACCAAGGTTTTAGCCTATGTTTTTGCCTAGAAGTCTTTTGGTTCTAAGATTTACATATATGTTTGCACATCTTTTGCATATCATTAAGATAGGATGAATCCTGAGGTAAGGTAAGGTGAGGCATTAGTGAATAAGTTCTTTTCTTTGTAAATTAAAATTTCACTAGTACCCTTTAAAACAGGCATCTCTGATAATGTTGTGTAGTAGGGTGAGCAGTAGTCCCCCAAAACCTGTCCAATTTCTAATCTTCAGAAACTGGAAAAATGGTTTTTATGTACCAAGGAGAAATTTACAGATGCAGTGATGTTTCTAGGATTTGAGATGGGAAAATTATCCTGTGGGCCCAGTCCACAAGATAGATCTACTACGGACCTATTTCAAATGCTAGAAATTAAGAAGACAACATTCTGACAAGACATCAGTACCTAGAATGCTATGTACTGCTCAGAATATAACTGCTGTGAACACTTTGAAAAGAAATGATAATGAGCCCTTAAGGACAGAGGACCTTTTCCAGCTAAGGTGAGAGAGAGAAAATCACAGAAAAAGGATTAGAGAGCAGTGACCTTGCTGTCTTTGAAAGTAGAAGGGCCTCGAATCAGTGAATGCCGATGGCTTCTAGAAGCTGGAAAAGGCAAGGAAAGGGCTTCTCCCGTAGTCTCCAAAAAAGGAATGCAGCCCTACTGACACTGTTTCATAGTCTATGAAATCTTTGTCGTCTCTGACCTATACAAGTACAAGGTAATTGTTGTTGAGTTGCTCAGTCATGTCTGACTCTTTGTGACCCCATGGAATGCAACATGGCAGGCTTCCTTGTCCTTAACCATTTGCTGGAATCCACTCAAACTCATGTCCATTGAGTCACTGATGCCATCCAACAGTCTCATCCTCTGTCATCCCCTTCTCTTCCTGCCTTCAGTCTTTTCCAGCATCAGAGTCTTTTTCCGTGAGTCAACTCTTCACATCAGGTGGCCAAAGTATTGGAGCTTCAGTATCAGTCCTTCCAATAAATATTCAGGGTTGATTTCCTTTAGGATTGACTGGTTTGATCTTGCAGTCCAAGGGACTCTTGAGAGTCTTGTCCAGCACCACAGTTCAAAAACATTGATTCTTCAGTGTTCATCCTTCTTTATGGTCCAACTCTCGCAACCATACATGACTACTGGAAAAAACCATAGCTTTGATTAGATGGGCCTTACTAGGCAAACTGATGTTTGCTTTTTAATATGCTGTCTAGGTTGGTTGCAGCTTTTCTTCCAAGGAGCAAGCATCTTTTAATTTCATGGCTGGAGTCACTATTTACAGTGATTTTGGAGCCCAAAATTTTGGAGCAGAAAATAAAGTCTGTCACTGTTTCCATCGTTTCACCCACCTATTTACCATGAAGTGATGGGACCAGATGCCAGGATCTTCATTTTTTGAATGTTTAGTTTTAAGCTAGCTTTTCACTTTCCTCTTTCACCTTCATCAAGAGGCTCTTTAATTTCTTTTTGCTTTTTGCCATAAGGAAAGTGTTCTCTGCATATCTGAAGTTACTGATATTTTTCCCAACAATTTTGATACTATCTTGTGAGTCATTAAGCTTGGCATTTTGCATGATGTACTCTGCATATAAGTTAAATAAGCAGGGTGACGATATACAGCCTTGACATACTCCTTTCCCTATTTGGATCCAGTTCCTTCTTTTCTGTCCAGTTCTAACTGTTGTTTCTTGACCTGCGTACAGATTTCTCAGGAGGCAGGTAAGGTGGTCTGGTATTTCCATCTCTTTAAGGATTTTCTGGTTTGTTGTGATCCACACAGTCAGAGGCTTTAGTGATGTCAATGAAGCAGAAGTAAATGTTTTTCTGGAATTCTCTTGCTTTTTCTGTGATCCAATGAATGTTGGCAGTTTGATCTCTGGTTTCTCTGCCCTTTCTAAATCCAGCTTGTACATCTGGAAATTCTTGGTTCACATACTACTGAAGCCTAGCTTGAAGGATTCTGAGTGTTACTTTGCTAGCGTATGAGATGAGTGTAATTGTGCAGTAATTTGAACATTCTTTGGCCTTGCCCTTCTTTGGGATTGGAATAAAGACTGACCTTTTCAAGTCCTGTGGCCACTGCTGAGTTTTCCAAATTTGCTGGCATATTGAGTACAGCACTTTTACAGCATCATCTTTTAGGATTTGAAATAGCTCAACTGGAATTCCATCACATCCACTAGCTTTGTTCATTGTGATGCTTCCAAAAGCCGAATTGACTTCACACTCCAGGACGTCTAGTCCTAGGTGAGTGATCACACCATTGTTGTTATCCAGGTCATTAAGATCTTTTTCGTATAGTTCTTCTATGTATTCTTGCCACCTCTTAACATCTTCGCTTCTTTGAGGTTCATACCATTTCTGTCCTTTATGGTGCCCATTGTTGCATGAAATGTTCTCTTGGTGTCTCTAATTTTCTTAAAGAGATCTCTAGTCTTTCCCATTCTATTGTTTACCTCTATTTCTTTGCACTGTTCACTTAGGAAGGCTTTCTTATCTCTCCTTGCTATTCTCAGGAACTCTGCATTCAGACTGGTATATCTTTCCTTATCTCCTTTGCCTTTCACTTCTCTTCCTTTCTCAGCTATTTGTAAGGCCTTCTCAGACAACCATTTTCTCTTTTTTGCATTTCTTTTTCTTGGGGATGTTTTAATGCCATGTACATCTGTACAATGTTATGAACATCTGATAGAGTGCCTGAAGAGCTATGGACAGAAGTTCCTAACATTGTACGGAAGTACAAGATAGTAAATTTGTAATTTTTAAGCCACTAAATTTATGATTTGCTGCAGCAGCAATGGAAAACTAATGTGATTTGCATATTCTCCTTTCTAAACTGTTCTTTCTGATGAACAAGCAAAAACCTTTTTTTATTTAGCAAATTTTAAAATACTGAATAATAGAGAACAAAATAAATATTAACTGTACAAAAATTAAAGAATGACGATAAAAATTTAAACAATAAATTAGACCACATGGATATTCTGGCTTCTCAGGTAGTAATAAACCAGCCTGCCAAGGCAGGTTTTATGTAAGGGACACAGGTTTGATCCCTGGATCAGGAACATACCCTGGAGGAGGGCACCACAACCCACTCCAGGATTCTTGGGTGGAGAATCCCATGGCCAAAGAAACCTGGTGAGTTACATTTCATAGTGTTGCACAGAGTCTACATGACTTAAGCGACTTAGCAAGCATGCATGGATCTCCTGACACCTAGAGAGGATGCCTCTATGTAAGGATAAAACAAAAATGCCAGTGTACAAAGTATACAGGATTGTAACCTGCTCTTTTCATTGAGTAATATCTTTCTGTGTCAATAACATTTCTACACATTTTCTTAACAAGTCTTCTAATGGTGAACATGGACAACTTATTTGCAACTTCCTGCTAGTATAAAAAATATATAAATTTACTTTCTTTAATATTTAGGAGTTTCTTTGTTTCCCTTCCTTCCTTGTTTCATTTAGTTTGTTACCATCTTAAAAATGTTTATTGCAATAATTTAGAAAATTTTAAAAAGTATAGATAAGAAAAGAAGTTACCCATGGTTTATGTTATTTTGATATCACATCTTAGGTTTTTATTTTAGAGCATATATTTATATAAAAAAGTTTTAGTGTTGTTTAACATTTTTATATCATTATTTTCAAGGACTACATATTATTTAACAATATAAACATCTCATTGTTTGTTTAACATACCTCCTTCTGCTGCTAAGTTGCTTCAGTTGTGTCCAACTCTGTGCGACCCCATAGATGGCAGCCCACCAGGCTCTCCCGTCCCTGGGATTCTCCAGGCAAGAACACTGGAGTGGGTTGCCATTTCCTTCTCCAATGCATGAAAGTGAAAAGTCAAAGTGAAGTCGCTCAGTCGTGTCCAACTCTTAGTGACCCCATGGAGTGCAGCCTACTAGGCTCCTCTGTCCATGGGATTTTCCAGGCAAGAGTACTGGAGTGGGGTGCCATTGCCTTCTCCATACCGCCTTCTAAGGGACACATTTTCCCATTATTTTGATATTTTAAATATTCCTGAAATCAAGTCTTATGTACACATTTTCACTTTTCTGATCGTGTACACCTGTGGCGGATTCATGTTGATGTATGGCAAAACCAATACAATATTGTAAAGTAATTAGCCTCTAATTAAAATAAATAAATTTAAATTTTAAAAAAGATCGTTTTCTTAAGATAAAAAAATTGAAATGAATTTCCTTTTCCAGTGGAATGTGTAATCAGCAGGACTTAGACTTATATTATCAGATTGTCTCCAAAGAAATTTTACTATGGGTCATGACTAGCAAAGTACAGAAGCAGTATGCTGTCTGACCACTCAAATATCATCTCTCCCATTTTCTTTGCTTACAGAATGCATGTTACAGTTGGATTTTGGCCACTCAGGGAAAAGGATCCTGAACCTTTCTTGAGGGTAAATTCTGAGTGGTATGAGCCAACCACAGTTACATGGTTAATCCCCTTCCCTTTGTCAGTGAGTGCTTTAGAAGTGGGGCAGTAATCCATTTTGGGGGCAAAATCTTTAAAAAAAAAAAAAAAAACAGCACTTTTTTTTTTTTTTCTTTCTGTCTTACTGAGAGATATAGTGAACTCCTTCCTTTCCCAAAGTACATTAATCAATAGTTCTGATAGTTTTTCCAGGGTTTTAAATTTTAACTCCATTCCTTAATTTTTTGTTTTAATTGAGTCCTGGCTTCTTAAATTCTATCACCATGAAGTCACATAGCATCCCTCATGCTTGAGAGGATCTTATTGGATCACTTCATAGTTCATTAAATGAACCACATTTTAAATGCTTCAGCTGGGAATAAAAACCACCATGAGATGCTGCAAAGCTGTTCTGTAAGTTTAGCAGAGCTACCCAGGTCTCTGGTTAGCCATAAAATCATTAGCTGTGACTGGGTCATTAGTAATGATAACATCTCCTCTGATAACATACACCAGTCCAAAGATGTCCAGTTTATTTTGCCCTATGCATCTCATAGAAGAATCACTATTTAAGAGTTGTTTTCTTGAGAGACTACCACTCCAGGTATGCTTTGAATCATCTGCCTAAGTATGCTGAGTGATGGTCTACCATCTCTCGTGACCAGCATTATGAGTGTGTGATTGTAGAATTTCTCTCCTGAATAAACCTTGTAGACATTCTTGCCCTCTCTCTCTCAACTCCCCCCACTTGGCCCCTGCAATGGACCCCATCCTATCTCAGTGTGCAATCAATCTATACTGTTAAAATTCCCCCAGTCAACAACTTGTATCTTTCTAATTATTTGTAAGTCTAACATTTTATTTTTCTTTCCAGATATTTTCAACTTTGATCTGTGGATTCAGTGATCAATTTAAAAAGCAAGTTGAAAATTTAAGAAAATCTACATAAGACTGTTTAGATCTTTCCAATGTTTACATTTTGAATTTTACATCTTAAAATTTTAAGGCAACAGTTTGAGGAATATTGCTTACTATTTAATAGATTAAAAACTGCCAACAGTAGGCCTCTCTTTGACAAAATGTGCAAAAGAAACCAAATATTCCCTTGTTAACAAAAGGCCAAGGAATCATGGGCAGGTTTTGCTGAAAAAATTGCAAAATTAAAACTCCTGAGGAAATTTATGAAAACTTCAAGAAATGGTACAGTCAAGAACTAGTTAATTATAAACATAATTGAATTTCTGAATTTTGGGAAAAAAAGCATTTATATGCAGTGTTTGTACCTTGATTAACTTGGCAGTTTAGTGCATGGTTTCCTCCCAAAAGCAGTCATCATTTTTTGCTTAAAATAGATTGAACTGCTGTATGAATTCATGCCACAGTCCACAATGCTAATCAGTTTTGAAGAAGATGAAATTGTATTTTTAACTTGGCTGTGAAATAAAATTTCTTTGCTAAGCTTTCTTCTCTTAAATAATACTGATTTCTGAGGCGACTTCCCTGGACCCCAGCCTTCTTCTACATACATAAATTAGCCACCCCAGCAACAGCCACAACCCACGCTACTGTGGAGGCAAAGTGTTTTTTCTTTCCATTTTTATTGGCATATAATTGATTTGCAATGGGTGAGTTTCAGGTGTTCAGCAAAATGAATCAATTATACATTTACACGTATCCACTCTTTTTCCCATATAGGTCATCACAGAGGACTGAGTGGGGTTCCCTTTGTGATACAGTAGAACCATATAGGTTATCTGTTTTATATATAGCAGTCAGTATATGTCAATCCCAATTTACCCACTCCCTCTTTACTGTCTTTCTTTTTATCCCTGGTAACTGTAAGTTTGTTTTCTACATCTATAACTCTGTTTGTGTTTTGTAGATAGGTTCGTTTGTACCCTTTTTTTCAATTCAACATATGAGCAATAACATATGATATTTGTCTTTCTCTATCTGCCTTAATTCACTCCATATGACAAGATCAAGGAAGTCATATTGCTGCAAATGACATTTTTTCAATTCTTTTTTATGGCTAAGTAATATTCCACTGTTTAAATGTACCACTTCATTTTTATCCTTTCCTCTGTTAATGGACATCTAGGTTGCTTCCATGTCCTGGCTATTGTAAATATTGCTGCAGTGGACACTGGGTTGCATGTATATTTTTGAATTATGATTTTCTCTGGATATATGACCAGGAATGGGATTGTTGGATCATACAATAGCTCTTTTATTTTAAGTAACCTCCATACTGTTCTCTATAGTGACTTTACCAATTTACACTCCAACCTACAGTGTAGGAAGGTTTCCTTTTCTCTATCACTTCTCCAGCATTTGTTATTTGTAGACATCTTAATCCTGGCCATTCTTACTGGTGTGAGGTGATATCTCATTGTAGTTTTGATTTGAATTTCACTATACTGATAACTTAATTGCCATCTGTTTTGTTCCAGTATAGTTTAAAATTCTTCATACACATTTTCTCTTAGTACCTATAGTGTCTGTGTGAGGTTGTTTCTTTTATTATTTATATTTCACAAATTAAATAACCAAAGGCTAGATATCATAATTTGCCAGCCTAAGGTACACATTGGAGCCAGTATTTGAATCCAGGTCTGTGATCTGTCAAATGCCCAGTGCTTTTCTCAGTTAAATGACATAGCTGGACTTCCCACATGCCTACAGAATGCCACACCTGCACATTCTGGTTCAGTTCATCATCATAAAGTGTAACCAACTAGGGGCTTTTCTCTTAACATTCCCACTTCAATGTGCACCTTTTAAAACATGATATTAAAGTGAGATTCCCTTGACTTTTTTCATAGCTTAATTCCTACCTCCCTCACTTTCAGTTCAGTTCAGTTGCTTAGTTGTGTCCAACTCTTTGCAACCCCATGAACCGCAGCACGCCAGGCCTCCCTGTCCATCACCAACTCCCGGAGGCCACCCAAATCCATGTCCATTGAGTCAGTGGTGCCATCCAACCATCTCATTCTCTGTCATCCCCTTCTCCTCCCGCCCTCAATCTTTCTCAGCATCGGGGTCTTTTCAAATGAGTCAACTCTTCGCATCAGGTGGCCAAAATATTGGAGTTTCAACTTCAACATCTGTCCTTCCAATGAACACCTAGGACTGATCTCCTTTAGGTTGAACTGGTTGGATCTCCTTGCAGTCCAAGGGACTCTCAAGAGCCTTCTCCAACACCACAGTTCAAAAGCATCAATTCTTTGGCACTCAGCTTTCTTCATAGTCCAACTCTCACATCCATACATGACCACTGGAAAAACCATAGCCTTGACTAGATGGACCTTTGTTGGCAAAGTAATGTCTCTGCTTTTGAATATGCTATCTAGGTTGCTCATAACTTTCCTTCCAAGGAGTAAGCGTCTTTTAATTTCATGGCTGCAGTCACGATCTGCAGTGATTTTGGAGCCCAGAAAAATAAAGCCAGCCACTGTTTCCCATCTATTTGTCATGATGTGATGGGATCGGATGCCATGATCTTAGTTTTTTGAATGTTGAGCCAACTTTTTCACTCTCCACTTTCACTTTCATCAAGAGGCTTTTTAGTTTCTCTTCACTTTCTGCCATAAGGGTGGTGTCATCTGCATATCTGAGGTTACTGATATTTCTCCGGGCAATCTTCATTCCAGCTTGTGTTTCTTCCAGTCCAGCATTTCTCATGATGTACTCTGCATATAAGTTAAATAAGCAGAATGACAATATACAGCCTTGATGTACTCCTTTTCCTATTTGGAACCAGTCTGTTGTTCCATGTCCAGTTCTAACTGTTGCTTCCTGACCCGCATACAGTTTCTCAAGAGGCAAGTCAGGTGGTCTGGTATTCCCATCTCTTTCAGAATTTTCCACAGTTTATTGTGATCCACCCAGTCAAAGGCTTTGGCATCCTGGAGGTAAATATTTTTTAGCATTTGAATAATAAAAGTCTCTGAAATTTTTTTTGTCTTATGTGTTTTTGATCTTGAAGTTCAGTTTCAATAGTTTTGAAAATATAAGGCTTTTTTTTTAAGACTTTATGAATATTTTCTAGAGTAATGAACTCATCTTGGTCACTTTATACCTAATGCCATCCTTTTTGTAAAAAAGGGTATTTTAGTAAAATGGATCATCTTATAGATGATAATGGGTCATCTTATAGAAAGGATAAAGACTTTAGATCAATATCATTATAAGGATGTCTATATGGAGGCAACTGTAAACTAGTAGAGATATTACATCTAGATACTCTATAGAAAGAATGTTCAATGGAAGCTGTTAAAATAGAAGTTATTAGTGGACTTTTTTTGTTAGTGAACTTGAATGATCTAGCTGATATTGCAGATAGGCATATTATTGCTTATTCAGCCATTCTATTTAATGCTGTTGTTCACCTCAACTTGAAATAATATCAGTACTTTGAGTGATCTCTCTGTTCCTCTTAATATTCAATTAAAAGGCAGTGGGAAGCAGAGAGGATTTTTTTTTCCCCTGAGATCTTGTGAAGTACACATCTATACTTAGGCTGTCTATACTTACTCTTTGTGTTTCCAAAAGCCAGTGTGAAAATGGATCACTCACTCTTGGTGAAGGAGCAGTATCATTCCTGCCAAAAGTAGTCTGCTGCTGCTGCTGCTGCTAAGTCGCTTCAGTCGTGTCCGACTCTGCGTGACCCCATAGACAGCAGCCCACCATGCTCCCCTGTCCCTGGGATTCTCCAGGCAAGAATACTGGAGTGGGTTGCCATTTCCTTCTCCAATAAAATTAGTCTATATTATATAATTGTTCAATCCCTTTTGCATATTAATATTAGAGTTTTGAAACTTTTATTGGGTCCATTCTCTTAGGATCATTTCTCCCTATGTAAGTTATCTAGAGTTGGCAATCAGGGAAGACTATCCCTGGTATTCTAACTTTTGTGTGTTTGCATCTTGAGAATAGGCTAAAATGGAAGTAACATGAAAACTAAGTTTTCTGTGCCAACTACTATATGTTTCAGGAAATGATTTGGTATATAGTATATTGATATAAAAAGTCAGTATTTAATTTTTGAAGAGAAATAAAAACCAACATAAAAACAGGTATCCTGTATTGGCTCTTAAATGAATTAATTAATTAAGTCTATTCATTGAGCCAATATTTGTTGAGCACCTACTATATTCTGGATAGAGTTTAAGTCCTAAAGACAAAACTTTAAAAAAAGACAGTCTTTTTTCTCATAAGTTTAACATCTACCCTGAATTATTTTATGTCATTTCAATTTATATGACATAAATGTCCCATATTACATTTCTTGAAAGTGAAAGTCGCTCAGTCGTATCTGACTCTTTGTGACCCCATGGACTATAGAGTCCATTGAATTCTCCAGCCAGAATACTGGAGTGGGTAGCCTTTTCCTTCTCCAGGGAATCTTCCCAACCCAGGAACTGAACCCAGGTCTCCCACATTGAAGGCAGATTCTTTACCAGCTGAGCCACAAGGGAAGTGCAAGAATACTGGAGTGGATGGCCTATCCCTTCTCCAGAGGATCTTCCCAACCCAGGAATTGAACCTGGATCTTCTGCAATACAGGTGGATTCTTTACCAATTGAGCTATCAGGGAAGCCCAATTACATTTCTTAATAATTCAATATTATACACTGTGAATATTATCCTCTAAAATCATCAGCAATTTTCCCTTCTAAAATTGACTCAAAAAATGCAAGTTTTATACTCACTCAATTTACATTTTCTATGAAATCTTGAATCTTAAAAGGATTATTTTTTAAATTGAAGTACAACTGATTATATATCAGTTGTATATCAGATTATATATCAGTTGTACTTCATACAACATTATTTTCAGGTGTACAACAGTAATTTGTTGTTTGGATAAGTTGTGAAATGATATAAAATTTATTTTAAAAAGAAAATATTTTTAGATTTTTTTTCTGTGTAAGCATGTATTTTGTATGCCTTTGCTGAGAAATTAATTCAATAATTTCCCCTCCCTCCATTTTATAGCTTTAATTACATCATCTAGGTTTGCATGAGATCAGAAGATAATTGAACACATGCAAAATCTAGTCATTTCATGATCATACTCTTTAACTGTGTAGATATAAATTCTACCCAAATTCTAGTGGGTTTTGACATTTTTGACCATTTATTTATTTTTGAAATGAAGAAAAAGGAAGATAAATGACAAGTTATTCTCTTCTTTCCCAATTACAAACACGGGTTAGAAAAGCCCAGTTCAGTCAGCTAAAGATGAGTTATCTACAAATGAGCCTACTTGGAAACAGATTAGCAATTTAAATGACTTAAGTTAATAAGATCCAATTATGGCTAATTTGCCTATCTTTTCTTTCTCTTGCCCTCCCACAGGCTTCAGAGGGTGAGTGCCTTGCATGAATTCCTGGAAGCAGTGGGGAGGTTTGTAGAGCAGGCACATTTTTAAGGGAAACACAATCACATTTATTACACCTGCTGTAGCCATATGGGTTCTGCTGCCCGTACATGTAAACCTGTGCATCTGTAAATTTTTAGTTAAAATATATATGTGTATAAAAACACATGTATGTATAATTGTGTATGTATATCATATAAAGTGTGTATTTGTGTAATGTATACATTTGTATTATATGATGTGTGTATGTAATATAACCTGCGTGTGAATGTACGTACACATACACAGCTATGTCGCACACAATGCTGTGATTGCTTGCTCTCCTGTCTCACCTTCCTGACTTACCTTTCCCTAAAGACCCCTTCAAGTCACACTTTTCCTAGTTTGTTCACATTTTGCTCTGGGCCTTGCTTTTTTTTTTTTTTTTTCTGTATGTACCTTTGTTCATTTTAATGTCAACATATATAGCTCTGAAATGTTAACTCATTAATATTAATAATACATCATTGTTATGTTATTTAAGACTGTTGGTGTTATAAGTAAAAATATACTTAAAACAATTTGAGATTCTAGAAATTTTTCTTATTGCAGGATAGATTAACTTTACATTTTTCTTAGCTCTGCTAAAATACAAATAGCATTCTACCAAGCACTGTAGGGCTCAAAAAGGACACTTAACATTTATATCACAGTTTTGAAACTGAAAAGTTACAGGATGTAAAGGCAAATAGTTGAGGGATTTGGGCTGGACATTATTGGAAAAAAACTGAACAAACGTGCTTTCTAAAGTTTAGAAGCAACCTCTAGTAATAAAGTTCCAGATGGGACAAGGAGAGGAAAACATTGATACAAAAAAAGCCATCTGAACTGATTAGAGTTACAGTCAAACACAGTATAATATCCTTAAGAATTGTTAGGAAATAGTGTCATATTAAAAACCAAAAATGGGACTATGATGTATAGTTAGTTAGTGTTGTTTGTTTTTAATGGGGCAGTGATAATTTGGTAGTGAGAGAAACTCTGTCCAGGATTCAAATGCTGGCTACTTTGGTGATCAGAAGAGAGTGTCCAGTTTTATTATTTTTCTCCCACTGGTGGCTCAGTGGTAAAGAATCTGCCTGCACTGGGGATCCAGGTTCAGTCCCTGGGTCAGGAAGATGGCCTGGAGAAAGGGAATGGCTACCAACTGCAGTGTTCTTGCCTGGGAAATTCCATAGACAGAGGAGCCTGGTGGGCTACAGTCCATGGGGTCTCAAATGGTCAGACACAACTGAGTGATCAACATACATGAAAACATCATTTGTTTTAGTCAGTAGGTTGTATTCCCCTGACTCATGAATTAATAAATATATCATTTAATATGTATATTAAATCAAGTCTATGAGGTAAGCTCTCAAAGAGATTAGTAGCTATGATAGTTTATACATGTAGCTCACTTACATTTTACCATTATTGAGTGACTTTTATAAAATGACATGTAATGAACTATAATACACAGAGCAAATTGTTGAAAACACATCAGTACGTGGGCATCTCCCATTGCTAGGTTGCATAGTTAAAACAAGTCCTCTTCTGCTGGAGAGTGAATCTTTTAAAAATAAGAAGGGAAAAAAATAAGCATTTAACAAACTAATGCAAGGAGATCTATGAAATAACATATGGGCTTGTTTAATATATACTCACTTATTTCCATACTTAAATGATCAGTATTAAAAAAAGGCTTTAAGATGATCAGTTGTTTATGTGATATTATACAGGATTATCAGACAATAACTATGAAATTTTTTTGTAAATTACAACTCTGCCATTTTAGTAGAGTGCTTTTCTAACTAAATTACTTATGTATCTTTTATGATTCATTTGCCATCCATTTTCGAAATAGCCCGTGTTCAGAATAAGCCGTCTTGAATCTGTGTGTATGGTAGACCTAGCATAGAGGAAAATGGGTTTTGCTTTAACTAATCCAAGGCCAATTTTTTGGTAGGGATTTTGTTACTAACACCTGTTTTTCTCTCTACTCTTTGTTTTTGAGGTTAAGGGTTTGAGGTAATCGTTTTTTTTTTTTTTTTTCCTGTACTTCCTCACATATCCTGTGAAGTACTGATCTGCTGGAATATGTAACAGATGTGATCGGAGGTTCAGATCTGTGATCCATGAGTATCTGTTCTTGTACAGCTCTGTGGCAGCAGAGTGAGGTCACACTGCAAAGAGAACCCTTTCCCCAGGTTCTCAGCAGCAAAGTCTAGATAAGAAGCAACATGCATATGAAACAAAACAAAATGAAAAACCAAGAAAGAGTGAATATCCTAAATCAGTGTCATCTCTTTTTCATTTTTAAACCTTTTTTGCTTTTATTTGTTTTTAAGGGCAGTCCTTCAAACACATTGTTAATTGGGAAAACCATGCCTTCATGTTTGGGTTTCTCTAACAAATCACTATTATCTTAAGCGATACACTCACAGCTCATGGGTTAAGCATCCCTGGAATAAGTGTTCTGATTTGTGAATCAGTCTCCTGTACTTGTATATGACCTGTGAATTTATAGACCTGGAATGTTGGAAATCAGAGTGGCAGCAGACATAACCACCAGCAGAGAGTGAAGTGTGCTTGGGCACTTGCCAAGGCCTGCAGTAGCAGCAGCAACATTTTAGTAGCCAATGTAGTGGATCCTAGGGAAGTTTATTTCTATAGCAGTTGGGTAGGCTGTTCCCTATAACTCCTTACCAAGATTACCATGTTCTTCAGTTCCCTTTCCCTTCATAATTAGAAAACTGTGATGATTACCAGCATCTCCAGTGGCTCAGCACTAAAGAATTCACCTGCCAAGCAGAAAAATCAGGTTTGATCCCTGGTTTGGGAAGATCCCCTGGAGAAGGAAATGGCAACTCACTCCAGTATTCTTGCCTGGGGAATCCCATGGACAGAGGAGCCTGGCAGGCTACAGCCCATGGGGCCGCAAACAGTTGGACACGACTTAGTGACTAAACAACAACAACAATGTTTACCGACCTGTACAAAGTTCATCTCATCTGTGAATAGCTAATCATTTGGAGAAAGCCTGTAAAGGAAGAGAAAGTCCAGGGTATCTATCCCAGTACTCGCCTCTCCTGTTTGTAGCAGGCACTCATCTTTAGTCACTGCCTTTTTTTCCCCCTTGAACCCTACAGGCATCTCAGTTCTTGTTGACCTTGTGTTCAGACAGTCACTACTCATCAGTGTTACAAGCATACATGCACAGCTGTTTCATATCCCTTTTCTGTAAACATGTTAAATGTCCTCATCCTAAAACCAAGCTAAGCCAAATCCTGGGTCCTCTTGAGCTTTGGTTACTCTCTGTTAATCTCTTCTTTCCTTAGCTCAACTGCTTCAAAGAGGGTCTACACTAGCTTTCCCAGCTTGCTCACCTCACTGTCCCTGCTCAGGCCCGTGTGGCCCACCTTCTGGGCCCCAGTGGCCCCAGTACCGCTGTGCTGTAGGCCTCAGGTCATTCTGAGGCTGCCCTGCCATTCATCCTTCCTAGTTGTCGTCTGTCCAGTTATCTTCTGGCCGCTGCCTTTATTCATCAAGCCCTCTTCCTCAGCTCCCTCCTACTGTCCCTTCGTTTCTCTTCCAGTTTGTCTTCTGATAACTCCTGAGCTGCCCTCTCCTTAAAAAGTTGTTTCTCTAGGAGGGCTTTGACCCGTTGTAGGTTTCCCTTTCTACAGGTCTGTCAATCTCTCAGTGTTTTTATTATTAATCAGAGTTTGAAGACTCAGATCTCTAGCCGCTAACTTAGTGTCCTCTCTGGTCTTTAGTCTTGTGGATCCAAGTCTGTGGTGGCCATCTTCTCAGATAACCCCCAGGGAATCCCTATGACATTGCCGCCACCTCTAATCCGCCTTTCGGAGAAGTCCATCCTCATGCAGTCGAGCCTGGTTTGTGGGGCACAGGCATTGTCCAGCACTCTCACACACCTTCACCTCAGCTGAGTCAGCTGTCAAGTTTTAGGTGAGCACCAAGTAGTTCTTCATTCTGTTCCCGCATTCCATGTCTCACCCCTATTGCCTTGTCAAGGTGTATAACCCCCTAACTAGTCTCTTAACTTCTCATTCTGCTTCTCTTAGGCTTCTTTGTTACCTAAAGAACATATCTCAAATGAAATCTCAACCGTGACATTTACCTAATTGATATCTTTAAATGCCTCCCCAATAGCTATAAAATAAAGGCCAGTGTCCTTAGACTAGAACAAACAGCTATGATCCAATTTGTACCTACATATATTTTTTGGTCTTAGGCTATGATGGCCCTGGAAGATGTGTTCTCTGCACAAATCATAGGGTTTCATGCGTTTGTATCTTTACACTTAGCACTCTTTAGAATGCACTCTCCTGTTTTGCCAACTTAACTTACACTTATTCTAGGATTCCATATATGCCTCCTCAGCTCTATGAAGCCCTCTCTGAGGTCTCAGTATAGCCTAAAATCCTCTTCTTTAAACCTCTCTGGCTTTTTTTTTTTTTCTCTCTCACGGTAGGTTGAATCATACTCATGTAGAACTAAAGCTGCCAATTTTGGAATCTAACCCCAGGTAAGGTGAGAAATAGGACCTGACCTGACTCACCCAGTTTTCAAGAAATAGAGAGTGATAGTACGTGGAGTCACAGTAAGCAACACCAGTTTGGAATGGCCAGTTCTTCATTCATATTTTTCAAAGTTGAAGATGGAAATTTAGATTAAATTCAGGAAACATTTGTCGGTATATGCTGTGTGCCAGATCTAGATGCTTTCAGATACACTGTCACATTTGAAACCTTTAAAAAGCAAAATCAATCTTTGTTAAAAGATATGAGATTTTTATATTAAAGTAGAATTGATCAAGGAGAAGGCAATGGCACCCCACTCCAGTACTCTTGCCTGGAAAATCCCATGGACGGAGGAGCCTGGTAGGCTGCAGTCCATGGGGTCGCTAAGAGTCTGATACGACTGAGCGACTTCACTTTGACTTTTCACTTTCATGCATTGGAGAAGGAAATGGCAACCCACTCCAGTGTTCTTGCTTGGAGAGTCCCAGGGACGGGGGAGCCTGGTGGGCTGCCATCTATGGGGTTCCACAGAGTTGGACACAACTGAAGCGACTTAGCAGCAGCAGCCGCAGAATTGATCAAACATGCAGGCAAATAGAGATTCTTTAAAATCTTCTGTCTTTCCATCCTTTTAATAGTTTAATAATAAGAGGCTGCCGACTATCCAGTTGTATTTCGCAGAACTTGTTTTTCTTGCTTTCTTGGGTCTCATTCTGTGGTTCTCACAGTGTTCAATGCACAATCATTAGGACAGTGATGGTGTACAAGATGTTGTACCCTGCATTTCATGGATGATTTAAAGAAATTAAAGGATAATTTTGTCTTTGTGCACCGAATGTGCTTTCTTTAGGAACTGATCTCACTTGAGGTGGGATGCCAACTGAAATATAGCTCTTGTTCACTGAGAAGGCTAGCTTTGGGGCAGACAACTTCACACACATTTTACAGTATGTTCCTAGAGTCTGTGAACTTAGTCTCACATAGTTATGTACCCTGACAGGCAGTCTAGTACTTGGAATGAATTATTGGCTCGGTAACTCTTTATTCAACAGAACTGAAGTGGAGATCAATGCTATTAGGACCCCAAATGGAAAAGAGCCCCCTTTGCTGTTCTCTTGATTGTTAACCACACAATGATTCACACATTGTTTCAAGTTGAGTGGTCTTATTTCTCAAGAGGAACCAGCCATGTTCTCCAGTGTGTGTGATGACAGCTGACAGAGGGAGGGCCAGGACAAAAAGAAGCAGCAATTTTACAATCTTTTCAGTTCAGTTCAGTCACTCAGTCATGTCCGACTCTTTGCAACCCCATAAATCGCAGCACGCTAGGCCTCCCTGTCCATCACCAAGTCCCAGAATTCACTCAGACTCACGTCCATCGAATCAGTGATGCCATCCAGCCATCTCATCCTCTGTCATTCCCTTCTCCTCCTGCCCCCAATCCCTCCCAGCATCAGAGTCTTTTCCAATAAGTCAAGTCTTCGCATCAGGTGGCCAAAGTACTGGAGTTTCAGCTTTAGCATCATTCCTTCCAAAGAACACCCAGGGCTGATCTCCTTCAGAATGGACTGGTTGGATCTCCTTGCAGTCCAAGGGACTCCCAAGAGTCTTCTCCAACACCACAGTTCAAAAGCATCAATTCTTTGGCGCTCAGCCTTCTTCACAGTCCAACTTCTACATCCATACATGACCACTGGAAAAACCATAGCCTTGACTAAACGGACCTTTGTTGGCAAAGCAATGTCTCTGCTTTTGAATGTGTTATCTAGGTTGGTCATAACTTTCCTTCCAAGGAGTATGTGTCTTTTAATTTCATGGCTGCAGTCACCATCTGCAGTGATTTTGGAGCCCCCAAAATAAAGTCTGACACTGTTTCCACTGTTTCCCCATCTATTTCCCATGAAGTGATGGAACCAGATGCCATGATCTTTGTTTTCTGAATAGAAAGCAAAAACAATGAAGTTGAGCTATGGCTAAGGGTCATGGTGGAGATGTGGGAAGCTGTGGATGGATTTAAAGAAAGTAACAAAGACTCTTGAAGTACAACCATAATGTCAAATATTTAGAATTCTAGGGGATGAGTGTGACTATACTGATACATATGTTTCAGTACAACAGGAAATAGGCAGGAAGTAATCATTCCACTGTGATCTTCACTAATCTGTCTAAACAGAATGCTGGTGCCATCTTTTTAAGGATATTTTAGGAAGAGATTGATTATGTGCCTCTTGAGTTCTAAAACTTCATCTCCTGAAAGTCTTATCTTTCCATATAACTTTCGGTTAGGTATTGTCATTTTCAGTATTTGATAAAGTAGGCAGGTGGGTAGATAAATCATTCATTTTGGAATCTTCAGTAAAAATCTAGGGCGAAAGGCACTGTTTATTAAATTTAAAAATGGGGACTACACATCAATATAATTGGAGTACTAGTGGAATAATATTTTAACATCATTTGATTTTCTCAATTAAAAATAATAAAAGTATATAAAAATAATAGAACACTCAAAATCAAGGCAAGATTTTTTTTTTTCCTGAAACACATCAATTTATTCATCGCTATTCTTTGATTGTATTGTCATGGCTGCAAACCAGTGAAGGTTACAGAGCCATAGTATAACAATATTTCCTTTCAGGTAATGATTTTTTGCCTAGTGCCCTATTTTCGTATATAATACTTTGTGTTAGTTTGTACTCTAGAAAAGGAAATCAATAAAATGTCATTGATTAACAACACCCAGCCTACGTGTTTCAGTAAACTGAACCACTTTGCCTATTGCTGGCATGATAGATCCACTTTAATAGAAAATGCTTAGCTGAAGGAAAGCAGGTGTGTCTCTTTTATCGAAAATGTAGAGAATAAAGAGGAAAGTGATTAAGAATACAAAAAGTTAAAAAGAAAAAAGGGAAATCATTTGAGGCATTAGTCATTTACCAGTATGCAGGAGTAGCATATTGTCTGGTTTCAGGGACTTGAAAAAGGTTGGAGATGAGTGTTCTATTATGCAGAGTTAAATGCATTGCATTAATGCCTTAAAATAACTTCAATGATTATGTTGAAAACCAGTTAAGTTTTAAAAATCTGTTAGAACATATCTCAGTAAAGATTATTTTGCCCTTTTCATGTTAGTTATAACACTTAAAAGGTATTTAAAATAAATTAATGATATACAAGTAGGTGGAAGAAAGCCAACCATTGTGTTTTAAGCAGCTGCTTATTCTGAGCCCTTGGACATCAATTGAATCATAGTTATAAATGTACTTCCTAACTAGCATCCAGTGTAAAATAATCTGAGAATTGGTTAACAAAGGTTAAATCACATTTGGGACATTGAAAGGAAAACTGATGAACAGATTGCTAATGGCTGATTCTATTCTCGCTAAGAGGACATCATCCCATCAAAAGAAAGAAAGGCCTTTGCATTATTAAAAGCCTGTTCTGTAATACTATTGGGAATTTGGTTGGGTCATGAATACTGGCAGGTTGTCAGGGAAACAGGAATAAAGCAACTGAATGCATAGTCTTCTTGCAGAAATGGCTTTAGCATTGCTACTTTTGATTGCCTAATAGCCATTGTAGAATTTTTAAAAGTAGCATTAATGGAGAAGAACATATTTTTCTAGTTTAATTACATATGCCTCTTTTGATATAGCAGGAATACTCTTTACCTACAGAAATATTTGTATTACGCTTGTGATCTAAAAAGAAATTTTTTTTCACAAAGTTTGAAATTTGTGTTTTGATAATTCACACCACTGTGTCACTTACTCATTTGTGATAATGGTATTACTGACCTATTTTGTATGGTGATTTGATGTTTCTAGTAGTTGTTTGAGGGTTTGTATTAAAGTCTGCCACATTCACATTCTCAGGGCTCTTTTTTCTAATTACTGCTTTTTTAAAAAGCATCCTGGGATAGTCTATATCCAATGTATTGTCTCTGAGAAAAGCCAACTTTCTAATGGAATGATTGGATCCCCAATAGGGCAGAAACATGAAGATGAGCAACTTGTAATGCATTATCACAAATACTTATGATTCACATCTGTAGAAATTCAAAAAAGAGAAATTGGGCTTCTCCTCCAAGAGACTCTAATAAAACCTAAAATGAGAAAGTGCTGTAAAACGGTTGTTCACACATTAGGATTTGCTCTTTCCCAAACCAAACCAATAATCTGACCATAAACAGTTAAATGTTTAAATTATGGGTCTCAGAGCAATGCACAGGAGCTCAGAAAGCCTTGATGTTACATTACAGCATGTCTTGTAGATACAGCAAATTAGTCTTGAATACCTTTTTCCTCAGCTCGCTTAAGTAGTCCTTTGATATTTCTAATCCTTGTAGAATAAATGTGTGATTTTCTTCTTCTCTTGGCATTCAGCACCCTGCATCAGTGCCCCACAAAATCATTCCCAGCTCTTCTCTGGTTTCCCTGTACCTTATTTGTTCAGATAAGTATGCTCCTCTTTTCTAGCCACCCCACTAATGTGATTCTGTGCAAGTTGCTCCATCCCAATGTCCTTTTGCTCTATGACTTGGTTTAAATAATAGCGGCCGATACCCAAAAGTGCTTTAACAACTTTGCTGGTGTTTCTCTTACCCTTCTCTTCAGACACTGCCATACTTTATGTAACTAGTAGAACATTTTATTTAACATTGTGTACCAGAAATTCAATTCTATATTTTTGATGGTATGTATCAAGATTGGAAACTCTCTGTATTTTAGTATTTCTTGTGAATTGGAAATAATGGGGTCCCCTTGTGATAGCATAGAGGACAGGCCAAGAATCCCCAAGACAATCTGTCAACCATGAGTTTTTGATGGCATACGAGAGGGAAAATAACAAGCGTGCTAGAAGTGGGTTTTGAAAAGCATACCCTTTAATGATATAAAAGAGCTTAGAATTACTTAGTATTGAAAGAATAAATAATGGTTATTGTCTCTTCCTTAAGATTGATATTATGCAGATGCTGTGTAATTAGGAATTCTCTATTATGCCTCAGCCCACATGTTATATCCATAATATCATTGATCCATTAACCACAAAACCCACATTGTATCTGGCAGGCAGGACTTTCCTAGAGGCTAGATCTTCAGGTAGGAAATCTCTTTGAGTATAGATGTTACAAACATGATCTTAACTTTACCTGTTTTCCTCCTGTTTATGAACTTGCATGGCCATAGAGTTATATATTTTGGTTTGAAACACACATTTTCCCATTAGACTCAACTAACAATATTTTCACTTGTTTCCTTCCTCTCCCCTCCTTGCTAAGGTTTAAGGGAGATTGACTGTAGATTCTGCTAGTTACCAGTCTCACTGCAACTTCTCTACAGTCTAGTCCAAATATTTTTATACTATATTTGTTTAAAAGTGAAAATAGGGCCTTTATGTCCAGCCTAAGGGGGTAGTTTCTTTCGAAAGAAGAACCTTTTTGACTCTGAGTATAACAGATCCTTATCTTTTATTGCAGGAACAAAATGAGCAGTTCATCAGCTAATCTCTTTCTTATACATCTATTTTGGTTCCTTTACAAACAAAATATTTTATAAGCTCAACAGTGGTAAAGGGAATTCCTGACCTTGCCTGTGTTTGAAAGACTGGGGAGTTAAACTACACCCCACAGCAATCAGGCATCAAAATTATTTCTTTTCTACTTTTAAAGTGTGAATGTGGTTTTTTTTTTTTTTTTTTTTTTTAAACTGCTAATGAAAGCATTACAAAGATTAGCTTTTGAAGTGGTGAGCAGCTTTCATTTATTTTCCTTCTGGTATTCCCTCTGCCTCCAGCTAAAATTTAGAACCTTAAAAATGCTACTCTTCAGTGCTAAGTTCAGTTGATGTTCTATCAAAGTGCATTTGGATTATCAAAGCTCCATTCTTATCTTGCAGCTCAGTATTCCTGAGAGAATACTTGTCAGGTTAGAATTGACAAGCCTATGTCTGGTCCTTTCCAACTAGAATGTGCTCTCTTCCCTACCATGGGCCCTTGTACCTGGACTGGTTAACTCTTCTGCTGCCATGCAGTGTGATGTGCATCCCATCACACTGGGATGATAAGGGAGGCCGTGTGCACTTCCAAAAAGCACAAGAGCCACGTCAGCCCTTGATGCAATGGAAGAGAGCCACATAGAAATGATCAGCAGGGAGAGATACAGGATGACATGAGGAGACTCACAAAACTCAGGATATTGGGAGTCTTTTTTCAGTATTACATTATTGCCTAAAGAAGGAGGCTTAAATTTCTTAAATTATTTCTGATATGGAAAATTCTGGAGGTTTTTCCAGTAATCTGTATGGATGTGAGAGTTGGACCATAAAGAAGGTTGAGCACGGAAGAATTGATGCTTTCAAAATGTGGTGCAAGAGAAGACTCTCCAGAGTCCCTTGGACAGCACAGAGATCAAACCAGTCAATCTGAAAGGAAATCTACCCTGAATATTCATTGGAAGGACTGAAGCTGAAGCGCTAATACTTTGACCACCTGATGCAAAGAACTGACTCATTGGAAAAAACCTTGATGCTGGGAAAGATGTAGGGCAGGAAGAGAAGGGGACAACAGAGGATGAGATGGTTGGAATGGCATCATTGACTCAATGGACATGAGTTTGAGCAAACTCTGCGAGATAGTGAAAGACAGGGAAGCCTGGTGTGCTGTAGTCCATGGGGTCACAAATAGTCAGGCACAACTGAGTGACTGAACAACAAAACATTCCAGTGACAATTTCAGTTAATAGTTTGTCTTGTCTTTGATGTCAAAAGTTAACACCAGTGAATTTTGCTTTCATATGTTTCACAGATGTAATTTTTTCTTCAAATCCCCATAGTTATTGGCTCCTGAAAATTTGTATACTTTGGAATTTCTTGGAAGTTATCTCCTTCTGAAAATTGAGACACATTAAATTCAATCTTGGAATGAAATCAGATTAAACCAGTTTTATCTCCTGTGTGCACCAAACAGCATTTTGAGGCAGAGCTGGAAATTGCATGATTTTACTTAAAGACCTTACTTAAAGATTTGTTGATCCTTGGATGTCTCACTATAGTGACATTTATCCAAAGATAAGAATAGCAGACTGGATTTTGAAATTCTGTAGTTTTCTGGGGTTATGGTAAGATGGATAAATACCTGTAGAGTGATGGGAGCAAAAACCAACCGTAATGTCTAACAGCAGCAGTAGTAGAACAGAGGGAAGCAAGTGCATGAGCCCTGTGTTCAGCGAGCATGGCAGCATATGAAAGATCCGCTGTCGGGTAGAAGTTAGAAGGGGCACAGGATCATAGGATGTACTTTAAAGCGGAGCTGTTTTGTAAAAGTCAGGGTCATATGATTTCCGAGCTGTCTAGTGAGCCTGAGACTTTGAGTGTGTCTCCAGAAGGAACAAGAATCGCTTGCATTATTGAACTAAGGACAGCGAAAATGAAGTTTTAAGAGATCACTTCTCTTTATGATCCTGAAATCAACCAAGCTTACCACAAATTTTGGATTAATTAAATGTGACTGCAATATGAAACATGGTGGGCACTGAAATAGATGACAGTTCAGCTGACTGAGAAATTTCATTTTTACTTGGTTTTTAGTCATAGACTAGCTTCCACCTGGAACTGACCCGGATACTTAAACTGTATACTCTCAAAAGGAAATATGAGACCCAAGAATGATGGATCTAAGTATTGGAAAACTTAATTACTTTATATTTTATACTACAAGATTTGAGGTAAAATCACTGGTGGATCCAGAGTCCAGATTTTTAGCAACATATATTGAAAATGAATTTTCTGCTCTGTCTCCTCCCTCTCTCCTCCTCTTTACAACACACACACATGTGCATGCACATATATACATACACACGCACATGTGCCTCTCTATGAATTCCATTCATAGTGTCTATTCCATAACTGGCTCAGATGAGGCTAGATTCAGAGGCAATTTCTCTTGATATATAACTTTAATGAAATGCACCCAGGAAGTTTCATTTTGATGGGTAGGGTACATAAAATCTTGGCACTTTTATTTAGGACTGTGTACACATTGATTCTTTCCAGTTTCATCAAAAACAAATATAACAGAAGAGTTCAATATTTTATAAGTTGTTGCACTTAGAATCCAGGGTGTTTAACTAGCACTGTCTTCCCTTCCTCAGGAGATTGCTGACAGCTCTGACAAATTTAAATCAAAGTCTCCTTTCAGACAAGTTTTCATGGTGATGAATAATAGTTGGGAGCTTTTTTATACTCCTATAAAGTGTTTCTTATACGAAAAGGACACTCATAAGTTTTTAAACATCTATTAAAGTTGAGAGTATTTATTGATGCATGCTTATTTTAAAAATACATACAAGGTTGCTAAATATTATCAATAAAATAAAAAATACTTTGAAACGCCAGCACCTACGTAGACAGGCCTATATGTAGGTTCTATTGCAGCATAGGCTCATACTGTTTTTATTATTGTGGCTTTATAATATTATCTAGTATGTGATAGGGCAAGTAGCCCTCAATAATCTTCTATTTCATTTATCAAGAGCTGTTTCATTTGGGGAATTACAGAAAAAAAAATTCTCTTTGATTACTGGCAAGGCATTATATGGTCAATATGTTCACCTGTATGTATGTCTATTTATATTATGCATCTTCATAATATTGGTCATTTGTTCAATTGTTCTTGCACGTCTTAATCGACTAGATACATTTCTTGAGTTAATCCAATGTATGTTCTGTTTGGGGTTGCTATCATTGATATATTTTCTGGTTTTGCTTATATTCAATCATTCATTTACTTGTTTATTCAACTTAACATCTTTTGAGCATCTTCCAGAAAGCAAGCATGCAATTCTAGAGAAGAGAATGTAATAGGAATGTTTCCTATTGGTCACAAGGCATGACTCTGGCTTTTGCTTTGAGATACACATATATACATCTCCAGGCTTAGCTTTCTCTCCAACACATGTACATATAGCACACATGTGCTTACGATCTGGATTAAGTATGCATTTATTCCCACAGTAAAAGTTTGTTCTCTTTATCAGGACCTATCCGGGGCTAATAAGTCATTTATTAACAGGTTTCCTAATGGAGGGTCATCCCTAAAAGTCTTAAATGAACCTCACTTGATCATGTTTTATTATTCTTCAAATATATTGTATAATTATATTTGCTACTTTATGAGTAGCACTGATACAGCTGTGATATAGCTGTTTTCAAATAGAGATTCTGGGGCTCCTTATATGGCATTTGTGGTTAAGCACATGGATCCATCATAGCTAAACTTACCAGGAACAAATTAATTAACATCATTAATCTCAGTGTTCTCATCTCTAAAAAGGATATGAAATTTGTACTTAATTTAATGAGATGAAAATCAAATAATATAATGCAAGTAAATGTCATAGAAACTATAACTATTAACATTATTATTATTACATTTGTCTAAGATCAAAGAGGCAGTGAGTGGCAGCAAGGATCAGAATCTGATTCTAATGTTCCAGGCCTTACACTCCACTCCTAATGGATACTATTTCCAGTTGGCTATTTTGTGTACCTTAATTCATTTGGATAGTTCACAAATTGGGACGTGAATTTGTAATTGCACATTAGCAGGCTACATTTCAGGAAGTCATATGAATATGTTTTTAATTGAGCTATTGTTTAAGAGTATACTCTAGTTTATTGTTTCAGTAACTGTTGAGGCTTCATTAGCCTTTGATTCGAAAGTCTAATCACCACTCTTGTCAATATTAACAACTGTGAATGGCTTATGCTTTTAATGGTAATTATCTGCATACCATCTCATACTGTTGTTAGAGTACCACTGCCTTATGGGCATAGAGACTGAAACAATAAAGGAGACTTCTGCCTTTTAAAACCCTGTTGGATAAGCAAAAACTGTGAAAACTTGAGGCAAGATTGAGTTTGCTCAACCCAAATGCAAGTACTTATATTTTGTTAATTTTATTATATTGACTTTCTTTTGGATTTTTTATCACTGAACATTTTAGCACTGCTTTCTTGCTTTGAAATGCAAATATTATTTCTAATAGATTAGTCTCATACCAGCTTAAATTAAGTAGGGTGTTATTATAGTTCAGAGGTTGAAATTCACTGTATTTGTGATTTGAGTTTATTTTATTGTTTTGCAAAAAAAATATTTACGCTGAATCATGTAAAATAACATTTTTGTTGCTATTTATAAAGAAGAAATGTTGGCTCTCTGTCTATGCAGAGAATGAATAAAAAAGGGAAAGAGAACAGAATATAAATATATTCAGCACTTTCATAGTCTTTCAAATTGGGATAAACATCATCAAGTCATTGAAGTTTAATATATGAAATGTAAGTGTGTGTATATATATTCATTTATTTTGTAAAACTGAATTTTTATCTGATATGTAAGTATTCATTGATATGATTCCTCAAAGTCCAATTTGTTTTCTGAATATTGACTCTCTTTTTAGTTGATCGCTTAAATCATTTTTAAGGTGTCCATGTTTTTCCTCACTTGAACAAACAGGGAAAATATATATTCTTGCTATTTCTCAATTCTAAATAAATTGGAATGAATGAAATATTTGTTTTCACTAGGCAAATGCTATTTGGAAATTCCACTATGATAATGGAGGGGACAGCTTTGATTATATTGGATTTAGTGGCACCGTGGTAAAGAGCCTTTGGTAAAGTGGTAAAGCGCCTGCCTATGCAGGAGATGCAGGTTCCTTCCCTAGGTTGGGAAAATCGCCTGGAGGAGGAAATGAGAACTCACTCCAGTCTTGTCTGGAGAATCCCTTGGACAGAGAAACTCGACAGGCTATGGTCTATGGGGTTGCAGGGAGTCTGACATGACTGAGCACACACACTCCTAAGGAAACCTTGGACCCACTTGTGGCTGAATTGGGCCAGTATATGCATTAAATGAAACAGAAAGGCACTTCACTTGCCCCCAGTACGTGCTTGTGCCCTTCCTTACGAGCTTGGAAGCAGAGAGGCTGACCCCAGAGTTGGAAGCCAGGATAGAGAGGAGTGTATTCAGAGAAACATACAAGGTCGCATTCGGCAGAGATCTTGACACCTCTCCCGACTGGTCATATGGTTCCTAAGGTTCTAACACATATGACGACAGGATCACACTGATGGGTGGCCCAGCTGTTTGCTGCTCAGGGCTCCAAAACATCACTGTATGAGTTAGAAAATGTAAGCTCGGTTATTGTATAGCTTCACTTAACTCTTTACATAACTTGAGAAATGTAAATTAGTTTCAATATTCATTCCACTCATGTAGAGGAAAAAAAAAATTCCACACACCCATCTCTGAAGTGTATTTACAGCCTGTCCATCTAATGGTGCACAATACAGGCTCTGTACTAATTCTGAACATTATAGCACACAGGCAACTGAATTTAGCAGTTTAAGCGCACAGAACTGTTATGCATGGTGTACAGCTAGTTAACGAGAATAAATTCTATATGCTATTTTCTAAATTTTTAAGTTCTTAAATGATTCAGAGTCAGAATAACCTTCTAAAATGAACTGAAATACCTAGAGTGTCCAAGTGAAAGCTTAAAAAAAAAAAAAACTATTTTGAAAAAGATTTTGTAATCACATCTATACAAAGTAGCCTTTTCCTTTTGAGAGGAATTTGTCATTTAGTTTAGATGGATGGGGGAGGGGGGCGGGGGGAGGGAAGTCTGTGAAATTAAGTTAATTCCAGACAGAATAACTTGCTTTGATGTACTTAGCACATATAATAATTCCCTTATTATGATGGAGCATTAAACATTTTTAATAGAATGTCTCTGCTAAAATACTAGGCAGATTGCTAAAGGAGATTTATTTGAAGGCATGGCTAATTTAGAAACCTTTCCAGTTGTCCACCATCTAAATTCTACTGTATATGACAGCAACTAATCTAAAATTTGTATTTTCTACAGATTTCAAAGTTCTTTAAAAAGTGAAAAAAAAAACCCAACTTTCTTTATAAACTTAAAATGTGCAAGGTGTCCTATAGCCTTTTGTCAGTCAAGATCCATTTTGAGAATATTTAAAATAATACTTCTTAGAACATTCTACCACACCTGGCAGACCAAACAGCCAGATGGTAGCTGAGATCATATGTCTTCAAATTATGTCTTTTAAATATTACGGAGTTTGAAGAAGACTCCTAGCAGATTGTCATGTGTTCCTTGAATGCTCAGCTTTCAGACAAATCTATTTTGAGTATCTAGGTTGTACAGGACACTGTATCAGACAGTGATGATATAAGAAGAATGAGGTGTTCTTCACTTGAAGACAGTGCATCTGGGGTGTTGTACAACTGTGGGTCATACACCTCATTAAACACTGAGTTAACTGGTGAATGGAAAACAAGACAGCATATAGTTTACTGCAAAAGTCAGGAAATGTAAATAGTTTTTTGTTCATCTAAAACTTATGTCTAGATAAGTATTCTAGACTTAAAACATTATTGAGTTGCCATGGGACGGTAGAGACATTGGCAATCAAGACTCTGCTTTCTGCTGTTTATCTACCACCTTTATAAGTGAAAGTGAAAGTCGCTCAGTTGTGTCTGACTGCTTGTGACCCCATGGACTGGATCAGATCAGATCAAATCAGTCACTTAGTCATGTCTGACTCTTTGCTACCCCATGAATCGCAGCATGCCAGGCCTCCCTGTCCATCACCAACTCCCGGAGTTCACTCAGACTCACGTCCATCGAGTCAGTGATGCTATCCAGCCATCTTATCCTCTGTCGTCTCCTTCTCCTCTTGTTCCCAATCCCTCCCAGAATCAGAGTCTTTTCCAAAAAGTCAACTCTTTGCATGAGGTGGCCAAAGTACTGGAGTTTCAGCTTTAGCATCATTCCTTCCAAAGAAATCCCAGGGCTGATCTCCTTCAGAATGGACTGGTTGGATCTCCTTGCAGTGCAAGGGACTCTCAAGAGTTTTCTCCAACACCACAGTTCCAAAGCATCAAATCTTCGGTGCTCAGCCTTCTTCACAGTCCAACTCTCACATCCATACATGACCACAGGAAAAACCATAGCCTTGACTAGACGAACCTTTGTTGGCAAAGTATGGACTGTATAGTCCATAGAATTCTCCAGGCCAGAATACTGGAGTGGGTAGCCTTTTTCTTCTCCAGGGGATCTTTCCAACTCAGGGGTTGAACCCAGGTCTTCCACATTGCAGGCGGGTTCTTTACCAGCTGAGCCACAAGGAAATCCCACCACTTTTATACAGTCATTATTTTTCAGTCTTACTATCTTGTTTTACAAAGGAAGAAGTTAATGTCTCTAGGGTTTCTTGTAAAACATTCCGATTCTTTATTATTGCATTAACCAGCAGAGTTACAACTCATTACTATGCAGTAGACTTTTGCAAGATGTCCAGGTATTTTAAATAGACACCATTTATGTTGGAATTGATTTTAGAAGGAAAGCAAAAGTAGTCATTTTCAACCATAGGGATATTTGAAGGCATTCATAAGAAAAGGTAGTAACAGTCCCAAAATATAAAAACTGTGGAAATGGTTTCTACAGACATAGGATTGGGATTATTCTGCACTACCCTTTATTACTTTTGGATCTCTGAAAATGCCCAGTTTACTCCAGGTCCATCAAGGACTGCCTCTTGAAGTAGTTCTCCAGTCATAACTGCAGCTGCTTGAATATGGATGCTCGAGTACCAGAACCGAGTGACCGGTTCCCAAGCCTGGAAGTTCCCTTGAGTACTGTACCCATTTGTCGCACTGCACACCTGCTGTGATTCTGCACACTCCTGGGGCTCCAAGCTCCTGTAGGATTCTCTCAGAGCCCTTTCCTCTTTCCTTGTGCATTAAGCAAGGTCAGTGGCCTAGAAAGAATTTAAATGGTATTTTTTGACCTCCTACTTGGCAGGTCAATTGCTTTGGCAGAGTACTAACCTTCCTCCCAAGTGCTGATCAGTTATCTGTATTTTCTGCAACATCCTCCAATTATCATTGAAAGATGTTGAGAATGGAATTTTCTTACCTGCAGTAGAGAAATAAAATCAGAAGAAAAGTTCCTTTTAATCAGTAGAGCTGAAGTTGAGTATACATAATCACTGTAAGGGAAAGAAGTAATTTTTTTTGTTCTTCACCCCACCTTGACTCCCTCAAGCAGCCTAAACTGGGTTTTCTGATTTTTTTGGAAGAGTTAGAAGTTTTGCCTTCATGCCTGGAATTACCCAGCTGAGTTAATTTTGTGGGCTCATCAAAAAGTTGTCTCACCGTCATTGAAACTCTTTATGGCATAATTCAGCTTTGTATATAGTTATTTATTTAAGCCAAACCACCCTGCTAGAAAAATATATATCACATATATAGGTATAATATATGCATATTCTAGTACATTACTGATTGATTCATTTTTAAAAAATTCTCTGTTCTGATATCATCCTTGCATATCACTAGAGCTGAATACATACTGTTTGAAAGAATGAGTGAATGAATGAAGAAAACGGCATGCCCTCTTGGCCATGGAAAAATAGAAAGGTTTTATGGAATTTATGTAGTGACATATAGAGATAAGAATTTCTTGGTTTTATACTTGTGATTTTATATTAAATACATTCATGGGAAGAGGAAATCTTTATGGATGTGGTTATAAAAACACAGTTTTTATTCTTGTTTAGGAAGCAATTTGTATCTGCCCTGTCTCTTAAGATCAGTGAAATCCTAAAAACTAAGCACTTATTGCTTATCAAATAGAAAACACAGACTGTAGCCTAGTAACCTTTGTCTGCATCAGCGGATTAGAAATGAGGCTAAGTGGTGATTCATGGAGACGGTGATTACGTGTTTTCAACTTATCCCAATGTATAAGTGACATTTAAACCATTTTCTGTAATTTGAAATTGATATATTATGGTTTCAAAAGGTTACTAACAGTAATCCTTATCAATCTCTGACCCTTTCAGTAAATATCCAATGTTTAACTTAATAGCTTAATGATATTTTGATATAGTATTATAGACTTGTGTGAGTTTATATGGAAATGATTATGAAATCCACAAACGACTTAATAATTGGATCTGAAAATTGAAACTTGTCTTTTGTGATCTCTATTTTTCCATTAAGTACAGGAAACATTAATTAGCAGGTGTTCTAATAACTACCCAGTTCCAAAGAGGGAAAAGAAGGGTATTTCACTTTTTTTTTTTTCTGCATGTTTTTAGAAATTTGGATTCAATAATAAGTCTAGTAAAACCAAATTTCAGTTGTGAGTTTATACCAATTAGAGTGAAGTTATCTTACAAGCAATCCTTTTACATACGTGTACAGTGTCCTAATCTACAAATCATACTTCATAAAGAAATCATTTTCTTTATGAAGTGATTTAAAATAAAAATGATGCTGCCTATTTTAAATCAGTCATTTATCTGAGTGTTTTGGGGAAAAGTATACTATTTCACAGATTGTGTTCCCAGAACACTGGTGTTCCACCCAGCAAGTATTCCCTAATGAATCAAGCTCTGTAAATGATTTAAGCAAACAAACTTCTTGGAGAGTCCTAATACATATTAGCTCATTTAACACTCTGAATAGTTCTCCAACAAAGAAACTTTACATTTGCTTAACCCAGAGTTTCCCAAACCTCTCTGGATCACTTGATTCTGCATTACCCCCTTGACCATTTCATATGATAATAGGTTTCAGAGAAGGAGAATTCAAAATAAATAATAAAGAATTTAGCTTACAAATTCATTTACTTAGTTTCCCCCTATTTGGTAGAGAAAAAAGTGCCCTTCAAATATATGGGGGTATTTTATTTTTTTAGAGACCTTTTAGGTTTATAGCAAAATTGAGAGGCAAGGCAGCGCTTTCCCTGCTCGCTCCTTAATATACAACCCTCCCCATCATCAGCCATCTCTCATCAGAGTGGTTACAGCTGGTTGAGATACCATAAGTATCCAAAGTCTGTAGCTTAGCTTAGAATTCACTCTCGGTGATGTAATTTCCATGAGTTTGGACAAAAATATGAGTTGTTCATTATTATGGTATCATAGGCTCTTCCCAGGTGGCATAGTGGTAAAGAAAATGTCTACCAGCACAAGAGACACAGGTTCAATCCGTGGATTGGGATGATCCCCTGGAGATGGAAATAGCAACCCACTCCAGCATTCTTGCCTGGAAAATCCCCATGGACAGAGGAGCTGGTGGGCTACAGTCCATAGGGTTGCAAAGAGTCAGACAGGACTGAGCACAGAGCACAGGGTATTTTCATTGAACTAAGAGTAGAAAGATGTTTTTAATTCAACTTTGTGCCGTGAACACAGCTTCCAAATAAAAACATATTTTATGGAGAGAGAGAAAGAGGAAAGGAAAGAAGAAATGGAGGTAAAGGTAAAGTGAGGGTCAGGTAGTCACTGAATCAGAAAATACATTTCAAACCTAGTTTCTAGCAGCACTTCTTAAGATCTCTGGACCAGCAGCAGGAGAATCACTGGGGATCTTGCTGAAAATTTAGAATCCCAGATCTACAGAATCAACCTCTTGGGATGTGCCCAATGAGCTGAGCTTTCATCAGTTGTCCAGGTGATTCTGATGGGTGAACATGTGGAAGCTGGGAGAGGAGATTCCTCACCCTGAACGTGGGAGTGTAGACTTTGAGATCTCAAGCTTCTCCTTGTGATGGGTGGGCTCTGCCTCCTGATCTTTAAGGTGCTTGTTGAAAAGCTGTCAAGGAGTAGAGCAGGGTGATTCTGTGGTATCTGCCATGATGGTGAAGGGTGTATCAAGTGATTTAAAATGCCATCTGTGCTTACAAAAAGCCCCTATGTCAGACAAGAGAGCTAATATGACCAATCTTAGGTTTGGAGCAAAAGGTCAATATCTGTCCTTCTTCCACTTCCTCATGACATACTTTCTGGTTAACCCTATACAATCTGGTTTCTGTCATGGAAGACTTTCAGATACGTACAGTGTGTGAGTTGGGAGGTCTTTGCACTTGTGACATATTTTGATTCTAGCAAGACTGTGAGTGCACCACTCAACAGTTAGATCCCTGTGTTCTCCTAAAGGCAGGATATATTTGCAGCAACAGGGTGTGTGTGTGTGTGTGTGTGTGTGTGTGTATACATAAGTATCATCTCTAAATCCCATGGATTTGACCCTTTGTTGAAAGTTCATTTCATCTTGTTTTTCATGTACCTACAGTGATGTGGGGATAGTAAATACAGATTGTAATAAATTGTGTGTGTTGGGGGGAATCTATTCTACAAATGTGTAATTAAAGGGCAAGTTGCACTCCAGTACTCTTGCCTGGAAAATCCCACGGACAGAGGAGCCTGGTGGGCTGCAGTCCATGGGGTCGCTAAGAGTCGGACATGACTGAGCGACTTCACTTTCTCTTTTCACTTTCATGCATTGGAGAAGGAAATGGCAACCCACTCCAGTGTTCTTGCCTGGAGAATCCCAGGGACGGGGAAGCCTGGTGGGCTACCGTTTATGGGGTCACACAGAGTCGGACACGACTGAAGTGACTTAGCATAGCATAGCATAGCACTATCTTAATGAGGTAAAGGTGTTGTCATGTGTCCTGCAGTATCACACTGAGGAAAGCAATATAGGACATGAAGCTTCTTCCCCATCAATCAGGCAGTGCTTTAGGAGGCTCTGCTGTTAATTACAAACACCCAGTTTGTCATTCACTCTTAAAGACTCAGTGAATGATATTAGCTCTGGTACCCAAGATATTTTGGCTAGTGACCAATTCCTTCCTTAAGCAGAGAGCAGGCCCAGTGTGAAAATTATCTGGCTAATTCTTGGCACTGGATTTAACAAAGGTAGAGAGAGAGTGAAGACACTTGGTTAGTCTGTCTCTTGATGCTGCTGCTGCTAAGTCGCTTCAGTTGTGTCCGACTCTGTGCGACCCCATAGGCGGCAGCCCACCAGGCTCCCCCGTCCCTGGGATTCTCCAGGCAAGAACACTGGAGTGGGTTGCCATTTCCTTCTCCAATGCATGAAAGTGAAAAGTGAAAGTGAAGTCGCTCAGTCATGTCTGACTCCTAGGGACCCCATGGACCGCAGCCTACCAGGCTCCTCCATCCGTGGGATATTCCAGGCAAGAGTACTGGAGTGGGGTGCCATTGCCTTCTCTTAGCACCCAGCTAAATTTACCGTATTGCTATATAAAGGATCAAAGCAGTGGTCTTCCTAGGAAGGGGTGTTACTTCTCACTTTGGTAGACCCCCAGAACCCTTCTCCCAGATCTCAGGATCCCAGACCTGTGAATCAAATAGTAGCTGCTCTTGACTTTGTGCTATATGGTTAAGCACTCTCAGTGATATGGCCGTGAATATCAGTTATCAATTATATTGCTTTAGTCTTGGGCATCCTTGATATCTTTGTAGGACTGGACATCAGACTTTCTGACATGGCTTGTCTCAGTAGATTCCAGTGTCCTTTTCTGACCTTTCTGCCCCATTGGAGCATTTCTTTACCATCTGTCTGTGATTTATAGATTTTTTTTTTTTTTGCTTTTAAAGAGGAATATTTCCTTAATTTAAGAATATTAAATATTAAGAATATCAAGCCACACTCCCCTAACTGTAGGAATTAAATTAATTTTGTGGCCTATACTGTCCATATGTTTACCTCATATTTTCATAAGCAAACCTGATTCTTCAATTGCTTCTTTTGCAGAGCCTAGAAAAAATATCTTTTATAGCTTGTACTTTCATTGTCCAGAAATTAACACCATTTGTGCTATTTTTCTTTCTATTTTCCCATGTGCACACAAACACAATTTACGTGTTTTAATGATATTCAGATGGGTATTCTACTAGTTTTGCCTAATATTATGCATTGCTTGTTTTCTCATACATTGAAAAATATGTGGTTGAACTCTTCACTGTCTCTATCATCTTTACCATATGAATGATATGAATGAATTTCAGTGTTAATTGATGCTCCTAATGATATCTGTGAAGTGCTGTGTGATCCTAAAGAACCTGCTAAATCATCAAAGAATAGATTGTATTTAATAATATCTGTGTTTTTCATCTCTTTGTAAATCATATTAAATATACTAAGTTGCATATCTAAGTAGCATATTTGATAACTAAACAATACAGCCATATACAATTAGAGACCCTGCCAAGTCCTCAGTTCCTATTGATGTTCAAAACATTTTGTCGATTTGTGTAGGTTTAGTGACTACTTGGATTTTAAACACTTTAAAGATTTGACAACAATAAATTGTTTTTTTTAAATATTAACACATTTTTGAAATCTTAAAATTCAAGATGATTGATTTTCACTAAAGAAAATATCTAAAATTGATGTTTCCTTAAATTACCTCTAATTTTTCACTGATTGTAGAAAAGAAAATGGGACAGTCTCAAACGCTGTGGTACTTAATTCACTGTTACTTTGCAGAAAAAACAGATATATACAATTCAATAGATCTCTACTAATTAATTCCTGAACAAATAATGAATTTTAATTAATTTATGAAGACAAGAATACATAGGATAATAGATTGGTGCAAATGTAATTGCAATTTTGGACAGTGAATTTTAAATCATTATGACTAGGCTCAAACACATCTTTATCAACCAAAATAGGAACCATTACAATAAACACATTTTTGCCATGAGAAATAAGTTTGTATATTACTACAGCATAAAAATCTGTGCCTTGGGATTCGACGAACTCTTGAAAAACATTTTCTGTCTCCTGCCAGTGTGGAAGCATTTTCCCTGCAAAAGATTGCTGAGATGCTTCAAGTGGTAGTCGGTTGGTGAGAGGTCAGGTGAAAATGGCGGGTGAGGCAAAACATCATAACTCAGTTCATTCAACCTTTGAATATTGGTTGTGTGATTGAGCGTTGTTGGACCCTTTCTGTTGACCAGTGCTGGCTGCAGGTGTTGCTGTTTTCAGTGCATCTCATTGATTTGCTGAGCATTTTTCTCAGATGTAATGGTTTTGCTGGGATTCAGAAAGTTATGAGATGGTTGGATGGCATCACTGACTTGATGGACATGAGTTTGGGTAAACTTCAGGAATTGGTGATGGACAGGGAGGCCTAGTGTGCTAAGGTCCATGGGGTCGCAAAGAGCCAGACAACTGAATAACTGAACTGAGAAAGCTGGAATGTATCAGATGGGCAACAGACCACCAAGTAGTGACCATGACCGTTTTTTTGGTGCAAGTTTGGCTTTGGGAAGGGCTTTGGAGCTTATTCTCTGTCCATCCACTGAGTTGGTAGCCATCAGTTGTCATATACAATCCACTTTTCATCGCACATCACAATCCGATCAAGAAACGGTTCGTTGTGGTTGCCTAGAATAGGAGAAGATGATCCTTCTAAATGACAGTTATTTTAGATTTTTGGTTAGCTCATGAGGCACCCTCTTATTGTGCTTTTTCACCTTTCCAATCTGCTTCAAATGCTGAATGAGCATAGAATGACCGCCGTTGAGTTCTTTGTCAACTTTTCATGTGGTCATAAGAGGATCGGCTTCGATGATGCTTTCAGGTGGTTGGTGTCATCTTCCGGCAGATGGCCACTGTTGTCCTCATCTGCAAGGCTCTCATTTCCTTTGCAAAACTTCTTGAACCACCACTGCCCTGTACATTCCTTAGCAGTTCCTGGGCCAGATGCGTTGTTGATGTTGTGAGTTGTCTCCGCTGTGTTATGACCCATTTTGAACTCAAGTAAGAAAATCTCTTGACTTTGCTTATAGTCTAACATCATTTCCATAGTCTAAAATAAATATAAAACAAACAGCGAGTAATAAGTGATTAGCATAAAACATAAAGTGAGAAGTGCACATTAAAATGATGTATAACATCACCACATTTACTTAAGATGATATTTCAGTATTAAATGGCAAAGTTCAACAATGCAAAACCATGATTACTTTTGCACCAACCTAATATATTTACATGGTAGGAACAGACAGATGTCTGAAACTTAGGAAAACATCAGCAGAAATGTCAGAGAAGATGTGCGAAATATTCAGATTAACCTATGTGTACTTCTGTAGCTGAAAACAAAATCTTTATGGTGTTTTCAATCAATTTATGACAAAGTGAGATTTGTAAATGCAGGAAAATATATTGGAATAGTCATTGAAAATATTACAGAAAGAAGAAATTATTTACAGTTTAAGGACTTGAGTTTTGAGTGAAAAATTGATTGATTTTTTTCATCACTCCTTACACATTTTTAGAATTCTGATAGGCCCAACTTCCATTACAACTTCATCCACAAGCCCTTTTACTTCATGGCATGATAACATTCACTGAGGAGTATTGAAGGGATGTGAAAACAGATAGAGGTGGGAAGGGAAAAATAGTATGATTGGTATATATTTTCTGAGATGCAGGAAAGTGAAAGTGAAGGGAGAAAGGAGGATGTGTGATGAATGAAAACATTTGTGTTATCTGGCATCTTGATGAAGAAATAGAATGAAAAATTGACTATGTAAGTGGCTGATTTAATCTTGATATGCTCATGAGGAGACCCTCCTTAGAAGAGGAAGTAACTCTTATAAAGATGAGTGCGTGCATGCTAGTTGGATGGGATGGGAGGACACATTCCAGGAGGGGACAATGCATGAGAAAAGCAAAGACATAGTAGCCTGTGTTTTATGGGAATTGGAAGCAGTTGAAATACCTCGATTTGGGAAGGAAAAGTAGGCATAGTGGTCATGCCCCAAAGCACCTGGACTCAGGTTAATAGTGGCTTTAATATGGCATGGTATTGGAGGTATGTAGGAGATGCGAGTTCAATACCTGAGTTGAGAAGACCCCCTGGAGGAGAAATGGCAACCCATTCTAGTATTTTTGCCTGGAAAATCCCATGGACAGAGGAGCCTGGTAGGCTACAGTCCTTAGGGCTGCAAAGAGCCAACAAAGGTCCATCTAGTCAAAGCTAAGGTTTTTCCAGTAGTCATGTATGGATGTGAGAGTTGGACTATAAAGAAAGCTGAGCACCAAAGAATTGATGCCTTTGAACTGTGGTGTTGGAGAAGACTCTTTAGAGTCCCTTGGATTGCAAGGAGATCCAACCAGTCCATTCTGAAGGAGATCAGTCCTGGGTGTTCATTGGAAGGACTGACGCTGAAGCTGAAACTCCAATACTTTGGCCACCTGATGTGAAGAACTGACTCATTGGAAAAGACCCTGATGTTGGGAAAGATTGAAGGCAGTAGGAGAAGGGGACGACAGAGGATGAGATGGTTGGATGCCATCACTGACTCAGTGGACATAAATTTGAGTGAACTCTGGAAGTTGGTAATGGACAGGGAGGCCTGGAGTGCTGGAGTCCATGGGGTTGCAAAGAGTCGGACATGAATGAGCTACTGAACTGAACTGAGCACACGAGCAACAAACAACCTCATGGAGTTTGGACTTTCCATTATTCAGTGAGGAGCCAATGCAGGATTTTGAATAGAGGAAAAAAATGTGGTCAGATTTTTGCTTGGAGACCATGTGTTCTGATAGAATTATGTTGGGAAGAGAAAGAGACCTGGGCTACAGTTACAGCATTGAAAGTAACCATCTAGATGAGAGAAGAAGCTATTAGGGCAACTGAGAAGGGTTCCATTAATGTAGTAAATTAGAAGAGAGGCAAGACAGAGCTTGGAGATCACCTGATTTGTGCACAATTAAACAATTAAATAGGCTTCTGTATAATTGATATAAAGAGAGTGAGCAAGATTTAAATATTTCAGAAAGACTTATCTGCACTGACTACTGTTAAGACAGTATCAGTAAACCTTCCTTTCTGACTGATCAATCTTTCACTCTAGTAGGGGAAAATATGCCAGCATCTACAAAAAACTGACAGTTACTTTTGAGAACGTGCAAGAGAATAAAATGCATTCGGGGCTCTAAATTGTAGGGGATATTTTTGAGTCTCTGTGATGTTTATCAATTAATTGAAAGTTATGTTCATATTTGATATGAAGAAATGAAAAGTTCAGCTGTCAATAGGAAAATAAACAAAGGAAAAGCAATGAGTTTTAAGAGACACATGGAAACTGTTTAATGCGCTTAGAGTAATTTTCCTAAGTGTATCTCTCAATCACAGTAGGCCTCTATTCTGGACTTTATTGATCGTTAAAAGCTGAAACACTTAATGAACTGAGCATGACTTATAGTATGAATTTAGCAAATGTTCTTGAAGAGCAGAAGTAGAATCTGTTTGAAAACGTATTTTTATTGTGCTTATTGTTTAGGCCCTAGATCCATTTATAAGATGACAAATCTTTTAAAGCTCACTTAATTATATGCAATATTGACTTTTGAGTTGTCATGGCCTTGACAGTTTTTTAGTCAACTCTCGTATTTTATTTTCATAACTGTAGAAGTCCCAATATAAAATTGTATTTAAAATTAAAAGGAAGGACTTTTACATTGCTCATTTGAGTCATATGCTAATTCACACATGGCCCACCATAGTTTCTTGCATATAGCAGGTGTTACAAAATGAACAGTAAATGATTCTAAAAAGTAAGGCCTCCTGCATTCTCAACTGAAAACAAGGTATGGGAATATTTCCCAATATATTCCCTAAAATGCAAGAGAGGTTCAAGGGTTCTAATGACTGCTCCTCTCTGATTCTTCCAGATCTCTACCAGATATTTCAAAGCCCCATTGGGATTCAGAAGACCTAGAGGATGTAGTCAATAAATGTAGCTGCTTTATCTATCCATCAAAGCCTCCATCCATCCCTCATTCAGAATATATTAAATAATATGCCTAACAGTGTGCTATATTGGGACTGAAGAGTGAAGTGTTATCTTTGATTTCACTGAATATATAGATTTTTGGACCATACTTTATGGTCCATACTTCTTTATACGTAGAAGCAGAGTAGCTATAAAGATGATGAGTCTTGCCAAAGAAATTCATGGTGGTAGTTTACTAATGGAACATAGAACAAGGGGATTTCACTTAGTGTAACTCATCAGGGCAGGCTTCCCTGATAGCTCAGTTGGTTAAAAAATATGCCTGCATTGCAGGAGACCCAGGTTTGATCCCTGGGTTGGGGAGATCCTCTGTTGAAGGAAACGGCTACCCACCCAGTATTCTTGCCTGGAGAATTCCATGTACAGAGGAGACAGGTTGGCTACAGTCCATGGAGTTGCAAAGAGTCAGATATGATGGAGTGACTTTCACTTTTCACCTGATCAGGGCACTGCTTGAAGTAGGTGTCTTCGGAAGAAGGAAGATTCGTAATTTTGCCTTCAGAGAGGTTAAAGATCTTGGGTCACATCTTCTAGTTGCATGATGAGCTGGTGAGTATCTGTATCTACCTACTCACTACATTATGAAGGTACATGGGTCAGCCTGGCTTGGGGCTCAGTGAGTTTCCTTGAAAAACTCCACCAGAAAAAGAGATTGACAAGCAAAGTCATTTGTGTTCTTTAGCCTGACTTGTTTCAGCCAATGTGGTTAACTAAGTTAAATTATGGTCACTCTGTGTCCTTGCGCGTCACACAAAGAAGCCAAACTAAATTTATTTTCATAGTCATCTTTGTTCCTCAGTTTAGGTAGGGCTATTCATCCACTTAAACCCAATTCTTAAATATACTTCATGAAAAAACATTTCAGTTTTTCCTATTTTTCTAAAAGTTGTGTTTCAAGTGACACAAATTCTAAAAATTAAGACCAGGGTTGTGTAAAATCAGTTGTACCTATGAGTCAGCAAGACATTTTAGGAATTTTGGAGCTGATTAAGGTCTTAAAATATTTATAATTTTATCCTTTGTGTAAGGAGAAAGAGAAATACATGTGAGTCAAAATAACTTAAGGATATGCCTTTGAAGTAATCTGTTTTAACAGGTTAAGTTTATAGCACATAATACTTGTCAATAGAAATCCATTTTATTTTACAAGCAATTTAAATGAAGTGAATTCCTGTGGCTAAAGACTTGTGTTTTATACATGCATTTGAACAGATAATATTTTAATGATAGTTATGGTGAACTTTATAGATACTTTCTGTCTTCTGAAACACCCTGTCAGAGCCTCTCTGCATGCATTAGGGTTAATTAGATAATGTCTCCCAGGTGCTTAGAGCTTTGGGGAGAAAAGGAATGAAGCTTTGTGTTAAAACGATTATTAGTGACTTCAAAGACAGCTGTATGGGAGTTCAGAAAGAATAATTTTTTATTAATAGCAGCTCATAAATGCCATTCAAAAATAGCATTGTGTGATGTTATAAATGGCCGTTTATTTATTAACAAGCCAGTCATCTTTTCCTTCTCCATTAGCTATTTTGGGGAAGAAACTCGGAGTTTGTGCTACTAAGACACTGAATGGGATGCCGTGAAGTGGACCACGATGATTTGGTCACATTGGATAAGTTCATTTAGGGGAACAGAATGACTTTAGCCTTGGCCTCCCTGGAAGCAGTGGTTTAGTGGCATTCAATAAAAGACTGAAAGAAGATAAAGCTTACATAAAGCTTGTTACAAGTGTAAGGGAAGTGGAAGTTTTGTCACTAAAGGAGAAAGTGCGAAACAGTCAAAAGTGGCCCATGACAACGTCACTCCCAGATCCTCGTGACTGCTTGGGGTGGGTGAGCAGACAACCAGGCGGAGCGGTGGTTATAGTCCACATCGCTCTAAGACATATTTAAAGTGTGGCAGTAAAAACGATTTCAGTAATCTGTATAGTGCTTTGAACTTCACAGAACTTTCACACCTAATTTCAACATACAGAACAGCTCTGTGAAGGGGTACGGTTAGGTCCATTTTAAAGATGAATCTGAGCCTCAAATAATTTATATCTTTCCATATATAGGTGATTTGTAAGAGACACAGGTGGGGTTGGAACCTAGCTTTTCTAATTCCAGTGGAGTGCTCATCCCAATGCTCAATTATAGAAGAGTCACTCACACTGGAACAAGTAGTAATGTGAGGCTTTTGTCTAGCAACATTTTGTTGTTGTTCAGTTGCTACGTGGTGTCCAACTCTTCGCAGCCCGATGGATTGCAGCATGCTAGGCTCCCCTTTCCATCACTTTCTCCAAGAGTTTGCTCAAATTCATGTTCATTCAGTCAATAATGCTATCTAACCATGTCATCCTCGCTCACCCGCTTCTCCTCTCACCCTCAATCTTTCCTAGCATCAAGGTCTTTTCCAGGGAGTCGACTCTCCTCATCAGGTGGCCAAAGTATTGGAGCTTCAGCATCAGTCCTTCCAATGAATATTCCAGGTTGATTTCCTCTAGGATTGATTGGTTTGATCTCCCTGCTGTTCAAGGGACTCTCAAGGGTCTTCTCCAGCACCAAAAATCAAAAGCATCAATTCTTCGGCATTCAGCCTTCTTTATGGTCCACTTCTCACATTGGTACATGACTACTGAAAAAACCACAGCTTTGACTATACACACTTTTGTTCACAAAGTGATGTCTTTATTTTGTAATATGCTGTCTTCGTTTGTCATAGCTTTCCTTTCAAGGTGTAAGTGTATTTTAATTTCATGGCTGTAGTCACCATCCACAGGGATTTAGTCATGCTTATTACCTGTTCATTTTCACCAACTTCCTCCTGATATTAATTTCCAAACCTGGAGTTTGCAAGAAAGCCTTACTTTCCAAGTGTAATCCATTACCTTTGAGACATATTGACTCAATGGTACCCCACTATTTTACTCTGAAGGTCATTCGTAGAGAAAAGTTAAGTTATTTTATATTGAAGATAGCCCTGTGGCAAGTGTTAGATTATGTTTGTCTTGTGTTCTAAATGATTTACATATCGTCACATGATAGAAGATCCAGTCAGGCTCTCTTTGAGATGACTATTAAGTTTACAGTCCTTTTTCAATGGAAAAAAGGTCATATTTCCCCCACATGTATTTTTAGATGCTAAATGCTTTAAGCATCAGTTTTATAGAATGATAGGTAGCATTAAGTGGTGTATTCTCATTTTCACAGTTTATTTTGTATGAATATTTTGCCCTTTAGAGGATGAACTATTGTAAAAAATGACCCTTAAATAAAAATTTGAAACTGAATAAAATTTCATGAAGAAAACATTATACACAAACCTATGCCATGGATGTTCACTTCAGGATTGTCTGTAACAGTGAAGTGTCCACCCTCCATGTCATCCTTTGGTGAATGGAGTGGTAAAATGTGATGAATCATAATAACATGCAAGAGTAAAAAGAGATTCATGACAGCCGTATTTTATCAGTATGCTTGGATGTTATATAAGTTTTAGTAAAAATAGAAAATTTCGCAAGAATATGTAAACTGCTAAACTCTATAGTTTCAAAGATGTATACAAAAATACGTATACCAAAAGCATATGTAAAACAATATGTATGCATTTTTATAGGTAAATATAAGTATACAAAGAAGGTGGTTTGGGCAGACACCAAGAACATAAAGTAACTGTTTGTGGAATTGAGAATGCAGAGGTAAAGGAAAAGGAAGTGCTTATTTTAACATATGATGACATCACGTCATTGAGTTTTTACTTGACTGAGTATACAGTGCTGTGTATATAATTTGTGGGCAATACCCAACTCTAAACATGGATATTTGATTCATAAACAGTAAGGCTGAGTCTGTGTAACCATACTGATAGCCGCTTGGATAAGTATGTTTATCATCTGTTAAAACAACAGGTCTTTAACCAGAAAGTCACAAGTCATAGGTATAGTGATTTCAGAAAAAGGGTTCATACTTTGTGCCTAACTCCCCAAACTACTTTATTTGTATTTGATTCTCACAGTCTATTTGTATCGATGCTTGCAGTCAAATGACCCAGGCCCTTTGCCAGTACTTCACAAGTGTGAAAAAGCATGCCCTACTAAGAGAACAGTGTGCAGGAGCATAGATTATATAAAAAGTGTCTAAGTGTTTTAACTTGAATGCTTTTTAATGTTAGAAAGCAAAAATGTTTAGACAGTGGAAACTATATTTGAACTGCTTATTAAATGATTAACCAAAAGAAATATAATTTCAATAAAGGATGGCCTAATACAAAAGTTACAGAAGTTATTAGAACATACTAAGTAATAAAACACTTTTGCCTAAAAAAAAAAAAAGATACATGCTTTACAAGATTAGCTGTAAAAAATTGATAAGCCGTTTACATGAGAAATTGTAATAGATGGCAGAATACAGCAGTTGTACAAAATGATCCACCAAAATGTATAGAGGCATCCAAGGAATGGAAAAATCATTTTCAGTTAAAGTGAGGATGAAGAAAGTCAGAGGAGAAGTCATATTGATAATAGAAGAGGCATGTGTGAGGTGGCCTTCATATCTGGGGCTTAACTCCTTTGATTAATCTCGGACTCCACTGGTCTGAATGTAGGAAAGAGAAAAGGCTAAACCAGGGAAGACTAGGAAATTAGGGAGACACATGAAAAAGAGATGAGGATGGGACAGGGATGGGGGGAAGGTGGGGAGAGAGTGAGGCAGCAGGAGAGAGGTCATAAAGAAGTTGAAGGAAAGAGGTTTGGGAATGACCAACAATGATTAGCAGAGAAGGCAATGGCACCCCATTCTAGTACTCCTGCCTAGAAAATCCCATGGATGGAGGAGCCTGGTAGGCTGCAGTCCATGGGGTCACTAAAAGTTGGACACGACTGAGCGACTTCACTTTCACTTTTCACTTTCATGCATTGGAGAAGGAAATGGCAACCCACTGCAGTGTTCTTGCCTGGAGAATCCCAGGGACGGGGGAGCGTGGTGGGCTGCCGTCTATGAGATTGCACAAAGTCGGACACAACTGAAGTGACTTAGCAGTAGCAGCAACAATGATTAGTGTCTTAAATTTAACATCTGGGGCGCTGGCCATCATATATATGATATCCAATAGCAGGTAAAAATGCCAAATGGGGAGAATGCTGGTAGCTCGTGTGAGGTGAAACAATGGTTGAAAGCCAGAGACTGAATCTTTTTAGTCATACCTCTTTTTTTTTTTTTTTAAAATCTCTGACGTCAGCATTTCACTGGCCACTAAATATGCCTGTCCTAGACCAGAACTCTTGGCAATGGGCCATTTGCTATACCTGCATAGGTGTAGGCAGGATTGTTACAGTATGAAGTTCCTAAAGCCCTTATCAAAGACAGTTTATGATCCAGACAGTCCCCCAAGGACAGGCAGTGCTGTTATTTAAACAATGCTCACCGCTTGATCCTGTGTGTGCTCTTGATGCACAGTGAAGACCTGTTTTGTAAGGAGTGGATTCAGTCCACCTATTCATTAGCTTGTGTTTCGTTTGAGAGGATGGTCTCCTGTCTGTGGTAAGGATTGAAGTAGGTGCAGGGATGAGCTTAGGAGGGTTTATCTACTATAGGGCTTGAGGAGAAAAAATGTGTCCAAGAATCATGAATGTTAATCTGGATTAATCTAGCAGTTACAAGATTCTAGGAACAGTGATTTTATTGTCAAGATTGTTATCCTTCCAGATTTCAAAGTATGTAAAGATGGAGGAAACGACAGTGGGACTGAGGCTTCCGAGTGTAAGAGTGTTGTAAGATGTTTCAGTGTGTTTAAAAGGAAAGAAAGTAGTGTAATTGATGGCATGAATAGAAATAGTATGTGCATTTGATAAGGGAGCTTAGATTTATTTGCCTGTCTTCACAAAAGTATTCTAAAGAGAAGTCAAACTTTGATAATTATTGGGATTTGGATAAAATCACATCAAACAAAGATGTAAAGATGAGTTTCAAGGCACTTTTGAGTCAAAGTTGGTTTTTCCTGTAATTTTACCTTGTCTCTTAAGGAAAAGTTACAAAAAGAGCACAGATGAGAGATCAGTGAGAGATTTCTGCTCTGTCGGTGGACTGGTCTCTGGTAGAGGACACCCAGGGCATCAGGGCAGAGTCAATGAGAATGAGCGCTTGGAAATGGTAGGGTTTGTGCCCTAAGGGCTATGGTAACAACAGACAGAAACAGCATTGAGCACAAGACCAAGGGGGCTTTGTAGTACAGGAGGAACATGGCCAGGCACACAAATTTCATTTTATACATTTTATTAAACAGTACTTGTTACAAATTGGTGACTGCTGCTGCTGCTAAGTCGCTTCAGTTGTGTCTGACTCTGTGCAATCCTCTAGATGGCAGTCCACCAGGCTCCCCCTCCCTGGGATTCTCCAGGCAAGAACACTGGAGTGGGTTGCCATTTCCTTCTCCAAGGCATGAAAGTGAAAAGTGAAAGTGAAGTGGCTCAGTCGTGTCCGACTCTTTGTGACCCCATGGACTGCAGCCTATCAGGCTCCTCCATCCATGGGATTTTCCAGGCAAGAGTACTGGAGTGGGTTGCCACTGCCTTCTCCGAATTGGTGACTATTTTACAAGAATATTTCTGGGTTCTTCTAATCATGTACTTAATGTTACTAGGGTAAACAATCCAGCTGCCACAGATAACCTAGACATAGAAGAAGTCTAAAATACCAATATGGACTGCCTTTTGTCCATTGGTGACATCTGGGAAACATTTCAGGTAGTGCTTTCTCTGCCCAAGACTTCTGGGAATACATTCTGAGTTTTGGACAGTTTCCTCCCTTGCCTTCCCCTAGCCAAATGGTCAGAATGCCTGACTTCCTTTCTAAGCAAATATGATTCCCTGTGACCCGGATCCCTGCTCACAGAAGTCAAGGAAGGAATGGGCTCTTGACTTCCAGTGGGTGCCTCCTGGAAACACATACTCATCCACACAACACACAGGGCTTTCCTTTCAGGCTCTGAGAAGCGGGGGCGGGGGAATGTGGAAAAGGGATCCTGACTGCATTCAGGACCCTGGTCCGTGGGTGAAGTGAGTGGCTCCATCACTGCCCTCCTTTATGGCTTAATTAGAAGAACCAGTGGTTTCCCTTCCTGTGTGTTGTTGTTTGTCAGTTTTAATTTAAAATGTCGTAAGAATGATGATGCTGTGAAAGGGCTACACCAATATGCCAGCAAATTTGGAAAACCAGCAGTGGCCACAAGATTGGAAAAGGTCAGTTTCATCCCAAGGCTGAGATCAAAATGCCAACATCCGCTGATCATGGAAAAAGCAAGAGAGTTCCAGAAAAACATTATTTCTCTTTATTGACTATGCCAAAGCCTTTGACTGTGTGGATCACAATAAACTATGAAAATTCTGAAAGAGATGGGAATACCAGACCACCTGATCTCCTAAGAAATTGTATGCAGTCAGGAAGCAACATACTGGTCAGGAACAACAGACTGGTTCCAAATAGGAAAAGGAGTACGTCAAGGCTGTATATTGTCACCATGTTTATTTAATTATATGCAGAGTACATCATGAGAAATGCTGGACTGGAAGAAACACAAGTTGAATCAAGATTGCCGGGAGAAATATCAATAACCTCAGATATGCAGATGACACCACCCTTATGGAGAAAGTGAAGAGGAACTAAAAGCCTCTTGATGAAAGTGAAAGTGGAGAGAAAAGGTGGCTAGCCAAAAGAGAAGATCATGGACGTCCCAACAAGGAAAGATGGGAAAATGTAGATTGTTTGCAAGATCAGAGATGGTGACGAGATGAAGAGTCTGGGAATGACCAGCAAGGAGAGGGTGTTGTGATGATGAGAGGAGGAGAAGGAGAGAGATGTGAAGTGTGTGTTGGAGAAGAAGAGGATCAACAGTAGAGACAACTGTTCTTTAGAAGGAAGATGCTAAAGCTGAAACTCCAGTTTTGCCACCCAGGAGAGTGAAGGAAGATGATGTGGGAGGGAGAGGGCAGGAGGAGAAGGGGACGAAGAGGAGAGAGGCTGGATGGCATCACTGACCGATGGATGCGAGTCTGAGTGACCTCCGGAAGCTGGTGATGGTCATTAAGTGCTGTTTGACTCTTTTGCGACCCCATGGACTATATCCTGCCAGGCTCATCTGTCCATGGGATTTCCCAGGCAAGAATACTGGAGAGGGTTGCTAATTACTTCTCCAGTGATCTTCCCAACCCAGGGATCAAACACCTGTCTCTTGTTCAGCAGACGGATTCTTCACCACTGAGCCACCTGAGGAGCCTTAGACTATTGTATATGTTGCCCATTTTAAAAAAGAGACACGTGTACCCCAGTGTTCATTGCAGCACTGTTTATAATAGACAGGACATGGAAGCAACCTAGATGTCCACCAGATGAATGGATAAGAAAGCTGTGGTACATATACACAATGGAGAAATACTCAGCCATTAAAAAGAATACATTTGAATCAGTTCTAATGGGGTGGATGAAACTGGAGCCGATTATACAGAGTGAAGTAAGCCAGAAAGAAAAACACCAATACAGTATACTAATGCATATATATGGAATTTAAAAAGATGGTAACGATAACCCTGTATGCGAGATAGCAAAAGAGACACTGATGTATAGAACAGTTTTTTGGACTCTGTGGGAGAGGGAGTGGGGGGATGATTTGGGAGAATGGTATTGAAACATATATAATATCATATAAGAAACAAATCGCCAGTCCAGGCTTGATGCAGGATACCAGATGCTTGCTTGGGGCTGGTGCACTGGGATGACCCAGAGGGATGGTATGGGGAGGGAGGTAGGAGGGGGTTCAGGATTGGGAACACGTGCATACCCGTGGCAGATTCATGTTGATGTATAGCAAAACTAATACAATATTATAAAGTAATTAGCCTCTAGTTAAAATAAATAAATTTAAATTAAAAAAAAAAATCCTGTCACCTGAACAGTTTATATAGGGAGGTGAAGAAATAACTTGTCTCAGTCTCACAAGGGTTTCAGTATGCTTTTTCCCCTTAAAACTACATTTAGTTGCTATCTCATGAAATTCCAAAAAGCAGCATAAAAAGAATGTATAATTTAAAATATAACACATTGTGTCACTATCAAATGAATAATATTTTCTTTTCAGATACCAACACCCTGGGAATCTTTTAAATAAAAAACAGTAATTGTTTCATAGACTGAAAAACCTATAGTTTTTCAAGATTGCAGTTACAAATGGGCAGCTGACTTGGGAATTAGGTGGAAGATATTTAGTTGCTGCTTGTTCTAATTATCCACTGCTTTTTTACACCCAGAAAGACAATTCACCTTTGAATGAACCCCTCTCTCTAGTCCTCAGAGATTAGACATTTAGGAAAACTGGGAACAAGGGTCTCTTTAGTGTAGTCATGGCAGCTCTGGATAGAATCCCTGATTATTGGATAACTGTTCAACTCTAGAATAAGGCAGCACAGTTAATCACTATGACCTTCAAGCCCAGGAACAATCTGAAAAATGTTGCAGTGTATAAGTCATGTTCTCTCATTTAGACTGACTTTAAAAAAAATGGCACTTTTGCTATTCTGCAGTTTGTTAACAATGTGAATCCTTTTCATCTTATCTTAGAATATAAATGCCAGTAAAAGGGACATCCTAAAAACAAAAGCCATGAGGATATCCACAGTACTTTATGTGATTGAATATGGCGAGGTTTGACTACTATGGCTGAAACTGTCTGCCATTTTTCTTTTAACTCCTTTCCTGGTTAATGCCTTTCTCCTCTCTGCATTCGGCAGAATAAGTATCGCATTTGCTGTGCCCTGATTTTGCATGTCTGCTCTCCTGGTTTCAGGTGAGCTGATCCATTGCCCACATTTCTGCAAGTACGCAGCAGATCTTGTGTCTAAACACAGCCTTACTGTAGGTTTGGCTGAGCAATGCAGGATAATAAAAGTAATGAGCCCATTGAAATCCCTTTAGCTCTGTGCTGAGGCCTGGAATCTGTCATTTATTTTGTTGTGCCTTTAATTGAGAGTTTTTTTTTTAATTCTACACAGTAATTGGTACTCCAATTTTTTCTCATGTTTGAAAAAAATAATAAAGCTGTGTATCTTGTTTCCTGATGGCTAACAAGCATTGATAGTTTGTGATTTTATATACAATTTTATTTTCATTCATTTCTTTTGATAAAATTGTCACACAAAGCTTATAGAACCTCTGTGGTAGATAAAGGCCAGTTGTGACATTCGTGCGTCTGGAAGATTGAAAACACCTCCTTCAACTCAGTGATGTTTCTCTCCTTCTTTTCAGTACATAATACAGACTTTCTAAATATAGGTGAATAATAAACATGTGTCATTAATAATTAATAGGATTGCAACAAAACACAGTATCAGCATAATCCTCTTAAGACGTCGATGGGTACATGTTGCTGCTTTAAATACTGGCATGAAAGGCAGTGGTCTCTCTGATATGGATTTGCCATAGTAAATGGGTTTGTGTTACTGTATATATTTTGTTCTGCATACCCAGCTATCAATAATTGTCTTCATGCCTTTCAAAGGCAGCATAAGCAGGAAAAGAATAATTGCCACTCTTCATGGAGCCAGCTTATTGATGAGGTGGACACAATAATATTTTTAGTCTGCTGGCTGTCCATCTGTAAGCAGTTTCCTGGAACTGTCACTTCTTCTTTCTCTGGAAACTGTTATGGCTTTGTCTGCCCAAGGAAAATAATGAGATCCATCTATCAAAAAAAAAAAAAAACCTTGTACCTTCCAATTAATTTGTTTTCACGTATGTTTACCTATGTGCATTCAGTAAACTATCCATCATGTTATATGCACATGGAAAAATACATTTTTCAAAAGGTTAAGTCCATTAACCCTTTTGGTAACTAAATATAGAGGCACCCCTTCCAGCTAAATCAGGGACTTGTAAAAATCAATCCTTTCTGAGAGCTCATAAACACTCGCTCTGTCTTCCCCATGTGTACCCCGTGTTGATAAATCTGCAAGCTTAATGTGAACCAAACAGGTTGTTCTCATTCATCCCTCCAAACTAAGTGTATGTTTCTCCTTAAATGCATCTTGGATTTTAATGCCACGCTTAACATTTTCAGAAATTGACATGAAGTGAGCAACTTAAATCAGCAGCTTCAACTTGATTTTTTTTAAGTCGTTAACAACAATTTAGTGGAAAATGGTAGTGTATCTCAACAATCAAATGGCATCTTTTTCTCCTCCCTTAAAAAGTATGTTTTTCCAAATAAAAGACACTAAAACAAAATGACTCGGGCAGTAATATGTTCATAGGATTTTGCTGACATTTATAAACTATTTGAGTTTTACTGCTGCCTTATTGTTGGCAAGAAGCTTCAATAGTGAAAGTGGTCCTGGAGTTAAGTAACCTCCTTTTTTACTATCCAAAGAGACAATCACCATTAAATAAACACTTGCAAAATGCTTTAAAATCATGAAGGGTTTGGCAGCATGTCCTGAAAGTCCCCAATTCAAAGAACAACCTGTGTTCCAAAAATTCATTTGTAAAGAGAGTTGTTTGAAATATAGAACCACAAATCCTCAATATGGTGGCAAAATTCCTACCTTAATGCATTAGAACTATGGTGTATCATAGATTTAAGAATGGAAGTAACTTATCTGGATCTTATTTAACTTGACACCGTTTTCTTATAGATACAAGGAAATGAGAATTAGAGATTTACTCACAAGACAATTGCGAAGAAAAATATTGCTATCACTGTTATTTAACTGGTTGTTATAAGAGAAATACAATGAAATTAGATAATAGGCATATTTTACTTAGAAAGCTAGTGCTTAGAAGGAAAACTGGTTTCTTTTTAGGATTATGAAGGGAATATTTATGTTTAGAAAAATTTTAAGGAAACTAGAGATATTTGACTATAAAGGTGAAAGGACTGTTCTTTGTTCTATGTAATCTGATTTTTGGCTTCCCCCCAAGTCCTAGGCATATAACTAGATTGCAATTATAATTTTGATAGACTATGGACAAAGAAAGTGAAGGGGATTAGTTGATAAAAGGAGATTGAAACTAGGCAAGAACTAAAAAGATGATGGAGGAGAAATATACATCAGGAGGGAGGGAATGGAAGTGTATTGTGATATTATTTAGCCATGTGGTTACTGATGTGGACCCTTCAGCTAGGCTTTCTGCCACCTCTTAGCATGGAGACCTTGGGTGGTGAGTTCCTTAGACTTGTCTTTGTTTATGACTCTGTTTATTATTACAAAACACATTTATAGCTGGTGCGTACCTCATAGGCTTGTTTTGATGACTGCCTGGCATATAGTAGGCCCTCAATAAATGACAGTAAGGGTCACCTTATAAATTAGATAATTTATAATCTTAAACAGGAGATTAGTGAACCCCTGAACTAAATTCACCCACCTGTTTTTATATGGCCCATGAGCTAAAACTGGATTTTATATTTTTAAGTAATTGGAAAAGTCAAAAGACTTATGATACTAAAACTGAACTTCATGTATAATTTTAATGTATCCATAAGTAAAGGTTTATTGGAACACAACCACCCCTTTTAGTTTACGTATTGTCTGTGGCTTGCTTTTGTGCTGTTGTAGCAGAGTTTCATTGCCATCTGATCTACACAGCCAGAAACACTTGCACTTGGGCCTTTTATAGGAAAAGGTTGACAACCCTGGTCTAAACCTGGACACTTTCAGAGTAAATGAGGGTACTGTTAATAATAAGTTGGGGCAGCAGGCATAAACTGAGCCAGCCAATAAGTAGTCACCTTAAATACATGTATTGTGTGCCATAAGAAATAAACATGAAAATTGTGAGTGGTGGGAAAAAAAAAAAACTTGAAAGGAGATAGCATATTTTATGCAGGTGATTTCAACAAGGCTAAGTTATTAAAGTGTAAATCTTACTGTTCCTCTCCTTCTATTAAATCCATCAACTCTTCCAAGTAGAATAGTATCCAGACTCAGTCTGTGCAAGGATTTATGTGATCTGGTCTCTACTTACCTCTTGGACATGTTAACTAAAATTTCAGAACTGGATGCTATGCTATGCTATGCTAAGTCACTTCAGTCGTGTCCGACTCTGTGTGACCCCATAGACGGTAGCCCACCAGGCTTCCCCATCCCTGGGATTCTCCAGGCAAGAACACTGGAGTGGGTTGCCATTTCCTTCTCCAATGCATGCAAGTGAAAAGAGAAAGTGAAGTCGCTCAGTCATGTCCGACTCTTAGCGACTCCATGGACTGCAGCCTACCAGGCTCCTCTGTCCATGGATTTTCCAGGCAAGATTACTGGAGTGGGGTGCCATTGCCTTCTCCGCAGAACTGGATATCTGGTTGAAATAAAAGAGTGTTGATTTGGGATTTAAGACTAGTCTGGAAGACACAGATTTGAGAAGCACTTGAATCGTGTTCCACCAGACTACAAAATGAAGATTTACAAAGGCAAAACCCTCAAAGTTGGTTAATAGTTCCATGGACTATTTATCAGGAATTATAGTTGAAGATGGCCAGATGTATGGATGCATGTTAAGTAACAATTTCTTGAGGTCTGAAATGGTTGCATAGTGAAAAAGGGGAGCAACCTATGTTCCACTTTTGAAGACATAATGTTGCATCTTTATTTTAAAAATGGCTGGGGTTAGGCGCAGCTCACAGAAAGGTCAGGTTCTCAGTGGTGCAGGGTGTGTCTGAGATCAGGTCCTCAATTGCCAGCAGACTTCATGTTTGTACGCTTAAACAATGATTGTTCCATTAGAATTTCAATTTGCAATCAGACATTTTCCAACAGGTTCCCCCTTTGTTCACTGTGCACTGACTATGATCACTTTTGTCTTCCAATAAAATGATGAATCAGTCACAGTCTTAGGGCTTTTGCAATGCTCTCTGCCTGGAATACTGTCTCAGATTTTTGCAAATCTGGCCCTTCACCTGGCCATCTAACCTGACATCATCCTCCATTCCATAATTTCATTTCAGCTCCTCAGACAGTCACTGTCAGAAACCTGGGACAGGAGTTCCATGATAGTGGGGATTTGTCCTGTCTTCCTGGCCTCTGTGGCTTGCTTGTGCGCACCCTCCACAGCTCCTGGCATAGACTGGACACTCGGTATGAATGCATCCTTCTGGCTCTGCTTGCATTGTCGCTACTCCTCCTGTGCTGAGCACATAAGTGGTTCCACCCACTTCTCTTTCTCTTCCTGGTCTTTGGCTCTAGATGAGTAGTTTGGAATTCACACAAGTTTAAGCCGAAGTCACTGGTCTAGATGCACTCTCTGGGCACAGAATATCTCTTTCATTGCTTTATTTTGGCCATTTTTCATATTTTACTGTGTTATCTGTGCTAATTTATGTATAGCTCTCATCAGCCCTTTTTTGTCATGGTGTTTCCAGAGACAGCCCTTATTTGTTCATCATTTATATCCCTCACAGAATAGAGAGAAGCCAGCACCTTATTTCGTGGTCTACAAGAGTTTCCAAGATTGGGATGTAAACTACTTATAGGCAGAAGCTACAACTTTTCAACTGTATTTCTTTGCATCCATCACAATATTATAACAAGCAGGGGCATGTGTTCATGGATATATATACATGAAGAGAATGATTAACTCTCAATTTACTCTCTAGGCTAATGCAATAAGCATTAGTAAAAAGTCATAATAGATAAGAATATTGAAATAATGTGGCTTTCAGAGGCGTTCTTTGACCCTGCTGACCCAGCCCTTGTGCCAATCACTAGTTTCTCTCATGTGCATTTTTTGTGGAGTTGGTGATCAGCTTGTAACTGTCTGAGTCATGGAAGTTAGCCTTACATCATAGGAGCCTCTGCAGTTGAGCCTCATAGCAGTCAACTGTGGAGTTTAAGAAAAGAGGGGGAAAATGTCCCCTGTTTCTTTATTTGCAAACTATCCTCTGCACACAGAGATCTAAGGAGAGATCTAAGAAAGAGGGCAACCATTCCACCTTAGCAGGTGGCAGTTTCAATAAACAAGGGAATTTACTTGCAAGGCTTGTCTTGGGTAGCTGCAAAGGAAGATCTCTGTATCCATCCATCAAAATCTTGAAACTGTATATAGGGGCCTTAGCTGGGTTCAGTTCATATGCCATTCAGGTTGTGTGTTTGTGTGTGGATGCATGCACATGCTCAATCGTGTCCAACTGTTTGCTACCCCATGGGCTATAGCCTACCAGCTCCTCAATCCATGGATTCTCCAGGCAAGAATACTAGAGTGGGTTGCCATTTCCTACTCCAGGGAATCTTCCCAACGCATGAATTGAACCCACATCTCTTGCATTGGCAGGCAGATTCTTTACCACTGTGCCATCAGGGAAGCCCAGGTGGTCTCTACAAGACATTATTTTTCTCAAGGCTATGTCCTTGAACAGTTTCTAAGGTGGAAATGGTGGGCAGAACATATGTTTCAATGACAAGGTTGGGGGTGAGGAGCCTCTGAATTGCTTGATTCTGCTCAAAGGTCAGCCAGAGATCCTCTTGATGATTTCCTTCAACACTGGCTTTCAGCAACACCCCAAGTCCCTTCCCTTGTTAAGGCTACATAGAAAAGAGGAAAAGCAAAAAGAAATGCACTTAGAATAGTAAAGTCTCCTCTAATTCAGGCAGAGGCAATAAGAAAGCCTGTAGCTCATTTTCTAGACATTTAGAAGTGCACCAAACTTTTGAGCTCCCCAAAGAGAACTGGACACCACTCACCAGAATGTAAGTTGCATGAGAGGAAGTATGTCTCCCTCATTTAACATATAATTTGTTATAACTGTAGTACCTAAAACAGTTGGGAAATCAATAAATATTTATTGCATTAAAGAATGGCTTTCCTTGCTGATTACTCATCTGGTTAAGTTTAGCAGACTGTGTAGGTAAAAATTAAAATTTTATTCTCAATGTTTAACTATAAAATTCTTCAATGCAGAGTTTTAAAAATATGAAACTAAACAATAGAAGAACCAGACAATATGAAACACAGGGTTCTCTCTGGGATGTTCAAATGCTTTGGCATGAAAATATCCATCCACTGAAAGCAAATGCCATCCAGCAATGAAAATATGCCACAGTACAAGAAAAAACTTGCTTGAGAAAAAGAGCATTGCTATGATTAATGAAGATATGGCTTTTTTATTATAAGTACATGCAGTTTAGGAGAAAGCTTTCAACATATATAACATTTTGAAAATAAAAGTTCATGTGATTTGATTAAAGAGCTCCAACCTTTTAAAGATAGTAAATAATACAGTACTTAGAAAATTGCTTCAAATATTTATTTCTCTGATTGGCTAAGATTGTTCACAAATTGCTACACCTTTTAGGTAGTGACACAACAAATCTGAACGACACACACATCTTGAAGACTAGTGGAAATCCAATACTTTTTTAAATGCTAGAGATGGGGCCAGGGGGAAATAGTCTCAGTAGGTAATGACATTCTTCTAGATGTTATTATGGTTGGTTCTTAAATAGTTTAAAATGTTATTACATTTTCATTAACCTTCATAGCTATTTTATGGGGAAGGTAGAAGCAAGACAGCCTTTCAAAACTTTTTCAAAAAGTCTTTAATCTTTCTCTCAAAGATTAGATAATGCATGTGATTCTGTAGTAAGGGGGAACTCCATTAACTGAGATGTAATTTAAATGAAGAAAACCTTTCTTACACTATTAATGTCTTTTATGAAAAGACAAGCAAGCTTGGTATTCAAAGAAAGTAAATGGAGAATTGTTTCAATATTCCTTCCCTTTCTACTCTTTGGATCTCTTTGTGTTTTAATAGTTTTTTTTTTTTTTTTAAGATGATTTAAGTGTTAGGAGATGTATTGTCCCAAATTATGTGTACAGACTATTCATGCTCACACCACTTAGCAGCCTTAAGGGATAAGAGCTATTGCCAAAGAAGAGATCTATTGGAAAAATCTCAGAAGTTCATAAATACATAAAATATCAAAGAGTGCTTTCAGATCTTTTACAAATAATATGCATTAAGTTTAAAAAGATGAAAAAATTTTGTGTGTAGTTAATCCAGGCCTTTTAAAAATATATTCTTCACAATCATCACCCTAGTAAGGGAGGCCAGGCAAGTACTTTTATCACCATTCTCAAAGAAGTTCAGGGACCAGTCTGAGAGGGATCCACACAGCTAGTAAGCAGCAGAGCCATGTTTTAAAATGAAGTCTTCAGAGTCTGAATTCTTTGCATTGTTCCCCCTGTCTGACTGCTTTTGTAAATAAACATGCAGAAATAAACGAGGGGACAGATATGAGAGTAAGCAAAGAACCAAATAAAAATCTATATTGCCTAGAGAATACCAAAGAGATACATCACCCCAATGTTCACTGCAACAGTATTTACAACAGTTAGGTCATGAAAGTAGCCTAAATATCCATCAACAGATGACTGGATAAAAAAGATGTGGTACATATATACAATGGAATACTACTTAGTCATAAAAAGGAAGGGAATGATACCATTTGTAGAAACATGGATAGATCTAGAGATTGTCATACAGTCTGAAGTACATCAAAAGAAGAAAAAATTGGTACGGATGAACTTATTTGCAAAGCAGAAATAGAGATACAAATGTAGAGAACAAACTTATGGACACCAAGAGGTTAAGGAAGGGTTGAATGAATTGGGAGATTGGGATTAACATATATACACTACCATGTATAAAATAGATAGCTAATAAGAACCTACAGTATAGTACAGGGAACTCTACTTGGTGACCTAAATGTCAAGGAAAACTAGAGAGAATATATGTATGCTGCTGCTGCTGCTAAGTCACTTCAGTTGTGTCTGACTCTGTGCAACCACATAGATGGCAGCCCACCAGGCTCCTCCATCCCTAGGATTCTCCAGGCAAGAGTACTGGAGTGGGTTGCTAGTGCCTTCTCTGGAATATACATATATGTATAACTGATTCACTTTGCTGTACAGCAGAAGCTAACACAACATTGTAACATTTGATCTCTGGTTCCTCTGCCTTTTCTAAAACCAGCTTGAACATCTGGAAGTTCACGGTTCACATATTGCTGAAGCCTGGCTTGGAAAATTTTGAGCATTACTTTACTAGCATGTGAGATGAGTGCAATTGTGAGGTAGTTTGAACATTCTTTGGCATTGCCTTTCTTTGGGATTGGAAAGAAAACTGACCTTTTCCAGTCCTGTGGCCACTGCTGAGTTTTCCACATTTGCTGGCATATTGAGTGTAGCACTTCCACAGCATCGTCTTTCAGAATTTGAAATAGCTCAACTGGAGTTCCATCACCTCCACTAGCTTTGTTCATAGTGATGCTTTCTAAGGCCCACTTGACTTCACATTCCAAGATGTCTGGCTCTAGGTGAGTGTCCATTATAGTGATATTTAAATAAAAATAATAAACATACATGTGAAATTTGTTAACCTCTTTTTTCATATAAAATTGCAACAAAATGTTTCCATATTTTACACAGTCTAAGATCAATACTTTAAGATCCTTTTAAAGTTTTAGTATATTCTTGTTATGGGAAACATCATATATTGTTAGGCAGTCCCTCCAGTGTAGGGCATTTCCTTTTCCCCACATTTTATTGCTATTATAAATACTCAGAAAATGCGTAGCTTTATGTCTATATGTTTGTATTTTTCCAAAATATTGTATATTTTCCTTAGGGTAGAATGAGTTTCAGGGGTGGTTTATTCTTAATGTTTCTCTCTATGGCTTTTGATACATAATTCCAATTAATATTCTAAAAGAACTTTTGTCATCAGCAATGTAGGATAGTTAACACTTATTGGGTTCTTACGTGCCACGGACTCTTGTGAATAAACTTTTACATGAATTAGCATACTTAATTCTCAAAACAGTCCTTAAGATATATGGTATTATTGTTCTCATTATACAAAAGAAATTGAAGAATTGAATTTGAAGAAATTGTACTCCTGAGATGTTAATTAACTTGCCCAAGGATGCACTGTTAATAAGTAATAATAAGAATACTGGTTTCTATGTCTTCCTTGATATTGGGTGAAATATATTACAATCTATTTTTGCAAAGGTAATGGGCAAAATAATAGCTTTGTGTTGTTTGACTATCATTTATTTCCTTAGTGACAAGACAACTAATTTTTTTCTTCCAGTTATTTTTCCTACTGGATTAGTCGCTTATTTCATGGGATTGTTGTGAAGAATAAAATTAACGTATATGAAGACTAGAGAGTGTCAAGCATGGTCATAGCTTTATTCAATGAACAGTGCCATTTTTAGCTAGCAACTGAGGGATGTAGGACAAAATTTCAGAACCATGTTATCTAGTTCACTTTTTTTTTTTATATAACTGGTTTACTTATTAAAAGGAATTCAGTCTTAGTTTAGTATTTTATATACAATAACTCCCAAAATTAAGATAATGTGTCAAGTGAAGCGAAGCAAAGTCGCTCAGTCGTGTCCAACTCTGCGGCCCTGTGGACTGTAGCCCAGCAGGCTCCTCAATCCACAGAATTTTCCAGGAAAGAATACTGGAGTGGGTTGCCATTTCCTGCTCCAGGGATCTGCCCAACCCAGGGATCAAACCCTGGTCTCCCGCATTGCAGGCAGATGCTTTACCGTCTGAGCCACTTACTGGAATAGAATAAAGTATTATAAACTTTTTTGATCCTTCATCCCTAGCAATAAAATATATTTAGCATGTATTACAGTTTTATTTGTAGTTTTTCTACTGTACTAGCAGTATAGTTGGGGAAGGCAATGGCACCCCACCCCAGTACTTTTGCCTGGAAAATTCCATGGACAGAGGAGCCTGGTAGGCTCCAGTCCATGGGGTGGCTAAGTGTCGGACACGACTGAGCGACTTCACTTTCACTTTTCACTTTCATGCATTGGAGAAGGAACTGGCAACCCACTCCAGTGTTCTTGCCTAGAGAATCCCAGGGACGGGGGAGCCTGGTGGGCTGCTGTCTATGGGGTTGCACAGAGTCGGACACGACTAGAGCGACTTAGCAGCAGCAGTAGCAGCAGTATAGTATTATATACTTATAAACACAAAAGGATTTATAATAAAGAGATTACATATGAAATACATAGAATCTAATATGTGAATTCATATTTTAAATCATTCTCTCTTTTCCAATTTTTGTTTTGCTAAAAATTATAAATATATTTTAAAAGAGCCATATTAGAAATGGCTATATATTATAAATTTTACATCATATTCATATTCTGTCAAGCAAGAAACTCCTACCAGATTGATTATTGAAAATTATTTGCTTTTACTTGCTTTACCTTTATTGTTTTCAATCTGTGGGTTTCTTTTCTGAAGTAGTTGAGGCCATTTTGAGTGTGGGGTTAGTTAAGCTAGAAAGTGAAATCTCTAAATTCATCTCTCCCAGCATTAGTAAATGGGAAGATGTCAAAATATTCTAGACTCTAGGAAACTCAGTCTTCCCTCAAGATATCACTAGGAGGTGACATTTGACAGATGTACCAGAAAAATGATAATTTAGATATAGATATTTTAAATATAAGTGCATTTAAATAAAGGGTGGAGATCAAGAGGGTAGCATGTAGTATTTAAACATATGCCATTTAATAAAATAGCTGTATACCTTATTTCATAAGCTTAAGCATATGAGCTTCAATAGGTATATGATTGGGGTGGCATAATCATTTGAATGGTGTGAGAGCTCAGGGTGGAGCCAAAGGCTTTACATGAGATTAGGAGGATGTCATTGGAAGGACTGATGTTGAAGCTGAAACTCCAATACTTTGGCCACGTGATGCAAAGAGCTGACTCATTGGAAAAGACCCTGATGCTGGGAAAGATTGAGGGCAGGTGGAGAAGGGAACGACAGAGGATGAGATGGTTGGATGGCATCATCAACTTGATGGACATGGGTTTGGATGGACTCCTGGAGTTGGTGATGGACAGGGAGGCCTGGCATGCGGCCCTTCATGCGGTTGCAAAGAGTCGGACACGGCTGAGTGACTGAACTGACCTGAAGTGAAGAGGATGTCAGTAGTTGACGTAAAACTGTAAATAAAGCAGGGATTTATTTTAGATTATATTTATAACCTATATAAATATAGGTTATGGATTATTTATAAGTATAACCTGTATTTAGATTATATTCCCTGGTGCAAAGAGTCGGACACGATTGAGTGACTTCACTATACTATACTATATACACTATAGATTATATAGATTTATAGATTATAATCCTTATTTATAAATTATAGAAGGACTTGGACCTCTGTTTCCACCTGGTCCTTGAACATATCACAGGCCAAGCTTTCAGTCTAATCTCTGGCATTTTGAACATGTATATTACCTTGGCATGTTTTAAGCCTTAGTATTCATATGTGTGCAAATGGGGGTATCATCCTCATAAGTGCGTGTGTGCTCACTCGCATCTGACTCTTTGAGATCCCATAGACTGTAGCCCGCCAGGCTCCTCTGTCCAAGGAACTTCCTAGGCAAGCAGACTGGGGCGGGTTGTCTTTCCTACTCCAGGGTATACTCCCAACTCAAGGATCATACCCACGTCTCCTGTGACTCCTGCATTGGCAGGCAGATTCTTTACCTCTGAGCCACTGGGATGCCTAGCTTTCTCACGGGGCTACACAAAAACATTAAATTATATGAGTAGATTGTTTAGAGCAGAACCAAGGGCATAGTAAGTGCTCAGCCATCATTATTGTTGCCATAGGCAATGAAGCATGGGGTCAGACTGCCTGGGTTCATATTCCTACCCCACAGGGAACACCCGTGAACTCGGAGCCCAGCACTTAACCTCTCAATGATTCATTTTCCACACCTGTAAAGTGGCACTAATGATACCTACCCTACAGGATTGTTTTGAGGGCAAAATTCAAGTAGAGTACTTCGAAATAACTGCCACCTGCCACTCATTTAGTAAATGTTAAATACATGTTTGCTATTATATTGCTAATATTTTAAAAACTTCCAGAGTTACCAGCCTAGGAGGAAAAACATTCTTGTATGTGGTTTATCATAGTCTCTCTTCTCTCTGGTTACATACAGTGGTATTTATGCTATTACACTTGGAACGTTGGTTGTGTGTATTCACTTATCTGCCTGTTTTTGACCAACTGGCGATCTCTGGGCATCAGTGTGGAGGTCTGCTCATATCTTCAGTGCTGAGTAGCCCCTGGTCTTGAGTCAGTTGTCCTCTTCAATGAATAGAAAAGTGACCCAGGTTTGGAAAGTGAACCAGGAAAATCCCACAGACTGACGTTAATGTGTTCTTATTTTCAACCTACCCTAAGGCACATTTGCTCACAATCTTCTGCAGCACACAGCCCCTCATTATTTCTACAAAAGTGATCATCTTTGTAGTTTCCATTAACACTCGTATCATTTACTGCCCTGCTCCTTCTTCACCTCTCACTGCCATTCCTCCTAGGTGGATGTGCACACATGCACACACATGAACCTCAGACTGAGAAGCTCCGGGGACTTTGCTGGGTCTGCTGAGATGACCGGTGCGCACGCACACCAAGTACTTCTCTTGCTGTGGCCTCTGTCATGGATATATTGCTAAATTATTTCTGTCTGTCTTACATGTTATGTTATACACAGTTGCCTGTTTTTTCATTTGAAATCTATACTTTTAAGTTCTGAAATACTAAATGCATAATTTAAAAAGCGTTCGTATTTTCTCTTGATACAACCGAGTGAATGTGTGTATGTATATATGAGGCTTCTCTGGTAGCTCAGTGGTAAAGAATCCACCTGCCAGCGCAGGAGATACAAAAGACACAGATTGGATCCCTGGGTTGGGAAGATCCCCTGCAGAAGGAAATGGCAACCCACTCCAGTATTCTTGGCTGGAAAATCCTGTGGAGAGAAGCCTGGCTGGCTACAGTCCACGGGGTCACAAAGAGCTGGACGTGACTGAGCATGTGTGTGTGTGTGTGTGTGTGTGTGTGTGTTGTGTGTGTGTATAATCTACATATACACACATCTGCATATATATAACTTCTTGAGCATTGTGAAAGTGAGTATGAGTGACTGTCTGGGGGGAGGAGGACGGTGTAAGAAGCAAGGAAGAAGGAACTTCAGTAACAAAGGACTTAACTCTAGACCTTTGCACCCTGTAGCGCCTCAGCTCTTTGTCTTCTCCAGGTCTGAGTACCCAGAAGTATGAAATAGTTGCGTCAGTGAGAACTATGTATAAGGGTGTGACCCTTTACTGTTTCTCTCACTTTCTAAGAATGTTATTTCTGAGTTACAGGTATATTGGACACCTTCAAGTAATTATTTTTATTTTTCTCTGTCCTGAGCTGTGTTATCACCCTTTGGCTCTCCTCTGCCATTGCTGTATCTCCTCTCCTGTTTGGCTGTGGCTCTTGATTGCTCTGGCAGGAATATGCGCAGCTTTAGCTAATTAATTGCTTCGACAGAGCAGTAAAGTGTACTTACCTAGAGTGCACTTGGAGCAGGCACTATGGATTTATTAGCAAAGAGTTATGGATCTCGATTCATAGCTCATATATGCATATGCACATTTGAATTAGAATTTTTTATAAATAGTATGTTAATAACCCCTCAGCAATAACAGGTCTTAAGACCATTATGAATGCTGAGCACTAGATACAGCAAGGTTTAATTGTACAAATGAAAGGATGACATGTGATTTAGCCATATGTGTTTATATGTAAAAAGCTTGTTATTTAGCATGGGGTTCCATTTGCTTCTGTCACCGCTTTAATAAGCAGGAAAGCATATCATCCTTAGAGTGCAGAGCACACTGTAAGGATCCTATCTCAAAACACACTGATGCAATCTTGAAAGTGCATTTCCACTGTGCTCTATTTTTGTTGGTGTTAAAAGCAGCAAATAAACTCCCAACTTGAGAGCATCTTCAATACAACATGCCCTTTATTTCTCCATACAAGCCAGATTTCTTGGCCCAGAAGAGAATGTCCTCTCTTTGGCTGATGTGAGAAGGTAATAGAGGCATCGTGTAACAGGCATTTTCCATGACCATAATGTGGCAGGGTTTCTCCCTGTATTTTTAATCTGCTTTCTTGTCAGCTGTGAAGCTCCTTTCAGCCTCTTCCAAGTTCTTCTCTCTGGGGTCTGAGGCTGGCCGACAGAGCAGTTTGACTTCAGTGTGACAGCTGGGAACAGACCCAGCATGGATACTATTATTTTTGAATCACAGCTCTCTCCTGCTCACGCCTCTCTAAAGGGAAACATTGGTGTGGGTAGCATGATTCCTCAACACTTTGTGAAGACCATTTTCCCAAGTTTGTATTTGTGGCTCCTTTTGTTCCTGCCCTCCCTCTCCAGTCCACAGTCTTTCCTTTTTTTTTTTCAAGCACAGTCCAGTTATGGGAAACCCTGATTCTCACTTTCCTTCACTTGGATGTACTCATTATAGCAACAGAACAGATGCTAGAAATAGAAGTCTGAGGATGAGATACCTAATTACCGAGTTACAATAAGAATCTCTAAAATGAAACAGAACACAAAGACACTTTGTACTGAGCTGTGTTCGTTGGACATTTACCCAAGTGTAGCTCTCATGCAGTTGTTTTTTTGTATAGCAAAGCCTTGCATTTCTCTGTGTGGTGCAGTGGAAAAGTGTGCACACTTTATTTCAAATATCTGTTATGCTAACTAGCTGCATTTCTTCTTTTCTTTGACATGTACCTTCATATTAAAGTGTACACCATAATGATTCGATATATGTATTTATTTTGAAATGATTGCCACAATAAATGTAGTTAACTTCCATCACTTTACATAGTTACTGACTACGCCTTTTTTGTGATGAGAACCTTAAAATCTATTTTCTCAGCAGGATTGTTTACTCTAGTCACCATGCTGTACAGTAATTGCCAAAACTTGTATATCTTGTACCTGGAAGTTTTGCATCTTTGATTTCTTCATCCACTTTCCCCACTGCCTACCCCACTGCCTCTGGGCACCTACCAATTTGTTCTGTTTCTACAAGGAATTTATTTTTTACTCTTTGATTCCACATATAATTGAGTTCCTATAGTATTTGTCTTTTTCTGACTAATTTTCCTTAGCGTGATGCCCTTCAGGTCCATCCATGTCACTGCAAATGCCAGGATTTCCTTTCTTATGGATGGCTAGTGTTTCTCTCTGTGTGTATTAGACACTTAGGTTCATATCTTCAGTCACTCAGTCATGTCCAGCTCTTTGAAACCCCATGGACTGCAGCACGCCAGACTTCCCTGTCCATCACCAACTCTAGGGGCTTGCTCAAACTCATGTCCATTGAATCGGTGATGCCATCCAACCATCTCATCCTCTTACGTCCCCTTCTCCTCCCACCTTCAATTTTTCCCAGCATCAGGGTCTTTCCCAATGAGTTAGTTCTTCAATAAGGTGGTCAAAGTATTGGAGTTTCAGCTTCAGCATCAGTCCTTCCAATGAATATTCAGGACTGATTTCAAGATTGACTGGTTTGATCTCCTTGCAGTCCAAGGGACTCTCAAGAGTCTTCTCCAACACCACAGTTCAAAAGCATCAATTCTTTGGTGCTCAGCTTTCTCTATGGTCCAACTTTCACATCCATATATTACTAGTGGAAAACCATAGCTTTGATTGGACAGACCTTTGTTGACAAAGTAATGCCTTTGCTTTTTAATACACTGTCTAGATTCGTCATAGCTTTTCTTCAAAGGAGCAAGTGTCTTTTAATTTCATGGCTGCAGTCACCATCTGCAGTGATTTCGGAGCCCAAGAAAGTAAAATCTGTCACTGTTTTCATTGTTTCCCCATCTATTTCCCATAAAGTGATGGGACCAGATGCCATGATCTTAGTTTTCTGAATGTTGAGTTTTAAGCCAACTTTTTCCACTCTCCTCTTTCACTTTCATCGAGATGCTCTTTAGTTCCTCTTTGCTTTCTGCCATAAGGGTGGTGTCATCTTCATATCTAAGGTTATTGATATTTCCACTGGCATTTTGATTCCAGATTGTGTTTCATCCAGCCCAACATTTTGCGTGATATACTCTGCATATAAGTTAAATAAGCAGGGTGACAACATACAGCCTTGACATATTCCTTTCCCAATTTGGAACCAGTCTGTTTTTCCATGTCCAGTTCTAACTCTGGCTTCTTGACTTGCATACACAATTCTCAGGAGGAACAGCAAGTGGTCTGATAGTCCCATCTCTTAAAAAATTTTCCAGAGTTTGTTGTGATCCAGAGTCAAAGGCTTTGCCATAGTCAATAAGTAGAAGTAGATGTTTTTCTGGAACTCTCTTGCTTTTTCTATGATCCACAGATGTTGGCAATTTGATGTCTGGTTTCTCTGCCTTTTCTTAATCAAGCTTGAACATCTGGAAGCTCTCTGTTGATGTACTGCTGAAGCCTAGCTTGGAGAATTTTGAGCATTACTTTGCTACTGTGTGAGATGAGTGCAATTGTGAGGTAGTCTGAGCATTCTTTGTCATTGTCTTTTCTTGGAACTGGAATGAAAACTGACCTTTTCCAGTCCTGTGCCCACTGCTGAGTTTTCCAAATTTGCTGGCATATCGAGTGCAGCACTTTTATAGGATTTGGATTTTGAAATCTTTTAAGGTTTGAAATAGGATTTGAAATCTTTTAGGATTTGAAATAGCTCAACTAGAATTCTATCACCTCCACTAGCTTTGTTCATAGTGATGCTTCCTAAGTCCCACTTGACTTCGCATTCCAGGATGTCTGGCTCTAGGTCAGTGATCACACCATCGTGATTATCTGGGTCGTGAAGCTCTTTTTTGTACAGTTCTTCTGTGTATTCTTGCCACCTCTTCTTAATATCTTCTGCTTCTGTTAGGTCCATACCATTTCTGTCCTTTGTTGAGCCCATCTTTGCATGAAATGGTCCCTTGGTATCTCTAATTTTCTTGAAGAAATCTCTAGTCTTTCCCATTCTATTGTTTTCCTCTATTTTCATTGTTCCCTTAGGAAGGCTTTCTTATCTCTCCTTGCTATTCTTGGGAACTCTACATTCAGATGGATATATCTTTCCAATTCTCTTTTGCTTTTCGCTTCTCTTCTTTTCTTAACTGTTTGTAAGGCCTCCTTCAGTTCAGTTCAGTTCGGTTGCTCAGTTGTGTCCTTAGACATCCATTTTGCCTTTTTTGCATTTCTTTTTCTTGGGGATGGTCTTGATCACGACCTCCTATACAATGTCACAAACCTCCATTTATAGTTCTTCGGGCATTCTATCAGATCTAATCCCTTGAATCTATTTGTAACTTCCACTGTATATTCAAAAAGGACTTGATTTTCATTATATCTGAATGGCCTAGTGTTTTCCCTTACTTTATTCAATTTATGTCTGAATTTTGCAATAAGGAGTTCATGATCTGAGCCACAGTCAGTTCCTGGTCTTGGTTTTGCTGACTGTATAGAGCTTCTCCATCTTCAACTGCAAAGGCTATAATCAATCTGATTTCAGTATTGACCATCTGTTGATGACCATGTGTAGAGTCTTCGCTTGTGTTGTTGGAAGAGGGTGTTTGCTATGACTGGTGTGTTCCCTTGACAAAACTCTGTTAGCTTTTTGCCCTGCTTCATTTTGTACTCCAAGGCCAATCTTGCCTGTTACTCCAGGTATCTCTTGACTTCTTACTTTTGCATTCGAGTCCCCTATGATGAAAAGGACATCTTTTTTTTTTTTTTTTGGTGTTAGTTCTAAAAGGTCTTATAGGTCTTCATAGAACTGTTCAGCTTCTTCAACATTAGCGGTTGGGGCATAGACTTGGATTACTACGATACTGAATGGTTTGCCTAGGGAGATTACACCCAAGTACTGCATTTCAGACCCTTTCGTTGACTGTGAGGGCTACTTCATTTCTTCTAAGGGGTTCTTGCCCACAGTAGTAGATATAATGGCCGTCTGAATTAAAATCACCCATTCTGGTCCATTTTAGTTCACTGATTCCTAAAATGTCTATGTTCACTCTTGCCATCTTCTGTTTGACCACTTCCAATTTACCTTGATTTATGGACCTAACATTCCAGGTTCCTATATTTTGTTTTTTGCAGCATCAAACTTTACTTCCATCACCGGTCACATCCATAACTGGCTGCTGATTTCGCTTTGGCTCCATCTCCTCATTCTTTCTGGAGTTATTTCTCCACTCTCCTCCAGTAGCATATTGGGCCCCTACCGACCTGAGGAGGTCATCTTTCAGCGTCGTATCTTTTTGCCTTTTCATACTGTTCATGGGGTTCTTAAGGCAAGAATACTAAAGCGGTTTGCCATTCCCCTCTCCAGTGGACCACGTTTTGTCAGAACTCTTCACCATGACCCGTCTGTGTTGGGTAGCCCTACCTGAGCTAAGGTTCATGTCTTAGTTATTGTAAATATGTTTCAATGATTTGTTTCTTGAGATAGTGATTATGCTTTGTTTTTCAGCCATGTATCCTGAAGTAGAATTGCTGTATCATATGGTAGTTCAGTTTTTAATTTTTGGAGTATCTCTGTTATATTTTACATATATATATATTTGTTTTTAAAGGTATAAATTGCTCATTTACCTTCAAAATGATAATAGAGTCCTACCTCACAAAGCTAGTCTGTGGATTAAATTAAATCCATCCACTTACCCAAGTATTTATTGGGAACCTATTTTGTGACAGGCATACAAGTGTCAGATGTAATGATTAGGAACAAAAAAATCTTTTGGGCAAATGGATATAAGCGAGAAGAGAAGCAATGTGTGCTCCTCACTGTTCTGAATCCTTATGTCCCAACTCATGCAATCCAGAATAATCCAGAACTTCAAGGCACAGGCATTATTCTCCTTAACCTATGAGGTGGTAAAACAGAGGCATATGGAGTCTTAGTGACTTTATCAAGATTATGCAGTTAGTAAGTGGAATTTTAGTATACAAACCTAAGCAGTCTGGCTCTACCACTCAACCTCTGAAACACTGTATTAATAATAAGGAAAATTATGCTAGAAGAAAATGAATAAGAAAGTAAGAGAAAGGAAGTTTCTTACAGCAGCACTTGAATTTGAGAGATGGTGTAATTTCTAAGTGATATAGTAGGTATTCAGTAAATTTTAGACTCTTTCCCTGATTTTTGGTAGGTTGAGTTTGGTAGCTTTTGAGCTTGAGTTTGAGATTCTATGCAACATTCCATATGTCAACAAAACTAGAGTTGGCTGAGTTATTTTAAGTCTGTCTCAGCTGGTGAGCTGAGAGCACTCAGTGAGTTTAACTTTCCTTCTTTCATCACATTGGAGCCTGTATTCCACATTTCAGTCATGTACTTCGGGCCCATTCATGCTTCATCTTTGTTCATTTTGGGGAGTTCTTGGAGAGCCTGTAGGACTGGTAGGTCAATTAGTTGGTGGATGTAGGCAACGATGAAGAATATTTTTCAGTCTGAGGAAACATTCTCTGGTCCACTGAGCTTTTGAACTTATTTTGAAGGATAGCTTGATTTAATTATAAATTTGGAAGAGGAATAACATAAGCAGGTCATCTATTGTTTTCTGAGGGATAACTCAGGTGGCAGTCCAGAAGGGACGAAAGATGGAAGCCTTCCTTGAGAAAGGATCTTCTGAGAGATAAAAGTGGGATGCAGGTTTCTCTAAACCATGTCATCTGGTCCCCAGAGTCTGGGGATGACGTGACACAACTTTGAAAATCATAGAGTAGAAGCAGGGATCAGTCAGTCACTTGCTCTTCCAATAACAACTCATTTATTTTAGCTCCTGTCAACCAAGACCAGAACTTTTTTTTTTTTTTAATTTTCTGTTTCCTTTTAAAATTTGGTTTCATACAGGAAGCACTGCACTTTGAAAACAATATCGCTCTGTTTCTTACATCTCAGAGTTCTGAGGAAACATTCTGCTTTTGACCATCACCTCATCTAGCTCTATTTTACTGCATGTGGAATTTCATCCTTATCACTCAGGTTCTATTACATTTTATTATCTTTTTAAAAATATTTTATCTTAAAAATTGCTCACAGTCAGCCCAATTCCACGGCGCGGTGACCTGACAGAATTTTCACATATGAGCATATCTTCATTAGAATTGTTGGCTAAAAACTCCTGAGCTTCAGGAGAATTTTGAGTGTGAGGCTGTGATGCTGGCACCCTCCTTAATGAAGCTCATCCACCTGGGGCACCGGGCCAGTTAGTCCGGCTTTTGCAGTCACTCCAGTCAAGATCATGTGCAATCCACCTGGATTCAAGTCATTCAGGGAAGTGACTCCATTCCATTTTTATAACGGAGTGTGAATTTTCAATTGTGTGGACAGAAGGAAGACCGGCTCTAGCACAAAAGCATTTCCTGGTGTCTGATTAGACAGGTGGTCTGCGGCACGTCCAGATTGAGTCTATGGCTTGCTCAGTCCCAGCTTTCCTGTGGAGAGATGGCTCAAGTGTGGGGGAATGGAAGAGAGCCATGCGTAGAGGTGATGGTGCTATTTTTACTGAGCCCTGCTGGCAGATACCTTCTGCCTCGACCAAGGGCGCCACGAATGGCTGTAGTACCTCAGCAGCCCGCTAGGAGGCACCCTTCCCCTCCTGGCACTCATGCCAGATTCCAGATGGTCGCTTGTGAAACTGACCTGACTCCCTGCCCAGCTAAGCTGTGACCAGTCGTGGTTGCCTCTGTCAAATTTATAGCATTTTCTACATATTAATGGGCGTTGATTCCCTAGTAAAAAAATGATATTGAGTGATTTTTAGTTTAACTTAATAAATCGGTTTCTACTTATATTTTACCTTCAGCCACACCATCGTGAGAACGTGTCTTTCCTTTGAAGCTAAAAGTCTTCATCTGATTTCTGTCTTCTCACCTGTAGCAGCCACAAGGCTCACCGCTTTCCTTCAGCTTGGCCACGTATGGGCTTTCATTTTATTGACTTGTGTTGTCTGGGAGGGGAAATCTTCCCCCTAACCCCTTCTCATTCTTTTGTCTGGTCTAATAAATAAATTGACACAAGACACATTAACAGAAGGGAAAAAAAATGAATTTATGTGCATAGGGGTCTCTTAAAGATGGGGCCCCAGAAGTGACTAAAGCAGGCTGTTTATATATTATTTTTCAACAAAGAAACGATTGTTTGTAAAGATTTAACAAAGGGGCTTATACCTGAGGTAACAGACTAATGAAGATATGACATGTGACTAAAGTGGTTCATACAGGTTTCTTAGTCTTGAATTCTGTAACTCAGGGGATTCTGTCTTCCTGCTACAGAGATGATGCTCTCACATGGGAGAGTTATTTCCCACTTTTGGGGAAGACAGGGGGTGGTGGTGGGGGGAGTTCAGAATGTTTTTTATGTGATTTTCCCTACCAGCTATTTCTCAAGTAACTTTTTAGTTGGAAATAATCAATATACCATTGTGGCATACATTAGAGCTGCCTGTTCTGAGCCCTAACATTATATATACCGTTTTGATAACTAATGAACTTGTTTTTGTCCAGAGCATCACATCTGGCCCCTCATCCATCCCTATTTCTCCCATCTCATCATCTCTATTCTGGCTCCTCTGGGCCCCTGACCTGAACTGGAGACTGCATGTAATCCTGTACGTCATGCGTTGACCTCTAGCCTGTCCTAAACTCCTTGAACTTGTTTTCACTCCTGCTTTGTGTTGCTCAGACCTAGATAGGTTTTTCACTCACGATCTGAATGTGCTTTGTATAGAGACACCACCGATCAGTATGGATTGGTCTTCCTCCCATGCCCCACCCTAGCCTGCCGTTATCAGTACTAAGAATCCTTGGCATTTGTCTCCTGTTTCTTATCCCAAGTGGTGGTCCTGGAATGGGTTAGTACTGGAGAAGGCTCTAGAGCCATACTGCTCCAGTTTGGCTTCTAGCTTTGTCTCTTCCTCTAAGCCCAATCTGGGTAAATCACCCCTGTGTTCAAACACCATGAATGACCATTCAGATCAGATCAGTCGCTCAGTTGTGTCCGACTCTTTGCGACCCCATGAACCGCAGCACGCCAGGCCTCCCTGTCCATCACCAACTTCCGGAGGTCACCCAGACTCACATCCATCAAGTCAGTGATGCCATCCAGCCATCTCATCCTCTGTTGTCCCCTTCTACTCCTGCCCTCAATCCCTCCCAGCATCAGAGTCTTCTCCAATGAGTCAACTCTTCGCATGAGGTGGCCAAAATACTGGAGTTTCAGCTTTAGCATCATTCCTTCCAAAGAAATTCCAGGATTGATCTCCTTCAGAATGGACTGGTTGGATCTTCTTGCAGTCCAAGGGACTCTCAAGAGTCTTCTCCAACACCACACTTCAAAAGCATCAATTCTTCGGCGCTCAGCCTTCTTCACAGTCCAGCTCTCACATTCATACATGACCACAGGAAAGACCATAGCCTTGACTAGGTGAACCTTTGTTGGCAAAGTAATGTCTCTGCTTTTGAATATGCTATCTAGGTTGGTCATAACTTTCCTTCCAAGGAGTAAGCGTCTTTTAATTTCATGGCTGCAGTCACCATCTGCAGTGATTTTGGAGCCCAGAAAAACAAAGTCTGACACTGTTTCCACTGTTTCCCCATCTATTTCCCATGCAGTGATGGGACCAGATGCCATGATCTTCGTTTTCAGAATGTTGAGCTTTAAGCCAACCTTTTCACTCTCCACTTTCACTTTCATCAAGAGGCTTTTTAGCCCCTCTTCACTTTCTGCCATAAGAGTGGTGTCATCTGCATAATGACCATTAGAGATGTCATTTTCCCCTGGCATTCACAAGTCTCCACAATGTCATCATTACCTTCTTCACTGGCCACGTATACCCTTTCTTTCCCCCACCTGCCCCTTAGGTTTTCACTGTTTCTACTGCCTGAATGGCAAACACTGGCTCTATTAAAATGCCATTAATTTCTAGATTTTCAAGGACTGTTTAAAAATATACCTATGTAATATCTCTATTCGCCTAACAAAGTTTTACTACTTCTTCATTTGACCTATGGAGAAGGCAATGGCACCCCACTCCAGTACTCTTGCCTGGAAAATCCCATGGACGGAGGAGCCTGGTAGGCTGCAGTCCATGGGGTTGCTAGAGCTGGACATGACTGAGTGACTTCACTTTGACTTTTCACTTTCATTCAATGGAGAAGGCAATGGCAACCCACTCCAATGTTCTTGCCTGGAGAATCCCAGGGACAGGGGCCTGGTGGGTTGCCGTCTATGGGGTTGCACAGAGTCAGACACGACTGAAGCGACTTAGCAGCAGCAGCAGCAGCATTTGACCTATATACTACTACTGTCTCCAAGACTTAAGCACCTGATGCAAACAGCTAACTCATTGGAAAAGACCTTGATGCTGGGAAAGATTGATGGCAGGAGAAGAAGAGGGCAACAGAGGATGAGATGGTTGGATGGCATCACTGACTCAATGGACATGAGTTTGAACAAACTCCAGGAGATAGTGAAGGACAGGGAAGCCTGATGTGCTACAGTCCGTGGAGTCACAAAGAGTTGGGCACAGCGGAGCCACTGAACAACTCCTGCTGTCACACTCACCATAGGCTGCTTTGTTGTTCATTCATTTTGTTAGCTACCCCTGCTTTTGCGGAGCAGACACTCTTGCCATACTTGGATTCCCATTTAATTTGTAAAGTTCCTTAAGTTATGAGACAATGTCAGTGTCATTTTTAGTCCATTTGTACTGCCGCTGCTGCTGCTAAGTCGCTTCAGTCGTGTCCGACTCTGTGCGACCCCATAGACGGCAGCCCACCAGGCTCCCCCATCCCTGGGATTCTCCAGGCAAGCACACTGGAGTGGGTTGCCATTTCCTTCTCCAATGCATGAAAGTGAGAAGTGAAAGTGAAGTTGCTCAGTCGTGTCTGACTCTTCGCGACCCCATGGACCTCAGCCCACCACACTCCTCCATCCATGGGATTTTCCAGGCAAGAGTTCTGGAGTGGGGTGCCATTGCCTTCTCCCCATTTGTACTGACTGTGCTTAGTTCATTTCCCGCAGTAAGTATAGTCTGAAATGAGATTTGCTTAAGGTGGGCTGCTGACTAGTCCTCTTGAAAACAACACTTGTAAGGGAGTGTGGAGAGCAGGACTGTGCACGAGGAGAAGTGGAAAGCTTCAGCTGGGCCCACAAGGAACTCTGAAGGTTGGACAATATACTGTTTTCCCCAGATTGAGGCAATGAGGCTGGACTTTTCTGCCCCGGTGTGATCAAGTCATGGGATGCAGCAGGCATCCAGGAAGGAGAAAGCAGATCCCTTTCACCCAGACAGTTCCTAAGGGGGCCTTCACTCTTAACTGTCAGCAGCCAACATGCCCAACAGCAACTGGGGGAATGAGTGTGTTAGTCCTTAGTAAGGGCTTCACTGGAGAAGGCAATGGCACCCCACTCTAGTACTCTTGCCTGGAAAATCCCATGGACGGAGGAGCCTGGTAGGCTGCAGTCCATGGGGTCTCTAGGAGTTGGACATGACTGAGCGACTTCACTTGCACTTTTCACTTTCATGCATTGGAGAAGGAAATGGCAACCCACTCCAGTGTTATTGCCTGGAGAATCCCAGGGACAGGAGCCTGGTGGGCTGCCGTCTATGTGGTCGCACAGAGTCGGACACAACTGAAGCGACTTAGCAGCAGCGGCAGGGGCTTCACAGGTGACACTAGTGGTAAAGAACCCACTTGCCCATATAGAGACATGAGAGATGCAGGTTCAATCCCTGGGTCTGGAAGATCCCTTCGAGGAAAGCATGGTAACTACTCTAGTACTCTTGCCTGAAGAATCCCATGGACAGAGGAGCCTGATGAGCTACAGTCCCTGGGATCACAACGAGTCAGACACAGACAACTGAGGCAATTTCGCCTGCACACACATATGCAGGGCCTTTGTAGCAAACAATAGCAATCACTGCACTAGGGTAGAACCTTGTACATACAGAGCCAAGGGTCAGTAAATATTTGCCAAATTGTGTTTACAGTGATTCATAAAAGCCTCACATCTTCTAATAAAGTATATGTAAATAGCTAAAGTAGTGGTGATTTTATTAATGTACCTAATTAGTGCAAGAGACAGTTTTGCTGAGCTATGACTATTTGTTGAAGTAACTCTAGGTCCGAGTTCTAGAAAGAGCCCCAGGCTTCTCTCCCAGGTTAGGAGCTGTAGCCAGCAGTTTTTAGGCTCTAACCTTCTGATGATAGGTATTTGAACCCCTATATTTTGTAAATTAAAGTCATTAATTTTATCTGCTGCTGCTGCTTCTGCTGCTAAGTCGCTTCAGTAGTATCGGACTCCATGCGATCCCATAGACGGCAGCCCATCAGGCTCCCCCGTCCCTGGGATTCTCCAGGCAAGAACACTGGAGTGCGTTGCCATTTCTTTCTCCAATGCATGAAAGTGAAAAGTGAAAGTGAAGTTGCTCAGTTGTGTCCGACTCTCAGCGACCCCACGGACTGCAGCCCACCAGGCTCCTCTGTCCGTGGGATTTTCCAGGCAAGAGTACTGGAGTGGGGTGCCATTGCCTTCTACTTCACTTATATTGGCAAGTTTCTGCCCTTCTGAGTTATTCTCAAGCTGGATGTTATAATGTGGATGAAAAAGAACAAATGCCCCTGAACTTCGTAGCTCCAGAAGCTCTAGGACCTTATGAAGCAAACTTCATTTACATAAATTTGACCATGACCTACAGAGGCTGTAAAAAATCTCCTGTTACTCTGGCCTTCCTTCCCTCTCTCAAACAGTGATTTTCCTATGGGAAGTGTTGTATCATTTTTCATGTAATAGCAACAATTCCTTGATTTCTAACTTAGGTCCCAAATCATACAGATACATTTAGAGGGAAAGTGATACTTATTTCTACCATATGTTTTGACCTTTGCAGTGGCTATCCTGCTGCCTCACTAACCTGATATCTGATTACACACCCCACTGGCACCAACAAGCCCCACCCACCTATCTAGCAGAGGATCCAGATTTTGTGAGACTAAAAGACTAGGAAATTTGGGGTCCCGCCTTTAAAAAAAAAAAGAATAAAAATCCATTTTATCTTTGATCATTTTATAAAACTTCTTGTGTTGGGGGTCTCCAAGAACTTCCAGGTTTGATGATATGCTAGAAGGACTTATAGCTTTACTGCTTTGATTTATTATGGTGAAAGGATCCAAGGTGAAAAAGGTTCACTAGCGAAATCCAAGGGAAACCAGGTACAAACTTTCAAGAGTTCTCTCCCAGTAGAGTCACACAGGACATGCTTAATTCTTCAAGGAACAGATTGTGACAAGTGGGAAACATGCCCACCAGACAAGCTCCTTAGAGACTCAGTGCCGAGCTTTTTATTGGAAGCTGGTCATGTAGACATCCTCTGTCCAGCGTGTACCCAAATCCCAAACTTCCAGAAGGAAAGCAAGTGTTCAGCACAAACCATTTTGTTTCTATAAGGAATTTACAGTGCATCACTCTTGTGTATGGGATGGTGGAAACTCTCCTGAAATCTAAGTTCCCAGATGTCAGCCAAAAGCCAACCTCGCAAGCAGGGCTTTCCAAGGAGAGGGATCTCAGGCCCATCAGGATAACTCTTTCTTGGACACATATCAACATTTGAACCCATTGGTAGGGTTCCTTCCAGGGTTTTGGAAAGGGCTGGTGCAAGTGAGGAGCCCTTGAGGCTGAAGCTTCATTATCTGCAGTGGTACGTGGTTGTCTGGTTTCAGCCTTACTTGAAATACTTTAAGTACCTAAACTCACCAAGTTCTTGCTCTGTGCTGGCCTTTGCATGTACCAGTGTTTCATCCCGAATCACTGTTTCTCCTTTCTTCACCAAACTCCTGTTCCTCTTTGAGCTTTCAGTTTATAGGTCACCTTGTCCTGGAAGTTTGTAGACCCCATGTTCTGATTTACTTTGCCTTCCACAGTGAGGGGACTGTCCTCGCCTTAGCATAGTCCTTTGCATAGAGTATCATAGTTACTTTATCACTTCCTTCGATGCCTTATGAGATTTTAGCTTCTTGAGAATAAAGCCTGTTTGGTTGTTTTTTCATTTGTACTCCCATGCCTAGCACTGAACCTGGCATGTAGTAGATTTATATTAATATTTGTTGAATGATATAGTTACTAATATTGACCATAGCGATGCAATTAGTCCTCCATTGGAGAGGTGTGTGTATATATTTGGCTGTACTGGGTCTTCATTGCTGTGGGTGTTTTCTCGAGTTGCAATGAGTAGGAGGCTACTCTCTAGCTGCGGCACACTGGCTTATCTTGGTTGCTGAGCACAGGCTCTGGAGTTCATGGACTCTGGTAGTTAAGGTGCGAGGCCTCAGTTGCAGTTCCCGGGCTCTAGAGCACAGGCCCAATAGTTGTGGTGCACAAACTCACAGACTTAGTTGCCCTACAGCATGCGGGACCTTGCTGGATCAGGGATTGAACCCTGCATTGGCAGGTGAATTCTCCACCACTGAGACACTAGGGAAGTCCCCCTCCATTGGATATTAATTTAAATTTTGGGTTAAATTTTGAAATGTATGTTCAACAGCCGTTCAGTGTAACTTCTAATTTCTGTCCTCAAGGCTCTAAACCTTTAGGAAAACCTCTAGACACTCTTCCTTAGCAATAAATAATCAATTAGATGCAGAAACAGATTCAGGGGAGAGTTATATGACCCATATAGACTTGCTAATGAAAAGCTTGGGTAGATATTTGTAACTTAAGTAGGCCATGGAAAGGAAGCCACTTGATGATTCTCTTTTTTGGTAACATTTATTCTTAATGTCTGTGCATATAAGCGTGATATCTTAATTGACATTAATCAGAGTTACATTAATTTTATTAGGTTTTCAGAAAGCTCTGAAGCCTGTTATTAAAATAGGCATTTTAATAACAGTTTTGTTGTCATCCTTTTAAGACACATTTCAAGATCTGCTGTAACTCTAGCAGACCTACTGAGAATCCTATGACTCAAATATATGTCATGTATTGCTTCTGTAAAACTGAAGTATGGTGATGGACTGGAAGGCCTGGCGTACTGAGTCCATGGGGTTTCAAAGAGTCAGACATGACTGAGCAACTGAACTGAACTGAACTGATGGTGCTTTAAAACTGCCACTGTTGGCATATGGAATACATACACATACTTGTGTATTCATTCATGTACGTAAAAGATAGAGGTGGAAAGAAAGACAATTTATTTGTTAGATACCCCACAGGCAGACTCTGTGAGAGATGCAGAGGATGGGGTTACAGGTAGTAGTGTCTGTAACTCCCCAAATTTGCTTCCAGCAAACATTAGGATTGAGAATACATTTCTCGAATCTAGTGTTTATAGTTTCAGTTGGAGATGGTTCATCCTGAAAGAATTTCTTACAGAAGGAGATGATGAAAGGATGGGGATTCAGCAGCAGCAGCACAAGAAAGTTCCCAGGAGCTGAGGTGTTAGAAAGTTGAGGCAGTTGTCATGCATCTTAGCTGGAAGCAGTGCTTCCTCCATCAAGGGGGCCATGTGATTATAAGCTGTTTGGCTGGAGAGGAATGGAAAAGAGAGTTGAGGTGGTTGACATTCCAGAGGGTCCTTTTCATCTGTGTTTGTTTCAGAGGCTTTTTCTGGTGGCATATTTACTGGATTGAAGGTCTCACTAGGCAGTTTATGAGCAGATAACTAAACAAAAAGAAAGGGAAAGGTGAAGGAAGGCAAATAAGTTAACCCACCCCATGCTGCTCCCTGTATTGTATATGCTTTGGGCAGAACATCCGAAGATGAAAAAAATGGATCATTTTATGTAGCGGATGTTTACAATATGGAATTAACAGATATTTTTCCTTTATAGATATTTCTCAAATATTTTAAGACCTCACTTAGATGGAGTTGTTCTCACATGTGAGATGGTAGTCCAAACAAGCCTTCTGCCTTTAGGCTTGGCCCTTGAAATCTCTGTCATTGTAAGGGTAAATGTGCAATGCAGAGATCGGAATTCACCCTTTGACTCGGCTCCAGCTTTGCAATGGCTAACAGCTTTGTAGCGTCATCTTACACGCTTTGCACTCTTTCTCTTTTGGTGAGCTCCTTCCTAAATGGGGGATCATAAACCATATCTCTGATATGGTCATGCAAAGATTCAATGTAGTATGGGCTTAGTGGGCACCTTGTAACTATTTGCTAATTGAGTGCCTTTAAAGCTCTTACTGCATAAGGCACTTAGTAAGTACAAAATTAATAGTAAGTTGTCTACTTTATTAAATGGAGTGTACTTGAGACCTCTTAAGCCTTGATGACGCGGAGCCGTCATTTTGAGCGTCGGTCTCTGGTTTGTGCTGTCACATAGTCAGGAGCCTTCTGTATTGTTAGAATACATTAGGACACTTTGTGTGAAGGCACAAGCGTACATGCACGCCCGCACATACCCTCTGCTGTTTTGAATCTTTGAATCTTTTCAGTGATTATTCTCTCACACATGCATTTTACTTTTGTCAAGGCCTTTGTATCCATCTCCTCATTCTTCTGTGTTGCTGCTTATAAGCTTCTTTTGGATCAGAAACCATGTAAGAGGCTTGATAGAAATTTAGATCAGCTCAGCAGGAGAAGTTTCACAGGAAGGGTAAGAGAGGATCCTTGTAACTCAGGCTGGTGAGGTTTTGTGCACGATCCATAAGACATCTAGTGGATCTTTTCTGTGGCCTTTTAAAATAGATTTAAAACATCTCGTTGACGCAGGAGCCAAGTGAAGCAAAATTACAGAGTTTGGTTTTCTTATTGCTACTGTAATGAACATCATATGCCATATTTAAAAATTCATAATTCACTTATATTTCATTATAAAAGATGAGTTTAACTATGGGACATAACTTAGCATTGAGACTAATTTTTATTTGCATTTTTATCTTTGTGGTCACCAAATCCATTTTTGCCCTGTCCTCTTTTTTCTTTATTTTTAACTGAGGGGTGATTGCTCTCCAGTATTGTGTTGGTTTCTGCCAAGCATCAGCATGAATCAGTATACAAGTGTCCCCTCCCTGTTGAGCCTCGCTCGCCATCCCACTCCTCTAGGTTGTTACAGAGCCCCAGTTCGAGTTTCCCGAGTCACACGGCAAATTCCCATGGGCTGTCTATTTTATGTATGGTAATGCATGTTTCCATGCTACTCTTTCCATGCATCCTGCCCTCTCCTTCCTCCCCTACTCCCATCGTGTCCGTATGTCTGCTCTCTTTTGTCTGTGTCTCCATTGCTGCCCTGAAAATGAATTCATCAGTGTCATCTTTCAAATTCCATATATATGTGTTAGCATATGATATTTGTTTTTCTCTTTCTGACCTAATTCATTCTGTATAACAGGCTCTGGATTCATCCACCTTATTAGAACCGACTCAAATGTGCTCCTTTTGTCGGCTGAGTAATATTCCATTGTATGTGTACCACAGCTACTTTATCCATTCATCTGTCGATGGACATCAAGGTTGCTTCCATGTCCAAGCTATTAGAAATAGTGCTGCAATGAACATTGGGGTACATGTGTCTTTTTCAATTTTGGTTGCCTCAGGGTATATGCCTAGGAGTGGGATTGCTGGGTCCTGTGGGGGTTTTATGCCTAGTTTTTCAAGGAATCTCCATATGGTCTTCCAAACTGGCTGTGTCAATTAACATTCCCACTAGCAATGCAAGAGGGTTCCCTTTTCTCCATGCTCTCTCCAGCATTTATTGTTTGTAGACATTTTGATGATGGCCATTCAGAACTTAGTGATGGAATTGGTGAAAGATTCTTCAGTATGAAGTAGATATGACTAGCATTTTTAAATTTTGATTTCTATTCTGTCTTTCATGTGAAAATATAAATTAGAGTGTATTTTGCTCCCTGTGTGTGTGTGTCGGGGTTGGGGGTACGTTTTCATCTTTTAGTTAGTAGTATGCTCACTTGAAAAAAACTGTGTTCTAATTTTTCATGTAGCTGAAGCAGGATATGGCTTACTGACTTGTAACCATCCCCATTTCTTTCTGCTTAGCAATTCCACTAAGTCGGCATATAAATAGATAACAGGCTGTGTCAGTTTAAAACTTCTTGTCCTGGGCATGCCATTTATTTTGCTAATCCTATACCACTGGAAAGTATTAATAAAAAGCGTGATTTACCCGAAAGTGACAGCCTCTTGAGACACAGGAAACCTGCCTTTCTCTTGGCACTGGGAGAAGAAAATACTCAAGGCAAAATTAAAGGCAGTGGCCAGAGAGGAAATAATTAATATTCAGGTGGAAAGCACACCTGCGTGCAGTTTTGTCCTCAGCGAGAAATGGTAATGGGGAGGAAGAATGGGATTACAGGTCTGGAGGGGGAGGAAGCTTGGGCATCAGAGTAGTAAAGAGGTGTGAAATAGGGATTAACACCCACAGGAAACCTGCTTGAGAGGGAAGCTGGTCCAAGAGGTGTGTTCCGCAGTTTTCTGAGGAGTCAGGGCTCCAGGGCGGTTTCCTCCACTGGACATCTTATCTGAGTCAACCTCGGCTGATGTATTTTCCCATGTCTCCTTGGAGTTTTATATCTGCACATTGCAGGTACCGTAAGATTGGGCACAGGTATCTGTTAAATGCTTCAAGATCATTCATGAAAGGCTATCTTGTTCCTGGAAGTTTAGAAGCAAGTGGTTGGTCTCTTACAATTTCTTTTAGATCTGTCGGTCTCAATCCACTCAGGTTACACTATTCATTATTATTTTGCTTAAAAATTTCTGATAGCGATATTCTTAAGACATTTGAATAGCACTTTGTATACCTATGCTTCTGATGATCAGTGATTTTTAAAATGAAACTGAATGCTACATTTTACTAAATTCTTCTTGTATATCTTAAATATTTGTTTTGTAATTCCAATTTATATATACAGATAGACTGTTGGTAATGTTTGTTATAATCTCCCAACAGCTATAAAATACTATCTTTGAATTTATATTGTAGCAAAACTCATTATAACAACTAAAAGAAGAGGAAAAGGAAGAAAATAAACTGAAGATAATTAGCACTTGCACTTAACAGCCCTTCTTGATTGAATCTAGCTTTGCACAGGGGCACACAGACAGCAACTACCAAAAACATTTTACTTGGCCCATTATAGCACACCTTTTTATCTACTTTCCTTCATTTATATAAATGAAAAAAAAATTAAAATAAACATCTGGGAATATGAGTTCTTAACATTTTTTCTGATACCCTATTGTGAAGTATCTCATAATATCAGAAAGTTCAGAAAAATCAAGAGGCCTCATAGACTAAAATTTTTATCAAAAATCAGCTTGCTGACATCAGTGTAATTTACCACCATAGTGTTAAAAATGGATTGCAGTACAGTTGGTTTCAAGAATTTATTTATTCATTGGTATATCAAGTAAAGTTTCTAGTCTTAAAATATTATTTAGCCTAATATTTAAAAATTTGTACTGCATGTTGATGCTCCTGCATGTTGCTTGTACTCGGCAGCTCTATTTCAAAGATTTTTATCTGCCAAGGAATTCTTGATGACTGAGAAATATATTATATTTACCAATATAACTGCAGAAAATATAAGCTATGGTGTTTCTACATAGTAATGAAATCAATTTTATGTGTGATTGGTGGAATTAGACAAGATGTTCTGAAATGAGGTTATATACTAGTTCACTAAAATACCCTTATTTCATTTATATAGGTTTTACATAAGATTTGATTTGCTTTTATATAACACATTCTGCTTTTGCGTCTTATTAGAAATGAATGGTGTTATCTTTAGCATGTCTAAATATAGTCCTTATGTCTAGAATTTGGTAGTTATTCATAAATCTGTTTCTTTTGCAGAAACATTTTGCGAAAGAAACTAAGGGAAGGGGAAAAATACTTTTAGTAAAATATGCTACATTTCAGTAAATTTGAGTTGAATTTTCTAGTACAGTCATAGACTAAATCTTTATATTGTAGTGGTTACTGAATGCTAAGAATCAAAATTTTGACTCTTCAAGGCCAATTTGCAATGTGAAACCATAGGATCAGAATTTGCTTTAGAAAATCCAATCAAAACATATCCTGTTGTCAGATGAAAAAAATATAAGGTCTGATAATGTTGGATGATTTTTTTTTGCTGGATGACAATACCGTTGGATCAAATATAATTATTTTTGCATTAAATACTTTTATTTTTTTTATTGGAGTATAATTGTTTTTTAATACTGTGTTAGTTTCTGCTGAATAACACTGTGAATCAGCTGTGTGTATACATACATCCCCTCCCTCTTGAGCCTCCCTCCAACTGGCCCCCACCGCTCCAGGTCACCACAGAGCCCTGCACTGAGCTCCTGTGCTATGTACGGCTTCCCACGAGCTGATTCACACATAGCAGTGTGGATGTATGTCAGAGCCACTCTCTCAGTCTGCCCCACCCTCTCCTCCCCCATTCTGGGTCTACCAGTTAGTTCTCAACATCCGTCTCTATTCCTGCCCTGCAGTTGGGTTCATCAGGTACCATCTTTCTAGATTCCATATATATGCATTAATATAGGATATTTGTTTTTCTCTTTCTGACTTACTTCACTCTGTATTCTAGGTTCATCCCCATCACTACCCAATTTCATTCCTTTTAAATATTGTTAAGAGTTATCATTAACAATCTGACCTTTTCCATCTTGATAAGCTGTATGAGGATTGCAGCTAGGCAGATAGATCACACAGTTAAATATGATCCAGACCTTGACCTCATGGGAGAGAATTAGCAGCAGTGTCTAGTGCAATTAAGGGTATGGAAAAGGAGTTTAGGCACTTGGAGAAACAAGGAAATAATCCTTGCGGTGGTATGATGCAAACTGTGGCCTTGAGAGGTGAGAGAAAAAGGGAAGCTTGAGCTGGATTTTGGACTTTGACTGAGTGGCAAGGACTGGATCCGAAACATTACTCAAACTCTGACATTATTGATTTTCTACTATATTCATATGCTAAATGCTGTGCAAATCAAAACATTATCCCATGAGATGTGGGACCCCATGGACTGTAGCCTACCAGGCTCCTCAGTCCATGGGATTTTCCAGGCAAGAATACTGGAGTGGGTTGCCATTTCCTTCTCTAGGGGATCTTCCCGACCCAGGGATCAAACCCAGGTCTCCCTCATTGTAGGCAGACGCTTTACTGTCTGAGCCACCAGGGAAGCGATGAGATATTTACTAGATCCTTTTTTTCCAGTTACTTCACAAGCTATTGACGTAAGTGTGCAATTTAATTTCAGAATAATATAAATGCAAATACATCCTGTTTTATCTGATAAATTTACATAAAAGATATAATTGGTTCTAGTATGTATTTGTGTATAATTTAAATTGATAACTCTATGAGGTTTTGCTTGTTCATTTTTCCCTTATGGACTTCCTTTATTATTCATTTGTTGATAAATACAACTTTGGATAAAGAAAGCTATTTTATTAGAATTAAAATATTTAGAAGAAGAAAACAAGTTCCATACCTGCTGCAAATACTTGCTTTTAGCAATGGCTGATATTAATAATTCATTAGAATTCTTCCAAGTTTAGGGATCCAGTGTCAGGAGCTTTTAGAACCCAAAAATTAAATGAATTCTTGTAAGCCAGCCTATCTACTATATTTTCTATATTATTTGTATCTGAATAGGATCTTACAAGATATAAATCAATCTGATTTTGTTAAGAATTGAAAAATTTACATCCACATTCCTACACACCTCATATATACAACATATACAGCCCATATTAACAAGTAGTAAGTTATTTATACAAGTAAAGTTATTAATATTATTAGTTTTCATTTATTGTTATAATAAATAACTCTTATACCTTTCATATATATTAGCTATTTCATATATATATGAGAAGATCTCCAAATGTGAAAAAAATATATTTGGAAGAAAGACTTTTTTTTTTCAATTCCTAATAAATTCATACTAGAACATATGAATTTGGAGAAGGAAATGGCAACCCACTCCGGTGTTCTTGCCTGGAGAATCCCAGGGACAGTGGAGCCTGGTGGGCTGCCGTCTATGGGGTCGTACAGAGTCGGACACGACTGAAGTGACTTAGCAGCAGAACATATGAACACTTGTATCCAAAAAGGAAGTTAATTTCATATATATCATATATGCTATTAACTAAACAATTCTTACAAAACATATAATAGAGGTCTTGGCACAGAGTTATGCTAAATAAGTGTTAACTGGTCTTTTATTGTTCTCAGTCATTATTACCTGTTTAAACATAAAAATGTCAGTAAATACTATAGAGAAGGAAATGGCAACCCTCTCCAGTATGCTTGCCTAGAGAATCCCATGGACAGAGGAGCCTGGTTGGCTGCTGTCCATGGGGTCACACAGAGTCGGACACGACTGAAGTGACTTTGCATGCATGCATGCATTGTAGAAGGAAATGGCAGGCCACTCCAATGTTCTTGCCTGGAGAATCCCAGGGACGGGGGAGCCTGGTGGGCTGCCTTCTATGGGGTCGCATAGAGTCGGACACGACTGAAGCAACTTAGCAACAGCAGCAGCAGCAAATGCTATATGTGTAAATATTTATGTATGTATTTCAGTGGAAGACAATAATGGCTATTTTATTTTTCTCTATATGCTATATTTTCCTAAATTTTCATGACATAAAATTTATTTTAGCACTGATTCTTTCATCAGTTAATACCCTTTGATTGTTATTAATATGGATAAATTTCACATCAATCTATTAATGTTTATCAAAGTCTGTGACTCTTTCATTCTTCTTCTATGTTACATTCAAGTTGGGACCAGTTCTCAATTATCTGTAGCAATGAACTTAGTCTCTAAAATGAGAATATTTACAAAACTTCAAATCCTTTTTCAGCTGTGCTGTGCTCAGTGCCTTCAGTTGTGTCCAATTCTTTGCAACCCTATGGACTGTAGCCTGCCAGGCTCCTTTGTCCATGGGATCCTCCAGGCAAGAATAGTGGAGTAGATTGCCATGTCCTCCTCCAGATGATCTACCCGACCCAGGAATCGAACCCATATCGCTGGCATCACCTGCATTGCAGACGGGTTCTTTACCTGCTGAGTCACCTGGGAAGCCGTCTCAACTGTTCTAGTAGTCCTGAAATCTAAGGGAGACCGTAACAACAATCAGGTCTACAATTTACGTGGGTTTAATGACACTTTTAAAGGGCCCACGGTTATTGGAAGCGTGTTTGCACAGAATTCCAACATGGCTGCATCCTAGTGTGAAAAGTAGGGCACTAAGGAGGGGGCAGATCTAAAATGACTTTAGAAAACATAATAAAGAGTTTGAATGTGATCCTGAAAGCAGCAGGGATCACCTGAAGATTTTAAGCAATGAAGTAATGAAGTTAGATTTTCCATTTAGGAAAGCCATTTTGGCTGCCATGGCCTGGATCCTAGTAGGCAGATTATTATTGTCATCTGCAGGAAAAATGAGGAAGGCAGACATTAAAATAGTGACTAAAAAGATACATAAGAGAGCAGAAACATGCTAGCTGCTTGTTTTGTTGTTGTTGTTGTTCTTGTTCAGTAGCTAAGTTATGTCTGACTCTTTGTGACCCACGGACTGCAGCACACCAGGCTTCTCTGTCCTCCACTATCTCCTTGAAATTGCTCAAATTCATGTTCTTTGAGTTGGTGATGCTCTCTAACCAACTCATCCTCTGCCACCCCCTTCTCCTTTTGCCATCAATCTTTCCCAGCATCAGGCTTTTCCAATGAGTCAGCCCTTTGCATCAGATGGCCAAAGTATTGGAGCTTCAGCTTCAACATCAGTCCTTCCAGTGAATATTCAGGGTTGATTTTCTTTAGGATTGACTGGTTTGATCTCATTGCCATCCAAGGGACTCACAAGGGTCTTCTCCAGCACCACACTCTAAAAGCACCACTTCTTCGGCATTCATACTTCTTTATGGTCCAACTCTAACATCCATACAGTACTACTGGAAAAACCGTAGCTTTGACTATATGGACCTTTGTTGGCAAAGTGATATCTCTGGTTTTAATACACTGTCTGCTGCTACTGCTGCTAAGTCACTTCAGTCATGTCCGACTCTATGTGACCCCATAGACGGCACCCCACCAGGATCCCCCGTCCCTGAGATTCTCCAGGCAGGAACACTGGAGTGGCTTGCCATTTCCTTCTCCAAATATACTGTCTAGGTTTTGTCAAAGTTTTCCTTCCAATGAGCAACTGTCTTTGGATTTCATGGCTTCAGTCACCGTCCACAGTAATTTAGGAACCAACAAAACAAAATCTGTTGTTGCTTCCACTTTTCCCACTTCTATTTGCCATGAAAGGATGGTACTGGAAGCCATGATCTTAGTTTTTGAATGTTGAGTTTTAAGCCAGCTTTTTCACTCTACTCTTTCACCTTCATCAAGTCTCTTACTCTACTCTTTCACCTTCATCAAGTCTCTTTTGTTCCTCTTCACTTTCTGCCATTAGGGTGGTTTCATCTGTGTATCTGAGGTTGTTGATATTCCTCCTGGCAATCTTGATTCCAACTTGTGATTCATCCAGCCTGGCATTTCATACAATGTACTCTGCATATAAGTTAAATAAGCAGAGTGAGAATATACAGCCTCAACATACTATTTTCCCAGTTTGAACCAGTCCATTTCTAACTGTTGCTTCTTGACCCACATACAGGTTTCCCAGGAGACCTGGGAAAGGTGATCTAGTATTCCCATCACTAAGAATTTTCCACGCAAAGAGTTTTGCCTGGTTGATGAAGGAGATTTTTTTTTTTTCCTGGAATTCACTTGCTTTCTCTATGATCCAACAACTAATATTGGCAATTTGATCTCTGGTTCCTATGCCTTTTCTAAACCCACCTTGTACAGTTGACGTTCTCAATTCCCAAACCACTGAAGCCTACATTGAAGGATTTTGAGCATAACTTTACTAGCATGTGAAATGAGCACAATTGCACAGTATTTTGAACATTTTTTTAGCACTGCTCTTCTTTGGGATTGGAATGAAAACTGACCTTTTCCAGTCTTGTGGCCACTGCTGAGTTTTTCAAATTTGCTGACATATTGAGTGCAGCACTTTGACAGCATCATCTGTTAGGATTTTCAATAGTTCAAGTGTAATTACATCACCTCTACTAGCTTTATTCATAATAATGCTTCCTAAGGCCCCTTCACTTCACACTCCAGGATATCTGGTGGTAACAGAGTGACCACACCACTGTGGTTAAGCCAGTCATTAAGACCTTTCTTGTATACTTCTTCTGTGTATTCTTGCCACCTCTTCTTGTCTGGGGTGAAGTAGATGTAGTGAGTTTAGATGAGCTCAGGTTTCTACATTGAGTAGTGTAGAGGGTATGTCCTATAGGAGAGAGAAAAAAGAATATGGAACATACTGGATCAGATGGAGGAAATGAATGCCCTCAGTTTTGGATATTGTGGCTCTTATATCTCAGATCAAGATTGCATATTCTCTTGCACAACTTTTTAGGTACTATTCGTCTTATATTTCTACACAGCCTGATAGCTTTCCAAGTGCTTTCACTTGTGCCTCCTCATCTCCTCCTTGAGATTCTATGAGAAAAAGAGGAGCATTCACTCCCTATCCACTTGCAAAAATCAAGGCTCAGAGATCAAAACACATAGAAATTGGCATGTCTGGAACTAAAGTCAAAGTAATTGTACTGTAATCAACAAGAATATTTTTGCATCAAGAAAAGTTTACTTGAAGAGAATATAGCAAGATTTACAAGCATTTTCTCAATGTTCATAGAAAAAGAAATTTGCTAAATTTTTTGCTAAACTTGCTGAGAAACCCAAAGAGCATTTTTCACCAAAAAGCAGTGTCACAGCAGGTAAATGCTGTGATCAGAGTTCAAAATTTGTTAAAAGGAGACTCACACCAGGATCTGCCATATCAATTTTCTCCATACATTTTATAAGTGAATTAGAGATGCTGTAAATAGTGTATTTTGTAGTGACCATCTGACACAGGGTCCTCCTCTATGATCAGAAAGCAAACTCAGGAAAAGACTTAAAAAATAAGATATGGTTACAGTTCAATAAGTTACGTTCATTAGTTGGAAATCATATTTATGTGACAGTGGAGATTTTTAATGCAACTACAGAATTTAAAATCCATAAGTTTTCCATGGTTTACTTCTGACAGAACATTTGAGAATTATGATTTATGCTAAAGAGAAATAATCCTGAATTTGACCTTCAGCAAAAATGTGTTAAATGACAAGTTAAGAAATAATTTATTAAATGATATACATGGTAAACATATTTACAGAATATATTTCTATTGCTGAACTGGCTGGAGGAGTAGGCAAGTTTGAAGAATAGGAGTGAGTGGCTTTGTGCCTCTGGCAGGTGCATACTAGGGCTATAGTCTCAGATCTGCCCACGTCTGGCTTGGTATCTTTGGTGTGTGGTTCAATTTGTTGACCTCTACTCTTTATGTGTAAAGTAATGATAGTTATAAATACTTTATATTGTTTTAAGAGGATTCAGTGTCAAAGGGTGATATATGTCAGGCTTACAGGTATAAACAAGGATACCTGCCCTCCTGGAGGTTTTGTACATCAAGAATTCTACAAAGTGTCTAGCATGAATGCTTAATATGTTTTATATGTGAATAAGAGATTATGTTTAACCAATCTGCTTTTCCTTTTTCCTTTTATGGCGGAAAATGGTTATTTTACCTCCTCCAATGAAATTAATTTACATCTTACAATTTTTTTTCTGGATGCAAGTACCAAACTAAAGGCATTGTATTCTTTCTTCTAGGTAGTCTGCATTCATGATGAACACTGTCAGTGTCTTTGCATGTAAAGGGTAAAATAATTTTCAGACCCCTGAGTTTTCAGATAGGATAAGAATTTTCATCATTATGGGTCAATAGTATTATGTTGGTGTAATCACCACTTCCAAATTTAGAGAAATATTTGATGCTCAAAAGACAATCAATTTTAAATTACTGATCATCATAGGTATTTTCACATCTGTTCCAAGTGTTGCCTTACCCCTCTCTAGCACTCAGCTCATGTAAAGATGTCATGATAATGATTGGACTTTTACTTTGAAAGTGTGTGGAGTCAAATGGCAAAATATATAAATTTCACATAATTTTTGGGGGGAATCTATATTCATGGGCAGATTCCCTGATTTTCTGGAGAAGTCACTGGTATTAGACATGACAGTAAGGAGCTGGAGAGAGCTAAATAACTTCAAAACATACTGTAAACCATATGTAATTTTGGTATAAATATTTGTTTATTTTTTCTTCTTGTCTTGCTTCATGTGGATATTGTAGATATTTTCCTTGTTTGTCTTTTATTGACAGTGCCTATTACCAAGTGTATGCAGCACAATTTAAGCTTTTTAAAGTCAATCCAAGGTGTATAGATAAAATATAGGTGTATAGATGCTGGACATCAGTACAGACAGATCCCATGGACATTAAAAAAATAATGAAGGGATACTGTAAACAACTCTGTACCCACAAATTTGATAACCTGGATGAAATGGACCAATTCCTTGAAAGACATAGTTTGCCAAAACTCACACAAAGAGAAAACAGACAACCTAAATAGGCATATATCTGTAACAAAAATTGAATAAATAATTAATAACCCATCAAAACAGAAAGCATCAGGCCCAGGTGGATTCACTGATGAATTCTATCAAACACTGAAGGACAATGTTATAATAATTCCCTACAGTCTCTTGAAAAGATAAGAGCAGAGGGAATACTTCCTAACTCTTAATATGAGGCCGGCTTTACTTTAATACCAAAACCAAAGACATTATAAGAAAGCTATAGACTGATGTCTTTCATGAACATAGATGCAAAAATTTTCAGCAAAATACTAGGAAATCAAACCCAACAATATATAAAAAAATTTACATGCCACAACCAAGTTGGATTTATCTCAGATATGCAAGAACATTTCAACTTTTGAAAATCAGTTAATATAACCCATAAAATTAACAGGCAAAAGAAGAAACACATGATCATATCAGTAGTAGCAGTAAAAGCATTGAACAAATCCAACACTCATTCATGATTAAAAACTCTCAGCAAAAGACGAACAGAGGGGAACTTCCTCAACTTGATAAAGAATATCTACAAAATCCTTCAGCTAATATTATACTTAATGGTGAAAAATTTGAAGCTTTCCCACTAAGCTCAGAACAAGGCCAAGATGCTCTCTCTCATCACTTCTGAACATCTTACTGGAAATTCTAATGAAGTGAGATAAAGGAAACAAAAAAGTGTACAGACTAGGAAGGAAGAAATAAGACAGTCTTATTTTCAGGTGACGGAATTGTCTATGTAGAAAATTCAAAAGAAATGACCAAAACCCAAAAACCTCCTAGAACTTATTAGCAGTGGGTAAGGGAGGGAGGGATGAATAGGCAGAGCACAGAGCATTTTCAGGGCAGTGAAACTGTTCTGTGTGGTACTGTAGTGGTAGATAAATAGTATTATAAATTATCCAGATCATAGAATGTCCAACACCAAGAGTGAACCCCAATATAAACCACAGATTTTGAGTGATCATGACATATGATTTATCAATATGAGTTCAGTGATTGTCACAAGTGTACCACTGTGGTTGAGGATGTTGATGATGGGGGTGATGGGGGAGGTGTACATGTGCTGGGGCAGGGGAGATATGGAAACTCTGGATTTTCAGTTCAGTTTTTCTGTGAATCTAAAACTGCTCTAAAGAATAATGTATTTATTTTAAAAAGCACAACTGCTTCTGTAATAGTAGTGGAAGAGTGCCACATAAAAATTCCATATGCTGTGTTTAACTCGAGTATCTTAGCCAAATCCGCATACCTTATTAGTCGCATTAGTCATGAAGAGTTGGCATGTGACTTCCTTTGGGGGAAATGCTTTAGTTATACTCTGATATCATACACAGCTGAGAATGTTAGTTAACACTCTTTGAAGATTTTATTACGGTGGAACTAGCTTCATCCTCCTATCCCAGTGGAATCCAAATCTGTGCAATTTAAGTATTTACCAGAGTTACTAGAGAGTGTTTATATTATGTGCATTCTAAGTTTCACTTTTCAGTTCCTTTCAGAATAAGCAGTATATATTAGAGTCACATATCCTTAAAAGCAGTTGTAGTAAAGCAGGTCAGTCACATAAAGTTGCCCAAAGTCTCTGTGGCAAAAACATGTGTCCTGCAGAAAAATAAATTCAGTTATTTGAGAAGACAGTCTTTCAGATGTGTCTGCTACAGATGGCAATTCAAAACACCGACAAGTAGCTCAATATCAGGAAATGGGAAATTGACATTGATCACAGAACAATATTTATCAGTTTAATCACTTGTAAATCACCTACTACCAGTTTGGTTACTAAAGAGGTTTTCTTTGTTCCTAAAAAATGATTTAACTCTCACCTGCTCAGTACAGTCATCTCTAGTCCCATTGTTTCCTGTAGCAAATAATAGAATCTGATCAAAGCAGTTAATACAGAAAATACTCAGTGATTTAAGCTGAATCCATAAGAAGAAAATGACATTGATGTATTGATTGGCTACTTATGATAATGAGTTTACTTACATATGGTACATTATTTATTACCATTTTTTATTTATCAAAAGCATATTGTTATTATTCAATTGCTCAGTCATGTATGACTCCTTGCAACCCCATAGACTGTAGCCCTCCAGGGTCCTCTGTCCATGGAATTTCCCAGGCAAGAACACTGGAGTGTGTTGCCATTTCCTTCTCCAATCAAAAGCATATAGTAATATTTAAATGCTAAAACCTTCTGAACTCACATGTATGATGTTCTTGAGTTTATAAAATTAACAAATACATAGAAAATTACATTATTTATTTGTTTCACTAGCATTATAAAAGTTTTCATATGACTTCATTTTAGTATAATGGTGGGAAATGTTGTCATAGATATTCCCTGTAGGACTTTTGCAAATACAGGACTTGAACCTTTTAAAAATATTTTCGATTTTGTCAAATGTTAAATGTTTGAAGTAAGCTATGATATAATAATTTTCATTGAGTATAAAACAAAATGAGTCACCATTGGTTTCATTGATATATAGTATCTCCTTTGGGACTAATTTCTTTTGAAATTGACACTCAGGTTACTTTAGAGTTAACTGGTAATGTGCACTATACTTGATTAACTGTGGTGCACAGTTGTAGCCTGCTTCTTCAGAATGGATTATCTATAATGATATGAATTACCTAGAAGTCACCTTGATTGTCAATGTCAATATAGAGGGACAGAGTTAATTTAAGACAGCATATATTATTTTTATTATAAAATTAATGGTGTACTTTATGTGTTGAATTTCAGCAGAATATATAAATTGATATTTTTTTTGGAGAAGTAGGGGTAAGTTCACATGAACTTAGTCGGAATGAATGAAGTGACTGATATAGTTTCATAAGAAATGTGTAGACTCCCATCACAAATGCAGAGTTTTGAAAAAATTCCCATGACATACTCAATGTTGATCTAATGAAATTTTAAACTTATATATACTTATTGTATATTTATTGTACAATTGTGACGTTAGTGACAATATTAAATAAAGGTAGGATGTTATCACTCGGTTGTTACTTACAAAATGTATTCAGCAGGAGCTATATAACAAGTTAGATCACTTCATAGTTGTCTTATTTTCCTTTTTCATCAATTCAATTCAATTTGAACACGTCTCAGTTCTAACTTAGCAAATTAGTGAGTGGATCTTAGAGCTGTGGTCTGATATCTTGAATTCTTTTGCATCTAGTAATTCAGGTTGAGGATTCCTGCTGGCAGACATTGATCTTTCTTGTTATGTGTCTTTATAATCTATTCTTAGCTCTCCTTTCATTTATCATTTTACCCATGTCATTTTAAACCAAACCTCGTTCTCCACCATATTGGGAGCCCTAGTGCTTCACCAGTATGTCATATATTCCTCTTGCTCTGTTTTCTTATTTTGGTGGTTCCCCCTTTCTAGAATATGTTCTCTCTTGCATATATTCTGTCTCCATACAACCAAATCAAGGCACAGGACAATCAAGGCAGAATTCTGCAAAGAATTCCTTAACACCAGCTGCCTGCCTTTCTCCCCTAGACCAGAGAGACTGGCCATTTATCTGGGTCTCCATAGGACTTTAATTATACACATTTAGCACATTCTGTGATCATAAAACATGTTAGCTATGTACTACTTGTCAGCCACTAGCTTTATCTTGGCTAATTCTCAATAACACCTTATGAATTTAATACTCTTTAGCTTCTTTTTTTATGCATTAGAAATATGAATTACACAGTAAGTCTAAATTCCCCAAATTTAGTCAGCTCTTCAAGTGGCTGGGTAGTCTTTCAAACCCAAGAATTTGCTTTCTGAATCAGCCCTTTTAACCACTATTCTCTTGTATATTTGCAAGCTGTATTATAGGTAGTTACATATGTCTACTCCCTTAACACCTTCCTTTCCCCACCTCAGTGTTGATTTTCTTAAGTTCAGAGACTGCATTTATATTCCTGGTGTTCAAACTATACTAACCAGTGTTTAATAGATGCTTTGTAAATACTTGCAGAATGGTTGTCAAACAGGTAAGCTACAAGTGTGCAGGGTCTTATAAGGTTGCTTTAGTAATCTTGTTCTGAGAAGTTTATAGAAATTTTGCTTTTGCCTCCAGCTCTTCTAAACATAACAGAAACATAAAACAGAAACTTAAGCTACTAAAATTTTGATACAGGGCAGAGAAGAAGGGTCAAAAGATCTTTAATCTGAAAAAAAGAAATAGCTTCAGGATATTAAATACTAGCAGCAAAAATTTAGCATGTGTGTGGTGGGGTATAAATTTTCTGACTGAAATAATTTTGGTATAATGGAATAATAGTTACAAGAAGACGTAGCATCTCTTGTGTAACTTAATAATATAGCTTTCACCCAGTTGCAGGTGGTCTGAGAATTGTCCATCAAGAAGCAGGAGACAGATTAAATGACCATTGCTCCAATGGTTGAACCAGAGCTTCCAAATCAACACCTCTGAAAATCTATACTCTATTGTATATTTGGGCTTCTTGGTGTCTCAGATGTTAAAGAATCTGCCTGCAATGTGGGAGACCAGGGTTTGATCCCTGGAGAAGAGAATGGCTATCTACTCTTGTGAGCATATTGCCTGCACATATTACCTTCTAAACTATAATACTTAGTGTATTTACCTGTAAAATGTGAATAAGAAATTAACCTCATAGAGTTATTTGAAGAATTAAATGAGACAATGAACATAAGACATATAAGACTGTGCCTGGCATGTAAGCTGTAAACAAATGGTAGCTATAAGCCATTATATTATCAGATAAACATTCATAAGTTCTTCCAATTGCACAGTCCTTTAAGTTTGAGTCATAACAATTTAATAGCCTATTGCATTTTAAATACAGTTTTGAATTGAAAATTAGTATAACACATTACTATGAGTATTGATATGGTTTATGTGTCCAAAACTAAAAATAAAAAGGCAAACAAATTGAATGTGAAATAAATATTAAATTGATTTGAAGTGAAACCTAAGCAAAGCATTGTGAGGTCTAAGGAAGCTGTATGCTACATTAGAGTAACGAGACCACATTACAATCCACTGGACCAAATGAGTAACCCCAAGCTATGAATTAGGAAGATTATTTTTCTTAAAAAAGCTTTTCAAGTTGTACACTTTATTTATTTTTTAATTTGCACTTTTTTTGTCACATGGAATGTGGGATCTTAGTTTCCTGACCAGGAATCACACCTGTGCCCCCTGCATTGGAAGTGGAGAGTCTTAACCACAAGACCACCAAGGAAGTCCCAAATTAGGAAGATTATTAAAGCAGGCACATAACACTTGCCTGAAAAATGTGAGATATGATGGCAAGAATTTTCCTTTAAGGATATAATCTAGTTTATCCATATGTTTGCATGCATCCGTATGTTTATCCCAAGGAATGTGAGTGTTTAAGTGAAAGAGATGAGATTTGAAACTATATATATGTTTTTAAATACATTATATATATCTACATATTAGTAGAACTACCTATATAAATAATGGGAAAACTGAGTTTTATATATACATACACATACATATATATATATATAGAGAGAGAGAGACATACACATTTATATATGCATATATACACATATTTTATATGCATATGTATGTATGCATATAAATAGATATAAATAGGTAAATAGAGAGATATACACACATATTTATGTATGCTGTGCTGTGCTTAGTTGCTTAGTTGTATCCAACTCTCTGTGACCTCATGGACTATAGCCTGCCAGGTTCCTCTGACTGTGGAATTTTCTGGACAAGAATACTTGAGTAGTTGCTATACCCTCCTCCAGGGGATCTTCTTAACCCAGGGATCGAACCCAGGTCTCCCACATTGCAGGTAGATTCTTTACCAGCTGAGCTACCAGGGAAGCCCATATTATATGTATGTATGTATATATGTCAGAGAAGGCAATGGCAACCCACTCCAGTACTCTTGCCTGGAAGATCCCATGGATGGAGGAGCCTGGTGGGCTGCAGTCCATAGGGTTGCTAAGAGTCGGACATGACTGAAGCAACTTAGCAGCAGCAGCAGCATGTATGTGTGTGTGTGTGTGTGTGTGTGTGTGTGTGTGTGTGTGTGTGTATAAAATTTCTGAATGTTGTTTTTCCATCAAAGAGGAGAATCTGAAACTATTTTTTTCTACAAATTGAATGTTTAGAATAGAATGCCATTGAATTCTGCATCATTTACTGTATGCCAGTCATCTGCTGTCTCAGAGGTAGTGCCCCACTGAGGCAGTTTCCCCCTGCTAAATGTCTTCCCACCCTGGAACATCACCTGAGTAATCCATTTAATATTAGATTGCTGACTCTCACGAGTAATGTTTACTTCTCATCACTTATTTTCAGTGGCTCCCTTTTCATGTGCATTTAATTAAGTCTGTCTTTTCTGTCTTTGACACTTCCTCCATCTTACTTGTTCTTTCCCATATCACAGCCAAATCTTAACATTTCTTCTTACCTTAAACCTGCTTCAGTCAATGATCTCACGTGTAAACTCCTTCAGGGCATCTTATTCCCTTCCACCTAACACTCTTCACATGTTTGCATTTTATTTTCCTACTACTGTGTGCTTTGTTTATTTTAAATATCATACTCTTTTGCTTTTAAAAGAGTTTGCATACTTAGTCTCTCAGCTGAGTTTGGCTCTTTGCCACTTTGCACGCTGTGCTTGCCAGGCTCCTCTGTCCATGGGATTCTCCAGGCAAGAATACTGGAGTAGGTTGGCATACCCTCCTCCAGGGCATCTTCTCAACCCAGGGACTGGACCTGTGTCTTCTGCATTGCAGGCAGATTCTTTACCTGCTGAGCCATCGGGGAAGCCCTTAAGAGTTTAGTCTTCTTCATGTCTGCCTGCCACATGCCCTCTTACCTCAAGTGCTTTTTTGAAGGAATCAAAATAGGATTTACAAACTTTGAAGTTTGATTGCCCACATTTTACATTTATGTCTTGCCCAAGGTGTGAGAAATTGAAAAGACCATCTTTGTGGTTGGTTTCATCTCCAGACATAACGAGATCATGCAAAGATCATCAGAGGTTAGAAAATATATAAAGGACCATTTTCTGTAAAAGTACTTTAATGACCATTATAATTTACCATCTTTTATAATCCCTTTGCTGCTGATTTTCAAAAGACTTTAAAGACAGTATTAAAAGGAGTCCCTGCCCCTCCCCTGCACGCCCTCCGCCACTGGCCCGCACCTGTCCCCACCACCCCCGCCTGTGGTCTTTCCCTTCATGGAATACTATGTTAGAGTTTTGAAAGAATTGTATTACTATAAATTCTGCCACTGCATAACTATCTTATTCCAGTTTACATTAATCAACTTTAGAGTGACCTTGAGTAAGCTTAATTAACCTCTTTTGGTCTCACTTTTTTCCTGATGGGGTTGTATGATATCTAAATTCCTTTCTAACTCTCATATCTTGAGCCTATTTACATAAAATTCTTTTCCACATGTGGAGTTAATCGCAGTCCTACCAGTCTGAACAATCTTGGTGTATCAGAGAAAGTTATTGAGAATTAGAAGAATTGAAAAAAAAAATCACCTGAATAGGGTTGATCTCAGTAGATAAAAAACTATTAACCATTTCCACATCATCAACCTCTATTGTCTTTAGCACTTTGGCTTGATTAAAGATCCCCGCCCCCCCCCTGATTTTTCTGCCTATTTAATCCACTTAAATTTGCATCATTTTGTTTTCTCTTATCATCACTGCTTGCAGCTTCCTGCCAGTATGAATTTTAAAGTCTTACAGTTCCTAATTTTCATCTGCTTGATTCCCTCTGGGTATTTTTTAAAAGTTTCCTTGAAACCATTGAACTCCACTCCCTTCAAATGTACAAGTTCAAGTGTGGTTCATTATACATGTCATGGAAATGTGGATGAATGTAAGGCTAGAAAAACACACTCTTGGTCCCAGGTCAAGAAAAATTTGATAACGTGTGCACAGCTTCAGATAAGCAGCTTATCCTTGTAATGATACTGCCCCAAAAGTTGGGATAAATATAATTCTGTAAGTGTAGAGCTCTAAAGCAAGGGTCCCTAACCTCTAGGATCAAATACCTGATGATCTGTGGTGGAACTGATGTAATAATAATAGAAATAAAGCACACAATGAATGTAATATTCTTGAATTACCCCCAAAACCATCCCCCTGCTGCCTGTGGAAAAAATTGTCTTGCATGAAACCAGTCCCTGTTGCCAAAAAGGTTAGGGCCGGCTGCTCTCACGGCACACTTCCTGGGTTCACATCCAGTATTCACTACTTGCAAGCCTTGTGACTTTGAGCAAGATGCTTAACCTCTGTCTCATAGGATTGTTGCTGCTGCTGCTACGTCGCTTCAGTCGTGTCCGACTCTGTGCGACCCCATAGACGGCAGCCCACCAGGCCTGGGATTCTCCAGGCAAGAACACTGGAGTGGGTTGCCATTTCCTTCTCCAATGCAGGAAAGTGAAAAGTGAAAGTGAAGTCGCTCAGTTGTGTCCTACTCCTAGTGACCCAATGAACTGCAGCCTACCAGGCTCCTCCGTCCATGGGATTTTTCCAGTCAAGAGTTCTGGAGTGGGGTGCCATTGCCTTCTCCACATAGGATTGTTACGAAGGTTAAATAGTGACATGGTAAAGCAACTAAAGTTGCGCCTTATACGTAGTACATCTTCTTCAACAAATGTTCTCTTACTATTCTTAACAAATTCAGAGATTTTTAGAGTAGTTCTTTCTCAAATGGTAAAGAATCTGCCTGCATTACAAGAGACCTGGGTTCAGTCCCTGGGTCAGGAAGATTCCCTGGAGAAGGAAATAGCAACCCACTCCAGTATTCATGCCTGGAAAATTTCATGGATGCAGAAGCCTGGCAGGCTACAGTCCATGGGGCCACAAAGAGTTGGACATGACTGAGTGACTAACACTTTTATATAGACAATGTGGGAAAGATATAAGATTCAGAAATGTGCATTCTTTGGCATACCTGTCTAATATATGAGTTTAAATAAATGAGAGTTCATGTACATATTTTAAGCAAGATTTATAAAATGAGAATATTTATTATATTATTTTCCTTAGTCTATAGGTACCCTGAAGAATAGGGAGATACCAAACCATGTGAAGGAGGCTACTGTAGCTATTAAAGAATCTCTGCCACCTCACTCCAGCTACATTGCAAAAAAAATATATCAAAAGGAAAGAACATGAAGGAAAAGCATTGTTTTTAGCATCATCTGTTTTCTAAGATTTGCCTTGCCTAAAAGAACAAAATTATAGAAATCAATATTCTTCGGATTTTAACTGAGAAGCAAGTCACTTGATATACGGAACTGGGTGTTTTTTTGTTTGTTTGTTTGTTTTAAACTTTTTATTTAATTTTTTATTGATGTACACTTGATTTACAGTTTGGAGCTGGGTTTTTATCTTCTCATGCTTCACTCTGTCTGGACAGAGCTGTAGATGATCTCAGCCCATCTCATTAAAGCTATGATGCAGGCTTGTCGCTTGCTGTGATCTACCAGCACAACCTTAAGAAACGTTTACTTTCTCCTTTTGTGAATATTACGTTACTTTTTAATTTCTACTAATGTTCTACGAGTTAACATGCTATTAGAGAACTAGAAATTTATTTTCTAGCTTTTTAATAGACTTGAGGTTCTTTTCTTCATATATATTAAAAATTATTTGAGGATCCGAGCCTTATCTTATATGTCCTTTGTGGTCAGTCACTTCAGTCATACATATCCAACTCTTTGTGACTCTATGGACTGTAGCCTGTCAGGCTCCTCTATCCATAGGAGTCTCTAGGCAAGAATATAGGGGAGTGTTGCTATGCCCTCCTCCAGGGGATCTTACCTGCCCAGGGATCAAACCCAGGTGTCCAGTGTCTCCTGCATTGTAGGTAGATTCTTTACCTCCTGAGCCATCGTAGAAACCCACATATGCCTTTAAAACCTCTCATTTCTTCCCCAAATCCTATATTTTTTAGTTAACATCTGATTTTTTTAAAAATCGGCATAGTAATTATCTTTAATGTTTCTTGTGTGCGTGGGTGTGTGTGCACTCAGTTGTGTCTAACTCTTCTCTGTCCATGGAATTTTCCAGGCAAAAATATTGGAGCAGGTTGCCATTTCCACCTCCAGGAGATCTTCCTGACCCAGGGATCAAACCTATGTTTCCTGCGTCTCCTGCACTGGTAGGAGGGTTCTTTACCACTGAGCCAACCAGAGTAAACTGTGTCTTTGCTTTGATTCCCAGGACAGTCATGGGATTAAAAAAAAAGAAAATCTGCAGGACTCTACACATCAGATAATCTTCCTTCCTTCCTAGCTAAGAATGATGTCATATCACCTCAATAGTTGAAAAAGAGTCATAATAAACAAAACATGTTGGCTAGATGATTCTGAACTTGTTAACCTGCTTAGGTAATGTTGGCAGATTTATTTAATCTAATTTTATAGATACTGGGTATTTTTCTTATTTTAAGCATATGCTTGTTAATAAGATTATGCAGATCATGGGTTTCCCAGGTGGTGCTAGTGATAAAGAACCTGTGTCAAAGCAGAAGACAAAAGAGATAGAGCTTGATCCCACGGTGGGGAAGATCCCCTGGAGGAAGCCATGGCAACCCACTCCAGTATTCTTGGCTGGGAGAGTCCATGGACAGAGGAGCCTGGCAGGTCCATGGGGCCACAGTTGGACATGACTGAAGTGACTTAGCACACACATATGCATGCAGATCACAATGTAGCAAGAGCCTACAATCTTGTAATGTATTTTGAATTCACCTAAGTCTTAATAGTTCTCATTAAAAAAATTGTGCATTACTTACATGTAATTATTTTGAATTAAATGTTAGTATAATTATGTTATTATACCACCTTTCAAAAGTTTACATGAATAGAATCATTTAAGCAGAATGTACTCGAGTTACACTCAAATGTATGTTTCATTTTCTGCATAATTTTGATGAATATACTAGACCTAGAGTTTTTCTGATAGTGTATTTCACTTAGCAAGTATACAAACTTCTATTAGATAAACTCTATGACTATATGTTAAATACCTCCCTGGGGCCTCTTTTTTAATTTTATTGCTTTGTAACATCATATGAAGTGATAATATTTTTCAACAAGCTGGTTTGCATTAAACATCAAGCTTACTCATTCCCCTGAGTCCTGTTAAATACACTGTTTTATTATAACAGCTGGGCTAATGGTTGAATATCAGAATCTAAAGTTACTTTATCTTTGTATCCATATATGGATGTGATAGTGTCTATGTGTATATCCCTGGGCCCAGGGATGCCTTTGTTGTGACTGATTTGGGGGAATATCTTATTAACCTAAGAAAATCAGGTAAATTATTCCTCTGAGAGCAAGGAGTGAAGAGTGGCAAGCAAAACCGTAGGAAAATCTTAGAACAAGGAAACATTGATCTAATGAAGTGAATAATAGTTTTCACATGAATAAGTAATTGCAACATCTAGTTACTACGCTGTTTGATTGCACAGACTGAGGTAAAATTTTACAGCTACAGGATTTTCATTGCCTTTCCTATAATGTGATATTTTGCAAAATATTGTACAGGACAGCCAAACATTATCAGTCAAACGGAATTGTTAAAGGATAGTCATTTCCTTCTCCCTTTATCTTGTTGAAATCTGGCCATTCTGTGTCCTAATTGGAAACGTTTTCTCTCAAAGGAGCAGGCATCTGGAAACAATGCTGCTTTGATGTTTTGAGGCCAGAGTACATGAATGCCTCTATAAACCTCCCTGCTCTGGGACCTTCACTTCTTACACTTCCGTCTTCCTAATTCTAAATTGTTTTTCGTTCAGTTAAACACTGTGCTGTTCTACAGCTTCGATCATATTATTTCTGAAAATTCTTAGGAAAAAATTCTTAACCTTTTAAGGCTTATCCCATGTTCATCTTCCCCAGTAGCCCTTCAGTGAACTCCAGACTCAGCTGTCGATGCATTTTTTAACATTTCACTCATGTTGTTAAAATAATCTGTCATGTGTTTGCTTTCTTTACTAGGCTTTTTAGCCCAGCACCTAATAGAGCAGTTTCTTATTCTTATTTAGACTTTCATAAATGTTTGTTGCGCTGAATGTGATTTAGGAGAATAAAGTTCCTGACAGGACACCTAAACCATAAAGCATGTTTCTGTTGCTAACGCTTAGTTTATGCTTGAGATTGTAGAAGCCTTTAAGACCAAGGACAGCAGAGAACTTTCAATGAAGTTATCTTTCGTTTTTCTTATAGAATAAGTGACAGTTTAACTTAAACTCAAACTGAAGTAAATGTAAATTTCATATTTTTCATTATTAAACAATTGTTTTTCAAATTAGAATCTAATAGATATTTTTGCTATTTGCTGAAATTTAAGTTTATTCATAAGTGCCCCGATTGCTCAGTCTTTGGCTGTGTACAGTTGGCAAGTGTGTCTCCTTATGCCAGAACAGTGGGTAGTAATGCTAGGTTAGGCCAGCAGCCGGACTAAACGTCAGAAAAAATGAGAAGTTGATAATCCTGCATGTGGAAATGCTGACACATAACTTATAATCTTCTGTTTTAGACACTAATTTTTTAAAACATTGGGCATGTTTTATTTGTACAAAGGTTATCCAGGACAGCTATAGGCTGAAAGAAGCCTTACTGCAGAAGGAACTCACCTAGTCTGGTTGGCAAGATGAAGAATGTGGCTGAGTGGACATTAAGCTGAGGTCTGATACCTGGGAAATTATTTGGCACTTTCTCAGTCCTGCTGAGGGATAGACTATACTATATTTCCCCCCTGAGTTTGTCACCTGGAAGTGAGAAATGAGTCATGGAGAGGGATGAGACCAAGGAAATTCCGGAGCATGTTAGTCTGTTGAAAAGAGAAAAGACTGTTGAGCAAAGTGAGGAGAAAGTATACCCTGAAAAAGATGAATAGGTTGTCTGTGTCTTTTCTATGTTGGTTATTTTCTATTTATATGCATTTATTTGAGTTTCATCATTGTAATGCAAATTTAGAATTACACAACATGATTTCCCAGGTTACTTTATATGCAGTAAGTGTAAGCAAGCTCCATGAGGGCAGGGACTATGCTTTATTCAAATATCTTACACATGAGGAATGCCACAACAGATTCAACTGTTGTTCACAAAATAGTGCGTCCTTTGTGATTCCTGTTGGACTATAACACTGAGGAATATATCACACAATATATTTCTAGTTAGTCTCAAGAGCATGGATTTCATGGGTTTCAGACAAAGTGCCTAGGAGGAAGAGGTTCAGGATGGTCTTGTAAGACCTGGCAGTCCAGTTAATTCTTTAGTGAAGTTAAAGAAGACGAGTCTATAGAAAAAGATATGTTCCCCCCTTAATTATGATTATGTTTGGAAATAATACATCTAGATCCTTTTTATTTTAAATTTGTATTTTGTATTGGAGCATAGTCAACTAACAATGTTGTGCTAGTTTCAGATATGCAGCAAATTGACTCAGTTATATGTATACATGTATCTCAATAGATACATGTGTGTGTTAATTTTAAATACATGTCAATCCAAACTCCCAATCTACCCCTTCCCCACTGGTAACCATAATTTCCCTGTAAGTCTGTGGGTCTGTTTTTGTTTTGTAAATGAGTTAATTTATATCATTTTTTAAAAGATTCCACATATAAACATCATCATGTAATACCTATCTTTTTGTCTGACTCATTTCATTTAGTAGGATGATCTCCATGTCCATCTGCTGCTGCTACTGCTGCTGCTGCTAAGTCGCTTCAGTCGTGTCCGACTCTGTGCGACCCCATAGGCGGCAGCCCACCAGGCTCCCTTGTCCCTGGGATTCTCCAGGCAAGAACACTGGAGTGGGTTGCCATTTCCTTCTCCAATGCATGAAAGTGAGAAGTGAAAGTGAGGTCGCTCAGTCGTGTCCGACTCTTAGCGACCCCATGGACTGCAGCCTTCTAGGCTCCTCCATCCATGTCCATCTATGTTACTGCAAATAGCATTATTTCATTCTTTTTAATAGCTGAGTAATATTCCACTGTATATGTGCCAAAACCTTGTTCATTTATCTGTTGGTGGATGTTTAAATTGCTTCCATGTCTTGGCTATTGCAGACATTGAGCACTAAATATTGAACATTGGGGTGCGTGTATCCTTTCAAGCCATGTTTTTCTCTGAATGTGTGCTCAGGAGTGGGATTGTTGAATCATATAGTAACTCTATTTTTAGTTTCTTAAGGAGCCTCCATACTGTATCGTGGCTATACCAGTACACATTCTTACCAACAGTGTAGGAAGATTCCCTTTTCTCCACACCCACTCCAGCACAGAGAATATTGTTACAGATAAAAGATGAAACAACTGCCAAAGTCGTGCTTACCCTATTGCCTTGTCCTGTCATGAAAGCAAACAAAACTAAGTGTAGTTTTTGCTTTTAGAAAGCTTAGAGGATATACCAAATAATGCAGTGATAGTTGATTAAAAAAACTAGAAGAAAAGTATGCTGCTTTGAAGAAAAACACTCACATAATAAGTGATTTATACTGTCATGGTCAGAAGCGTGAGATAATGGAGTATCTGTCTAATATGTGGCATGCCCTTTAGAGCTGCTATCCTATTTAATTCCTACAACAATGTGAAGCAGAGATATTATTGTTTTCTGCCTTTCATATTTAAAGATTAGAGATGTAAGGAATTTTAATATTTTATTCATGATCACACAGCTTCTAAATGTTAAAAGTTAAATTTGATTTTAGGTTGCCTAACTCCAAAGCCCAGGTAGCCCTTTAATCATCAAATTATACTCTCTTTAGATGGTAAGAACCCCTCCCCACCCCCACTGCTGAAAATCCATGGATTGGATTTGACACATTCCTCATTTATAGATATGAAAATAAAGACACTGTTGAGCCTTTGCACTTTTTATTTTTATAAACATTAAAAGTCACCTTCTTTCTTACTCAATAAACAGTTGTATGAAAGAGATGCCGTGAAGGAGCTAGTTAGAAAGGAATGAGATGGAAACAGTGGTTCTAGGAGAGGAGTGATGGTGGGGCAGAATTTTGTCTCCCAGAGGACATTTGACAGTGTTTATTGACTGTCACAGTGTGGAGGTGAGAGGGAGGGAAAGACGAAACAGAGGTGCAGCTGGCATCTAGTGGGTAAAGCATCCTAAGATGCGTGTGTGTTGTCGCTAAGTTGCTTCAATCCTATCTGACTCTTTGCTACCCCATGGACTGTAAAACCCGCCAGGCTCCTCTGTCCGTGGGATTCTCCAGGCAAGAATACTGGAGTGGACTGCCATGCCCTCTTCCAGGGGTCTTCCCAACCTAGAGATCGAACTGGAATCTCTTACATCACCTGCGTTGGCAGGCAGGTTATTTACCACTAGCACCACCTGGAGAGGGGAAGGCCCCCTAAGATGCATGAGATGGGCCATAACAACAGTGAATTATTCCACTCAAAATGTCAATAGTCCTGATGTTGAAAACCCAGGTTAAAACCTTTGTATGGAACCTGCAGTTACTAGATTCTTTTTTTGTCTTATTTGATTTGAATTTCTGCTGGGTGAAAAGATCAGTTGCTACCAGTATAGCCACCTTCCAGGATTCTAATAGTTCTCTAGAAGAGATGTCTTAATTTTTAAAGACCTTCATTCCTGTGATTGGATTTTAAATTAAGTGCAAGTTAAAGAAGTGTTCTTTTACTTGTTAAAATTGAACATGGTTTATTCCTTAATGCAGAATTTTTTCCCTCATTCACTATCTGACAAAGGCACTTATTGTTTCTCATAAGATTTCCTGATCCTTGAGACATAAAGGGATGCTTGAGTGCTTCCTTTGAATTAGCAGATTCTTGAGTGTATGCAGAACAAGTAATAAAGTTAGAAAGTAATTTAAATCTAAAAAGAACACTATTAATGAAGTTTATGTAGGAGGAAAATGGTTGGGAAGTTACTGTCCTTTAGAAGAAATTAGTTTTATCATATTTGAAAAGCTGATACAGATATATAAAATTTATTTTTGCCTTCCAAATACATATGTGCAGTTCCTCTCATTGATCTATATTGAATGTAACAAACATTTCTGTAGTTTCTAAGGTTTATAAAGAGCTGACAGACATACATTTAACAACATCTTCTAATGGCAGAATAGCAGCAAATAGAATAGTTTATGTGAAATTTAATGTGATCTGTAAATAGAGGCAAAGCTCTTTAAGATGTGATTGTATCAATGTTGATATAAAAGAAGAGATTTTCTGTCATGTTTTACCTAATGTGTTGTTCCTAAAAAGTGACAATTAAAATCTCTTGCTGTTTTTTGCATGTTGACATCACAGCATGACAATTCACGTTAGTTCCAGGAACCAGGAAACTCACTGCAGGCTTCTGACAGTTCTGGTCCCCCTTGGAATTCAGTCCCCTTCCTTGTCTTACAGAATCTTCCCTCTAAGCTCATTCACACCATCCCACCAAACACAGATACACACACACACTGTTCTCCAACATATTGATTGTGATTTTGCGTTCTGCCCAGTGTCACAAAACTTCCCTGAGGCGGAGGAGCACAAAGAAGCTGGCTGCCTACTTGGAATTTGGGATGGGGACAAAATATGGGAAGGAGATTACAAGGTTATTACTGAATGAATCTTTTAGAAATATTTCATAAGTGGTGAATTTACTGGTACAGTAGAATTGTTCATGTTGTTATCAGTTTTGTTTTTACACCATTCATTTTATAGTCCTATCTGATACCATCCAGTTCTTGTGTAATACCCCCAAAATGCAAAGTAAACCCATGTACGTGTATTTCAAAAAGCAATGAGTAGGCAATGCCAAGGTGTGAGAGAATTCATAATGATTGGCATCTTAGGGCCCTTAAGGGGTGGTTCAGATAGTAAAGAATCTGCCTACAAAGCGAGAGACCCAGGTTCAATCCCTGGGTTGAGAAGATCCCCTGGAGAAGGAAATGGCAACCCACTCCAGTATCCTTGCCTGGAGAATTTCTTGGAAAGAGGAACTTGGAGGGCTACAGTCCATAGGATCTCAGAGTCAGACACGACTGAGCAACTAACACTACTTTAAGACGGTCATCTAGACATTAATAAGACTAATGTAGCCATCAAGAAATATGAAGGAAAAATGATTATTACCCCTAAAAGCTAGTGAATCTCTGAAGTTCTGCCAAATGCCTGAGAAGAAGTACTGGAAGAATCTGGCCTCAAACTTAGACCCAGCCAGGATGTATTGGTCACCATACCATTTTAGGCCACAAGCTGGCAGAAGAAAGACCATCATTTAGGGATGATGCCTGTTAAGAGCAAATCCTCCAGGAAGTCACAAACATCCAAGTAGCTCTGCCTCTGCTGGCACAGTGTGTCAGAAATTTCTATGAATTTTGTGGTATGCTTTTCGACAAAGCATTTCTTTCTATCCACTTCACTTCATTGGGACTAAAAACCAACCTGCCTTTTAGTTCGTTGCAATAGGCTAAAAAGTGTACAGGTGCCCTGAGGTGAGGGCACTTGAGATAGGATATGATCCAAGATGGGACTCAGTGTCCTGGGGCAGTAGCTTTACTGAGTGATGTGGTTGTGGGTGCCTGTATCAGAAAGTAAGTGACCAGGTTATGGTGAGTCAGGCTGACCTAAGCACAGGTAAGTAGGGGTGGAAACCTACTCATCAAGGCAGGGCAAGGACTAAAGAAAGATGACGTGGCCACAGAGCCTACAGCCACCAGGGTCTTGGCACAGGTTCTGTGGGGGCACACCTTCCTGAGTCCCACTTTCAGAAGCCAACAGTAACAAGATACTGGAGTATGCAGGGAGAGTGTTCAGAGGCCAATTCCGCACTCAGGATGCAGTCAGGTACCAGACCTGTCTCAAGAGAACTAACCATCTTAGTGCAGGATCCAGCTTCCTGAAATGTACCAGGCAGACCCTCCCCAGAGAAGAGGTGACGGGTCGAGAGGAGAAGGAAGCGAGCTGTCAGAACCCAAGGAATGGAGCTGATTAGGTACCGGATCAGAAAAACCCAACCCAGCAGAAGGGAGGGCTGCCAGTTCAGTGGTACAGGCCATCTGGGTCACCTGGGCATTGGCTTCTAGGGTCCAGCTGGCCATGAAGAAGTCCAGCTCCAAGCTTGGTGCCAGTCATCATGGTTGAGAACTTCATGCCTGATTTTGGAAATCTCTGAGCTCATTCCAGGCCCCAGCTCCTATCAGAAATGAAGGGCCAGAAGTTTGGCAGTGAACCTTTCAGGAGGTGTTGGCTTTTCTTAGGAACTGGAAGTGATACAGTCTGAAAGGTGGATTAATGTGAGGTGGCTAAGGAAGACAGTTTGGAGGTAGGGAGACTCTGTGAGAGGTGCAGGATGTTCCAAGAGGGAAGATTGTGACTACAACCCAAGGCACTTCCTTATGTCAGTTGGTGGGTTTACGTTTCTGTTTTATATGCCTTTGTATTGATCCATAGTGATGTTCAAATGAAGCATGTGACTTGGTGCAGTGGACAATTCTCTGAAGCATGTCCTCTTTTGTGAATGTCTTATGCCTCTTCAAAGAGCCTTTTATAACTCTTCCGCATTACATCCATTGCTTCCTTTTAAGAAAATCTTGTAATGCAACTGGAAAACATGTAATTGAGCATTTAAACAGTCCTTGCTTAATAAACACTAATTGTTTCAAATACGTAACTCTTGCTTTTCTAGATCATTGGAAAGGGAGGCTATCCTGTTGCTTTTGTTTTTCTTATGAAAGCCTTTTTGGAAGGAGGGATTTTTTTGTTTACTGTTGCTTTTTTTTATTTTTTTTTTTTTTTGGTCAACCGATTATCTGCAGAATCCTCACATTGCCGGAAACAATTATTAGATATGATACTGTGCTCTGAAAATAGTAGTTTGGAAAGCAGGTGGACTGAAATTTCTAACCCTAAAATTGTAAATGTGTACTCTTTGAAAAATGATGAAGAATATATTATTTATCTATAAAGTAAAAAAACACAGTAAAGAGTATGTCCTCAAAATTGCTCATGGATGGAACAGAACTAATTCAGATATCTAGACAGAACTAATTCAGATATCTAGACAGAACTAAATTCAGATATCTAGACAGAACTAATTCAGATATCTAGATAGACGTAAGTGAGAGAAGACTGGTCATTGCTTCTCATCCCACTTTAAGTATGGCTGTGTAATGTAATCTGCACTGCAGTTTGAGTGCATGAAAATGCATTGTGACTCCAAAGGATTTTCCTAAATATACCAAAATAGTGGGATTTGAAGAGTTTATATATGTTCACATTCACTTTTCCAGAAAATTAATTGAAAGAGTGAGCTATGGAGCAGTCGTGTGCAGGATGAAAAGCTTCACCCTCCCTCATTGTCTTCTAGGACCTATTAATTTAATATTTCATAGCATTTTACTATCAATATCTTCAGTATTATAAGCTAATTAGAACTATCTGGGGAGTGTTATTATAGAACTAAAGAATATCTGGCCTTGTAATTCTTGGAATTATTTTTCTAATAATAATGACTTCAACTTTGTTTCAATGGCAGCTGTTGTTACTAAATGGAATAATCTTTGAATTATAGAAATTCATTACATTATATTTTAAAACAATAGTCTCTATGAGGCATAAAATATTTTTATTATTTTCAAAATGGTAAATAATGAAGTAATAAAGCAAAAGTTAACCTAAGCTTCTTTCTTCTTCTTTTCTTCAGAATTCCTAAACTCTGACTCTGTTCACCCTTTAGCTCTTCTCTTTCCCTTCAGATGAGGTGATGTGCAGCAGTGAAGGAATGCTTTCATTCTTGCCTAAGCTTTACATTCATCGTCTTCATGGGAAAAAGTTTTAACAGTTTTCTAATGAAGCTTGAACTCTGATATGGTCATTTCATATGACCTGAGGTTTTTACAGGAGTCTTCTTTCTGTTGTTAGAGATAATGATGATACGATATTTTGGTGTAATCAAGGTTAAAATTAAGCGCTCATTTGAAAAATTTTCCCTCAAAACCACGCATTTTTATTTTTGTATAAATTTTCATTTTAATAATGAGATGTATTTTCCAGTGATTATATATGGATTAGAGAATTATGACTATTTTACATTTTATGCTTTAGGATATATATTTTTTCTAAATTTCCAAAATTCACACACATGTATATGAATATAATAGACATATTACATGAATCCTAATAAAAATAAAGCAATGATTTTTAAAAGCATCAAAATAAAAGGAAGAAAATATAGTAGTGGAGTTTTGTGAATGAATGTAGTGTTCATACTAAGGATCAACCTGAGAAATTCTGGTCTCAGTTTATTTCTTATTCTTGCTTATTGCGTAGCATTGATCTATACAAGCCAAGGGATGCCACTAGTACTTTTTCTGTTGTAAAAAGAACTGAATAGCCCTGAGCTGTGACACATGTAGCTAGCATGTAGGGCTAAACAACTCTATGTCCTCAAGACCCATTTAGGTGCACTGATAAAGACGGAGATGCTTCTGGCAGAGGAGGAGGCATGATTTCTGTCCACAGTTTAAGTTTGGATATGTACAAACATATCCTGTGACCTGTGATGAAAGCGAGGTTGCAGAGAGGCAAACACTCCCTGTAAAGAATGAAGCCTGTCCTACTCAGCAGTGGCGTAGAGCTCTGTGTAGACACAGGTACAGTGACCCAGACTAAGGCATAAGCAAAAAACAACAAAACAAAATAAACTTTCTGGGTATGAATCCACACTAACCTGCTTAATCCTAACACAGTGGTGGAACACTTTTCCCCCAGAAGGGCTCATGTGGCACAGGTCTGTTAGCCCATTAACTCTGGGTCTAGTTGGTAGAGATCTGCATTTTACTGAGGGAGTAGGGACTCAAATAGAGACATTGCAGACAGCGAAGGAGTCCTGATTTAATTAGAAGAGGATGGTGGTAGGATCAGTGTTTTTACATACAGTGATGATTATCCCTGCAGAGATAAGAGCCTACGATGCATCAGAGGTTCTCTGGCATTGTGGCTGACAGGCAAAGATCACCAAGATGCTAGTCAAGACTATAGTCTGCTCAGAAAGGTTGGCCCAGAGAGAGGGGTGTGGAAGAGACTTGACTCTGCTCTCTGGAGAGGCAAGGGAACTTCTGTATTACCAGGTAGTAATGGTACTTACTAAAGAGAAGGATTTCATGTGCTCACAGTCAAATTTCTTCAGTGTTAAAATTGACAAGCAAATATTTAACACAAGTATAAATCCAATCACATGAAGAGTTATTTAACTTATATTGTAATATCATAGCATTTATGTTTTCTTATTTTGGCATTTTTAAAGCCAAGTTATCAGATTGCAGTGGGGGATTTATAAGAATAGAAAACATAAATGTGCTGTCTCCTTTGCAATTACATATGATAGTAATAGCAAACGTTATTGAACACTTTAAATTCAGTATCTCATTGTGTGATCTCTGTAATCTATGAGGAAGGCATTATTTTATCTATATTTTATGAATGAGGAAACTAAAGGCAGAGGAAAGTTAAGTAACTTGCCCAAGATCCCACAGTTAGGAAAGCATAGCAAAGGAATTGGAACCCAGTTAGCATGTGTTTAACCATCACATTAAGCTCACTACTGGGAGAAATATGTGACCCTAGGACCCATGTTATATGAGTATCTAGTGGCACATGCCTTTGAGCTTTAATAACAAATATACTGTCCTCCTTGAGAATGTTAGAGATTTACTCAAATCAAGATTCCATCTTAAGTTCCCTACTATCTAATGTAGAGTTATCTTGACACAAGTTTTATTTGGTGGTTTCTGTTAGCAGTCCATTAATCCTATGACACCCTGGAATGAGTAGAAAGGTTGAAAACTATTTGAAAAAAATTTTTTTTTCTTCTTTAAGACTTTGTGGTGGTGTTGTTGTTACAGTTGTTGAGGAAATTTATGTACCTTTTATTGCAATGTGCTTTAATTAAAGACCAAATGAGACCACTTATAGTTTGTATCTAAAAGATCTTGAGATAAAAAATGGTATCTAAAAGATCCTGAGATAAAAAATTCACTTATCTGCCTCACTGAAAAAGACCCTGATGATGGGATAGGTTGGGGGCAGGTGGAGAAGGGGACAACAGAGGATGAAATGGTTGGATAGCATCACTGACTCGATGGACATGAGTTTGAGCAAGTTCCAGAAGTCGGTGATGGACAGGGAAGCCTGGTGTGCTGCAGTTCTTGGGGTCGCAAAGAGTTGGACACGACTGAGCGACTGAACTGAATGATGTCAACACAGCAATTGATAAATGTTTTGACTTTGTATCTTGTACTACAGTAAAAATCGGATTTTGATAAAAACATATAGCATTGATTTTGTTATACTGGGAAAGGCAGGATGAGTGAAGCTTGGCAAATAAATCCAAAACCAATGTTAGTTATTCTAATTAGGAGAAATTTCTCTGACGACCAGCTCTGTGACTGTCTTTTGCTGCATCTCCATCTATCTCAACATTTTAACAATAGAATGAGGACATTGGACAGAGAGTGATCATAGTTACAGATTCATCCATTCACTCACTTATACATTAATTCATATTTACTGTGTACTTTTTATATGTCAGGTACTATTTTAAGCTATGGAATATAACAGTGAATGAACAAAATGCTAAAATGCCATCGCCTCCATAAAGCTTTACATTAAAATGTGGCATGGGAGGTTCAGAAAAACCCAAAGTAAGCAAATAAACCATACGATATATTAGTGATAGGTTCTATGAAAAAAGTGTAGGGAGTGGGATAGGAAGTGATGAAGACTTACAATATTATGTACAGAGGTCAAGTAGGACCTCCTGGAGTAATTGACACATAGTAAAAATTTCACAGCTAAAGGGAAAATATTCTGGTATGTGGGGAAAGAGAAGAAAGTGCAAAGACAAGCAACATCAAGTGTGGCTAGATGTAATGGGGAACGGTCAGATGTGAGATCAGGGAGCTCTGAGGTGGAATCATAATTTGCAGAACCTCATCAATCAGGAAGGGATGTTGGTCTTACTTCTGAGTGGTAGAATCAAGGGAGAGTTTGGAGCATGGCTGCTACATGCCTTTGCTTGTTTCAGGAAGGGTCTGATTCTGGCTCATAGGTAGAAAACATTGTAGGAAACATGGTGTAGAGCCACAGAGACCAACTGCAGCAGTTCAGGCAAGAGGTTATGGAAGTAATAATTATGATCACCTTCAAAATCTGCAGGTTTATTTTTCAGGTAATATTTAAACACAGTGTAGTACTTGTACCTTAACTGCATTATTTGCTAAGTTTTGTTGAGTCTATACATTCATATGCATGATAACCCAATACAGTTTCAGGAGATTACCAGGACTGCCGTGCCTGCAGAGGCCGTTACTACCCTTTTTTGTCAATTCCCATATTGCCACAAGCAACCACTATTATGATTTCATTCCCCATAGGTTAGTTTTGCCCATTCTTGTGTGTGTATGTGTGCACGTGTGTGGGGGGGAGGATACACTATATGCTCACATATCTGGCTGCTTCTTTCAGCATCGTTTCTGAGGTGCATCTATATTTTTATGGATATTAGTAGTTCTGTCTCTTTATTGAGTGTTATTCCATTGCATGGATAGGCCACAATTTGTTTATTCATACTCCTATTGGTGGACATTTTAGTGTGTTCATGGTTTGTATTTACTGTGAATAAAGCTGCTAGAAATCTTGTATGATTATTTTTGTGGGCATGTTTTTCTTTCTCTTGGGTAAATAGTAGGAATATAATAGCTGGTACACAGGGTAAGTAAGTGTTAGTTGCTCAGTCATATCTGACTCTGTGACTGCATGGACTACATAGCCTGCCAGGCTCCTCTGTCCATGGGATTTCCCCAGGCAAGAATACTGGAGTGGGTTGCCATTTCCTTCTCCAGGGGATCTTCCTGACCCAGGGACTGAACCCAGGTCTCCTACATTGCAGGCAGACTCTTTACCATCTGAGCCACCAGGGAAGCCTCAAGGTAGGTATATATTTAACATTTTAAGAATCTTTTAGTTTTCAAAATGTTTTAACATTTATACTCTCCTCAGCAATGTATTTCCAGTTACTCTGTATCCTTGTAATATGTTATCAGTCTTTTAATTTTTGTAATTGTAATATATGTATAGGAGAATTTCATTGGAGTTTTAATTAGCATTTTCAGGGTATTTTTTATGGAAGAATGAATAAGATTTCTGGATAATTTGGGTGTAGTTATGAGAGAAAGAGTAGAAGAGAAGTGTTAGAATTTTTTGGCCTGATTAAAGTTGTATTGTCCGTTTACTGAGGTGAGAAAGACTGAACTAAGAAAATGAGAGGAGGGGCAAGAATATTGAAAATAGACTATGGAATGTGTTATCCTATTAGATGAGTTCAAGTGGAGAGGTCAAGTGGAGAGTGTTTAAGAAGTGGTTTTATTTGTTTATTAGTTTTTGGCTGTCCTAGGTCTTCATTACTGCACAGGCTTTTCTCTAGTTGCAAGGAGTGGGAGCTGCTCTCTAGTTGTGATGCGGGGACTTACCGCAGTGGCTTCTCTTGTTGCAGAGCACCGGCTCTAGGCATGTAAGCTTTAGAAGTTGTGCCTCCCAGGCTCTAGAGCACAGGCTTTGTAGTTGTGACGCACAGGCTTCGTTGCTCCAAGGGATCTTCCTGGATCAAGGATTAAACCTGTGTCTCCTGCATTGGCAGGTACAATCTTTACCACTGAGCCACCAGAAAAGTCAATTCTGAAATTTTTAAATTCAGGGGAGATGTCTTTTGGGAGTCATGATGATACTTGAGATTCTCATGATACCATGAGATTCGTGGCATGGCTAATGAGTAAGAGGAGGTAGACAATAGATTGATTCTAAGAGCTAAGCTGGGGTCCTCCACAACTAGATTCATTAGAATAAACCAGCAAAGAGTTGGAGGTGAGTTAGCTAGAGAGGAAAGAAGAAATGTATGAGAGTGTGGTGTTCCTAAACCCAGGAAAGGAGAGTTCTCAATAAAGAGGGAGAGAGAAACTGTGCCCAGTGTTGTCTAAAGGAGTGATTATTGTCGCTAAGGTATTAGGTGGAGTAGGAGGTGGTGGTTAGAGAGCAAGATGCTTGAACCTATAGTGTTCTATAGTGCTGCTGCTGCTGCTAAGTCGCTTCAGTCGTGTCCGACTCTGTGCGACCCCATGGACTGCAGCCCACCAGACTCCCCCGTCTCTGGGATTCTCCAGGCAAGAACACTGGAGTGGGTTGCCGTTTCCTTCTCCAATGCATGAAAGTGAAAAGTGAAAGTGAAGTTGCTCAGTCATGTCTGACTTAGTGACCCCATGGACTGCAGCCTACCAGGCTCCTCCATCCATGGGATTTTCCAGGCAAGAGTACTGGAGTGGGGTGCCATTGCCTTCTCCGTTCTATAGTACTATCTAGTACTATATAGAATTCCAGTTCTAGGTTATGGGGAATGATGGTTGAGACAATGATCTATTAGGATGAAGGATAGGATCATAGCAAGGAAGGAGTTTGAGGGACAGAAAGGCCAGAGTGTTTGGAAGCACACTGGAACAAATGACATACCATTTAGAAAAGTTGCATATATCAAACTAGCTTAAGAGGCTAAATCTATCAACTTGTCAATTAACAATAAAAAGAGGAAGTTCTAAATTTAGATCTAATATACTAACTGCCCAAGGAAACTCATGATTTAACATTAAACCATAGATCCAGAACTTAATGGATTTAGTTGACTGTGTACTCAGTAAGGGTTTGCCAATTAGATTATCAAGAACCTTTTCCAATACAGTTTCTTGGAAACAATTTTTCAAAAACTTTAATAATTTTCTGTATAAAATAATAGCAACCAAAAATAAGGAAGATGGTTCCACTTTAAAATATGTAAGCAACATTTACATACCACATTATTTTACATATTCTATATAGAGCATGTCAAAGGAAGAGGTCAGCATTATGAGAGAATTTCAAATCATGTCACATGATGACTGTGTTCACAAACATATTTCCTTTAAGGAAAAGAAGTTAAGGAAAAAAATATAAGTGGCATTTAATATTTTTCTTTGAAAATTATTAAGGACAACATGTAGAGATACCCCTATTTGACACCAGTAAAAGAAAGTATATTTTCAGTAATTTATAGCATTGTTTCATTTGCAATGTGATCTTTGAACATTTTTGAAAATGAACAAACTAAAGTTAACCTTACAGAAAAGGCTTATATTGTATGGTTCTAAGACACCATCAGTTATATTATACCATTGTTTTATATAGCAAGCTGCCAATGCAATTATAATGTGACTTCACTTTTAAAACCCAGCTTGATTTCAGGGGCATTAGAATCTGAAAAACATTTAATTTATATTGATGATATGTAGTAATTAAACACTACACTCCCTCAACTTCTGGTTTTTAATAATGGTGTTTTAGTGTTCTATGTATCTTTAAAATATCCCAAATTTGCGTAGAAATATATTATGGAAAGCATAGCATGTCAAGTTTTTGGTGTTCTATGGAAAGTCAAATTTTTATACAATAGTCATATATATATTAAACTTAAGAGTTGTGTTTTCCCTAACTTTTCAAAGCATGTTTAGCTTTTTGAGATCAGTGATAAAATTCTTGCTGGGATGATTTCAATTATCCAGGCAAAAGGCTATTCCTCACTTACTGCATTAAGGTCATTTCTTTTGATTATTAGTAAGAAAATGGAGATTCTGTAATGGGCATACCCTGTATCCTTAATACTGCCATCTGTAGTATCTTCTGCAAGTTTGCACTAAGAAGCCCCTCTGGCCGTGTCGTAAAGCACTTTGAGTACTTCTTGCGCCTTCTGGTTTATGCATGTCTTCTGTCAGCGTGCTCCATCTTTATTAGATCTTCCTTGAGGTCATATTAGACTATCATGGGAACAGCAGGCTTCTAAGATGTTTGTGTAATGTTGATTAATGTGGCATTGTCTTGTAACTTCTGTGGTAATGGTGCATTATCATTTAAAAAATAGCTGAATGAAGGGTGTTTTAACTTTAATTAAGGCTCCCTTCTGAAGAAACCTAAAATCTTGGCTGTAAAGAGACAGTTGGATGAACACTATTTTTGTGTGAATAGCTAGAAGGAAGCTGGATTTGAGCCTTGAGTAATTTCAGTGGTGAATGAGGAAGTAGCACTTTAAGAAGGAGCTGTGAAGTAGATATTCCTCACCCTAAAACGCGTGGTAACTTGCAAGCTTGATGCTTTTCAAATTACTGAATGCCAACTATATGTAACCATAGCAATTATATGTCCATGTTTAAAGATCAGACTGAAGGAAAATTATAAAGATCCAGGTATTATTTAATCTTATGACTTGCCACTTCTTATGAATGAAGTAGAAAATGACTTTTCTAAAAAAAAATTAGGATTTAAAAACAGACTTCCATCTGGAAGTGTTCAGAAGGGTTTGTACAGAAGAATGTGGGTGCAGCAAGAAAACTATTTTATTTCGTAAAGTGATGAAGTATACAAAATGCTTCTTTGGTTTGAACTACATATTTGCTTCCCTAATTCTTCACCTTTCCATTATGATATACCAGTGGGAGATGGGGCTGGGTGAGTTGGTTGCTTTTCTCCAATACTGAATACAAATGAACTCAGTTTTGCTTCATGTAGAAAAACCTTTCATAGAAGTAATTTCCAGGGAGGTATAGTGGAAAAAAAGATGAGTAGCAATGTGTTTGTACACTTCAGTGAGACTTTTAGAATGAAGTTCAGTGGTACTAATTACTACAGTTCAGTTGCTCAGTCGTGTCCGACTCTTTGTGACCCTATCATACGCAGCACGCCAGGCCTCCCTGTCCATCACCAACTCCCAGAGTCCACCCAAACCCATGTCCATTGAGTTGGTGATGCCATCTAACCACCTCATCCTTTACCGTCCCTTTCTCCTGCCTTCAGTCTTTCCCAACATCAAGGTCTTTTCAAATGAGTCAGCTCTTTGCATCAGGTGGCCAAAGTATTGGGGTTTCAGCTTCAATATCAGTCCTTCCAATGAACACCCAGGACTGATTTCCTTTAGGATGGACTGGTTGGATCTCCTTGCAGTCCAAGGGACTCTCAAGAGTCTTCTCCAACACCACAGTTCAAAAGCATCAATTCTTCGGCACTCAGCTTTCTTTATAGTCCAACTCTCACATCCATACATGACTACTGGAAAAATCATAGCCTTGACTAGACATACCTTTGTTGAAAAAGTAATGTCTCCGCTTTTTAATATGCTGTCTAAGTTGGTCATAACTTTCCTTCCAAGGAGTAAGTGTCTTTTAATTTCATGGCTGCAGTCACCATCTGCAGTGATTTTGGAGCCCCCCCAAATAAAGTCTGACACTGTTTCCATTGTTTCTCCATCTATTTCCTATGATGTGATGGGACCAGGTGCCATGATCTTCGTTTTCTGAATGTTGAGCTTTAAGCCAACTTTTTCACTCTCCTCTTTCACTTTCATCAAGAGGCTTTTTAGCTCCTCTTTACTTTCTGCCATAAAAGTGGTGTCATCTGCATATCTGAGGTTATTGATATTTCTCCCGGCAATCTTCATTCCAGCTTGTGCTTCTTCCAGTCCAGCGTTTCTCATGAAGTACTCTTCATATAAGTTAAATAAGCAGGGTAACAATATACCACCTTGATGTACTCATTTTCCTATTTGGAACCAGTCTGCTGTTCCATGTCCAGTTCTAACTGTTGCTTCCTGACCTGCATACAGGTTTCCCAAGAGACAGGCCAGGTGATTTGATATTCCCATCTCTTTCAGAATTTTCCACAGTTTATCTCAGCAAAGTTGAAGTTTATCCCACGTGGTCTCTTTGATGGATTTGATAGCATTTTCTCAATGCCTTGCATTGCCGAGGAAGCCAGCAGCAGGGTAGAATGGTCAGCACCAGTATTTTATTTGGTAATAAGATGAAGAAGTGACCTGAACATCTGCCCATGTCCTACTCTATTCGGGTTTTAGTAGCATCAATATATTCCTGTATTGGTATTATACCCCCATTCCACTTTCTGCAGTGTTGTCATATGAAGCTACCATTACAGCATGGATCCTGTCCTAAACCTCACTGGATATCTGTATAAAAATGCTTGAAACTATGAGGACGTGATGATCATACTTTAGGAGATGTTCTAACTAAGCAAGGGAATGTGATTCTCTTTCTCCTCAAGATAGAGCTGCAGAATTTTTCAGCTGAGGTCTTTTTGAGGTCAGGTTATTTTCTTTTTAAAAGTTTAAACTGAACCCTGGAATAGGGCATGACACTATCATAGGAATAGATTCCTGTGACAGGAGCAAAAGGAGCCAGCCTCTTGTTTTCAGGACTTTTTCCTGGTGGCTCAGATGGTAAATAATCTATCTACGATGCAGGAGACCTGAGGTTGGGAAGATCCTCTGGAGAAGGAAATGGAAATCCACTCCAGAGTTGTTGCCTGGAGAATTCCATGAACAGAGGAGCTTGGTGGACTACAGTCCATGGGGTCACAAAGAGTTGGACATGACTGAGTGACTAACACTTGCACTTTGAGTACTCTCATTATTTGTGACAAATATTAATTTAAAAAAGATGCTGCTGCTGCTAAGTTGCTTCAGTCGTGTCCGACTCTGTGTGATCCCATAGACGGCAGCCCACCAGGCTCCCCCATCCCTGGGATTCTCCAGGCAAGAACACTGGAATGGGTTGCCATTTCCTTCTCCAATGCATGAAAGTGAAAAGTGAAAGTGAAGTCGCTCAATTGTGTCCGACTCTTAGCGACCCCATGGACTGCAGCCTACGAGGCTCTTCCTTCCAAGGGATTTTCCAGGCAAGAGTACTGGAGTGGGGTGCCATTGCCTTCTCTGAAAAGATGAGGTATGGCTAAAATAATGATATATCCCAATGACATAAAGTGAATAGAAATTGAAAAAAAAAAGAAAAAGGAAATGACAGTAGAGACCTAAAATGAAGCCCAGGGTATATTGATTGCAGTTTTAGCTTACACATTTCTAGCTTCTAAAGTAAAGAGAAAAATTATTTACAAGATATGAAGTGGCAATGCTATTAATGCTAATTAATTTCTCAAGAGGAAAAGGTCTTTTCTTTTGTTCCATCTATGTACATTGTTCTCACACAAAGCACTGGGATGAGGTTAACCTTCTCAACAAATCACCTTCAGTGAATACAGTAAAATATTATTGTAGACATTTTTTTCCTTTTTATCTACTTTTAATATGAGCCTGTGGAAACATGGAACCTGGTAAAATGTAATTGTATGAGGGTTGTAAAAAGTGATCTCAAGGAAACAGGGTTATGAACGTCTGGTTTTGTTCCCAGTATAAAAAATCAGAAATCTAGAGCAGACATTGGCGAACTTGTCCCTACAGGCCAGAGTAAATATTTTTGATCATGTATGTCCTCTGGTCTGCGTCACAACCAATCAGCTCTGCTGTGGTCATATGAAACAACCACAGATAATGTGTAAATGGGTTGGTGTAACTGTGTATCAATAAAACTTGATTTACAAAATCAGGCAGTGAACCAGATTGGGTTCTCAAATCACAGTTTACCAACTCTAATCTGAAGAGATAAGGATTTTATCCATTTTGAAGTTTTCTTTGTACCTGTAATTCTTCAGAACAAAATTTTAATAAGCAGTGGAAAACAAGGATTAAAAGCTCAAATATATTTTTCAAGACTGAAAATAAAAGTTGATTACCAGGTAAGGGTGATATTTGATATAGTCCCTCACCCAGAGTCTGGTTTGATATTTTCAAATGAAAAGTAAGTCATTTAACCAGAGCTTCCTTACCTCTGAATAAGTGAAGGGGGATGAACAGAAATAACCATCATCAACATTTTTTGCCCCAACTTCCACATTCTACCCCCCAAAATGAATGCTTTTAAATAATGTGCACCCAGGAATGGCCAGGTATGAATCTTGGCTCTTCTACCTGCCAGACCAATGAACCTGCGCAAGTTATGTCACCTGTCTGTAGCTTCATCTTATCAGAGAACTGGGCATAACAATTCCATCTTTGCAGGTTTGCTGTGAGACCACTTACCATTAGCTGAGTGATTCATATGCATGAATAGATGATAGTTTGGCTCCCTGGAGTCTATGCCAGAAGCCTCAAGTTGTTGGCCAGGGAGACGACATAAAACATATACCCTGCTAGGCTCCTCTGTCCATGGCATTTTCCAGGTAAGAATCCTGGAGTGGGTAGCCATTCCCTCCTCCAGGGGATCTTCCCAGACCCTGAGATCAAAACTCGTCTCCTGCATTGCAGGTGGATTCTTTACAATGTGAGCCACCAAGGAAGCCCTATATAGAACTAGAGGTCATGTAAAATTTGGGCTATATAAGCATCTGAGATGCCAATATGAGAGAATATGACTGTACATGATAATATGGATTTTAGGGAAAAGAAAAAGAGGAAGTCAAAAATCTCGTCACCTCAAGCTCGCAGTGTTGAATGGAAGTGGCATTGCTCCCGTCTGCCCAGCCCACCACCCTGGTGCTCAGGTTGGCTTCTGTGACATTCACAGGCCAGTTTGTCCCACTTCTTTTCTTTTGCAGTGCCCAGAAGGAATAGAAGTCCTCCTTGGTACCATGTCTGCATTTTTTTTTTTTTTCTATACTTCAGAACAGATTAGATCAGTCATTCAGTCGTGTCCAACTCTTTGCAACCCCATGAATCACAGCACGCCAGGCCTCCCTGTCCATCACCAGCTCCTGGAATTCACTCAAACTCACGTCCATCGAGTTAGTGATGCCATCCAGCCATCTCATCCTCTGTCGTCCCCTTCTCCTCCTGCCCCCAATCCCTCCCAGCATCAGAGTTTTCTCCAGTGAGTCAACTCTTCGCATGAGGTGGCCAAAGTACTGGAGTTTCAGCTTTAGCATCATTCCTTCCAAAGAAATCCCAGGGCTGATTTCCTTTAGAATGGACTGGTTGGATCTCCTTGCTGTCCAAGGGACTCTCAAGAGTCTTCTCCAACACCACAGTTCAAAAGCATCAATTCTTCAGTGCTCAGCCTTCTTCACAGTCGAGCTCTCACATCCATACATGACCACAGGAAAAACCATAACCTTGATTAGACGAACCTTTGTTGGCAAAGTAATGTCTCTGCTTTTAAATATGCTATCTAGGTTGTCATAACTTTCCTTCCAAGGAGTAAGAGTCTTTTAATTTCATGGCTACAGTCAACATCTGCAGTGATTTTGGAGCCCAGAAAAATAAAGTCTGACACTGTTTCCACTGTTTCCCCATGTATTTGCTATGAAGTGATGGGACCAGGTGCCATGATCTTAGTTTTCTGAATATTGAGCTTTAAGCCAACTTTTTCACTCTCCACTTTCACCTTCATCAAGAGGCTTTTTAATTCCTCTTCACTTTCTGCCATAAGGGTGGTGTCATCTGCATATCTGAGGTTATTGATATTTCTCCCAGCAATCTTGATTCCAGCTTGTGTTTTTTCCAGCCCAGCGTTTCTCATGATATACTCTGCATAGAAGTTAAGTAAACAGGGTGACAATATACAGCTTTGGTGTACTCCTTTTCCTATTTGGAACCAGTCTGTTGTTCCATGTCCAGTTCTAACTGTTGCTTCCTGACCTGCATACAAATTTCTCAAGAGGCAGATCAGGTGGTCTGCTATTCTCATCTCTTTCAGAATTTTCCACAGTTTATTGTGATCCATGCAGTCAAAGGCTTTGGCATAGTCAATAAAGCAGAAATAGATGTTTTTCTGGAACTCTCTTGCTTTTTCCATGATCCAGCGGATGTTGGCAATTTGATCTCTGGTTCCTCTGCCTTTTCTAAAACCAGCTTGAACATCAGGAAGTTCACGGTTCACATATTGCTGAAGCCTGGCTTGGAGAATTTTGAGCATTACTTTGCTAGCATGTGAGATGAGTGCAGTTGTGCGGTAGTTTGAACATTCTTTGGAAAAAAAGAAAAAAAAAGGAAAAAAATTCCTTTCTTTGGGATTAGAATGAAAACTGACCTTTTCCAGTCCTGTGGCCACTGCTGAGTTTTCCAAATTTGCTGTCATGTTGAGTGCAGCACTTTCACAGCATCATCTTTCAGGATTTGAAATAGCTCAACTGGAATTCTATCACCTCCACTAGCTTTGTTCGTAGTGATGCTTTCTAAGGCCCACTTGACTTCACATTCCAGGATGTCTGGCTCTAGGTCAGTGATCGCACCATCATGATTATCTGGGTCGTGAAGATCATTTTTGTACAGTACTTCTGTATTCTTGCGGTCTCTTCTTAATATCTTCTGCTTCTGTTAGGTCCATACCATTTCTGTCCTTTATCGAGCCCATCTTTGCATGAAATGTTCCTTTGGTATCTCTGATTTTCTTGAAGAGATCCCTAGTCTTTCCCATTCTGTTGTTTTCCTCTGTTTCTTGGCATTGATCACTGAAAAAGGCTTTCTTATCTCTTCTTGCTATTCTTTGGAACTCTGCATTCCGATGCTTATATCTTTCCTTTTCTGCTTTGCTTTTCACTTCTCTTCTTTTCACAGCTATTTGTAAGGTCTCCCCAGATAGCTGTTTTGCTTTTTTTGCATTTCTTTTCCATGGGGATGGTCTTGATCCCTGTCTCCTGTACAATGTCATGAACCTCATTCCATAGTTCATCATGCACTCTATCTATCAGATCTAGGCCCTTAAATCTATTTCTCACTTCCACTGTATAATCATAAGGGATTTGATTTAGGTCATACCTGAATGGTCTAGTGGTTTTCCCTGCTGCTGCTGCTAAGTCGCTTCAGTCGTGTCTGATTCTGTGCGATCCCATAGACAGCAGCCCACCAGGCTCTCCTGTCCCTGGGATTCTCTAGGCAAGAACACTGGAGTGGGTTGCCATTTCCTTCTCCAATGCATAAAAGTGAATACTGAAAGTGAAGTCGCTCAGTCGTGTCTGACTCTTAGCGACCCCATGGACTGCGGCCCACCAGGGTCCTCTGTCCATGGGATTTTCCAGGCAAGAGTACTTGGGTGGGGTGCCATTGCCTCCCCCGTGGTTTTCCCTACTTTCTTCAATTTAAGTCTGAATTTGGCAATAAGGAGTTCATGGTCTGAGCCACAGTCAGCTCCCGGTCTTGTTTTTGCTGACTGTATAGAGCTTCTCTGTCATTGGCTGCAAAGAATATTATCAATCTGATTTTGGTGTTGACTACCTGGTGATGTCCATGTATAGAGTCTTCTCTTTTGTTGTTGGAATTGGGTGTTTGTTATGACCAGTGCATTTTCTTGGCAAAACTCTATTAGTCTTTGCCCTGCTTCATTCCATATTCCAAGGCCAAATTTGCCTGTAACTTCAGATGTTTCTTGACCTCCTACTTTTGCATCCCAGTCCCCTATAATGAAAAGGACATTCTGACAGAATGTGGTCCACTGGAGAAGGGAATGGCAAACCACTTCAGTATTCTTGCCTTGAGAATCCCATGAATAGTATTAAAAGGCGAATTGATAGGATTCAGAAAGAGAAACTCCCCGGGTCAGTAGGTGCCCAATATGCTACTGGAGATCAGTGGAGAAATAACTCCAGAAAGAATGAAGGGATGGAGCCAAAGCAAAAAGAATAGCCAGCTGTGGATGTGACTGGTGATAGAAGCAAGGTCCGATGCTGTAAAGAGCAATATTGCATAGGAACCTGGAATGTTAGGTCCATGAATCAAGGCAAATTGGAAGTGGTCAAACAGGAGATGGCAAGAGTGAATGTCTACATTCTAGGAATCAGCGAACTGAAATGGACTGGAATGGGTGAATTTAAATCGGATGACCATTATATCTACTACTGTGGGCAGGAATCCCTCAGAAGAAATGGAGTAGCCATCATGGTCAACAAGAGAGTCCGAAATGCAGTACTTGGATGCAATCTCAAAAACGACAGAATGATCTCTGTTTGTTTCCATGGCAAACCATTCAATATCACAGTAATCCAAGTCTATGCCCCAACTAATATTGCTGCAGAAGCTGAAGTTGAACGGTTCTATGAAGACCTACAAGACCTTTTAGAACTAACAGCCAAAAAAAAAGATGTCCTTTCTATACTAGGTCCACTCCATTTTTTACATTATTTGCAGGGTTCTTCTCAGGACCAGAGAATAGTGGGTTAGACAGTTTGTAAATCAGGAAGTTAATAGGAGTTCTGTGATAAAAGAATTTCTGGTTAAATAAGCTTAGAGATGCTGAAAGAAGAAACAAAACCAGGTGTCTTTCCTTTGGGCCTTTCATTATCCTTTAATGTATTAATACTTCCAGGCTCCAAGATAGAAGTACATGCTACAGCTTTCTTGAATTGGGTTTAACAATGAAAAAATGCAAGCAAGAATCCTTTAATTTTAATATTTCATGCATTTGTGGCCACTTAGCCATTGACCGCATTTCTCCAATACAGTGTGATATGGGAAACACTGCCTTTACCATTCCAAAAGCCTCCATAGAATTTGTAATTTTAAGACAAACATTCTAGAAATATCTGTTGCAAGTAGTATCTACTGATAATGTTTCAGGGAATATTGTTACCTGATTCTCCGATGATTGAGCCTACTTTATAACATTGCTGGATAATAATAGTATTGATGGTATAATAGTAGTATGCTGCTGCTGCTAAGTTGCTTCAGTCGTGTCCGACTCTGTGTGACCCCATAGATGGCAGCCCACCAGGTTCTGCCGCCCCTGGGATTCTCCAGGCAAGAACACTGGAGTGGGTTGCCATTTCCTTCTCCAGTGCAGAAAAGTGAAAAGTGAAAGTGAAGTAGCTCAGTCGTGTCTGACTCCTAGCGACCCCATCAACTGCAGCCTACCAGGCTCCTCCGTCCATGCTGCTGCTGCTGCTGCTAAGTCACTTCAGTCGTGTCCGACTCTGCGTGACCCCATAGACGTCAGCCCACCAGGCTCTCCTGCCCCTGGGATTCTCCAGGCAAGAAAACTGGAGTGGGTTGCCATTTCCTTCTCCAATGCATGAAAGCGAAAAAGTGAAAGTGAAGTCGTTCAGTCGTGTCCGACTCTTAGCGACCCCATGGACTGCAGCCCACCAGGCTCCTCCATCCATGGGATTTTCAGACTAATTGAATACTTATAGACAGTGGTAAGTATTTTGCTGTTACTGGATTATCTCATATAATTATAACAAAATACCGTGGTTTATCTTATCCCTATCCTACAAAGAATGGAAATGAAACAAAGGATAAATAAGTTGAAAGTCACACAGCTGCTAAGTGAGGCAATCTAAGATCCCACTCTTAGCTACTGGACTCTGCTGTCTTGGTAACATGCAGTGACAATTGGAAAATGTCTGCCCCAAATTATATCTAAATTAATAGATATTTGTTAATCTTAGATCATGTTTCTTTTATTAAGTAACTGTGTATGAAGATTGAGAATAACACTAGCTTTTAAGCATAAAACTTCAATAAAAATAGAAAAATATGTTACTTTTAATTTTCTTTTCCAAGGTCATAGATCTTACTAATTCAGTAGGTTCATAGAATTGTGGTGAAACTTAGTGAAGTCATGAAATACAGCTACTTAACAGCTTTAAAATACTATATGATCTGACAAGGTCATTTCTAAAGACCCACTCATGGACTTCTTAAGACATAGATTTCTTATATAGATTCCTGTAGGTCCTGATTAGGCCCATACTACTCCCAATTTAAAGCAGTAAAAGCCAAGAAAGATCAACAAAAGCTACACATAAATTGGTACTCCTTTGTGAGGTGATAGAAATTTAATAGTGCTTAATAAAAAGGTAGATATGCCTAAATTACCTTTGTCCTCCTGTCATCACTATCCACCTTTCCCTGGAGTCTAGTGTATGGTTTTGCTCCAAGAGGTACAAATTTCCACTTTATTAGAAGCAAAAATATGACAGAGCATTGGGAAGAACAGTGGACCAACTATCATTGGACCTGAACAGTGAGGTCCAACAATAGTTATTAAGTTAGAAGAAAACATTTGTTATTCAGTAAATTGGAAAACAAATACTCATGGTAATATATAATAAAATATTATTAGTTCTAAGTGTGTGTGTGTATATGTATATATATATGTTAAGTCGCTTCAGTCGTGTCCAACTCTGTGTGACCCCATAGACGGCAGCCCACCAGGCTCCCCCGTCCCTGGGATTCTCCAGGCAAGAACACTGGAGTGGGTTGCCATTTCCTCCTCCAATGCATGAAAGTGAAAAGTGAAACTGAAGTCGCTCAGTTGTGTCAGACTCTTCACAACCCCATACAGTAGCCCACCAGGCTCCTCCATCCATGGAATTTTCCAGGCAAGAGTACTGGAGTGGGTTGCCATTGCCTTATCCTATGTAAAAATATGTGTATATACGTATTGTATTTCATTGATACCAAGATGCTATTGATTGTAACGTACAGCATCAATATCAAAGCTTTTATCAGAAAACATAAACATTGTATCAAAAATGCAACATTTTATAAGATATATTCAGGTTTCAGGCATCATAAGAATTCAGATGTACCTTATGAAGGAGTCTGGCTGAGATGGAATTGATGGATCATTGACTGATCAGATGTGGAGGTTGGAAGAATGAGAAGAGTTGACATTGGTTCTAGTTGGCTGTGTAAGGGTAGGGGTTGGTGGATCTGGGTAGGTAATTCAAATTGTAGCATACTGAAGTTTATTTATGACATTCTTAAGTGTCAAGTTGAAAGTGTTATTGAATTACTTGGGGTTACCTTTAAATGGATTATGTGATATTGAATGGTTTGCCTTGGAAACGAACAGAGATCATTCTGTTGTTTTTGAGATTGCATCCAAGTACTGCACATCGGATTCTTTTGTTGACCATGATGGCTACTCCATTTCTTCTGAGGGATTCCTGCCTACAGTAGTAGATATAATGGTCATCTGAGTTAAATTCACCCATTCCAATCCATTTCAGTTCGCTGATTCCTAGAATGTAGACATTCACTCTTGCCATCTCCTGTTTGACCACTTCCAATTTGCCTTGATTCATGGACCTAACATTCCAGGTTCCTATGCAATATTGCTCTTTACAGTATTGGACCTTGCTTCTATCACCAGTCACATCCACAGCTGGCTATTCTTTTTGCTTTGGCTCCATCCCTTCATTCTTTCTGGAGTTATTTCTCGACTGATCTCCAGTAGTGTATTGGGTACTTACTGACCCAGAGAGTTCCTCTTTCAGTATTCTATCATTTTGCCTTTTCATACTGTTCCTGGGGTCCTCAAGGCAAGAATACTGAAGTGGTTTGCCATATTGGGAAACAGTGTAAACAGTGTCAGACTTTATTTTTGGGGGCTCCAAAATCACTGCAGATGGTGACTGCAGCCATGAAATTAAAAGACACTTACTCCTTGGAAGGAAAGTTATGACCAACCTAGATAGCATATCCAAAAGCAGAGACATTACTTTGCCGACAAAGGTCCATCTAGTCAAGGCTATGGTTTTTCCAGTAGTCATGTATGGATGTGAGAGCTGGACTGTGAAGAAAGCTGAGTGCTGAAGAATTGATACTTTTGAACTGTGGTGTTGGATAAGACTCTTGAGAGTCCCTTGGACTGCAAGGAGATCCAACCAGTCCATTCTAAAGGAGATCAGCCCTGGGATTTTTTTGGAAGGAATGATGCTAAAGCTGAAACTCCAGTACTTTGGCCACCTCATGCGAAGAGTTGACTCATTGGAAAAGACTCTGATGCTGGGAGGGATTGGGGGTAGGAGGAGAAGGGGACAACGGAGGATGAGATGGCTAGATGGCATCACTGACTCAATGGACATGAGTTTGAGTGAACTCCAGGGGTTGGTGATGGACAGGGAGGCCTGGCGTCCTGAAATTCATGGGGCCACAAAGAGTTGCACATGACTAAGCAACTGAACTGAATCTTTAAATGGATCGCCCTCTAATCATGCCTTATTTGTTGCTCTGGTATATTTAAAGGTACTGATGGTGGATGGGCATCACTAGATATCTCTTATTATATTGTCCTCCAAATATCTTAACTGTGAGTTTTTCAGAGTATTATTTTTCCTTTCATTTCTACCAGGTGATAACTATTTGAAGGTTTTGTGACCATGGCCAAGTGCTCATGTTTCACTGACATTATTCCATTAAATCAAAGCACTTTCTTCAAGAAAATGTTTTTCGTTTGTGTGCTAAGTCATTTAGTAGCATCTGACTCTGTGTGACCCTGTGGAATGTAGCCCACAAGACTCCTCTGTCCATGGGAATCTCTAGGCAGGATACTGGAGTGGATTGCCATGCCCTCCTCCAGGGGATCTTCCTCACCAAGGGATTGAACCTGTGTCTCTTATGTCCCTTGCATTAGCAGGAAGGTTCTTTACCACTAGCATGACCTGGGATGCCTTTTTTTTTTTTTTTTTTGCTTAAATGACATACATCTTTCTAGTTATGAAGATAATTAGTAATCAAAGACAATTTGGAAAATATTAGTTTAAAAAATGACTTGAAGACATCTATAATTGTACATCTGTGTGTGTATGTGCTTAGTCACTCAGTTGTGTCTGACTCTTTACAATCCCATGGACTGTAGCCTGCCAGGCCCCTCTGTCCACGGGGATTCTCTAGGCAAGGATACTAGTGTGAGTTGCCATGCCCTCCTCCAGGGGATCTTCCCAACCCAGGGATCAAACCAGATCTCCCATATTGCAGACAGATTCTTTACCATCTAAGCCACCAGGTTTCCACAAGAATACTGGAGTGGGTAGCCTATCCCTTCTCTAGGGGATCTTCCTGGCCCAGGAATCAAACCAGGGTCTCCTGCCTTGCAGGTGGATTCTTAGCTACCTGTAAAGCCCCCAATTATACTTCTTCTTCTGCTGCTGCTGCTGCTAAGTCGTTTCAGTCGTGTCCAACTCTTTACGACCCCATAGACGGCAGCCCACCAGCCTCCCCTCTCCCTGGGATTCTCCAGGCAAGAATACTGGAGTGGGTTGCCATTTCCTTCTCCAATGCATGAAGGTGAAAAGTGAAAGTGAAGTCGCTCAGTCCTGTCCAACTCTGAGCGATCCTGAGCGACCCCATGGACTGCAGCCTACCAGGCTCCTCTGTCCATGGGATTTTCCAGGCAAGAGTACTGGAGTAGGGTGCCATCGCCTTCTCCGAATTATACCTCTACCTACCTATAAATACTTAATTTGAAATGTTTCTAGACTTTTATTTTTACAAATTTTTTCATGTATAATTGATATCAATTGTAGTTTTAATTCTTCCCATTTAATATGGACATTGTGAACATGTCACTATCTTAAAAGCAGATGTTTAGTCTGGGTAGATAAGGAGCACATATTTAATAGTCTGATTAAATGAAATATTTTATATAACAGAGTCATGTTTATTCATGTTATTTGATTCACTTCAGAGAGGGGGTTTTATAACATTTAGTTTTAAAGAAAATCTGCTATATAAAAGCTCAGCAAGAGGAAAGGAGCCCTAATTATTATATCTCTAACCATCTGTATTCTGCAATGTTACATAATACAGTGAACTCAGGTGGTTCCATACATGTATAAATTTGAAAAAATTATACAAGTCGCAGTTGGCAATAACACTCCATAAATTCTGTAATATTTCTGAGAAGCTAGTGACTCTTTATAATTTCAAATCATTGTCAGACATCTCCTTAAACTTAACATTTGCTGAAAAGTCCCTGGATCTTAAATATCAATAAGAATATTCCAAACTGATGAAATTCTTTAATTCCTAAGTTGGCCATGATGAAAGTTTTTATAGCATCATAATTAATTATTCTCTTCCCAAAGTGTCTGATTTCCACAGTGATGTGAAAAAATAGAATTGCATAGAACTTTTAGAAATGAATTTATAGTAATTTATAGTACTTATCATTGGGCTCATGGTTTTAAACTCTATTTTGATAAATATCAGATACTGTATTTCAAAATAAGATTTTTCTGAGTTTGACCATTTAGAGTTACACATAATATAAATGTAAACTATTATCCACTGGTCTGGCTTACTAGCGTGCCTTGAAATCAGCTGCCTTTGACCATCAGATAAATGCGTTAAAAGTTACTTTAAAATTCCTGTTGCTGGGCAAGGAATAGCTGCTCAGTAAACATATGACTGACTACCTACTGGAAGGTTGTTCTAACAGACTTCTAAAGAATGGGGTATATAGAGCAAGGTGATGCAGTGGGGTAAAGAATCCGCCTGCCAATGTAAGAGATGCAAGAGACAAGGGTTTGATCCCTGGGGGGCAGAGGGGAGATCCCCTGGAGTAGGAAAAGGCAGTCTGATTCAGTATTCTTGCCTGGGAAATCCCATGGTCAGAGAAGCCTGGTGGGCTATAGTCCATGGGTCTCACACACACAGGGTAGAAATAGGAAAGGCACTCAGGGCAACATGATTGTTGCTGAGAGAGAAAGCAGCTGAAAAAGAATGAGGCAGACTCAGAAAGGAGCCAGAAAGAAATTCCATTATATTAAAAAATCTCATTTTTGTTTTTCCCAGAGATGGTCTTTTTAAAAATACTATTTCCTTATGAATTTTCCATTTTCTCATATATGCCCTACATTGATGTTGTTCAGTCTCTCAGTCATGTCTGACTGCGAGCCCATGGACTGCAGCACACCAGTTTCCCTGTCCTTCACTATCTCCCAGAATTTGCTCACACTTGTGTCCACTGAGTCAATAATGCCACTCAGCCATCTCATCCTCTGTCACCCATTCTCCTCTTGCCCTCAGTCTTTCCAGCATCAGGGTCTTTTCTGATGAGTCAGCTCTTCATATCAAGTGGCCAAAGTATTGGAGCTTCAGTATCAGTATCAGTCCTTCCAATGAATATTCAGGACTGACTTCCTTTAAGATTGACTGGTTTGATCTCCTTGCAGTCCAAGGGACTCTCAAGGGTCTTATCCAACACCACAGTTCAAAAGCATCAGTTCTTCAATGCTCAGCTTTCTTTATGGTCCAACTCTCACATCTATACATGACTACTGGAAAAACCATAGCTTTAACTAGACAGAACTTTGTTGGCAAATTAATGTCTCTGCTCTTTAATATGCTGTCTAGATTGGTCATAGCTTTTCTTCCAAGGAGCAAACATCTTTTAATTTCCTGGCTGCAGTCAACGTCTGCAGTGAAAATAAAGTCTATCACTGTTCTCACTTTTTTGCCCATCTATTTGCTGTGAAGTGATGCAACCAGATGCCATGATCTTCGTTTTTTGAATGTTGAGTTTCAAACCAGCTTTTTCACTCTTCTCTTTCACTTTCATCCAGAGGATCTTTAGTTCTTCTTAGCTTTCTGTCATAAGGATGATTTCCTCTACATACCTGAGGTTATTGATATTTCTCCCAGCAATCTTGATTCAAGCTTGTGCTTCATCCAGTCTGGCATTTTGCATGATGTGCTCTGCCTAAAAGTTAAATAATCAGGATGACAACATACAGTCTTGACATACTCTTTTCCTAATTTTGAACCAGTCTGTTGTTGCATGTCCAGTTCTAACTGTTGCTTCTTGACCTGCATACAGGTTTCTCAGGAGGCAGTTTAGGTGGTCTGGTATTCCTATCTCTTTTAGAATTTTCCTGTTTTTTGTGATCCACACAGTCAAAGGCTTTAGCCTAGTCAATAAAGCAGGATTGCATGTTGGCAATTTCATCTCTGGTTCCTCTGCCTTTTCTAAATCCAGCTTGTATGTCTGGAAGTTCTCTTTTGAAGTACATTTGAAGCTTAGCTTGAAGGATTTTGAGCACTACCTTGCTAACATGTGGAATGCATGCAATTGTGTGGACTTTGAACATTCTTTGGCATTGCTCTTCTTTGGGATTGAAATAAAAACTGACCTTTTCCAGTCCTATGGCCACTGCTGAGTTTTCCAAATTTGCTGGAATATTGAGTGGCTGCCTGCTACATTGCTTCAGTCATGTCCAATTCTTTGTGATCCCCATGGACTGTAGTCTACCTTGTTCCTCTGTCCATGGGATTCTCCAGGCAAAAATACTGGAGAGGGTTTTCATTTCTTTCTCCAGAGGATCTTCCTGACCTAAGGATTGAGCCCACATCTTATTATGTCTCATTATTGCAGGTGGGATTGTTGTAGCCACGCATTCCAGGAAACAAACTCACTCAGAAGGACGATACAGATAGTGAAGTGCGGTTTATTACACCGGTGGGCCCAAGGCGGAGTCTCCTGTTAGCCAAGGACCCCGACCAGTTTCTGTGAAAATCTTTTGTACCCTATGTGTACAGTACTCAAACCCAGCTCCCCAAATTCCTTGAAACTTGCATAAAGAAAGGTAGATACAATCACAATAGCCCCATCACTCATGTGTCATGTGCTTAAACAGTTAAACAATTGGTCATTAATCAATAAGCCCGAGGTTACACTCTGATAAGCACAGAAAAAAATTTATGACCTGTCCAGAGACAGGGGTGATTAGTATATGTTTTCTCTTAGGTGATGAGTAACCTACCTGCGACTCTCAAGGTTCCTTTGTCTGGAGGGGGTCTTATCCTTCTGCTGGTGTGTTGTTTCCACAGGCACTGAACACAGAGTTCAGAGTCCATGGAAAAGGCAGCTGAGCACGGCTAGCACTGAAGAGGCCTAGGATAGAGTCCAGGCCCTACGGTCTCCTCTTTCAGGATCTTCACCACTAGCACCATCTGGGAAACCCATATCGAGTGCAGTACTTCCTTTTTCTTTTTCTTTTTTTTTGAGTGCAGCACATTAACAGCATCTTATTTTAGGATTTGAAATAGCTTAGCTGGAATTCCATCACCTCCACTAGCTTTGTTGGTTGCAGTGCTTCCTAAGGCCCACTTGACTTCACACTCCGTTTTGGCTGGCTCTAGGTGAGTGATCACACCATCATGGTTTTCTGGGTCATTAAGCTCTTTTTTTGTACAGTTCTTCTGTTTATTCTTGACACCTCTTCTTATCTTCTCCCTCTATTAGGTCCATACTCTTTCTGTCCTTTATCGCATCCATCTTTGTGTGAAATGTTCCCTTGGTATCTCTAATTTTCTTAAAAAGATCTCTAGTTTTCCACATTCTATTGTTTTCCTCTATTTCTTCTCATTGTTCACTTAAGAAGGCTTTCTTACCTCTCCATGCTATTCCTTGAAACTCTGCTTTCAGATGAGTATCTTTTCTTTTCTTCTTTGAGTTTTGCTTCTCTTTTCTCAGCTACATGTAAGACCTCTTCAGACAACCATTTTGCCTTTTGGTTTTCTCTTTTTGAGGAATGGTTTTGATCACTGCCTCCTGTACAGTGTTACAAACCTCCATCCATAGTTTTTCAGGCTCTCTATCTATTAGATCTAATTCCTTTAATCTCTTTGTCAATTCCACTAAACAACTCATAAGGGATTTGATTTAGGTTATACCTGAATGGCCTAATGGTTTCCCCTCCATTCTTCAGTTTAAGTCTGAATTTTGCAATAAGGAATTTGCCCTACATATTTTGTGGAAATCAAGTTTTTTTTTTTTTTTTCATTGATGTGTATTTGTTGCATATTTACAATAAAATATCAGCCAGTCATTTCAGAGATTCTGTATCAGTTTATCAAGCAACTGATAAGACAAAATTATCTAAGATCCATTTCTGAAATTGGATGGTGACGTATTAAAAGGGGATAACTTCTTATTTAATTCTGATAATCACTTTGACATAGTAGTACTAGTTATGCTGTAAGTTGAACTCATGGATTATATCCTAATAGTTGGGGCTGGGCTCTTGAGCTTGTTATCCTTTTTTGTGTGTGTAGCTGGGGCCTCAAAAACACTCAAAACTGCAAGGAGATGCCATTGTATTTTAAGACAAGATTGATCGCCCAGTCAATGTTAAGAGACACTGAGAGAGAAATCTAAGGCTTGGCTTGGGTTAATTGGATTGTCTAGTTGTTATCACAATGCAGGATACTGATTCGTCAATATCACCGGCCACTCAACGTGAACTGTCACAGCCCTCCCTGTGCTCTACTTTTTCTCTGCATTTTACATTTGGTGGGTGAGGCTACGATGCTCTGATACTTGGTTGGCCTGAAAATGTTCATCATTTATTGATTTAAAAAAATAATGGAATCTATTGTTCTCATCTTGATTTATTTCTAATTGATTTATTTCTTGATTTATTTCTAAGAAGGATGGATTTAATTAAAATATTACACAGGAAAATGTGCTTTATTTTTGTTTTTATTTTTATTTTGGGAAAGAAAAGATTTCACAGCATCTCCATTTGTCTATCACTATGTGCAGCGTCATTGTCTTTTCTTTATTCTAGTAGTCACCTCAATAAATCACTGGTTTTTCATGTCATTTATAAAGATTATATGTTATTGCATTTCCAGTTACAAAGCAGCATTAGTGGGAAATTGTTAATGGAAACTTGAATCATCTAAATTATCTAGAATTTCAAAATGACAAATCTATTATTTATTGTGAATAATAGTCCTACAGTTTAATATAGCTTCATTTTTTTTTAAACAAATGATCATCTTTCAGCCTGATTCTTTGCACAGTTCAGGAGAAGACAAATGTTAACCAAGATGGGAATGTAGATTTTCAAAGATGCCTTTTACTCCATTCTGCATATAGGCTCATTTCTTGCCTTGTGAATCATAAGAGAAAACAGAATTCAAATAATTTTTAGTTTAGTGTCCTGGTATCAGTTGTTTTCTTTATTTTCCTTATGCATCAGTGCATGTTTTAGTAACTGTTGTTCTCCCAAGTTAAGATATGCGGGTGGCATTGGCTTTGCTGTGTCGGGAAGGTGGAGGTTAATGGGTCTGGGCTTTTTTATCATTGTCTACAGTTTGCTGCTATCACCTTTTCCTCTCTGTACTGCCATCAATAATAGAGCTAATATCATGGAGTCAATTTCTGCATTTATTCAAATATCAGATAATATGCACCTTGTATTGATCCCATTGTGTTACTAAAACATTCTTTTTCATTTACATTGATTTTTGGGACTAGAAGTCTGTGCTTAGTGAACATCAGCAGTAGTTAAGTCATCTCATCGTTGAGCTATACCAGTTTGCTACCTGCTAGATTGTCAATTCTGAACATTTTTAAACATTGGAGACTGTAGAAGATACAGAAAAAGGTCTTTCCATAAAGAGACAAATTATGTATAAAATACATTTGATAGGACAATTTTGCAACAGCGCTCTATGAGTGAATCACAATTCAGTTTTCTCTGTGTGTGTATATACGTGTGCACGCATACGTGCTTTCAAGTGCACACTCTGTGGTTTATTTCCTTTTGCTTGCCTGTGAGTATTGCCTGCAGTGACCATTCCTCTATTCCTCTTTATTCTCTTCTATAAATCTCAAATTACTCTTTAATATGTGTTTATGAGCTATCAGTTTTTATCCCCTCCATATTTTAAGAAGGCAAACACAGTTAAGTCAAGATGACTAATGGGACGGTGGGGATAAGCACGGGATGATAAAAATTAAATAGGGAACAAGTGATTCCCCTTCAGAGCCATTCTTTTAAAATAGTCAGTTATTACTAATAAAAAGCAGCATTATCAAACATTTCTTTTAATAACATTTTATAATAGAGATATGTATCCTCTGCTTTGTAAGTCACATGTTAACCATTGTATACTTTAGTAGGCATTAACAGTTTAAGAGAATCTTTAAATTCTAGGATCTTTTACAGAAAGGGAGGAGTCTTACTTCATATGCTTTCAAAGTGTTAAATATAATTTGTTTTATCAAAAACACAAAAGATAATCATTAGTAAAAATCTACATCTTCATCACCTTCTAGGAGTGTTCTTTCATCTTCCCGGTCTCCTGTGATGATACTGTATTTTCAGAAGAATTCACATGTGGTGGCTCTTTTTTCTCTCACCTCTGTCCTGCTAGGCCTCAGGAAAGGGTTGATATAATCCTTCTTTCATTGCCATTGGCTCCTTCAGACCTTTCTCCCTTCCTCCTCCACAAAGACATGCAGCTGTAGGTGACATCCTCATATTAAACCACCCATGAGCCTTCTTCTTCACCCCCAGGCCACACACTCCCCCATCGTCCATGCAGAGTTTAGTTTTTGGTTTAATGTCGGTCTTCTCAGTGCTGCTCTTTTAACTACTGGTGACTTCAGCATGAAGGTAGAAGTGAAGTGAAAGTCGCTCAGTTGTATCTCACTCTCTGCAACCCCATGGACTATACAGTCCATGGAATTCTCCAGGCCAGAATACTGGAGTGGGTAGCCTTTCCCTTCTCTGGGGGATCTTCCCAACCCAGGAATCTAACTGGGGTCTCCTGCATTGCAGGTGGATTCTTCACCAACTGAGCCACCAGGGAAGCCCATCCAGGTAGATCATCTGCCCAATTATTTAGTTTCACAGTTTGTTCTCACCCACCCACTTTCTTCCAATAATCTTGTCGCTATCCCAACCCAGCCACTCACCCCAGGAGCATATCATGCAACCGATCCAGATTCTCCATTCAGAATGGCTTCTTCTCCAGTCACAGTTCTCTCTTTCCACCCTGTTTCCTCCAGAACTCCATCTTCAGAATGCTTCAGTCTCACTGGGAATCTGATCCTACCAGCTTCTCACTTCTCTCATCTTCCTCTTGTCCTCACTTTACAGCAACGATGCCATAAGTTCCCTGCTGCTAAGTCCCTTCAGCCGTGTCTGACTCTGTGCGACCCCATAGATGGCAGCCCACCAGGCTCCCCTGTCCCTCAGATTTTCCAGGCAGGAACACTGGAGCAGGTTGCCATTTCCTTCTCCAATGCCTGAAAGGGAAAAGTGAAAGTGAAGTTGCTCAGTCGTGTCGGACTCTTTGCGACATCATGGACTAGAGCCCACCAGGCTCTCCATCCATGGGATTTTCCAGGCAAGAGTACTGGAGTCGGGTGCCATTGCCATCTCCTGCCATACTCCCTTAGCCCATTCTATTTCCTACTTATTAAAACAAAAAAACAAGGCAACTTTTAGGTTTCCTTGATCTTTTTCCATACTTCTACCATCTCCTCCTCTATATACCCTCTTACCTAGCCAACTTGTTTCTTGCTTTACTGAGAAAGCTGAATCTATAACAGATTTCCACAAGCTTATGTCACTGTATTTAAACACATGTGTACAGATCATGTCTACCTACTATTCATGATTATGGAAGGCTTTTCTCCAAATATCTACTAGTACCAACCTTGCCTCTTCAAGGACACTGCTCCAGCAATTACTACCTGGTCCTCCAACACAATAGACCACATAATGCAATACATTTGTTCATGAGTTATTTTTTAAAAAATCAAGATCACTTACCTACTATAAGAAATGATGCCAAGATCTATGTTTTTAAGTTAGAGGAGTTCATGTTATCTATAGGAGATAATATATGGGAATTTTTTGGCTTATACTTAAATTTATTTTTTTTTTTAGCATAAGTGGTGTGAGATCTAGTCACAGATGGCTTCTGTTTAATACCTTCCAACTGAGTTCATGTGTCACATTTTAGAACTGAGATTACAGACATTGCTAGCAGTTTGGTGAGCAGAGAGGAGAAGCCTGGGCTTCTCGAAGTTCTATTCACTCATTACATGAGATGCATGAGGGACAGATGCAGTTGGCAAAGCAGGCTTTCGGATCCTTTCAGTTCAGTTTGCATTTCCACCTACCTGGGGTTCCAGGATCCCAAGAGGAAACAGCAGGCCCTGGAGAAAGGACTAAGCCCTCTAAGTAAGGGGGCCTACAGTTGTTGTTTCATGTGATGGCAGCATGGAGCTCTGATGGTCATTTTTCACTTAACAAAACAGGTTTCTACCTCCTCACCTCCTCTGACTCCGTCATTAGCATGCAAATCTCACAGCCTCAGTGTCCAGTACAACTTCCTCTGATGATGAAAACATTCTATAATACATATGGCTATGGAGCACTTGAAATGTGGCTCATGCAGCTAAGGAAGAAATCACTAATTTAAATAATTTACATTTGAATTTAAATAGTCACTTGTAGCTGTTGGTTACTGAATATGATAGAGCTAGTAGAGAGCTAAGCTCTAGCTAATAGCCTTACAAGGACATTTCATGTGCCTGACCTAATCTGAGAGCTTTACATATACTAACTCATTTAACTTTCATCAGAATCATAAGGAGTAAGCATTTTTATTTTCACCATTATAGAAATGAAAGAACTGGGCCAGAAGGAAGTTTAGCATAGGAAGGAAATGGCAAAGTCAGGATTTAAACCCTCAGCAGCATATCCACTGTATTTTCTCTGCTTTCAACCCTGAGTTCATCTTGTTCTTCAAGCTTTGCTCACATTCATTAGTTCGTGTGTGTGTTTTAACTGTGTGTTTATCCATAAAATGTATCACTCATTCCTTTGGAGGCATTATATTCCTTTTGTTTTCCACTACCTCTAACATAGCACAGGCTCTCTTATTGTGAGAATCAGTGGCTAGCTCCCTTGCCGTCATATCAGTCCTCCGAAGCAGTGCTTCTGAAACTTAAATGTGCACCAGAATCCCATGGAAAACAGGTGGTGGCTTCTGATTCAGGAGGCCCAGTGTAGGGCCTGAGAATCTGCACTTTTAACAAATCTCCAAGTGATGCTGATGCTGTTCAATGGTCTAGTGGCCATGGCTGACCACCCACTGCTCTAAACCATGTCCATCTCTGCTGTTAAGTTAACTGATTTAAAGCATTAAGTCCCTGGTGAGTATTAAGTATTAAGCCACAGTCCCTGGTGGCTCGGATGGTAAAAAATCTGCCTACAATGCAGGAGACCCAGGTTTGATCCTGGGTTGGGAAGATCTCCTGCAGAAGGAAATAGCAACCTGCTCCAGTATTTTTGCCTGGAGAATTTGACAGACAGGAGGAGCCTGGGCAGGCTATAGTCCACGGGGTTGCAAAAAGTCAGACATGACTGAACAACTAACACTTTCACATTAACAGTTCTATTTTAAAAGTTCTTTCAGCAAAAGACATGATCTTCCATCATTTTGTTTATGTTGTGTGAATAGTATGTATAGTCCCTTTTTGTTGAGAGATGAAAAGCCAGCTAAAAAGGCTGAAGGAAAGGGAAGAAGGAAGGGAAGAAAACAAGAAAAGTAAAAAGGAAAGAAAAGCAACTGTGTAACTGAAAGGCCAGATGTAGGTCACATTAAATCCTCTAGGATTCACACACACATCGCCCCCTGGTACCTAGAGATTGAACCCACATCTCTTGAGTCTCCTGCATTGGCACCAGGGAAGCCCCTTTCCTCAACAGACCTAGTCAAGGTCCATTATTAGTTCTGACTGGCCCAGCTTTAGTAACATGCTCATCTTTCTAACTAGGGTGGCTAGGGGAAAGGAGTAGAACCTAGAGGGAGAGTGTGGGAGATTCTGTGAACCAAACTGACATTGGTAATGTTGGTAATACTGATTTTCTCACCTGAAAGACAGTAACCATATACTTTATCAGATAAGCCTACCCATCATCCATGGTGTAGCTCAAAAGCTTCCTCCATAAAACCTATTACACCTCTGCCCGAAATTGTTTTTCCCTCTTTAGTTATTGTGATGTTCTCTTCAAATCTCTCTCATGTGCATTAGATATAAAAATAACTATGTATTTAGTCTTTATTTCCTATTATATTTCTAGATCTTAGTAAATAAGAACCGTATTAATGTATTACTGCATGCCATAGGTATGATATGTGAATTAAATGTTTGTATTCATTTTTCAGTTTTTGTAGAATATTGATCGCTGGTGTGTAAGGCTAGGGCCCAGTGTCAATCTCCTTGCCCATTTTCACCTTCTTTGAATTATTATTTGAGGACCATAATCACTGACCTTTTAGAGTGATTTTTTTTTTTTACAAAGAGATTGTGATTGAATATATTGAAATTATAAAATGATTATCTGGTAGACAGAACACAATGCAATGTGTGTGCTTCAGGTAACTGTGGGGAAAAAAAAAAAACTGATATAGGTGACCTTATCTGGGACGTGAAATCAGGATGATTTCCAAACCGCTAAACCATGCCGCTTGTTCACTTAGTGAGGGACACTTGTGTACCAAGACTTACCAGTGTCCCATCTTGGCTTGATGTCTGTCCAGGTCTTATTACAGTTTGCTGAAGACCATGAGTATGATAAAGGCACACTAAGAACTGTACCAGTTACTACTTTCCATTATTTTTAGACGGTCTTAAATGTCTGAACCAGAATTGCATCTTTACCCTCCACACGAAACTCTTATCTGAGTTGTTTGAAACTTATATCCTCCATCAAATTGTAAGTTGATAAAAATCAGAACTGCATAGGTATTTCTTACCTAAAAAAAGCTAGTTTATGTTATTCAGTATCCCTTGTGTAAGGATTCACATGATAAGTAACCTAGAAATCAATAAGGCTGGCAAAAATGATCTGTCTTGAATAAACTGGTATAGATCTTTAATTCGGAAAGTAAAACTTTCTATTACAGTTGATGAAACGTTCAAAAAATTAATATATAAATAAAATTACCAAATTACTGAGATGTATGTATAAAGATCTTCCCTTTTATAATTTTGTATCCACTACTGAGGGTCTGTTTATAATTTTTTCTGAAAATTCCCTTGAGTGATTATTTTTACTTCATCCTTCCTTAAATAGACTGAAGAAACCAGAAGAGTAGAGAATGTCATTATTTGGAAGGAGCAAGTGTTTCCATTCTCTTCTCTCCCTCTTGGAGAATACAAGTTGAAGCCCCAAATAAAGTTCATTAAAATAAAATTTTTAGAGCCAAAAAATGTGGTTTAATTTTAAGATCTATGTTTCATCAGATGACAGTTTCAAAAGTTAAAATCAATATGCTCTCTTAACGCATATATATGGAATTTAGAAAGATGTCAACAACGATCCTATATGCAAGACAGCAAAAGAGACACAGATGTAAAGAACAGACTTTTGAACTGTGTAGGAGAAGGGGAATATGGGATGATTTGAGAGAATAGCATTGAAATATGTATATTACCATATGTGAAAGAGATGACCAGTGCAAGCTGGATGCATGAAGCAGGGGACTCAAAGGCAGTGTTCTCGGTCAACCCAGAGGGATGGGGTGGGGAGGGACATGGGAGGGGTGTTCAGCATGGGGGGTCACATGTGCACCTATGGGTGATTCTTGTCAATGTGTGGCAAAAACCACCACAATATTGTGAAGAAATTATCATCCAATTAAATTAATTAATTAATAAAACAATTACCCCAGCCAACAAAAAAAAAATCTCATTAGCTTCCATTTTCGGAGAAGGCAATGGCACCCCACTCCAGTACTCTTGCCTGGAAAATCCCATGGATGGAGGAGCCTGGTGGGCTGCAGTCCATGGGGCCACTAAGAGTCGGACACGACTGAGTGACTTCACTTTCACTTTTTCGCTTTCATGCATTGGAGAAGGAAATGGCAACCCACTCCAGTTTTCTTGCCTGGAGAATCCCAGGGGCAGGAGAGCCTGGTGGGCTGACGTCTATGGGGTCACGCAGAGTCGGACACGACTGAAGTGACTTAGCAGCAGCAGCAGCTTCCATTTTATTCACTGGAAAAAAACAGAATATGGGAGAATATCAGCTGTGAGCTGCAGGCAACAATTCCTAGTTGATAGCCCAAGTAAAATTCAATGAAATAAGAAGTGGGAACTTTGGAAGGAAAGTGGCAATACTGAAATTCTTTAAACTGAAATTAGTTCTTAGAACATTATAATGATGAAACATAGCAAAGCAGCATGTAACAGACATCAACCTTTACCCTCCAGATCTTCCTTTTGCATAGTCTAAAAGGTTTCTATGGTTTCAAGTATAATTTCTTTATTTTGGCACCAAGATTAATGTAAAATAAACTTACATTGTAAGTTGCAAAGTTAACAACAGTTCTCTGAATGACTGAAAAGCATGAAGTCATGATACACATCACATTTATTCATCATTTGTAAAGTTGTTGACAATTCTTTTGGTGTGAGGTAATTTGCTATCCATTATCAGGTGCTGGTAAAAACATTAAAAATACATGATTTATGGAATGGGTTTTATGAGCTGTGTTATTGAAGGATTGTCTTCCTTTTCAAGAATGATCCAGACAGTGTGCTTCTTTTTTCACTCCACCAGTTCCTACCTAGAGTGGGCTGATGGACAGAACATTCAGCAATGACAATCTTTCTTTTCATTGACTAGTAGTGTGACCTAGGGCCAGAACACTCTCTGGACTTTAATTAACTGGCTTCTAAAATGAGAATTTTGAGCTAGTTGGCCATTAAATTTGTATCCAGCTCTGAAAAAGGGTTTTTATTTCTGTATTATATTTTTATTATCCAAATAGCATGCACTCATTGTAGAAAAGGTTTTACATTACAAAAAAATAAAATTTTAAAAGGGAAGTTTATCTGTAGTTCCATGCTTCAATACAAAATGTTTTGATCCTTTTATTATCCTTCTAGCTTGACCACAGCCATAAAACATTTCTGTAATGAATTCGTTCCTGCCAACAAGAGACTCACCTCTAGTCATTAATAATATTTTTAACTGTATGGAGATATGAGTGTGACAGTTGAGCCTGAGACCTTCACTTGTTATAGCTTTTATTACAGAAAATAATAACCCTTCAGTTAGGACAATCCTTGTAGTGACTGCCACCGTGGAAGACCATTGCCAATGTTGCACAGATTTGGCTGAGCAAGGGATCCTAGAACTTTCAGCCACTAGGGAAGCTGGCTCCAGAATTTATCACTGAGCTATGAGGAGGTATTAACCCTTTTTGGATCAGAAACAGGAAAGACAAATCAAGATGTATGACTATAGTTTCCTGGAAACACTGAAGATTGCCTATGCTTATTTCAGGGAGATTTACAATAGAAGAATATATGTTTTGCTCTAAATTTCTTGAACTGTTAGTTTAAAAAGTTTTGGCCAGTCAAACCCAAGCAAAAACAAACAAACAATCCTCATTACCATTTATTTCATTTTGTAGTGGATTTGAATTTTAAAGTTATAAAAAATTCAAGTAGGAAAAAATAATATTAATTGTCAAGAAGCTCAATTAAGCTTATGAGTCCATTTTTCTACTCTGAAACCTTAATGTTGTCATTGATAGTAACTTAGTTGCTTCTGGTTTAAACATCAGTCAATTTTAGATTAACACGACCAGCTCATATGCCACTTTCTTGCCCATTTTTCAGTATTATGTCCTGCCTCTTTTGGGAGCTTCTGAGGTTAAGGAGAGTTTTACTAAATGGTGTAGGTATGGGAAATGGATTTCTAATTGACACATGGTTATCACATGGTCCACTGGAGAAGGGAATGGCAAACCACTTCAGTATTCTTGCCTTGAGAACCCCATGAACAGTATGAAAAGGCAAACAGATAGGACACTGAAAGATGAACTGTCCAGGTCAGTAGGTGCCCAATATGGTACTGGAGATCAGTGGAGAAATAACTCCAGAAAGAATGAAGAGATGGAGCCAAAGCAAAAACAACACCCAGTTGTAGACGAAACTGGTGATGGAAACAAGATCTGATGCTGTAAAGAGCAATATTGCATAGGAACCTGGAATATTAGGTCCAAGAATCAAGGCAAACTGGAAATGGTCAGAGATGGCAAGAGTGAACGTCGACATTTTAGGAATCAGCAAACTAATGTAGACTGGAATGGGTGAATTTAACTCAGATGACCATTATATCTACTACTATGAGCAAGAATCCCTTAGAAGAAATGGAGTAGCCCTCATAGTCAGCAGGAGAGTCTCAAACGCAGTACTTTTGGATGCAATCTCAAAAATGACAGAAGGATCTCTGTTCATTTCCAAGGCAAACCATTCAATATGATGGTAATCCAAGTCTATGCTCTGACCAGTAATGCTGAAGAAGCTGAAGTTAAACAGTTCTATAAAGACCAACAGGACTTTCTAGAACTAAAAAAAGATGTCCTTTTCATTATAGGGGACTGAAATACACAAGTGGGAAGTCAAGAAACATCTGGAGTAACAGGCAAACTTGGCCTTGGAATACAGAATAAAGCAGGGGAAAGGCTAATAGAGTTTTGCCAAGAGAACGCACTGGTCATAACAAACACCCTCTTCCAACATCACAAGAGAAGACTCTACACATGGACATCACCAGATGGTCAACACTGAAATCAGATTGATTGTATTCTTTGCAGCCAAAGATGGAGAAAATCTATAAAGTCAGCAAAAACAAGACTGGGAGCTGACTGTGGCTCAGATCATGAACTTGTTATTGCCAAATTCAGACTTAAAATGAAGAAAGTAGGGAAAACCACTAGATGATTCAGGTATGACCTAAATCAAATCCCTAACGATTATATAGTGGAAGTGACAAATAGATTTAAGGGACCAGATCATCATAGTGCCTGATGAACTATGGACAGAGGTGCATGACGTTGTACAGGAGACAAGGAGCAAGATCATCCCTAAGAAAAAGAAATGCAAAAAAGCAAAATGGCTCTCTGAGGAGGCCTTACCAATAGCTGTGAAAAGAAAAAGGCAAAAAGCAAAGGAGAAAAGAAAAGATATACTCATTTGAATGCAGAGTTCCAAAGAATAGCAAGGAGAGATAAGAAAGCCTTCCTTGGTGATCAATGCAAAGAAATAGAGGGAAACAATAGAATGGGGAAGACTAGAGAGCTCTTCAAGAAAATTAGAGATACCAAGGGAACATTTCATGCAAAGATGGGCGCAATAAAGGACAGAAATGGTATGGACCTGACAGAAGCAGAAGATATTAAGGAGAGGTGGCAAGAATACACAGAAGAACTATACAAAAAAGATCTTCATGATCCAGACAATCATGATGGTGTAATCACTCACCTAGAGCCAGACATCCTGGAATGTGAAGTCAAGTGGGCCTTAGAAAGCATCACTACGAACAAAGCTAGTAGAGGTGATGGAATGCCAGTTGAACTATTTTAAATCCTAAAAGATGATGCTGTGAAAGTGGTGTACTCAGTATGCCAGCAGTTTGGAAAACTCAGCAGTGGCCACTGGACTGGAAAAGGTCAGTGTTTATTACAATCCCAAAGAAAGGCAATGCCAAAGAATGCTCAAGCTACCACACAATTGCACTCATCTCACATGCTAGTAAAAATAATACTCAAAATTCTCCAAGCCAGGCTTCAACAATACATGAGCTGTGAAATTCCAGATGTTCAAGCTGGTTTTAGAAAGGGCAGATGAACCAGAGATCAAATTGCCAATATCTGCTGGATCATGGAAAAAGCAAGAGAGTTCAAGAAAAACATCTATTTCTGCTTTATTGACTATGTCAAAGCCTTTGACTGTGTGGCTCACAATAAACTGTGGAAAATTCTGAAAGAGACAGAGATAACAGACCACCTTACCTACCTGAGATATCTGTATGCATGTCAAGAAGCAACAGTTAGTACTGGACATGGAACAGCAGACTGGTCCTATTTTCCAAATAGGAAAAGGGATATGTCAAGGCTGTATATTGTCACCCTGCTTATTTAACTTATATGCAGAGTACATCATGAGAAATGCTAGGCTGGAAGAAGCCAAGCTGGAATCAAGATTTCTGGGAAAAATATCAATAACCTCAGATACGCAGATGACACCACCATTATGGAATAAAGTGAAGAAGAACTAAAGAGCCTCTTGATAAAAATGAAAGAGGAGAGTGAAAAAGTTGGCTTAAAGCTCAACATTCAGAAAAGAAAGATGATGACATTTGGCCCCATCACTTCAGGGCAATTAGATAGGCAAACAGTGGAAACAGTATCAGACTTTATTTTGGGGGCTCCAAAATCACTGCAGATGGTGACTGCAGTCATGAATTAAGATGCTTACTTCTTGGATGAAAAGTTATGACCAACCTAGACAGCATATTAAAAAGCAGAGACATTACTTTGCTGATTAAGGTTCATCTAGTCAAGGCTATGGTTTTTCCAGTAGTCATGTATGGATGTGAGAATTGGACCATAAAGAAAGCTGAGCAGAACTGATGCTTTTGAACTGTGGTGTTGGAGAAGACTCTTAAGAGTTCCTTGGACTGCAAGGAGATCCAACCAGTCCATCCTAAAGGAACTCAGTCTTGAATATTCATTGGAAGGACTGATGTTGAAGCTGAAGCTCCAGTACTTTGGCCACCTGATGCAAAGAGCTAACTCATTTGAAAAGACCCTGATGCTGGGAAAGATTGAAGGCAGGAGGAGAAGGGGATAACAGATGATGAGATGGTTGGATGGCATCACCGACTCGATAGACATGAGTGTGATCAAGCTCTGGGAGTTGGCGATGGACAGGGAGACCTGGTGTGCTGCTGTCCATGGGGTCACAAAGAGTCGGACACGACTGAATGAGTGAACTGAACTATCATCACCTTTGATTGCTGGCTTCTGTTGTGATGTTTCATTCTATCAGATCAAGAATCATTCCCTCTTCCTGTTGCATCTACTGCTGAGGTGCAGTTCCCACCATGATACTCGGCTCTCAGGTCTGTATGCACCATGTTCTTGGACCCAACTGCAATGTCTCCTCAGATAATTTTGGTCCCTCAACCAGTTCATGACCCTCCTGACATCTCCAAATTCTCAGGTTCCTTTTCTCATACTTTCTTTTGTACAGAATTTAATGAAGCTATGTTAAGGTCCTATCTAGGCACTTTTTTCAGACAGTGATTTTCTACCATGTAGGTGCCCTGTTAATTAAAAATTCTCTGTAAGACTTGGAGTACCTCACACAGCATCCTGGACAGCTCTTCTCTGAGATTACACCCAAATGTATTGAGATATGTACTAGAGTTTTGGTACTCTTGCTAAACCATCATATTGGATTTTTCCAACAGGAAGAGCCCTGGAACCTACCCCCAGAAATCTTCTAGATCTTGTAATATCATCATTTTTTTCCTACCCAATAGTGAAATTCTTATCACCTTTTGATGAGAAAACATATCTTAGATAATTATAAATCCCTTTCTACTGTTTTTGAAATGTAATTGTTTTAAGTCTTACAGGACTCAGAAATCAAACAAAAGCAAAACTTTTATTTTTTTTTCAAGTTGTTTTCTTACATTGAAAACTGTGACATTCTGAAACATTTGTTGCTTCTAAGTACTTTATCAAGTCCTTTATAAAGTGGAAAACCTCAAAGTGTTCTTACTTTATCAGCTAGTTCTTACTTTATCAGCTCTTTCTGAATGCAGTGTATATACTGAAAAGCTGAGGGAAGGGAAATATTAACTGAAAAACCACATAGTTTTGTATATCAAAATGTTATGCCATTAGATTTGAATTTTCATGTTCAGTAAGTATTTGAAATATCTTTGTTTTAATTTTATTTTTATAAGAATTTAGATTTTTATGATTTTCAAGAATGGGAACTCAGTTTTTTTATGTTGTGCCTAAGGAAAAACAAATAATTTGTCCATTACTTAGGGAATGCCTATATCCCTAAGTATAAAAAAATTTACCGCTTGTAGAGTATGCATTATTTTCTTAATTACTCTTTCTGCATTCTATGAGCATTATCATAATTACATAAAATTTTTTTCTCATTTTATCAAGAGATGGAGTTAGCTAAAGTGAATCAACAAATAAGGAAACAAGGATTCAAATCCAGGTCTCTTGACTCCAAAATTCATGCACTTACCAACTATGCTATATTTCAGGAAAATTACTCAACCTCCTTAATCTCATTACAAACTTTCCATGGATCTTAGGAGCAAGGACAACACCTCACACCTTTAAAATTGCCATAGTACTTATCAAAGTTCTAAGCACAAAAGTGAATATAAGTATGTGAGTGTTTCCAGAATGCATTGTTTTTAAAGTTAAAAAAATATACCCAATCACTCCTGATTAAAATACATTCTTCAGTTAAATAAATAGACTCAAATCTACATAGATGAATCTCACAAAAAGAATATTAATCCAAAATGCAAGTAAAATTACATTTTGATTCATTTCAAAATTTTACTAGCATAATGAAATATTCATTATTTAGGAATGCATACCTAACTTAAAAGAAAACTAGAAAATCGAGGAAGGATGCTAAAATTCAAGAAAATGCTCTGGAGAAAAGAAAGAAATGTTATTGGGTGGGAAGAATTCAAAGAATTTCATCTCTTCAATTAGATGATGCTTATAATAGTACTAATTTATTTGTAGCCTTTAAAGATCAAATATATATTACATCTTTTCCTTGTTACTAAGATCTATTTCACAATAAAAAGTGCCACTGCCACCCAATTATTTGTCTGCTAGAAACATCTTTTGAGATTTTGTAGGATGATTATAGCTCTTGAGATGCACTAGCTATAGATTAAATTCGGATTTCTCAACTTCAGTACTGTTGGTATTTTGGACTGGTCGTGTTGTTTTAATTGTTGTTGTTGTGGAAGGCTATGCTATACATTATAGTGTGGTTAGCAGCATCTTTACCACCTGAATGTTCATAGTACCCCTCTTCTGAGTTTTGAAAACCAAAAATGTCTTCTAACATTGCCAAATGTACCTTGGTGGGAACCAGGAAAAATTCCCCTGGTTGAGAACCACTGCTTCAAAGTCTTGGCTTCCCTGGTAATACTCATATTTTTCACTGACTTCAGTACATTTGTACTGTATTTTCTCACTCTCTTCATTATGTGATCGTTACTTATTAGCACAGGATGGAACATGCTGGGAAATTTTAGAAAACATTCTTTCTAACCTTTTCCAGCACATTGTGTATTCAGGATACACTGGATAGTGTGACATTTGGATCCATCATTATGAGTGTTCAGGTCATCCTCACTAACCTGAGAACAGTAAGCAACAACAGTGATTGCACCTATGGGTGGCTGCAGTTTCACTTTTGACCCAGGGTGCCAAAGGGTCACTTCTCAAGAACAAGCTCTACATGCATGAGCAAGTTGCAAATATGGAAGTGGAAGCAAAAAAAAAAAAAACAACGAAGAATAATGATAGATTCAATGTCTGCCTAGAACAAAAGAGATAAAAAGACTAAATAAATGCTTAGATGAAAGGTGTACTTTTCCCATAAGATTTTCAAAAGAACCTTGAGAGTTGATTACACAAACTCATGTGTTTTGAGATTTAATTAGGTAATGTCTAGGAAAAAAAAAAAGCTGAGCTCCTCAAAGAAAGATGCTATCAAAGTGATTTTTTTATTAACTCTGGTAATTTTGCAACATCTTCAGCTGTTGTGTATTTGCTGTTGAAGCTTGTTCATTTTGCCGCTACAAGTTAGTTCTTTTAATCCTTTAGTTTAATTGGCCATTACTTGCACTAGTAAAGCTATCAGTAGGAAGATATTTTGAAGTAATAGAATACTTAAATTTCAGTTGTGTTTCTTTTTCATATAGAGGACATGGATATTTACATGTATAAAATCCTCCTCCTACCTCAGAATAAAAGCATATAACCCTATATAATAACTATGCTGGACAGACCTTTTCTCCTCTTTGTAGTTTCTACTGTGATTTCTCCCCCATATATTTGTTATGGTTACAATATTTGATAACTGGCAACCCACTCCAGTGAGGGCTTCCCAGGTGGCACAGTGGTAAAGAATCCACTTGCCAAATCAGAAGATGCAAGAGATATGGATTCAGTCCCTAGGCTGGGAAGATTCCTTGGAGGAGGAAAGGACAATCCACTCTAGTATTCTTGCCTGGAAAATCCCAAGGACCAGAGAAGCCTGGCGGGCTACAGTCCATAGGGTCACAAAAGTCAGACATGACTGAGCACTCACACATACACAATATTTGATATAGATATTCTATAATCATTTATATTCAACTTTTAATTTCTGTTCTCTGAATAAGTATCCAGTCTCTCTCTCTCTCTATGTGTGTGTGTATATATATATATATACACACACACATGAGTAAAGGTCATCATTTGTTCATTCATTTCGGTCTTATAAGGAGTTATGAAATTAATATTATAAAAATTATGTTTTTATGATTTGTAGAAATGCAGACAAATTACACAGAGAAGACAATGGCAACCCACTCCAGTACACTTGCCTGGAAAATCCCATGGATGGAGGAGCCTGGTGGGCTGCAGTCCATGGGGTCGCAAAGAGTCAGACACGACTGAGCCACTTCACTTTCACTTTTTGCTTTCATGCATTGGAGAAGGAAATGGCAACCCACTCCAGTGTTCTTGCCTGGAGAATCCCAGGGACGGGGGAGCCTGGTGGGCTTCCGTCTATGGGGTCGCACAGAGTCGGACATGCCCGAAGCGACTTAGCAGCAGCAGCAGTAGCAGACAGATTACACTTGGGCGATATTTCAAAATGTGTACATTTCCTTCACCTGCATTAACATTACATTGATAATTATAAATTAGTAGATAAAAATAAATTTCCATGGTTACTTAAATATAGATTTGATGATATATGAGTCTGAGAATTTTAAATTTATTTGTAAATATCATTTGTAATTATTTTTCTGTGAAATCTCTATTTTTGCCCTCAACACATATTTTTATTGGGTCAATGGCTTTATTGAACTGAAACTGCTTTTGTATACTATTGAAATTAACCCTTTGTCAGGTGCTTCCCATTGCTTGGGAAAAGTGTTAATTATTTCACTCCTCATGGAAACTTTATCAAGAAAATATTAATCCCATCCTGTTAAAAATGTGGAACCTGAGTGTTAACCTACATATGCTGCTAGAAACAAAGGAAGTCTACTCTGAATCTACACTTTGATGGGATACTGAATTACTTAGTAATATGTACGTCACCTTTTACTTTCTCAAGCCTGTTATCTCCTTTAATTCTGAATTTGGGAAACAATATCATGTTGTGAAACAAATTTATTTTGGGGTGTCAAACTAAAGATGATATGTATCTCAGAGTACTATCCTGGAAACTTTCCCTGTTTAGATTTCTCTTCATGGCCTTTTCATTATGGAGTAAGTAAAGAATAATCTGACTCTTAAAACAATTTAAATAAAGAAGTACATAGTAAGAAGCAATCTGTTAGAAAATGAGAAATATATTCTATCCCTTAATTAGCATAATTTCTCTAATGGAAACTTGATATCACCTCTCACAGAAGATCGATTATCTGTGTATTTTTGACCAGAGATGAAGCAGAAGGGAAGGAGGGAGGAAAATCTTATCATTTGTTATAACTACCCAGAAGTTATAAAATTCATAAATATTATTTTTATATTTACATGAATCATTTTTACCTGATTTTTAAAAAGTTTTTTATTGAGATATAATTTAATAGAGTATTGAAGACAAATCAGACATTTACAGCTGGTCCATTTTTTCTCATATATCTTCCCATGTAACAACTTCCTACGTCAATACAACTTTTCAGATCCCTCCTTAACCTTCTCATGTATATTGCTATTGGATATTTGCATTATTTTCAATATGGGGCTATGATGGGGACGTATGCATTCATTTATAATGGCTTTCTGTGTAATTGGTGAGTTATTGTTGTTGTTTAGTCTCTAAGTTGTATCCAACTCTGTGTGAACCCATGGACTGTAACCAACCAGGCTCCTCTGTCCATGGGATTTTCCAGGCAAGAGTACTGGAGTGGGTTGCCATTTCCTTCTTCAGGGGATTTTCCCTACAAGGGTAAATATATTTTGCTTTAGTAAATAATGCCAAAGAATTTCCCAAAGTTCACCACTAACAGTTCATCATGAGATTACCATTTGCACTGTGTTCTTTTGATTCTTACATTTGATGTTTATGCTCCTTACATTCCCCAGATGGCTTTATATTTCCCTGGTGGCTCAAATGGTAAAGAATCCGCCTGCAGTGCGGGAGAAGTAGGTTCAGTCCGTATTGATTTCCAAGAATGTTTAAATACATTTATAAATGTGAGTCCTTTATATTTTGCTTTCTATACTATTTGCCTTTTTTACATGATACCACTTAGATATTTTTAAATTTTAATGAAATCCAATTAATTTGTTGTATTTATGAAATACTTGTTTACCCAAGACTGTCAAGATAGTTTCCTATAGTTTCTGCTAGAAGTTTCATTATTTTATCTTTCACATTTAGGTTTATGAACTATCTCACATTATTTGTGTATGTATATGGTTCATTTCAGGAGAAGGCAATAGCCACCCACTTCAGTACTCTTGCCTGAAAAATCCCATGGATGGAGGGGCCTGGTAGGCTGCATGGGGTCCATGGGGTCGCTAGGAGTCAGACACGACTGAGCGACTTCACTTTCACTTTTCATTTTCATGTATTGGAGAAGGAAATGGCAACCCACTCCAGTGTTCTTGCCTGGAGAATCCCAAGGACGGGGGAGCCTGGTGGGCTGCCGTCTATGGGGTCTCACAGAGTCGGACATGACTGAAGCAACTTAGCAGCAGCAGCATGGTTCATTTCAAGGTAGAGTTTATTTTTTCCCAGATACCCAGTTGATCCAACAGTTTATTTTGAAAAGACTCTTTTGTTACTGAATTGCTGTGACACTTCTGGGAAATTATAGGTGACTGTAAGTGTAAAGGCCAACCTCTGATCTCTCTATTCTGTTCCAGTGGTCTAATTATTAATCCTTGCACCAAGACCACATAAAGTAATTAATATAGCTTCTTGGTGAATCTTGAACTCTAGTAGTATAAGCCCTGCAGCTTTACAATGTAAAGAGATTTAAAGAAATCTCTCTAAAGATTTCTTCCCTGATAGGTAAACAATGTGACTGCAATGCAGGAGACCCCGGTTCGATTCCTGGGTAGGGAAGATCCACTGGAGAAGGGATAGGCTACCCACTCCAGTATTCTTGGGCTTCCCTGGTGGCTTGGCTGGTAAAGAATCTGCCTTCAGTGTGGGAGACCTGGGTTTGATCCTTGGATTGGAAAGACCACCTGGAGAAGGGAAAGGCTATCCACCTCAGTATTCTGACCTAGAGAGTTCCACTGGACTGTATAGTCCAAAGAGTCAGAGAGTCGCCTCTGAGTGACTTTCACTTTCACTTTAAATATTTCAGTGGAACTCTAGGTACTTTGAATTTTCGCGTTAATTTTAGAATTAGATTTTCAATTTCCACATTAATAAGAACTGCAGCTACAATAAAAACAAAACAACTGACATTTTAATTGGGACTGCATGGAATTTATGCATCAGTTAAGAGATAATTAACTTCTTAACATTATCCTGACTCATGAACATGTTCTATTTTTCTCTATTTTTGTCGTCTTTATTTTCCTGCAGTAATCATTTAGTAATTGTCATTTTTATACTCTTATAATATTCCATTATACTTATTCCAGAAACATTTGACACTTGTGTTATCTTTTATTCTGGTCTTTTCCTTAATTTCCTGATAATTTGTTTCTGGAATATAAATATGTTCATTAGTTTTGAACTTTGACGTTGTTTCCAGTGAACTTGTTAAGTTCACTTAGTTCTAATTGTTCATAGATTCTTTTGAAAATAAAATGTTTTGCTTTTTGTTTCAGATCCTTGCATTTTATGTTTCTTTTTTTATTGCACTGACTAGAACCTTCGGCATGTTAAATAGATGTGGCTGTATTGCATATTCTTGTCTCATTTCCAACCTCAGAGGAAAAGCATTCAGTATTTCACCATTAAATATGGTATTACTTATACATGTTTTAGTAAGTATATTCTATCATACTGAAGAAGCTCCTTTATATTCCTAGCATTTTAAAAGTTTTTAGCATGATTAGGTATTAAATGTTATCAGATGATATTTTGCACATACTAAAGTAATTGTATGATTCTTCCTTTTTACTGTATTGATGTGGTACTCTGTCAATCAATTATCTTGACTGATAATTTGTAAATCACATCCTTAACTGAAAAAATCATCAGAGAGATTATAATATGCAAATAATATCTGTCAGATAATAGTTATAAAAAGCTATAAAAGTACTGCTGTAAATTTCCATAAAATCCCCAATGTTTTGTGACAGTTTTAGTCATACAAGTATTAATTATTTGAGAGATAGTCATCTATATGGGATTTTTAATCAGAACTGTAAATAATTTATATACAATACCTTGTCACATGGCAGGCAAGCAAAAAGTAGAAACTGTATAATGAGTTTCAGGCATAAGAAACAGTGAAAACTGCATGATGAGTTATGAGGTCTGGCATTTTAAAACATACTGGTTTTTCTAGATTAGAAGCCATTTGAATTTAAGCTGCAAGGGCATGACATATTTTTGAAAATATGGACTTTACTTTTCCTTTTGCTTTATTTGCATTGGCTAACCCAAATCCTAAGAGGGTGTCCAGAAGATTGCTCAAGAAAAGTACAGGGAATGACAGAACAAACAAATTGATGAAAGAAGTCCTTGAAATGTATAATTGGGGAAATCAGGAAATGGCAACAATGTCTTATTCTAGATCAATGATGAAAGCATCAGATCAGATCAGATCAGTCGCTCAGTCATGTCCGACTCTTTGCGACCCCATGAACCGCAGCACGCCAGGCCTCCCTGTCCATCACCAGCTCCCGGAGGTCACCCAGACTCACACCCATCGAGTCAGTGATGCCATCCAGCCATCTCATCCTCTGTCATCCCCTTCTCCTCCTGCCCTCAATCCCTCCCAGCATCAGAGTCTTCTCCAATGAGTCAACTCTTCGCATGAGGTGGCCAAAGTACTGGAGTTTCAGCTTTAGCATCATTCCTTCTAAAGAAATTCCAGGATTGATCTCCTTCAGAATGGACTGGTTGGATCTTCTTGCAGTCCAAGGGACTCTCAGGAGTCTTCTCCAACACCGCAGTTCAAAAGCATCAATTCTTTGGCGCTCAGCCTTCTTCACAGTCCAGCTCTCACATCCATACATGACCACAGGAAAGACCATAGCCTTGACTAGGCGAACCTTTGTTGGTAAAGTAATGTCTCTGCTTTTGAATATGCTATCTAGGTTGGTCATAACTTTCCTTCCAAGGAGTAAGCGTCTTTTAATTTCATGACTGCAGTCACCATCTGCAGTGATTTTGGAGCCCAGAAAAACAAAGCATAGACATGTAATATATGCTGTCTTTTTTGCTATGTTGTGTCAGAGAGGCAATTTTGATATGATTTAGCAATTGCATGACATGGAGATTAAATGGAAAAAAAAAACAATATGAAGGAAAGTGAAAAGCAGATTATGTTACTGCTTCTGAACTTGGGGAACTGATATATGAGGATAATAGAGAAGCAGGTAATTGATGTGTAGTGAATGAGAGATTATGAAATCTGGTATTTTAAAGTGTACAAGGAAATGAGCATAAATGAAAAGATAAAATGGCATGAACTCATTTCATATTACTGTATGTGCCTTTAGTTTTAAGTTGTACCTTAAGGTCCCTTGCACAAGGCCCTAGTAACAGTGAGAAGCCCAGAAGTGCAAATATCGGGAAATCAAGACAAAAATGATTGTAGATCCCACTTTTCATAAACTTTACATCAAATATGATGGCTAAATGGAGTGAAGGGAGGTTGAGTTGCCTAGGACAGAAATAAAAGGATGTTTTCCACAGTAAGTGTATTGTGAGGTAGGGGCTTGTATTTGAATACTAGAAGTATTTAATTCTGGGAATTTAGGGGGACTAGGATTGGGACCAGAGAAGAGGAAGTATGGCACTGGATGCTGACGTTTGACTAAGGTATAAGGGAGAGAAACAAAGGGAATGAACTTCATGTTAGTTCTTTCTAATTTATACATCTTTCTTTTTTTCTTTTCAGAGTAGAGGAGGCAGGATTTAGGGTTGTTGTCCTTGATTCCTGAGTATATCAATATTTACTGAACACCTTCTCTGTACCAGAAACTGCTATAGATTCCAGGATTTTAGCAATGAGGAAGAAATACAAAGTCTACTTTTTTTGAGAGACAAGAAAAAGTAAGAAATTCAAGATAAATACATGAACAGGATATTTTCTGAGTGAAAGATGCTATAACAGGATTAACAGGGTGATGCTAGAGAGACTGACTGTTAAGGACTACTTTAGTTTGGGTAATCAAGGGATGTTTTTATGAAAATGTAACATTTACAATGAAATATGAGTAGTCAAGCATACAATGATTTGGGAAAAGAGTGTTCCAGGCAAAGCAAAGAGTAATTTCAAGAGCACTTAAGCATTGTTGAGGGACCAAAAGAAATCCAGTGTATCTGACAAAGCATGAAGTCAGCCAATCAGCATGGAATGAATTTGTAAGATACAGACAGATCCCATAGGGCATTTAGAGTATTGGAAAGAGTTGGAATCCTAAATTAAAGAGAAAATTATTGGAAGGCTCTAATCCAGAAAGTGAAATGATTCCAATTTACATTTGAGGAGGTATCTGACTACCTTGTGGAGAATGCAGAAGTGGAAGTAGGTTACTTTAGGCAATCGTAGTGGTATGTGGGTCTGTGCTCAGTCATGTATAGCTCATTGTGACCCTATGGACTATAGCCTGCCAGGCTCCTCTGCCCATGGGATTTTCCAACAAGATTACTGGAGTGGATGCCATTTTCTCCTCCAGGGGATATTCCAGACCCAGGGATAGAATCCGAGTCTCCTGTATCTGGCAGGCGGATTCTCTACTACTGAGCCACCTGATGAGACACATTGATGAATTGACTAAAGCAGTAACAAAGCATGCTGGTACAATTGTGATGTATATTAACAACTAGGAATTCAATTATCTATGAGGTACGGTGGGAAGTGTTTACAAAAAGAAAAGTCTTTTTTTAATGACAATATGTATGTGGGATTTCTTTGGAGGAAATGATGCCGAAGCTGAAACTCTAGTACTTTGGCCACCTCATGCAAAGAGTTGACTCATTGGAAAAGACTCTGATGCTGGGAGGGATTGGGGGCAGGAGGAGAAGGGGACGACAGAGGATGAGATGGCTGGATGGCATCACTGACTTGATGGACATGAGTCTGAGTGAACTCCAGGAGTTGGTGATGGACAGGGAGGCCTGGTGTACTGCAATTCATGAGGCCGCAAAGAGTCGGACACGACTGAGCAACTGAACTGAACTGAACTGTGTGTGTGTGAGTACACATGGGCTTCCCAGGTGGGACAGTGGTTAAAAAAAAAAAAAAGTCACGTTCCAACGCAGGAGATAAAAGAGATGTGGATTCAATCTCTGGATCAGGATGATTCCCCAGAGGAGGAAATGGCAACCTGCTCCAATATTTTTACCTGGAAAATTCCATGGACAGAGAAGCATGACATGCTAAGTCCATGAAGTTTCAAAGAGTCAGACAGAACTGAGAACTGAATACACACATGCACACAAACATATATATCCCTGGTACAGATCGTTTGATTATATATTAAGAGTTTTAAAAGTAATTAAAAAAAATGAAAGAGCTAGCTTTGCTTTTACTTTTCTTGTGTGTGTAATACATTTTTGTCTGACATTGTTCATAAACGAAATAAGTAATCCTGCAAGAAATAAAAGTCTTGTTTTCTTTTTGAGAGATTCCTGAAGTTGTTTTTACACTGACCTAGGGAGCCATTGTTGAAATTAAAAACCTCATTTTCTCATAACTGACGTCTCAGTGAAGGGCCAAGTGCTCCTGACGTAAAATTAGATGAGTTTATTGAGCATTTTCCCTTTAGGGTCTTATTTACACCATTCTTGATTGTGTCTGTCTGCTTTTCAAACTTTCCCGTTAGTGGCCTTAAAATTCAGCCTCTTGAGATTTGTATTTATTGTATTTTTATGTTGATCTCTCTAATGAATATGGAAATTAAACTAATCAGGATATGGGAGTTTGTTTCTTTTTTACCTGTGATTTCCTTCTGGTAGTTACTTTTTATGTGAATGTGTATGACCTGCCTACCATTGTAAAGTGGGATAAACACTGAGAACACATTTAATTGGAGATGAAAGTGATCCATTTGTGTTCACACTTACTCAACCTGCCTAGAGTTTTGTGCAAAAGCTTGCATATCAAAATTCCTTCACATAATCCAGCATGAATAATCTACCTAGTTAATTTTCCTACTTCCGTTAGTTTGCTACTGCTGCTGCTAAGTCACTTCAGTCGTGTCCGACTCTGTGTGACCCCAGAGACGGCAGCCCACCAGGATCCCCCGTCCCTGGGATTCTCCAGGCAAGAACACTGGAGTGGGTTGCCATTTCCTTCTCCAGTGCATGAAAGTGAAAAGTGAAAGGGAAGTCGCTCAGTCGTGTCTGACTCTTAGTGACCCCATGGACTGCAGCCCACCAGACCCCTCCATCCATGGGATTTTACAGGATAGAGTACTGGAATGGGGTGCCATTGCCTTCTCCGGTGTTAGTTTGCTAGGGTTTCCAAAAAAGAAACTAAAGACTGAGTGACTTCAACCACAGATTCATTTCCCAGCACCTTTGGAGGCTATAACTTGCAGAGACCAACAGGCTGGTTTCTCTCCTTGGCTTGCAGATGGCTACTCTTTTGATACCACTTCACCTGGTCTTTTTTTCCCCTGAGCACAGGCATCCCGGTGTCTCTCTGTGTGTCCTAATCTCTGTTGCATAAAGACAACAAGTCTCACTTAATTTAATCACCTCTTTAAAGGTGCAGTATTTAAATACGGTTGCACTCTGAAATACAGGGTTAAAGCTTTAGCACATGAATTGGAGAGGGATACAATGTAGCCCATAATCCCACTGAAAATGGAATGAAACAAGTTGACATTGTAAAATCTCTAAAGTTCTAAATCAGTAGGGTGAAGTTAGGCATTCAGCTTTAACAGAAAACAGTCACTATTTTGTTCTCTCCCTATCCATACACGCAGAACACCTCTGGATGTAACCCCAAGACTAGCCCATTTGACATTTAAATTTTTTCAACATACAAAAGCATGCAATACCCATCTGACTGGACAAGATAAAACTTAGTTTCATTGAGAATTTGTAGTCCAGAACCCTTTCTTACTTGGCAGATCCTCGTATTACACAGAACTAGCTCATTAGATACAAGTTTAATGGCTATTATAGTAAGTACCCAACCCTGTGTTTGAAAGAAACTTATGCTTTGGGGGTCATAGAGACCTGACCCCCATTTAGTTGATCTTCAGCATCAATTTGCTCAGCTGTGTAATACAGTTACTAGTAGATACCTCATTGGATTTTGATGGGGATTAATGGAGATGACATAGATGTCAATCCTGGCACACATGTATTCTTCATAGGTTTTAGAGCAATTAGGATGCAAAGATACGATAAATTGCTATCTTTTACTCATTCACTCTTAATTTAGATCCCCCTATAGATGTTTCCATAATTTGTTTGCCCATTAAACTTAATAATCCGGAAGGACCTCATGTCTTCACTATGGGCCTCCCTGGTGGCTCAGATAGTAAAGAATCGGCCTGCAATGCAAGAGACCTGGATTCAATCCATGGGTTGGGAAGATCCCCTGGAGAAGGGAATGGCAATCCACTCTAGTATTCTTGCCTGGAGAATCCCATGGTCAGAGGAGCCTGACAGGCTACAGTCCATGGAGTCGCAAAGAGTTGGATACAACTGAGCAACTAACACTTTCATGTCCTTACTAGAAGATATAGCAAGGTTTCGAGTAACAAAAGCCTTCAGAAGTTTGTTAAATTTGTCCTAAGTCCCCAAACAGTGGTGGATGAATGTCCTTATGTATTAATCATTCAGTGTCCAACCTGAAGAAAAAGTTTGATTGTTATAGGCAGTGATAAAATTGTTACAGGTTGGGTTTGAGGGACACTCAAACCCAAATCAACTAATATTTACAGTAGTGGCTTATACTGTGCATTTTTTTTGCCAGTTCTTAGAAATGCCTGCACTCAGAGAGTTGCGTATATTTGGCAATTAAATGGATGGAAAAAGCTGAGTCATGTCTAGTTTGAATAATGAACTCACCTGTTAGAATGGTGAAATCCTCAAAATTGAGGGAATAAGAAACAGAATTTGAAGTGACTTCAGAAAACTCAAGAGTAAGAGACTATATTTACTTCAGATTGTAGTTATTTGGACATTTCCAACAGCAAATCATGCCTATGGAAGAAAAACATAAACAAATCTGGACCACGCGATATACCTGAGCAGGCTCTGAAGCTGCAAACACTAAACCAAAGCCTTGATAACAGCAGGAGAGTGTTCTGTGGTCCTCAGCCAACCAGTGTTTGCCTTCCCTCTATTCTCTCTTACTACTTCATCTTGAAGCCAATCATGGGAGTTGGGGCTTGGCAAAGATGCTTATTCTAACTAAGCAGTGAGTCTCATTTGGCAGGGGGAAGGGAGCATAAACCCTAGATTGTGTATCCCATCAGAGTACAATCAGGAAAAGTGTCTTTCTTCAAGATAATATACCTAGTGGGAAATCTATTCAGTTGGGTGAGGTGATGTGCAGCGGAAAAGGAACAGAGCTGTAGGGTAGGAAAAATAACCCCTCACTTTATCTGCACAGCAGTCTCTTCTCTTTCACTCTAAGCACTAAGAGCAGCAATCTATTCTCAATGCCACTCATGCTCAAGCCAAGACCCAATAGCTCCCAAGTGTACTTGCTGTATTGCAAGCTATGAAGAGGCTACAAGAGTAATTCTAGTGTAAAATATATTCAAGTTGTCTTTTAGAACAGCTATATTTGGGGATAATGCTATTTCTCACATGAAATGCATGCATCAGTACATGTTACGTGTTGCATATATGCATATATATATTAAACTTCTGAATACATTTCTAATTTATGTACAAGTTAAATGTTCATTTAAAACCAAAGTGTTTGTACATATTCTAGTCACCAGAATGAATATATTTGGTTAATTAAAGGATAGCAGTTTTATTTTGTTGATTCTAAACTAACAATACTAGGAATTGTTTCCAAAGAGAAATTTATGTAAGTATCTCTATTATGTATTAGAAATGTTTTTATGGGTGTTTAGGGAAGATCTGAAATTTAAAATTTATGATTCAAACTGCAATGAAATTTTAGTTTTATCTATAAGGTATCTGCTTTCCCATGAGAGTTTCACATGAACAGATAAAAGCTCCTTTTTTGAATTTCAAGTTCCAGTTGTTCTCTGATACAAGTGAGGCTGGCTTTCTTATATTTAAAACTTCTATATATTGATTATTAATTGAACTCTTTATTCACAGTTTTAACTTACACTAAATGGGATTGTCTTTTAAAGGGCTGCTGAAAGTTGTTCTTATATTAAATTGCAAATGATCACATTAATAGAAAATGAATCCAAAAGCAAGCGAACTTTATCTTTTAAAATGTCTGCTATTTTAATGACATTTTAAATGTATTTTAATGACAATACTCATGACATTAGGAATAGCAATGACACCAAGGTTTTCACTTTATAAACTGAAACCTAAAATTTAAAGTAATTGAAATATTGAAAAGTAAGCATGCGTAGGATATGTTTTATGCAAACACCAGCTTTCAGAACATATTGCTGTGATTTAGACTTTAAAATTCTTTGAAGTTTAAGAGGGACTTTGGTTTGTTGGGAAAGCCTTTGAAAATAAAAATCATATTTTAAAATTCTTTTATCTTGGCAGGTGGTCACAGAGATCTATTGTTAAATCCTAGTTGTACAACTTAGTTGATTTCAAGTAGGTTAGGTAATGCTTTAAGCATGGTGACACATTGATATTAGTCTAAGGTTATGGAGGATTAGTTGAAATGACACTTATAAAGTACTGACAGACATAGTAAACTCACGGTAGGAATAAAGACGATTAGAATGGGCTGGTGGAGAGCTGCTGTCTTTAATCTGATTTGTCACCCACTTTTAATTCAACTTCTTTTGGATCTTTCTTTTATGACATCAAAAATTAGATACTCATTGAATGAGATTGTCTTAAATATAAATGAAGGATTTTGTTGCTTTTGTTGTTATTATTGTTCAGTCACTAAATCATGTCTGACTCTTTGTGACCCCATGAACAACAGCACTTCAGGCTCCTCTATCCTTCACCATCTCCTGGAGTTTGCTCAGATACATGTCCATTGAGTCAGTAATGGTGTCTAACCATCTTATCCTCTATTGCCCCCTTCTCCTGTCCTCAATCTTTCCTAGTATCAGGTCTTTTCCAAAGAGCAGGCTCTTCACATAAAATGGATAAAGTCTTGGAGCTTCAGCTTTAACAACAGTCCTTCCAATGAATATTTGGGGTTGATTTCCCTTAGGATTTACTGGTTTGATTTCCTTGCTGTCCAAGGGACTCTCAAGAGTCTTCTAAAGTACCACAATTTGAAAGCATCAATTCTTCAGTGCTCAACCTTCTTTATAGACCAGTTTTCCCATCAGTACATGACTATTGGAAAAACCATAGATTTGAGTATACAGACCATTGTCTGCAAAGAAATGTTTCTGCTTTTTAATATTCTGTCAAGATTTGTCATAGCTTTCCTTCCAAGGAGCAAGTATCTTTGGATATCATGGCTGCAGTCACCATCCACAGTGATTTAGGAGCCCAAGAAAGTAAAATCTGTCACTGTTTCTACTTTATCCCTGTCTATTTGCCATGGAGTGACGGGACCAGATGCCATGATCTTAGTTTTGTTTTGTTTTTTAACTTTAAGCCAGCTTTTTCACTCGCCTCTTTCACCCTCATCAAGAGGCTCTTCAGTTCCTCCTCACTTTCTTCCATAAGGGTGGTGTCATCTGTATATCTGAGGTTATTGATATTTCTCACGGCAATCTTGATTCCTGCTTGTGATTCATCCAGCATGGCATGCCTGATATGCCTGATGTGCTATGAATGTAAGTTAAATAAGCAGGGTGACAGTGTTCAGCCTTGTTGTATTCTTTTCCCAGTTTTGAACCATCAGTTGTTCCATGTCCAGTTCTAATTGTTTCTTCTTCTTAGCCCTCAAACAGGTTTCTCAGGAGACAGGTAAAGTGGTCTGGTACTCTCATCTCTTTAAGAATTTTCCACAATTTATTGTGATCCATATAGTCAAAAACTTTAGGCAATGAAGCAGAAGTAGATGTGTTTTTCTGGAACTTCCTTGCTTTCTCCATGATCCAAAAATGTTGGCAATTTGGTCTCTGGTTCCTCTGCATTTTTGAAACCGAGTCTGTACATCTGGAATTTCTTGTACTGCTGAAGCCTAGCTTGAAGGATTTTGATGTTTTTACAACAATAGGAAAAGAAAAATGCTACAGATAAGGTAAAATATAAAGAAGTTGAACTGTGCATGTGTATTACATAAAAAGAAGTATAAATTATTCTGGATGCCAGCTGTAAATAATATCTCACTTTTTCACAATATTCACACATTCTAGTTCCAGAATGTTTATGACACTTGGAAGCCTAAAGTTCATTTCTGAGTAAGATAGGTGATGAATGTTGATCACAAACTCAAAATCACTGTGGGCCAGATAGTTCACATAAAGAACTCCTGCTGCAAGAAGCCATAGAAAGTAAAGGCCAAACCCTGGGCCAGCCATTGTCTGTGGCCTGCCAGTTTACAAGCTTCTGAGTGGCTTTTAGGAATCTAAGTAATGTAGTACCTTTTCTTAATAATTTTTAACATTTAATCAGCTAATATGGTACTACTTCCCTAGACATGAAATCCTTCTAGGCAAAGTTCTAATGCATATGAAATTATTGTTTATGTAGGAATATTCTTAATCTAGTAGAAATTTTACTGTCTGAGGCTGTGTTGCAGTTGCACGCTGTCTAGGTTATCACTTCAGTCAGTTCAATCACTCGGTCATATCTGACTCTCTGCAACCCCATGAACTACCAGGCTTCCCTGTCCATCACCAACTCCCAGAGCTTGCTCAAACTCATGTCCATCGAGTCGGTGATGCCATCCGACCATCTCACCCTCTGTTGTACCCGTCTCCTCTATCTAAGTTATAGTAGCCTGGTTTTCTGATTCTACCTGTGTTAAACAGTTGCTTCCTAAAATGTTGATCACATTTATACATCAAACAAGGCTTCCCTGGTGGCTCAGACGATAAAGAATCTGCCTGCAATGCAGGAGGCTTGGGTTCAATCCATGGGTTGGAAAGTTCCCCTAGAGGAGGGCATGGCAACCCATTCCAGTATTCTTGCCTGGAGAATCCCAGGGACGGGGGAGCCTGATGGGCTGCCATCTATGGGGTCGCACAGAGTCGGACACGACTGAAGCAACTTAGCAGCAGCAGCAGCAGCAGGACACATGTATACCTGTGGCAGATTCATTTTGATATATGGCAAAACCAATACAATATTGTAAAGTTAAATAAAATAAAATTAAAAAAGAAAAATTAAAAAAAAATTCTAACTACTTTAATACAAACAAATTAATTAGTATTTTGTATCAATGCATATGTGATTTCCAAACATCAACCAGTGTTACAATGTTAACAGTGTAAAGATAAAAGACAGCATACTCTGTTTGATGTATGTGCTGTGTGCTTAGTCGCTCAGTTGTTTCCGACTCTTTGTGACCCCATGGCACCCCACTCCAGTACTCTTGCCTGGAAAATCCCATGGACAGAGGAGCCTGGTGGGCTGCAGTCTGCTGCTGCTGCTGCTAAGTCGCATCAGTCGTGTCCAACTCTGTGCGACCCCCTAGATGGCAGCCCACCAGGCTCCCCCGTCCCTGGGATTCTCCAGGCAAGAACACTGGAGTGGGTTGCCATTTCCTTCTCCAATGCATGAAAGTGAGAAGTGAAAGTGAAGTCGCTCAGTCGTGTCCGCCTCCTAGCGACCCCATGGACTGCAGCCTACCAGGATCCTCTGTCCATGGAATTTTCCAGGCAAAAGTACTGGGGTGGGGTGCCATTGCCTTCCCCGATACATGTGTCCTAAATATATTAAAAAAAAATAAAACAAGGAGATGATTCTCCCCTGTGCCCATCCAGGAAAGAAATATACTATAATTAGAAGTAAAGCTAAAATAAAAGTTTCTGGTAAACATGCTTGAAGTATAATGAACAGTGTTACTTGATATTTGTGAATCTAAAATGCATCCATAAGATATGTTAAACAGTTTTAAAAAATAAAACAAGGAGATGATTCTCCCCTGTGCCCATCCAGGAAAGAAATATACTATAACTAGAAGTAAAGCTAAAATAAAAGTTTCTGGTAAACATGCTTGAAGTATAATGAACAGTGTTACTTGATATTTGTGAATCTAAAATGCATCCATAAGATATGTTAAACAGTTTTGCAAAAGGCCGACAAGAATGTCTCATTGCTATTCTTTTTATTTACTACTGTATATTTTTGTAAGTATTAAAAGACCCAAGAATGTTCACAACTATATTTCTACCATATGCCAAAGATTTTCCATATGATTGTTTCTAAGTAGCAAAAGATTCTGACCTAATAGCTTTTCACATTTATAACTTGTTAAAATGGTAATATACTTAATTGTCCTTTATGTTCATTTTTTAAAGTTACTCTCATACAGCTATGTTCTATATAACTACTATTTCTAGTGAATTTATTTTGAGGACCCATTACATTGAATAAATTTAGTGAATTTATTTTGAGGACCCATTACACTGAAGAAATCTAGTGAATTTATTTTGAGGACCCATTACATTGAAGAAATTTAGTGAATTTATTTTGAAGACCCATTACATTGAAGAAATTGAAGATTACCCTCATATTGAGGGTAATCTTAAAAGGAGAAACAAGTAATTAAAGGAATGGGAGGTAGAATCTGTGAGTGAAGATTAGAGGGAAAAAAAGTTATTTAGTTTGGAGAGAGATGAAAATGATCCTCAGTTACAAGACAGCTTTAATACTAAAGAGAAAAAAAAAAAGTCTCCACTTACACAAATGATGAATTAAGGTAAAATGAGTTGGAAATTGAAGGGAAACAAATAGGATAACCAGCTACTGTAAACAACCTCAGAATCACTAAGCATGAATGACTGATACTTTAGTTTTGCTTCTGCTTCTTTGACTTAAGCGCCACCAGGCAGTACTTGGATTTTTTTTTTTTTTTTCATTCCTTTCTACCTATACAAAGTAATAGATGTAAAAAGCTTTGTAGAGGGGTTTTCTGAAAACCCCCCAATAGAGACGGAATAATAGAAAATGTTTTAACAGTTATTTTAGTGCTTTTCTTTTCAGTACTTCAAATAAACTTTACAAGTAAACTCTTGATACGCATTCATGTTATACCATGAAATCAGAAACCCTAGGATAAAACGGTCTATGTCCCAGGGATACTATAGCAAACACATAGGATCACTCTAGATTTTACATAAAAAATTCATACATTTGAATCAGTTCTAATGAGGTGGATGAAACTGGAGCCTATCATACAGAGTGAAGTAAGCCAGAACGAAAAACAACAATACAGTATACTAACGCATATATATGGAATTTAGAAAGATGGTAACGATAACCCTGTATGCAAGACAGTAAAAGAGACACAGATGTATAGAACAGTCTTTTGGACTCTGTGGGAGAGGGAGAGGGTGGGATGATTTGGGAGAATGGCATTGAAACACGTATAATATCATATGTGAAACAAATCACCAGTCCAGGTTAGATGCATGATATAGGATGCTTGGGGCTGGTGCACTGGGATGACTCAGAGGGATGGTATGGGCGGGGGGTGGAGATGGAAGGGGGGTTCAGGATGGGGAACACGTATACACCCGTGATGGATTCATATTGATGTATGGCTAAACCAATAAATACTGTAAAGTAATTAACCTCCAATTAAAATAAATAAATTTATATTTAAAAAAATAAAAATAAAATAAATAAAATTTTCAAGGAAAATAGTTATGCTCAACACCTCTGAGAGGCCACCATCTCTAGAGTTCAGATTTAAACATGGGAATAGAGTAATTCCTTTTGATAATATTATGGTTTTGAGAAATTAGATTTTCAGTTGTTCCTGTAATAAAAGGGCTTCTCTCATAGCTCAGTTGGTAAAGAATCTGCCTGCAATGCAGAAGACCCCGGTTTGACTCCTGGGTTGAGAAGATCCACTGGAGAAGGGCTAGGCTACCCATTCCAGTATTCTTGGGCTTCCCTGGTGGTTCAGCTGGTAAAGAATCCGTCTGCAGTGCAGAAGACTATATTCCATCCCTGGGTTGGAAAGATCCCCTGGAGAAGGGAAAGGCTACCTACTCCAGTATTCTGGCCTGGAGAATTCATGGACTACAGTCCTTGGAGTCACAAAGAGTCGGACACAACTGAGCGACTTTGACTTACAATTTAGTGTGATAAAAAGCAAGTACCAAGGGAAAATGAGTGTGTAATGCACTATAATGCTGGTGTTGTCTAATCTGATTTCAAGGTTTAAGAAGTTACACAGCTCCCATCAGGCACATATATATTATTAGTGAACAGTTGTTGTTATTTAGGAACAAGGTAAAACATACTATTTTTTCTTTCATTCATGTGCTTTTTTTTTTTTTTTTTCCAAATGGCTACTACTGGTTAGCCCATAATTATTTGTGATGTTAAAGTTGTTAGGACATGACTTCTTATTCAACTGAATTGTTAGATTTTTTTGTAAATTTATGAGAGGCAGTGAAAAAAATTATAAATCACCAAGGTCATTATGAAACCGGGAAATTGAGACTACCTATTTAAATTTGCTTTTGTTTTAAAGATACAATTTACACCTTCTTCATAATTTGCCTACTTTAATAAAAGAATAAGTTGAACTCAATTATCATAAATTTGTGAAACAGTGTTAGATTTAAGGTGATGAACTAATTACTGCTTTAAATGAGTTCATGGTCATAATGTGCTCTTTCCTGGTCAGTTTGTGGAGTTTTGAAGGTGTCTCTTATTAATCATCATTAATGTCTTGCAAACTCTGGATTCCTTTAGTATTTCTTTAAGGCCAAGAACCTCATAAATGAAGAATAATACATCAGTGATAGCCCATGTTCTATGTCCACAGCTCTTATCTTTATGGTATTGGCAAAAGAGCAGTTATTTTGGCCTTATAAACTCTTCAATAGTTTGAAACTTAAAAAAAAAATGAGCTTCTAGATATATCAAGAAGCTTTGTTTAATATTTTTATTTTCAAATTACAAATAGAATATCCCTAGAGGTAAAACTAGAATCACTAATTATAGGTTTAATAAAATATTGCTAATAGGCAAGAATATTTAATTCTAAATTAAAATTTCCAATAGGGAAAAAATATGAAAGGATACGATTCTACAGTTTATTCAATCTGTTCTTTTGTTACATACTCCTAATAATGTTGGGATGTTTGAAATTGTAAGCTAGTAAAATGTAGCCTCCAGCTCTCAAAGTCAGTTTGTGTGTTTTGACTTCAGTGATATGTTGCAGATTTATTTAATGCAGATTTATTTAATCATGAAAGATTGCAGGGTAATATTAAAGTGCATGTGTCTATAGAGATGCCTTCCTAGGCATTTCTTTCTCTTTTGAGAATCATAGTTCTATATGGTGCTTGCAGGAAAATCAAGCACTTATTCTGCCTCAATGCCAAATTACTTGTCATTACATTTGATTCAGAGGTGAAGAGTTTGAATAGAAATGTAATTAGTATATGCCCTTATTTATGCAAATCGAACATTTAAAGATTTCAAAATAGCACATAAGACTGTATTATCTCATAGTCAGTCTAAGTCATTGTTGCCATGTATGCTGGCCATAATTTTCTGTGAAACCTGATAGGGGAACTGGGAACCTGATTACCCAAAGTAGCTCACAGGCAGCTGACTAGTACAGGTGCTGTCAGAATAATCCCGTTTTAAATTTCTCAAAGTGGTTCGACATTGTGGGTGTTGTGACTGCAATAGAATTATTTTAGCTTTCATTTATCCTAGCTTAAATCAAGGTTCAGAATTACATAACAGTGTGGTTAGGAATACAGTTGCATGTATACTGAATTTTAAAGAGAACTTTTTCACTATATATGGAGTATTAAAAAGTTAACATTGTCTGAAACCCATTGATAATTGTAATTTCTTACATAAAAAGATTAAATACATATAACAGGGTTAGAGTCTGTTAAGTTTTTTAAATTAATTTATTTATTTTAATTGGAGGCTAATTACTTTACAATATTGTGATGATTTTTGCCATACATTGACATGAACCATCATGGGTGTACAATTTGTTATTGTACCTTAAGAATTATATAGTTATTTATTATAAAACATTTTTGAATAAAATGCATTTCATAGATACTGTTTAAGTAAATCTAACTTGCTGACCAATTAGATTTATTCAGATCTAAGTATTGTGAAATTAGCCCTGATTCAAACACTTTGAAATCAAAATGGAAAAAGTATGAACAGCTTCTTGTAAATTTTATTCAGTGTGTTCAACATAATTTCCTTTGTAGCCTTGTCATTTAAGGGTTGAAAGGTGGTTTCAAAGTTTGAGCTTTTACCTTTTCTTCTTGAGTTACTGTCCTTCCTATAAATGCTCATTTGTTTTCTTTCCTCATTTCACTCAGATTTCCACTCAAATATGACCTTCTCCTACTTTATCACCTAATAGTTTGCACTCCTTTCTTTGCACCCCATCATTTTAAACTGCTTTATTGTTCCCTGATAAAACTATTTGGCATTATTTAAATGTTTTCTAGTTCTTGTTTATTTTTCTTTTGTGCAACTCTCCATAATCTCATGGGTACAAGAATTTTGTCTTGTTTAGTACACATGGAACACTAGACTTTCTTAAATACTTTTTGAATGAATGAAAAAAAAAAGGGGGGGATGCTATGTCATTTCTATATATACTCTCTTTACTTAGCTTAACTTGAATTTATCTCCATTAAGTAGAAAATGTGCAGGGAGAAATATCTCTGGTACATAGCCACAAAATATCTGACCAGACAAAACCATTAAATTTAATAGCTTGAGTTGGACAATGAAAGGGTGCAGTAACTCATTACAGAACATTTTTCTGTATCATATCTTGCTTACACAGTGAATGGATTTTATCTTAAATGAAATCTGTGGCTTTTTGGATTCTATGAAATACTTTGATATTTTCGTAGAGTGAATTTGCCTGTAAAGAAGCCACAGATTATGAACAATATATGCATTTAGGTCCAGGAATATGATTGCAAGAGAGCAATAAGATTTTAGTTCCATACCTTTAGTATACCTAAGACTGTTTATGGTGGTTCAGATGATAAAGAATCTGCTTGCAATGCAGGAGACCTGGGCTCAGTCCTTGGGTTGAGAAGATCCCCTGGATAAGGGAATGGCTACCCACTCCAGTGTTCTTACCTGGAGATTTCCATGGACAGAGGAGTCTGGCGGGCAGCAGTCCATGGGTTTAAAAGAGTCAGACATGACTGAACCACTAACACTTACACTTTTTTTCCCCCAGATTATTTATACCTAGCTAAACTAGTTTAGTCCCATATTTTGTCTCTTTCAATAAACCAAGCATTTGGTGATAGAACTAAGCACAATGAACTCATAAGTACTTCATAAGCTTTTCTTAACTCAAAGCTAAGCTTTGACAATGTTGAAGGAAATTTGGTGTAGTTTCTTTGGAAGCTTTGTCAAATCTTAAAGAAAAATGCTACACCAGACAAATTTTTTTAAGGAAGCTTGATTTATATCAGAAAGATAAAAATAATAAAATGACTACCACTAGATTAGAATTTTGCCATTAAATGTAGGTCTTTCACATTTCCTACAACCTTATCTATATCACTGATTATCATGCCTTTATATAGGCATATTGTCTAGAAACTTTTGTTTATTTATTTTGTCTTGAGAGTTAATTTTGTGTCAAAAGCCCACTGAGATTTTCCCATGGGTTCTGCTTTTTAGCATATCATTCCAATTTTAAAGTTTTAGCACATAGGAGATTTTCATCTCTTCATTTTAGTCATGGTAATTTGAAGTGAAATGGTGGGGTTTGACATAAGAATAAAACAAAGGATTAGAAAGTTTATTTCCATAGTTTATGGAAGCCTTTTCTAGAGTAACTTTTTCCTATTCCTAATATGATGGATTTTTTTTCCAGGCAATTAGAACACTATGATATTTGTCATGCTGCTGCTGCTGCTGCTGCTGCTAAGTCGCTTCAGTCATGTCTGACTCTGTGCGACCCCATAGATGGCAGCCCACCAGGCTCCCCCGTCCCTGGGGTTCTCCAGGCAAGAATACTAGAGTGGGTTGCCATTTCCTTCTCCAATGCATGAAAGTTAAAAGTAAAAGTGAATTCGCTCAGTCGTGTCCAACCCTCAGCGACCCCATGGACTGCAGCCTACCAGGCTCCTCCGTCCATGGGATTTTCCAGGCAAGAGGACTGGAGTGGGATGCCATCGCCTTCTCTGAAGATATTTGTCATAGTACTACTAATAAAACAATGTTAATTTTTTTGGGACCAATGATATTTGAGAAACTGAACATACTTTTGGATTAGAGAACACAGATTTTAATATTTTCTGTTGAATAAGTAGTATGTACTGGGTTTTTAAAAATTGTGCTATGGAATCCATTAATGGATCTTGAAATTAATATACCAAAACCTATATTTTCTTAGGTGAAATAGAATGGAATGGAGAATACGATAGGAGACAATAGCATAGAGCAGAACACTGGAAGAGGGTACATAGACTATCCTGGTTGCTGCTGCTGCTAAGTCGTTTCAGTTGTGTCCAGCTCTTTGCGACCCCCTAGATGGCAGCCCACCAGCCTCCCCCATGCCTGGGATTCTCCAGGCAAGATCACTGGAGTGGGTTGCCATTTCCTTCTCCAATGCGTGAAAGTGAAAAGTGAAAGTGAAGTTGCTCAGTCATGTCTGACTCTTAGCGACCCCATGGACTGCAGCCTACCAGGCTCCTCCATCCATAGGATTTTCCAGGCAAGAGTACTGGAGTGGGGTGCCATTGCCTTTTCTGATCCTGGATGCAGCCTACACCATATTTCTTCTTGTGGGTAGACGTCAAAACCATTCAAAAGTCTATGAGAATCTGTACAAGTTCGTGGAGTCATTGCTTGGTTTTTTTTGGTACATTAGATTTGCCTTGAATTCAGTCCAAGTTTTTATTTGAGATTTGAAATGTATGTGTGTATAGCAATCTGCTTTTCACTTACTTGCTGGAGTTCAAAGCGCTTATAGACATGATCTTAATTTAAACATGCATAAGTCAGTTTCTGTTGTCTAATACCTAATATGGGAATGGTTTGAATGCAACAGAATTTGGCTGAAACTTTGAATCTTTATGTTACACATGTGAGCAAGATTGCTTCTTCTAAATATACTTTTGGAATTACCTCCACATACTCTCAAAACTTTTTGGTTAAATGGCTAAGTGACAATTAATTTAGCTCAAACAATTAATTGATTTTATAACTAAAGTAGAATATTATTGGAACTTATATAACATCTCCTCTAAAACTCTGTTTAAATTGATGCCAGTCTAGTCCCTCATGACGTATTTCCTGTTTTCTAATAGCATGATGTAAAACACATATACAATTGGGAATCTCTCGCTTTCATAAAAGCATGACTAGCCTATAAACTATAATAAATGTTATTGGGTTGCTTCTTAATGTTATTTAACATCAACTTTGTTCTATACATTCATTTTAACATGTATTATCATACATTACATTCATTTAGCATAACATTTAGCATGCAAATGTATATATTAATATACACAATATAGTAAGTCCCCTATATAGGAACTTTCAAGTTGCAAATTTTGAAAGATATGAACAAGCCTTCCATGAACATCAGGCATGAGTGAAATTGCAGCTTGCCCTCTGTCTCCTTTCGCTAACAGTCCTTTACCTCTGCCATCTCCCACCTCCTCTCTCTCCTCCAGTCAGGAACTCCTTTTGCCTCATCATCTGATGCCAGCCTCTGTATACCAACTGTTGTACTTTACAGCTATACTTGGCAAGGTACTATATTCTAAGGTTAAAAATGTTTTCTTAGTTTTGTTTGTTTTTATGTATTTGTGTGAAAAGGATTATAAACCTGGTTAGTACAGTGGTATATAGCTGCTTGTGTTAATTGGGTACCTACCAAAGAAAGGCAATGCCAAGGAGTGCTCAAACTACCGCACAATTGCACTCATCTCACACACTAGTAAAGTAATGCTCAAAATTCTCCAAGCCAGGCTTCAGCAATATGTGAACCGTGAACTTCCTGATGTTCAAGCTGGTTTTAGAAAAGGCAGAGGAACCAGAGATCAAATTGCCAACATCCGCTGGATCATGGAAAAAGCAAGAGAGTTCCAGAAAAACATCTGTTTCTGCTTTATTGACTATGCCAAAGCCTTTGACTGTGTGGATCACAATAAACTATGGAAAATTCTGAAAGAGATGGGAATACCAGACCACCTGATCTGCCTCTTAAGAAATCTGTATGCAGGTCAGGAAGCAACAGTTAGAACTGGTCATGGAACAACAGACTGGTTCCAAATAGGAAAAGGAGTACGTCAAGGCTGCATATTGTCACCATGTTTATTTAACTTATATGCAGAGTACATCATGAGAAATGCTGGACTGGAAGAAACACAAGTTGGAATCAAGATTGCCGGGAGAAATATCAATAACCTCAGATATGCAGATGACACCACCCTTATGGCAGAAAGTGAAGAGGGGCTAAAAAGCCTCTTGATGAAAGTGAAAGTGGAGAGTGAAAAGGTTGGCTTAAAGCTCAACATTCAGAAAACGAAGATCATGGCATCTGGTCCCATCACTGCATGGGAAATAGATGGGGAAACAGTGGAAACAGTGTCAGACTTTGTTTTTCTGGGCTCCAAAATCACTGCAGATGGTGACTGCAGCCATGAAATTAAAAGACGCTTGCTCCTTGGAAGGAAAGTTATGACCAACCTAGATAGCATATTCAAAAGCAGAGACATTACTTTACCAACAAAGGTTCGCCTAGTCAAGGCTATGGTCTTTCCTGTGGTCATGTATGGATGTGAGAGCTGGACTGTGAAGAAGGCTGAGCGCCGAAGAATTGATGCTTTTGAACTGTGGTGTTGGAGAAGACTCTTGAGAGTCCCTTGGACTGCAAGAAGATCCAACCAGTCCATTCTGAAGGAGATCAACCCTGGAATTTCTTTGGAAGGAATGATGCTAAAGCTGAAACTCCAGAATTTTGGCCACCTCATGCGAAGAGTTGAGTCATTGGAGAAGACTCTGATGCTGGGAGGGATTGAGGGCAGGAGGAGAAGGGGACGACAGAGGATGAGATGGCTGGATGGCATCACTGACTCGATGGATGCGAGTCTGAGTGACCTCCGGGAGCTGGTGATGGACAGGGAGGCCTGGCGTGCTGCAGTTCATGGGGTCGCGAAGAGTCGGACACGACTGAGCGACTGATCTGATCTGACACTAACTCATTCATATGTAGGGGACTTAATGCATATGTTACATATATTACATTTGATACATGACTTGGAGTTTCACTGGAAATGCTTTTGTTTTTCACTCTCTAGTAACTCTAAGCTAATATTCTAATTGCAGTTATAAAGTGAGGTAAGCAATCTCTGCCTCAAGACTCCTGCTTACAAAGATGAAATGTCATAAAAAATTGAGCTAAGGTTTCTTTAATAAGAAGCAACAAAAAATGTTATGCATGTAAAACACCAAGTAGATTCTTAGCAAAATATTCATAGACCTTTTGGGAAAATTCAAATTGAAAGCTTCAGGGGGGCAAGGAGGGAGTTTATGTATTTCTAAGTGCTAAAGAATCCTAATCTTTCTAAAATTATATTTACAATTGAAAGTAAGTAAATATTGATTTTATAATAGTCATAGTATTGTTTCATCTTGTTTTCTCTGAAAGTATGGGGAAAGTTAAATAATTTGAATATTTATGATATTATTATTTGTAAGTTTTCAAGATTAATGCAATAAAGTAGAACAAGGAATATTAGCATCATAACTAATGGATGGTCCTCATTTTTCAGGTCTTTGAATTTCACCTGATAGTGACATCTTGATATTTACTAAGGTGATAGCTACTCCTGTGAATATGAGGGGTTACTACTTACAGCTTTAAGAATTTTATTTTGTTTATATTTATTTCTAGCATGCAACAGAGATTTATCTGGTTAAGACAAAGAATATTTTATTGACATATTTATCCTTATTTCTACATTGTAGTATTATTGCAGTCTACTCTGTGTTAAACAGAGGGACGTTGAGTGTGTTTATAGAATTTAAAGAGATCTTTGATATGTGCAAATGACATCTTTGCTGAATAAATAAAGTATGCTTTTAAAAGCTTCAGCAAAAGAACTCCCACAAAGACAGAGCTAATTAGAATCCTCAACTCATGGAATGTAAAAGAATCTTAGCTTTGGAAGGAAACTCAGGGACTGTCTATCCCAACTTCTACTACAAAGATATTTTAGCTGAAAGAGTTAGTCAACATTTTAAACCAAACTTCATTAAGTATCTCTTTTAATCCAAGGTACACATCTAGATACAAGGGGAAAAAAGTAAAAAAAGATACATGTTCTATCTTATAGGAGTATATTGATCAGAATAGGCTAACTATTAATATAAAAGACATTCCCATACTTTCAGTGCCTTAACACAGTACGTTTATTTTGTGTTATACCAGAGTAGGTGTAGTACTCTGCTCTATAGAATTGTTCTGGGATCCAGCATCCTTCTTGATCAGGAAGCACCCTTCTCTGAATCCATTCAGTCAGGGGATGGGCAAAGAGAATGAAGACAGGATTGTATTAGGAGATGTGTATGGGCCAAGTCTTCCGTACACTTCTGTGGTGGCTCAGACGGTAAAGCATCTGCTTACAATGTGGGAGACCCGGGTTCAAACCCTGGGTCGGGAAGATCTCCTGGAGAAGGAAATGGCAACCCACTCCAATATTCTTGCCTGGAAAATCCCATGGATGGAGGAGCCTGGTAGCCTACAGTCCATGGGGTCACAGAGAGTTGGACACGACTGAGCGACTTCACTCACATGGGCCAAGTCTAGAAGTAAGTAACACTTCTGCTCACATTTGATTGGCCAGAATACAGCCATATGTCCGCACCAACTAGAAATGAAAGCAGAGATGAGGGTAAGTTTGGTGACCAGGTGGAAGAAAAAATGAATTTAGTGATAAATTAGTCTCTCCTACAAAGCCTTTACAGATTATTAATATAGCTAAAAGATTATCCTTCTAGTTTCCTTTTAACCACTTACATGTCACCACTTAAATAAGAGTGAAGAGCCATGTATGTGTGATTTGCAATTAAATTTGAGGATTTTTAATAAGAATTCCAATTAGAATGATTCTTCTCTTTGTGGATATCTGTATCTGACTTATTAAAATAAGGACATTGTTAGTTGAAGCAATAAATAGAAGATGTTTTAAAAGTGTCATTGTAACTTAGGTTATTAAAATATGTGGGCTGAATGGGTATTAACACAATTGATTTTCTTTGTACTTTGAATTCTATTAAGCAGCAGTTATTGCATGGTGCTCCTCTAATAGACAACTGTGAAGTGCTTGTATAAGCCTGTAGTTCACCCTGGGTGACAGATTATACACTCACAGGTAATGGCCAGCCCATCTATGAAGAAGCATTACCATTTGTAGAAAAAATAAAAATGTCATTGAGGCAAGGAATGTTTTAATTGCCAAAATCAATATTAAGGCAGTTTAAATGATATTCCAAAACAGATTTGTATAGTTCATCTGTCATAAGCTTAAATAGTTGAATTCTCCAAATATATTCAGAAGTTAAAACAAGCGCTTAAAGTACATGACGGGACTTGCATATAGTAGACTGTCTGTATCTAAAGGGAAAATGGCAATTGCATGCATTTGGGGTCTCATTGGCTCACATACTTCAATGACCACCCACAGAGTAGGTGCATATATTTTTTGTATATTGTTACCTTTAAACAGTGGGAAGTTACTAATAAGATTTATCCACAGGCCCATAATCTTTCACTGTTTCCCTTCTGTTTTTGGAACAAACTCCAAATTCATTAGCTTGTCCTTCCAGATTTCCTTCAATCTGGCCTCACTGAGTTTTCAACAGTATTTTCCAATCTGCTGAATAAACTTGTTAGTCTACAAAAACTGTCCTTCCTGGTGTGAGTGTATATTCTAATTCTCACCCTTTCTCTCTCTCTTTCTCTCTTGTTTTTCACATGTGCAAATTTATGTTAGCATAATCTGCTTTTAAAAATTTCTCTTTCGTGCCAGGGTTACTGCTTCATGTTCTTTTCTCACCAGAAATTCTACAGTTCATAGCTTGGGTTTCAGGACCAGCCAATCTTTAACAACTAGCTAAACTAGTTGTTTGGAGAAGGCAATGGCACCCCACTCCAGTACTCTTGCCTGGAAAATCCCATGGATGGAGGAGCCTGGTAGGCTGCAGTCCACAGGGTCACGAAGAGTCAGATACAACTGAGCGATTTCACTTTCACTTTTCACTTGCATGCATCGGAGAAGGAAATGGCAACCCACTCCAGTGTTCTTGCCTGGAGAATCCCAAGGGACGGGGGAGCCTGGAGAGCTGCTGTCTGTGGGGTCGCAAAGTCGGACACGACTGAAGCAACTTAACAGCAAACTAGTTGTTGTTTTTTAATATATATTAAATTCAAAAAAATTATATATATATGTGTGCATGCAGACACATACGCACACATACATATATGATTATGTTTTCTAAAAAAATAGATTGTTTTACCTCTTCCATTTTGGATACCTTTCATTTCTTTTCTTGCTTCATTGTTCGGCTATGATTTCCTATACAATATCATATAATAGAGATGAAAACACACATCCTTTTCTTGTTTCTGGCCTTAGGGGGGGCACATGTAATGATTTTTAAAAAATGTTGTGAACGGAAATGTTTTCCCTTCCTTATTCTAGGTTGAGTGAAAATAAATAATACCTGTATAGGAGACAGTATAAGTATGATAATTTGGGAGAATGTCAATCTAAAAACAAAATAATACGTCTATGTCCTTTGGTATGACACTACATTATAATTTAACTAGAACTTGATTATTAGTGAGGTTCAGTATTTTTCATTTGTTTCCTGTATGTATTCTTGGTCAATTTATCATTCATATATTTGTGTATTTTTCATTTTTGTGTTTGTCTTTTTTCAGTAGTATGTACAATTTATTATTAAGACAAACTTTGTCTTGTATCATGTAAAGGTGTTTCCTAGTGTGAGTTACATTTTTAGTTATTGTTTACAAATGCTATTCTATATAGATTTTTAACTCTCTGGCATAAAGTTTATTCCTTGTTTTATTATTTTGACTCCACATTTTGCTTTAAGTGTTCTATCTTGGTAAACTAAAAAGTAAGTAATGTTAGGTTGATCTCCCAAAATGTTTTTCTTTTTTGAAATTTTACAAGCCTAAATCCAAATCTAGGAGATTTTAGACAAATTACAATTTACTACATACATTGGCAGTGATATAATAAAAAAATGAAACAAAACTAAACCAATTTGATGACCTTTGGATATATTTAAATTTAAGAAGCATTGATAGAAATAATGTGGATTTCTTCTTGCATATGAAGTTTCCTAATAAGGAAAAAACAAAGTCTGGAGCATGAATTATGTAACCGTGAATATAGAGTGTGGGCAGCTTCTGACTCATTGTGATTTCCCTAAGACTGATTTCCTTACACTCCTGGTGTGATGCTGCTGCAGCTCTGAAAGTGACTACCAATGGCATCAGATAATGTGGCCCAGACACTGATTTCAGACCCTCTGTTTAAAACAAGGAGGTATACCATGAACATATATCACATGTGCCCTGATAAACATCTTTACAGATATCTGAATACAATGGAAAAAGCTAATCCTTGTTTAGAGATCATTGCATATAAAGCATAATTTTAAACACGTCACATACATTGACTTTCATTGTCACATCATGCTTATGAAGCAGATGCCGTGAAATATCTCCATGCTATGGATGAAGAAACTAAGGCATGGTATAGTTGAGTAACTTCCTCAAGGTCACAGAGCTAGTCCTTTAGAAAGCCAGTATTCTTACTTAGTATGAATACTAGACTTTTCTAGAGTATGGCTCTAGACTTTTATGCTTTCCGGGTGACTGGTTAGTTTGGATTGGAAGAGTAATTTGGGAAATATTTTGAGCACAGTGTGCTCAGAAAAAAGACCCAATTCTGACTAGAACACAAAGAATGAATTCAGATTTTCAAATATGTTACAGAAGTAAGACCTTTAAATGACCTATACTGGGTATAATACTATGTTTAATGAGGGAATGCGCACTTGCTTCAGATGCTGGTCATGGACCCAACACATTTGGTACACCATACTAATACTATTGGGCTTCCCCAATAGTAGCACAGTGGTAGAGAATCCACCTGCCAATTCAGGAGATGCAAGAAATGCGAGTTTGATTCCTTGGGTTGAGAAGATCCCATAAAGTATGAAGTGGAAACCCACTCCAGTATTCTTGCCTGGAAAATACCATGGACGGAGGAACCTGGAGGACTTATAGCCCATGGGGTTGCAAAGAGTCAGACACGACCGAGCATGCACACACCCCCAACACATTAAAAGTAATTAAAATTAGCTAAGATGGTACGAATGTTAATTCAAAAATAAAAATAACATAATAAAACAATAGATTCCTAGATCAGGAATTCAAAATAAGACTTGTCCCAAATTATGATCAGATCTAAGCACAGGTCAGTAAGACCAATGGATTCACTGCTGCTGCTACTGCTAATTCGCATCAGTCGTGTCCGACTCTGGGCAACCCCAGAGATGGCGGCCCACCAGGCTCCCCCGTCCCTGGGATTCTCCAGGCAAGAACACTGGAGTGGGTTGCCAGTTCCTTCTCCAATGCATGAAAGTGAAAAGTGAAAGTGAAGTCGCTCAGTCCTGTCCGACTCTTAGCGACCCCATGGACTGCAGCCTACCAGGCTCCTCTGTCCATGGGATTTGCCAGGCAAGAGTGCTGGAGTGGGGTGCCATTGCCTTCTCCAATGGATTCACAGACACAACCATATCAGAAAATGAATGGGGAAAATATCACTAATACAGACTATGCAGACCTTGATTGTTTGTTTAAAACTAAACATTTTGTCTGTCTATCCCACGTGCAAACAGTAAGGAATATGGAATCAGAAGTCAACTCCAATAAAATGGCATCAAATTAGCTAATGTCTTAAGGTGTTATGGCACCTTTCTTTTATGGTGGGAACTGTGAACATAAAGGCATGCAAAAATAATTGACAGAAATGTAAACCTCTATGAAACTTTAATGACTTTTGTAATTCAAGTTTAAATTGAGAACCAGAGAAGTTACAAGAGCAAAAAGGGGAAGGGAGTGGGGAAAGTAGAAGGGCAGTAAAGAGAAGAGAGGGACCACAGGGAGAATGGATTGGTACTAAAGACATATTGTCTCCATTTCACTGATTACCCTAGGGTAGGCCCTGGATGTTGGGTCTTTTATCTGCAGTATTACTTCTGAGGGAAACTGTTATCATGACTGTTATATTGGTTTCTTTTGTGAGAAGCAATGTACAAACATCAAAGAAGTTTTCTCTTAAAATCAAAGTACTCTTCAACTGGAATCCTTCTTAAATAATGGATGACACTTGAAGATGTTAGTTGTCATTTTTAATAATTAACTATGTCTAATTTTGGCAGTAACTGAACTTTTATTTTCTGTAAGCGCTTGACACACTACTTGATTTAGAGGAGCAAGATATTTAAATATTGCCCAGTGCTTAAAGTCACAAATTCTGATTGAATTTCCCACTGTCTATTTTTTTCAGATGAATTTTTTATCCCTTTCATAGATAAATGGATAGATATGTATTGGATATCCATTTATCTATGAAAGGAAAATAAAATCCATCTGGAAAAATAGGACAGTGGGAAATTTTTTTCAGAATTTTATTTTATACAGAAATTTACTCAGAATGTCCTTCCATAGTTAAATGGTTAGATTTGTATAGGTTCTCGGCTGGAAAATCCTATGGAATGAGGAGCCTGGGGCTACAGTCCACGGGTTGCAAAGAGTCAGACACAACTAATTGATGGAGCACATGTATAGGTAGAAGGTAGATAGGTTTTTAGACTGATTAATTGATAGATCAATCTAAAATATAAATATAAATATATAATATTTTATGTATAATAATGAATCATTTTATAATTGCAAATACTTTTTAAAGACCACTCTTTTCTGATGTATTATAAGAAATTACATGTATTTGGTACCATGCTATACTTAAAAAGGGACTTCATCTTATTCAACTGTATATTCTTTGAAGTTATCAGTAAAATATTTTGAACATAGCTGATTCTCAATAAATATTTGGATTGCTATTTTTTTTTTTACTGTTATTATCCAAATGAGTTTTATGAAATGAAATTAGTTGTATTTCACATTTGGGAATTTTCAGTTCTAGGTGGTTTGGCTTGATAAGAAGCCAATAAATTGCCCCAACTTTGCTCCCTGTAAGATCAGAAAGACTTGTCTTATCCATATTTTAATATTTTTAACTTGAACCTAATAGACCTGATTGAAAAAATAACTCAGTTGGCAGGTGGTTATATATTTTATATAACACACATTTTTAATGGACAGCTATGCCAGACACTGTTTTAAACACTTAAAAATTATTAGGAAAGTGTAGATCAAACAAATACATGTATGGAAACATTTAGTTTATGAGAAGTTTGAAAATAGGCTCTATCATCTTAGTGTTTACAAAATAAACCTAATAGTAGATTGCATGGTATTTGTTAGTCCTATGAAATGTAGACATGACTAGAATCAACATGTTAAATATGTAAAAGAGATATTTTTGCAAGATGAGGACTTATTCATTATTATTTTATCACCAGCTCACTAATTCATGACCTTTATCTGCCTTTGGAAAATGTAGATTCAGATTTTTGACTGTTTATGCTTTGATTTCCCTATGGGAAATGTCAATGTGAGAGTCTCCTGGTTAGATGTTCACATTGAAGTTAATCAGTCAAAGATCCTATTTTTGCAGGTCTTGGCATAAAAGGAGATGAAAAAGTTTATAATGATGGAGGAAGAAAACACATACCAGAACTTGCAATCTTAAGCAAAGTGAGAATTTAGGAGTACAGTAGTGGTTACACTTCAGTGATCTTCTTCAAATATACACACACAGATATAAATATTTTCTTTATACATGTTACTAATTTAGTATTCCTATTTGTTTATTCAATCATTCTATTATTAAACTGTTAAGAGTAAAGCAACAAGTTGGCGTAGTTTATGTTAATGAGTTTCAGAAATTGGATCAATTTAAGAGTAAGTTATTAGAATAGTCTCTGTATTGAGCATGTTAATTACATTTGAGAACTTAATCCTTAAATATATATGTCTTGCATGGCATAATTAACGGTTATGTTCTACTAAATAGCTCATTATTTTCTTGAGATATAAATTTATATTTAGTAATTGATGGAAAATCATTAATTTTCATATTAATGTTTACTACAATTTCCCTCTAAAGTTCCTTTTCTTAAACACTGCCTCTTTTTCATTAGAAGCTGTGAATTATTGATGTAGCATCTTTTGATGGTTTGCAAGAGTTCATTTTATATCCTTCCTAATTAACTGAGATGCTGAGTTCCATCTAGGAAGTTTCATGTCCTACAAGCTTTTTTGCATGACTATAAAATATCAGAATGTGGTAGATTATTTCATTTGCAGATTCATGTATCGCATTAGAAAACCCTGTTACTTTGTCAAGATTGAAATTTTACACTGTCACCTTCAGTGCAGAAAATGTTTTTTAAAGATGCATGTTTGATTGTCACTTAAAACTGCAGAAGTAGTGATGAATACAGACATCTACCACCACATGTACAGATTGATAATGATTTTATTTGTACTTTGGCCTAATGCGTATCCTGTCAGATCATCAAAACAAGAAGAGGAAGTGCATCAGACAAATAAGAAATGGCCAGATGCTCACAAAATGATGAAAAGACATTGTCTTTTATCTTTTAATGCTCAAATGATGCAAAGAAGACACTATTTTATTTTAAATTTTAGAAAGAATATAACTTCTCAGATTTAACTGCTACTTCAGGGATATGTCAAACATCCTGGTCTCAAAAATATTTGCTTCTCTCCAGCTTCCATGCTCATTGTCTCCTCTTTACTGTCAGATCAGATCAAATCAGTCGCTCAGTCGTGTCCGACTCTTTGCGACCCCATGAACCGCAGCACGCCAGGCCTCCCTGTCCATCACCAGCTCCCGGAGGTCACTCAGACAAGCATCCATCGAGTCAGTGATGCCATCCAGCCATCTCATCCTCTGTCATCCCCTTCTCCTCCTGCCCTCAATCCCTCCCAGCATCAGAGTCTTCTCCAATGAGTCAACTCTTCGCATGAGGTGGCCAAAATACTGGAGTTTCAGCTTTAGCATCATTCCTTCTAAAGAAATTCCAGGATTGGTCTCCTTCAGAATGGACTGGTTGGAAGCCTTCAACAAATGATGATATGTCTGTCTTGGAAACTTGAGGATTTCAAAGGTCCTCAAACCTTTCTTGGAGCCATTTCCCTACATTTCATTTTCCACCCATGCTTACTATTCCATGATTTTCAGACTCTTCCTTATGCCTTAGTCTATCAAATTCCTCCTTGCAACACTTTATTTTGTTTCTATGTCCTCCTAGGCCTCCTGCTGCTGCTGCTGCTAAGTCGCTTCAGTCGTGTCCGACTCTGTGCGATCCCATAGACGGCAGCCCACCAGACTCCTCTGTCCCTGGGATTCTCCAGGCAAGAATACTGGAGTGGGTTGCCATTTCCTTCTCCAATGCATGAAAGTGAAAAGTGAAAGTGAAGTCGCTCAGTCGTGTCCGACTCTCAGCGACCCCACGGTCTGGAGCCTACCAGGCTTCTCCGTCCATGGGATTTTCCAGGCAAGAGTACTGGGGTGGGGTGCCATTGCCTTCCCCGCTAGGCCTCCTAATCAGCCATAATTGGCTTTGTTCTTACCACCGCTTGAAGGCTCCCTTGATCCATTGATCTTTCACCACTGGTCTCTTGGTAGAGAGCTCTGACTCTCTTGTGCTCACTGTACTGTCCTTCCTGGAGAGAGCTTGCCCTCCTGGAGTGATGAGAGAAGCAATAAGACTACACTAATGCATTCAACATAAAAATCGCTTATTTTTATAATTACTTGATTTAATTCTGAAGGGAGAAATAGCTTATACAGGTCTGTAATTTAACAGTTGAGTCTAAAGGAATGTCCTTTTAATTTTGGGGGAAAAAAAAATCTAAGCTTGAACAAAACATCTTTTCTCAGTACCCAAAGGGATTGGGCAAACCTAAACTAAATTTTTGTTCAGTACAGACTTTACATAATGGTATTTCTTTAACAACTGTTAACCATGAATTGAAATGGATCATGCAGTAGAATGGGGACAAGGGAATTAATTAGTAGAAAGCTTAATTATTACACAATGCACATCTATTCCTGTCATTGGTTAGAAGAACAAATAAAAGCATTTTCTTCATATTAAAAATAATATTAAAATTTATGACATACTAATTCCCCTATCTTGAAATACATCATTTACTCTGTGTTTGTGCTCATTAGTTTCCAACATAACAATTTGAGCTTAAAACATATCTATGTTTGGGCTATTCCAGGGCCCTTTGCCTTCTCAATGCAACTCACATCAAAATGCTACTACATTTAATATCTTAAACTTGAATTGAACTCTTTCACATGATGGAGCTCTCAGATATATCATTATCCTACAATAGTTTTATGCAAGTAAATTATTCATTTCATTAGTGCTGCATCTAAAACACAAAACATTTTCAATTTTCATGTAATGTAGTTTAAAATGATGAGCTCTGGTTCTTTGGGGAGTTCTTTAAATTGTAGAAATCATAGAAGTACTCTGTGTCGGCCACAAAACCCCTGGGATCTTTACAGAACAACAACAAAAATTTTTCTATAGAAACATAAAAATAAATGCTGATACAAGGAATATCCTCTGTACTCAAAGGAAGATGGACTTTGTATAATGAACAGTAAAAGATTATAGCTAGTGTCTAATTTTCTTCTTCACTAACTATGCTGTAACAAATCTGAAAAGTCTAAACTATATGATTATTTCAATAACACATTGCTTAGAAAATTACTCTAGAAAATTCAAGAATGTAGCTATTCTTGCCCCTTGTTGCTGTTGTTCAGTCCCCCAGTCGTGTCTGACTCTTTATGACCCCCTGGACTGAAGCACGCCAGGCCTCCCTGTCCCTCCCCATCTCCCGGAGTTTTCCCAAATTCATGTTCATTGCATTGGTGATGCCATCTAGCCATCTTATCCTCCGACACCCTCTTCTGCTTCTGCCTTCAATCTTTCCCAGCATCAAGGACTTTTCCAATGAGCTGTCTGTTCACACCAGATGACCTAAATACTGGAGTGTCAGCTTCAGCATCAGTCCTTCCAGCGAATATTCAGGGTTAATTCTCCCTTAGCATTGACTGGTCTGATCTCCTTGCTGTCCAAGGGACTTTCAGGAGTCTTTTCCAGCACTACAGTTTGAAGGCATTAGTTCATTGGTGTTCTGTCTTCTTTACAGTCCAGATCTCACAACTGTACCATATGACCACTGGGAAGACCATAGCCTTGACTATACGGACATTTATTTGTCAACAGAGTAATGTCTCTGCTTTTCAACACACTGTAGGTTTGTCATAGCTTTCCTACCAAGAGGCAACTGTTTTCTGATTTCATGGCTGCAGTCACTGTCCTCAGTGATTTGGGAGTCCAAGAAGAGGAAATCTGTCACTACTTCCATCTTTTCCTCTTCTATTTGCCATGCAGTAATGGGGTCAGATGCCATGATCTTTTTTGTTTGTTTGTTTGTTTGTTTGTTTGTTACTATTTAGTCTTAAGCTTTCTCTTTCACTCTCCTCCTTCACCCTCCTCAAGAGGCTCTTTAGTGCATCTTCCCTTTCTGCCATTAGAGTGATATCATTCACATTTTTGGGGTTGTTGATGTCTTTCCCACCTAACTTGCTTCCTTCTTGTAACTCATCCAGCCCGGCATTTCTCATGATGTTCTCTGTGTATAGGTTAAACAAACAGAGTGACAGCAGACAGCCTTGTCATACTCCTTTCTTATTTCAATAAGCACATTGCTTAGAAAATTACTCTAGAAAATTGAGGAATGTAGCAGTTCTCTTGCCCCTTGAAAGGGAAAGTGAAAGTGAAACCACTCAGTCATTGCAAAGAGTCACGACTCTTTGCAACCTCATGGACTGTAGCCTACCAGGCTTCTCCATCCACAGGATTTTCCAGGCAAGAGTACTGGAGTGGGTTGCCATTTCCTTCTCCAAGAGATCTTCCCGACCCAGGGATTGAACCCAAGTCTCCTGCATTGTAGGCAGATGCTTTACCGTCTGAGCCACCACGGAAGTCTTGCCACTTAATATGTTTCAAAAATTAAACATTTCATGTGTGTAAATGTACTTGTTCATATACAATTAATAATGGTCCTGAGTTTTACAGCTTTTTTCTTTACATGGTTAGAAGTATCCATTTGTTTACTGAGGCTTCTGCTGTTTAGAATTAAGTTTTGAGAGTTTCTTGCATGATAGTATTAGATATTTTATAGAAACAATACCAACAACAAATAATTTAAGGAAAACACATGCTGTGCTGTGCTTAGTTGCTTAGTGTGTCCAGCTTTTTGTGACCCCATGTACTGTAGCCTGACAGGCTCCTCTGTCCATGGGGGTTCTGCAGGCCAGAATACTGGAGTGGGTTGCCATGCCCTCCTTAAGGAAAACATGAAAAATCAAATGCAAACCTTCTTGCTTGGATTATAATTCTCTGCTGAAAAACAAATAACACTTATACTATGTCTTGAATATTTTTCCCTTTAATAAGTTACATCATTTGGAAGTATATGCTCCCATTTAATAGGTAGCCTTTTTATTCTGTTGATGGTTTCCTTCACTATGCAGAAAAGCTTAAGTTTGAGTAGGTTCCGTTTGTTTATTTTTGCTTTTGTTTCCCTTGCCCAAGGAGACAGATGCAAAAAAATATATATATTGCTAAGGTAAATGTCAAAGAGTGTACTGCCCATGTTTTCTTCTAGGAGTTGTATGATTTCAGGTCTTACATTTAGGTCTTTAATCCATTTTGAGTTTATTTTTATATGTGGTGTGAGAAAAAAATTCTAATTTCATTCTTTTATATGTAACTGTCCAGTTTCTCAATAACACTTATTTAGGAGACTGTATGTTCTCTATTACATACTTTTGCTTTCCTGGTGGCTCAGATAATAAAGCATTTGCCTGCAATGCAGGAGACCCAGGTTTGATCCCTGGGTCTGGAAGAACCCCTGGAGAAGGGAATGGCTACTCACTCCAGTGTTCTTGCCTGGAAAATTCCATGGACAGAGGAGTCTGACAGGCTACAGTTCATGCCATCACAAGGAGCTGGACATGACTGAGGAACTAACATTTAACTTTATACTCTTGCTTGCCTTGTCATAGATTAGTTGACCACATGAATGTGGATTTATTTCTGGGCTGTCTATTCTGATCCACTGATCTGAGTCTCTGGTTTTCTGCCAGTACCATCATGTTTTTATTACTATAATTTCATAGTATAGTCTGAAGTCAGGGACTGTGATAGCTCAAGCTTTGTTCATTTTTCTCAGGATCGCTATTCAGGGCATTTTATAGATTCATACAAATGTTAGAATCATTTGTTTTAGTTCTGTGATTATATATATAAAAAAAGTGAAAGTGGCTTAGTTGTGTTCAACTCTTTGTGACTCCCATATATATATATATACACACACACACACACACGATGTTGCACATATGTGTGTGTATGTGTATATATATATATGTAAAGAAGATGTATACACACAGGAATATTACTAAGCCATGAAAATGTAATTCTGAAGTTTGTTATAACACAGGTGGACCTGGAGGCTGTTCCTTTTAGTGAAATAAGTCAAAGAAAGAAAAACATTGTGTATCTGCACTTATATGTGGAACAGTAGTACAGTGTAGTACAGTGTTTTTTGCTCAAACATGTCCAACTTTTTGTGACCCTATGGACTACAGCTCACCAAGCTCCTCTGTCCTTGGAATTCTCCAGGCAAGAATACTGGTGTGGGTTGCCATTCCATTCTCCAGGGCACCTTCCTGACCCAGGGGTCAAACCTGGGTCTCCCACTTTGCAGACAGATTCTTTATCGTCTGAGTCACCAGGGAAGCAATCTAAAAAATAAAATGAATAACTATGGCAAAACAGAAAGAGACCACAGATGCAGAGAATAAAACCGTGGTTACCAGAGGGGAGGAGGTTGGGAGAAGAAAGAAATAGGAGAGGGAGATTAAGAAGTACAAACTTCTAGTGCAAAATAAATGAGTCCTGGATATGAAATGCACATTGTGGGGAATACAGTCAATAACTATGTAATGTCTTTTCATGGTGACACAACATAACTAGACTTATCCTAGTGATCATTTTGAACTGTTTAGAAATATCTCAATCCTGTATTGTGTAACAGGAACTGACATAGTGTTGTAGATCAATTATACTTCTTACATTTCAGTAAGAAAGAAATAGAAAAAGAGATCAGATTTGTGGTTACTAGAAGTGCGGCAGGGGTGGGTGGGTGGGTGAAGAATAATTGCATAAAGGCAGTTACAAGGTTTAAATTTCCAGTTGTAAAATAAATAAGTACTAGGAATATGCAATGTACAATGTAATAAATATAATTAACATTTCAGTATGTTATATATGAAAATTTTAAAGGAGTAAATCCTGAGTTCTTATAAAGAAAAATACATTTTAATTTAATTTTCTATCTGCAGGAGATGATGAATATTCTCTATATTTATATATATCATGAAATGATATCATAGTTCAGATCATTATTTTGTATACCTTAGATTTATACATTGCTTTTTGTTATATCTTAGTGAAACTAGAAGAAAAAAATTCAGAAAATGATCTACTATGATCATTCTCTTTTTGTTCTTTATCCTTAAATATTATACTCTTATATTTATGGATAGGTAAAACCATCATGTTACTTCATAAAGGATTATTTCATTTATAGTTCTTTTGTTTGTTGAAATTGCCATAGTCTGAATATGTAGACAGGGCAGTTTATGATGAGACCTAAAAATTGCTTGTAGGAAACTGAAGGAATGTGAAAATAATGACCAAGAGTAATAATAATCCTATGAAAAAATATTGAAAATTAAGTACAATCTGCACACTTTTCTTTATAACACATATCAAAATAGATAGTTTGAAGCTGTGATTCCTCAAGTATAATCACTGTATCATTTGCAGTAGAATCATTAATGGCATTTGCTTAAAAACTGAGGATTTCTCACCTCTACTAGGTGCATGCTGATTAAGAATCTCTGGAGGCAGGGAACAGGAAACTGCATTTTTAACATCCTTTTCAAGGAAAGTTTGAGGATCACTTTTCAAAAAGCATATTTTTGTGTACCGAACAGCTCAGTTGACCTTATATTTCTCTATCAACCATCTTCTTGCCTACCCTCCATCTTTTTAAACCTAGTACATGCTTGTGAAATCACTTATTATATCCCACACAACAGTCATAATCAAGCTCAGTTTTCCTCTGCCCAAACTGTGTTACTCCTTTTGACCCTCCTTGTAAGAATTTTCACTAAGCCATTTTGGATTCGTGCTCTATAAAGGAATATCCACATATCCTTTAACTATTTCCATGATTGTTTTAGTTACATTCTTTCCTTGTGCTCAGTGGTGTATGACTATTTGTGGCCCCTTGGACTGCAGCCCACCAGGCTCCTCTGTCATTGGAATTTTCTAGGAAGGCATATTGGAGGAGGTTGCCATTTCCTGCGTCAGCCGATCTTCCTGATGCAGGGATCGAACTCATGTCTATTGCATCTCCTGCACTGACAGGCAGATTCTTTACCACTTGTACCACCTATCCAATAAGAATGATAACATTTGATCTAAAACATGCTCGAAATGAAATTGCATATTATTACCTGTCTCCTGTGTCATGGAACCAATAGATAATCATGGTTTTCTTTATCTCCCCATCATAGGTTCTATAACCTTATTCTTCTACCACACTTAAAACAGCATACAAATAATCATTGAAGAACATTTAAAATGCCCCATGATTATAAGGCTGAGAACTAAAAGTATCTTAAAACTCACTGATTTTACATTTGACCTGAATTTAGTCCTTTAGCCTTATATTAGGTTGATCCAGAAAAGCAAAACCAGGAGCCAGTGTATTAAGAGATTTATGGCAAATAATTGGCTCATCCACTTGATCTGGTGGCTTGTTAAGTCCAAAATCTGTAGGGCATGCTGTCAAGAAGGACAGACTAGAACTTGCAGGCACTGGCTGAAGCTCCACAAGGGAGATCCTTTTCTCAGAGCATTCTCTGATTTAATCAAGATAACCCAGATTATCTAAAATAATCTCCCAACTCAGAGTCAACTGATCATGGATTTTAACCACATCTACACAGTAATTTCAGAGCAATGTCTTGATCAGTATTCATTTAGTATCTTAGGAGAATAGCCTAGCCAAGTTAACACATTTTTTTTTTTTTTTTAAATTCCAAGCAACATGTACATTTTTACTTGACAGGGTGCTTTCTGTATTGGTGTTTGTAGCAAATTGCTTATTAAATTGAAGTTTTTATGCATTTGCTATACTTGCTTAAGTTTATCTTTTTTCGGGAAACTATTCCTCCAGAGAATACCATAAGCCCATAATATGCTGGCGAGCCTTATTGGTCAATAGTTTGATAGAATTTATAGCTCTGTTACCAGTATTCTAATGGCTCTCTCCGAGTCATCAAAATCCATACTTAAATGCCATGTTCAATATAATTAAATATTTAACAGTTATAGGAAAGTCTCTTAAACTTTGTCCTGATTCTTCCTATAACAGCTTGATTAGGGGAAACACAACTACTTACAAAGTGCTCTGGACAGAACGTAAAAAGCATTATTTGTGAAATATTTATAATAATTTGAAGAAATGTTTTAACTAAATATCAGATTTCCAGGGTATCACTGATTCCCATGACAGCCACATTATCATTTTTCTTGTCAGTGGAAAATATTCTTTTCATCAAGGTGCTTACAAGAAGGAGACAAAACAAATACTTCATGCCAGCAGAAATCATGCCAAGTAGCAAAACATGAAATTGTTGACAAAAATATAATAAATTGCTAATATATATCACATGATTATGATGTGGAAAATAGGAATGGTTTTTAAGGGGTTTGTTTCTGAACCAGCTGTGTCTTTTGACAATTTAAATAAATAGAAACACATAGAAAGGAACTCCATATTGGAGCAGATTCCTTTTGCTTGCTAATGCTGCAAAAACAATTGCTAACTGTGCAAATGTGGCTATCCATGTTAAAAAAAAGAATAGAAAGCACTTGACACAGAACTGTCCTGGGACAAATTAATAGTGGCAAAATGCCAGAAACAAGCATGCCTTTCCTCTCGTGGTAATTACTGCCCTTTTGAATGTTGCACACGGAGAGAGGGAAGCTTTTCATCATTGTTCTTCCAACTCATAGTAAAACAGAATGTCAGGAACACAATGAGCCTTCACATTATGGACACTTGGTACTTTGATGTCTATATTATCTTTGGGGATGCTTCTTTTACAAAAACAGTGAGGATCGGAGGGCATTTTTCCTAGAAGCAATAACTATGCTAAAAGTATTAACTCCTGTTTCCTTATTCCCAAACTGCCTGGACAAACACAAATACATACAAATTTGTCTTTACTATTTTAAGAGAGTTAGCGTTTGAGATCTTGGCTAGTAGGCCCACTGTGGGCTGTTCCTCTTGTGCCTTTTTCTTCAAGGAGAACATCTGCAATTTATAAATTTAATGTTGAGTTAGCAGATTCCCCTAGTCTTTCTAAGCTTCAGTTTCTTAGAGAAGAGGCTTAATTATTATCTATTGCAGGGTTATACTGAGGTTCAGTGAGTTGAGGTGTATAAAGCATTTTGTTGTTCAGTTGCTGTCTCATATCTGATTCGTTGCCACCCCAATGACCTCAGCAAGCCAGGCTTCTCTGTCCTCCACTGTCTGCTGTAGTTTGCTCAAATTCATGTCTACTGTGTTAGTTATGCTATCTAACCATCTCATCCTCTTGATAGCTTACAGTGAATGGTGTTGGATTCCTGATCTCCAAAGAAGATTTAGCTTTGGGATCAGGGACCAGGCTTGATCACTCAAGAGCTTTTGTGTAGCCGAGTTTTATTAAAGGATGAAAAGGGAAAGAGAAAGCTTCTGACGTAGACATCAGAAGGGGGACGGAGAGTGCCTCCCTTGCTAGTCTAAGCAAGGGAGCTATATACTTTTTAAAATTAGTTATTACAATAAATCAAAAGAATATCTCATGGTTGTAAAGATCTTATTAGACCCACTCCCATAATTTACATTTTAAGATAACCCGATTAGCCAGAAGGTGAAAGAGAAACTGTCCTCAAGCAGGATACATTGTTGTTCTATAATCCTTACTACAGAGTTTAAACAGAGCTGTTTGTTGTGTAATCATCAGTTCCAGGCTTAAAGGAAAAAACATTTTGTGTGACTAAGACAAAGGAATGCAGAGAAGAAAAAGTACCTTTGTTCTTTCCTCCTCCTTGAGAATTCAAGACCCCTATCTCCTCTTCTAGAGCCCTAGACCCCCTCTCTCCTCCTCCGGGACCCAGACTTCTTATCAACCTGCCTAAAACTTGACTCTCTCACTCTGCCACCCTCTTCTCCTCCTGCCTTCAATCTTTCCCAGCATCAGGGTCTTTTTCAATGAGTCAGCTCTTCACATTAGGTGGCCAAAGTATTGGAGCTTTAGCTTCAGCATCAGTCCTTACTATGAATAGTCAGGGTTGATTTCCTTTAGGATTGACTGGTTTGAGCTCCTTGCTGTCCAAGGGACTCTCAAGAATCTTCTCCAGCTCCATAAAGCACTTGGGGAATAATAAACCACAATCCAAGTGTTAGTAATTGTGTTAGAGAATTTGAGACATTCGGTCCTGTATGCAGATATTTGGCATCTTGTAGACAAACCATTTGAATGATTGATTGTATTTCTCACTTGTCTTTGGAAAATTGACATCACATAACTGTCTTGAACATACTGAAACATTTTGTCAAGTAGTAGCTAGTCTGGCAGGTTGTTCTATGAAGACATTTGTGGGAAGAGTAAGTTCCTTTTATAATGGTCTTTATAAGTGACATTTTAAAACTTCCTCTTGCATTAAATATTTTTAGTATGGTGTGTTTTTTTGAAACTGAAACTTGTTAATAAACGTATATCCAGATTGCCAATAAGCATATACAGTGGTAAGTGATTCAGTGTAAAATTCAACCAGAAAATAACTATCTTCTCAGATGACAGGGCGAGAGACAAGAAAAATTACATGTAAGATTAAGACATTAATAGAGAGTTTATTTGTGACACTGCCTACCCTGCCAATTCCACTCCACTGCTTGTTAGATAAGTGGTCTATTTTTTAAACTCTTTTATTTTGTAGACAGTTTTAGGTTTACAACAAAATTGAGCAGAGAATAGAGATCTCCTTTACCCTCTTTTCTCTCAACATGAACAGCTTCCCCAGCCATCAACAATCCCACAACATTGTTACAGTTAATGAACTAACACTGATGTATCCTTTTCACCCAAAGCCCACAGTTTATATTAGGGTTCACCCTTGGTGCTGTATGTTCTCTGTATACTAGAATTTATGCATCATTACAGTCTAAGATAGAATAGTTTTCACTGCCTTAAAATTCTCTGTGCTCTCCCTATTCCTTCCTCTCTCCTCCGCACACTGCTTGCAAACACTGGTTGTCTCTGTAGTTTTGCCTTTACCAAAACATCTTAGAGGTGGAATCATAGTAGGCTTTTGGGATTCTGCTCCTGTTGAAATGGGTTTCTCTGACTTAGCGATACACAGTTAAGTGTCCTCCATGTCTTCATGGTTTGAGAGCTTATTTATTTTTAGTGCTGATTAATATTTTGTTGTCTGGGTGTACCTTGCCCACTGAAGGACATCATCTCTGTTTTAAGCTTTGGCAATTACAAATAAAACTCCGGTAAACATGGCCAGATTTTTGTGTGGATGTAAGTTTTCAGTACTATTCTGATAAATACCAAATCACCAGATCATATTGTAAGAATATGTTTAATTTTGTAATAAACTGGCAAATTGTCCTTCAAAGTGGCCATACTATTTTGCATTTCCATTAGCAGTGAATAAGAATTCCAGTCGCTTATCAGCATTTGGGATTGGCAGTGCTCTGTGTAGTAGTTATGAACTGACACCTCACTGTTTTAATATTCATTTTCTAAATGGCATATAGTATAGAGCATCTTTTTATATGCTTATTTGCCATCTGTACACCTTTTTCTGGTGAGGCAACTCTTAAGATCTTTGACTCATTTTTTTTTTTTTTGTAACTGGATTGTTTTCTTATTGTTAAGTGTTAAGATTCTTATATTTTCAATAACAGTCCTGATATGCCTTTTGCAAATATTATCTGCTAGTATGTGGCTCGTCTTTTAATTCCTTGACATTGTCTTTCACAGAACAGAATTTTTTTAATGTTATCAATTCTTTCTTTCATGGAGTACGCCTTTGGTCTTAAATTTCAAAAGTCACCACCATATCCAAAGTCATCTAGGTGTTTGGCTATGTTATATTCTAGAAGATTTGTAATTTTTGCATTTATATGTATATTAACCCATTTTGAGTTAATTTTTGTGCATGTGATAAGGTCTCTGTCTAGTTTTTTTCCCTTTGGACTGTTCCAGCATCATTTGTTATGAAGACTGTTTTTTCTCTATTGCATTTCCATTGCTTATTTGTCAAAGATCAGTTAACTGTAGTCTGTTTCTGGGCCCCCTATTATATTCCCTTGATCTGTCTCTGAAGTTACGTAGTGTTGGTCCTCCAACTTTGTTCTTCTCCTTCATTATTGTGTAGGTTACTCCAGATTTCTTGCCCCTTGATATGCTATGATCTGAATGTTTGTGTCTCCCTCAAATCTTTGTGTTGAAACCTAACCTCTAAGGTGATGGCATTAGAAGGTGGGCATTTTACAGGCGATTAAGTCAAGAGGGTACAGCCTTCATGAATGAGATTAGTGCCTTCATAAAAGAGATCCTCTTCTTGGTGCTTCTTACTATGTGAGGATATGAGAAGTCTGTAACTCTGAAGAGCACATTCATCCATCTTTGATAATATAACCTGATCCTTGTCTAGTAGCCTCCAAACTGTGAGAAAAAAATTTGTATTTTTTGTAAGCCACCCATACCATAAAAACATTATAATCCCTTTGTTGATATGCACTAAACAATTTACTTGGATCTTTATGACATCTGCATTGAATTTATTGATCAAGTTGGAGAGAACTAAATCTTGACAATATTGAATCTTCCTATCCATGAATAGAGAATATCTCTCCATTTATTCAGTTATTATTTTTTTTTAGTTTCTTTCATCAATGTTATTTTTTTTTATGTAGGTCTTGTAGTTGTGTCCATTTGTAAACTGTGTAAAATTTTTAAAAATGTATAGCTAAGTTATTGCAAAAAGTCTTAAAAATTAATTGTATAATTAAACTTATATAAATCAATTACTTCACAAATTCTAAAACTATACATAAAGTTATACCTTTCCTTGAAGATTCTGGTGAAAGTATATAAAGTGAATTTTTGAATCTTTTAGTGTGTGTTTCTGTGTGTGTGTGTGTGTTTGCCTTATGCCATATTTATTTATTGTTTCTCAACTAGATGATTTCACCTGCTTTCATATATCATTGTCTTATATGATTAGTGTTTTTGGATGTTATTTGTAAAACTCTTTGCCTATCTCGAGGACACAGGCATTATCTTTAAGTCTGTGATGTATGTCTTGTTGTTCATTTGCTAAGTTGTGTCTGACTCTCTGAGACCCCATGGACTGCAGCATGCCAAGCTTCCTTGTCTTTCACTATCTCCTTGAGTTTGCTCAAACTCATGTCCCCTGAGCTGGTGATGCTATCTAACCATCTCACTCTCCTTTGACCTTCAATCTTTCCCAGATTGCCTTCAATCTTTTCTAATGAGTCGACTCTTTGCATCAGGTGGCCAAAGTATTGGAGCTTCATCATAAGTCTTTCCAATGAATATTCAGGATTGATTTCCTTTAGGATTGAATGGCTTGATCCCCTTGAAGTCCAGATCAGATCAGATCAGTCGCTCAGTCATGTCCGACTCTTTGCGACCCCATGAACTGCAGTACGCCAGGCCTCCCTGTCCATCACCAGCTCCCGGAGGTCACTCAGACTCACACCCATCAAGTCAGTGATGCCATCCAGCCATCTCATCCTCTGTCGTCCCCTTCTCCTCCTGCCCCCAATCCCTCCCAGCATCAGAGTCTTCTCCAATGAGTCAACTCTTCGCATGAGGTAGCCAAAATATTGGAGTTTCAGCTTTAGCATCATTCCTTCCAAAGAAATCCCAGGGATGATCTCCTTCAGAATGGACCGGTTGGATCTCCTTGCAGTCCAAGGGACTCTCAAGAGTCTTCTCCAACACCACAGTTCAAAAGCATCAATTCTTTGGCGCTCAGCCTTCTTCACAGTCCAGCTCTCACATCCATACATGACCACAGGAAAGGGACTCTCAAAGTCTTCTTTAACACCACAGTTCAAAAGCATCAACTCTTTGGCACTCAGCCTTCTTTATGGTCCAACTCTCACATCCATACATGACTACTGGAAAAACCATAGCTTTGACTATATGGACCTTTGTCAGCAAAGTGATGTCTTTGCTCTTTTAAACGCTGTCTAGGTTTGTCATAGCATTCTTTTAAAAGAGCAAGTGTCTTAATTTCATGGCTCTAGTCACTGTCTGTAGTAATTTTGGAGCCCAAGAAAAAAAATCTGTCACTGTTTCCACTTTTTCCCCTTTTATTTGCTATGAAATGATGGGACTTGATGCTGAGATCTTAATTTTTGAATGTTGAGTTTTAAACCAGTTTTTCTACTCTCCTCTTTCACCTTTATCAAGAGGCTCCTCTGCATATAAGTTAAATAAACAGGATGACAGCATACAGCCTTGTTTATGCCTTTCCCAATTTTGAACAAGTCAATTGTTCCATGTCCAGTTCTAATTGTTGCTTCTTGACCTGCATACAGGTTTCTTAGGAGACAGGTAAGTTGGTCTGTGATACTTCCATCTTTTTAAGAATTTCCCACCATTTGTTGTAATCCACACAAAGACTTTAGTGGAGTCAATGAAGCAGAAGTAGGTGTTTTTCTGGAATTCATTTCCTTTCTCCATGATCCAACAAATGTTGGTAATTTAATCTCTGGTTCCTCTGCCTTTTCTAAATCCAGCATGTATACCTGAAAATTCGGTGTTCAGGTACTGCTAACGCCTAGCTCGAAGAATTTTGAGCATAAACTTGATAGTATGTGAAATAAGCACAATTGTATGGTAGTTTGAACATTCTTTGCCATTGCCTTTCTTTGGGATTGGAATGAAAAATGACATTTACCAGTCCTGTGGCCACTGCTAAGTTTTACAAATTTGCTGACCTATTGAATGCAGTACTTTAGCAGCAGCATCTTTTAGGATTTTAAATAGCTCAGCTAGATTTCCATCCTCTCATATATGGAATGTTTAGGGTTAAAGATCAAAGTTCTCCCTCATTTCCCCGTTGAATTATCTGGAGATTTTTATTGAAAATAAATCAACTGTATATGTATAGGTCTATTTCTTGGCTGTTTCTTCTTTTCTACTATCTTATGTTTATCCAAATGCCAATGGTAACGTTTTACTAAATCTCAAAATCAGGTAGGATGTCTCCTCATATATTTTTTGTTTTTAAAAATATTTTTTATTAAAGGTCCTTTGGATTTTAATATTAATTTTAAAATCTGTTGACTTATTTAAAAAAATCCTGTGAATATTCTAATTGGAATTTCATTGAATCCAGAGGCTTCCAGTCCATGAGTGTAGTATAAATCTTTATTTATTTAGATCTTTTAAAATTTCTCTCAGAAATTATGCAGTTTTCTACATTCAGCTATTTCACCTCTTTTGTTGAATTTATCATAAGTATTTTTAGTATTGTTATAAAATTATATTTTTATTCAATTTTAAATTTTTATCTCAGTTTATAGAATGTAATTTTTTTCTATATATTAGCTTTCCATTCTGCAACCTAGCAAACTTATTAATTCCAGATGTCAGTACTAAGAAGGACTTATGCTCCTTTATAGAGAAGATCATGTCACTGAAGGATAAAGTGTTGTGCCTTCTTTTTCAAAATTTACGCTTTTATTTCTCTTGCCTTACCACTCTGGCTAGAACCTCCAGTATAGTACTAAATTAACATTATGAGAGCAGACACCGTTGTATTCATCCCTGATACACATTCAGTCCATTACCATTATATTTGAGTTTAGCCCTTGGTCTTTGTTTTAATATATTTTTTTTAAACACAATTGATTTACCTTGTTGTGCCAGTCTCTGCTGTACAGCAAAGTGACTCAGTTATACAAGTGTAGACATTCTTATTTTAAATATTCTTTTTGTTATGGTTTATCACAGGGTATTGAATATAGTTCCCTGTGCTACTCAGTAGGACCTTATTATTTATCCATCTTATTTGGAAGGAATGATGCTAAAGCTGAAACTCCAATACTTTGGCTACCTCATGTGAAGAGTTGACTCATTGGAGAAGACTCTGATGCTGGGAGGGATTGGGGGCAGGAGGAGAAGGGGACGACAGAGGATGAGATGGCTGGATGGCATCACTGACTCGATGGATGTGAGTCTGAGTGAACTCCGGGAGTTGGTGATGGACAGGGAGGCCTGGCGTGCTGCAGTTCATGGGGTCGCAAAGAGTTGGACACGACTGAGCAACTGATCTGATCTGATGTATAGTAGTTTGCATCTGCTAATCCCAAAGAGCCAGTCTTTGTCTTCCTGACTCCCCAAGGCCTTGGTCTTACAAATGGATTTTATGAAATTCAGGAACTTCTTTGCTGAGATTTTTTTCATGCATAGCTTTTAATTTTGTGAAATGCTTTTCTTGTGTCTATAACAATGAATATATTACTTTTCTATTTCAGCTCTTTTGGTAAATTGCATTGATTTTTTATTTTGTGGGGCGACAGTGTTTTAAGCCAACTTTGCATTCATAGTATAAACCACACTTGGGCATGATGTATTATCATTTTTTCGTATTGCTGGACTATATTTAGCAATATTTTATTGAGGATATTTCTATTTCATAAGGAATATTGGACTATAATATTCTTTCCTCGTATTGTAATGTCTTAACAGGTACGGTATCAAGATTAATATAGCATGACCCTCCTTTGTTTTCTGAAAGAATTTGTGTAAGAATCATATTGTTTTTTTCTTAAATATTCCGTAGAATTTATAGGGGATATAATCTGTAGCTTGAGTTTTATTTGTGTGAGGGTTTTGATTAAAAATTAAATTTTGGTCATATAGAGAGCTAATGAAATTTTCTTAGCTTGGATATTTTCTTATGTTGTAAATTTCTTAAAGTGGAAATTTCCTCATTAATTCTTAGCTTGGATAATTTGCATTCCCCCCACTCAGGTTATATTCCATTTTATCTGTTATCATATCTGTTGGCCTAATGCTGTTGACAATATTTTTTATTATCCTTTTGATATCTGTACTATCTAAAGTGGATTCCCTCCTTTTCTGATATTTATAATTTTTATTTTCTCTCTTACTAGGTGTTAATCAAATTTATTAATATTTCCAAAGGATTAACTTTTGCTATATTTCTCTATTGTTTGTCTGTTTTCTATTTCATTTATTTTTGCTCTTAATCATTTATTTCTGTGCATTTACCTTGGACTACTTTGTTCTTCTTTTGCTTTCTTCTTCGAGTATTAAATTAGGCTTTTTTTCTTTTTCCATTTTAGGCATTTAATATTATAAACTTTCCTCTTAGCATTATTTAACACTGTGAATTCAAATACTATAATGTTTTTCTGCATATTTTATTAGTGAATTCTAAATAAATTCTGTTCTGAGCAAAGAAAATATTTTGGCAGATATCAGTCTTTTGAAATTGTGCATTATTTTATGGTCAGGCTTATGATCTATCTTGGTCAACAGTTTCTTTATGCTGGAAACTATCCTGCTGTTGTTGCCTGTAGTGTTCTGTGAAGGTTAGTTAGGTCAAGATGATTGATACTGTAGTTTAGATGTGCTATATGCCTACTTATTTTTGTCTGTGTGTTCTATCAGTGTCAGGGAGAGGTATTCTAATATCTCCATTTGTAATCATAATTTTTTTCTATTTTTCTCATTAGTTCTATCAGGTTTTGCTTACTGCATTTTTGAAGCTGTATTCTTACTTAAATATATATTTAGTATTATGTCTTCATGATTAATTGCCACTTTTTTCCATTATTCCTTCTTTCTTATTCTCTCATAATGTTTTTGTCTTGATTTTACTTAAACAATGTTTTAATATAGCCAGACCATTTTTTACTCTTACTCTCTGCATTCCATGCTATTTCCCCTTTTATTTCAACATATCTGTTTATTTATATTTAATGTACATTTCTTGTTGATAGTATAGTTTTTTCTTTCTCTTTTATATACACTGGCAGTATTTGCCTTTTAATTAGAGTGTTGCTACATACATGTTTAACTTAATGGTTGAAATTATCTACCATCTTAGTTTTTGACTTTAATATAGCCCTTCTCTTTTTTTGTTTTTATTAGGTTTCTCCCTTCCTGCCTTCTTTTGGGTTAATCAATATTTATTCATATTTCATTTTATGTTCTCTATGTTGTAGGTCAAAAATGGCTTAAGTATTGATTGAGGTTTTGATAACACACCGTGTTACCTTCTTTTTACTTCTATATGCACTATTACTAGCTTAATTTACAAGATATTTCTAATAGAGTTTCCATTTTACTACATGCAGTGGGAAGGAAAGAGAGGGTTAAGAATTACTTTCACATTTTTTATAAACTCTCATGCCATTTCCTGGAATAGGGCACACTGGAGGATGAGGCGCAAGAATTCTTGGATTTAGTTTTGTACATATATAGCTTGAGATTCCTGTAAAATACTGAAAAGAATGTCAAGGAGTACCCTACAAATAAGATTGGGGATTAGAAGTGAAAGTTTCATGTTATTTGTCTTAAAATATCATTGACTTTTGTTTTTTTTCATTTTGAAACTTTATGTGTAAAAATACAAATAGATGTAATGCATTTGTATTATGTAGGTCCTATTCTTAAATAATATTAAATATTTATAAAAATTAATGTATAATTCTAAATAAATATTTTCTATATTTATTCTTTTGAATAGCTCTTTTGTCTTCCTTTAAAAATATTTTCAAAGGTAAATCAACCTCTACAAATAAAATGCTTCTATTCGTGGGAAAGAAATAGATGGGAAAACAGTGGAAACAGTGTCAGACTTTATTTTCGGGGGCTCCAAAATGGTGACTGCAGCCATGAAATTAAAAGATGCTTACTCCTTGGAAGAAAAGTTATGACCAACCTAGATAGCATATTGAAAAGCAGAGACATTACTTTGCCAACAAAGGTCTGTCTAGTCAAGGCTATGGTTTTTCCAGTGGTCATGTATGGATGTGAGAGTTGGACTGTGAACAAAGCTGAGCACTGAAGAATTGATGCTTTTGAACTGTGCAGTTGGAGAAGACTCTTGAGAGTCCCTTGGACTGCAAGGAGATCCAACCAGTCCATCTTAAGAGAGATCAGTCCCGGGTGTTCTTTGGAAGGAATGATGCTAAAGCTGAAACTCCAATACTTTGGCCACCTCATGCGAAGAATTGACTCATTGGAAAAGACTCTGATGCTGGGAGGGATTGGGGGCAGGAGGAGAAGGGGACGACAGAGGATGAGATGGCTGGATGGCATCACTGACTCAATGGACGTGAGTCTGAGTGAACTCCAGGTGTTGGTGACGGACAAGGAGGCCTGGTGTGCTGCAATTCGTGGGGTCGCAAAGAGTCGGACACAACTGAGTGACTGAATTGATTCTATAATGATCATAGAGAAAATCACTTCCATTTGCATTTTGTCTAATTTTATGAGATCTCATTAAAATTAGAATACCTTTCACAGAATGCACCTATTCTAAAGATACTTTGTCATGTTTAAATGTGATAACTTGTATTATTTTCTTAAAACTAGTTAACTCGATGAAGAGTATACAGGTTTGAATGTGTTTACAATGTGAAAGAAATTCAGTTTTTTTCTCCTCTCCTAGTCAGTATCTTGCCTAAAAAATAGAGCAAATGTTCATTCAAACACTTACTTGCTCAGCATTTGATTTAAGAATTCCTCATGCAAATACATATTTCTTGAAAAGAATCCTGAAGTCTTTTCATTTGCTGAGTGAACTGAATCCCGAAAAGCTGAGTGATTATTTTTTCCCAGACAGTGAAGTCATTGATAGGGTGAGACTTGGGTCAAACAAGGTCTTCTCATTTTTCCTCTTCTATTTTATTTGCTGAACAGTTTCTCAATGGAGGTTAGTTTTTGTATGATCTCAAAAAGTTGTGATGCATCTGTGAGCTATTGAGTTGTATAGTTTATGTTTCCTTTGTTGAATGACTTTAAGCAGCTATTGTGTGTGTGCTTTATGTTCATCTCCCTTTTGTCATTCTCACCCTCTTTTCCCACCTAATTTGCTACTTCCTATTTGCTTTAAAAACATTTATATTAACCCTATTGTCTCCAATATATAATATTCCTTTAATTTTGTATCATGTGTTCAGTCCTTAGTGAAGATATCTGCATATCTGTCATTGAAGATTATTCTGAATTTAAAGCTACTCCTTTCTAGCAGACTGGTGATTAAACCACATTCCCTGATTGGAGATTTCAGTTTTGTTTTATTCAAACATACTTTTCAAATACTAGCTTCTTTTCATTTATCAGTTGAAAAAATGAGGAGTTGTCAAACAAATAAATGTTCCTTGAACAACAACACTTGACTGTCATTCTGTATGTTAGCAAAATTATATGAGTTTTTGACGGTTTATCCAGTCATGCAAAAACCACCACAGTCAAGGTAAGAAAAATATATTACCGTCTTCCCCCAAAGTTCCTTTGTACCCTTTGTAATCAGTACCCTTCCCTTTACCAATCTGGATGACCACTGATCAATTTTTTTTTTTGCACCTAGAGTTTTGAATTTTCAGAATGACACATGTGGTCTTCTACCTCTGGCTTTTTTTCACTTAGTACAGTGCTTTTGAGACATACCATATTGCTGTATTTATCAGCTCTTCTTTTAATTAATGATGGCTAATGCATGGCTGCAAAGAAGAATATAATCAATCTGATTTCGGTGTTGACTATCTGGTGATGTCTATGTGTAGTCTTCTCTCTTGTTGTTGGAAGAGGGTGTTTGCTATGACCAGTGCATTTTCTTGGCAAAACTCTATTAGTCTTTGCCCTGCTTCATTCCTTATTCCAAGGTGAAACATGCCTATTATTCCAGGTGTTTCTTAACTTCCTACTTTTGCATTCCAGTCCCCTATAATGAAAAGGACATTTTTTTAGGGTGTTCTAAAAGGTCTTGTAGGTCTTCATAGAACCGTTCAACTTCAGCTTCTTCAGCATTACTGGTTGGGGCATAGACTTGGATTACTGTGATATTGAATGGTTTGCCTTGGAAACAAACAGAGATCATTCTGTCGTTTTTGAGATTGCATCCAAGTACTGCATTTTGGACTCTTTTGTTGACCATGATGGCTACTCCATTTCTTCTAAGGGATTCCTGCCTGCAGTAGTAGATATAATGGTCATCTGAGTTAAATTCACCCATTCCAGTCCATTTGAGTTCACTGATTCCTAGAATGTCGACGTTCACTCTTGCCATCTCCTGTTTGACCACTTCTAATTTGCCTTGATTCATGGACCTGACATTCCAGGTTCCTATGCAATATAGCTCTTTACAGCATCAGACCTTGCTTCTATCATCAGTCACATCCACAGCTGGGTATTGTTTTTGCTTTGGCTCCATCCCTTCATTCTTTCCGTAATTATTTCTCCACTGATCTCCAGTAGTATATTGGGCACCTACTGACCTGGGGAGTTAGACTGGTTCCAAATAGGAAAAGGAGTATGTCAAGGCTCTATATTATCACCCTGCTTATTTAACTTATATGCAGAGTACATCATGAGAAACGCTGGACTGGAAGAAACACAAGCTGGAATCAAGATTGCCAGGAGAAATATCAATAACCTCAGCTATGCAGATGACACCACCCTTATAGCAGAAAGTAAAGGGAAACTAAAAAGCCTCTTGATGAAAGTGAAAGAAGAGAGTGAAAAGTTGGCTTAAAGCTCAACATTCAAAAAATGAAGATCATGGCATCTGGTCCCATCACTTCATGGGAAATAGATGGGAAAACAGTAGAAACAGTGTCAGACTTTATTTTTGGGGGCTCCAAAATCACTGCAGATGGTGACTGCAGCCATGAAATTAAAAGACGCTTACTCCTTGGAAGGAAAGTTAGGACCAACCTAGATAGCATATTCAAAAGCAGAGACATTACTTTACCAACAAAGGTTCGTCTAGTCAAGGCTATGGTTTTTCCTGTGGTCATGTATGGATGTGAGAGTTGGACTGTGAAGAAGGCTGAGCGTCGAAGAATTGATGCTTTTGAACTGTGGTGTTGGAGAAGACTCTTGAGGGTCCCTTGGACTGCAAGGAGATCCAACCAGTCCATTCTGAAGGAGATCAGCCCTGAGATTTCTTTGGAAGGAATGATGCTAAAGCTGAAACTCCAGTACTTTGGCCACCTCTTGTGAAGAGTTGACTCATTGGAAAAGACTGATGCTGGGAGGGATTGGGGGCAGGAGGAAAAGGGGACGACAGAGGATAAGATGGCTAGATGGCATCAGCGACTCGATGGAAGTGAGTTTGAGTGACCTCCGGGAGTTGGTGATGGACAGGGAGGCCTGGCGTGCTGCGATTCATGGGGTTGCAAGGAGTCGGACACGTCTGAGAAACTGAACTGAACTGAATGCATGGCTACTGACTTTTTTGTGGCTGTATAAACTCAGCAGCTACTGATGTGTTTAGTATTTACGTATGGGAATGGACAGGTTTCAACATCTACCAGGCCACTAGCATGGGGTGTTGAGTCACTCTGATCAGGAATTACCTGGGTTGCCTGGGTTTGGTTTTGACATTGCTGTGTTTCACGGTAGTACAGGAAATTCCTCTAGAGATGAATTTCCTCTAGGTTTGAAATTCTTCTAGAGATGGGTTATCTTTGACTTGTGCTTCAGATAACAACTAGGATGATAGTGAGTTGTCCTCAGTATGAATTCTCCATCCTCAACGTTCTATCATCCACGTAAGGTCGGTACTGCAGAGTCTGAGCTCCGTTAACCTTCTTATCTTTCCCCACCAGTAAATGGCTATTGCTTAGTACTCCATGATAGATCCATGGGGAGATGGGGGTTCTCTGATGTTCTGCCTCAGCTGTAGTTTGGAGGAGGCCTTGCACCCTGGGTTGCCAGGAAGTAGGGAAGTCTCAGGATGCCTACTACTCCTCCACTTGATGACCAAATTCTCCCTGCCTTGTATGTATCAGTTCTTGACTTTGACCTTGACCTTGAATAGGTGTTTATGTTCTTAGTGATGGGAGATACAAGCAGTTATAGGATTTTAGGTCCAAGAGAGGTTGCTGCCCTTGCCATAAGCCTAGTAGGCTTTGTTTTTCTACTCTTTGCCTAGCCACATGCTTCTTTGCTGCCTTTCCCTGTGTCCTACAGCTTTTTGCTTTGTATGGGAGAAGAGTCCAGAAAACTCTGTTGCATTTGTGCTTGTACTCAGAGCTGTAATCTCCTCCACACTACCTGCCCCACGCAGGGCATCTCTCTTTAGGCTGCTGCTCTGCCCCCAGTCTTCCTTCTTAGCATCAGTGAACACTACCATAGAGAGTATGCAGATGAAGTTGACTTATCCTTTTTTGTAGGCTCTACAGTTATTCCAAATGGATACACTAAGCCCAAACTTCTTGAGTGCCTTGTTAAAATTTTAGCCAATTTTTTTTTGTTAGTCTCATGGAGGCTCTTGCTTTATTTTCCATGTTCTTTGACTGGCAAGACAGTTTGTGAATCCTGTATCTTCTTGGAGGGGATTGTCCCTCTTGGGAATTCAAATTTCTTGATTGCACAATAACTACAGCTTTCTAATGGATTCAAGAAAATATATTCTGTAGAATATCTGGCCTATTTTCCTTGTTTGGATAGTGGGTCACTTTTGCAGTTCTCTATGTCCAAAGGAACCAGAGATCAAATGGCCAACATCCGCTGGATCATCGAAAAAACAAGAGAGTTCCAGAAAAACATCTATTTCTGCTTTATTGACTATGCCAAAGCCTTTGACTGTGTAGATCACAATAAACTGTGGAAAATTCTGAGAGAGATGGGAATACCAGACCATCTGATCTGCCTCTTGAGAAATCTGTATGCAGGTCAGGAAGCAACAGTTAGAACTGGTCATGGAACAACAGACTGGTTCCAAATAGGAAAAGGAGTACGTCAAGGAGTACGCATACACCTCATGTGAAAAGTTGACTCATTGGAGAAGACTCTGATGCTGGGAGGGATTGAGGGCAGGAGGAGAAGGGGACGACAGAGCATGAGATGGCTGGATGGCATCACTGACTCGATGAATGTGAGTCTGAGTGACCTCTGAGAGCTGGTGATGAATAGGGAGACCTGGCGTGCTGCAGTTCATGGGGTCGCAAAGAGTCGGACACGACTGAGCGACTGATCTGATCTGATCTGATGTCCTAAGTAGAAATCTCCATCCTCCAGCTTGTATTATTTTATAATCTGCTTTTTACTTAAAATTTATTCTAAGTAATGTGTGGTGTCCTACAATTTATTTCATCAATGTTTTATGTTTAGATTTATTTTTGAAAGCCTTCTACTAAAATTTTACTTAGATGGGAACATTATACTTCGCACAAAATAGTAATGCTGCTGCTACTGCTAAGTCGCTTCAGTCATGTCCGACTTAGTGCGACCCCATAGACGGCAGCCCACCAGGCTTCTCTGTCCATGGGATTCTCCAGGCAAGAACACTGGAGTGGGTTGCCATTTCCTTCTCCAACAAAATAGTAATAGTACCTCTAAAAAGTATCTGGATGTAATCTTTGTTAAGTAAAAAAAAAAAAAAAAGCAAAGAAAGGGGGAAAAATCCATTGCATTAGTCAGAAGTTTCCTCCCAAATGAGTTGGTACAGTGTGTTTTTTTAAAGAACTGTGAGAGGGGTAAGCCCCAGCTGTGATCCCACATTCTTACCCTCTGCAGCAGATTTCTTATGTGAAATGCACAATAAGATATCTGCTTCAAGGATAACCAGTGTTCAGGGATCCCATTCATTCTCACTCCTAAATTATATGATGCTGCTTTTCTTCCTTTGACATGTTCACAATGAAAAGTGCCATTGCCAGGGAAGCATGACGGTACAGTAGGTCCCGAAGGCTGTCTTGGAAAACCAACAGGAAGGCCTGGTCTTAATGCCACAAACAATAATGTAAGGAAAAGTATTAATTTGCATTTCTACATAAAGAATTTGCTTTTCTTAATTGTTTAAAGATCACACTTTGTAAAATTGTATAATATGGGATGAGGCTGTACCATTTTAGCATTTTGAATGCAATAACTAGAAAATAAATGATCCGAAAATTATCTTGGTGCTTGGAATATAATTAAGAAATAGGAGTTCTTTTAGATTTAATTACTAAGACACTATTTTAGCATAGTGTACCAAAACATACTTCATAGTACTAGTGACGGTTCAACCAAAACAAATATGTATTCAAGGAGAAGTAGTATCTTGAAAGAAATATTCCTCACATCAAATCTTGTATAAATATTATTGTTTTTAATATTCTGAAATCCTCTTTTCAGTGATTTTTAAATGTTAATAAGGCTAGAATATATGAGAAGTTAGTTTAAAAAAAATCAATAAGCAAGAGAACTTCTTCACCAATAGCCAAGATTTAAATGTTGCATGTTTTATACAAGCTCTATCAAGTTTTGATTATCCACATCCAGATGATAATTAGATAAAGGAAATTAACTTGTCAATGAACACTTACCACCTCTTTATTTTTCCTTGCCTAAAGTAGCTTCTTGAGTAAGAAGCTCAAGAGAAAGCTTTGGAAACCATACCTGTAGTCATTTCCTTAAACTCAGGAATTTTTTTTTTTTTTTTTTGTAAGAGAATAAATATTTAAAGGTTTCCTAGCCTTTCATCAGTTAGAGGAGAAATCCTATCTATCTCGGGTATGGAGTTAGTGCAGGAAACGTACTGCTCGAGGAAAGAGATTCCAGCTCTGTGTTTTTCAGTGTCCCTCATTCTCAGCAAGGCCTCCCATTTGAAGTCCTGTTTTTTTTTTTTTTTTCTTTTTTGTCTATACTATTTTCAGATTTTACATTTGAACAAAACCCTAAAAATGCATTTTTAAAACAAATGTATATGGTATTTCGCCTCCTTTCCTTTTAACCATGCTATATTTACATTACCAACTGCTTGATCAGCATCTTAGATAAATTTCATATGTATATTTCCTTTTCTAAGAATTAAGAATTAAAGTATAAGAACAGCACAGTACATTGTGCCTCATCTTTTCTCAATGAAGCTTGTCCAATTATTTGAGTGCACTGTACTTTGAAGTTCATAATCATTACCTTCTTTTCATTCTAACTTTCTAAAGTGAGGACCTGATTACTGCCATATGACTTGTGCAAATATTCCACTTTGCAATATGTGCTGCATATAAATGTGTGGTTTCTATAGTAGGGGGTAAAATGGGCAGCCTCCCTGCCATCTGTGTGCTAATTAACCAGTGTCGAACACAGCCTTGTCATAGGAAGAAGTCATCTTCATTCCTACAGGGTGCAAATTATGTTGCCAAGAAGATCAGAAGGACAGGGTCAAAGTTGGCTGTCAGCTGTGGTTCATGGTTTAGTGTGAGCTTTGAAAAGTTGCAGGAATTTTCAAATAAAAGACTCAAGTGTACATCTATGTGTATTTTGTACATCTATATAATAAAGTTGTAAGCATAAGTTATTTTAAAAAGAGCCTTTTTTCCCTACTCATTTATTCAAGAGATTTTAAACTGAGAACCTATATGCCAAGCATTGTTTAAGATGTTGAGGATTTGGGGCGAACAAATTCCTAAAACAGGTGGTGCCTATATTTGTGTAAAAATGCCTTCCTTTATGTGTCTGTCTTCTCTTGAGAGTCCCTTGGACTGCAAGGAGATCCAACCAGTCCATTCTGAAGGAGATCAGCCCTGGGATTTCTTTGGAAGGAATGATGCTAAAGCTGAAACTCCAGTATTTTGGCCACCTCATGCGAAGAGTTGACTCATTGGAGAAGACTCTGATGCTGGGAGGGATTGGGGGCAAGAGGAGAAGGGGACGACAGAGGATGAGATGGCTGGATGGCATCACTGACTCGATGAATGTGAGTCTGAGTGACCTCCGGGAGTTGGTGATGGACAGAGAGGCCTGGCGTGCTGCAGTTCATGGGGTCGCAAAGAGTCGGACACGACTGAGCGACTGATCTGATCTGATCTGATCTATGTGTCTGTATATACAAGTCTATGGAATTCCTTTTCTCTGCCCACATAGTGTTTCTTTTTATCTGTGCATATAGATAAAATAGTATTAGAAGTGGCACCCCACTCCAGTACTCTTGCCTGGAAAATCCCATGGATGGAGGAGCCTGGTAGGCTGCAGTCCATGGGGTCACTAAGAGTTGGATATGACTGAGTGACTTCACTTTCACTTTCATGCATTGGAGAAGGAAATGGCAACCCCCTCCAGTGTTCTTGCCTGGAGAATTCCAGGGACGGGGGAGCCTGGTGGGCTGCCGTTTATGGGGTGGCACAGAGTCGGACAAGACTGAAGTGACTTAGCAGCAGCAGAAGTGGTTCATATTGCTGGATACATACAGTGTTGCCAATATTTTGCTATTTCAAACGGTGCATAAATTGTTGTTCAGTTGCCAAGTCATGTCCAACTCTTCATGACTTCATGAATGACAGCATGTCAGGCTTTCACTCTCTCTAGCAGTTTCCCCAAACTCATGTCCATTGAGTCAGTGATCCCATCCAACCATCTCATCCTCCATCATTCACTTCTCCTCCCCTCAATCTTTCCCAGCACCAAGGTCTTTTCCAATGAGTCGGCTCTTCCCATCAGGTGGCCAAAGTATTGGAGCTTCAGCTTTCAGTGAATATTTAGGATTGATTTCCTTTAGGATTGACTGGTTGGATCTCCTTGCAGTCCAAGAGACTCTCAAGAGTCTTCTCCAACACCACAGTTCAAAAGCATCAATTCTTTGGCACTCAGCCTTCTTTATCGTTTAACTCTCACATTCACACATCACTACTGGAAAAACCATAGCTTTGACTAAATGGACCTTTGTTGGCAGAGTAATGTCTCTGCTTTTTAATATGTGGTCTATGTTTGTCATAGCTTCCCTTTCAAGGAGTAAGTGTCTTTTAATTTCAGGGCTGCAGTCACCATCTACATTGATTTTGGAGCCCAGGAAAATAAAATCTGTCACTGCTTCTACTTTTTCCAGCTCTATTTGCCATGAAGTGATAGAACCAGATGCCATGCTCTTAGTTGTTTGAATGCTGAATTTTAAGCCAGCTTTTCACTCTCCTCTTTTACCCTCATCAAGAGGCTCTTTAGTTTCTCTTCACTTTCTGCCATTATAGTGGTGTCGTCTGTATAAACTGAGGTTGTTGATATTTCTCCTGGCAATTTGATTCCATCTTGTGATTCATACAGCCTGGCATTTCACATGATGTACTCTGCATATAAGTGAAATAAGCAGAGTGACAATATACAGTCTTGACATACTCCTTTCCTAATTTTGAACTAGTCTATTTTCCCATGTCCAGTTCTAACTGCTGACTCTTGTCCTGCATACAGATTTCTCAGGAGGCAGGTAAGATGGTCTGGTATTCATATTTCTTTAAGAATTTTTCACAGTTTGTTGTGATCCACACAGTCAAAGGTATTAGCATAGTCAATAAAGCAGAAGCAGATGTTTCTCTGGAATTCACTGTCTTTTTCTATGATCCAGCAGATGTTGGCAACTGGATCTGTGATTCCTCTGCCTTTTCCAAATCCAGCTCGTTCATCTAGAAGTTCTCAGTTCACACACTATTGAAGTGTAGCATGAAGAATTTTGAACATTACCATGCTAGCGTGTGTGGTTGAAATGAGTGCCATTGTGTGGTAGTTTGAAAATTTTTTGGCATTGCTTTTCTTTGAGATTGGAAAGGAAAATGACCTTTTTCCAGTCCTGTGGCAACTGCTGAGTTTTCCAATTTAGCTGGTATATTAAGTGCAGCACTTTAACAGCATCATCTTTTAGGATTTGAAAGGACTCAGTTGGAGCCATTTCATTTCGAATAGCTTTGTTTTTAATAATGCTTCCTAAGGCCCACTTGACCTTACACTCCAGGATATCTGGCTCTAGGGGAATGATCACACCATTGTGGTTATCTGGGCCACTATGGTTCTTTTTTTGTGTGTGGTTCTTCTGTGCATTCTTGCCAACTCTTCTTAATATTGTCTTCTGTTAGATCCTTGCCCTTTCTGTCCCTTATTGAGCCCATCTTTGCATGAAATGTTCCCTGGGTATCTCCAATTTTCTTGAAGACATCTCTAGTCTTTTCCATTCTATTGTTTTCCTCTATTTCTTTGCATTGATCACTTAAGAAGGCTTTCTAATCTCTCCTGGCTTTTCTCTGGAATTCTGCATTCAGTTGGATTTATCTTTCTCTGTTTCCTTTGCATTTCACTTCTCTTCACTTCTCAGCTATTATTGGCTTCCCTGGTGGCTCAGACAGTAAAGCATCTGCCTGCAATGCAAGAGACCTGGGTTCGATTCCTGGGTTGGGAAGATCCTCTGGAGAAGGAAATGGCAATCCACTCCAGCACTCTTGCCTGGAAAATCCCATGGATGGAGGAACCTGATATAGGCTACAGTCCATGGGTCGCAAAGAATCGGACACAACTAAGCTACTTTCCTTTCCTCAGACAACCATTCTGCTTTTTTGCATTTCTTTTTCTTGGGAATAATTTTGGGCACCATCTTCTGTACAGTGTTACAAACCTCCATCCATAGTTCTTTAGGCACTCTGTCTACCAGATCTAGTTCCTTGAATCTATTTGTCACCTCCACTGTGTAATCATAAGGGAGTTTATGTAGGTCACACCTGAATGGTCTAGGGGTTTTCCTTACTTTCTTCAGTTTGAGCCTGAATTTTGAAATACGGGGTTGATGATCTGAGCCACAGTCAGCTCCAAGTCTTGTTTTTGCTGACTGTATCCATGGGGTTGCTAAGAGTCAGACACGACTGAGCGACTTCACTTTCACTTTTCACTTTCATGCATTGGAGAAGGAAATGGCAACCCTCTCCAGTGTTCTTGCCTGGAGAATCCCAGGGACGGGGGAGCCTGGTGGGCTGCCGTCTGTGGGGTCGCACAGAGTCGGACACGACTGAAATGACTTAGCATAGCATAGCATAGCATAGCATAGAGCTTCTCCATCATCAGAAGCAAAGGATATATTCAGTCCGGTTTTGGTATGGACCATCTGGTGATGTCCACGTATAGAGTCATCTCTTGTATTGTTGAAAGAGGGTTTTTTCTGTGACGAGTGTGTTCTCGTGGCAAAACTGTTAGCCTTTGCCCTGCTTCATTTTGTACTCCAAGGCCAAACTTTTTCCTGTTACTCCAGGTATCTCTTGACTTCCAACTTTAGCATTCCAATTTCCTATGATGAAAAGGATATCTTTTCTTGGTGTTAGTTGTAGAAGGTCTTGTAGGTCTTCATTAAACCATTTAACTTCAGCTTCTTCAGCATTAATAGTTGAGTCCTTGCCTTGGACTACTGTGGTGTTGATGGACAAGTGAATGTACAGCCTCTTGGTAACACTCTTGATGAAAGTGAAAGGGGAGACTGAAAAAGTTGGCTTAAACCTCAACATTCAGAAGAGTAAGACCATGGCATCCGGTCCCAACACTTCATGGCAAATAGATGGGGAAACAGTGGAAACAGTGGCTGACTTTACTTTTTTGGGCTCCAAAATCACTGCAGATGGTGACTGCAGCCATGAAATTAAAAGATGCTTACTCCTTGGAAGGAAAGTTATGACCAACACGACAGCATATTAAAAAGCAGAGACATTACTTTCTCAACCAAGGTCCGTCTAGTCAAGTCTGTGGTTTTTCCAGTAGTCATGTATGGATGTGAGTGTTGGACTATAAAGAAAGCTGAGTGCCGAAGAATTGATGCTTTTGGACTGTGGTGTTGGAGAAGACTCTTGAAAGTCTCTTGGACTGCAAGGAGATCCAACCAGTCCATCACAAAGGAGATCAGTCCTGGATATTCATTGGAAGGACTGATGTTGAAGCTGAAACCCCAATACTTTGGCCACCTGATGCGAAGAGCTGACTCATTTGAAAAGATCCTGATGCTGGAAAAGGTTGAGAGCAGGAAGAGAAGGGGATGACAGAGGATGAGACGGTTGGATGGCATTACTGACTCAATGGACATGGGTTTGGTTAAACTCCAGGAGTTGGTGATGGACAGGGAGGCCTAGCATACATCCATGTGTCCATGGGGTCGCAAAGAGTTGTACACGACTGAGCAACTGAACTGAACTAAATAAAAAGAGTGTTATTTTTTCTTAGCAAAAATGCAAGAAGTATAATTGGGGAGAATTTCATTTTTTCATTCTAATACTGCCAAGTTGTCTTACACAATTTACACTTCCATTAGCAACACAGGAAAAGCCTGTCTCTTGTCTCTTACTGACACTGAAGTTGATGTTCTAGGAGCAAAACTCTTCTTTCAGTTTACTAATGAGGTTAAACGTCTTTAGGATCTAATTATATGTACATTTTTTCCAGTAAATTTTTTATTCCTATCCTTCGCTCACTGTAATTTTCTAAATTAATTTTTATTGGCATATAGTTCCTTTATAATGTTACATTAGTTTCTACTATCAAAACAGTGAATCAGCTCTATATGTACATATATCCCCTCTTTGCATTTCCTTCCCATTTAGTTCACCACACAGCACTGAGTAGACCTTCCTGTGTTATACAGTAGGTTCTCATTAGTTATCTATTTTATACATAATAACAATAATGTATATATGTCGATCCCAATCCCCAAATTCATCCCACTCCACCTATCCCCATTGTTACCATGAATTTGTTCTCTATGTCTGTGTCTCTATTTCTGCTTTGGAAATAAGATCATCTATGCCATTTTTCTTGATTCCACATATATGTGAGAGATATATATATATATATATATATATATATATTTTTTTTTTTTTTTTTTTTCTGACTTAGCTCACTCTGCATGACAGCCTCTAGGTCCATTCACACCTCTGTAAATGACCCAATTTCATTTCTTTTATGGCTCAGTAATATTCCATTCGGGGAAGGCAGTGGCACCCCACCCCAGTACTTTTGCCTGGAAAATCCCATGGACAGAGGACCCTGGTAAGCTCCAATCCATGGGGTCGCTAAGAGTCAGACACGACTGAGCGACTTCACTTTCACTTTTCACTTTCATGCATTGGAGAAGGAAATGGCAACCCACTCCAGTATTCTTGCCTGGAGAATCCCAGGGATGGGTAAGCCTGGTGAGCTTCCGTCTATGGGGTCGCACAGAGTCGGACACAACTGAAAGCGACTTAGCAGTAGCAGAATATTCCATTGCATATATGTACCACTTCTTTATGTATTCCTCTGTTGATGGACATTTAGATTGTTTCCATGACCTGGATATTATAAACGGTGCTACAGTGAACATTTGGGTGCATGTTTCTTTTTGAGTTATGGTGTCTTCTTGGTATATGCTCAGTAGTGGGATGACTGGGTCACATGGTAATTCTATTTTTAGTTTTTTGAGAAACACCGCCCCCCCCCCAACCTGTTCTCCATAACGGCTGTATCAGTTTACACTCCCACCAACAGTGCATGAGAAGGATTCCCTTTTCTCCACACCCTCTTCAGGATTTATTGTTCATAGATTTCTTGATGACAGCCATTCTGACTGGTGTGAGGTGATACCTCATTGAAGTTTTGATTTGCATTTCTCTAATAATTAGTGATGTTGAGCATCTTTTCACATGTTTGTTGGAAATTTGTATACCTTCTTTGGAGAAATATCTATTTAGGTCTTCTGCCTCTGTTTCAATTGGATTGTTATTTCATTAATATTGAACTGCATGAGCTATATATGTTGGAGATTAATCTTTTGTCAGTTGCTTCATTTATTAATATTTTCTCCTATTCTGAGGGTTGTCTTTTCATCTTATTTATGGTTTCCTTTGCTTTGCTAAAAGTTTCGAGCTTAATTAGGTCCCATTTATTTTTGTTTTCATTATTCTAGGAGGTAAGTCAAAAGAGAAAAACAGACTTATGGGCTAATACATATTTTTAACTGGATTCTTTTTTTAGCATCTTATTTATTCTTAAGATTTCCATACCTTGGGAAAATATTACATTAAATATACATATAAACATAATTAAAATAAGCCTGTATTAATGATTATTTTGCTTTTTAATGGTGGAAAATAGAGGAATCAAGTGCTGAACTACATAGAATTTACCTTAAAAAACAAGATATTTGTAACTTTAAATGTAGTGACTCATGAATGAACTCTTGGTAAGAAAAATAATAAAGCTTACACACTTTAAGGCATATATTAGTGTTAAAATTCAGGTCAGCTCCAATGATTTTAATTTGTAGGAATCCTAGCAGGAGAATTGCTTGAGGGAAATTAGCTACCTATTGCTGTTAGCTATAATTTAAAAATTTAGTAATGTTTGACAATAGATTGTTAGCAAACATAGATGTATGCATATCTGTAATTTGTGCTGTCGTTTGCCAATAGTAGTAAATAATTGAAAATGAAATATCACAATATTTTGCACATTATGTCAACATAATTACTCTCATAATTAAAACCTCGAAAGCATCAGAAGGATAACACTTTACTCCTGTGGGCATACACAGGGCAACAATAGTATTCCTCACATATTTTCAAGCATGAGCTACAAAGATGGAGAATATAAAAGAAGAATCATCAAGTGGTAGCTAAGTGCTCTCCCTATATTGTTAGGTGATTTATTTTAACCAAAATGTTCTTAATTTAGAACTGAAAGTATTGACTTATTTTCTATGAATGGAAGAGAAGAATTACTTCAGACAGAATAAAATATTATTCATTTTCTGTTTGACAGTTATCCTTTGGTACTTTTGTTGGAACAAGTTTCCATTAACATTTGAGTTCTTAAAAGCATATTTTATCAACAGATGTGTTAGCTATAATTTTCGTATTACCCATAAAAAATATTTGAGGCTAGTGTTGCTCATGGGCCAAGTGGCAATGAGTGGTATGACAGAAGAAACACTGAAACATGCTTTTCCATAAGAATGTGTCTTCCTGAAAAATATGAACGTTTTAACATGGAGTATCATTATTTTGGCTTAAGTAGCTCTAGAATGTCCCTGAAAAATGTTCTTATTTTTTGACATTTGATATTACGATACTTCCCAACATTACACTTTAAGCTGATCACCCATTGATAAATTGCTTCATTCTAAAAAGCCCACTGGAGATAGCCATTACTGCATCCTTCTTCCCAAGAGGTGTAACTAAGTTGACTTTATAATCCTTAGAGGGCAGGGACAATGCTCAGTTCTCTTTTGCATGCAGTAGACTTAACAAAGACCATTTGGTATACAGAATCTTATTTAATGAGTGAATAAAGGAGCATATATCCACTAAACTATTAAATTGCCATTGTAACATAGAGAAAAATCCTTGAGGGAACTGGATTTAAGAAAAGTTTTGGGTGAAAGGTTTTATCCTGAGGGGAGAACATCCAGACTGTGGAATTGGGCAGGTCTGTATTGGAATTTTGGTCCCATCATTTATTGGCTATAAAATCTTAAGTCATTTAAGAACTCTGCATCTCAGTTTCATCATTCTGCAGATTGGTGCCAACTATGATGCTTTGCAAAATTGTCCGAAGAGTTGGACACCTTGTTTCTACAGTGCCTGACAGTGCCTTCTTAGACACAGTAGGTGCTCAACCAATGATAACTCTTCTTTCATGAATGAAAAAGGTACCCAGACCTAGCAAGGATCACAAGAGCTACAGGAAAAACTTATATATCATTGTATTTAGTGGTTATATATAGTGTGGATATTCTTACTGTTGAAGACATGGAAAGAATGAATTAATGGTAGTGATATTGGAATCTATAAGAGGCATGGAGTAATATCATGGTAGTATATCTGGAACAAAATTATGGGCATGCCATGTAGTTGTGGGCTTCCTAGGTGGTGCCAGTGGTAAAGAACCACCTGCCAATGCAGGAGACCTAAGAGATGTGCATTTAATCCCTGGGTGGAGAAGATCCTGTGGAGGAGGGCATAGCAATCCACTCCAGTATTCTTGCCTGTAGAATCCCATCAACAGAGGAGCCTGGTGGGCTATGGTCCACAGGGTCACAGAGGCAGACATGACTGAAGAAACTTACAGCAGCAGATGTTTTTGTGGGTTTGACTTTTAAGTTAAGCTCCATCATGTAATGTGTCATATCTGTTTAAGTGTTAAAAACAGAATATGAAAGTAGACTTTTAGGTCTGATTAAAAATTCCCCTTCCAACTCCACTTGTCTGGTATCTTGAGACATATTAAAATGTATTTCCTATAAATATGAATATTTAGAATTATAAAGATTGCTAATTTGATTTGTTGAGGGATCATGTGGTGCTAGATCATTATTCCTTACTCTGGCCCTTCTATCCATGATATTATCAGTGACATCCAATGCCTGATCCCCTAATAGAGAATAGATGAAGAGAGGAAAAACCATGTGTTGCCATTATAGGCTGTTGTCATTGAGAGTCATAAAATTGTGTTATATGTTATTTCATGGGAGTATCAAAGAGGTCATAATAGGGTCCAAATTATAACCCCCCTAAAATTGAGGATCTCCAGGTGTCTCAGACGGTAAAGAATCTGCCTGCAATGCAGGAGTTAAAGTGAAAGTCGCTCAGTCGTGTCCGACTCTTTGCGACCCCATGGACTATACCTGGGTTCAATCCCTGAGGTGGGAAGTTCCCCTGGAGAAGGAAATGGTAACCCACTCGAGTATTCTTGCCTGGAGAATGCCATGGACAGAGGAGCCTGGTGCGCTACAGTCCATGAGGTCGCAAAGAGTAGGGTGCAACTGAGCCACTAAGGACACACACACAAAACTGTGTTCTCTGGGGGCTTTCAGGAGGCATTAAAAATATTAACTAGTAAAACATGGTAATTTTTTTTTCTTCAGAGAATTTTAAGGCAAATTTTGCCCATCTCAGCCATGATAGGTAAATCTAAATAATTGCACACAAGTAGAAAGGGCATTAGAACATAGGCATGATATAGACTGGTTCAAAGAATACTTCATTCCCAAAGATACATCTGGAACTTTCCTATTACAGGGAGCATCCAAGATATTCCTGCTAACAGCAGTGGGGCAAGCATTTTCTGAAAAGATCATAGTGAGAATTAGAAAAAGGATATGGTGTGAAATTAGGGCATTTCATAATCACTCACGTTATGCATTCTCTTTTTCTTTTTGAAGTACAAATTTACTGGGTTTGAATACCATGAAAGATGAAGTATCCAAAAAGTAACAAATTAAGTCCACTTTAAAAATGGTAATAAGATCATTTAATAAATGTGTAAAAACCACGAAAGGATTTTTCAGAAGGATTGCCTTACTTCTGAGTGAATCATAAACTTATAAGCAAGCATTCAATAGGAAATCAGTCCTGTTTTGTGGTACGCATACCATGGTAGACTCAGCTCCAATACAAAGACAAATCCCTCACAAACCATGTATTTAACTTTGTGGCTTGTCATCCTTATCCTGCTGCTCTTATTATACCTAAACTATAGACTTCAATAATCCTGAGTCTGATTAAAGAGGAATCAGTTGCTGATGCACATACTGTTTATATTTGTCTCAAGACAAAAGAGGGCAAAAGACTAAAACATAAGTTAAAAAGTAAGAGACACTTTGCATGTTGTAGAACTTTACTGTAGGAAATCATTGAAATTTAGTGTGGGGAAAAATCAGGGAAAAATACACATAAAATAGCTTTATAGTAATTCATGATATGTTCAAGAAAAGATTTTCATACAGAAGGAAATAAATCACACATATAAACAAATACTATTGAAGTTTCTATCTAGCCTCTTTTTCCATATTGATAATCTGCCCTCACTTGAAAGCACATACATCATGTAAAGATTACCTTCAGCAGAATTTATAACATCAGTTATACCTTCCAAGGTTATAAGAGACCAACATATAGAATAGGTTCACTTCAGTTCAGTCACTCAGTCATGTCCAACTCTTTGCGACCCCATGAACCGCAGCACACCAGGCCTCCCTATCCATCACCAACTCCCAGGTCCACCCAAACCCATGTCCATTGAATCGGTGATGTCATCCAACCATCTCATCCTCTGTCATCCCCTTCTCCTCCTGCCCTCAATCTTTCACAGCATCATGATCTTTTCCAATGAGTCAGTTCTTCTCATCAGGTGGCCAAAGTATTGGGGTTTCAGCTTCAACCTCAGTCCTTCCAATGAACACCCAGGACTGATCTCCTTTAGGATGGACTGTTTGGATCTCCTTGCAGTCCAAGGGACTCTCAAGAGTCTTCTCCAACACCACAGTTCAAAAGCATCAATTCTTAAGTGCTCAGCTTTCCTTATAGTCCAACTCTCACATCCATACATGACTACTGGAAAAACCATAGACTTGACTAGATGGACCTTTGTTAACAAAGTAATATCTCTACTTTTCAATATGCTATCTAGGTTGGTTATAACTTTCCTTCTAAGGAGTAAGCGTCTTTTAATTTCATATCACCATATGCCGTGATTTTGGAGCCCCAAAAAAGTAAAGTCAGCCACTGTTTCCACTGTTTCCCCATCATTTCCCATGAAGTGATGGGACTGGATGCCATGATCTTCGTTTTCTGAATGTTGAGCTTTAAGCCAACTTTTCACTCTCCTCTTTCACTTTCATCAAGAGGCTCTTTAATTCTTCACTTTCTGCCGTAAGGGTGGTGTCATCTGGATATATTAGGTTATTGATATTTCTCTTGGCAATCTTGATTCCAGCCTGTGCTTCTTCCAGTCCAGCGTTTCTCATGATGTACTCTGCATATAAGCTAAACAAGCAAGGTGACAATATACAGCCTTGAGGTACTCCTTTTCCTATTTGGAACCAGTCTGTTAATCCACATCCAGTTCTAACTGTTGCTTCCTGACCTGCATACAGGTTTCTCAAGAGGTAGGTCAGATGGTCTGGTATTCCCATCTCTTTCAGAATTTTCAAGTTTATTAGGATCCACACAGTCAAAGGCTTTGGCATAGTCAATAAAGCAGAAATAGATAGGGAGGAACATAAAAGCAAGCAAATACATTAGCACTAAGTGAACCCTGTTTGCCAAGAAGTGTAAATATCAGCTTATTTAATCTTTACAGCAGCCCAGTTATATGGATATTGCTAGAAAACATGAATGGAAAAAAAAAAAAACAAGCAAAAAAATTATAAAAAAACACCTGGTTATATGGATTGGGTCAAAAAGATATTACCATTTATGCTATTTACACTTACATATTAAAGTAACAAATGTTATATATAAATTATATATATATGTATATAGCAGATAAATATAAAATGGATATTGGATTTATTTTTTTAATTTTATTTTTATTTTATTTAACTTTACAATATTGTATTGGTTTTGCCATGTATCAAAATGAATCTGCCACATACATAGGATTCATTTAGAACAGCATTAGGTGTCACAAAGAGGATAATTTTGTATTGACAAAGGAACCAATTATAGTGGAGAACAGTGAATATTTCATACATATTAAAATATAATATTATAATATATATTTAAAAATTAGATAGAAATACAAGTCAAAATTCTCAGAAGTAGAGGGATTTTTGTGCTCTACATTCAGACTTTGAAAAATCAAGTTGACCAATTGGAAAAATAAACATTATAGAGCCTCTTGATGAAGCTGAAGGACAGCGTAAAAGCTGGCTTAGAACTCAACATTCAAAAAAGTAAGATCATGGCATCTGGTCCTATCACTTCATGGCAAATAGATGGAGAAAATGTGGATACAGTGAAACATTTCAGTTTCTTGGATTCCAAAATCAATGCAGACAGTGACTGCAGCCAGGAAATTAAAAGACTCTTGCTCCTTAAAAGAATAGCTATGACAAACCTGAGGCAGTGTATTCAAAAACGTACATATCACGTTGCCCACAAAGGTCCATTTAGTCAAAGCCGTGGTTTTTCCAGTAGTCACACATGGATGTGAGCGTTGGCCATAAAGAAGGCTGAGCACTGAAGAATTGATGCTTTTGAAATGTGGTGCTGGAGAAGACTCCTGAGAGTCCCTTGGACTGCAAGGAGGTCAAACCAGTCAGTCCAGTCAGTCCTAAAGGACATCAACCTTGAATGGTCATTGGAAGAACTGATGTTGAAGCTGAAACTCCAATACTTTGGTCACCTGATGCAAAGAACTGACTCACTGAAAGACTGTGATGCTGGAAAAGATTGAGGGCAGGAGGAGAAGGGGACGACAGAGGATGAGATGGCTGGATGGCATCACTGACTCTATGGATGTGAGTTTGAGCAAACTCAGGGAGATAATGATGGACAGAGAAGCCTGGCGTGCCTGCCGTATGTAGTTTGTGAGGTTGCGTAGAGTCAGACATGACTGAGTGACTGAGCAACAACAATGAATAACTGTAAGTATATAGTTAAGGAGCTTGATTATATAAATATATGTTAAACTTTGTACTTTAAGTATGATCTTTTAAAGACTTTTCATGGAATAGTTGCAAAGATGTATCTGTTATTGAAACATAAGAAAATCTGAAAAGTTTCTACAGCACTGAAACTATATAATCGCCTTTACTTTCAACCATAAATTAAAACTAAAAATTTAAGAAGTAGATTTAAAATAAATATAACTAAATTTAAATTTTTTAAATCATTAACATTTATCTTTGAGATTATTAAAATTTAACCAGAAATCTGTGATGTTTAACATTTTTATATGTTAAGAATGGTGTTCAAATAGTCATATTTTTTTAAGTTTTAAGCTGCTACTGCTAAGTCACTTGAGTCATGTCCAACTCTGTACAACCACAGCGACGGCAGCCCACCAGACTCCCCCGTCCCTGGGATTCTCCAGGCAAGAACACTGGAGTGGGTTGCCATTTCCTTCTCTAATGCATTAAAGTGAAAAGTGAAAGTGAAGTCGCTCAGTCGTGTCCAACTGTTCGTGACCTCATGGACTGCAGCCCACCAGGCTCCCGCGTCCCTGGGATTTTGCAGGCAAGAATACTGGAGTGGGTTGCCATTTCCTTCTCCAATGCATGAAAGTGAAAGTGAAGTCACTCAGTCGTGTCCGACTCTAGCAACCTCATGGACTGCAACCTAAGTTTTAAGTTATTACAATCTAAATCAAAATTGGATATTTAAATTTTTCTATTAAATATTTTAAAGCATCAGATCAGATCAGTCGCTCAGTCATGTCCGACTCTGTGACCCCATGAATCGCAGCACGCCAGGCCTCCCTGTCCATCACCAACTCCTGGAGGTCACTCAGACTTACATCCATCGAGTCAGTGATGCCATCCAGCCATCTCATCCTCTGTCGTCCCCTTCTCCTCCTGCCCCCAATCCCTCCCAGCATCAGAGTCTTCTCCAATGAGTCAACTCTTCACATGAGGTGGCCAAAATACTGGAGTTTCAGCTTTAGCATCATTCCTTCCAAAGAAATCCCAGGGCTGATCTCCTTCAGAATGGACTGGTTGGATCTCCTTGCAGTCCAAAGGACTCTCAAGAGTCTTCTCCAACACCACAGTTCAAAAGCATCAATTCTTCAGCGCTCAGCCTTCTTCACAGTCCAACTCTCACATCCATACATGACCACAGGAAAAACCATAGCCTTGACTAGGTGAACCTTTGTTGGCCAAGTGATGTCTCTGCTTTTGAATATGCTATCTAGGTTGGTCATAACTTTACTTCCTAGAGCAGTCCAAATAATAACATTATCAAAAACTCATCACTCAGGTTTCTGTAGTGATATTTTAATATAGTTGCTTCAAGTAACCTTATTTTTAAGAAATCAAAATTATAGATACATCTAAAATTGTCTCCTTAAGCTCTTTCTCTTCTCTCACTCCTCCATAGCTTAGGCAAAGTAGTATTGGTACACCATGCAACAGACTGAACGTGAAGTTGCTCAGTCGTGTCCGACTCTTTCTGACCCCATGGACTGTAGCCTACCAGGCTCCTCCGCCCATGGGATTCTCCAGACAAGAATACTAGAGTGGGTTGCCATTTCCTTCTCCAGGAGATCTTTCTGACCCAGGGATTGAACCCGTGTCTCCTGCATTGTAGGTGACGCTTTATCGTCTGAGCCACCAGGGAAGTCCTCAACAGACTAGTGATAGTTAATATAACTTCTAGAAGTAAACCATTTACACATGAGGACCAACAATACGGAAGACCTTGGATTTTAAATCAGATGAATACTTTTAATAACTTACTTTAAAGGCATGACTGACAAGAGAACTATGAAAAAACAAAACACTGAATTTCCATTTGAGACCTCAGTTCCAAAGAGATTAGTGCTTCTTTAGTTTGTTGTTGTTTAGTTGCTCGGTCATGCCCAACACTTTGTGACCCCGTGAACCACAGCGCACCAGGCTTCCCTGTCCTTCAGTATCTCCTGGAGTTTGCTCAAAGATGGGCTTGATAAAGGACAGAAATGGTATGGACCTAACAGAAGCAGAAGATATTAAGAAGAGATGGCAAGAATACACAGAAGAACTGTACAAAAAAGATCTTCACAACCCAGATAATCATGATGGTATGATCACTGACCTAGAGCCAGACATCCTGGAATGTGAAGTCAAGTGGGCCTTAGAAAGCATCACTACAAACAAAGCTAGTAGAGATGATGGAATTCCAGTTGAGTTATTCCAAATCCTGAAAGATGATGCTGTGAAAGTGCTACACTCAATATGCCAGCAAATTTGGAAAACTCAGCAGTGGCCACAGGACTGGAAAAAGCCAGTTTTCATTCAAATCCCAAAGAAAGGTAATGCCAAAGAATGCTCAAACTACCGCACAATTGCACTCATCTCACACACTAGTAAAGTAATGCTCAAAATTCTCCAAGCCAGGCTTCAGCAATATGTGAACCGTGAACTTCCTGATGTTCAAGCTGGTTTTAGAAAAGGCAGAGGAACCAGAGATCAAATTGCCAACATCTGCTGGATCATGGAAAAAGCAAGAGAGTTCCAGAAAAACATCTATTTCTGCTTTATTGACTATGCCAAAGCCTTTGACTGTGTGGATCACAATAAACTGTGGACAATTCTGAAAGAGATGGGAATACCAGACCACCTGATCTGCCTCTTGAGAAATTTGTATGCAGGTCAGGAAGCAACAGTTAGAACTGGATATGGAACAATAGACTGGAACAATAGACTGGTTCCAAATAGGAAAAGGAGTACATCAAGGCTATATATTGTCACCCTGCTTATTTAACTTATTTAACTTAGGAATATATCTACCTAAAGGAACTAAAGACCTATATATAGAAAACTATAAAACACTGGTGAAAGAAATCGAAGAGGAGGAAATATACCATGTTCATGGGTTGGAAGAGTCAATATTGTGAAAATGAGTATACTACCCAAAGCAATTTATAGATTCATGCAATCCCTATCAAGCTACCAATGGTGTTCTTCACAGAGCTAGAACAAATAATTTCACAATTTGTATGGAAATACAAAAAACCTCGAATAGCCAAAGCAATATTGAGAAAGAAGAATGGAACTGGAGGAATCAACCTGCCTGATTTCAGGCTCTACTACAAAGCCACAGTCATCAAGACAGTATGGTATTGGCACAAAGACAGAAATACAGATCAATGGAACAAAATAGAAAGCCCAGAGATAAATCCATGCATCTATGGACACCTTATCTTTGACAAAGGAGGCAAGAATATACAATGAAGAAAAGACAATCTCTTTAACAAGTGGTGCTGGGAAAACTGGTCAACCACTTGTAAAAGAATGAAACTAGAACACTTTCTAACACTATACACAAAAATAAACTCAAAATGGATTAAAGATCTAAACGTAAGGCCAGAAACTATAAAACTCCTAGAGGAAAACATAGGCAAAACACTCTCCGACGTGCATCACAGCAGGATCCTCTATGACCCACCTCCAAGAATATTGGAAATAAAAGCAAAAATAAACAAATGGGACCTAATTAAACTTAAAAGCTTCTGCGCAAGAAAGGAAACTATAAACAAGGTGAAAAGACAGCCTTCAGAATGGGAGAAAATAATAGCAAATGAAGCAACAGACAAACAACTAATCTCAAAAATATACAAGCCACTCCTTCAGCTCAATTCCAGAAAAATAAATGACCCAATCAGAAAATGGGCCAAAGAACTAAATAGACATTTCTCCAAAGAAGACATACAGATGACTAACAAACACATGAAAAGATGCTCAACATCACTCATTATCAGAGAAATGCAAATCAAAACCACTATGAGGTACCGTTTCACGCCAGTCAGAATGGCTGCGATCCAAAAGTCTACAAGCAATAAATGCTGGAGAGGGTGTGGAGAAAAGGGAACCCTCTTAAACTGTTGATGGGAATGCAAACTAGTATAGCCACTATGGAGAACAGTGTGGAGATTACTTAAAAAAACTGGAAGTAGAACTGCCTTATGATCCAGCAATCCCACTGCTGGGCATACACACTGAGGAAACCAGAACTGAAAGAGACACATGTACCCCAATGTTCATCGCAGCACTGTTTATAATAGCCAGGACATGGAAGCAACCTAGATGTCCATCAGCAGATGAATGGATAAGGGAGCTGTGGTACATATACACAATGGAGTATTACTCAGCCATTAAAAAGAATGCATTTGAGTCAGTTCTAATGAGATGGATGAAACTGGAGCCTATTATACAGAGTGAAGTAAGCCAGAAAGAAAAACACCAATACAGTATACTAATGCATATATATGGAATTTAGAAAGATGATAACAATAACCCTGTATACAAGACAGCAAAAGAGACACTGATGTATATAGAACAGTCTTTTGTACTCTAGGAGAGGGAGAGGGTGGAATGATTTGGGAGGGTAGTATGTGTGTAAATGCGTTCTATAAAGAAAACAAATGTTTGTGCTAAAACCAAATTAAAATAAGTATAATATCATATATGAAATGAGTCGCCAGTCCAGGTTTGATGCATGATACTGGATGCTTGGGGCTGGTGCACTGGGATAACCCAGAGGGATGGTATGGGGAGGGAGGAGGGAGGAGGGTTCAGGATGGGGAACACATGTATGCCTATGGCGGATTCATTTTGATATATGGCAAAAACAATACAATATTGTAAAGTTAAATAAATTAAATTAAAAAAAAAGAAATTTTCAGAATTGTAGTCATCTGATTTTAAAATGTTGGAAAGAAATTATAGGATACTCTGATATATTGTGTACTATCCTGGGTGCTAAGAAACAGGGTTCCTTAGTTGGCATCTCCATTTGCAAAGTCTTAAATAATTCTTATGTAATGCTTTGACAGTTATCTGTCTCATCCTTAGATGTCTAACTCCTAAATTTCAGAATACTTTGTTAGTACTCTCCACTCCCATTATGCTTATCTCTCCAAAAAGTATCTTAAGTGTTTGGTGTTTTCACTAATTCATCCTTATCCTTTAACACAGTCATCAAAATGGACTGTTCCTCTCAATCCTAGAGTCTGCATATAAACTTATAAACTGAGCTGATCTTATGCATACTTGAGTGGCTACAGGGTTAACTTGTAACTCTTCTAAAGGTATTTAAATGGGTTTCTTTGTGACATTATGTCTTAACTCAAGGACATAGATCTCATAATAAGAAAGTAAAGAAGGAAGGCCATTAGTAAGATATCTTAGGACTGAAGTCTTTTACAGTCTCTTTTGTATGTAGCCCTCCTTGAAACATGAATATGTCTAAATTTGCTCTACACATTTGTTTATGTAATTAGATATAACTGCTGTGATTAACAAAAAGTGCCTTTAATGTCCCATACCTTTCTTTTTTTTAAAGAACAGAGTTAATATTATTGTCTGTTAAATGATTTAGTATGTGTGTAAATGCGTTCCATAAAGAAAACAAATGTTTGTGCTAAAACCAAATATTCATTGCTCCTCTAACTCCAGTTTTCCTGGGGTAAATGGTCCTACATGGTTATAGTGTATAAACCTTTCTGGAAACACACGCACACATTTGCCCAAGTGTGAACCTAAAATTCTTTCCCAACTACAATAATTAACAATACTTTTGGAATTGTGTCTGAGCACCTCCAGCACTCCTGAATGTCTGTAACAATTAAATATAGTTTTCTCTTTACTGTTCTCACACCCTTAAACACAAGCCCATGCCCAAGAAGTTAACCATATGCTGTGCCAATAATTTCATTGTATATTTTTTCTTTTCATTTTTTAGTACAGTGCACTTTGATCTCAATGGTATAAAAAACACAATCAGTTCAGTTCAATCCCTCAGTCTTGTCCAACTCTTTGCAACCCCATGGACTGCAGCATGCCAGGCTTCCCCTTCCATCACCAATTCCTAGAGCTCACTCAAACTCAAGTCCATCAAGTCAGTGATGCCACCCAACTATCTCATTCTCTGTCGTCCCCTTCTCCTCCTGCCCTCAGTCTTTCACAATATATACAATAAAGATCTAGCAGGGGTCCCCAACCTTTTTGGCACCAGGGACTGATTTCCTAGAAGACACTTTTTCCATGGATCAGGAGTGGGAGGGAGATGGTTTCAGGATGATTCAAGTGCATTTCATTTATTGTGCACTTTATTTCAAATCGAATGCCACTGCCAATCTGCCATACAGGTCCATGGCCTGGAGATGGGGGACCTCTGATCTAGAGTATGAAACAAACATGAAAGTAGTTTTTTACTGAGGAAATGCAGCTCATTTTATAAACCATGAAGTTTTCCTGTTTAGAATACACAAAGTCTAAATTATGCCAAATTTAAGAGATTGTTCTTAAACATAGTAAACTCTGCCCATGTGTAATATGGTTGTGTTGTAGGGTTCCAGTAGACCTAAAAGTTTTAAAACACTGCTTAGCATTATATTGTTTTTAGTTTCTTTTTTATCATTCTCTTATTTCCTGAAACAGAATCATCACAATATCAGAAAAACTTTTTCTATGGATTCACATCCCCTACATTTTTGTCTTGTGAATCATGTTGCTACTTCTGCTCATAGTTTATATTTTTCTAACTTTTGTGTCTTCCCTTAGTTCTTTGTCTAACATACTCTCTTAAAGGAGCTTGTCTAAGTGATGGGAAATGGAAATGAGCCATAACTATAGAATTAACTAAGCGAATTCAGTCAATTGGCAAGACTAAATTCTGTCCTCAAAAATGGTAGGATCTCTACCTGATATTATGGTAATAGTTCCTTTATTACCATTAATAAGATAGTAATAAGCTAGGATTAACATATAACATTTTTTTCACAATTAAGAACAATTGTGAATTTGAAACTATTTCTCATGGCTTTGGCTTGTCTGATGACTCAGTGGTAAAGAATCTGCCTGTCAGTGCAGGAAACTTGGCTTCCATCCCTGGGTAAATCTCCTGGAAAAGGAAATGGCAACCCAATCCAGTATTCTTGCCTGGGAAATTCCATGGACAGAGGAACCTAGTGGGCTACAGTCCATGGGGTCACAAAAGAATTGGACATGACTTAGCAACTAAACTCTTGGATTGGTCAAATATGTGTTGGTCAAGGAATACACTTTCAATTAAACAAAACATTTAATATAGCCTAGCTCACACCAGTGCTCCTAAAACGTTTACTGATCAAATGAATAAGCAAATATTACTTTAAAATAATAAGGAATTTGACATAAATTTGTTAAAAGGAATTTATTAAGGAATTCTCAATCTCTTATTAAATTTAAAGAGACTTAAACCTTAAGGATCCTATACTTGGAAAATGCTAACTAATTGGGGGAATTAATAAAGCATATGTTTTTAAAACATTGCACTCAATTACACTAGATTTAGTTAATTGCATCCTTCTCTGATTGCCATGCAGCATTTATATTTTTACTTGATTTAAAAGTGCTTCCTGAGTAGGGAGGGGCTCCATTTTATTTAAATTTTCTTTTTCTTGCCTGTATAGTGTTTGACACACATTCTGTGCAAAAATATTTTAGGAATGAATGAGTAAATGAATTAAAAACATTGATTTTTATTAATTGTATAATTTACCATTTTCCTTTCTTTTTGGAAAGACATGTCAAGGACCACTTGTTTTACACTAAATAAAAGAAACCCTTTTTGGCTTTGATTTCAGTAAAGTCAATACATATTTATTTGTTACCAGGACAGTAGGGTGAGTTCTACTCATGTCCAGTTCTTTGTGACCCCAGTGGACTGCAACACACCAGGCTTTCCTGTCCATTATCTTCCAGAGTTTACTCAAACTCATGTCCATTGAGTCGATGATGCCATCTGGCCATCTTATCTTCTGTCATTCCATTCTCAGTCTTTCCCAGCATCAGGGTCTTTTCCAATGAGTTGGCTCTTCACATCAGGTGACCAAAGTATTGATTGGAGCTTCAGCATCAGTCCTTCCAATTAATATTGAGGGTTGATTACTTTTAGGATTGAATTGTTTGATCTCCTTGCAGTCAAGGGACTCTGAAGAGTCTTCTCCAGCACCACGGTTCTAGAGCGTCAAGTATTCAGTGCCTTCTTTATGATCCAACTCTCACGTCTGTACATGACTACTGGAAAAACCATGGCTTTGACTATATGGACCTTTGTAGGCAAAGTGATGTCTCTGCTTTCTAATTCACTGTCTAGGTTTGTCATTTTTTTTCTTCCAAGGAGCAAGTGTCTTTTAATTTCCTGGCTTCAGTCACTGTCTGCAGTGATTTTAGAACCCAAGAAAATAAAGACTGCCACTGTTTACACATTTTCCCCATCTTTTTGCCATGAAGTGAAGGGACCAGATTCCATGATCTTAGTTTATTGAATGTTGAGTTTTAAGCCAGCTTTTTCACTCCTCTTTCACCTTCATCAAGGGGCTCTTTAGTTCCTCTTCACTTTCTGCATATCATCTGCATATCTGAACCTGCAAGTGGTATCATCTGCATGTCTGAAACTATTGATATTTCTCCTAGAAATCTTGATTCCACCTTGTGCTGCATCCAGTCTGACATTTCACATGACTGCCTATAAGTTAAAGAAGCAGTGTGACTGTACACATAATACAATACAAATAATCTACATGTTAGTTCCCTAATTTCAATCATAAACAATATACAAATAGCTGTGAAAAGAAGAGAAGCGAAAAGCAAAGGAGAAAAGGAAAGATATAAACATCTAAATGCAGAGTTCCAAAGAACAGCAAGAAGAGATAAGAAAGCCTTCTTCAGTGATCAATGCAAAGAAATAGAGGAAAACAACAGAATGGGAAAGACTAGGGATCTCTTCAAGAAAATCAGAGATACCAAAGGAACATTTCATGCAAAGATGGGCTCGATAAAGGACAGAGATGGTGTGGACCTAACAGAAGCAGAAGATATTAAGAAGAGGTGGCAAGAATACACAGAAGAACTGTACAAAAAAGAGCTTCAAGACCCAGATAATCATGATGATGTGATCACTGACCTAGAGCCAGACATCTTGGAATGTGAAGTCAAATGGGCCTTAGAAAGCATCACTATGAACAAAGCTAGTGGAGGTGATGGAATTCCAGTGGAGCTATTCCAAGTCCTGAAAGATGATGCTGTGAAAGTGCTGCACTCAATATGCCAGCAAATTTGGAAAACTCAGCAGTGGCCACAAGATTGGAAAAGGTCAGTTTTCGTCCCAATCCCAAAGAAAGGCAATGCCAAAGAATGCTCAAACTACCGAACAATTGCACTCATCTCACACGCTAGTAAAGTAATGCTCAAAATTCTCCAAGCCAGGCTTCAGCAATATGTGAACCGTGAACTTCCTGATGTTCAAGCTGGTTTTAGAAAAGGCAGAGGAACCAGAGATCAAATTGCCAACATCCGCTGGATCATCAAAAAAGCAAGAGAGTTCCAGAAAAACATCTATTTCTGCTTTATTGACTATGCCAAAGCCTTTGACTGTGTAGATCACAATAAACTATGGAAAATTCTGAAAGAGATGGGAATACCAGACCACCTGATCTTCCTCTTAAGAAATCTGTATGCAGGTCAGGAAGCAACAGTTAGAACTGGTCATGGTACAACAGACTGGTTCCAAATAGGAAAAGGAGTACGTCAAGGCTGCATATTGTCACCATGTTTATTTAACTTATACGCAGAGTACATCATGAGAAACGCTGGACTGGAAGAAACACAAGTTGGAATCAAGATTGCTGAGAAATATCAATAACCTCAGATATGCAGATGACACGACTCTTATGGCAGAAAGTGAAGAGGGGTTAAAAAGCCTCTTGATGAAAGTGAAAGTGGAGAGTGAAAAGGTTGGCTTAAAGCTCAACATTCAGAAAACAAAGATCATGGCATCTGGTCCCATCACTACATGGGAAATAGATGGGGAAACAGTGGAAACAGTGTCAGACTTTATTTTTCTGGGCTCCAAAATCACTGCAGATGGTGACTGCAGCCAGGAAATTAAAAGACGCTTACTCCTTGGAAGGAAAGTTATGACCAACCTAGATAGCATATTCAAAAGCAGAGACATTACTTTACCAACAAAAGTTCGCCTAGTCAAGGCTATGGTCTTTCCTGTGGTCATGTATGGATGTGAGAGCTGGACTGTGAAGAAGGCTGAGCGCCGAAGAATTGATGCTTTTGAACTGTGGTGTTGGAGAAGACTCTTGAGAGTCCCTTGGACTGCAAGAAGTTCCAACCAGTCCATTCTGAAGGAGATCAATCCTGGAATTTCTTTAGAAGGAATGATGCTAAAGCTGAAACTCCAGTATTTTGGCCACCTCATGCGAAGAGTTGAGTCATTGGAGAAGACTCTGATGCTGGGAGGGATTGGGGGCAGGAGGAGAAGGGGACAACAGAGGATGAGAAGGCTGGATGGCATCAGTGACTTGATGGGTGTGAGTCTGGGTGACCTCCGGGAGCTGGTGATGGACAGGGAGGCCTGGCGTGCTGTGGTTCATGGAGTCGCAAAGAGTCGGACACGACTGAGCGACTGATCTGATTTGATTAATCATAATAAATATAAAAATTGTGCTATGTGAATTAGAAATCCATAACGTTGTTTTTCTATAGGATGGTTCATTGGTCTGTGAGCATTAGACTTGCTTTGGATGCTTACTTTTGGGTAATTTACTTAATTTATGGTTCAGATCAGTCGCTCAGTAGTGTCCAACTCTTTGCAACCCCATGAATCGCATCATGCCAGGCCTCCCTGTCCATCACCAACTCCTAGAGTTTACTCAAACTCACGTCCATCGAGTCGGTGATGCCATCCAGCCATCTCATCCTCTGTCGTCCCCTTCACCTCCTGCCCCCAATCCCTCCCAGCATCAGAGTCTTTTCCAATGAGTCAACTCTTCGCATGAGGTGGCCGAAGTACTGGAGTTTCAGCTTTAGCATCATTCCTTCCAAAGAAATCCCAGGGCTGATCTCCTTTTAAATGGACTGGTTGGATCTCCTTGCAGTCCAAGGGACTCTCAAGAGTCTTCTCCAACACCACAGTTCAAAAGCACCAATTCTTCGACACTCTGCTTTCTTCACAGTCCAACTCTCACATTCATACATGACCACTGGAAAAACCATAGCCTTGACTAGGTGAACCTTTGTTGGCAAAGTAATGTCTCTGATTTTTAATATGCTAAGTTGGTCATAATTTATGGTTAGAATACCAGAAAAACTTTTATAAACAGTTTTCTTGAAAGATGTTCCTGTATTAAATGTGGTGAGTACAACATGGAAAACAGAAGTTCATGTTTTAGAGTGCAAGACTTGATTTAGATTTTCTCTCTATTACAGGTTGCTTGCCGTGTGATCTTGGGTAGCTTGTTTAGGATCTCAGACTCAATTTCTTGGTCTGTAAAATATTTGAATATTAACACTATATACATAGATAGCATATTGAAAAGCAGAGACATTACTTTGCCAACAAAGGTTCGCCTAGTCAAGGCTATGGTTTTTCCAGTGGTCATGTATGGATGTGAGAGTTGGACTGTGAAGAAAGCTGAGCACCAAAGAATTGATGCTTTTGAACTGTGGTGTTGGAGAAGACTCTTGAGAATCCCTTGGACTGCAAGGAGATTCAACCAGGCCATTATAAAGGAGATTGGCCCTGGGTGCTCTTTGGAAGGAATGATGCTAAAGCTGAAACTCCAGTACCTTGGCCACCTCATGCGAAGAATTGACTCATTGGAAAAGACTCTGATGCTGCGAGGGATTGGGGGCAGGAGGAGAAGGGGACGACAGAGGATGAGATGTCTGGATGGCATCACCGGCTCGATGGATGTGAGTTTGAGTGAACTCCAGGTGATGGTGATGGACAGGGAGGCCTGGCGTGCTGCGATTCATGTGGTTGCAAAGAGTCAGACATGACTGAGCAACTGAACTGAATTGAACACTATGCATAAAATAGTTGTATAGGTCCAGGATTTTTAGTCTAGCCCCTGAGTTGTATTAAATATCTAATATAACTCAGCTAATGGTACAGTTTGGTTGTTGTTAATACATTCAGTTGTATTAGCAAATAGATGTCCTACATTCTTCAATAGAAATTTACAGTATCCATGTGATGCCAACTGACATAGTGAGATCTGAATAATAAAATACATGTTCCTATTTAGTGTACTAGAAAGGTGAATTATCAATAAGTTAGTCTTCATGTATTGATAGGTTTGTCATGGTTATTTTGAGATTTAAACAGTCTTTCCAAAGACTTAGAGATGGGTATATGTGCATAACATGTAGAAAAGGTGTTTATATAATTCCAATTAATAGATAATATAAATAACTCCATATATATATATATCATGTTAAGTTTATGTTATACTACATGTATTTTATCCTACAGAATATTTAATTAAAATATGTATTTCTATTATCTTTTGGTGATTTTCTGAAGAATTATAATTGAATGGAGATTATTACCCTACATACATAGTAGAAATTATTTAAAATATGGTTAGAAGATGACACCATGATAAATAACACTATAATAATAGTATTATAGACTGATCAGTATTTATTGAATATTCTTTGATTCTTCCAAAAAATCTCCTAATTTTGCCAATGAATGTCCTATGTCACAAGACAACCTCTGTCATGGGGAATAAATATTTAAAAAAATCTTTGAAAAATAGTAAGTATTCAGAAAATGTTAAAGAACTAAATTAGATTTAATCTTAAAGTCATTCATATATATATATATATATATATACTTTTTAATTTCTCTTTTCTTGACTTTATGTGGTCTCTTTTGATATAAAAGAAATCATGAACATTTCAGAGTACTTAATATTTGCTAGACACTATTCCACACTGAGTTCAGCAGTGAAAAGGGTTTTATTGTTGGTTTAGTTGCTAATTCATGTCCGACTCTAGCAACCTCATGGACCACAGCCCACAAGCCTCCTCTGTCCATGAGATTTCCCCAGTAATACTTGAATGGGTTGCCATTTCCTTCTCCAGGGGACCTCAACCTAGGGATTGAACCCGGGACTCCTATACTGCAGGTAGCCTCCTGTATTGCAGGCAGGTTCTTTTTTTTTTTTTTTTTTTTTCCCTTTTCCCCATTTTGACTTTTTTTGAAATTAATTAATTTATTTTAATTGGAGGCTAATTACAGTACTGTAGTGGTTTTTGCCATACAATGACATGAATCAGCCATGGGTGTACGCGTGTCCCCCATCTGGAACCCCCTTCCCGCCTCTCTCCCCATCCCATCCCTCAGGGTTGTCCCAGTGCAATGGCTTTGAGTGCCCTGTTCCATGCATCAAACATAGACTGGTGATTTATTTTACATATTTTGATATACATGTCTCTCAAATCATTCCACCCTCTCATTCTCCCACTGAGTCCAAAAGTCTGTTCTTTATATCTGTGTCTCTTTTGCTGTCTCAAATATAGAGTCAGCAGGCAGGTTCTTTACTGGCTGCGCTTTCAAGGAATCAAGGCATTCTTAGTTAATTCTTAGTTAATTCACTTCAGTCTGAATTTAGCAATAAGGAGTTCATGATCTGAGCCACAGTCAGCTCCCAGTCTTGTTTTTGGTGATTGTATAGAGCTTCTCCATCTTTGGCTGCAAAAAATACAATCAATCTGATTTTGATATTGACCATCTGGTGATATCTGTGTGTAGAGTCTTCTCTTGTGTTATTGGAAGAGGGTGTTTGCTATGACCAGTGCATTCTCTTGGCAAAACTCTAGTAGCCTTTGCCCTGCTTTATTCTGTATTCCAAGGCCAAATTGGACTGTTACTCCAGATATTTATTGACTTCCTACTTTTGCATTCCAGTTCCCTATAATGAAAAGGACATATTTTTTTTGGTGTTAGTTCTAGAAGTTCTTGTAGATTTTCATAGAATGATTCAATTTCAGCTTCTTTAGCATTACTGGTTGGGCATAGACTTGGATTACTATGATATTGTTGGTTTGCCTTGGAAGCAAACAGAGATCATTCTGTCATTTTTAAGATAACATCCAAATCATACAGTCAGCAAAAACAAGACTGGAAGCTGACTGTGGCTCATATTATGAACTCCTTATTGCCAAATTCAGATTTAAATTGAAGAAAGTAGGGAAAACCACTAGACCATTCAGGTATGACCTAAATCAAATCCCTTACGATTATACAGTGGAAGTGAGAAATAGATTCAAGGAATTAGATCTGAATTCCTGAAGAACTATGGATGGAGGTTTGTGACATTGTGTAGGAGGCAGAGATCAAGTCAATCTCCAAGAAAAAGAAATGCAAAAGGACAAAATGGTTGTCTGAGGAGGCCTTACAAATAGCTGGGAAAAGAAGAGAAGCTAAAGACAAAGGAGAAAAGGAAAGATACACCCATTTGAATGCAAAGTTCTAAAGAATAGTAAGGAGAGATTAGAAAGGCTTCCTCAGTGACCAATGCAAATAAATACAGGAAAATAATAGATGGGAAAGACTAGAGAACTCTTCAGGTAAACTAGATATACCAAGGGAACGTTTCATCCAAAGATTGGCACTAATAAAGGACAGAAATGATATGTACCTAACAGAAACAGAAGATATTAAGAAGAGGTGGCAAGAATACACAGAAAAACTGTACAAAAAAGATCTTCATGACCCAGATAATCACGATGGTGTGATCATTCACCTAGAGCCAGACATCCTGGAATGTGAAGTCAAGTGGGCCTTAGGAAGCATCACTACAAACAAAGCTAGTGGAGGTGATGGAATTCCAGTGGAACTCTTTCAAATCCTGAAAGATGATGCTGTGAAAGTGCTATACTCAATATGCCAGCAAATTTGGAAAACTCAGCAGTGGCCACAGGACTGGAAAAGGTCAGTTTTCATTCCAATCCCAAAGAAAGGCAACACCAAAGAATGTTCAAACTACCGCACAATTGCACTCATCTCACACACTAGCAAAGTAATGCTCAAAATTCTCCAAGCCAGGCTTCATCAATATGTGAACTGTGAACTTCCAGATGTTCAAGCTGGTTTTAGAAAAGGCAGAGGAACCAGAGACCAAATTGCCAACATCTGCTGGATTATCGAAAAAGCAAGAGAGCTCCAGAAAACCATCTACTTCTGCTTTATTGACTATGCCAAAGCCTTTGACTGTGTGGATCACAAAAACCTATGGCTATTTCTTCAAGAGATAAGAATACCAGACCACCTCACCTGCCTCCTGAGAAATGTGTATGCAAGTAAGGAAGCAACAGTTAGAAGTAGACATGAAATAACAAACTGGCTCCAAATCGTGAATGGAGTACGTCAAGGCTGTATATTGTCATCCTGCTTGTTTAACTTATATGCAGAGTACATCATGAGAAATGCCCGGCTGGATGGAGCACGAGCTGGAACCAAGATTGCCGGGGGAAATATCAATAACCTCAGACATGTAGAATACACCACCCTTATGGCAGAAATTGAAGAAGTATTCAATTCTTCTTCTAAAGAGCCTCTTGATGAAGGTGAAAGAGGAGAGTGAAAAAGTTGGCTTAGGCTCAACATTCAGAAAGCTAAGATCATGGCTTCTAGTCCCATCTCTTCATGCAAAGAGATGGGGAAGCAATGGAAACAGTGAGAGGCTTTATTTATTTGGGCTCCAAAATCACTACAGATGGTGACTGCAGCCATGAAATGAAAAGATGCTTACTCCTTGAAAAAAAAGTTATGACCAATCTAGACAGCATATTAAAAAGCAGACATTACCAACAAAGGTCCATCTAGTCAAAGCTATGGTTTTTCCAGTAGTCATGTAACATGACTACATGGATGTCAGAGTTGGACTATAAAGAAAGCTGACCACTGAAGAACTGATGCTTTTGAACTGTCGTGTTGGAGAAGACTCTTGAGAGTCCCTTGGACTGCAAGGAGATCCAATCAGTCAATCCTAAATGAAATCAATCCTAAGTATTCATTGCAAGGATTGATGCTGAACCTGAAACTCCAGTACTTTGGCTACCTTATGCTGAAAATTGACTCATTTAAAAAGACCCTGATGCTGGGAAGGATTGAAGGTGCGATAAGAAGGGGGAGACAGAGGATAAGACGGTTAGATGGCATTCCCAATGCAATGGACATGAGTTTGAGTAAACTCAGGAAAAATAAGGGAATTGTTATTTGTCTTTGAATCTATGATTGATTTTAGGATTTTTGTCTGCACAGTGACCAAACATTACTATGGAAATTATAAAAACTTAATAAAATGTGAACTTTTGCTGAAATAATGTTAAGTATACAAAGTTTCAACATTTCTGATAAGCAATTTGATATGCTCACTTTTCTTTCAAAGGTTAGTATTCTTTAAATACCCTGTTCAGTTCAGTTCAGTCACTCAGTTGTGTCCGACTCTTTGCATCCCCATGAATCGCAACATGCCAGGTCTCCCTGTCCATCACCAGCTCCCGGAGTTCACTCAGATTCACGTCCATCGAGTTGATGATGCCATCCAGCCATCTCATCCTCTGCCATCCCCTTCTCCTCCTGCCCCCAATCCCTCTCAGCATGAGGATCTTTTCCAGTGAGTCAACTCTTCTCATAAGGTGGCCAAAGTACTGGAGTTTCAGCTTTAGCATCATTCCTTCCAAAGAACACCCAGGGCTGATCTCCTTCAGAATGGGCTGGTTGGATCTCCTTGCAGTCCAAGGGACTCTCAAGAGTCTTCTCCAACACCACAGTTCAAAAGCATCAATTCTTCAGTGCTCAGCCTTCTTCACAGTCCAACTCTCATTCCATACATGACCACAGGAAAAACCATCGCCTTGACTAGACTGACCTTTGTTGGCAGAATGTCTCTGCTTTTGAATATGCTGCCTAGGTTGGTCATAACTTTCCTTCCAAGGAATAAGTGTCTTTTAATTTCATGGCTGCAGTCATCATCTGCAGTGATTTTGCAGCCCAAAAAAATAAAGTCTGACACTGTTTCCACTGTTTCCCCATCTATTTCCCATGAAGAGATGGGACCAGATGGCATGATCTTCATTTTTTGAATGATGAGCTTTAAGCCAACCTTTTCACTCTCCACTTTCACTTTCAGCAAGAGGCTTTTTAGTTCCTCTTCACTTTCTGCCATAAGGGTGGTGTCATCTGCATAGCTGAGGTTATTGATATTTCTCCCAGCAATCTTGATTCCAGCTTGTGTTTCTTCTATTCCAGCATTTCTCACGATGTACTCTGCATATAAGTTAAATAAACAGGGTGACAATATACAGCCTTGAAGTACTCCTTTTCCTATTTGGAACCAGTCTGTTGTTCCATAGCCAGTTCTAACTGTTGCTTCCTGACCTGTATATAGGTTTCTGAAGTGTATGCTTAAAACATACTTAAGACAAAATGGACTTTCTTCTATTGTGCATTATTTTGTATTCTGTTAACCTGATTTTGTGAAATTAATGCTCTATTAATGGAAAATAGAATATAGCCTTTTGTTTTTAATAAGATATGAAAAATACACATGGGAAAACACTGCTTTAAAAAAATAAATGTTGAATGTCTATTTAGGCCTGGTGCATTTCTATAGGGACATTTGCGGTAACTTGCCTAAACCATTCCTTCTAATCACTTTCATTATGTGTAGCTTAATCACATTTTTAAAATTACTCAACCATTAAAAAGAATACATTTGAATCAGTTCTAATGAGGTGGATGGAACTGGAGCCTATTATACAGAGTGAAGTAAGCCAGAAAGAAAAACACAAGTACAGTATACTAACGCATATATATGGAATTTAGAAAGATGGTAACAATCACCCTGCTTATGAGACAGCAAAAGAGACACTGATGTATAGAACAGACTTTTGGACTCTGGGACTGGGAGAGGGTGGGACGATTGGGGAGAATAGCATTGAAATATGTATAATATCATATCTGAAACGAGTTAGTCCAGGTACGATGCCCTATAACAGATGCCTGGGACTGGAGCACTGGGATGACCTGGAGGGATGGTGTGGGAAGGGGGATGGAGGAGGGTTCAGGATGGGGAACACGTGTATTCTGGTGGCGGATCCATCTCGATGTATAGTAAAAGTAATACAATATTGTAAAGTTAAGAAAAATTAAAAAAATAATAATAATAAAAAATAAAATAAAATAGCTATCTTTACTACTCTTATTTTAAGGAGTAATGTATGATTCTATTTTAAATTATTTTTAGTGGTTTCACCTGAAACTACCAAATTAAGATGATAAGGGAATGTTTTTAAAAGCAGTATACTGAGGCTTTCATAGACAATAGTCGTTATAAAGAGTACAGTATAATTTGGTCAGTCTTGAATCATGTCTCAGTGATATTAATTAATGGAGCATTAGAGAGTTTTGTTTTATGACAGTCTCATGGGGATGAGGAGGTGTGAGGTGAAGTTTCCTGGAAGCTACTCAGAGAACAGTATCAGAGTGAGACGCTATGGAGATCTGTTTGGTATCAGTGAACACGGATGTTATGTGTAACAAGCCATTTGTGTATTCTCCAAGTCATCGTTTTAGATCTCCACAATTCTAAATCAGACTGCCTTGTCTTGTTGACTATTAAAATTCAGAATTCAAATACATTATTTTTAGAAAAATCTATCATGACTATTGCTTCAAATTTTAACATTAGATTCTCTGCAAAAAATCTTTTTCATATAATGAGAAGGATTGGGCCATGAATGTACATGGTCCTGGCAGTATTTACAGTTATATTTAATTTTATGAATGACTATTTTACTGAATACTCATTTGATTTCCTAATTATACTCCAAATAATGAAATTTAAACTTTAACTTTTCTTTAGTGTAGTAAAGACTTTGGGAATGGCATTCATGCAGAAAAGGAGAATGGAAATCAATTTATTAATAGCTCTCCTCTAGGCACATTTATGAATAAAATTAAACTACTCAACATTTATATCAGTAGGTAACCATGCATATTTCTGTGCCTTAATTCATTTTCCTTGAAGTAATAATGCCTCCTGCCTGTGGGGCTTCTGCCTTTGTATCCAAGTATTGCCTATCTTTTTAGATTCAGATCTTACAGCATATCAACTTTAATGATATGTTTAATGAGATCCCCAGCTGTTAATAATCACCGTCTGCTTTCTCACAGTATCTGTATCTCTCATGGCATGTATCACTTTTTACTTTTCATTGTAGCAATTTATATACCTCTGTCCTTCTTTGTTTTGAATTCTTGAGGGCAGATTCTGTTTTAAAAGTCTATGTTGGGCACTCTGTATCTGTCAAGTAATTAAGTAAATCAATCAATGAGCTATACTAAAATTAAATTGTTACAGGACTCAGTTAAATATAACTGAATACAAACATTTTTATTTTCCTTCATAAAACTCCATTAAAATTAGAGTAGAGAAATAAGAACCCTAACATTAACACTGCACCCACTAGGATAAAGAGAATAGATATGAAAGGAGAGATTTCTAAAAGGTCTAAAGATTTATATACAGTACATAATCTTGTAACTTCAGAGCCATTGGATCTTAAAAGCATCCATAGGGGAAAAAAAGACAAAGGTTAAAACCAAAACCAGATGTGATTGAACATAAGAATAGCATTTAGTTTTTCTACTGGCTATAACAAAAAGCATCACTAAACAAAAAAAGTAAAGAAAAATTATTTTCAATACAGGTTTTTATACCCAACTTAACCATCATTAAGAGAGTATGATAAAGATCTTCTCACATGTTTAAGATCTGAATATCTTTACCCATACAGTGTTCTTTCGTAGGAAGCCAATGGTGGGTGTTTTCACCAAATCAGGCCCAAACACTTGAGATAAAGAAAGTAGATGTTGACCCCATTAGTTGGTCAAAGACAGTCCCTAGACCACACCAGTAGTACTCATTCTAGATAGGAGCAAGACTGGGAGTTAGAGATGTTTAGAGATGTGTGACAACAGACTGGTTCCAAATAGGAAAAGGAGTACGTCAAGGCTGTATATTGTCACCGTGCTTATTTAACTTATACGCAGAGTACATCATGAGAAACGCTGGACTGGAATAAGCACAAGTTGGAATCAAGATTGCCAGGAGAAATATCAATAACATTAGATATGAAGATGACACCACCCTTATGGCAGAAAGTGAAGAGGAACTAAAAAGCCTCTTGCTGAAAGTGAAAGTGGAGAGTGAAAAAGTTGGCTTAAAGCTCAACATTCAGAAAACGAAGATCATGGCATCTGGTCCCATCACTTCATGGGAAATAGATGGGGAAACAGTGTCAGACTTTATTTTGGGGGGCTCCAAAATCACTGCAGATGGTGATTGTAGCCAGGAAATTAAAAGACACTTACTCCTTGGAAGGAAAGTTATGACCAACCTAGATAGCATATTCAAAAGCGGAGACATTACTTTGCCAACAAAGGTCCGTCTAGTCAAGGCTATGGTTTTTCCTGTGGTTATGTATGGATGTGAGAGTTGTACTGTGAAGAAAGCTGAGCACTGAAGAACTGATGCCTTTGAACTGTGGTGTTGGAGAAGACTCTTGAGAGTCCCTTGGACTGCAAGGAGATCCAACCAGTCCATTCTGAAGGAGATCAGCCCTGGGATTTCTTTGGAAGGAATGATGCTAAAGCTGAAACTCCAGTATTTTGGCCACCTCATGCGAAGAGTTGAGTCATTGGAGAAGACTCTGATGCTGGGAGGGATTGAGGGCAGGAGGAGAAGGGGACGACAGAGGATGAGATGGCTGGATGGCATCACTGACTCGATGGATGTGAATCTGAGTGACCTCCGGGAGTTGGTGATGGACAGGGAGGCCTGGCGTGCTGCGGTTCATGGGGTCGCAAAGGGTCGGACACGACTGAGCGACTGATCTGATCTGAATGGTAAAATGGTAGGAGTGAAGGCAAAGATGAAATAAACGAGAAATAAATAGGCAATAAATAGATAGGAAATAAATTCTTGATATTGATATCTGTAAATATTAGTATAAGCATGTTCGTTATAATCATGTGGCTAAATATCAGAAATAAAGACTTGAAAATGGTGGTTTATGGAAGCAGAAAAGGATATGGGAAGAGTGAAGTAGGAGAATATGATTTGTAACATACATTTTGATATTATGTGTAGTTTTAAATCACGGACAAGTATTTGCTTGGGAGAAATTAATATTTAAAAGAAATAGTTTTAATGATATAATTAAAAATACACAATGAAAGAACTTAAGAATTTAAAGTAATCCAGTTTAGTCCATGGTAGGTAGGAAAGAAAATGTGTGCAGGGATTTTCTTTGTTGTTTTGTTTTGTTTTGTGATACTAAAAACCAACTGTAAGAAGCTACATGATTGCACTTTTTAAATTGAAGATTAAATATTGATAAAAATATATATTTCTGGGTTTCTTACATTTGCTTTGTTTATTTATCCAAAAGTATTTTAGACATTCGGTACTGTGAAACCATGACTAATTAAATAACTTATCCTAGAATTCCAATTTACACATTCAACTGCATGAATAAATGATTCTACTGGATTTAGTCTTTCATTGTGTCACATATTACAAGACAACATTGCATCTTGGCAGAAAGTCTGCTGGCAGATGCAAAGCTCAAATTTACACAGAGATATTCCTGCCAATAGTTTCTAGATATACATAAAACTAAATCAACTGCATAATACTGTTAACACTATTTCCATGGAATAAGAGTAAAAAATAGCTTGGTTGAAAGTTTTGAAAGCTGAATTTTCAGAGAAACAAAAGGAAAAAGAGGAACTCTTCTAGTAAAAGATAATTGGCATAGAGAAATGTAAAACAAAAAATTGAAAAAGGCATTATTGACTTGCAGACTGTTCTAAAAATACCTCATTCAATAAGTACATCTTGCTAGTTGACACACAATTATGTTAATGCAGTTAGAGTTGAAGAGTAATTTCAATATAATTAGGGCTTAAAACATAAATGGCATAGAACATAGAACTTGTTTTCCTATTTGTGCAGATATTTTTTACGCAAGTGAAAAATAAAAATAAAAGTAATTTGTAAATGAAAATTCTTGCTATATTTTTTGTTTAGTTTGAATGTATTCTTGCATGGCTGATAAAGATGATGAAACAATTGAATTTCATCTTGAATTTGTTCTCTAATAAAGGCACTTTTCAACATCTGGTTTTGCAAAAAGAATGAAAATCATTTCTTTATTCTTAATAAAACTACCTTGAAATACACATTTATTTTCATACAGTGTCCAGAGCTACATCTATAAAACAACAAACTTATGAGAAAGGAGAAATTTAGTCCACTACCAACAAATAGCCATAAAATGATATTAAAAATCACTTTAATATTTATTTTCAGTTGATTTACTGACTGTTTTAGGGAGTTGACTTATTCTGACATAACCTGTGATCAATTTTAATATGACATAGATTGAATTAGTAAGATCTGTGAAAAATCATCTAGACAGACTTTCTTTTTCTCTTGACAGTGCAAAGAGATCAAATGTAACTCCTGGCATAAACTGGATAAACAAAGTGACCCTTTTCTATAAGTGTTTCAAGTTTTAAAAATAAAATAAAATCAGTTTATTAGCACATTCAGCAAACTTATTGAATATGCACTGCAATTCAAGAATCTGCTAGATGTGGAGGATGTAAGCAAGAGATAAATAAATCAAAACATGAGAAATACAGTGTTAATCTTGCTATGAAGTGGTACTGTGGGAACCTACAGGAAGGAGATAATGCCTGAGTCCTAAAGGTGGTCTTTCAAGTAGAGCACATTTTGAAGTTTTAGAAACACTACTGAAATGATTCAGGAGCAGGATATTCCTAATTATTCCTATATCCTACGTGCAACCTAAATTGAAAGACAAGAGATATATGTATAATATTATATCTGAAATGTATTAATTGTTCAAACTAATCACTGTCATGTTACAATTTCTTCATATTAGATGTTTGTAATGTTTCTGATAATCAATAAAAGAGATTCTTGATTAAAAAAAATAAAGAACATAATAAATAAATGAGAGAATATGTAAATTTTAGATATAAAAGATAAAGGAATGCAAAAAAAAAAAAGTGCTCTATTTTGTTTCCTATAGCATTGTCTCATAAACATCTTTCCATGACTGTAAGTATGCAGCACACAAAGTTTAATTGCTTCCTACTCTATCATCTTACTTTGAATACACCCTCATGTACTTTTACCATTCCCTTTTTATTAGTCATCTAAGTTATTTATAAAATGAGCTTCCCATGTGGTGCTAGTGGTAAAGAACCCACCTGTCAATGCAGGAGACATGTAAGAGACATGGATTCGATCCCTGGGTTAGGAAAATCCCCTGTAGGAGGGCAAAGCAACCCACTCCAGTATTCTTGCCTGGAGAATTCCATGAACAGAGGAGTCTGGAAAGCTATAGACCATAGTGTCACAAAGAGCTGCACATGACTGAAGCGACTTAGCACACACTAATATAAGTATTTTGTGGTGATCAACATATTTATATGTATGTATATGTATGAGGCAGGTATACCTCAGAGATATTGTAGATTTGGTTCTAGACCACTGCAATAAAGTAAAGATTGCAGTAAAGAGAGTGACACAAGCTTTTTGGTTTTCCAATGCCTATAAAAATTAAGTTTACACTATGTTCTAGTGTATTAAGTGTGGAATGCCATAATGTCTAAGAAAATATGTGTTAATACATACCTTAATTAAAATATTTCTTAAGTGCTAACTATCACCATACAGTTGCCACAAACCTTCAATTTGTTTAAAAAAAAAAAAGAAAAGACAAAGCACAAATCTTCAAAGTATCTACAAAGCACACTAAAACAAAATATGCCTGTGCATATCTTGTGTACATTCTTAATTTTTCCTAAAATCATAGAATTTTAATATCACCAAAAATATGGCATATTTAAGCCTCTTTGCATTAATGGATTGCATCTAGTAAGATTACATCTAATAAGTTTGTCCCAAATATAACATAAAAAAATTGTACCAATATATGTGTATGTTGACTTGGTGATTAGCCCTCTCTCTCACTAGAATGTAAGCCTCCTAAGGATGGGAAGGGAAGCTTTGGTTTTATTCAAACAAACCTAGAATAATTCTCAGAATAAAAGAGAAGGTCTGTAAATATTTGATCGAATGAATGAATTTTCTTCTTTTTATTAGGTATAGTTGATTTTCAATGTTATGTCAGTTTCAGGAGTATAGCACAGTTATTCAGTTTATGTATATAAATATATGTATTTTATATATATATGCTGCTGCTTCTGCTAAGTCGCTTCAGTCGTGTCCGACTCTACGCGACCCCATAGACGGCAACCCACCAGGCTCCCCCGTCCCTGGGACTCTCCAGGCAAGAACACTGGAATGGGTTGCCATTTCCTTCTCCAATGCATGAAAGTGAAAAGTGAAAGTGAAGCCACTCAGTCATGTCCAACCCTCAGCGACCCCATAGACTGCAGCCTTCCAGGCTCCTCTGTCCCTGGGATTTTCCAAGCAAGAGTACTAGAATGGGGTGCCATTGCCTTCTCCATTATATATATATACACACACACACACATATATATATACACATATATGCATATTATTTTTAATATTATTTACCCTTTTAGATTATTATAAAATATTGGCTATATTTCCCTGTGCTATACAGTATGTACTTTGTTGATTATCTATTTTATATGTAGCAGGGTATATACATTACTCCCAAACTCCCAATTTAGTCCATCACCCCCTTTCCACTTTGGTACTCATGAGTTTATTTTCTATGTGTCTATTTTTGTTTTGTAAATAAATTAGTTTGTATTTAGAAATATTATACATAAATAATATCATATAATATTTGTCTTTGTCTTACTTAATAGGACCTTTAGGTCTATCCATGTTTCTACAAATGGCATTATTTCTTTTTTATGGCTGAGTAATATTCCATTGCATATAAAATAAATGAATTTTCAAAGGAAACAATTTTAAGCCAAACTTCACATCAGATCAGATCAGATCAGTTGCTCAGTCATGTCCGACCCTTTGCGACCCCATGAACTGCAGCATGCCAGGCCTCCCTATCCATCACCAGCTCTCGGAGGTCACTCAGACTCACATCCATCGAGTCAGTGATGCCATCCAGCCATCTCATCCTCTGTCGTCCCCTTCTCCTCCTGCCCCCAATCCCTCCCAGCATCAGAGTCTTCTCCAATGACTCAACTCTTCGCATGAGGTGGCCAAAATACTGGAGTTTCAGCTTTAGCATCATTCCTTCCAAAGAAATCCCAGGGCTGATCTCCTTCAGAATGGACTGGTTGGATCTCCTTGCAGTCCAAGGGACTCTCAAGAGTCTTCTCCAACACCACAGTTCAAAAGCATCAATTCTTCGGCGCTCAGCCTTCTTCACAGTCCAGCTCTCACATCCATACATGACCACAGGAAAGACCATAGCCTTGACTAGGCGAACCTTTGTTGGCAAAGTGATGTCTCTGCTTTTGAATATGCTATCTAGGTTGGTCATAACTTTCCTTCCAAGGAGTAAGCGTCTTTTAATTTCCTGGCTGCAGTCACCATCTGCAGTGATTTTGGAGCCTAGAAAAAGAAAGTCTGACACTGTTTCCACTGTTTCTCCATCTATTTCCCATGTAGTGATGGGACTGGATGCCATGATCTTCGTTTTTCTGAATGTTGAGCTTTAAGCCAACCTTTTCACTCTCCACTTTCACTTTCATCAAGAGGCTTTTTAGTTCCTCTTCACTTTCTGCCATAAGGGTGGTATCATCTGCATATCTGAGGTTATTGATATTTCTCCCAGCAATCTTGATTCCAACTTCTGTTTCTTCCAGTCCAGCATTTCTCATGATGTACTCTGCATATAAGTTAAATAAACATGGTGACAATATACAGCCTTGACGTACTCCTTTTCCTATTTGGAACCAGTCTGTTGTTCCATGACCAGTTCTAACTGTTGCTTCCTGACCTGCATACAGATTTCTCAAGAGGCAGGTCAGGTGGTCTGGTATTCCCATCTCTCTCAGAATTTTCCACAGTTTATTGTGATCTACACAGTCAAAAGCTTTGGCATAATCAATAAAGCAAAAATAGATGTTTTTCTGGAACTCTCTTGCTTTTTCGATGATCTAGCGGATGTTGGCAATTTGATCTCTGGTTCCTCTGCCTTTTCTAAAACCAGCTTGAACATCAGGAAGTTCACGGTTCACATATTGCTGAAGCATGGCTTGGAGAATTTTGAGCATTACTTTACTAGCATGTGAGATGAGTGCAATTGTGCGGTAGTTTGAGCATTCTTTGGCATTGCCTTTCTTTGGGATTGGGATGAAAACTGACCTTTTCCAATCTTGTGGCCACTGCTGAGTTCTCCAAATTTGCTGGCATATTGAGTGCAGCACTTTCACAGTATCGTCTTTCAGGATTTGGAAGAGCTCCACTGGAATTCCATCACCTCCACTAGCTTTGTTCCTAGTGATGCTATCTAAGGCCCACTTGACTTCACATTCCAGGATGTGTGGCTCTAGGTGCGTGAGCACACCATCATGATTATCTGGGTCGTGAAGCTCTTTTTTGTACAGTTCTTCTGTGTATTCTTGCCACCTCTTCTTAATATCTTCTGCTTCCGTTAGGTCCATACCATTTCTGTCCTTTATTGAGCCCATTTTTGCATGAAATATTCCTTTGGTATCTCTGATTTTCTTGAATAGATCCTTAGTCTTTCCCATTCTGTTGTTTTCCTCTATTTCTTTGCATTGATTGCTGAAGAAGGCTTTCTTGCTATTCTTTGCTATCTCTTCTTGCTATTCTTTGGAACTCTGCATTCAGATGTTTATATCTTTCCTTTTCTCCTTTGCTTTTCGCTTCTCTTCTTTTCGCAGCTATTTGCAAAGCCTCCCCAGACAGCCATTTTGCTTTTTTGCATTTCTTTTCCTTGGGGATGTTCTTGATCCCTGTTTCCTAGATTCAAAATCTGGCTGATCAATGTAAAATAATATTTCTTAGGCAAAAACCAAAATCATTAACGCAAATTCTCTGTAAGAAATGTATCTTGGTATGAACCAAGTGCTAAGAACATAAACTCTTTTGGGGAAGAAAAATAGTTTTTCCATTAAAAGTCAGTTAAGAGAGTGTTGAGTCTAAGAGATTTTATTACCAAGACAAACTGATTTTTATAGAGCACATTGTATTAACATCACAGAACAGGCTGTTTTGTGTAAACAGTCAGAAATAATTCTAGAAAGTGGATTAAGAATTCTGTGAACCTCCATTTATACATGTAGAAGTTGCAATGTGGAATTGTGATGCCATCTTTGTTGTCTCTTCTGTTAAGGTGCTCATAAGAAGGAATCATTTTAAACAAGGCACATATTGCAGAAATGCTACTATAGCTGGTTAAAATTAAATAGATTTTCATTGTTAGAGAAACATGAGCTCTAGCTTGGGCTAGTTGACTGAGGCTACTTTATTTGATCGATATTGCCTTTATATCACAAATTGTTTTTTTTTTTTTTTTTGTGAAAAATATACTCTGGGACAGGAATCAATCAGTATTTTGTGTACCTTTTCCTGAAAAATTAATACCCTCTGAAAGTAAAAGGGGACAGTGAAAAAGTTGGCTTAAAGCTCAACATTCAGAAAGCTAAGATCATGGCATCAGGTCCCATCACTTCATGGGAAATAGATGGGGAACCAGTAGAAACAGTGTCAGACTTTATTTTTTTTGGCTCCAAAATCACTGCAGATGGTGACTGCAGCCATGAAATTAAAAGACGCTTACTCCTTGGAAGGAAAGTTATGACCAACCTAGATAGCACATTCAAAAGCAGAGACATTACTTTGCCAACAAAGGTCCATCTAGTCAAGGCTATGGTCTTTCCTGTGGTCATGTATGGATGTGAGAGTTGGACTGTGAAGAAAGCTGAGCACCAAAGAATTGATGCTTTTGAACTGTGATGTTGGATAAGACTCTTGAGAGTCCCTTGGACTGAAAGGAGATCCACCCAGTCCATTCTAAAGATCAGTCCTGAGTGTTCATTGGAAGCACTTATGTTGAAGCTGAAACTCCAATACTTTGGCCACCTCATGCGAATAGTTGACTCATTGGAAAAGACCTTGATGCTGGGAGGGATTGGAGGCAGGAGGAGAAGGTGACGACAGAGGATGAGATGGCTGGATGGCATCACTGAGTAGATGGACATGAGTTTGAGTAAACTCTGGAAGTTGATGATGGACAGGGAGGCCTGGCATGCTGCACTTCATGGGGTTGCAAAGAGTCAGACATGACTGAGTGACTGAACTGAACTGAGAGGAACATTTTTTTCGCTCTGCTTGATAAGTCTGGGTAGGAGTCAAGTCTTCAGTTTCTATTTTAAGATTATGTATTTACACCAGAACAACTAAATTTTGCCTTGTCCACAAATAATTATGGGGATACATACCTTATGATGTATTTTTAAGTCCAGGAGGTTTTAATAAACCTGTTAGAAGATCTGTATTAGGATGCAAGAGGAACAAGCAAAAACAAGTGCTTGTTACAGGGTGAATTCTTTGCTGACAAGCTAATATGTATGCAGTGTTGATAGCAAGTTGCATCCTGCCAAAGTACAATAGTACTCATGTCTTTGAAACAGATATTCCACTCTCATCAAATATGGAAAACATACTAAGTATAGAAGACTAGTTCTCCCTGATTGTTAAGGAACTATTTTTTTAATAAGGAAAAGATGAATATACTCTAAAGGAATAAAACACTCTTATTTTGTGTCCTTCTTTTGTTAAATTCAGTTTTGCTCCATGTTAAAGGGAACAAGGGAAAGGTTTCTGGAGGGCCTAGGATGGGGTTGGTTTGAATTCATGATTTACCAATGTCATTATCTCATTTCCTTATTAGTTGCATTGGTCAATGAATATGTATATGTGTGTGTATGTGTGTGTATATATATATATATATATAAATATAAAACCACTCCAGTATTCTTGCCTGGAAAATCCCATGGACAGAGGAGCCTGGTGGGCTACAGTCCATGGGGTCACAGCGTCAAACACAACTGAACATTCATAGGAAAGGAGAAATTGTCCTCATGGATATTACATACTACTTTGGGGAAAACAGACAATAAAACTAGCTAAAAACTAAGTAAATTATTAATTAAATGCATAAATACATGCACATATGTGTGTGTGTGTATATGTATATGCTTTCCAGGTGGTGCTAGTGGTAAAGAACCCACCTGCCAGCGCAGGAGACATAAGAGATGCAGATTTGATCCCTGGATCAGGAAGATCCCTTGAAGGATGAAATGGCAACCCACTGTAGCATTCTGGCCTGGAGAATCCCATGGACAGAGGAGCCTGGCAGGCTATAGTCCACAGGGCTGCAAAGAATTGGACATGACTGAAGCAACTTAGCGCATGTACGCACACACACACACACACGTGGCGGCATAGTGGTAAAGAATCTGCCTGCCAATACAGGATATGCCAGAAATGCAGGTCTGACCCCTGGGTTGGGAAGAGTCCCTAGAACAGGAAATGGCAACCCACTCCAGTATTCTTACCTGGAAAATTCCATGGACAGAGGAGCCTGGCAGGTTACAGACCATGGGGTGGCAAAGAGTTGGACATAACTGAGCACGTATATGTACACTTGATAAGAGAAAGTGGGGCAGATGGTATTTAGTGCTATGGAGAAAAGGTAAAAGAGTTGGGTATATTGATGGGACTGAATGTAAATTTAAATTGAATAGTCAGGGAATGCCTGACTGTGAAAGAGACATTTGGTTAAAGACCTGAGAGGTGAAAGAGAATGAGGTGGATTAACACCAGGGCAAATAAAAATAGTGAGACCACAGGACCAGGCAGAGAAGTCAGTGAGATCATCCAGAACTGAGCTCTGGTCAAGTTGATGAAGGAGAATCAGCATAGAGGGCAGATGAGGAGAGGCCAGTGAGGTGGGAAGAGACACAGATGAGTGAAGGTTCCAGAAAGCCAGCTGAAGGTGGTGTGTCAAAACAGAGTTGCTATGTCACTTGTTGTGAGGTTAAGTAAAATATAGACTAGAAATTAATTATTTTGTGTGTGGCAATTATTAAATGATAGGAAGAGCACTTTTCATCCTATGGTGGGAGGGGAAGTCCGACTGATACCTTCAAAAGAGAGTAGGGAGGAAGAAATTGGAGACAGAGAATGTGGCAGGTTTTTTTTTTTAATTCTATTTTATTGTTGGAGAATAATTGCTTTACGATATTGTGTTAGCTTCTGCTGTGTAATGAAGTGAATCAGCGATACGTACAAATAAGTCCCCTCTATCTTGAGCCCACTTCCCATCCCACCCCTTTAGGTCATCACAGAATGCCAAGCTGAGCTCCCTCTGTTACAGAGCAGCAGCCCACTAGCTGGCTATTTTACACATGCTAATGTATGTGTGTCAATGCTACTCTCCCATTTGTTGCACCCTCCCCTTCCCACTCTGTGTCCACATGTCCATCCTGCAGATAGGTTTCTCTGTACCCTTTTTCTAGATTTTACACACACACACACACACACACACACACACACACACACTATATATATTTGTGTATCTCTTAGAATATTGTTCTAGAGAGAAAGAGAGTAAAGATGTTGTGATTGGAGGGGAAAATGGTGACAAGAATGAGCATTGTTGTGTCATTTTGTAGGAGAGATAAGGGTATATTTATGTGCTAAATGAAAAGGTCTAATAAAGAGGAAAATGATCGATGATGCAGGAGTCAGGGGAAGAATCACTAAATCAAGGTCCCAGAATAAATGAAATGGAGTAGAATCTAGGGTGCATATCTTTCTACCTTGGGTATCCTTTTCCCACCCTTCCTGAGCTCGTTTTTTTTGTCCCATTATTTACACAAGACAGTACCCTTGTAAAGACTTGTTCAAGAATTTCATTAAGTATTTTCCTGTGATTTAATTCTACTTAGGCCTTGATGTTTATGAATAAATTGACATAAAACAATCTTCTATTTGGACCAGCCTGAGGGTTCTATGCCTGGAGAATCCCAGGGACAGGGGGGCCTGGTGGGCTTCCGTCTATGTGGTCACACAGAGTCCAACAGGACTGATGCGACTTAGGAGCAGCAGCAACAGCAGCAGGGGGTTCTATGCAACATAAAAAGTTAACTTTAGTTTCTATTTTGTTTCTTTTGGCAACTTATATGGGCAAATTGAACTCAGTATTGTTTTATTATTGTTTCCCCATTTAGACTCTGATGATTGTTTCTCTACTGAGATTTAGTTAGAATGTTGCCTTCTGGTGAATCATCAGCTGACTTGGGATAATTAACACCTATTAGTAGATGTACCGAGAAGGGGATGGCACCCCACTCCAGTCCTCTTGCCTGGAAAATCCCATGGACAGAGGAGCCTGCTAGGCTACAGTCCACCGGCTGCTAAGAGTCAGACACAACTGAGCGACTTAACTTTCACTTTTCACTTTCATGCATTGGAGAAGGAAATGGCAATCCACTCCAGTGTTCTTGCTTGGAGAATCCCAGGGACAGAGGAGCCTGGTGGGCTTCCGTCTATGGGGTCGCACAGAGTCAGACGCGACTGATGCCACTTGAGCAGCAGCAGCAGCAGCAGTAGATGACAATGGAGAAGGCAGTGGCACCCCACTCCAGTACTCATGCTTGGAAAATCCCATGGACAGAGGAGCCTGGTGGGCCACAGTCCATGGGGTCGCACAGAGTCAGACACGACTGAGCGGCTTCACTTTCACTTTTCGTTTTCATGCATTGGAGAAGGAAATGGCAACCCACTCCAGTGTTCTTGCCTGGAGAATCCAGGGACAGGGGAGCCTGGTGGGCTGCCATCTGTGGGGTCGCACAGAGTCGGACATGACTGAAGCGACTTAGCAGCAGCAGCAGTAGATGACAAAGACATTGAAAATACTGAGATCTGTAGAGTAACACAGAATGCGAGTATCTACTGCCTATGTTCATCTCTAGAAGAAAATGCAAAAGAAAAATGCTTAAAATAAGATGATATATGGAGAGGATATAGTTTGGGTCATTTGATTTGAGTATAAATTTACAATTTTAGAAACATGAGATTTGGGGTTTTTTTTTGTTAATACTCTGTTCCATAAGAGTCAAAAATATGACACTATTCTTGACTAACAAGAATAGTGTCTATTAGTCACTAGTAGAGGGCTAACACACACATGCACACTATATGCATATGTGCATACATTCACACATGCATGTGTATTGATCTATATTTTGAGTAATGTTATTTTTTTAAATTCTTATGGTTATTTTTAATTAAACTAATTGTGATCCTTTGACATATTTCAGTTCCAAAAATAAGTAGTGTAGCAAAAGTCACAATTTTACCAAATCTAATCATACCTAAAATGAATTATTTGACCTAAAGCCACTATGGGAATGGTTCTGCTAATACACACAGGAGACAAGTCATTTAAACATATATTGATTAATGAAGGCCACTTTTGTATCTTTTTGAAATAACAGTTTAGGTAGCCCAAGACAATAGAACCCTCTGTCTGAGAATTACATATTTTCTCATTCTTGTGTTGTTTCTAAGTGCTAATAAGCAATGTTTAACTCCCTGGAAATAGCCTAGATATATCTACTTTTAAGTAGTGTTCTGGAACAACAGCAACAACAAAAATCATTGCAGTTTTGATTGATGACCAGCATAGCAAGCAGTCTTTCAGATGCCTCCTTTTCAACCCTGAATAAATATATCTAGAGAATGATTTTTGAATTCCTTTTCTGTCCAAAAGTTTTAAGGAATTTTGTCTTTTCAAATTATATGAAAAAATTTCCCTAAGACATTGATCACTGACATTAATAGAAGTGGTGTCTTTCCCACTTTTCTGAAATCTTGATAAGCTTTCAATGCTTTCTGGATATTTAGTTTTGCACAAGTCCTTTTAAGTATTTGTGAATTTGTGAATGTTAGGTATAGTGTTTTAGGATGTGGACATTTCTTGAACAGGAATAAAGACTGACTTGAAGGTATAAGCCATTTTTCTCATTATACCCAGTCAAATACCACAGGCAAGTACTACATTGGGCCTTGAGGTAATTAAGAAAACAAAATCTTTCCCCCAGGCGTATATGCATACCCAATAGTTAGAGCTACCGAATCATTCATTTATTCTTTCATTCTGTGCATGTTTGTTGTACATTCAATATGGATTTATTTGTGTTATTTATTCATAAAAATAGAGGTAAAATTATAAGATACTCAACTAAAAAGTTTCCAGCTCTTTGTCGTGATAAATTTTCTCTTCATTAAAGCTTAAAACTTTCAAAACTTCTCGTTTTTAGGAGGCCAGACTCCTCCAAAAGAGTTGCTGAATTTAGTTTAATGGTACTTTCTATTTTTTTAAGGATGGTATAAAACAGCAGCATCATTTTAATTCCATATCTATGAGTTTTCCCTTCTTAGTCATTTCTGATAGCATATCTGTATAAAAGTTTCACTTTGTTTTGTTCTTGATCATCTGAAATGCTAAAATTGTTTATAGTCTACTTGCTGCTGCTGCTAAGTCGCTTCAGTTGTGTCCGACTCTGTGTGACCCCGTACACAGCAGCCTACCAGGCTCCCCTGTCCTTGGGATTCTCCAGGCAAGAGCACTGGAGTGGGCTGACATTTCCTTCTCCAATATAGTCTACTTGATAACTACTAACCGCTCCCATTTTCTAAAAATAATCCAGTTTAGATCCAGTTTGAACATTATTTTTCCCCAGCTATTCAATTATTATCAATTTTAAGGATCAGAAAGTAAATTACTTTTTAATAACTTGTAATTTTGAACCTTAATGATATTACAAAGCATTTGCTGTTATCAAGAGTCATAATAATGTTTTTGCAATGAAATTGCATGTGGGGAAATATATGTAAAATTTAAGATAATTATTGGTTATTTTTAAGTGTATATAAATCCCTATAAAATATAAGCCATCTACTGGTTTGTAGAGATTTTATTTTTTCCATTTCAGTTGAATAATTTCTTGTCAAGATGCCCAAATACCTGAGACAGAGGAAGAATTATGTCACATCATCCAGAAAAGTCTTATCAAAACAAAGCTCTTTTCTCTGTGGTGTGCGGTACATAGTATGATGAGTGGTTCTATTTTGCTGTTTGTACACTGGTCATTCTAGCAGAGGCTATTTATTAAGGAAACAAATGGGGAAACATCAGTTATATTTTGTGCCTTCTGTTAACTATAAAATGTTTGGAGACTTGAAAAGCAGAACTAAAATAGCTGAAGGTGTCAAAGAATAAGTCAGGTATGAAAGGAGAGAATAGATATTCTCAATTCCAGCAGAGGCAGGATTTTTTTTTTCCCTATTTTGAAAGCTTTGGAATAACCTTCAATTTCTCTTTTTTCCTATGTAAGCTATTAGGTCCGTGGATATTTTGTGATTTTTTTTTTCCAAATTACTTTTATATGAGCTTGACAGTTGAGGTCTTCCAGGATCTGTTTATTTGTTGAATATATTGATAGGCTATAAAACAACCCCAAACCTACTATATATAAACAGATCTTCCAGGATCTGTTTATTTGTTGAATATATTGATAGGCTATAAAACAACCCCAAAACTACTAAGGTGTCTCTTAGCAGTAAGTCAGTGGAATTTGATATTATTTTAGATCAGAGTCTTTTTTTGTTGTTGCTGTTCATAGCAATTTATATAATATACAAACTTCTAAGTATTATTTCTTTAAAACAAGTTTATTTTCTGTAAAAGTGCTTCAATTTTAAACTTTGAACATGTATCTCTCACATTTTCAAGACCTGGGTCACCCTCTAAAAATTCTATTGTGGAATCGTTAACAACAGACAATGAAGTGAAGTGTTTGTTGCCCAGTCTTGTGCCACTCTTTGTGACCCCATGGACTGTAGCCCGGCAGGCTCCTCTATATATGGAATTCTCCAGGCAAGAATACTGGAGTGGGTTGTCATTTTCTTCTCCAGGGAATCTTCCCATCCCAGAGATCAAACCTGGGTCTCCTGCATTGCAGGCAGACTACCACTGTGAGCTAACGGTCTTCCCCATGTATCACTACTGTTATCAAAGGCATACTTTGATAGTATGTAATCTAATCACAATTATTAGATCTAATTCTTGCTCATATTCTTTTGAACCTCTGATGTGTCTCTTCTTCATCTCCCTTCCCCTCCTCTTTGTATTCTATTTTATTAATTTTGACTTGATGTTTTCCTGAATCTCCTTATTGGACAAACAGTTGTTTTAAGGTCCAGACTTTAGTGAGGCAAAGGGCCTATCTCTTTACTTTGTTGACCATAAGAATATGTGATATCTTACTTTAACAAATATGAATTGTTTTCAGTAATGCTAATAAATCTGCCAGGTAAGATGTTAGGAAGTATTTGGGGAGGAATTTCTATTTTATTTACCGTGTTATTACTTATGATGAATTTAGCACTTATACACAAGAGTCTTTTTTGTAAGAAGCACTTTACAAATATCTTTGAGTTCCGCCAGTGACCCCGTAAGAAATAGAGTATTTATAACCTTCATTTCACAGGTGAAGATGCTGAAACCACACATTTTTATTCTTGTGTGTTTAACTCTTTGAAGGAAATGTCTCTTCAAATTGTAAAGATTCACCATTTCTTTTCTTCTGAAAGTCAAAAAACAGGCAAAAAGTACTCTGAATCTGGCAGCCTGAAGTCAAACCTCCTTTAAGTGTATTTATGCCACTTAGAGGGAACAATCACATATTTCTTTTCAGATGTTTTCATGTTGATTGTGGACTGATTTTCCCTGCATTTTAGATCCTGTGTAGCTGAGTGTTTTCCTATGAAATGATTCATGTGTTTGACCTAAAAGAGGGCAGAACTGTAACTTTGCTGCTTTGAAAACTATTCTAATACTGAAGCTGGCATTTATAGATACACACATTCCTCCAAGATTTAGGTGCCTCTGTGTTTCTGTAAGCTTCATGACTATTTTTTCTTTTAATCTGCTTTTTATTATAAAACACTTAGTATATTTGCAGATTCAGAAGCCCTTAAAGAAGATATTAATACCAATGTTATCATTTTGGAACTAGAGAACATTCTTACTTCTAATAAATAGTCAAAAACTACCCAATTTTCCAAAGGGAAAATATTAGTCGCTCAGTTATGTCCAACTCTTTGTGACTCCATGGACTCTGGCTTGCCAGGCTCCTCTGTCCATGGAATTCTCCAGGCAAGAACACTGGAGTGGGTAGCCATTCCCTTCTCCAGGGAGTCTACCTGATCCAGGGATTGAACACAGGTTTCCTACATTGCTGGAAGATTCTTTACCATCTGAACCACCAAGGAAGCCCCTAAAGTTGCCACAAATGTCATTTGTTTCTGCTTTTCACAAATGACTTGCTGTTTTTTGGTACACTTAGTTTCTCATGCACCAATCTATCCCTGTAGTGACCTACCTAGGCTTGATTATGATTTCTTAGATCCTAGAAGATAATACCTTAGAGTTCAAGGTAGGTAGACATATGGGCCAACATAGGATACACAAGTAATCCTGTGGTGGAAGGAAGCAAATAAAATGTATATGAGACTGATCACGGCAGTGGCCGAATACCTGGCTCCCACTTTGCTCCAATATTGCTGTTGTTCTTTAATAAGCCTGTTATATAATCTACAGTCCTGTTGAGTGAGAGCTCATGCATTCATTCTAGAAAGCAACTCTTTTACCACTTTACCTTTGCGTTTGTTCTAGATTCACTGCCAGCCCTTACTATTTTCCTGAAGTCACTCTTTAATATGCAACAAAATCATTTTACCATTAAATGGTATTTTATAACAAATCAACAGTACAAAGAAATATACAAGAGAAAACTATAGTGTCTATATGGTGTTATTGTCTAATATTGTTTATTCTACAATGAGCAGCTTTTTCTCAAAAAACATAGGGAAAGACATTTTAATAAGCAAATATCTGTATTAAAAATTGAGTGACCATATAATACTATTAGCCAAGTAATAAATAGAGCACAATTGAAGTTATATTCATTACATCATAGTGAGCACAGAATTAGGAAAACATATGCAGTGTTAGGGAGGTATCCAGAATATTTCAACATATTTTATGTTCTAGCATAGATCAGCTGAGAGTATTAAAGGTAGTAATCTTCTGATTACTCATAGTCAGCAAAAAAAGTTTGATATGCAGTTCTTGGATGCAGTCTCAAAAGCAGCAGAATGATCTCTGTTTGTTTCCAAGGCAAACCATTCAATATCACAGTAATTCAAGTCTATACCCAAACCAGTAATGCTGAAGTATATGAAGTTGAATAGTTCTATGAAGACCTTCTGGAACTAACACTCAAAAAATATGTACTCTTCATTATAAGGGTTCAGTTCAATTCAGTCGCTCAGTCGTGTCTGACTCTTTGCGACCCCATGAATAGTATCACACAAGGCCTCCCTGTCCATCACCAACTCCCAGAGTTCACTCAAACTCACGCCCATCAAGTCGGTGATGCCATCCAACCATCTCATCCTCTGTCGTCCCCATTTCCTCCTGCCCCCAATCCCTCTCAGCATCAGAGACTTTTCCAATGAGTCAGCTCTTCACATGAGGTGGCTGAAGTATTGGAGTTTCAGCTTTAGCATCATTCCTTTCAAAGAAATCCCAGGGCTCATCTCCTTCAGAATGCACTTGTTGGATCTCCTTGCAGTCCAAGGATTCTCAAGAGTCTTCTCCAACACCTAGTTCAAAAGCATCGATTTTTTGCCTCTCAGCCTTCTTCACAGTCCAACTCTCACATCCATACATGACCACAGGAAAGACCATAGCCTTGACTAGACGAACCTTTGCTGGCAAAGTAATGTCTCTGCTTTTGAATATGCTATCTAGGTTGGTCATAACTTTCCTTCCAAGGAGAAAGAATCTTTTAATTTCATGGCTGCAGTCACCATCTGCAGTGATTTTGGAGCCCAGAAAAAGAAAGTCTGACACTGTTTCCACTGTTTCCCCATCTATTTCCCATGAAGTGATGGGACCAGATGCCATGATCTTCATTTTCTGAATGTTGAGCTTTAAGCCAACTTTTTCACTCTCCTCTTTCACTTTCATCAAGAGGCTTTTTAGTTCCTCTTCACTTTCTGCCCTAAAGGTGGTGTCATCTGCATATCTGGGGTTATTGATATTTCTCCCAGCAATCTTGATTCCAGCTTGTATTTCTTCCAGGCCAGCGTTTCTCATGATGTACTCTGCATAAAAGTTAAATAAGCAGGGTGACAATATGCAGCCTTGACGTACTCCTTTTCCTATTTGGAACCAGTCTGTTGTTCCATGACAAGTTCTAACTGTTGCTTCCTGACCTGCATACAGATTTCTCAAGAGGCAGATCAGGTGGTCTGGTATTCCCATCTCTTTCAGAATTTTCCACAGTTTATTGTGATCCACACAGTCAAAGGCTTTGGCATAGTCAATAAAGCAGAAATAGATGTTTTTCTGGAACGCTCTTGCTTTTTCCATGATCCAGCAGATGTTGGCAATTTGATCTCTGGTTCCTCTGCCTTTTCTAAAACCAGCTTGAACATCAGGAAGTTCACGGTTCATGTGTTGCTGAAGCCTGGCTTGGAGAATTTTGAGCATTACTTTACTAGCGTGTGAGATGAGTGCAATTGTGCGGTAGTTTGAACACTCTTTGGCATTGCCTTTCTTTGGGATTGGAATGAAAACTGACCTTTTCCAATCCTGTGACCACTGCTGAGTCTTCCAAATTTGCTGGCATATTGAGTGCAGCACTTTCACAGCATCATCTTTCAGGATTTGGAATAGCTCCACTGGAATTCCATCACCTCCACTAGCTTTGTTCGTAGTGATGCTTTCTAAGGCCCACTTGACTTCACATTCCAGGATGTCTGGCTCTAGGTCAGTTATCACACCATCGTGATTATCTGGGTCGTGAAGATCTTTTTTGTACAGTTCTTCTGTGTATTCTTGCAATCTCTTCTTAATATGTTTTGCTTCTGTTCAGTCCATACCATTTCTGGATGTGAGAGTTGGACTATAAAGAAAGCTGACTGCCAAAGAATTGACGCTTTTGAACTGTGGTGTTGGAGAAGACTCTTGAGTGTCCCTTAGCCAGTCAAACCTTATGGAAATGAGTCCTGAATATTCATTGGAAGGACTGATGCTGAAGCTCAAACTCCAAGCTTTGGCCTCCTCATGCAAAGAACTAATTCATTTGAAAAGACCCTGATGCTTGGACAGATTGTAGGTAGGAGGAGAAAGGGATGATAGAGGATGAGATGGTTGGATGACATCACTGGCTCAAAGGACATGAGTTTGAGTAGGCTCCAGGAGTTGGTAATGGACAGCGAAGGCTGGTGTGCTGCAGTCCATAAGGTTGCAAAGAGTCGTACAGGACTGAGCAACTGAACAGAACTGAATTTTCTGATGGGCAGATAAGATAGAAGAAATTAACCTAAGGTAAAAGAAATGGGGGAATGCAATTGTGACATAATACCTCTTGACAACAGGATGCTATTCACTATCAAGCCCAGCAAACTGAAGATTCACTTTACATAGTCTTCATAGTATGTGGACTTTCTACCAAACTATCTCCTATCTGGGGCCTCATTTCTAAATATATCATCAGGAAATTATCTCATAATGTATAAAATCACAAAATTAGTTTTCTAATTATACATTGTCTTTATATTATTCAAAGTATCTTCAGAGACATCTATAGATATATAGAAACATGTAGATATACACACACATATATCTGGAGGGCATATTAAAAAATGCACAAACATTTATTAGTTCCTTAGTAGGCCCTACCTTCTCTGTCTTCCCTCTTTTAATCTCCATAACTTGTTACAAAGTAGCATTTTAGATATCAAAATTTTTTAGCTTTGCTTTTTTAGGCAAATATGGTTCATGCAAGAGCTCTCCAACTTTTAAAAATTATCATCATTCAGGAATTCTCTTCCCTTTCTGCCTGATTTCTCAGTGCAGCATTTAGACTTACCAATTTTGAAGTCTTTAATTTCCCAGCTCTTCCTCTGGTTACGATTGATTAGACTTCTGGGGTTAGTAACTCAAGGATGTTTCATCCTTAGGTTACTCAGTGACCTTAAAGATGACTTGGTCTGCAATATTTGTTGGATGAACTAGAAAATGCCAAATGAATAAATGGTTATTAGTGGGAACTGTGGTTAAAAGGAAATATATAGAGAATAGCCATAATACAGCATACACCATGAAAAATCATGATAAGCCTACATTATAAAGAAGCCAGAAGTGCAGACTAGCAGAATCTGTGAAATACAATATGTCTGTAAATTTTTGGAAAAAATAGGATGATTGAAATTAACGGAAAAGAACAGTTCCTTAGAGCACAGTACAGAAAACATTATGTGACGATTAAAGGAGGAGACACTGATCTATAACCCAAGTCTGGTTAATAGTATTTTCCCTTCTTCTGATTAAATCTATGCATTTTCCTCTTAAATTTGCTTACATAAAATATTCTCCAATACAACTGCTTACGAATGTTATAATTCATGACATTGCAGGAATGTCATAATTTTTGAGGAAGCATAATCATGTTTTGAGAAGACTGGAACTACTATTTTCTGGTATGTTTTGATGCTTTTAGGACTTACATCATTCCCGTCATTGTACAAACTTAGGAAGCCATATAGACACCTCCCCCTTGTAACTAATTTATGACAGTTGATGCTATGTGACAAAAATAGGAAGATTAAATTCTTTCCATGCTGATTCTTTCTTTAGAGAAGGAAATATGAGAAATAGACTAGGTGATTGCTTTGAATGGAAGTGGGCAGAAGTCTGAGTACCTAGGATTCATTGTGAGAAGAAGTATTCAGTCTTAATAGTTGGAGGACTTACAAAGTCCCCTAGTATTAGCACAGATGTTCACATATAGAAATCTTTGTGTTATACATCACCTTGTAGCCATTTATGTTGCTCCTCTAAATGATTCTTCTTGAGCTGATAATATAGGACAATGATGCCCTTTTAAGAGAAAACAAAAGTTCTTTCTATATTTAATTTTAATCTTTGGAATTCTGTACAAACTATCATTACGTCACATACCATTTTCTTCTCTAGCATTGAAACACAGTTGGCTAGATCAGTTGCCTCCTTGACAAGATCCATTGCCTCCTGGATACGCAGGTGTCCCAGCTCTGCCGTTCTGTCCCCTACAGTGAGTCCTGATGGTGACTATGATGCTGCCAAGACAAGATGACAGAAATCTTGCCTGTGACCCGTGTTCCTGCTCCAGTGCTTTGGGAGGAGCGGATATGCTTGTTTCCTTTTATTTGTCTCCCTTTCCTCAAACTTCATGCTTACATGTTAGAACATTAGTGAAAATGGGTCCAAACATGCCATCTTCACTCTCTTCAAATTTTAGAATATGATATGACTCTGTATTGGTTTTATTCTCCATATCCCAGGACATTTGTAATCTATGACCTTGATATTTTAATGTGTTGCCAGCTCTAAATACCCTGCTCCAAAAATTCTGAAATAACCTGACGAAATCTTCTAAAGCCCTTTAATCTATTTTTTTTGTTAAATTATGTATGTTTATTATACTATCTTAACTTCCCCAGATCATTCTGATAGCATAGCCATTTGTCTTTAAAGTGTTTTATTTATTAATCTCAAAGCTTTGCTTTGAATTGTCGGTTCTTAGTATCATTCATCTTTCCTTTGGTGTCTTAGGCTTTGCAGATCATCTCTTTCTTCAAAGTTATCCTGAAATTTAGGTCATGTCTATATGTACTCAGAACTTCATGTGGCCAACCTAACTCTCCCACTTTAGCTCTTCTACTCGCATGGTTCTTTCCTCTCAGGAGTAGTTGTGCACTTACTTTTCAGCATCAGATTTGTTCGATCATTTCTGTTTCTCAAACATCATTGAATCTGAATGTGATACTCCAGTGCTATCATTCCCCACATCTTAGTTCTTCCTCCCTTCACAGAAATCTTTTCTAAAATACTATTTCTTTCACAGTCCTTCTTCAGACAAGTAAGAATTCAACATGAACTTTATTAGTCGTCTCTTTGGATTCAGCACAATGCTAGCTGTACCCTTAAAGTCCCTAGTAGGTTCTTAATAACCAGGAGGCACAGTTGGGAAAGAAAGAATAATTCCAAATAAAACAATCATAGAGCTCCGTTAGAGGTATTTTATCAAGTGCTCAATTCTACTATGTATACCATATATTCCTTTAAAAAAGTGCTGTATCCTCCTTCATCTATTCCTGTTTAACCAGTTACTCATTGTGACCCTAACCTTGCAGCCACCACACCATACAAACAATGCATGTTTCTAAAGGTACTGATAACATGTTAATCATTTAATACTTCCTGCTCAATTTTGTTAGACATTTTTCTTCATCCTGCATCAATGTCATTTGCCTGAGGTCATAAGCTTATGTGGGATCTCTCCATGTAAGCTTTACTAACTGCACATTTAGCTCAGTAGTCTCCATAAGTTCCAAGACATAGTCTACAACTAACACAAAAGGTATAAACATTTTTCCAAATTTTGTTGATTGAATGGAGAATGGTGGATTGCCAAGTTTTGATTACAAGTGCAGTCTGTGTTCTTGTATTTATTGCAAGCTTTAAGTATCATTAATTTCTAGGAGAGGAGTTCCCCAGTAGTGCCAGTCTTTTCCATCATGAGACTAATAAGGTAGAGTTATAATGCTGGCTACCATTCAGATGGTGACAGGTGGCGCGGAAAGCACACAATGGAATTTTCCATCTGTTCTTAACTTTCTATCCAAGGCTTAAAGGGCAGCGTGTGCTTTGTTATATACTCATCAAACACTTTTCTTCATCTAAACACCACTTTTTTTTTTTTTTTTTTTTTTAATACTTTAGCTTACAGGAGGCTTGCAAATCCTGAAGGTCAAAATCACATGTTCATTTTTCTTCACCTTTTTTGAGAAAGTACCCTGGTTTATCCCTTACAAAGAGCTGAATTCTGGCTTGGGCTTTTACACTTTATCTGAGGAAAATATCTCAGGTTCCAACAGCTTCACACAAAGAAGAGTGTATGTATCCATAAAGAGTAATACATTTAAGAAGATTGGTGTACTTCATACTAACCTACTTGTTAAAGGCATTAAAGATAGCCTCACTTGTTATCAGTAATCATTTTGTAAGTTTAGATTTTGATGATACTTATTATGGAAGCAAAATATGATACTAATAAAGAACTTAACTTTTGATATATGGAGGACTGGCAGTTTTAATTTTAGCTTTCAAGGGGAAATATCTGTTTTGGATGGAAATGGTAAGTTTTTGAGTTAAAGTTTTAGTTTTTTTTCCTATTTAATTTTCCTTGAGCCATTTTTTTATATGGCCTCTTCTGTGCCATTATAATGCAGTAAAGTTTAAGGACCATAAAAGAGGCAGAAAATATGTTGTTATAAAATTTTTGTAGGGAACATACCCTTCTTTTTCCTGAGTACTTAGGAAGTATGTTTGCATAGCAAATAGCTAAGAGTAATATTTTAATGTGGTTAATCGTAATGACTTTATCTGAGTGAATGGGTTAAATTTATTACTTCCATTTTTCTTGAACAATTAATAAATGCTTAGTATATATGAGGCACTGTACTATGTGCCATATAATGTGGAAAGTTAAATATGTCCCTGTCTTTGAGGAGCTTGCAGAGCTTCTAGAATGGAGGGATGAAGAAGGAAATAACATGCATAGTGCAGGGAAAGTAGGTTTGGGTTAAACTGTGCCCCAGTGGTTCCAAAACCTGGGCACCCAGAGCATTCACCCCCGGCCCTTAGCAAACTAACAGATATTTTGGTTTTGTCAAAGGCCACTCTCATTCTAAAAGTCAAGGTTGCATGGGATTAGTTTAAAAGGTGACCCAGAGGATGCTGAATAGAGCTCCATACAAAGGTTTTCAGAGATTCTGAATCTTAGGATGAGAAAAAAAAAACAAAACTGTCTTTGATTTGTTAAACAATAGGGAGACACTAAAGGTTTTTGGAAAAGATAAACATTACCAGAAGAGTGCTTTTAGAAGATTCTCCTGATATGAGGAAAAGTAGGTTTGTAGCATTGAAAATGCAGTGCAGAAGAGGAACATTTGGAATGAACAATAGACATGTTGAGTGCTTAGGGCTTGGCAACAAGTTGGGTGCATGGCAGAAAGGAAAATGGAGTATTTTTGACAACAATTTCTACTGGAAAAATAGAAATGTTTGCATTGGCAATGGAATGATAGAAATGGATAGTCAATTGGCTACTGGGTTTAACCTAGAACATAAAATTGGTTTTACCTGTGTGAATTTAAGACGGGGGTGTCTGTTAGGTACTTGTGATCACACCTCTGAGAATGAGAAATGAGAGATATTTTGGATGATACACAAGTGTTTGTGTTTAAAACTTAGAAACATATGTGAGAGATACTATAGAAAAACAATTTAAGAATGTTGATAACTTCTACATTATGCGTCAGGAGAGAGTAATATATATGGAGAGAGATATTAGCCTAGTAGAATCAGCTTAGAAATGCACGTGGTAGAGGTCAGTCTTGCTATTTAGGGCACTGGATGTAACTGGCAATGTGAAACACTGCAGAACAACTGAGAACGGTGAGACTTGGGGAAGCTCAGACTCGTGGTGGCAAAAGTCAGTAATTACTAGAATAAGGATACTTTGATTTGCAATCCCAGAATAGAACAAATTGCAGTTGGCTAAGGAATGAGTAGTTAGTAGAGGCAGAGATGTATAAAGCATTTATATTTTGTTTTATTTTATTGTGAAAGGTAACAGTAGAACAAAAATAAAATTCTAATGAGAGAAAACATAACTGAAGAACTAAAACCAATAAGGCTAGATGTGTAATAGTGTTTGTGTGTGTGTGTGTGTGTGTAGAACGGCTTTTTGGTGGAATATAGGAGTGGCAAGATGGGAGTAATTCCATTCTTCTGCAGAATAAAAACATTGAGTGAAGAAAGGAAATAAAAATACTAGGAAAGTGTGCCTAAAGTACATTAATCCTTATAGGGCTAGACTGATGGTATAGCACATATTCTGAATGTATGGGGCAATAAAATAATATCACCCTGATATTTTGAGCTTGATTACTATCTAAAAAATGATGCTATTATAAGGGTAAGAAGCACAAAAGAGAGGTTGCATTGAGGACAAAGAAGATGTAATTACTGGGTGGTAGGGTTTTTTAGGTGTCATGAGGATACCTGTAAGATATGTCCAGCGTACAATTGAATATATATATGTAGCTCAAGGGAACCAGCATGTTCACAGAGACTCATTTAACAGTCATTTGCAGAGGCGAGAGCTGAACTTATGGAATATAATAAAACGAATGACAAAGTAGGGAAAAAGAGAGATGGAGAAAAGAAGTTCAGTGGTACTTGTCAATTTCTGGCATCAAAGGACTAGATAGATGGTTGAGCCAAAAAAGAAATTAGGAAGGAGCAAGAAATAGAAAAATAGGAAAGCCTGGGAATGTATAAGACATCTGAGAGAGGAGAGAGTTCAAGGAGATGACAGTATTTAATTATAACAAAGCCAAGACATTAAGAACAAAGGAAAATTTAAACTATATCTCATGGTTTTAATGTCATTGGATGCCTTTATGAGAGCTATTTTAATTAAGTAGAAAAAGGAAACAAAGCGAAGTTAGGTTGAAGGGTAAGTATCAGGCAAATAGTGAATGTGGAAGCTACTGAATAGACTATTTTTTGAAATTTTGATCATGGACAAATACAGGGTAAAATATTACAGGAAGGTTTTGAAATATAAAAGTATGTAAGCTGAAACAGAGTTCAGAAATATAAAGAAAAATCATTAATAATCCTACCCCTACAGTCATAATGCTCCATCACTACTAAGGGCTACATCTCCTTACATCTGTCATGGACATTTTCACTTTTATTATGGTAGTGCTTGTTAACAGATAGTATTAAATAGATTTTACAAAGGAAGGTACCTTACAATGGAGGAATTTATAGTATTTTTCCCCCACGGAAAGCTTTTCTAAAGAATAAGAAACACGAGAAGGAAAACTGAGAAGGAGAAATAGAAGATAAAAAGTGAAAAAAAAGGACAGAGTTCCAGGAGCAATTTGATGAAAGAGGTTCAAGGACAGAACTGGGTTTGCAAACAAGTGGGATATGTTCTGAAATGAAGGTAAAGGGGAGAAAGTGGAGAGGAAGATGTTGGAATCGAGAAATATGAGGAATTTGGCATTCAGGATATTGAGAGTGTACTTGCATCGATCTTAAAATCAATAAGATTGTTGGCACCATGGCCTCCCGTAAATGTTACAGTTGTTTTATAATACTTGTTTGTGTGTGAAGAACTCCATGAATCCTTCAATCAAACTCTCAGCAATTATTGATTTGGCTTTTCCTACAATTACTCTGCTACTGAAGAACAGAATCCTAGATTATTGGATAAGGTGAATCTTTCAGTAATTCTAGCTTGACTGTTATTGCTTTTCTTCTCTAGTGCAGACTTTGTGCACACAGTAACCAAGTTATGTAAAGGGAATTTTATGATCACTTGCCAGATTTTGGTGCCAAAATATTATTCATTTCACAAAACATTTTTTCATGTCTTTTGTGAGAATCAGCAATATCTTGTTATTTACAGTAGTGAGAATATGAAAATAGCTTTAATATAACATAAACATAGCCAGTGCCTCCAAAGCTTTTCTCCCATCATCTTTATATTTCTTATTTGTGTGTGTGTGTGGCTCAGAGGGCAAAGCGTCTGCCTGCATTGCAGGAGACCGGGGTTCGATCCCTGGGTCAGGAAGATCCCCTGGAGAAGGCAATGGCAATCCACTCCAGTATTCTTGCCTGGAAAATGCCATGGACAGAGGAGTCTGGCGGGCTACTGTCCACTGGGTCGCAAAGAGTCAGACACAGCTAAACGACTTCACTTTCACTTTGTGTGTGTGTATGAGATCACCTAATATCAGATTTTCCCTCTTAACAAACATCTAAGTGTTTAGCACAATATTGTTAACTATGGGCTTTATGCAGTACAACAGATCTCTAGGACTTACTCATTACTAAAACTTTATAACCTTTGACCAATATTCTCTACTTTCCTTCTTGCCGCCAAGCCCCTAACAGCCACTGTTCCACTCTCCACTTGGATGAGTTTGACCATTTTAGATTTGTTGTATAAGTGGTATCATGTAGTCTTTGTACTCCTGTGTCTGGCCTATTTCACTTAAAGTGATGTCTTCCAGCAAGTGCCAGAATTGTCTTCTTTTTTAAGGCTGAAAATATTCCATTGTTCACATACATCACATTTTTTTTTCATCTGTACATAGACATTTAGGTTGCTTTCATGTCTTAACTCAGAGAAGGCAATGGCATCCCACTCCAGTATTCTTGCCTGGAGAATCCCATGGACAGAGGAGCCTCGTAGGCTGCAGTCCATGGGGTCGCTAAGAGTTGGACACGACTGAGCATCTTCACTTTGACTTTTCACTTTCATGCGTTGGAGAAGGAAATGGCAACCCACTCCAGTGTTCTCGCCTGGAGAATCGCAGGGACGGGGGAGCCTGGTGGGCTGCCGTCTGTGGGGTCGCATAGAGTCGGACATGACTGAAGCGACTTAGCAGCAGCAGCATGTCTTTTCTGAATAATGCTGCAGTGAACATGGTAATACAAATGTCTCTTTGAGATCTTGGTTTTAATTTTTGGGATATATATCCAGAAACATTGCATATAGACCAGTGATACAAATTACAGAAACCAGAAATAAACCTATGCATTAATGACCAACTAATCTTCTATAAGAGTGCCAAGAACACACAGTAGAGATAGTCTCTCTAGTATATGGTACTGGCAAAACTGTATGCCCACATGCCAAAGAACAAAATTGGGAAATTTATTTTACAACATACACAAAATTCAATTCAAAGTGGATTAAAGATTTGAATTCAAGACCTTGAAACTACAAAACTCTTAGGAGAAAAATTCCTTGAAATTAGTCTTAGCAATAATTTCTTGTATATGACACTTAATAGCACAGATAACAAAAGCAGAAAAAAGAAAAGTAGGACCATATCAAAATAAAAAGTTTCTGCACAATGAAGGAAATCATCAATAAAATGAAAAGTCAGCATATGGAATGGAAGAAAATAGTTGCAGGCCATGGATGTAGTAAAGGGTTAGTACATAAAAATATATTAAAAACTCATACAACCTTATAAAGACAAATAATTTTATTTTCAAAATAGGCAAAACCCAAATAGACATTTCTCCAAAGAAGACATGCAAAATATCCAACAGGTATATGAAAGTGTGTTTAACATCATTAATTATTACTGGTTATCAAAGGAATGCAAATCAAAATCACAAGATACCACTTCACCTGTTGGTGGGGATGTAAATTTGTATAGTCAATATGGAAAGCCGCATGGAGGATCCTCAAAAAATCAAAACTAGAACTGCTTGGTGCTTTTAAAATCTACAACCTAGCTATTGTCTATCCATTACTGCTACATGTTTGCTCCATGCTCAAAAGTGTAATTAAAGTTGCACTTATTCAGTGCATTAATTAGAGATAAGCTCAGTATTTTCACTGTAGAAACATGTCACTTGCTATTTCTCAGATGTTTGCTCTTGGTGAATTCTAGTGACATTTTCTTTCTTTCTTTTTTTGCTCATCTAAGTATGTTCTCCTTAGATTTTAAACCTGATAGTATTTTGAGAGACACTTAATCCATGTGGTTTATTAGTTTAACTCTTACACATCCCATTTTATCACTTCAATGTATTGTAAAAGTTCTTTGATTGAAAAGATACTAAGCAGCTTCAGTTCAGTTTACTTCAGTGGCTCAGTCATGTCTGACTCTTTGCAACCCCATGAATCCAGCACGCCAGGCCTCCCTGTCCATCACCAACTCCCGGAGTTCACTCAGACTCACGTCCATGGAGTCAGTGATGCCATCCAGCCATCTCATCCTCTGTCATCCCCTTCTCCTCCTGCCCCCAATCTCTCCCAGCATCAGAGTCTTTTCCAATGAGTCAACTATTCATATGAGGTGGCCAAAGTACTGGAGTTTCAGCTTTAGCATCATTCCTTCCAAAGAACACCCAGGGCTGAGTATTTAAAGAGTCTCACTCGGGAAGAAATAAAACTTGGCAATTTATGCCATCTCCATAGTTTTAGTTTTTTGACTTAATTAGCACAGAATTTAGAATTTACAAGAGTGGTGTGTATATATATATATATATATATATATATATATATATATTGTATATATATTTAATATATATATAGTAGAATTTAGAATTTTCAAGAGTGATATATATATATATATATATATATAAAATATATGTATATGTTTATGGTTTCATTAGCTTCCAGTCATGCAGTTTAGCTACTATGAGTCATTAGGCTGTTTTCATTTGTTAAAAATGAAGGAATTTGTATTATTCTCCATCTTGAATTTGTGTTTTCTCCCAGTTGCGAGATTAACCAGAGTAAAAATTAGTTTGATGCTTCATTAATAGATATTCAGAAAAAAATGAACTTCCCCTGAAATTGGAAGCTTTACTAAAATGTAATGCAACATTGTATCAAGAGTTAGAAGACTATGTCTGCAGTTTTGTGGTTGGGACTTTCCACTCAGAGAGAGCTGAGTGTGAGTCCAATCTTTGTTTACTAGTTTCATAATCATGAGCATGCTTTGTATCATTACTGCACCTCGGTCAATATTTGTGAAAGAGACACAGGAGGAGTAAATATGAGATAATACATTGACTTAACACAGAGTCCAACACATAGTGCTTAATGAAATGTTATTTACTGATAGAACTTATAAAATCTGCTTAAAAGAGTACCTGGTAAATGCTCACAAAATAATAGTTGGTAAAGATCTCAGATTATGGAATGTCATTTCTCCACTGCATCCTGCATTCAGCATTTCTCCTGAAACTGTTTTGTTGTTGTTGTTTGTATCTAAAAACTGCTATTCCTCTATTTTAGTCATATTCTCAGTTTTTTTCTTTGTATTTTATTTTATTTTTAAACTTTACAACATTGTACTGGTTTTGCCATACATCAAAATGAATCCACCACAGGTATACACGTGTTCCCTATCCTGAACCCTCCTCCCTCCTCATACCATCCCCCTAGGTCGTCCCAGTGCACCAGCCCCAAGCATCCAATATCATACATTGAACCTGGACTGGCGACTCATTTCATATATGATATTATACATGTTTCAATGTCACTCTCCCAAATCATCCCACCCTCTCCCTCTCCCACAGAGTCCAAAAGACTGTTCTATACATCAGTGTCTCTCTTGCTGTCTCGTATACAGGGTTATTGTTACCATCTTTCTAAATTCCATATATATGTGTTAGTATACTGTATTGGTGTTTTTCTTTCTGGCTTACTTCACTCTGTATAATAGGCTCCACTTTCATCTACCTCATTAGAACTGACTCAAATGCATTCTTTTTAATGGCTGAGAAATACTCCACTGTGTATATGTACCACAGCTTTCTTATCCATTCATCTGCTGATGGACATCTAGGTTGCTTCCATGTCCTGGATATTATAAACAGTGCTGCGATGAACATTGGGGTACACGTGTCTCTTTCAGTTCTGGTTTCCTCAGTGTGTATGCCCAGCAGTGGGATTGCTGGATCATAAGGCAGTTTTATTTCCAGTTTTTTTAAGTAATCTCCACACTGTTCTCCATAGTGGCTATACTAGTTTGCATTCCCACCAACAGTTTAAGAGGGTTCCCTTTTCTCCACACCTTCTCCAGCATTTATTGCTTGTAGACTTTTGGATCGCAGCCATTCTGACTGGCGTGAAATGGTACCTCATAGTGGTTTTGATTTGCATTTCTCTGAAAATGAGTGATGTTGAGCATCTTTTCATGTGTTTGTTAGTCATCTGTATGTCTTCTTTGGAGAAATGTCTATTTAGTTCTTTGGCCCATTTTTTGATTGGGTCATTTATTTTTCTGGAATTGAGCTGTAGGAGTGGCTTGTATATTTTTGAGATTAGTTGTTTGTCTGTTGCTTCATTTGCTATTATTTTCTCCCATTCTGAAGGCTGTCTTTTCACCTTGCTTATATTTTCCTTTCTTGTGCAGAAGCTTTTTAAGTTTAATTAGGTCCCATTTGTTTATTTTTGCTTTTATTTCCAATATTCTGGGAGGTGGGTCATAGAGGATCCTGCTGTGATGCACGTCGGAGAGTGTTTTGCCTATGTTTTCCTCTAGGAGTTTTATAGTTTCTGGCCTTACATTTAGATCTTTAATCCATTTTGAGTTTATTTTTGTGTATAGTGTTAGAAAGTGTTCTAGTTTCATTCTTTTACAAGTGGTTGACCAGTTTTCCCAGCACCACTTGTTAAAGAGATTGTCTTTTCTTCATTGTATATTCTTGCCTCCTTTGTCAAAGATAAGGTGTCCATAGATGCATGGATTTATCTCTGGGCTTTCTATTTTGTTCCATTGATCTGTATTTCTGTCTTTGTGCCAATACCATACTGTCTTGATGACTGTGGCTTTGTAGTAGAGCCTGAAATCAGGCAGGTTGATTCCTCCAGTTCCATTCTTCTTTCTCAATATTGCTTTGGCTATTCGAGGTTTTTTGTATTTCCATACAAATTGTGAAATTATTTGTTCTAGCTCTGTGAAGGATACCATTGGTAGCTTGATAGGGATTGCATGAATCTATAAATTGCTTTGGGTAGTATACTCATTTTCACAATATTGACTCTTCCAACCCATGAACATGGTATATTTCCTCCTCTTTGATTTCTTTCACCAGTGTTTTAAAGTTTTCTATATATAGGTCTTTAGTTCCTTTAGGTAGATATATTCCTAAGTTAAATAAGTTAAATAAGCAGGGTGACAATATATAGCCTTGATGTACTCCTTTTCCTATTTGGAACCAGGCTATTGTTCCAGTCTATTGTTCCATATCCAGTTCTAACTGTTGCTTCCTGACCTGCATACAAATTTCTCAAGAGGCAGATCAGGTGGTCTGGTATTCCCATCTCTTTCAGAATTGTCCACAGTTTATTCTGATCCACACAGTCAAAGGCTTTGGCATAGTCAATAAAGCAGAAATAGATGTTTTTCTGGAACTCTCTTGCTTTTTCCATGATCCAGCGGATGTTGGCAATTTGATCTCTGGTTCCTCTGCCTTTTCTAAAACCAGCTTGAACATCAGGAAGTTCACGGTTCACATATTGCTGAAGCCTGGCTTGGAGAATTTTGAGCATTACTTTACTAGTGTGTGAGATGAGTGCAATTGTGTGGTAGTTTGAGCATTCTTTGGCATTACCTTTCTTTGGGATTTGAATGAAAACTGGCTTTTTCCAGTCCTGTGGCCACTGCTGAGTCTTCCATATTTGCTGGCATATTGAGTGCAGCACTTTCACAGCATCATCTTTCAGGATTTGGAATAGCTCCACTGGAATTCCATCATCTCTACTAGCTTTGTTTGTAGTGATGCTTTCTAAGGCCCACTTGACTTCACATTCCAGGATGTCTGGCTCTAGGTCAGTGATCACACCATCATGATTATCTGGGTTGTGAAGATCTTTTTTGTACAGTTCTTCTGTGTATTCTTGCCATCTCTTCTTAATATTTTCTGCTTCTGTTAGGTCCATACCATTTCTGTCCTTTATCAAGCCCATCTTTGCATGAAATGTTCCCTTGGTATCTCTAATTTTCTTGAAGAGATCTCTAGTCTTTCCCATTCTGTTGTTTTCCTCTAATTCTTTGCATTGATCACTGAAGAAGGCTTTCATATCTCTTCTTGCTATTCTTTGGAACTCTGCATTCAGATGCTTATATCTTTCCTTTTCTCCTTTGCTGGGAGAAATATCAATAACCTCAGATATGCAGATGACACCACCGTTATGGCAGAAAGTGAAGAGGAACTCAAAAGCCTCTTGATGAAAGTGAAAGTGGAGAGTGAAAAAGTTGGCTTAAAGCTCAACATTCAGAAAACGAGGATCATGGCACCTTGTCCCATCACTTCATGGGAAACAGATGGGGAAACAGTGGAAACAGTGTCAGACTTTATGTTTTTGGCACTCCAAAATCAGTGCAGATGGTGACTGCAGCCATGAAATTAAAAGACGCTTACTCCTTGGAAGGAAAGTTATGACCAACCTAGATAGCATATTCAAAAGCAGAGACATTACTTTGCCAACAAAGGTTCGCCTAGTCAAGGCTATGGTTTTTCTTGTGGTCATGTACGGATATGATAGTTGGACTGTGAAGAAGGCCGAGCACCAGAAAATTGATGCTTTTGAACTAGGTGTTGGAGAAGACTCTTGAGAGTCCCTTGGACTGCAGGGAGATCCAACCAGTCCATTCTAAAGGAGATCAGCCCTGGGATTTCTTTGGAAGGAATGATGCTAAAGCTGAAACTCCAGTACTTTGGCCACCTCATGCGAAGAGTTGACTCATTGGAGAAGACTCTGATGCTGGGAGGGATTGGGAGCAGGAGGAGAAGGGGACAGCAGAGGATGAGATGGCTGGATGGCATCACTGACTCGATGGACGTGAGTCTGGGTGAACTCTGGGAGTTGGTGACGGACAGCGAGGCCTGGCATGCTGGGATTCATGGGGTCGCAAAGAGTCGGAGCCGAGTGAGCGACTGAACTGAACTGAACTGATTCCTAAGTATTTTATTCTTTTTGTGCAATGGTGAATGGAATTGTTTCCTTAATTTCTCTATTTTCTCATTATTAGTGTATAGGAATGCAAGGGATTTCTGTATGTTGATTTTATATCCTGCAACTTTACTATATTCATTGATTAGTTCTAGTAATTTTCTGGTGGAGTCTTTAGGGTTTTCTATGTAGAGGATCATATCATGTGCAAACAGTGAGAGTTTTACTTCTTCTTTTCCAATTTAGATTCCTTTTTTTTTTTTTCTTTTTCTGCTCTGATTGCTGCAGCCAAAACTTCCAAAACTATGTTGACTAGTAATGGTGAAAGTGGGCACCCTTGTCTTGTTCTTGACTTTAGAGGAAATGCTTTCAATTTTTCACAATTGAGGATAATGTTTGCTGTGGGTTCGTCATATATAGCTTTTATTATGTTGAGGTATGTTCCTTCTATTCCTGCATTCTGGAGAGTTTTTATCATAAATGGATGTTGAATTTTGTCAAAGGCTTTCTCTGCATCTATTGAGATAATCATATGGCTTTTATTTTTCAATTTGTTAATGTGGTGTATTACATTTATTGGAGAAGGCAATGGCACCCCACTCCAGTACTCTTGCCGGGAAAATCCCATGGACCGAGGAGATGGGGTCACTGGGAGTCAGACACGACTGAGTGACTTCACTTTCACTTTTCACTTTCATGCATTGGAGAAGGAAATGGAAACCCACTCCAGTGTTCTTGCCTGGAGAATCCCAGGGACGGGGGAGCCTGGTGGGCTGCTGTCTCTGGGGTCACACAGAGTTGGATACGACTGAGGTGACTTAGCAGTAGCAGCATTACATTGATTGATTTGCGGATATTGAAGAATCCTTGCATCCCTGGGATAAAGCCCACTTGGTCATGGTGTATGATCTTTTTAATGTGTTGTTGGATTCGGATTTTTGTATCTATGTTCATCAGTGATATTGGCCTGTAGTTTTGTGTGTTTTTTTGGCATCTTTGTCAGGTTTTGGTATTAGGGTGATGGTGGCCGCATAGAATGAGTTTGGAAGTTTACCTTCCTCTGAAATTTTCTGAAAGATTTTGAGTAGAATAGGTGTTAGCTCTTCTCTAAATTTTTGGTAGAATTCAGCTGTGAAGCTGTCTGGACCTGGGCTTTTGTTTGCTGGAAGATTTCTGATTATAGTTTCAATTTCTGTGCTCGTGATGGGTCTGTTAAGATTTTCTATTTCTTCCTTGTCCAGCTTTGTAAAGTTGTACTTTTCTAAGAATTTGTCCATTTCTTCCACGTTGTCCATTTTATTGGCATATAAATGCTGATAGTAAACTCTTATGATTCTTTGTATTTCTGTGTTGTCTGTTGTGATCTCTCCATTTTCATTTGTAATTGTATTGATTTGATTTTTCTCCCTTTGTTTCTTGATGAGTCTGGCTAATGGTTTGTCAATTTTATTTATCCTCTCAAAGAACCAGCTTTTGGCTTTGTTGATTTTTGCTATGGTCTCTTTTGTTTCTTTTGCATTTATTCCTGCCCTAATTTTTAAGATTTCTTTCCTTCTACTAACCCTGGGGTTCTTCATTTCTTCCTTTTCTAGTTTATTTAGGTGTAGAGTTAGGTTATTTATTTGACTTTTTTCTTGTTTCTTGAGGTATGCCTGTATTGCTATGAACTTTCCCCTTAGGACTGCTTTTACTGTGTCCCACAGGTTTTGAGTTGTTGTGTTTTCATTTTCATTCGTTTCTATGTAAATTTTGATTTCTTTTTTGATTTCTTCTGTGATTTGTTGGTTATTCAGCAGCATGTTGTTCAGCCTCCATATGTTGGGATTTTTAATAGTTTTTCTCCTGTAATTGAGATCTAATCTTACTGCACTGTGTTCAGAAATGATGCGTGGAATGATTTCAATTTTTTTGAATTTACCAAGGCTACTTTATGGCCCAGGATGTGATCTACCCTGGAGAAGGTTCCGTGTGTGCTTGAGAAATAGGTGAAATTCATTGTTTTGGGGTGAAATGTCCTATAGATATCAATTAGGCCTAACTAGTCTATTGTATTGTTTAAAGTTTGTGTTTCCTTGTTAATTTACTGTTTAGTTGATCTATCCATTGGTGTGAGTGGGGTATTAAAGTCTCCCACTATTATTGTGTTATTGTTAATTTGTCCTGTCATATTTTTTAGCATTTGTCTTACATATTGCGGTGCTCCTATGTTGGGTGCATATATATTTAATTGTTACATCTTCTTCTTGGCTTTATCCTTTGATCATTATGAAGTGACCTTCTTTGTCTCTTTTCACAACCTTTGTTTTAAAGTCTATTTTGTCTGATATGAGTATTGCTACTCCTGCTTTCTTTTGGTCTCTATTTGCATGGAAAATCTTTTTTCCAGCCCTTCACTTTCAGTCTGTATGTGTCCCCTGTTTTGAGGTGGGTCTCTTGTAGACAACATATGTAGGGGTCTTGTTTTTGTATCCATTCGGTCAGTCTCTGTCTTTTGGTTGGGGCATTCAACCCATTTACGTTTAAGGTAATTATTGATAAGTATGATCCTATTGCAATTTATTTTATTGTTTTGGGTTTGAATTTATACACCCTTTTTGTGTTTTCTGTCTAGAGAATATCCTTTAGTATTTGTTGGAGAGCTGGTTTGGTGGTGCTGAATTCTCTCAGCTTTTGCTTGTCTGTAAAGCTTTTGATTTCTCCTTCATATTTGAATGAGATCCTTGCTGGGTACCATAATCTGGGCTGTAGGTTATTTTCTTTCATCACTTTAAGTATGTCTTGCCATTCCCTCCTGGCTTGAAGAGTTTCTATTGAAAGATCAGCTGTTATCCTTATGGGAATTCCCTTGTGTGCTATTTGTTGTTTTTCCCTTGCTGCTTTTAATATTTGTTCTTTGTGTTTGATCTTTGTTAATTTGATTAATATGTGTCTTGGGGTGTTTCACCTTGGGTTTATCCTATTTGGGACTCTCTGGGTTTCTTGGACTTGATTGATTATTTCCTTCCCCATTTTAGGGAAGTTTTCAACTATTATCTCTTTGGGTATTTTCTCATGGTCTTTCTTTTTGTCTTCTTCTTCTGGGACTCCTATGTTTCAAATGTTGTAGCATTTAATATTGTCCTGGAGGTCTCTGAGATTGTCCTCATTTCTTTTAATTCATTTTTCTTTTTTCCTCTCTGATTTATTTATTTCTACCATTCTATCTTCTAATTCACTAATCCTATCTTCTGCCTCTGATAGTCTACTATTGTTGCCTCCAGAGTGTTTTTGATCTCATTTATTGCATTATTCATTACACACTGACTCTTTTTTATTTCTTCTAGGTCCTTGTTAAACCTTTCTTGCATCTTCTCAGTCCTTGTCTCCAGGCTATTTATCTGTGATTCCATTTTGATTTCAAGGTTTTGGATCAATTTCACTATCATTATTCAGAATTCTTTATCAGGTAGATTCCCTATCTCTTTCTCTTTTGTTTGGTTTGGTTGGCATTTATCCTGTTCCTTTACCTGCTGGGTATTCCTCTGTCTCTTCATCTTGTTTATGTTGATGAATTTGGGCTGTCCTTTCTGTATTCTGGCAGTTTGTGGAGTTCTCTTTATTGTGGAGTTTGCTCGATGTGTATGGGTTTGTAACAGGTGGCTTGTGAAGGCTTCTTGGCTAGGGGAGCTTGTGTCGGTGTTCTGGTGGGTAGAGCTGGATTTCTTCTCTCTGGAGTGCAATGAAGTGTCCAGTAATGAGTTATGAGATGTCTATGGTTTTGTAGTAACTTCGGGCAGCCTGTATATTGGAGCTCAGGACTGTGTTCCTGTGTTGCTGGAGAATTTGCTTGGTATGTCTTGCCCTAGAATTTGCTGGCCCTTGTGTGGTGCTTAGTTTCAGTGTAGGTATGGAGGCGTTTGATGAGCTCCTGTCAATTAATGATCCCTGGAGTCAGAAGTTCCCTGGAGTCAGGATTTGGACTTAAGCCTCCTACTTCCAGTTATCGGTCTTATTTTTACAGTAGTCTCAAAACATCTCCTTCTATACAGCACCATTGATAAAACATCTAGGTCAAAGGTAAAAAGTTTCTCCACCGTGAGGGTCACCCAGAGAGGTTCACAGCGTTACATGGAGAAGAGAAGAGAGAGGAGGGAGTTAGAGGTGACCCGAATGAGATGGGGTGGAATCAATAGAGGAGAGAGCAGGCTAACCAGTAATCACTTCCTTATATGCACTCCACAATTGGACCACTCAGAGATGTTCATGGAGTTGTACAGAGAAGACTAGAGGTAGGAAGGAGACAGAGGTGGCCAGGAGGATAAAAGGGGGGAATGAAAAGAAGAAAGACAGATCTAGCCAGTAATCAGTTCCCTAAGTGTTCTCCACCATCTGGTACATACAGAAATTCAGAGTTGAGTAGAGTAGAAAGGGATTAGGGAGGAGACACAGGTGACTTGGTAGAGAAAAAGGAGAGTCCAAAGGGGGAGAGAGCAGTCAAGCCAGTAATCTCATTCCCAAGTAAAAAATGGGTACTGGCGATTGGGTTCTTAAAGATATAAAATTGGTAACAAATTCCTAAAAGCAAAAATTAAAAATCTAGAGTAAATTTTGGTGTTTCAAAAATACAATGTTAAAGAAAAGAAGAAGAAAAAGAAAGAAAGAAAAAAAGAAAAAAAAGTCACAAAAATTATAAAGAAAATATAGGTACAAAATTGATCAGATCAGATCAGATCAGTTGCTGAGTCGTGTCCGACTCTCTGCGACCCCATGAATCACAGCAGGCCAGGCCTCCCTGTCCATCACCAACTCCCGGAGGTCACTCAGACTCACATCCATCGAGTCACTGATGCCATCCAGCCATCTCATCCTCTGTCGTCCCCTTCTCCTCCTGCCCCCAATCCCTCCCAGCATCAGAGTCTTCTCCAATGAGTCAACTCTTCGCATGAGGTGGCCAAAGTACTGGAGTTTCAGCTTTAGCATCATTCCTTCCAAAGAAATCCCAGGGCTGATCTCCTTCAGGATGGACTGGTTGGATCTCCTTGCAGTCCAAGGGACTCTCAAGAGTCTTCTCCAACACCACAGTTCAAAAACATCAATTCTTCAGCGCTCAGCCTTCTTCACAGTCCAGCTCTCACATCCATACATGACCACAGGAAAGACCATAGCCCTGACTAGGCGAACCTTTGTTGGCAAAGTAATGTCTCTGCTTTTGAATATGCTATCTAGGTTGGTCATACCTTTCCTTCCAAGGAGTAAGCGTCTTTTAATTTCATGGCTGCAGTCACCATCTGCAGTGATTTTGGAGCCCAGAAAAACAAAGTCTGACACTGTTTCCACTGTTTCTCCATCTATTTCTCATGTAGTGATGCGACCAGATGCCATGATCTTTGTTTTCTGAATGTTGAGCTTTAAGCCAACCTTTTCACTCTCCACTTTCACTTTCATCAAGAGGCTTTTGAGTTCCTCTTCACTTTCTGCCATAAGGGTGGTGTCATCTGCATATATGAGGTTATTGATATTTCTCCCAGCAATCTTGATTCCAACATGTGTTTCTTCCAGTCCAGCATTTCTCATGATGTACCCTGCATATAAGTTAAATAAACATGGTGACAATATATAGCCTTGACGTACTCCTTTTCCTATTTGGAACCAGTCTGTTGTTCCATGTCCAGTTCTAACTGTTGCTTCCTGACCTGCTTTCACATTTCTCAAGAGGCAGATCAGGTGGTCTGGTATTCCCATCTCTCTCAGAATTTTCCACAGTTTATTGTGATCTACACAGTCAAACGCTTTGGCATAGTCAATAAAGCAGAAATAGATGTTTTTCTGGAACGCTCTTGCTTTTTCCATGATCCAGCGGATGTTGGCAATTTGATCTCTGGTTCCTCTGCCTTTTCTAAAACCAGCTTGAACATCAGGAAGTTCACAGTTCACATATTGCTGAAGCCTGGCTTGGAGAATTTTGAGCATTACGTTACTAGCGTGTGAGATGAGTGCAAATGTGCGGTAGTTTGAGCATTCTTTGGCATTGCCTTTCTTTGGGATTGGAATGAAAACTGAGCTTTTCTAGTCCTGTGACCACTGCTGAGTCTTCCAAATTTGCTGGCATATTGAGTACAGCAGTTTCAGAGCATCATCTTTCAGGATTTGGAATAGCTCAACTGGAATGCCATCACCTCCACCAGCTTTGTTCATAGTGATGCTTTCTAAGGCCCACTTGACTTCACATTCCAGGATGTCTGGCTCTAGGTCAGTGATCACACCATCATGATTATCTGGGTCATGAAGATCTTTTTTGTACAGTTCTTCTGTGTATTCTTGCCACCTCTTCTTAATATCTTCTGCTTCTGTTAGGTCCATACCATTCCTGTCCTTTATTGTGCCCATCTTTGCATGAAATGTTCCTTTGGTATCTCTGATTTTCTTGAAGAGATCCCTAGTCTTTCCCATTCTGTTGTTTTCCTCTATTTCTTTGCATTGATCACTGAAGAAGGCTTTCTTATCTCTTCTTGCTATTCGTTGGAACTCTGCATTCAGATGTTTATATCTTTCCTTTTCTCCTTTGCTTTTCGCTTCTCTTCCTTTCACAGCTATTTGCAAGGCCTCCCCAGACAGCCATTTTGCTTTTTTGCATTTCTTTTCCATGGGGATGGTCTTGATCCCTGTCTCCTGTAGTGTCACGAACCTCATTCCATAGTTCATCAGGCACTCTATCTATCAGATCTAGGCCCTTAAATCTATTTCTCACTTCTACTGTATAATCATAAGGGATTTGATTTAGGTCATACCTGAATGGTCTAGTGGTTTTCCCTAGTTTCATCAATTTCAGTCTGAGTTTGGCAATAAGGAGTTCATGGTCTGAGCCACAATCAGCTCCTGGTCTTGTTTTTGCTGATTGTATAGAGCTTCTCCATCTTTGGCTGCAAAGAATATAATCGATCTGATTTCGGTGGTGACCATCTGGTGATGTCCATGTATAGAGTCTTCTCTTGTGTTGTTGGAAGAGGGTATTTGCTATGACCAGTGCAGTTTCTTGGCAAAACTCTGTTAGTCTTTGCCCTGCTTCATTCCGTATTCTAAGGCCAAATTTGCCTGTTACTCCAGGTGTTTCTTGACTTCCTACTTTTGCATTCCAGTCCCCTATAATGAAAAGGACATCTTTTTTGGGTGTTAGTTCTAAAAGGTCTTGTAGGTCTTCATAGAACCGTTCAACTTCAACTTCTTCAGCATTGCTGGTTGGGGCATAGACTTGGATTATTGTGACATTGAATGGTTTGCCTTGGAAACGAACAGAGATCATTCTGTCATTTTTGAGATTGCATCCAAGTACTGCACTTCGGACTCTTTTGTTGACCATGATGGCCACTCCATTTCTTCTGAGGGATTCCTGCCCACAGTAGTAGATATAATGGTCCTCTGAGTTAAATTCACAAAATTAATAACAAATACCAAAAAGCAAAAGTTAAAAATCTAGAGTTGAGTTTGGAATTTCAAAAATACAATGTTATAGAAAAGAAGAAGAAAAAGAAAGAAAACAAGCAAACAAACAAAAACAAAGTCACAAAAATTATAAAGAAAATATAGATACAAAAGTGATAACAAATGCCAAAAAGCATAAATTAACAATCTAGAGTAGAGTTTGGAATTTCAGAAATACAATGTTAAAGAATAGAAGAAGAGAAAAAGAGAAAAAAAGTCACAAAAAATTATTTTAAAAAATGTAGGTACAAAATTGATAACAAATACCAAAAGCTAAAATTAAAAATCTAGAGTAGAGTTTAGAATTTCAAACATACAATGTTAAAGAAAAGAAGAAAAAAAAAGGTCACAAAAATAAAAAATATATATATGAAGTTTGCTTTTAAAAAAATAGGGCTTTTTTTTTTTTTTTGCAAAGTAATAGTAGGTTATAAAATTGAAAATTAAAGGAGTAATAGAGGACTCAGTTTTCATTGCAGTTCATTGCAGCCAATGAAATAGCGTCCCCTTGTTTTGGAGTCTCTTATTTAGAGTATGTTCCTACTGCATTTCTGGTTCCACAGTCCCACTAGGCCCATCATTTTAATGCATGTTCAAGAAGGCACATTCTTGTTTAAAAGCCACTGATGCCTCTGTTGTCTGTTGAATACAGCATATGCATTCACCGTGGTATTTGGTGTCACCCAGTCTGACACATACCAGCCTCACCTATCCCTCCCCTGCCCCCATTTTTCAAGGACCAGGGACACTGGATCTCCTCCAGGTGTTCCTCCAAAACAGGATGACTTTCCACAATGCTGAGACTGGGCCCTGCCTGCTTCTACCATGTATAATTCACTAGCCCCCATCTCTGGGTTTCACAGCCTTGTTGTCTTTATGAGCTGATGTTCTGAGGGTCGTTCAACCTAGTCATCGTGGCCTCAACACTTCTTCCATAAAGGGGTGCCTTTGTGGGGCATTGCTGTGGATCTGGATTTAGGAGCCAGGATCTTACATGCTCACTGTTTAGCAGAGGAAATTCTCTCTGAGCATTGGTTTTCTCAACTGTAAAAGACACTCTTTTCTCCCTTCTCACAAGATTGTTCTGGGGAAACATTTTTTTCTATTTCTGCTGTAACCAATTGTCACAAACACTGATTTAAATCAACATGGTTTGTTATCTTATAGTACAGTAGATCAGAAGTTCAGTTGGGATTTCAGTGACCTAAAATCAAGGTTTGGCAGGGCTGTTTCTTTCTGGAGGATTAGGGGAACAGTCCGTTTCTTTGCCTTTGCCAGCTTCTAAAGGCCTCTCTGTGATCTTTGCACATAGCTTTACATTTCAGAATCAACAGGAGTGTCTTGGCATGCCATTATCTTTCTCTGCCATCGTTTCATTCTGTCACCTCTCTGACCTCAAATGGGTAAGGTTTTTCCACTTTTAGAGATTCATGTGATTAGATTAAATCCTCTAGAATCCAGAGTAATCTCCCATCTTTGAGGTCCTTAATGTTAATTATATCTGCAAATCTTCTTTTGTGATAAAAGGCAGTATATTTACAGATTCCAAGGATTGGGGCATGGACATTTTTGGAAGCCATTATTCTATTCTAGCTACCATAGGTGCAAAATGATGCATCGGCATGAGCAGTTATTAGTGACATAGTGAAGAACCAAAATTTGCTTGAGAGGTTTATCTGTTCATCCTCTAAAATATCTGGCATCTCTTGCCACCTCCCATGATTTTTGTTTTGAGGAATATGAAAGTTCAGAATTCTGTCTGTGTTTGTATGATTGTGCTTAGACATTAAAAAGGTTTTATTTTTTCCTCTGAAAACAATCTGAAAGATTTTAACTAATAGCCAGAGATGATAATGAATTGAAAAGGTAATTTTAATTATCTTATTTGCCACAACTTATATTCAACCTCATAAAGTAAAGAATTTCATTTTGTTCTGTTACTAAAAATATTTGGAGAGAGCAAGTGCTCAGATACATATGATTGCTAGTTCAAGATATGGAAACACTTGGGGCTGTACTCATGTAAAGGGAAGGTTCTCCTGAAGGCTTGTGAAAGGTGAGTGGATGACGGCTGTTCTTTCTGTAAGAGTAGCAAAAGTAGGCTGTTTCACTTCCTTTTAACTACAAGACTGCCTGAGGGTAGATTCTGAAATGTACATTTGTGCGATGCACTAGCTGTTCCTTTCCCCCTTGTGGGTTAAATTACATATTAATGGGAAACTTGCATAACTATGTTTTGTATGTATTCAATAACTGAATTTGATCACATCAGTTTTCCTTTCCTATAATGCATGCATCTTTAAAATAAGGAATTACCATAGTAATATTATTGAATGAAAAGTAGGAAGACTCTTCTAAGGTAAATTCAAGAAGCGTAAAGTGTTATTGAAATAATTAATGTACAGAACATGTTAACAAAGATTAATTCTTTTTATGATACTACTTGTTTTTTAAATTATAGCCTTTGCTTCATTAGAATGATGAAGAATTTTCTGTGAACATATGTAAGAAGGGGGAAAAAAAGGATGAACTCCAAAATACATTTTAGTTGATTAACCATTATGTTCATAAAATTCCAAGGGGAGATTTTTTTCCCTTTGTATTTTGGTGCTCAAAATGTTGGGCTTTAAGCTGGATCATCGAAAAAGCAAGAGAGTTCCAGAAAAACATCTATTTCTGCTTTATTGACTATGCCAAAGCCTTTAACTGTGTAGATCACAATAAACTGTGGAAAATTCTGAGAGAGATGGGAATACCAGACCACCTGATCTGCCTCTTGAGAAATCTGTATGCAGGTCAGGAAGCAACAGTTAGAACTTGTCATGGAACAACAGACTGGTTCCAAATAGGAAAAGGAGTACGTCAAGGCTGCATATTGTCACCATGTTTATTTAACTTATATGCAGAGTACATCATGAGAAATGCTGGACTGGAGGAAACACAAGCTGGAATCAAGATTGCCGGGAGAAATATCAATAACCTCAGATATGCAGATGATACCACCCTTATGGCAGAAAGTGAAGAGGAACTCAAAAGCCTCTTGATGAAAGTGAAAGTGGAGAGTGAAAAGGTTGGCTTAAAGCTCAACATTCAGAAAACGAAGATCATGGCATCTGGTCCCATCACTACATGGGAAATAGATGGAGAAACAGTGGAAACAGTGTCAGACTTTATTTTTCTGGGCTCCAAAATCACTGCAGATGGTGACTGCAGCCATGAAATTAAAAGATGCTTACTCCTTGGAAGGAAAGTTATGACCAACCTAGATAGCATATTCAAAAGCAGAGACGTCATTTTGCCAACAAAGGTTCGCTTAGTCAAGGCTACGGTCTTTCCTGTGGTCATGTATGGATGTGAGAGCTGGACTGTGAAGAAGGCTGAGCACCGAAGAATTGATGCTTTTGAACTGTGGTGTTGGAGAAGACTCTTGAGAGTCCCTTGGACTGCAAGGAGATCCAACCGGTCCATTCTGAGGAAATCAGCCCTGGGATTTCTTTGGAAGGAATGATGCTAAAGCTGAAACTCCAGTATTTTGGCCACCTCATGCGAAGAGTTGAGTCATTGGAGAAGACTCTGATGCTGGGAGGGATTGGGGGCAGGAGGAGAAGGGGACGACAGAGGATGAGATGGCTGGATGGCATCACTGACTCGATGAATGTGAGTCTGAGTGACCTCCGAGAGCTGGTGATGGATAGGGAGGCCTGGCGTGCTGCAGTTCATGGGGTTGCAAAGACTCGGACACGACTGAGCGACTGATCTGATCTGATCTGAAGTTTCATTTTTCCATCAATTTTCTCTTGACACCAGTTTCTCCATTGGAGTGATCAGAAAAATGATTTTAATTGACTTCCACATCTTTAATCCCTGGTAGCTCAAAGGTAAAGAATCCACCTGCAATGCAGGAGACCCTGGTTTGATTCCTGGGCCAGGAAGATCTTCTAGAGAAGGGATAGGCTACCCACTCCAGTATTCTTGGGCTTCTCTGGTGATTCAGCTGGTGAAGAATCCACCTGCAATCCTGGAGACCTGGGTTCGATCCCTGGGTTGGAAAGATCCCCTGGAGAAGGAAATGGCTACCCACTCCAGTACTCTGGCCTGGAGAATTCTGTGGACTGTATAGTCCATGGGGTTGCAAAGAGTTGGACACGACTGAGCGACTTTAACTTTACCACTTTCCTTTCCACATCTTGGTACTTGGGCAGAGCTCATTTAGACCAGTTCTTGTACATGAATGTCTACTATTAAGCAGTTAATTAGTACATCTGTATTTTTTAAATGACTTGTGCTTTTTAAAGTACTTTGTTCATACAGTAATTTCAAAGGTGTGTTAAGTAATTACGCTTATTACTTATAAGCACTGAGGATTTTGTTTATTTTAAAGCATGCATTTATACCTCAAACACCATCACAAATACTTAGTCCCTGTTGTACATTTATTATTAATTGAATATAAAGTGGCCTAACCTAGTGGCTCAATGGTAAAGAATCCACCTTCCAATGCAAGAGATACCAGTTTGATCCTTGGGTTGGTAGGATCCACTGTAGAAGGAAATGGCAACTCATTCGAGTATTCTTGTCTGGGAAATCCCATAGACAGAGGCGCCTGGAAGGCTACAGTCCATGTGGTTGCAAAAGAGTTGGACATGACTAAACAACAACAATATATAAACAACTTTCTATCTATAATTCTATATGTGTCTTTTGTTCATAGTATTTGAGGGGTGATACTAGATTTTAGATATTCTAGAATAATTCTGCTGAACATCTAATAAGCACAAATCGTAACTTACAATAGATTGGTTGGCTCTTCATGGTATGCTTCTTTTTATATGGGCTTTGTGATCTAAGATCAATGTGGCAACATTGCACAAGAAAAGGGGAAAATGAAATCTACTCCCGTGCTAGACATTATATAACCTCAGAGCAAAACCCTCCCTGCAAAGCATCCTAGTCTGTGTGCAGGTATTAGAAAATGAAGTGTGAATAACAGGCAAATTGATTAAATGTTCTGAGGAGATGAGGTACAAACTCAGGTTCTAAACTTCAGTAAATAGTGAAGGGATGGTGGTCTAGTTCTTAAGGCAGGATATTGTGAAGAATAGAAGGTAAAATGGCCGAGCCCACTGATACTCAAACACAGTAGTAACTGTGTATCTTGCATGGCTACAACACCTCTATAAATGGATGAGTTAATCTGAGAAAAATGTTTCAAGCAAGAAGCGATAGTGCCAGGAGATGAGGTTTGCTTGACATTGAGGCACCTGCTGTTTCCTCTTTCAAAGTAAATGGATTTTGCAATGTAGAGGTCATTACAAAGAATCAAAGGATGTTCTTGAAACTCAAGATAGAAGAGGCTGCTGGTGCCACAAGACTCTTTTTAGGGAGAGATGTAGGGGTTAGATATAGAAGCACCATTGCAATGAATCATTAAAGCAAATGTTTTATGCATGTCTATCCATAGTCCTAAATCAAATCCCTTATGATTATACAGTGGAAGTGAGAAATAGATTTAAGGGCCTAGATCTGATAGATAGAGTGCCTGATGAACTATGGAATGAGGTTTGTGACACTGTACAGGAGACAGGGATCAAGACCATCCCCATGGAAAAGAAATGCAAAAAAGCAAAATGGCTGTCTGGGGAGGCCTTACAAATAGCTGTGAAAAGAAGAGAAGTGAAAAGCAAAGGAGAAAAGGAAAGCTATAAACATCTAAATGCAGAGTTCCAAAGAATAGCAAGAAGAGATAAGAAAGCTTTCTTCAGCGATCAATGCAAAGAAATAGAGGAAAACAACAGAATGGGAAAGACTAGGGATCTCTTCAAGAAAATCAGAGATACCAAAGGAACATTTCATGCAAAGATGGGCTCGATAAAGGACAGAAATGGTATGGACCTAACAGAAGCAGAAGATATTAAGAAGAGGTGGCAAGAATACACAGAAGAACTGTACAAAAAAAGAGCTTCACGACTCAGATAATCATGATGGTGTGATCACTGACCTAGAGCCAGACATCCTGGAATGTGAAGTCAAGTGGGCCTTAGAAAGCATCACTACGAACAAAGCTAGTGGAGGTGATGGAATTCCAGTTGAGCTATTCCAAATCCTGAAAGATGATGCTGTGAAAGTGCTACACTCAATATGCCAGCAAATTTGGAAAACTCAGCAGTGGCCACAGGATTGCAAAAGGTCAGTTTTCATCCCAATCCCAAAGAAAGGCAATGCCAAAGAATGCTCAAACTACCGCACAATTGCACTCATCTCACATGCTAGTAAAGAAATGCTCAAAATTCTCCAAGCCAGGCTTCAGCAATATGTGAACCGTGAACTTCCTGATGTTCAAGCTGGTTTTAGAAAAGGCAGAGGAACCAGAGATCAAATTGCCAACATCCGCTGGATCATCGAAAAAGCAAGAGAGTTCCAGAAAAACATCTATTTCTGCTTTATTGACTATGCCAAAGCCTTTGACTGTGTAGATCACAATAAACTGTGGAAAATTCTGAAAGAGATGGGAATACCAGACCACCTGATCTGCCTCTTGAGAAATCTGTATGCAGGTCAGGAAGCAACAGTTAGAACTGGTCATGGAACAACAGACTGGTTCCAAATAGGATAAGGAGTACGTCAAGGCTGCATATTGTCACCATGTTTATTTAACTTATATGCAGAGTACATCATGAGAAATGCTGGACTGGAAGAAACACATGTTGGAATCAAGATTGCTGGGAGAAATATCAATAACCTCAGATATGCAGATGACACCACTCTTATGGCAGAAAGTGAAGAGGGGCTAAAAAGCCTCTTGATGAGAGTGAAAGTGGAGAGTGAAAAGGTTGGCTTAAAGCTCAACATTCAGAAAACTAAGATCATGGCATCTGGTCCCATCACTACTTGGGAAATAGATGGAGAAACAGTGGAAACAGTGTCAGACTTTATTTTTCTGGGCTCCAAAATCACTGCAGATGGTGACTGCAGCCATGAAATTAAAAGACGCTTACTCCTTGGAAGGAAAGTTATGACCAACCTAGATAGCATATTCAAAGGCAGAGACATTACTTTACCAACTAAGGTTCGCCTAGTCAAGGCTATGGTCTTTCCTGTGGTCATGTATGGATGTGAGAGCTGGACTGTGAAGAAGGCTGAGCGCTGAAGAATTGATGCTTTTGAACTGTGGTGTTGGAGAAGACTCTTGAGAGTGCCTTGGACTGCAAGAAGATCCAACCAGTCCATTCTGAAGGAGATCAATCCTGGAATTTCTTTGGAAGGAATGATGCTAAAGCTGAAACTCCAGTATTTTGACCACCTCATGCGAAGAATTGAGTCATTGGAGAAGACTCTGATGCTGGGAGGGATTGGGGGCAGGAGGAGAAGGGGACGACAGAGGATGAGATGGCTGGATGGCATCACTGATTCGATGGATGCAAGTCTGAGTGACCTCCGGGAGTTGGTGATGGACAGGGAGGCCTGGCGTGCTGCGGTTCATGGGGTCGTGAAGAGTCGGACACGACTGAGCGACTGATCTGATCTGATCTGATCCATAGTCCAGCTTCTCTCACTAAGGAGATGCGATAAGGTTTCCATTTTCCGCTAGTATGATTGATTTGATATCCTGAACAACTCTTATTCATACAATAAGATGGTAGATAGAAATATTTCTAAATATTTGTTGAAATGCACTGCTGGTACAATCCATATGTAGTTGTAAGCATGGGAGCTGCATGAGCACCAAGATTCCTTTCATCCTGCAGGTTTATACAGAAAATCATGACCTGGGTTCTCTAAAGTCTGTATGAGGCACAGAGCATAGGAGTTAAGACCTAGAGCTGTACAGACGTAGGGGAAGTAATATGAGATCTCAAGAAAAAGCTGAAAACCCAAAAGACTGCTTTACTACATGACAGTGAACGGGAACCAAGCCCCGTTACGTAGCAGGCGATAACAAAGAAACTTCCTTAACTCAGTCTTGGTGTAGGAAAAGGGAAATGGGTGCACTTTGAGAATCAAAACCATAAACGTTGTGTGGCTGAGAATTGTGATCACACAAAGCTTTGTGTCACTTTCAAATCCAAATTACATGACCTATTTGAAGAGGGGAGTGAATTCTGAGGGGAAAATGTAATTTAAAAGTATCTTTGGTTTGGTGTCCCTACCAGTCAACAAGAATAAAACATACAGTTCCCTATGTAGAGATCCAGCTTTATCCAGGTTTCAAAGAACTTCTATAGATCCCCTTAAAGGAATAGCCAGTTTACACAAAACACCAAGTAAGCAAAACAACATAACTGAAAATGTACAGGAACAAACAAGAGAAACAAACTGATAGAGACTTCAGATACTGCCAATAACAAAATATGAAATAGATATTGACTTTTCAGATGTTATTTTTGGCTGTGCTGGGTCTTCATGACTGCTTAAGGGCTTTCTCTAGTTGCAGAGAGCCCGGGCTACTCTCTACTTACAGTGTGCGGGCTCCTCGTTGTGCGGGCTTCTCTTATTGTTGAGCACAGGCTCTAGGGTGTGCTGGCTTCAGTAGTGTGGCCTTTGGGCTCTAGAGCACAGGCTCAATAGCTGTGGCCCATGGGCTTGGTTGTGCTGTGGCATTTGGGATCTTCCAGACCAGGAACTGAACCCGTGTCTTCTGCATTGGCAGGCGGATTCTTGATCACTGAGTCGCCAGGGAAGCCCTGTTTTGACTTTTTTTTAACAAGAGAGGAAGCTATAAAGTACAACGAAGCAGACCAAAAGGAGTAAAATTTAAATATAATAGTTGGCATTTAAACTGTAATAATGAATTACAGCAGGTTAGACAAAGATAAAGATATGAAATGGTGTCCAGAAATATTGTTTCCAAGTAATAATGCAAAATGAAGTCTAGAGATACAGGATGAAAAATAGGAAAGGAAGATGAAAAGAGAGTCAGGATCAAGTGAAAGGCTGATTGTTCAGAGTTTTAAAGGCACTAATAGGGGGGAAATGAATAAACTTTTAATAGAATTTTTGAAATACTCTGATCCTAAAATCCACTAATTCTAAAGAATTCCAATGTTACTAAATATATATATTTCCACTAGATATGTCATAGTAAACCTATAGAATCTAAGTACAAAGAAAGCTCTTACAAATCTCTAGAAAAAAATCATATGAGGTAAAAATAGTAATAACTTAAGTGATGTTAAACTTTTCCATACAATAATGTAAATAAGAAGACAGTGAAATTGTGCCTTCAGTCTACTGATAAAGAATCATTATGAACCTATAATTCATTATCCACGAAAACTGTCTTGATATCATTAGGTCAAAATGAAGACCTTTTAAACAATCAAATGAGAGAATTTCTACTCACTAGGGGAAAGTCTGAAGGAGGTGATTCAGATGGAAGGATTTTAATCACCATCATATCGTCTGAACTTTAAGAATAGTGTAAATACAGATATGTGTAAATATTGACTAAATTAATGAAATATGGCATGAATAAAAACTAGTACTAATCTCTAATTCAGGAAGTGGGAAGAGTAGGAAAAAGACAGAATTGGCACATTTGTTGGAAAGAGGTGATAGGAGGTCTTGGTTACCTAAGGACTTGGCATCATCTGATGGAAGGTAAAGGTATTAATTAATTTTAAGTGATGGCAAAAAAGTATGCATTATGAAACAGCAAAGGTAATTTTTAAAAGAATAAACTTTCTAAATAAATAGAATTTAAAAAATGGAATGGGGGAAACTCTATTGTTTCCAAATACAAACAATGATGAACTGTGGGTGCTGTTTGAAAAATACCAATACCACACTGGTTTTCTTCTAGTGTATGTTGATTACTCACTCTCTGACTCTGAAATTTTCATTTCTTTCTGTATCATTTTCTATAATATTTATTGTTCATGGACAGCTGTTATGTTATTAAGTGTTCTACTTTCACCTGAAGTAATTTACCCAATCTAGCAAATCCTCACTCCTGGTGGATATAAAACAGATGTCAGAGGGCATCCCTCTGAGATGAACATCCATCAGTTGTTGAACCATTTTATAAAGATACTGCTTTTAGAAAATGGTGAAAGTCTTCTCATTTTTAGGGGACTGGAGAGTGTAGCAATGCTCTATATATTGATTTCTGCTTCTTCCTTTTCTTCTGTGGTGGGTTTTTATATGTTTCATTATAAAACCTAAAACAATGGGAGTTTTAAAAAATGAGAGGCTTTGAGAAATGTAGTTAGGGTGCAATGCAAGCTAATGATTATGAATATGAAGAAGTCCTACAGGAAGGACTTGGAAGTATTTGTATATCACGCGCGTGTGTGTGTGTGCGCGTGTGTGTGCTCAATTGTGTCTGACTCCTTACAACCCCACAAACTGTAGCCCACCAGGCTCCTCTGTCCATGGGATTATCCCAGGCAAGGATCCTGCAGTGAGTTGCCTTTTCCTCCTCCAGGGGATCTTCCAGACCCTGAGACCAAACCCATGGTTCCTTCGGCTCCTGCATTGTTAGGCAGATTCTTTACCACTAAGTCACCTGGGAAGCATTTTATATTGTTTCCTCATTAAATGGACATTGCAACTCAATCCAGTTTCTTACTAAGCACTGCTTCTCTCTATCCTTAAGTGTTGATATTTGAATGATTAAAAGTAGATAGTAAAATGTTGTAACAAAATAAGCACTGTAAGACAGTGGTACAACCTAACATATGCCTCATCTCTTCATGAACATCTATTATTCTACTGTAGTCACCTCTATCTCTAGTCAGCTTTTGATTGTACTTACTATGATTTCCCGTTAAGTCCCCTGACTGCCTTCCTTCTCAGGTGAGTGGAATTGTCTAAAACGGAAGCCAGGTGATGAATTAGACCCCTTGGCTCTGATAGTGAGCTAGTAGAGTCCAGCTGTCTAAACAGCTATTCCTGTTCACTGGAGTCACTGTGTGTTTCCCTCCAGGGCGATAATTGCTCAGACCACATTGTGGCTCATTTTTTTTTTTTTTTTATAATGCCCACAACAGTGCTTTGTCAGGGGAAGGAATTGCATATTTTAGTGTTGTGATAAAATGCAAGAAGGCATGCTGCTGTAATGTGGTTGACCCCATCTTGTGTACAGCTATGAACATTTATATTTATGACAACTATTTCACACTTGTATATTTGGGAAATGGTGAAATGTTTATGTGCACATATACTAGAATTTGTGAATTTTCCATATTCTGTTAGGGAAAAAGGACACTTGTCTAATTTCAAACATTTGTTTGAACAGTGTCAACCTGGGGAGGAGGCAAAGTGGTTGAGTCCTCACTCTGCAAAGATAATATACATGTTAATTCGTGCTGATATTTTGAACAAGGCACAGCTGCTAGATAACCACGTGATCCTTCTATCTCACAGAGGGTGCTGCAATTTCATGCAGCCAGTCATGGAGCAATAGAAGGAAAGTTTCCATCTCAGAAATTCATAATGAATGGAAAATAAGGAAGAGAGCAACTCACTTATGAGTGCTAAAAGAAAGTCCATCACATTTGATGATCAAGATGTCCAGAGTTCCCTGTGTTGCTCACTGATACCCAAAGAATCTACATGGAACAGTATTTGCCCAAACTATCAAATTGCAGCTATCACTGTAGCCATAGTCAGTCATAGGATGCTTGCATTAAAACTTACGTGTCCTTTACTTTAGAAATCCAGCATTCTGTCTTCTGTTTTCCCTTTATCTACCCATGTCACAAATAGCCCATGGTGCTGGTTTCTTTTGGACATTGTTTTCTTGTTCAGTCTGCTGCTCTTCAAAGCCTTTAATAAGCATAAAGGAGCATCATCATCTTTCTTTGGAAGCTCTTCCTCACTGAACAAATGGATATAGAAAAACATGTTCATTTCAGATATCTAATTAAATCATCCTTTATAAGGGTACTTACACCTTGGAGTGTCAACAATGCTACTCTGTTCCCAGCAAGCCCATTGGCAAGAAGGAAACTTTGGTCTTTAAGCTTGGAGTTGATCATTTGGGCAAAATATTTTGAAGGTAGTGATATGTTGCTATGGTAAAAATATAGGAGGTCTTCACCTACAGATACAGGTCACAAATTTGTCTTGGGAAAACTGCATTGGTTTCTGATGAAGGGTAATTTTCTTTCACTTATTTCTGTGAAAAATGAAATAGCATAGAGAGTCCCTTGCATGTCTACGTATAATTCATAACCTGGGTAAAGAATACGAGGCAGTTTGGTCAGTCTTAAATGTAACCAGCCACTTTGCCATTTCAGAGTCCATTTAAAGGTAACCCAGGAACCAGATAGAAACTGATAATCATTAACATTTTTGTGTAATTTCAACCCCAATACCAGAAAAATACAAAAGGAAAAAAAAATCCATAGAATCCTAAATCTAACAGCTGCATACCAAAAACATTCCCTACCCCACACCCCCCACCTCCCCACCAAGAGTTCAGCATGAGTATTAAGAGTATATCATCTTGGACTTCAGAAAACCTTGGTTTAAAAATCTCTCCTCTAATGTTTAGTCTTGTACAATTTACTTGAAATATCTGTGCCTCAGTTTCTTTATCTAGGCAACAGCTTAATAATATACATTTTAGGATTCTTTAGGAGTAAATCGAAGGTAAGTATTCCAAATTCCTGACACATTTTAAACACTAATAAGCATTAGAAAACATAATTTATGTGTGGATGTGTCAAGAGGATAGAATTCATCTTCACATTACTTTTTCCATAATGTCATTCCTCCTGGGATAAACATGTCTCATTAGCATTCTTTTCTTGATAAAATGTTGCATGAGAAATAATACACAGCAGGGTATAAAAGCAACAAATTCTCTTAGAAATGAGCGATAAAATCTTGTGCCTGAGTTCTCCCATGCTTTTCTCTAAGGCCATTGCCGGGGTCCAGCCCCGGTAAATCCAGAGAATTCAAAGCGGGGACAGTGTCAGCGAACTGGATACAATCAGATCAGATCAGTCGCTCAGTTGTGCCCGACTCTTTGTGACCCCATGAACTGCAGCATGTCAGGCCTCCCTGTCCATCACCAACTCCCGGAGGTCACTCAGACTCATATTCATCGAGTCAGTGATACCATCCAGCCATCTCATCCTCTGTCGTCCCCTTCTCCTCCTGCCCCCAATCCCTCCCAGCATCAGAGTCTTCTCCAATGAGTCAACTCTTCGCATGAGGTGGCCAAAGTACTGGAGTTTCAGCTTTAGCATCATTCCTTCTAAAGAAATCCCAGGGCTGATCTCCTTCACAATGGACTGGTTGGATCTCCTTGCAGTCCAAAGGACTCTCAAGAGACTTCTCCAACACCACAGTTCAAAAGCATCAATTCTTCGGCGCTCAGCCTTCTTCACAGTCCAGCTCTCACATCCATACATGACCACAGGAAAGACCATAGCCTTGACTAGGTGAACCTTTGTTGGCAAAGTGATGTCTCTGCTTTTGAATATGCTATCTAGGTTGGTCATAACTTTCCTTCCAAGGAGTAAGCGTCTTTTAATTTTATGGCTGCAGTCACCAGCTGCAGTGATTTTGGAGCCCAGAAAAAGAAAGTCTGACACTGTTTCCACTGTTTCTCCATCTATTTCCCATGTAGTGATGGGACCAGATGCCATGATCTTCGATTTCTGTATGTTGAGCTTTAAGCCAACCTTTTCACTCTCCACTTTCACTTTCATCAAGAGGCTTTTGAGTTCCTCTTCACTTTCTGCCATAAGGGTGGTGTCATCTGCATATCTGAGGTTATTGATATTTCTCCCAGTAATCTTGATTCCAACATGTGTTTCTTCCAGTCCAGCATTTCTCATGATGTACTCTGCATATAAGTTAAACAAACATGGTGACAATATACAGCCTTGACGTACTCCTTTTCCTATTTGGAACCAGTCTGTTGTTCCATGACAAGTTCTAACTGTTGCTTCCTGACCTGCATACAGATTTCTCAAGAGGCAGATCAGATGGTCTGGTATTCCCATCTCTTTCAGAATTTTCCACAGTTTATTGTGATCTACACAGTCAAAGGCTTTGGCATAGTCAATAAAGCAGAAATAGATGTTTTTCTGGAACTCTCTTGCTTTTTCCAGCGGATGTTGGCAATTTGATCTCTGGTTCCTCTGCCTTTTCTAAAACCAGCTTGAACATCAGGAAGTTCACAGTTCACATATTGCTAAAGCCTGGCTTGGAGACTGGATACAATAGCTTTAATTAAATATTAATTAGAGGTATAAAGAGTAATAGAATAAGGATAGCTCAGTAGGAAAATTTAGTGGAGAAAAGAGGCTGAATAACTTGGTTTACATGGAAAGCCATTAAAATTTCAAGACAAGAAATTTGCGTCACCTACGTAGGCCGCAGACGTCCTTCCGTTCTCTTAAAGGAGAGGAGACACTGAGGCCTCCCTGATCAGATCTTAGAATTATGCCCAGGCATAATTAGTAGGCTTGACGAGCCTCCACACTCCAGGTGGGAATTCAGCCAGAAGGTGAGAGAAAGAACGACATGGGGAGACCCAGTCTTTCCAGGAGCTGATCCCATTCTTTGTTTTCCAGGGTCCACTTCTATACACAGAGATGGAATACAAAAGTCACGCGGGGTCAGCAGTCCTGACTTTTATCAAAATCAGGTGCTTCATACAAATGTATACAAAGGTCTTAGGGGTGTTACATCATCTTCTGGCCAGGGGGCCTGCTACAATTTATGATCCTCTCCTTGTGACAGCGGTCAGTCAACCAGAACACTTATTTCTCCAGGGGTAATTATTCTTAAAACAGACGCCACCTTCCGAAGACACCAGATAAAGTTACATTCCTATAGGGTGAGGGTGCAGTGGGTTTTAATTAAGGAAAGAATCTGCTTAGCCTAAAGTCTAACGTGATTAATATCAAAGGTTAATACTTATTTTTTCTATATATTCATTAATGTGTATAAGGGCAGGGGATGTGGAGACTTAGCCGCAAACATTGGCCCAACAAATGAAAAACCCTTCACCAATACAATTTCTAATCAGCCCACTATACTACACTAATAACTTCCTAACTTCTCAAAAGAATCTGTTTCTAGAAGGTTTAAAGCATCTCCTGCCTCTCACAGTTGGGAGGCTGTGAACAATCACATGTGTCCAGACAAGCCTGTCAGGCAGGCTAGAGAACCTTCAGAGGAGTTTGTAGGTTGAAACACTCCTGTCATGCCCAGGAATTATTATTAACTTGAGCTCTAAGTTAACTCCTTCTCTGGGGGGGTGGGGGGGAAACAGCCCCCCGTAAAGTCAGAGGTGTAGGTGAGAGCACAAAACAGTAAAGTAGGCAGACTCTGGTTTTGGGGGTAGATGCTCAAAAATTTCCAGGGGGACTCCTGAGGCTCCATCTCGCTTTTGCATATGCTGAGCCTCCTTCCTCATGACCTTCGCCATGGGCAGAGTTCCTCACGCTGGCTCCCGGCAGGCCATAACTGAGTGGACTTCTTTTCCAAAGAAGTATTTTCCACACCCCGATCAGGTTGGTCATCCAGAAAATCCAGTTCATGATCAAGATGGAAAGAAGATGACCAATGAATTCTGAGCTCATGTTTATTGCCTCAGTTACACTATAGTCAACTAACCATAGGGACTAACACACTCTGTGAATCTCTGCCCTCAAGCCTGAGTTGCTCTTGCATACCCTTTTTGAAAATGCCCCATTGGCAGAGACCTTAACTGATGGAGCCAGGGTCCAGGTCTGTGGTTGATGATTTGCTTTAGAGATCAGGCTGCAAGAACTTCCTTCAGCTCTTATGGTCTCAGTTTGGAACTCGCCTGGCATATCATCTAGAATTAATTTATTCATCCAGTGTTTTCAAAACAGCGAGTTTTCTCTTGGATTATACCAAGTTTAATTGGGATCTTCATGATTATAAAATTAGAAGTTATTAGGGTAATTGAAATTTCCTTAATTTTCCTGGGCCATTCATGCCAGTCTCTTTGAGATAAACTGGGACAAAATGTGATTTATGTAAGGCCTAGAGAGTTCTTCTTTTATTTATTGGTTATGAGAGAAAATGATTTGCAATATTGTCAGTGTTAAAACCTAGCATTCACCTTAAAGCCCTTACCTCTGTGCGCCTGACATAGGTTCACTCATTTAATTCTCAAACTGTCTTATGAAGCAGAGGCTACTGTGATCATCTTAAAGCTTATAAAAATCTAAGGATAGACAGAGGAATTAAAATGGTCAGTCGCACAGTTGCTGAACAGCAAAGCTGGCAGCATATCCTCAGAGGCAGCCCTCACACAACTCTGCACGTTTGCATATTTGCATTATTTGGTTGTTTCCCTGCTTCAAAAGGAAATGAGGGATCAGACCTTGTGTCATGAGTTGGATCTTTATTCATTCTTTCGTTTTTTTGGTGGAAGCATCAGGTCAATGCAAAAACATCCAATGATTAAAGTCATGATTTTGTAAAAGGCTTTATTTTTTTAGCTACTCATTTCATTGTATCCAGGGAAACATGGAAAGCAAAAGAATAACTCAAAACTAACAATATAAAATTAACAAGACTAGAAGCTGTATGTTGCAGAGATTAAGAACATTATTTTGAACCAGTTATACCTTTAGGCAAGCAACATAACCTCTCTGGGCACCAATTTTCTCAACTGTAAACTAGAAAAAAATAATAATTCCCCCTACATAGGATTATTTCAAAATGGAAATGAAACTATGCAAATGCAACAGGTATGAATCCCAGGTGTGAATTGTGGACATGAAAGTATTAGTCACTCAGTTGTGCTTCTGTCCATGGAATTCTCCAGGCAAGAATACTAGAGTGGCTAGTCATTCTCTTCTCCAGGGAGTCATCCTGACCCAGGGATCAAACCCAAGTCTCCCACATTGCGGGCAGATTCTTTACCATCTGAGCCACCAGGGAAGCCCTAATCTTTCCGTTCAGTCACTCAGTTTTGTCCGACTCTTTGCGACCCCATGGACGGTCACACACCAGGCTTCCCTGTCCATTACCAACACCCGGAGTTTGCTCAAACTCATGTTCATCGAGTCAGTGATGCCATCTAACCATCTCATCCTCTGTCGTCCCCTTCTCCTCCTGCCTTCAGTCTTTCCCAGCGTCAGGGTCTTTTCCAGTGAGTCAGTTCTTCACATCAGGTGGACAAACTGTTGGAACTTCAGCATCAGTCCTTCCAGTGAGTATTCAGGACTGATTTCCTTTAGGATCAACTGGTTAATCCTAAAGGAAATTGTCCCTTTGGACAACACCACAGTTCAAAAGCATCAATTCTTTGGTGCTTAGCCTTCTTTATAGTCCAGCTCTCACATCCATACATGACTACTGGAAAAACCATAGCTTTGACTATATGAACCTTTGTTGGTAAGGTAATGTCTCTGCTTTTTTTAATATGCTATCTAGGTTTGTCATAGCTATTTTTCTAAGGAGCAAATGTCTTTTAATTTCAAGTCTGAAGTCACCATCTGCAGTGATTTTGGAGCCCAAGAAAATAAAGTCTGTCACTGTTTCCATTGTTTCCCCATCTATTTGCCAGGAAGTGATAGGACCAGATGCCATGATCTTAGTTTTCTGAATGTTGAGTTTTAAGCCGGCTTTTTCACCTTCTTCAGGAGGCTCTTTAGTTCCTCTTCACTTCCTGCCATAAGCATGGTATCCTCTGCATATCTGAGGTTACTGATATTTCTCCCTGCAATCCTGATTCCAGATTGTGCTTCATCCAGCCTAGCATTTCCCATGATGTACTCTGCATATAAGTTAAATAAGCAAGGTGACAAGTATATCAAAAGACAAAACAAAACCAACAAAAACTTGAATTTCTGTTTGGAATTTTTATTCTTCTCAACCAGTGGAAAATTTAATCTTAGTCATTTGAGGAGTTCCCCCCATCCCCACCCCATGCCTTCTGGCCAGAGTTGCAGTAAGTTTTGTGCATAGGATTATGGGCTAGTTTACACTTTCTCAATTCTCTCTAAAGTACCTTGTAAACCCAGATGAACACTGAGCCTTTCATCCAGGTTAGGACTCCTAAGCCCAACTACACGTGTTGTAGAGCCACTGGTGGGGGAATGGGGGTGGGGCAGAGAGGAGGGGTCACCTGCAGCCAGTGAGTCATCTGTTTACGCAGTGTACCCCTGAGACATCCATCATCCTTGTCCACCTGCCTCTTTAGGTCTCCTTGCGCTCTCTGTCATTGCCTCTGCTAGTCTTATTGTATTTCCATTGTCATTGTATAGCTTTCTCGCAGAGATTTCTCACATCCTGTGACTTCCCCCATGCTTGGATGAAAACACTTTCTAGTCTTTGGTGGTGTATGTGTAGGGGAGGACATAGGGAACCCAGTCTTCATGCATCCCCTATCAGAATTTGGCTTTTGAAAACAAAACCTCAACTCACTGCTTAGTTTTAATTGTATCCTGAGGCAATGATGAAGGTACCCATTACCAAGTGAATGGAGGAAGAAGGTGTTGAAAGAAAAAAAAATGAAGAAAGAAAAAAATGCAAATAAGTATCTTAAAACATGCTATTAGTGAATATTGCTCAAAGAATTAACCTAAATAGATCAACGTTCAATAAATGATTGCTGTGGTCACTGCTACTCTTGCTGTCATTGTCAGTGATAATAGGTATAAAACATGGAAAAAAAGAAAGCAGAACCACTAGCCCAGAAGACAAAAAACACGTTCCCTTAAAATGAAACCTAAGGCAGAACGTGTGCTTAGTTGATCAGTCGTGCCCCACGCTGGGACCCTCAGGACTGTAGCCCACAAGGCTCCACACTCCGTGGGATTCTCCATGCACGAATACTGGAGTGGGTTGCCTCTTCCTTCTCCAGGGGATCTCCTTGACCTAGGGATTGATCCTGTGTCTCCTGCATAGCAGGCAGAGTCTTGACCTGCTGAATCACTGGGCAAGCTCCAAAAGGCAGAGTGGGTCTGCCCTAATACTTCAAGGATAGCTTATGTCTGGAACACTGTTACAGGGATTTTTGACTATCCACAGCCATACCTGAGGTGGGGTCTCCCTCCAGATACCTTTGCCTTCTTCTTTTTTGCAATTCTTCAAGATGATACTCAAAGACAGTTTTGTGGGTCCATTTTGTGGGTAAGATATCTGAATACTGAGGGATTTCTGCTTTCTGACAAAGTACAGGATAGATCAGACTAATGGTTAACTAATCTTTAATTAGTCTTCATCAATTCTCATTGGTAATGATTTTGTTAAAGATAGCAAACCAAGTGATTAGTAATGATTACACAGCTAGTTAGAGATAGAACAGCATCCATAAATCACTACTGTAGCAAACAAGTATTCTTCCTGACTTCTGACACTTATTATTTCAAAAAAGTTTTATTTTCATTAATGAGTTTTATTCCGTTTTCAGGACTATGTATTGAACACCTGCAGTATATCAATCACTGTTCCCGGCACAGAATGTATGCTAATAAACCAAAGAGAAAAATCCCACCCTTCATGGAACTTACATTCTAGTGAGGAAGAGAGGAAATAAGATAAAAAGGAGACATACAAAATATGTTAGAGAGTGGCAAGTGCGAAAGAGATCTAATAAAGCAGAAGTGGGAAGTTTGGAACACGTGGTAGGGGTGAAACTGTGAAGTTAGACAAAGTGGTCTTGAAGCTCTGAATTAGAAGATGAATTTTGAGTAAATGATTGAAGGAAATAAGTGATTGAGTCAGGCAGTGTTTCCCAGGCAGAGAAGACAGAACATGTGAAAACACTGAGGCAGGAGAATCAGCACAGAGTCCAGTGTGCCTATAGTGCAGAGGGTTCAGGGAGAGTTCAGGACATGAAGTCAAAGAGGTAAGAAGTGGATAGTGAACCAGATGATGGAGGGGCTCAGGCCACTGCATTTATTCTCAGATGAAAAGCCAATGGAGAATTTTGAGCAGAAGGTTGGCATGACCTGAGTATATTTTAAGAGGATCACACTGGCTTTTGTCTTGAAAACAGACTGCAGGGGAACAAGGGCATGTAGAAATTCTCTAATTTATGAGCTATTACAGAGAACATTTTAATGTAGTGGAGATCCATTGAATTCTATTTCTATAAATTCTCCTTTTATTTTACTGCAGTCTGAGAATATGGTGAAGTGAAATTTTAACTGTACATTTGCAGCTACTCCCACTTAATACTCAGTGATCGTGTTGTGGGTAATAAGTGTGATATGCAGTTCTTGGCACTGAGAGGAATACACTGATGAACCCAAGAGGACTGCCCTCAAGAAATTCACATTTCAGAAGCCGTGATACAGCATGTCAACAGGCAGGCTTGTAGAACATTGGCAGAGAAGGAAATTTTACAAGGATTGACTGCAGTGTTGTGGTTGTTTGGAACTCTGACAAAAACTCTCAGGCCCAAAATGTCACCTCCAAGTACTGTAGAAATATCCAAATGTGTGGCCCAATAGTCTTGTTGCATTTCTCTTTGCTGTCTTCTTTGCTATTCACCCTCTCTCTTTCTTCATTGTGAGGAGAAATGAAGCATGTTGACATCTATTGTTGACAGCATTCATTGTAGAGTGCCAGATCATTAAATTTGAAGATGACTAACCATTTTCTATTCGGGATGATCACAGCATGAACACTTTCAGCAGGGGTACTTACAATGGCTTTACATCTTTGCATCTCTTAGACCATGATGGAGTTACCTTAGTAACAACCTGGCTATCATAGTTATTACCAAATGGGTGGACTGCAGCTGTTGGATGGAAAATATCCCCCTTTATTAGTAATTGAGGGTTAAATGGCCATTGAGGGGAGATAACCTTAATATCCATGGTCTTTTCTTCCTTCCTTTCTTAGCCTGCACGAAGTGTCCCTCTTCTGTGTTCATCTAATACCCTGTGAATAACTGTTAGTAGATAATATCTAAATTAACTGGGAGGGAGCCCATGTTGTTTCACCAGCTCTTTTTGAGGGCAGGATATGTATGTTTCATATCTGTGCATACCCACCACAGTCCCTAATGGATAATAATGTTCCATAAATGTTTATTGAATTAAACTATGGACTTGGGTGCTAATATGGTACTTAAATGTGTTTCATATGGGAAACAAATTGCATTGGAATAAATGCTTTTGAGAGCCAACTATTTTCCAGTTACCAGGCACTTACCACCCAAGGGTACATTAGATTCAACTCATCCTGGAGGAGCTCACAGTCCAGTGAGGGAGAGACCTGAAAACTCATCATTGGAACACAATGGGATGTGACCATGATAAGTTTAGTCCAAGAGATAGCCCAGAGTAGAGCTGCTCAATTTTCTAGAGACTCACTAGAAAAGTTTGATCAGTATCTTGAAAAGTGGCTGTTGCTTCTGTGCTAAGGAGTAGGAAGTTCATTCCAACAAATGTGCCTGGGATGTAGAAAACTGTAGAGGTATGTGATAAAATGGATTGTCCATTCCTAAGATAATGTTTAGGCTATATTTTTGAGTTTACTGGGCAAGAAGAATGAGAATTTCAACCAGAAGCCAAAGGGTATCATTAAATGGGAGAATGAATTTGATTGTATAGATTTAGTGAGAACAGATTGAAAGTTGTAAAGAAATAATGTTATAATTGTGCTTTGGAAAGGTCATTTTGGTGATACAGAGGATGGATTAGAAAAGACAGAATACTGAGAGATGGGATATCACACAGTGTGACATTGTGGTTGGAAAAGTGGACTCTGGATCTAAATATGTGGATTTGTCTGCGGTCTCCATTACTTTGTGCAAGTTACTTAACTAGTCAGTGCTTCAATTTTCCTATCTAATAATGGGCATATAATGAAACCTACATATAGGGATGTTATAGGTTCAGTTCAGTTAAGTCTCTCAGTCGTGTCCGTCTCTTTGTGACCCCATGAATTGCAGCACGCCAGGCCTCCCTGTCCATCACCAACTCCCACAGTTCACTCAAACTCATGCCTATCGAGTCGGTGATGCCATCCAGCCAATCTCATCCTCTGTCATCCCTTTTGCTCCTGCCCCCAATCCCTCCCAGCATCAGAGCCTTTTCCAATGAGTCAACTCTTCGTGTGAGGTGGCCAAAGTACTGGAGTTTCAGCTTTAGCATAATTCCTTCCAAAGAACACCCAGGGCTGATCTCCTTTAGAATGGACTAGTTGGATCTCCTTGCAGTCCAAGGGACTCTCAAGAGAGTGCTTTCTTCACATTCCAACTCTCGCATCCATACATGATCACTGGAAAAACCATAGCCTTGACTAAACGGAACTTTGTTGTAGGTATTAAATTAAGTAGAGTGCATAAAACGTAGTTACCACTTAATTAGAGTTACTATAATGTTTAATTGCTAAATTTTATATATTTGTGTATTAAGTATATATAAAAGAGGTCATAAGCAATGGGTGAAATGAGAGTTTGCTATTAATGTCTATTAATGAATTTTTAATTTGATAAAATTACTAAAATCATGCAGTCATGAAACTCCCAACCTCTCTAGGTTTGCTATGAATTCAGGAGATTAGGAATTTAAGTGGCCATATTGCATACGTAGAAAATAACATTTGGCACAATAAGATGAAATATAGACTATTCATGTTGTTGTTCAATTACCAAGTCATACCTGACTCCTTGCAACCTCATGGACTGCAGCACACCAGGATCCCCTGTCCTCCACAGTCTCCCAAAGTTTGCTCAAATTCACATCCATTGAGTCAGTGATGCTTTCTAAGCATCTCATCCTCTTTTGCCTTCAATCTTTCCTAGCATCAGGATTTTTTTCCAGTGAGTCAGCTCTTCACATCAGGTTGCCAAAGTATTGGAGCTTCAGCATCAGTCCTTCCAATCCCTTCTAATCAGGGTTGATTTCCTTTAGGATTGATCACTTTAATCTCCTTGCTGTCTAAGGGACTCTCAAGAGTCTTCTCCAGCACCACAGTATGAAGTCATCAGTTTCTCGGTACTCAGCCTTATTTATGGTCCAACAATCACATCTGTACGTAACTACTGGAAAAACCATAGCTTTAACTATATACTTACCTTTATCAGCAATGTGATGTCTCTGTTTTTTAATATGCTGTCTAGGTTTGTCATAGCTTTCCTTCCAAAGAGCGAGCATCCTTGAATTTCATGGCTTCAGTCACTGTCCACAGTGATTTGGAGTCCAAGGAAATAAAATCTATCACTCGTCCCACTTTTTCCCCACCTATATGCCATAAAGTGGTAGGATCAGATGCCGTTATCTTAGTTTTTTGAATGTTGAGTTTTAAGCCAGCTTTTTCACTCTCCTCTTTCACCCTCATTAAGGGGCTCTTTAGTTCCTCTGCCCTTTCTGCCATTAGAGTGGTATCATCTGCATATCTGAGGTTGTTGATACTTCTCCCAGCAATCTTGATTCCAGCTTGTGATTCATCAAGCCTGGCATTTCACATGATGTACTCCATATATAAGTTAAATAAACAAGGTGACGATATACAGCCTTGACATACTCCTTTCCCAATTTGCAATCAGTCAGTTGTTCCATTTTGAGTTCTAACTGTTGCTTCTTGACCTGCATATGTGTTTTTCAGGAGACAGGAAAGGTGGTCTGATACTCCCATCTCTTTAGGAATTTTCCAGTTTGTTGTGATTCACACAATCAAAGGCTTTAATGTAGTCAGTGAAGCAAAGGTAGATTTTTTTTTCTGGAATTCTCTTCCTTTCTCCATAATCCAGTGAATGCTGGCAATTTGATTTCTGGCTTCTCTGCCTTTTTAAAACCCAGCTTGTACATCTGGAAGTTCTGTGTTCATGTACTGCTGAAGCCTAGCTTGACAGATTTTGAGCATAACCTTGCTAGTGTGTGAAATGAGTGCAGTTATATGATAGTTTGAACATTTTTTTGGCCTTGACTTTCTTTAAGGTTGGAATGAAAACTTACCATTTCCAGTCCTGTGGACACTGTTGAGTTTTCCAAATTTGCTGGTGTATTTTGTACAACACATTAGTAACAACATCTTTTAGGATTTTAAATAGCTCAGCTAGAATTTTATAACCTGCGCTTGTTTTGTTCATGGTAGTGCTTCTGAAGGCCCACATGACTTCACAGTTCAGATGTTCAGCGCTACATGAGTGACTGCACCATCATGGTTATGCAGATCATTAAGACCTTTTTTGTACAGTTCTTCTCTATAGTCTTGCCTTCCCTTCCTAATCTCTTCTGCTTCTGTCAGGTTCTTACTGTTACTGTCCTTTACCAAGCCCATCTTTGCATGAAGTATCCCCTTTATATCTCCAATTTTTTGGTAGAGATCTCTAGTCTTTCCCATTCTGTTGTTTTTCTTTATTTATGTACGTTATTCATTTAAGAAGGCCTTCTTATCTCTTCTTGCTATTCTCTGGAATTCTGCATTCAGTTGAGAATATCTTTCCCTTTCTCCCTTGCTTTCTGTTTCTTTTCTCCTCTCAGTTAAAAAAGTCTCCTTAGACAACCCTTTTGCCTTCTTGCATTTCCTTTTCTTGGGGATGGCTTTGGTCACCGCCTTCTGTACAGTGTTACAAACCTCCGTCCATAATTCTTCAGGTACTCCATCAAATCTAGTCCTGTGAATCTATTCATCACCTCCACTGTATAATCATAGATTTGATTCGGTCATACCTGGATGATTCATGGTCTTCCCTACTTTTTTAAGCTTGAATTTTGCAAAAGGAAGCTCATGATCTGAACCACAGCTCCAGGTCTTGTTTTTGCTGTCTGTATCCCGCTTCTCCATCTTTACCGGCAAAGAACATAATCAGGCTGATTTCGGTATTGACCATCTGGTGATGCCCATGTGTCGAGTCATCTCTTTGGTTGTTGGAAAAGTGTGAGTGCTTGTTCATTGGCTTTGCTGTACAGAGACAACCCTCATCTTCCTGGCTGAGCACCTGTTTTATACCTGTCCATTGAAATGGCGCTTTGTAGAGTCTTAGTTTCACAATATGGTCATGTTCATACATTTTACAAAACGACTTTTCTTGTCAAAAAGTAAATACAATTCATCATGTGGTTAATTCCTAGCCTTCTATCAAACTAACAGCCGTGATAAGAGCAACCTAACAACTGGTTTATAAATCATCTGTCCTGCAAAGTGTGCTTGTCTTTTCATTTGTTTATAATAACAGGTGACAATACCATCTGCCAGCTTAACAAATGTTGTATATACCCCATGGTTCTTTGGAGATGTGTAACTCTTTATCATACTGGTCTTCAGATAAACACAGTAACACTCAGTCAATAATCAAATGCAGATTTGAGAAGCATCTGTGCTTTGTCAAGTGGTCCATGGTGGGTGAGGTTTATTGTTTCTGAGATGTACACAACAGAAAATGGCAATTTTGGAAGCAGCTCTCAGTTGCATTCTCAGAAGTGTTTGGAAGGGGCTGATAACAATCTGTCTTATGTGTACAGGATAAAGGAAATAGATCCCCTCATGAAGAGGACCCAACTACCTCTTAGTATTACTCTTAGCCTTTGAAGTTATAAGTTCAATGTATTGCATTTGCCCAGATCATATGGGTTCAGGGCATCTGAGCTTCACAGAGTAAAAATATCTTTCAGTTCAGTTCAGTAGCTCAGTCGTGTCTGACTCTTTGCGACCCCATGAATCCCAGCATGCCAGGCTTTCCTGTCCATCACCAACTCCCGGAGTTCACTCAGACTCACGTCCATCAAGTCAGTGATGCCATCCAGCCATCTCATCCTCTGTCATCCCCTTCTCCTCCTGCCCCCAATCCCTCCCAGCATCAGAGTCTTATGCAATGAGTCAACTCTTCACATGAGGTGGCCAAAGTACTGGAATTTCAGCTTCAGCATCATTCCTTCCAAAGAAATCCCAGGGCTGATCTCCTTCAGAATGGACTGGTTGGATCTCCTTGCAGTCCAAGGGACTCTCAAGAGTCTTCTCCAACACCATAGTTCAAAAGCATCAATTCTTCGGCACTCAGATTTCTTCACAGTCCAACTCTCACATCCATACATGGCCACTGGAAAAACCATAGCCTTGACTAGACGGACCTTTGTTGGCAAAGTACCAGTGTATATGTGTAGCAGTGATAGGTGGGATGAGAAGCTTTTCAAAACTAGAAAATTTTCCATTAAATTATGCACTCTAATTTATTCAGTAGCAACTTATTTAAACTCTCCTTTATGATCATAAATTTCAGTTTCATCTCAGTAACCTCTTTTGTATTCACTGATACCACAGCCTCTGTCAGGGCCAAGTCTGAGAGAGCTCTTACTGAAGTCAAGCTCTAAAACATGATCTGGATACCGTGTACAATGATGGAAAATATACATCAAACTTTGAATATCGATTAAAGATTATTAACTTTTACCCTGTACATTTCCAGAACCTAGTTTGATTTTTTGTGCAATCATAAGTTCGTTTTCTAATTTAAAATAACATTAATATAGAAAAAAAATCCATAGTTATTCCAACCAGCCATATACTTCTGATGAAACTGCTCTGTAAAATAGATATAAAACCTCCTATATCACTAAATCTCAATTACACTGTGGACTGTGAAAACCGACAGAAGGCAGCAACCTCCAAATGAGATTGAACTCCAAGCAAAATGGAGGCTAAGAAGCAGACTGGGATGACTTAACATTTTTGTACTTTTGAATGGTGATTGTTTGATTGTTGATTACTTTGTTGAAAGTAAATTGCTTTTACTTTTCATTTCCCTGCTTTATTGAAGTATGAATGACAAATAAAAAATTATATATGTTTAAGGTGAATAGCATATTATTTTGATATAAGTATACCTTATGCAATGATTACTACAGTCAAGCTATTTAACATGTCTCTGGCATCACATTTGATCTCACATAGGTATCATTTTGTGAATTCTTGAATAGTCCCAGAATCAGAGCATAGTGTTCATTTTCTGGTTGCTATTTTTAAAAAGTATAATTTACATAATATTTTCCAATATTTAAAATTAATAATGTTTGGACTTTTGTGTGGTAGCTCTATAACTGAGGTATAAAACACTATTATATAGCCCTTAATATATTTAGAGTCTAGGTACATATTATGAGACAATTATACCTTATAATTTGCGTGATCTATTTGTTGACAGAAGTCACTTCATAAGTATCATTATTTTATATAGTCAAGTCCACATCCAAAATATGTGGGCATATAAATTGCATGTAGTTTATATATTAATGGTGGCTCAGATGGTGAAGAATCCATCGGCAATGCTGACCTGGGTTTGATCCCTGGGTTGGGAAGATTCCCTGGAGAAGGGAACAGCTACCCACTCCAGTATTCTAGCCTGGCGAATTTCATGGACAGAGGAGCCTGGCAGGCCACAGGCCATGGGGTCACAAAGAGTCAGACACAACTGAGCAACTTTCACTTTCACTTTAATAGATTATATATGTGTGTGCTTAGTCATTCAGTTGTGTGTGACTCTTTGTGACCCCATGGGCTACTAGCCCACCAGGCTCCTCCGTCCACGGACATCTCCAGGCTGGAATACTGGAGTGGGTAGATATTCCCTTCTCAGAGGATCTTCTCAACCCACAATTGAACCCAAGTCTCCTGCATTATAGGTGAATTCTTTACCATTTGAGCCACCTAAAGTATATACATGTGGATAATAGAAATAGAAATAAATCTATGTGTGTGTATATATAACATACACAAACACACATACATATAATTGTTCAGTCACTAAGTTATGGCCAACTCTGCCACCCCATGAACTGCAGCACACCAGGATTCCCTGTCTGTCACTATCTCCCGAAGTTTGCTCAAACTCATTTCCATTGAGTTGATATATTTCCAGAATTCATTGAAATATATGGTGTTTCTTTTTTAGTGACTTCATTCAAATGTGCCAAAATTAAAAGAAAAAAAACACGTTTGTGTTTGAGTTTGATGTTTTTGAATTCTCAAGAAATAACTTCATCCCTTAGTATTTACAAAACTACAAACCACCTTTGATAAAATTTAAAAAAATTATCATTGTCTTAGATACATCTGAATACAAGAATATTATTTTCTTATAGTTTATTTCCAATACTATTATATACCAAATTAGTTCAGTGAGTTCCATGCAGGATTTCTAGCACATATCATTACTATAAACATACACAATTTTAGAGTATAATTCAAAGTTAGAACTTTCAGAAAGAATACAATGAAACAGTATCCTAAAATTGTCAACATGTTTTGAAATAAGAAAACAGAGGAGAGTTCAGGCAATTTTGCTGCCCTTTATGAAAGACCCATTATTATTGTTTCATAGAAAAGCCATCAGTGCAATTAGTAGATTGTGCTTTACTGACCAGGCTGCTTTCTAATTCCCACCATGATATTGTTTGATTCTCTGTGCATTTACAGAACTATAATTACACCTGAGGGTTTCGACTTTGCTAGGCCAGCAACACTCTTGAAACAACTGGAAATGGGAAAGTGGCAGGAGAGTGCAGCACCTTGGTGATGTCATACCAGGAAAAGCTGCTCTGTCAATTAACTGGTGAGAGATTGTAACCATTGTAATGGTGGACTTGGCAGAGCTCAGCTGGAGACCAGGGAGTGAGGTCTGGGGCCAACATTAAGTGTGGTTCTCAGTGAAGCAAGTGAATTCAGAGAGAATTAAAAACCAAAACAAACAATAGCAACAAGCCCAGAGACTAAAGGGTCAATGTAGCAGGAAACAGCACTATTTTAAGAATTAGTTGTTTTTTATTTTGTCAGTTTGATTGTTGTTATATATATGTGTGTGTGTTGTGTGTGAGTGTGTGTGTGTGTGTATTACTTTGATATTGTCTCCTGTTAAATGAGATAGATCAGATCAGATCAGTCGCTCAGTCATGTCCGACTCTTTGCGACCCCATGAATCACAGCACGCCAGGCCTCACTGTCCATCACCAACTCCCAGAGGTCACTGAGACTCACATCCATCCAGTCAGTGATGCCATCCAGCCATCTCATCCTCTGTCGTTCCCTTCTCCTCTTGCCCCCAATCCCTCCCAGCATCAGAGTCTTCTCCAGTGAGTCAACTCTTCGCATGAAGTGGCCAAAATGCTGGAGTTTCAGCTTTAGCATCATTCCTTCCAAAGAAATCCCAGGGTTGATCTCCTTCAGAATGGACTGGTTGGATCTCCTTGCAGTCCAAGGGACTCTCAAGTCTTCTCCAACACCACAGTTCAAAAGCATCAATTCTTCAGTGCTCAGCCTTCTTCACAGTCCAGCTCTCACATCCATACATGACCACAGGAAAGACCATAGCCTTGACTAGGCGAACCTTTGTTGGCAAAGTAATGTCTCTGCTTTTGAATATGCTATCTAGGTTGGTCATAACTTTCCTTCCAAGGAGTAAGCGTTTTTTAATTTCATGGCTGCAGTCACCATCTGTAGTGATTTTGGAGCCCAGAAAAATAAAGTCTGACGCTGTTTCCACTGTTTCCCCATCTATTTCCCATGAAATGATGGGACCAGATGCCATGATCTTCGTTTTCTGCTTTAGACTATTTTCCAACAATTTATAATACACATCAAATTCAACTGGACTTTTTTGCCTTTTCACCAATAACATTTGTACTACTTTGGGCAAACCTCTCCCCAAGACATGTGACTGGTTAAAACAAAGATAGACAAATTCTTTTTTTTTTTTTCTGTTGATTTTCTTATAGACAAATTCTTAAAGGTGTCAAAGACTTTTGCACAAATCAAAGTTTCTTAAGCACTGTTTTGCATAGACAGGTAATATAGGAGAAGAGTATCAACTTCACTTATCAGATGTAGTTTCAAATTCCACAACTGCTGTTTATTTTTCTTAAGCAACGTATTTAACCTTCAGTTTAGTCAGTTACTCATCTATCAAATAGGGATTTTAATATCTTTCTTGTTTAGACATTTACATGAGATACAAACTAATAGTGTTTGATAGATGAAATATGCCAGCTTTTTCACTCTCCTCTTTCACCTTCATCAGTAGGCTCTTCAGTTCCTCTTTGCTTTCTGCCATAAGGGTGGTGTCATCTGCATATCACAGATTATTGATATTTCTCCTGGTCATCTTGATTCCCACTTATGCTTCATCTAGCCAAACGTTTCACATGATGTACTCTGCTTATAAGTTGAAGACCTTTCCCAATTTTGAACCAGTCAGTTGTTCCATGTGTGGTTCTAACGTTCTAACTGTTGCTTCTTGACCTGCTTCAGTTTCTCAGGAGGCGTGTCAGGTGGTCTGGTATTCCCATCTCTTTAAGAATTTTCCAGTTTGTTGTGATCCACATAATCAAAGGCTTTAGTGTAGTCAGTGAAGCAGAAGTAGATATTTTCTGGAATTATCTTGCTTTCTCTGTGATCCAGTGGATGCTAGCAATTTGATCTCTGGTTCCTCTGCCTTTTCTAAATCCAGCTTGAACATGTGGAAGTTTTCTGTTCACATACTGTTGAAGCCTGGCTTGGAAAATTTTGAGCACTACTTTGCTCGCGTGTGAGATGAGTGCAATTGTGCGGTAGTTTGAACATTCTTTGGCATTGCCTTTCTTTGGAATTGGAATGAAAACTGACCTTTTCTAGTAACTATTAGGGAAATAGAAATCAAAACTACAAGTTATCACCTTTTGAGATGACTGTTAAAAGGTTTGAAATATCAGTTGTTAGAATGGATGTGGGGAAAAGGGAACTATCACTGTTGTTGGGACTGTAAATTGGGCAGCCACGGTCCAAAACAGTATGGAAATTCCTCAAAACGTTAAGAATAGAACTGCAATGTGACTAGGCTTTGCCATTTCCACTCTTTATGCTAAGAACAGGAAAACAATAATTCAAAAGGTTATATGCACCCCTGTAATTGTCAGAGCTTCATTTAAAATAGCCAAGAAATGCAAACAACCTAAGTGTCCATAGATAGAGGAATGGATAAAAAAGATGTGGTGGACATATGTGTGTGTGTGCATATACAATGTAGTACCACTCATCCACAGAGAAGAATAAAATTCTGACATTTGCAACAGCATGGATGGATCTTGAAGGTATTGATATTATGCTAATCAAAATAAGTCAGAGTTAGACAAAGATCGTATGATTTAACTCCTATGTGAAATCTGAACAAAACAAATGATAAAAATAAATTTATAGATATAGAGAATATCTTAGTGGCTGCTAAACGGGAAGAGGGTTGGTAGTAGGCAAAATGAGTGAAGGGTAGAAATGGGTCATATGGTTATGGATGGTACAGACTTATGGCAGTGATCACTTTGTAGCGTGTAGAGGTGTCAAAGTGTAATGCTGCACACCTGAAACATAGCGGGGTGCGGTTGGGGAGGGAAACAGTTTAACCTAATTATAAGGGGATTATATGAAGACAGCATGGATATTTCAGCATTTCTTGAAATCTCCAACTATAGGGAAAGAAAGTGCTTTTCAGAAAGCCTTGCCAACAAATAAATCTTTATGAGACATTCTGAAAAGTTGAGAATTATTCTCAGAACTGGGAAAAACAATACAGCTCTAGCACCTAATGGCTATTTCTGCTGAGATTGTAAAGCACTGAGCAAATGCATGAAGAGTTCTGATTAATTATCTATGGATCTGAGAAAAAGAATTGATAGCTTTAAAAACTTACAGCCATTTTCATGAAGGAAGTTAAGAATGGTTATTGTTTACCTTTCTGGCTTTCCTTTGCTCCAAACTATGAGATATTGTTCAAGATTTATTTTTTCCTAAGCAATATCAGGAACTAGGCTCTAGAGAATCATTTGAATGTTCTAAACTATAATGTGATACAGTGGATATATTATTTATATTGTACAAAGAATTATCAGAAATATGTTGGGTTCCAGAATCAGTTCAGTTCAGTTCACTCAGTCATGTTTAACTCTTTGCAACACCATGGACTACAGCACACCAGGCTTCCTGGTCCGTCATCAACTCCCAGAGCTTGCTCACACTCATGTCCATTGAATCAGTGATGCCATCCAACCATCTCATCCTCTGTCATCCCCTGATCCTCCTGCCTTCAATCTTCCCCAGCATCAGGGTCCTTTCCAATGAGTCAGCTTCTTGAGTCACATGGCCAAAGTATTGGATCTTCAGCATCAGTCTTTCCAATGAAAAATCAGGATTGATTTCCTTTAGGATGAACTGGTTTGATCTCCTTACAGTCCAGAAAAATGACACAATAAAACCTTCTCTAGATATTGGATCAATTAAAACATTTTAAGGTAGTGCCTTATAAAAGTGATACGTATGTACCCGACACATTTCGTCTTAACTCAAACTATAAAAACTCTTCTTTTGATGTAAGACTAAGGATTATTTGTATGTGGAATCAGTAGCTGACATTTCTTTCTTACATTAAAAAATCCATAATTTATTTTCTATGGGTTTTTATGTGTTGGTTTCCTTACAGTAGAATAAGAACTTAAAGATATAAAATCATTTGGGAAAAGACTCCTTTAGATTTCATCATTGTTTTTTTCCAACTATCATTTAGAAATTTAATGTCTTTGCGTGGACTGTATGTAGTCTTTCTAATACATTAAATTTATTATTTTTATTTATTAAGAATGTATATTTTTGTATGCATTAATTAACTCTATACATAATATTTGAGTTGCACAGTGATATACATTCGAAGTACAACAGATATAACCAGGTTAGAGTTTGTGTTTACGACAGGCACTCTATAAACACATAAGTGATGGGAGCAAAAACACATGTAGCCACAACTTGCATCATGCAGTTCAACTAACTGGAACAAAAGCATGTGGGAGTAGCCCTAGAATCCTATTATTTATGACCACGTTTTACTGAAATTCTACTGCTTGACATTGAACTCAAGACATGAGTATAATATTCATATTTATAGTTAGTTCTGTGCTTTGAAAAGCTCATAAATAAATTGGACCACTTAAAGAGATATAGCATCCCAAATTTATGTCCAGGTAATAGCAGCATTTCAGAGGTATTGTCTAATTTATCCCCCGTTGCCAGTGGAATGAAACTATATCACTGGCAGAGAGAAGACATAGCATTTTGGAAATATGGTTCCATGCTGAGGGCTAAATTATGTGGGAACAAGTAAAAACAATTTGAATCAGGTAGTGTTTTGTGTTATATACTCAGCTTATTCATGAACCCACTGAAAATAAATGGTATAATGAGTTCATTACATTAAAAATTTTTGAAACAAAGCATAGTGAAATATATGTTTATATATGTATATATATGTTTATATCTACAAAAACATACATGTAGCATATAAATATATACATATGTATTTTAGTATCACATGGGATGTGATATGATTATGGTCCAAAGCTTGGACTCTGGACAAATCATCTTTACTAATAGCCATATAAACTTGGGCAAATTAACCTCTCTCTCTGCCTTCGTTTTCTCATCTTTAAAAATGAAGATAATATTATCTACCTCATTAGATAAGCTCCTGTGTGTAAAATGCTTGGGATAGTGCTATGAATAGCAACTGTAGTATATGAAATATGTGTGCATACAGACAGAGAAACCATGCATGTGATTTAGGATGCCTGTAATGCTTTGAATTTTTAAGTTTAAGGTATGAAATGCATTTCATAGCTTGACAGAATTTGTCATTTTAAGCCTGTACCAGTTATCAATGCTACATTAATGGAGTCTATGATAAAACTCCTAAAGCCAATAGAGAATATCGTGTCTTATTACATTCAACCATGGACAGCCACCGACACCTTCTGTCAACAGGAAAACAAATATTATGACTGCCTCTAATTCAGAACAGCATCTCCATATCTGTGTTGAATTCAATAAGATGGTTATTATAAAGGGCACATGAAGACATGGTATTTACCATGCCAGAAATAGCAGACCTCATGACAAATTCTAAAATGTGCCTGTAGCTGTCTGCAGTGATATTCTCTTGTATTCCTACTAGCAATTTCTGATATAACCCACAGCCACAGTGACTGCCAGTACATGGGAGTGATCTTGATAACATTTCTGCTTTCATTTCAACTCTTGATTGGCCTTTAGCAGTCAGAGTAAGTGAGGCTGTCATTCCATCTCCCATCCTTATGAAATTGAATTTTATGAAAGAGATGTAACCTAGAGTTTGAGAGGTTTGATTGACATCTTCCATATGGCTGCCTTGCTGCAGTCAAAGAAACAGTGCCTTGAAGCCTCGGCTGGTGCCTTCCTTAAAGTAGGAGAACAGCAAGCAGATGGGAGGGAAAGAGACAGGAAAGACACCAGAGTGTTGGACACTATGATACCTACTTCTGATTCCTGTGACGGGAAGTGCAATTATACCACCAATCCTGTTAAATATACAGCATCTGTTTAACAGGGAATGCTGACGACAGTAATTACCGTATTAGTTCACCGCCTTAAATGGTGGTAAGGCCAGGAGGATTGGAGTGGCATTTTACCTTGTTTTGAATTCACAAAATAAAAATATTTACAAACATACACAAATATTTATTAGGACCAAACCTGAAAACTGCCTAGACATTACTTCTCTGATAATAATATATGAGACATGTTTTTTGGACTCCTCATCTGCTTTTCAGAAAAAAAAAAGTGTGTCTGCATTTTTACCTTGTTGACAAATTTCAAATTCTCCAGATGGCAGCTTTAATATGTTTAATGTGATTGTGCCGTTAAAAAATAGCAGTAGAGTTTTCTCTAGAGAAAGTCATTTGCTATGAGAGAGCGATATCGTATGATACATGAAAATAAGAACATTGCAAGCTATTTTTGTTATTTGACTTTCTCTGAGCTCTTGATGAATAAAAAATCCATAGTAAAAAAAAAAAATGATACTGATGATGAATTTAGCAACTTATTCTACTCAAATCTGAAAGTCCCTTATTGAAATAGAGTCAACCCATCCTTCATTTGCTCTGTTGTGTATTGGAAATATTAGCCACCTTTTTTTTTTTTTTTTTTTTAATGTTTGTATATACTTGCTACATGAGCAATAGGAGATTTGGCAATGGATCAGAACCAGATATATAGATCCACAGCAGGGATGCCATTTGAACACCTGGGCCCTCTTGAGAGTTTAGAGAATTTCTGTCTTAATAAGCATTTCAGATATTAGCATATCTCATGGTATAAGACTAATTCTGCCAGACAACATGAAGTCTGATTCATCTCATTACCTGTTCCCAAACACACACCTCACTGGTGCCTGAGACAGCACTTTGCATCGCTCAATATTGCAGTATACGATCAGTGCTGTGGGATACATGATTTAAAAGTTTATGGTCAACGTCTTCTACACAGTGGACATTCCTACATTATTAGTATTTGAACTATTTGTGCATTAGTTTCACCTTGAATCAGTTAAGACTTTGTTGTGGAGATACTAGAGATTCAAGGTCAAATAGTTACATTAAGCCATTAAGCTCCCTAACTCATACCTGTCATGCACTTTGAGTGAGCCGTAAAAACTACCAAGAACAGCTGGCGTTTTGATGTGTTCTGATTCTTCTGGGAAGTAGGGTTTCCAGTGAGGAAAATTATAGACTCGGTGGAAAAATCAAAACAATGATCCATCTACTCAGAGGACCTGGACTGTGATATTTTTAGCTTATTTCATACGAGCAGAGGGAAACTTTAAACTTCATTATATTGCTGAAGCCTGGCTTGGAGAATTTTGAGCATTACTTTACTAGCGTGTGAGATGAGTACAATTGTGCGGTAGTTTGAACATTCTTTGGCATTGCCTTTCTTTGGGATTGGAATGAAAACTGACCTTTTCCAATCTTGTGGCCACTGCTGAGTTTTCCAAATTTGCTGGCATATTGAGTGCAGCACTTTCACAGCATCATCTTTCAGGATTTGAAATAGCTCAACTGGAATTCCATCACCACCACTAATGTTGTTTGTAGTGATGCTTCCTAAGGCCCACTTGACTTCCAATTTCAGGATGTCTGCCTCTAGGTGAGTGATCGCACCATCATGATTATCTGAGTTGTGAAGCTCTTTTTTGTACAGTTCTTCTGTGTATTCTTGCCACCTCTTCTTAATATCTTCTGCTTCTGTTTACAAAAAAGAGTTTCACGACCCAGATAATCATGATGGTGTGATCACTGACCTAGAGCCAGACATCCTGGAATGTGAAGTCAAGTGGGCCTTAGAAAGCATCACTACGAACAAAGCTAGTGGAGGTGATGGAATTCCAGTGGAGCTATTCCAAGTCCTGAAAGATGATGCTGTGAAAGTGCTGCACTCAATATGCCAGCAAATTTGGAAAACTCAGCAGTGGCCACAAGATTGGAAAAGGTCAGTTTTCATCCCAATCCCAAAGAAAGGCAATGCCAAAGAATGCTCAAACTACTGCACAATTGTACTCATCTCACACGCTCGTAAAGTAATGCTCAAAATTCTCCAAGCCAGGCTTCAGCAATATGTGAACCGTGAACTTCCTGATGTTCAAGCTGGTTTTAGAAAAGGCAGGGGAACCAGAGATCAAATTGCCAACATCCGCTGGATCATGGAAAAAGCAAGAGAGTTCCAGAAAAACATCTATTTCTGCTTTATTGACTATGCCAAAGCCTTTGACTGTGTAGATCACAATAAACTGTGGAAAATTCTGAGAGAGATGGGAATACCAGACCACCTGATCTGCCTCTTGAGAAATCTGTATGCAGGTCAGAAAGCAACAGTTAGAACTGGTCATGGAATAACAGACTGGTTCCAAATAGGAAAAGGAGTACGTCAGGGCTGTATATTGTCACCATGTTTATTTAACCTATATGCAGAGTACATCATGAGAAATGCTGGACTGGAAGAAACACAAGTTGGAATCAAGATTGCTGGGAAAAATATCAATAACCTCAGATATGCAGATGACACCACCCTTATGGCAGAAAGTGAAGAAGGGCTAAAAAGCCTCTTGATGAAAGTGAAAGTGGAGAGTGAAAAGGTTGGCTTAAAGCTCAACATTCAGAAAATGAAGATCATGGCATCCAGTCCCATCACTACATGGGAAATGGAGAAACAGTGGAAACAGTGTCAGACTTTATTTTTCTGGGCTCCAAAATCACTGCAGATGGTGACTTCAGCCATGAAATTAAAAGACGCTTACTCCTTGGAAGGAAAGTTATGACCAACCTAGATAGCATATTCAAAAGCAGAGACATCACTTTGCCAACAAGGTTCACCTAGTCAAGGCTATGGTCTTTCCTGTGGTCATGTATGGATGTGAGAGCTGGACTGTGAAGAAGGCTGAGTGCCAAAGAATTGATGCTTTTGAACTGTGGTGTTGGAGAAGACTCTTGAGAGTCCCTTGGACTGCAAGGAGATCCAACCAGTCCATTCTGAAGGAGATCAGCCCTGGGATTTCTTTGGAAGGAATGATGCTAAAGCTGAAACTCCAGTACTTTGGCCACCTCATGCAAAGAGTTGACTCATTGGAGAAGACTCTGATGCTGGGAGGGATTGGGGGCAGGAGGAGAAGGGGACGACAGAGGACGAGATGGCTGGATGGCATCACTGACTCGATGGATGTGAGTCTGAGTGACCTCCGGGAGCTGGTGATGGACAGGGAGGCCTGGCGTGCTGCAGTTCATGGGGTTGCAAAGAGTCAGACACGACTGAGTGACTGATCTGATCTGATCTGATCTGAATGAGAGTTTGGCTACTACGGTATGAAACCATTTCACAGCACAACTCCAGATAAATGTCATTTTGTTGTGACTTTGCCAGATTATTAGTCTATTAACTGCATCAATAGGATAAAATTTGACCTTATTTTCAAAAGGTTCTGTCTTAATTGTAAACTCATCTGTAGAGCATTATATAATTTGTAATAATAGAGTAATAATAATGATGGTGATTACATTGTGGGATAATCAATGATTGTGAGTTTTCAAACCATTGAGCTATATATAAAAATAGTTACAGTGTATTTTTTTAACCTTTTATAGCCAAAACAGAAATCTCTCATGCGTACATGTTTAGAGAAGTATTTGTTAGTAAAGCAGAATTGATGCCCCTAAAAATTTTAAAATCAAAATCATAGATTCAAAATTTCTATTTAGTTATAAATTGTGGTTATCAACATGAGCATTGATGTTAGAATGACTGGGGTTTGAGCCCAGCTCTATAATCATGATCTTGAACATGGGATATATTTCCTAATCTATACAATAAAGGTAATGATAGATAATCCTTGTAGAATGCATGATTTAAAAGTAACCACTGACTTACTACACTGAAGTGCTTATCAGGTTGCATGGAATATAATAAATACTCAAAGAATTTTGAGTAATTATTGTAAAAATAGTGTTTAATTTGAAAAAAATCCTGCTTCTAAAAATCAAATAATATTTAGTGTTTGTATACATACACACATATTTTCACATAGTAGCACACTGATCAAGTGATCATTTGACTTAGTAAGCTCAGTTCCCCAACAACCAAAAAATTTTTTCTGTGTTCTAGTGTTAACTTTTTGTACTACTTTTTTGTAAGACTATTTTCTGTTTTTTTTTTTTTTTTTAAATCTAGTATAATATGCTAGTCATCAACTTGTCTTTTGATAGCATGAGTGTTCACTATGAAATGGTTATAAATTGCTATGCGGAATGAACAGCTGTGAGAAGTAATAAAGGATTCTGTTATCACAACAACTAGAATTTTAGCTAGCATACTTAGAATTATATATAAGTGGCATTGTTACACACAATAGCAGAGAAGGTCCTAAAATATGCTGTTTGATTCCTATGTAGGTCAATTAAATAACCCTATTAACTCAACCTCAGAAATAAGTGTCTCTGCATTTCAGTGAAGATTTGTTAAGAAATACCATGTATTGTGTTTCAGAATGTTTGTAAGAAATGTAAACTCTTGTTTTTATTTAGTTCCATTGAGCTTATGCCACATCTTCACCAGAATTTGCTTGAAAATCTTTACTGAGATTAACTATATGGAGATAGTTTTTTTAAAAATACATGTTGATTCTTATCTCATCTGAAAAATGGGCAGAATGATGGGAAATGACAGAAGACTAGATGTTTCAAATCTTTTCTTTTTTAGCATAGTATTACAGAAATTGAGAGGAGGGCATAGGAGCCCACCCCAGGATTCTTGCCTGGAGAATCCCCATCGACAGCAGAGCCTGGTGGGCTACAGTCTGTGGGATCATAGAGTTGGACACAACTGAGCGACCAAGCACAGCACAGAAATTGAAGGCAAAAGGATAAGGGGGTAGCAGAGGATGAGATGATTACAGACTCAATGGACATGAATTTGAGCAAACTCTGGGAGATAGTGAAGGACAGAGGAGCCTGACTTGCTATAATCCATGGGGTCGCAAAGAATCGGACACCACCACCACCACAGGAAAAGTACTACAATAGATTAGATACAATGGAGTATTGAAATAGGCAGGAAAACATTAAGAAAGATCCCTTTGAATAATCAAGGTTATTCATGACTGCCATGTTACTATTTGCACTGTAATCAATAGAATAAGAAACATAAGATCACTTCTAACCAAGAAATTCTATGCAAGTGTTAGTCTGTAATAACATTTGTATTATAATCCAGTATATAAACTTGTATTGTTGAAATACTAATCATATATCAATATGGCAAAACCAATACAATATTGTAAAGTTAAAAAATAAAATTAAAAAAAAGAAATACTAATCATAGCAGCTATTTTAGAAAACAGCCTAGGCATTTTAATAAGTATTCTATGTACTTTATTACTTTAATCTTCATGAAAATCTTAGGAGCTATGTAATACAATATCCCTAATCTATAGATAAAGAAACTGAGATTCATAGCAATTAGGTTACCTCTTGCAGTAACATGGCTAGTTAGAGTTCAAACTTGACTTTCCAATTCCAAAACTTGAATTCTGTACCACTATAACACATTGATTTCTATTATAACCAGAGCCATTGGGGCCAGACGTATTTTGTTGATGTTTTTGTCATTTGTATTTGTGGTTTAATTTTTTGTCTTGCTTTTAAAGAAAGGCAATTAGGTGGAATGAGATAGAAACTCCTTGTTTCAACTAAATTAGGATAAATTGCTATCTGTGAACCATTTTTTATCAAACATCTTTCAATTTCATTTGACATCCTTTAGTGAATACCAGTGTACACACCAATACACATGAACACCTACCTGCACATACAAATGTACACACATTCCCACACACACTTGAATAATTTCAGTTACTTAAGAGTACCTAAAACTTCAAGTAAAGCTCTGAGCTTGGTTTTGTCCATATCTTACATGTGTAATCATTGCAGACCCTACTTTTAGTTTATTCTCTTCATTTCATATTTGAATCAGGTCACTTGTTGAAATGAAAGAAATGTGTCTCTTCCATCACCTGCATGTAACATTTAAAGGATCGCATATGTTCTCACTTACCTTGTCCATTTTGAACACAGAGAACCTTAAGTGGGGAGAGGGCATCAGCAGTCATAATTATACAGAGTTTTGCTTTATAATATTGATGTTTTTATATGATATCACAAAGAATCCACCACCTCAACAATCTTATAAAGGCCCAATATCTCTAGTCTTTACAGCCTTCTTGGGAATTGGCTTAAAAATAAGAGAAACTAATTTGTCTGATTCTGGAGGAGACACATCTGAAACATGCTCAAAATTACAGTTCATTGTAGGAGACTTCAGGGGAGGGTAAGTAACCAGATTGTGGATGAGATCTAGCATGACAAGATGCAGCAAAGGGACAGAATAAACACAGACAGAATTAGCAGCTTTACCAACATAAGCAGACAGCAGTGACACAGAAAATTCTGCACCAGGGAGGCAGACACAGGAGAAACATAAATCCAAGGCAAGATCTCAGGGCAGGAACTTCTTGCTGAAGGACCAGACTCCTATATGAATCAAGGAAACAGTACCAGACCTATTTCCTCGTTTCCTCTCAGGGTATTTTATGTTCTCTCTGCAGCAGGAAATAGTGGATAAAACTGGGAGCAATAAATTGGCCGTACTCTACTGGAATGCCGGGAGAAAATTTAGCAGCAATTCTGTTAACAAAATTTTGATAAATAGACAGCTATACTCTATGTCTGCTTGGAAGTTTATCTAAACACCCACGGTCCTTATGGATGAAAGAGGAACTTTGAACCCATTCTGGGAACTGTTAAAGTCTATTTCAGTTTTCATCTTGATTTTCTCCCCTGTTTGCTACTCTTCATGCTAAAACAAAGCTAATTTTACAAGTTATCCTCTCCTGAAAAAAACTAAAATACAAATAATTTCTTTATTGAGTCCTGAATTTCCACAGTTTGTATGCTAACCAACTTTTGGTCAACCTTGTCATTTCTTTGACATTGTAGATGAGCTTTCATTGGAAGCACTCTATCTGCCTAACATCTGTGTTACCTTATTTATTTTACTCAGAGATTTGAGAGTTGAGATGATCTGAAATCTCAGCTTCCTTAAGGAGAGTAGAGACACTGAAAGCAGACACGTACAAAGAGAAGAAAAGGGTACTCGTGTATAAGCGCAATTTCAATTTCAGTTTATAATTTTGCTGTTGAAATTTAATTTGGCTCTTTCTAGCCTTTAACACCATTTTTTTCCCCTAATGGAGGAACTCATGTTCTAACATGATAGGAAAAAAAGCCTATTTTTCTAAAAAAGGTCATGAATAAGTTTTATTTTATATTATTTGTATAGCTGAAATTAAATTTACAAACATAAGAAAATAATGTCAATATCTGGGAGAAAAATTTATTAAGAAATCATTGTTGTCATTAGCAAAGTGCGTTTTAAAGAAACTAGTTCCACAGCACACCAACTGAAAACAGCTAGTCCTAAGTATACAATTTAAGTGTTAAAAATATATATTTTAATGTATCCATCGGTTTCCTCATAAAAAATTAAATGGAAATATCCAGCAAAGAAACAGAAACATTTTCCATTTGCCTTGCAAACACTGAAGCAGACTGAATATTTTCCTATTAAGAGGTCAAACTTAGTTTAACAAACTATTAACATAATGGAACCCAATTTTCTCAGACGTAAATTGACAAGGGTAGAATGAGTCTCTTCCAGCTTGAAAAGTCAGTTTATTTATCAGGAAGACATTGCACAGGTACTTTTTATGAACATTTATTGCCATTGAAAGAAGATAAATATTACTTAATTGTAATTATCAGAAAGGTTTTTAAAAACTTTTCAACATAAGCATACTTGACTAAACTAACAATAGTATTAGAATTCACAATTAAAATCATGTAGAAGAGAAAAGTATTTTTCATGTCTATGTATTAGTACATGCATACATGCCAAAGAATAACAGTTGTTATAATATTTGAAATTATACAACTAGAATTTGACCCACCATTTCCAATTTTATATAAGTGGATATATCAACATACATATACAAAGCTGTTTCATGCAACCTGTGTATGTTAAAGTCCAACAGAATTTAAAAAACTATGAAAATGGAATGTCTAAATAAGGGTAAAATGAGGTAGAGCTATGAAAACAGAATGTGTTCGTGTAAAGAAGCCTCTACAATACATTACTAAGTAGGAAGTGCAAGTGAAAGGTCATATTTACATTGCAATCTCATTTATGTAAATAAAATGATAGAAAAGAATGTATGCACACACAGCAGATATTTGCCTGTATGCTGGCACCAACCTAACAATTTAGGAAAATCTATGAACTTTACCATTTTCCCCTAAGTTGACACAGGTTGCTTTTGGGAATAGAACATAGAATTGATTGGTTTCTTCAAAGTTTGTTAAGTGTCTAAATAAATGTTGAGCCTTACCTAGGTTTCAAGCCAGTGCAATCTTCATAACAGAATTGGAGAATGAGAGAAAAAGAAAATTGAATTATACATCAGTTTATAAATACAAAACTCTGAGGTGAGTCTGTATTTAACCCAAACTGAAAATGTGATAAAATAGTATTCCAATTCAATAAAGATTTTCCCAGGGGAAAAAAAAATGTTAATTGAACCTGAGAAAACTTGTCAATATAATCAATCACTATGATGATCTAAAGGAAAAGAAGAAAGTGATGATCTAAAATGCAGAGATAATAGTTTTAATAGTTGATAAAGAATAGCCCCAATTTATGTTTTTAAAAAGTCTCAAAAATAGTATTTGCATTCTTTGTGGAAAGAAAAAAGTTTGTGCAAACTTTTCCTCGTGGAAAGAAAAAGTTATGCATTTATAATGGGTATTGTGCAGAAGCCAAATGACCAAAAACCAGAATTTATATACAGCACAATAGACATAGGTTATGACAACCCACTCCAGTATTCTTGCTCTGGGAAATCCCATGGACAGAAGACAGAGGAGCCTGGCGGGTTACAGTCCACTGGGTTCCAAGAGTTGGCGACGACTTAGCAACTAAACCTCCACCACTACTAGGCAAACATGAAAGTTATTTTTTCCCTAAAACGTTTTTTAGATGAAAATGTCATACACACACACACACACAAACAGCAATAATGTTTTTCAAGGCTATATGCATATATCTGTATGTAAGGTGTTTCAAAGAGTATAAAGTAAGAAGGGTCCAGGGAACGAGAAAGGAGTAACATTGAGGTGTGGGTAGAAGGAGACAATTTCAGTCAGTAGTCACTCAGTTCAGTCACTCAGTCATGTACGACTCTTTGGGATCCCATGGACTGCAGGATGCCAGGCTTCCCTGTCCATCACCAACTCCCAGAGTTTGCTCAAACTCATATCCATCGCGTCGGTGATGCCATCCAACCATATCATCCTCTGTCATCCCCTTCTTCTCCCACCTTCAGTCTTTCCCAGCATGAGGCTCTTTCCCAAAGAGTCAGGTCTTCGCATCTGGTGGCCAAAGTACTGGAATTTCAGCATCAGTCCTTCCAATGAATATTCAGGACTGATTTCCTTAGGGATGGACTGGTTGGATCTCCTCGCAGTCCAAGGGATTCTCAAGTGTCTTCTCCAACACTACAGTTCAAAAGCATCAGTTCTTCGGTACTCAGCTTTCTTTATAGTCCAAATCTCACATCCATCCATGACTACTGGAAAAACCATAGCTTTGACTAAACGTACCTTTATTGGCAAAGTAATGTCTTTGCTGTCTAGGTTGGTCATAGCTTTCCTTGCAAGGAATAAGCATCTTTTAATTTCATGGCTACAGTCACCATCTACAGTGATTTTGGAGACCCTGCCAAAGAAAGTCTCTAACTGTTTCCATTGTTTTCCATCTATTTGCCATGAAGTAATGGGACTGGATGCCATGATCTTAGTTTTATGAATGTTGAGTTTTAAGTCAACTTTTTCACTCTCCTCTCTTACTTCATCAAGAGGCTCTTCAGTTCTTCGCTTTCTGCCATAAGGGTGGTGTCATCTGCATATCTGAGGTTACTGACATTTTCCTGGCAATCTTGATCCCAGCTTGTGCTTCTGCCAGCCCAGGATTTCTCATGATGTACTCACCATATAAGTCGAATAAGCGGGGTGGCAGTATGCAACCTAAACATACTCCTTTCCTGATTTGGAACCAATCTCTTGTTCCATGTCCAGTTCTAAATGTTGTTTCTTGACCTGCATACAGATTTCTCAGGAGGCAGATCAGGTGGTCTGATATTCCCATCTCTTTAAGAATTTTCCATTGTCTGTTGTGATCCACACTGTCAAAGGCTTTGGTGTAGTCAATAAAGCAGAAGTAGATGTTTTTCTGGAACTCTCTTGCTTTTTCGATGATCCAACAGATGTTTGGCATTTGATCTCTGGTTCCTCTGCCTTTTCTAAAAACAGCTGAACATCTGGAAATTCACAGTTCACATACTGTTGAAGCCTGACTTGGAGAATTTGGAACATTACTTTGCTAACATGTGAGATGAGTGCAGTTGTGCGGTAGTTTGAGCATTCTTTGGCATTGCCTTTCTTTGAGATCGGAATGAAAACTGACCTTTTCCAGTCCTGTGGCCACTGCTGAGTTTTCCAAATTTGCTGGCATAGAGTGCAGCACTTTCACAGCATCATCTTTCAGGATTTGAAATAGCTCAACTGGAATTCCATCACCTCCGCTAGCTTTGTTCGTAGTGATGCTTTCTAAGGCCCACTTGACTTCACATTCCAGGATGTCTGGCTCTAGGTCAGTGATCACACCATCATGATTATCTGGGTCGTGAAGCTCTTTTTTGTACAGTTCTTCTGTGTATTCTTGCCACCTCTTCTTAATATCTTCTGCTTCTGTTAGGTCCATACCATTTCTGTCCTTTATTGAGCCCATCTTTGCATGAAATGTTCCCTTGGTATCTCTAATTTTCTTGAAGAAATCTCTAGTCTTTCCCATCCTGCTGTTTTCCTCTATTTCTTTGCCTTGATCACAGAAGAAGGCTTTCTTATCTCACCTTGCTGTTCTTTGAAAGTGTGCATTCAATGGATATATCTTTCCTTATCTACTTTGTCTTTTGCTTCTCTTCTTTATCAGCTACTTGTAAGGCCTCCTCAGACAACCATGTTGTCTTTTGCATTTCTTTTTCCTAGGGATGGTCTTGATCACTGCTTCCTGACAATGTCAGGAACCTCAGTCCCTGGTTCTTCAGGCACTCTGTCTATCAGATCTAATCCTTTGAATCTATTTGTCACTTCCACTGTATAATCATAAGGGACTTGATTTAGATCATACCTAATGGTCTAGTGGTTTTCCCTACTTTCCTCAATTTAAGCCTGAATTTGGCAATAAGGAGTTCATGATCTGAGCCACAGTCAGCTCCTGGTCTTGTTTTTGCTGACTTTATATATTTTCCCCATCTTTGGCTGCAAAGAATACAATCAATCTGATTTCAATATTGACCATCTGGTGATGTCCATGTGTAGAGTCTTCTTATAAAATAAAATAAAAAGGAGCTCTGCCTTGACCAATGATGATTATTCTGATGATGTAAGCTGATAAGCGTGATCAAAGAAATTCTCTATGCTATTCTAAAATAAATAAGGTGAAAAAGTCACATATATCCTGTACCCAGCATAGGCCTCCAACATAATCTATGAATGCATTTTCTTTTTGAGCTAGGTGTGGTGAGAGTTCTAAAATAGAGACCCTGCACTGGCCATGCCCATAGGCCTACATTCTTCTTGGACCACTTGCCATTTCTGAGACTATAGGAGAATCACTTAGACATAATACATCTTAGATTTCTTAGTCTGAAAAATAATATGGTAATGTTTATCTCTCTGGGTGTTGTGGAGATTCAATGAAGTGATATATGATCAAGGAAGAGTATGAATGCCCCACCTGTAGTAAGTGGTTTAAGGAATAGCACTCAACCATAAAAAAGAATGAAATATTGCCATTTGTAGCAACATAGATGGACCTAGAAATTATCATATTAAGTAAGCCAGACAAAGATATGATATTGCTTATGTGTGGAATCTAAAAAAAAAAAAAGAGAGAGAGAGAGATAAAGATGAACTTATTTACAAAACAGAAAAAGACTCACAGACATAGAAAACAAATTTAGGTTATCAAAAGGGGCGAGGGAATAAATTAGGAGGTTAAGATGAACATCAGATCAGATCAGATCAGTCGCTCAGTCGTGTCCGACTCTTTGCGACCCCATGAACTGCAGCACGCCAGGCCTCCCTGTCCATCACCAACCCCCGGAGGTCACTCAGACTCACATCCGTCGAGTCAGTGATGCCATCCAGCCATCTCATCCTCTGTCCTCCCCTTCTCCTCCTGCCCTCAATCCCCCCCAGCATCATAGTCTTCTCCAATGAGTCAACTCTTCACATGAGGTGGCCAAAGTACTGAAGTTTCAGCTTTAGCATCATTCCTTCCAAAGAAATCCCAGGGCTGATCTCCTTCAGAATGGACTGGTTGGATCTGCTTGCAGTCCAAGGGACTCTCAAGAGTCTTCTCCAACACCACAGTTCAAAAGCATCAATTCTTTGGCGCTCAGCCTTCTTCACAGTCCAACTCTCACATCCATACATGAACACAGGAAAGACCATAGCCTTGACTAGGCGAACCTTTGTTGGCAAAGCAATGTCTCTGGTTTTGAATATGCTATCTAGGTTGGTCATAACTTTCCTTCCAAGGAGTAAGCGTCTTAATTTCATGGCTGCAGTCACCATCTGCAGTGATTTTGGAGCCCAGAAAAATAAAGTCTGACACTGTTTCCACTGTTTCTCCATCTATTTCCCATGTAGTGATGGGACCAGATGCCATGATCTTCGTTTTCTGATTGTTGAGCTTTAAGCCAACCTTTTCACTCTCCACTTTCACTTTCATCAAGAGGCTTTTGAGTTCCTCTTCACTTTCTGCCATAAGGGTGGTGTCATCAGCATATCTGAGGTTATTGATATTTCTCCCAGCAATCTTGATTCCAGCTTCAGCAAGGGTCTATTGTATAGCACAGGGGATCATTCTCATTATTTTGTAATAACCTATACAGGAAAGTAATATGAAAGAGAACTATATATTTTTGTGTATATGTGTACATAACTGAATCACTATGCTGTACACCTGAAATTAATGCAACTTTAGAAATCAAGTATACTTAAACGTTAAAAAATTAAAAAATTAAATATGCCTTTCCCTCTAGTGCCACAATTTCCCTGTAATTTCATAATTAATATACTTCTTTTAGGAAGGAATTCTTAGGAGAGTCTGTACCCACTTTATAAATTGTTATTCCCTTTGTATGCACTGAAATCTTCAATTCTTTGGCCCTAGCTCTAAATAGTAGAACCTGCGATAGAGCTTCTTATGATGCCTAAAGAGCCTATGAAAAAGAGGAGAAATACTGTATAAGTGAAATACTATAATAGCAGAAATGCTATAAGTGAAAAACTGCACATTAGCTTGTTCAGTCTGCATAACCTCGTAAGTAATGTTTGATGGAACTATTAGTTCTGTCATAAAAAAGGCTGATAAATGTTGATGCAACTTCATTTTAGCTTTGCAGTCTTAGTGAGTATATTATCATCTATATATTTTTTATAATTAACGATGGTGCTTGCTCTTTTGTTCCATAATTGGAGCATTTATTGAGAGATTTCCCACTGTTTGAATGATGTGCTTCATCCTCTCTACTTTTTCCCTGCTGTGTCCCCACAGTTATGATGCTCAAAATTTATAGAGTTTAAATGCTTCTTGCTGCTGTTTCACATTTCTACTTACTGTTTATTCATAGGATAAGGATAAGAGAGTTCTGTGTTAGAAGGAGCTTTTATATAGACGATTAGCAATGCTGAGAACATCCACTTATCTTTTGGTAACATTGATGGATTCCAACAAGGCACATGTAATACTGCTTAACATCACAAATGGGCCTCTTCATAAGAAGTGTTGACTGCATGGAAACAGTTGAAGGAGTGTTTCATCAGGAGACATTTCAGAGTTTATGAGGCTTGGGTTATGTGCATATTCCATGACAGACTGTTAATCAATCAGAATATCATATTCCACTGCTGGGACTCTGGAAGGTATTTTGTATTTAGAATATGTAGGATAGAATATAAATCCAAGATCCTCCCTGTCTCTCTTTTCTTTTTTTTTTAATTCACTGGTAAGACTAAGTGAAACTTAAGATTTTATTAGGCTGGACTATTGCTGTTACAGTATAACATGGTACCTGGTGTGTCTTAGGAAATAGAGGTGTTATGCCAGCAGTTGTCATGCGTTTATTTTCTCCTTCAATGCCTGATAAGAAAATGTGCTGTCAGTTAAAGAAGTGCAGCGGGAATAATGATCATTTTAGAAGCCTTCAAACTAGGGTACAGGTATTTAATTTAAAAGTAAATTGTCTGTTTGAAGAGTTAGTATGTCCTTTTGACAAGAAGTATTAAAGCCGAGTGATGAAGTATAGTTAGTGACTTAAATTTGGCCTTGGAATACGGAATGAAGCAGGGCAAAGACTAATAGAGTTTTGCCAAGAAAATGCACTGGTCATAGCAAATACCCTCTTCCAACAACACAAGAGAAGACTCTATACATGGACATCACCAGATGGTCAACACCGAAATCAGATCGATTATATTCTTTGCAGCCAAAGATGGAGAAGCTCTATACAATCAGCAAAAACAAGACCAGGAGCTGACTGTGGCTCGGACCATGAACTCCTTATTGCCAAATTCAGACTGAAATTGAAGAAAGTAGAGAAAACTACTAGACCATTCAGGTATGACCTAAATCAAATCCCTTATGATTATACAGTGGAAGTGAGAAATAGATTTAAGGGCCTAGATCTGATAGATAGAGTGCCTGATGAACTATGGAATGAGGTTCGTGACATTGTACAGGAGACAGGGATCAAGACCATCCCCATGGAAAAGAAATGCAAACAAGCAAAATGGCTGTCTGGGGAGGCCTTACAAATAGCTGTGAAAAGAAGAGAAGCGAAAAGCAAAGGAGAAAAGGAAAGATATAAACATTTAAATGCAGAGTTCCAAAGAATAGCAAGAAGAGATAAGAAAGCCTTCTTCAGTGATCAATGCAAAGAAATAGAGGAAAACAACAGAATGGGAAAGACTAGGGATCTCTTCAAGAAAATCAGAGATACCAAAGGAACATTTCATGCAAAGATGGGCACAATAAAGGACAGAGATGGTGTGGACCTAACGGAAGCAGAAGATATTAAGAAGAGGTGGCAAGAATACACAGAAGAACTGTACAAAAAAGAGCTTCACGACCCAGATAATCATGATGATGTGATCACTGACCTAGAGCCAGACATCTTGGAATGTGAAGTCAAATGGGCCTTAGAAAGCATCACTACGAACAAAGCTAGTGGAGGTGATGGAATTCCAGTGGAGCTATTCCAAGTCCTGAATGATGATGCTGTGAAAGTGCTGCACTCAATATGCCAGCAAATTTGGAAAACTCAGCAGTGGCCACAGGATTGGAAAAGGTCAGTTTTCATCCCAATCCCAAAGAAAGGCAATGCCAAGGAGTGCTCAAACTACCGAACAATTGCACTCATCTCACATGCTAGTAAAGTAATGCTCAAAATTCTCCAAGCCAGGCTTCAGCAATATGTGAACCGTGAACTTCCTGATGTTCAAGCTGGTTTTAGAAAAGGCAGAGGAACCAGAGATCAAATTGCCAACATCCGCTGGATCATGGAAAAAGCAAGAGAGTTCCAGAAAAACATCTATTTCTGCTTTATTGACTATGTCAAAGCCTTTGACTGTGTGGATCACAATAAACTATGGAAAATTCTGAAAGAGATGGGAATACCAGACCATCTGATCTGCCTCTTAAGAAATCTGTATGCAGGTCAGGAAGCAACAGTTAGAACTGGTCACGGAACAACAGACTGGTTCCAAATAGGAAAAGGAGTACGTCAAGGCTGCATATTGTCACCATGTTTATCTAACTTATATGCAGAGTACATCATGAGAAATGCTGGACTGGAAGAAACACAAGTTGGAATCAAGATTGCTGGGAGAAATATCAATAACCTCAGATATGCAGATGACACCACCCTTATGGCAGAAAGTGAAGAGGGGCTAAAAAGCCTCTTGATGAAAGTGAAAGTGGAGAGTGAAAAGGTTGGCTTAAAGCTCAACATTCAGAAAACGAAGATCATGGCATCTGGTCCCATCACTGCATGGGAAATAGATGGGGAAACAGTGGAAACAGTGTCAGACTTTGTTTTTCTGGGCTCCAAAATCACTGCAGATGGTGACTGCAGCCAGGAAATTAAAAGACGCTTGCTCCTTGGAAGGAAAGTTATGACCAACCTAGATAGCATATTCAAAAGCAGAGACATCACTTTGCCAACAAAGGTTCGCCTAGTCAAGGCTATGGTCTTTCCTGTGGTCATGTATGGATGTGAGAGCTGGACTGTGAAGAAGGCTGAGCGCCGAAGAATTGATGCTTTTGAACTGTGGTGTTGGAGAAGACTCTTGAGAGTCCCTTGGACTGCAAGAAGATCCAACCAGTCCATTCTGAAGGAGATCAATCCTGGAATTTCTTTAGAAGGAATGATGCTAAAGCTGAAACTCCAGTATTTTGGCCACCTCATGCGAAGAGTTGACTCATTGGAGAAGACTGTGATGCTGGGAGGGATTGAGGGCAGGAGGAGAAGGGGACGACAGAGGATGAGATGGCTGGATGGCATCACTGACTCGATGGATGTGAGTCTGAGTGACCTCCGGGAGCTGGTGATGGACAGGGAGGCCTGGCGTGCTGCGGTTCATGGGGTCGCGGAGAGTCGGACACGACTGAGCGACTGATTTGATCTGATCTGATCTGACCTAGGGATTTTAAAATCATTTTCCTCTAAATGCTAGCTGAAGACCAATTGTTGGATATCTGTCCTTAACATGGGTTTCGTTTACAATGTTTTAGTTTGTTATCATTCCGCCTGAGGGCAGGCAGGAAACATACAGCCGAGTTTAATTCGCACCGTTCCCTTTGCTTTGTTAGATCTGATGAGAGACTTGCTAGCTTTTCAAATTTCATTTGTAAAATGACACTTCTGGACTACTGGTTAGTCTCAGGGGTTTTTTTTGTTTTTTTGGTGAGTTGGTTGTTTGATTGGTTTTGCTTTTTTTCTTCCCACTGCTTAGATTTTTACATATGACTTAATTGTAAGTTTCTAAGCACAGATGAATATAGAAGAATTAGAAATGCCTTGTTTTTTGTGTTTAAACAGTGATGCTTTATTTTTGTTTTCCATTGTATGAAGTTTCTTTTAGGGCCCTCCTTTTTTCCTGGTTACTGTAGATAACTGGATGTGATAAAAAAAAAAAAGTCACATTTGATTTTTAATCTAATCCTCTTAAGGTTAGAAGGACCCTAGACATTAGTCAAAGTCTTACATTTTACGAATAAGGAATCAGACCCCCAGAGAAAAGAAATGACTTCTTGGGGCACTACAGCTGTCTAGTGACAGATCAACATCCAGGGTCTGGTCTCTTGACTTGCTGAAGAGTTCTTTTTCCTCTCCATCAACCCCGTGTGTTCCATTCCCAACTTATACGATGACATCTGAGCAGATTCTAACAACAAACCCTTCATGGGGACGTCATTCCCCGAGCTTGCTGGTTGATGACTTCAAGTGTTTGACAGTGCATATGACAATATAATTTATCCTGTGACTGCACAGATGACATCCTGCGAATACTACTTGATGCCGCCACAAAATCATCCCTGAAAGGATTGCAGCTGTCTCTGGATCCGTAGCTCCCATGGTCTTCCTTTGAAATATGCCCTAAAATGTCATTCTCACTGTTAAAGACAAATGCCAGATATGGTAACACAGTTATAGTTGCTGATTATCATGTCAATGTGATCCTTTTGTTCTCTCATTGTGCTTATCTATATATCCTATTTTGCTATTCTAGGTTTGTGTGCTGGAGAGGCAAATATTTGACTTCCTTGGATATCAGTGGGCACCTATCCTGGCAAATTTTGTACATATTATTATCGTCATTCTTGGTTTATTTGGAACCATTCAATATAGACCTCGTTACATAACAGGAGTAAGTACCCTTCCTGTTTTCTAAAAATTTTATTGAAATAGAGAAAAAATATGCAAGCTATATATGTCTTGAAAATTATTTGTGAACTCTCTCTTTAAAGTACCATGTGTTTGTTTATATAGTTTCATGTTATATCAAAAGTAATTTAAAAAACTGTCAGATTTAAAACACTTGGCAGTGGGTAGCAATAAATGGCACTTTATTAAAGTACCAATAAATTGTACTTTCAGCAAATATTCTTTTGTAAATACAAGGACGATAGAAATGCTATGTGAAAAATTATAAATGCTATGTGAAAAATTATAAAGTCATGTTTTCAAATTTAACAGATTCTAGTGGGACTTTTCCCCATTTTAAATAATTATATTTTGTCAACTGAATGAAGGTAGTTTAAAATCAGTACAAATGAACATATAGTATTAATGTAAAAATGTTAATACATATTAGGGTGAAGATTTGACATACTTGAAAGCCAGAACAGTCTGGACCACTCTGTGTCTTTCACAATTCTTTTTTTGGCTTGGAGGAAGTATTTTGCATTCTCACTCAAGTTAAACTTACTTAACATAAAAATGAAATCCAACTGTGTTGTAGTTGCTATGGGAACCATAACTTAGGATTTTTTTACTTTTGTGTGTGTCTCAGATCTCAGCTATAGCTCTTCATTAATGTAGATTTTTTTATTGCCATCATTTTTTTTCTGCTTCTTCTGTTTTTTTGACAAAGCAAAAAATGTATAGTATCTCTTTAAAATTGTAAAGCAAGTTTTTTATAAAGGCATTTATATGAGACACTGTAGCTAAAGATCTGCCTTATTCAGTGCAAACCAGCAAGCCTTCTTGGATCTTATGAAGCCTCATTCACATAAAAGGTGCCCTCCAATTACCTGTTGTTCTCTCTGGCATCTGGAACCCAGATAAAGTTCATGGGTACTGAAACAACATGGTGGCAGCTGGGAGCAAGGGGTCCACTGGCTGGCTAAGGCTGAGTTGGGAGCCCCATAGTCTTCTCTGAGAACACACCCAGATGAGCACATGTCCTCTCTAAGGGTATGCTTCCGTGTAAATCTTTTAATACTTTTTACAAGATTACAAGTAGGATGTGTTCTGTTGCAGAGGGTTTTTCAGTGCATAAAATATGATAGTAGTGTTCACTTTCTTGTATAAATTGTAATTTGATCCAATGTAAAGGAAGTGGTACAGTGCGTGGGAGTGGGTTTTCTGTAGTCATAATTCCAGGGTTAAAATCTTTAACCTACCAAATTCTGTGTGACTTTGGACAACATAACCTAACCAATCCTTAATTTCTTACATTAATAATGAAAGCAATTATTATATTGACTCAGTTCAGTTCTGTTCAGTCGCTCAGTTGTGTCCGACTCTTTGTGACCCCATGAACCACAGCATGCCGGGCTTTCCTGTCCATCACCAACTCCCAGGTCCACCCAAACCCATGTCCATTGAGTCGGTGATGCCATCCAACCATCTCATCCTCTGGAGTCCTCTTCTCCTCCTGCCCTCAATCTTTCCCAGCATCAGGGTCTTTTCCAATGAGTCAGCTCTTCACATCAGGTGGCCATAGTATTGGAGTTTCAGCTTCAACATCAGTCCTTCCAATGAACACTCAGGACTGATCTCCTTTAGAATGGACTGGTTGGATCTCCTTGCAGTCCAAGGAACTCCCAAGAGTCTTGTCCAACACCATAGTTCAAAAGCATCAATTCTTTGGTGCTCAGCTTTCTTTACAGTCCAACTCTTACATCCATACATGACTACTGGAAAAACCATAGACTTGACTAGACAGACCTGTGTTGACAAAGTAATGTCTCTGCTTTTTAATACACTGTCTAGGTTGGTCATAACTTACCTTCCAAGGAGCCAGCGTCTTTTAATTTCATGGCTGCAATCACCATCTGCAATGATTTTGGAGCCCAAAAAATAAAGTCAGCCACATGCTTTGATTTAATTGTTACATGCCATTACATGAAACAGTCTCAATTTACCATTCCTCTTCCATTGGACTTTGAGGCTCCTCCATGATTTTATCCTAATAAATAGTGTTACTCCAAGTATCACTATATAAGTATGTCATCTCCACTTGTGATAAAGTTCCTGGAATCAAAATCTAGATGTGGATCAAATTTTTTGAATGGCTTAAAAGTTTTTTGCTTCTTTGTTTTGAGGAGTGAGTGGGATATTATATTGGGTTGGCCAAAACGTTCATTGGGTTTTTCTGTAACATCTGTTTGACCAACTCAATATAAAATGATGTTGGCACAATGCTTGGTATTTAAAAGTTTAGCTTTTTTAAAAAAAAAAAAAATTGTGTTTATTATCATTTGAAAATAATACTGAACTGTATAGACTAGTAAGAGCCTGATAGCCAATTTGAAATAGAGTGTCGTAATCTAAGTTATTGGTTGAACTCTCTACCACTTTTAAACTGCTACAGCTCTCAAAAATTTTTGTGAGATTTCTGTGTACCCAATTAAATTCATCTTAAATTACATATGCACAAATCTTTTCAACATAAGATACAGTCTCTAGTGTTCCATAAGAGTTACAATGTCATGGCATGCCTTTAAGATTGTTAGTTAGAGCTTTTGTATAATTGAGAGGATCTCTGAAATCTTTCTGAAGTCTTAGCTGCATGTCTTAGCATTGCATCTTTGATTTGATCTTGACTTACAGACACCATTCTGAATTTGTTCTTTTTCTAGAGGCAATGTCTTTACTTGGAAAATCTTTTGCCAGCTGGAGATGCTGTAAATGTGAAATTTTTATTTTCCAACCTAGCAAGTCTTCAGTTAACAATGTACCCTCTAAATTGTACTTGAAAATGGAACTGTTCCTTTAGCTCATCTCTCATAATATCATGTTATGTGTAGCTAAAAGATAACACATAATACTGTCAACTGTTTGCTTGGAAATCCCATTAGCCAGATCCACAAGTTTGTAGATATATTTTCTATCTTCAAAGTTACTACAGGCAGTATTTAGCCTTATTGTTCCCACAATAATTGTTGTGAGTCTTCTTTTCTCCAGTCCTTAAAAAACATTTCTTTACTGTCTTTCCTGTTTTCCCTGATAGTCTTCTCACTGTCCTTCTGGCCTCCATCTGCCACCAGGTCTCAAAGTTAATGCTATGTATTTTAGGCTTGTCTTATAGTATCACTCAATTTCTGTACTAGTTACCTAGTTCTATGTAATTTCTATATAACAAACCATTTCTATATATCAAATTAGTGGAATCTCATGGCTGTGATGTCCTGTTGAAACTCAAAAGTTTATTCATGAAAATAGAGAATTTGCCATAAAAATGGAATAAAGGATTTTCAGTTTGCCTAAAGATGATGAAAATAATTTTAGTTAAACAAACTTGGATGGAATCATAGATGACAGAAATTCTGGTCAAAGAAGGATCTGGGTTTAGCAGGAAAATGCAATATTGGCGACAAGCTGTAACTAACAACACGGTACTGCTGCAGTTAAGAAATATCCATAGTCTCTCTGTATTCTGGATATTGAGATATTAACAATGAAATTTCTTTTCCTTTCCCCTGAAAATGTAAGTTTTTGTGATTTCAATATTTGTCATTTTACATCACAATATAAAACAACTCAATATAAAAATAGAGATAAGCACTTTCATCAGTTCACAACTGTAACTTATTTATATTTTTGTACATTTTCTTCATCCGTGTGCAATTGAAATGTATCTGATTATGCTACATCTCAAATATGTGTATTTTTAGTGATATTAAATAATTTTGGAATTCATGTGGCTATTTCTTTGATCATGGTCCTGTCAAAGATTTTAGCATAGTCAATGAAACAGAGATGGATGTTTTTTTCTAAAATTCCCTTGCTTTCTCTGTAATCCAGAAAATGTTGGCAATTTGGTCTCTAGTTCCTCTTCCTTTTCTAAACCCAGCTTGGACATCTGAACTTCTTGGTTTGCATAATGCTGAAGCCTAGCATGCAAAACTTTAAGCATGACCTTTCTTGCATGGGAGTTGAGTGTGATTGCCTAATGGTTAGCACATTCTTCATTACAATTCTTCTTGGGAATTGGGATGAGGATTGACTTTGTCCAGTTCTATGGCCCCTGCTGGGTCTCCCAGATTTGCTGACATAATATACACCTTGATGGCATCCAGGCTGGATGAGTTACAACCCAGAATCAAGATAGGCAGGAAAAACATCAACAATCTCAGATATGCAGATGATAGCACTCTAATGACAAAAAGTTAAGAGGAACTAAAGAGCCTCTTGAGAGTGAAGGAGGAGAGTGAAAGAGCTGGCCAAGACTAAATATTAAAAAAAAAAAAAAAGATGATGGCATCCAGACCCATTACTGCATGGCAAATGGAAGGGGAAAAGGTGAAAGTAGTGACAGATTTCCTCTTCCTGGGCTCCAAAATCACTGTGGATGGTGACTGAAGCCATGAAATCAGAAGATAATTGCTCCTTGGCAAGAAAGCAATGACAAACCTAGACAGTGTGTTGAAAAGCAGAGACATTACTCTGCTGACAAAGATCCATATAGTCAAGGCTATGGTTTCCCAGTGATCACATATGGTTGTGAGATCTGGACCATAAAGACGGCAGAATGCCAAAGAATTGATGCCTTGGAACTGTGGTGCTGGAGAAGACTCCTGAAAGTCTCTTGGACAGCAAGGAGATCAAACCAATAAATCTTGCTACTTCTACTAAGTCACTTCAGTCATGTCCAATTCTGTGTGACCCCATGGACGGCAGCCCACCAGGCTGCCCCATCCCTGGGATTCTCCAGGCAAGAACACTGGAGTGGTTTGCCATTTCCTTCTCCAATGCATGAAAAGTGAAAGTGAAGTCGCTCAGTTGTGTCCGACTCCCAGTGACCCCATGGACTGCAACCTATCAGGCTTCTCTATCCATGGGATTTTTCCAGGCAAGAGTACTGGAGTGGGGTGCCACTGCCTTCAAGATTGATCAATTCTGAATATTCACTGGAAGAACTGATGCTGAAGCTGATGCTCCTGTATTTTGGTCATCTGATGCGGACAGACGACTCAGTGGAAAACTCCCTGATGCTGGGAAATATTGAGGGAGAAGAAGAGTGTATCTGAGGATAAGATGGTTAGACAGCATCACCGATGCAATGAACATGAACTTGGGAAAACTCCGGGAGATGGTGATGGACAGGGAGGCCTGGTGTGCTGCAGTCCATGGGGTTCCAAAGAGTCAGACTCGACGGGGTGACTGAACAACAGCAATTTCATTGGTTATTTAACCCTTTACATATTATTATATATTATATAATAAAATAAATATATTATGGTATAGTATATATTGGGGGCTTCCCTGGTGGCTCAGTGGTAAAGAATCCACTTGCCAGTGTAGGAGATGCAGGTTTGATCCTGGGTCAAGAAGATCCCTTGGAGAAGGAAATGGCAACCCCCTCCAGTATTTTTGCCTAGGAAATCCCATGGACAGAGGAGTCTGGTGGGCAACAAGGATCACAAAAGAGTCACACGTGACTTAGCAACTAAACAACAACAATAATGTTATATATTATTACACATTATACTCTTTTCATGTTGTTTTTTTAAGTTGAACAATTAGCAATGGTTCTTTTTTTTTGTCTTTTTTTATTTTATTTTTTAACTTTACAATATTGTATTGGTTTTACTATATATCAACATGAATCCACCACAGGTATACACGTGTTGCCCATCCTGAACATTTCTCCCCCCTCCCTCCCCATACCATCCCTCTGGGTCGTCCCAGTGCACCAGCCCCAAGCATCCAGTATCGTGTTTATGATAAAAATTTCCCTGTAATCATTGCCATAAAAAATACCCTCATCTTCATTTGTGATTTTGGTCCTTAAGAAAGATACCTAAATATAACTAAATAGTCTTTTAGTATATAGTTGACAATTACGCATCCAGAATCACTTTATTAAATTATCCTCCCACCAATGTACAGCAGTGTTTTTCACTGCACCCCTTCTAACCCTGAATACTATCTGTTCTCATATTTTTTTAATCTACTGAAAGAAAAAGTGTCATTTTTATTGCATTTCTTATATTACTGAATTGAACTTTTTTCATATTTTCATTAGCCATTTTTATTTCCTTTTCAAGGGATTGTCATGTTGTATTCATTGCTCATTTTTCCGTGGCACCTTAGTGTTTACTATAACAATTTTTACATATGGATCACTTAGTAGAGACCCTTACCCTTTTAAATATCATACATTTTCATTTTGATATTTATTGTTTTTCTCTTATTAAAATGAACTTTCCCTTTGTGATACCTTCTATTTTTTTTTAAATTTATTTTTAATTGGAGGCTAATTGCTTTACAATGTTGTATTGGATTCTGCCATGTAACTGTGAATCAGCCTTAAGTATACGTGTATCCCCTTTCTCTGGAGCCTCCCTCCCATCCTACCCCCATCACACCCCTCTAGGTTATCACAGAGTGTAATGATGTGTTCATTACCTGTAGGCCTAATTTTGCTAAAACAAAAAGGCAGATGCCCAAAAACAGAGGTTAAGAAAAAAAGTGTCACTTTCCACATTTGCTGTTTGTAAAGAGTTTTAATTTATTGATGGTACATATTATTCTATTGATTAAAAGCTTCCTCCCCAGCTAAAATAAGCATGTGGGCATCCTTGAAACACTGAGCACAGTAGCAACAAATAAAATTTAGAGTATTGGTAATGAGTTTCATTTCCTTAACTAATTTTCTCTTTCATAAGAACAAAGAAGAAAAATTTACAACAGTTAATTGGGACAAGAACTCATTAGTACCCTTTGAAGGCCTCTGGCATTTCAAAGAATATTATATGTTGAAGTAAAATTAAATGGATGATTTCAATTCCTAGCAAAGGACATTTGAAGCAAGAATCCATAAAAAGTATCTGTATTGCATAACTCTGTAGCATCAAGAGTCCCAAAGAAAAGCCCAGATTAACTTTGGTGGAATAATTCATACATAAATACATACAAATGGCTCCCATGAAAGAATTACCTTATGTCATAAATGAAATTGTCAGATACATCTTCATTTGGGCTAAAGACACTGGCAAGCAGAATATGATTTGAGATATCCAGTAGGTATTAGTTAATGACAAAAAATGTTGATGAATTGCATGCTTTAAATTGTCTAAGATAATCTGAGGACTATGTGGTTCCTAACTGGGAAAGGCACAGCAATTTTTTTGGTGATATTACCACAAGACATGTTATCATAACTCTCATTATTTTTTCCTGCTTTTTTCTTTCTTTCCTCTCTTCTTTCATTCCTTCCTTTTCTTTCCTCTTTCCTTCTCCCCACCCTCCTTCCCTCCCTTTTTCTGTATTTAACCAAGTTATTTTGAAAGAAAGAAGAATACCTTGCAGAGCTTGGAACCACTGACTTGGTCAGTTAAACTCATCCCAAAACTAGAAATGAATTCAAAATAGCTAGAAATCCATTATTCAGATTTCATAAAAACAACAGAAAAGAACAACATACCAAAATCACAGTAATGGGAATCATTTATCTTCTTTTCTTACCATTTCCATTACCATTCACAGATGCTACTAGATTACGTCCTCTACAAATCCTACAGACCTCACATTAACTTCATAAATTTTCTGTTCAAACTCATGTAACTAGGAAATAGCAGAGTCGGGATATGGACCCATACTCTTAACCAAAGCCATGCTCTTAACTACCATACTGAACTACCTTTCATGTACACAGCTCAAAGGGCCATAATTTATCTGAAAAATGAAAACAGGTTTTGTTAAGATTTTGGCAAATCCAAAATCCGTCATGGCATTTGCCATTTGAAGAGCAGTTAGAGTTTAAATTGCTGTCTGCAATTTATATCATTCTTATATCAAGATTAATGGTTTTTGCTATGTATTTAGTGAGGAAATGACCTTTTGTCTCCAGAATTAAGAACACAAAACCCTAATGATGCACATTTTATTTTTGCCGAAGGATAGAATCAGAGGGTATCCTTAATTTCCAGAAATAATGAATTAAAATCGTATTTTAAAATTGTTTCTTATGGCAATCAACATTTGATAATGGTAATTCATATATATACATAGTACATATGTATGTATATAAACATAATTTGCATATGATTTATAGTATATATTAAGAACAGAAGTATCTCCAGATTTATTTTCAAGGAGCTTTAAATAGCTGGTGGGAGAATTAATTTCTATATAATTGAAAAAATACCCTCATTATATACCAAAACATGCATGTATATATATTACTATTTCTATAGAGTTTCTATGACATCAGTTTAGGTTATAATAAGTAATCCAAATTAAACAAGTGGGAAAAACTGGGATCAGTATCCTGTTTTGTTACTGAAAAAATCAAGAGATTAAAATAGTATGTGACGTGATGTAAAAGTTGCTCAGTTATGTCCAGCTGTTTGCGTTATGTACAACAGCTATGTACTTTGCATTATGTACAACAACAGTTATGTACAACTCATAGATTGTAGCCTGCCAGGATCCCATCTCCATGGAATTCTCCAGGCAAGAATACTAGAGTGGGTTGCCATTCCCTTCTCCAAGGGATCTTTCCGACTCAGGGTTTGAACCTGGATCTCCTGCATTGCAGGCAGATTCTTTACTGTCTGAACCACCAGGGAAGTCCTTTAAACTAGTATGGTTACAGCTAATTTCAGGAAGCAGGAATATGATGTTTAGAAAGAGAAGCCAATATTCATGAATTGTCATTCCTTGGTTTTTTTAAAAAATAAGGAACTATTAGACTGTCATTAAACCTCTACTCATTCTTCTGAAATAATGAAGAATTGAATACTGCTTTCAGTTTGCATACTAAAATTTTAGATGAAAAATTTCACATTGTTGTTGAGTACTAAACTTTGGTTCCTCAATTTGAGACACTTTTTTTTCCCTAAAATTATTATTTAACATATTAATAATGGTTTATCAATGAGTATTTCTTTGTGAATTGACACACATCCTTCTGTCCTTTGCGGGAGGGTAGAGCATAAACGGAGAAGGCAGTGGCACCCCACTCCAGTACTCTTGCCTGGAAAATCCCATGGACGGAGGAGCCTGGAGGGCTGCAGTCCATGGGGTCGCTAGGAGTCGGACACGACTGAGCGGCCTCACTTTCACTTTTCACTTTCATGCATTGGAGAGGGAAATGGCAACCCACTCCAGTGTTCTTGCCTGGAGAATTCCAGAGACAGGGCAGCCTCGTGGGCTGCCGTCTATGGGGTCACACAGAGTTGGACACGACTGAGGTGAGTCGGCAGCAGCAGAGCATAAAAAGACATCAATGAGTCAGCTTCAGACAACATGTCATCTGTTTTGACTTCCTTGATTTTGCTTTTCCTTGAGCCAGTTTATTAAAAGAAAGGAAACCCAAGTCATCTGGGACAAGTCTTGAAGGCCACATGGAGTTATCAGAAAACAAAGCTAAGACCTATTTTATAAAACCATTCTGTTATGGCAGTTTGGGACATGTATAGATTCCTCAGAGGATGTGCAAAAGCAAATAGAAACTCAATTTGTATGGAAAAAAATAAAAAACAACTCCATGTTTTTGGAATTTACTATTTACTGATAACCAGCCATGATTTGCGGGGCAGACAATGGCACCCCACCCCAGTAATTTTGCCTGGAAAATCCCATGGACGGAGGATCCTGGTAGGCTCCAGTCCATGGGGTCGCTAAGAGTCAGACCCGACTAAGCAACTTCACTTTCACTTTTCACTTTCATTCATGGGAGAAGGAAATGGCGACCCACTCCAGTATTCTTGCCTGGAGAATCCCAGGGACGGGGGAGCCTGGTGAGCTTCTGTCTATGGGGTCGCACAGAGTCGGACACGACTGAAGCGACTTAGCAGCAGCAGCAGCAGTAGCAGCAGCAGCAGCAGTAGCAGCAGCAGCAGCCATGATTTGAATTTTAAGTTTTTAAGGAGCTGAGGTCCCTATGGAGACTATAACCAATAGCAATAAATGAGGAGTAAGTTCTGTGTCCTACTCTCAGATCGTGTGTTTCTTTCACTCTAGTAATATGACTGTCCTAAAAATTTGTGTACTCTGTTTGGTCATTTCTAGGAAATTAATCTATGTTTAGGCAGTTGTTTTGAGTATTTGATTCATTTTTTGCAGGAAAAAATATCCAAAGGGAAATGTACTGCAGCTGAAGCATTAAAAATGCACACTTTCTGTTCAGGACAGAAAATCAATGTAGATTAGAGATGAAAAGACTTGAGATAGTAGTAAATTAACATTGCTTCTAATGACTTAGTAGTTGTGAAAATAAGTCTTTTCCCATAAGCCTGGGAGGGGGAAAAAACATCATTACAAGTTTTATGGATTTAGTCTCTAGTTCTAAAATAAATGTAATAATGCAACATGGTGAATGCAATTTATTCTCAAAAGGATGTATTCCCTTAGGGAATTGTGGGCCATTTATTCTACAAGAATATGCTTGTGCTCACATTCTGTTGTTAGGCTGTGACTAAAGATTTATAGAATGTGGCAAGTATAAGTAATTACATTTTAACAGTCTAAATAATTCCTGTTTGCAAGTCATCAAATAATTTTTGGAAAAAAATTCTGAGGAGAGATGTGAGATAGATCAGTTCAGTTCAGTTGCTCAGTTGTGTCTGACTCTTTGCAACACCATGGACCGCAGCACACCAGGCTTCCCTGTCCATCACCAACTCTCAGAGCTTGCTCAGACTCATATCCATTGAGTCAGTGATGCCATCCAACCATCTCATCCTCTCATCATCCCCTTCTCCTCCTGTCTTTAATCTTTCCCAGCATCAGGGTATTTTCCAATCAATCAGTTCTTGTCATCAGCTGACCAAAGTATTGGAGATTAAGCTTTAGCATCAGTCCTTCCAAAGAATATTCAGGACTGATTTCCTTTAGGATTGACTGGTTTGGTCTCCTTGCAGTCCCAGGGATTCAAAAATGTAAAATTAGACTTATAATAAGATAAAAATCCTCTTCCTTGCCTTTCTCCAGCTGTTCCTAGTCTCTTTATAGTTCCTGAGTGGTCTATATATAGACATGTCAGAGGGTCTGTAAAAGCAAAATCATTTTACTCTAATTTATTTTTGGATCACACTATTTTGACAGTCCCCCTCCCAAATCTCCCCTTCCCATTGGAGTTTGTCTTTCTTTTATTCTTGAAAGTGAGAAAACAGGCTTTTAAAAAAAAATACATTTCCTATTTCCATTTCTTACTCATTCTGTTCATATTTTGGAAACCCATTGCTCTCCTGTTTGAGTTTAGGCCATTTTCTTTTGACTTGACCATTATTTTATCAGTAACTTTTTGTTTTTAGGTTAGGCTCTTCTTCCCTGGAAATTTCCCTCTCTCAGTTCTAAATTGGTGGCTCTTCAGGCCTATTACACATCCATCTATCCTTCTCTGCACCCCCTGAGTTAGAGTCATGCTTTCTTAGATCCTACCTATTTTCTTTCTAATATTCTTCACACAGATTTCTGAGAAAGCTTGTTCAGGAGATAAACTTTCTGTGTTTATTCTACCTTTACACTTGAGTGATAGGTTTACTAGAGGCAGAATTCACGGGTGAGAATCAATCTTCCTTCGAGCACTGAAGTAATTTTCAATTGTATTCTAGGAAGCAAGGTTACTGATGGGAAGTCTGAATTGATCTGTTCTTCATTCTTTTGTAGGTAACTTGAAAAAAAAATCTTGCAATATTCATTTCATAAGGGTTGTCTTACCATTTCCAAAGGAGGTGTCTGAGTGTGGACCTAACTGAAAATTTTGTAGGCCTTTTTGATTTGCAAGCATGAATACCTTCAACTCTGGAGTGTTTGTTCATCTATCATTTTGATGATTCTCTATGCTTTTGACCATTTGAACTTTTATCTTCAGGTAATTTCATTTAACAGTTATATGTATTACAACTTTGTTTATTTACTTATTTTAAAAATCTTGTTTTTTGTTATTGTTTTTTTTTTTTTCTATAAGGGATTAAATGCTTCTCTGTTTCCAAAGGTGGTGGAGGGACTGTGCTTGTTTTCCAGCCCGCTTTTACACTCACTGTTATTCATATGTTCCTTCCTCATGTCTCCAGATTATAAAGAATTCTGCCTAGTAGTTAATCTTCCTTTGCATCTGTAGCTCATCCATACATACTGTGGACTGCCAGTTGCTCTACTCCGCTTATTAATGAGCATTTAAATGTCCAGTCTTCCTCTTCTGGCAATTGATTGAAATAGCTCTATTTTGCTGCTCATAATTTCAGGGCTGTAGAGGTTGCATGCTCTTTGCCTTTTTGAATCAGAAGTGGAACAGTAACTATTAAAATCCATTTAAGGTGGCGCTAGTGGTAAAGGAACCCGCCTGCCAAGGCAGGAGACATAAGAGACATGAGTTCAGTCCCTGGGTCGGGAAGAGCCCCTGGAAGAGGAAATGATACCTCATTCCATATTCTCGCCTGGAGAATCCCATGGACAGAGGAGCCTGGTGGGCTACAGTACATGGGGTTGCAAAGACTTGGACACAATTGAAGTGACTTAGCATGCACACACACACAACATATTTTACTTTGAAATGGTTTCCTTTTCTCAGGGAGATCTGAACAGGCGGCTTTGTTATACAAAGGTATGGAAATCCAATGACTATTAGAATTCCTTCACTCTTTAAAAAGTCCTTCATTGATTGTTTATTATATTGTAAGGACTATGCTATGTGTAAGTTATACCATAACAAACAAAGCCTCCAATTGTTTCCATTTTAAAAGAGGGGAGAAGAAACATGTAACCATGTAAAAACAATGCTTATCATAAATTCTATGAGAGACGTAAAGGATATCACAAGATTCCCAGAACAGATTGGATAAGTCAATGAGGGGGCTGGAAAGATTCCGGAGATCCTTCATAGAGGAAATGACACATGAATTAAGATTTAACATTGGAGTATAATGGGGAAGACAGAAAGAGGTGAGAATTTCAGGCAAAGATAACAGAAGTAAAAGCATAGAGGTGTTTAAAAATGTAACAGTGTTTTTATTGATTAGTATTAGATCCACATGTCTGCTACACAGAGGCTGGACTAGTTAAAAGTAAGGCTAACTTGGTAGCCTTTTCTTCCCTCTTTGTCAGGCTCTCCCATCAGAAAGCCTCCATAAGCTTCTTATCCTCTCCATCAGAGGGCAGACAGACTGAAAACCACAAACACAGAAAACTAACCAATCTATCCACATGGACCACAGCCTTGTCTAACTCAGTGAAACTATAAGCCATGCCATGTAGGGCAATGCAAGACAGACGGGTCATGGTGAAGCGTTCTGACAAAATGTGGTCCACTGGAGAAGGGAATGGCAAACCACTTCAGCATTCTTGTCTAAAGAATGCCATGAATAGTATGAAAAGACAGGACACTGAAAGATGAACTCCCCAGGTTGGTAGGTGCCCAGTATGCCACTGGAGATCAGTGGAGATAAATCTCCAGAAAGAATGAAGACAAAAAGCTAAAGTATAAACAACACCCAGTTGTGGATGTGACTGGTGATGGAAGTAAACTCCGATGCTTTAAAGAGCAATATTGCATAGGAACCTGGAATATTAGGTTCATGAATCAAGGCAAATTGGAAGTGGTCAAACAGGAGATAGCAAGAATGAACGTCGACATTTTAGGAATCAGCCAACTAAAATGGACTGGAATGGGTGAATTTAACTCAAATGACTATTATATCCACTATTGTAGGCAAGAATCCCTTTGAAGAAATGGAGTACCATCATAGTCAACAAAACAGTCTGAAATGCAATACTTGGATGCAATCTCAAAAACAACAGATGATCTCTGTTCATTTCCAAGGTAACCCATTCAATATCATGGTAATCCAAGTCTATATCCCAACCACTAATGCTGAAGAAGCTGAAGCTGAACGGTTCTATGAAGACCTACAAGACCTTCTAGAACTAACACCGACAAAAGATGTCCTTTTCATTATAGGGGACTGAAATGCAAAAGTAGGAAGTCAAGAAACATCTGGAATAACAGGCAAATTTGACCTTGAAGTACAGAATGGACCAGTCAAAGGCTAACAGAGTTTAGCCAAGAGAACGCACTGGTCATAGCAAAATCCTCTTCCAACAACACAAGAGAAGACTCTACACATGGACATCACCAGATAGTCAATACCGAAATCAGATTGATTATATTATTTGCAGCCAAAGATGGAGAAGCTCTATACAGTCAGCAAAAACAAGACCGGAAGCTGACTGTGGTTCAGAACATGAACTCTTTATTATGAAATTCAGACTTAAATTGAAGAAACTAGGGAAAACCACTAGACTATTCAGGTATGACCTAAATCAAACCCCTTACAATGATACAATGGAATTGAAAAATAGATTCAAAGGATTAGATCTGATAGAATGCATGATGAACTATGGACAGAGGTTCATAACATTGTACAGGAAACAGGGATTAAGACCATCCCCAAGAAAAAGAAATGTAAAAAAGCAAAATGGCTGTCTAAGGAGTGCTTACAAAGAGCTGTGAAAAGGAAAAAAGCAAAGGAGAAGAGGAAAGATATACCCATTTGAATGCAAAGTTCCAAAGAATAGCAAGGAGACATAAGAAAGCCTTCCTCAGTGATCAGTGAAAAGAAATAGAGGAAAACAATAGAATGGGAAAGACTAGAGAACTCTTCAAGAAAATTAGAGATACCAAGGGAACATTTCATGCAAGGATGGGCTCAATAAAGAACAGAAATTATATGGGCCTAACCGAAGCAGAAGATATTAAGAAGAGGTGGCAAGAATATAGAAGAACTGTACAAAAAAAGATCTTCATGACCCAGATAATCACAATGGTGTAATCACTCACCTAGAGCCAGGCATCCTGGAATGTAAAGCCAAATAGGCCTTAGGAAGCGTCTCTACGAACAAAGCTAGTGGAGGTGATGGAATTCCAGTTGAGCTCTTTCAAATCCTGAAAGATGATGCTGTGAAAGTGCTGCACTCAAAATGCCAGCAAATTTGGAAAACTCAGCAATGGCCACAGGACTGGGAAAGGTCAGTTTTCATTCCAATCCCAAAGAAAGGCAATGGCAAAGAATGCTCAAACTACTGCATAATTGCACTCATCTCACATGGTAGTAAAGTAATGTCCTAAATTCTCCAAGCCAGGCTTCAACAGTATGTGAACAATGAACTTCCAGATGTTCAAGCTGTTTTTAGAAAAGGCAGAGGAACCAGAGATCAAATTGTGACATCCGCTGGATCACTGAAAAAGCAAGAGAGTTCCAGAAAAACATCTACTTCTGCTTTATTGAATATGCCAAAGTCTTTGACTGTGTGGATCACAACAAACTGGATAATTCTTAGTGATGGGAATACCAGACCACCTCATATGCCTCTTGAGAAATCTATCTGCAGATCAGGAAGCAACAGTTAGAACTGGACACGGAACAGCAGACTTGTTCCAAATAGGAAAAGGGGTACATCAAGGCTGTATACTGTCATCCTGCTTATTTAACTTATATGCAGAGTACATCATGAGAAACGCTGGGCTGGATGAAGCACAAGCTGGAATCAAGATTGCCAGGAGAACTATCAATAACCTCAGATATGCAGATGACACCACCCTTATGGCAAAAAATGAAGAACTAAAGAGCCACTTGAAGAAAGTGGAAGGGGAGAGTGAAAAGTTGGCTTAAAGCTCAACATTCAGAAAACTAAAGTCATGGCATCCAGTCCCATTACTTCATGGCAAATAAATTGGGAAACAGTGGCAGAGTTTATTTCTTCGGGCTCCAAAATCACTGCAGATGGTGACTGCAACCCTGAAATTAAAGGATGCTTAGTCTTTGGCAGGAAAGGTATGGCCAACCTAGACAGCATATTCAAAAGCAGAGACACTACTTTTCCAACAAAGGTCTGCCTAGTCCAGGCTATGGTTTTTTAGTAGTCATGTATGGATGTGAGAGTTGTACTGTAAAGAAAGCTGAGCACTAAAGAATTGATGCTTTTTAATTGTGGTGTTGGAAAAGACTCTTGAAAATCCCTTGGACTGCAAGGAGATACAACCAGTCCATAGTAAAGGAATCAGTCCTGAGTGTTCATTGGAAGGACTGATGTTGAAGCTGAAACTCCAATCCTTTTGCCACCTGATGTAAAGAACTGACTCATTGGAAAAGACCCTGATTCTGGGAAAGATTGAAGGTGGGGAGAGAAGGGGACGACAGAGGATGAGATGGTTGTATGGCATCGCCAACTCAATGGACATGAGATTGAGTAAACTCCTGGAGTTGGTGATGGACTGGGAATTCTGGCATGCTGCAGTCCATGGAGTCACAAAGAGTCGGACGTGACTGAATGACTGAACTGAACTGAACTTTATAGATAGGAACCAGAATGTAAAGAAAATACTTGCCCATCCTAAATTTTTATATAAGACATTCTCTATATATTTAAGAGTTTTATATACGTAGGTGTCCTAAGTGGCTAGCAGCATGTCAGGGAAGAAGAAATTAAAAGATAGGTATGTTTCTAGATATTTTCAAGAAGAGGCTGGGAAGTGCTGGAACCATTTCACAAGGCAGTCATTAAAGTAAGATGAGCAATTTGGGGAAAAATTTTTGAAAATTCAGCTCTAAACTTTCATTTCCTGATTAGCTATATGGATATTACCAAATATGGATGTCTCAAACCCTTTGTAAACTGTTCCCTAAAAACTTGATACCACTTTCAGTTAAAAATAGTAAATATTATGTAGTATGTAGATAACATGGTTTTATCATCCTAAAATAGAATATCTTTGTTGTTTATTCGCTAAGTCATGTCCAACTCTTTTGAGAGCCCATGAACTGTAACCATCCAGGCTTCTCTGTCCAAGGCATTTTCCAGGCAAGAATACTGGAGTGGGTTGCCATTTCCTTCTCCAGGGGATCTTCCCAACCCAGGGATCGAACCTGTGTCTCCTGCATGGCAGGCGGATTCTTTACTGCTGAGCCACCAGAAAAGCCCTGAATGCCTTTATTAAATACCCAGTAATTGGGTTTCCCAGATGGCGCTAGTGGTGAAGAACCCAATATTTTCAGTAGAGGAGAATTATAATTCTGTTGTATGTGCCATGATGGGTGGTTTAGTCCAGTGGGTGCCTGACTTATCCACTTCCTGATTTGATTCTAACCACCAGTTGACTGTCCATTAGAGTCTATAGACCTCCAGCTAGCCAGTATTTTAGACTATCTACATGCCTACTGCTTTTCAGGAAAACCTCAAAATCACTGCCACTCAATACCTACCAAGTGTTCGAATAAGAAAGATGATATTTATGGGGAATTGCTGAAAGAAAAAGTGGTGCATATTTTCTGCCAGACCTTTTATATCCTATCTTACACAAACAGGGCTTCATACCTGTACTGGATCAGTTTAGAATTTTCAGTGTATTATTTACTCCTGATTTGCATTTTAGCTATACATCAATTAACCTACATTGAGTGATTTTATAAGAAACAAACTTATGACCTCTATTCATTGTCAAGGTTTTGTTGAAAGCTATGCTTTCAACAGACTCACAGCAAATATCTATCTCTTGTCTCTGTAGGGGAGGAAAACTTTTCCCTTTTTCCCTTCTAGGTTCTATGGCTGGTCTAATAATTAAATTGATGTAAGATAGATTAACAGGAGGAAAACAAATTTAATTTTCTATGTGCAGGAATCCATTAAAATATGAGACTGAAAGAACTGGCCAGAGCAAGCAGATTTTATGCCTTTTAGAGAAATAAATAACACATTTGTGAAGAATTGATAAGAGAAAGAAATTTTGGCTTGGAGTGGTAAATTAGTGAGAAAGCAACAAGGTTTGTTTAATACAGCCTTTTGGCGGTAAATTCCCTATCTCTGGTGATAAGAATATTTCTCTACATCTTGGAATAGGGATTACCTTTCACATGAGATTTATTTCCTGCTTTAAAGGGGACAGAGGTGGGCTAGAATGCTTCTATTTCACCAGCCTTTCCTCAAATAACTTTAATACAAAATAATCAGTGTACCAGACTGGCATATTTTGATCTCCTTCATCCAAATCCTGGAAATAGTAATGTTTTACTTATATATTAGGTTGTTTTTCCTTGAGATCCTGATAAACTTAAGCACTAGATACACATAATTTTAAGATTAAATATGTGACCTGCCAAAGTTTTCCAAAACAAACACACAAAAAAGCTTTCTAAATCTATTTTCTGATAAACTAATAAAAGTAATTCTTTTAGTATACATTTACTAACACTCTGTGCTAGACACTCTTCTAGACCCTGTGTATTCAACATTGAAAAGACCAAATTCAAGCTTTTATGGGCAAGACAGATAGTATACAGGTAGTAAGAAATAGGTCACAGAATGACATTACAATACAAAAGTTTGTTTTCTCTGTCTCTCTCTTTTTATATGAGTTTGCGTGTGTGTGTAAGTTGTGCAATTGTGTCCAACTCTTTCCAGGAGGTCTTCCGACCCAGGAATCGAACCCAAGTCTGCATTGCAGGCAGATTCTTTACAGTATGAGCCACTGAGGAAGCCTATATATATATATATATTCCCTGGAGAAGGTAATGGCTACCCACCCAGTATTCTTGCCTGAAAAATTCCATGGACAGAGGAGCCTGGTAGGATACAGTCCCAGGGATCTCTTTGCCAGGTGCTGTGGGTATGTAGTAGTAGCATAGTGTTAGTTGCTCAGTCGTGTTTGGCTCTGTGCAACCACATGGACTGTAGCCTGCCAGGCTCCTTTGTCCACGGCATTCTCCAGGCAAGAATACCGTTTCCTCCTCCAAGGGATCTTCCCAACCAAAGGATCAAGCCGAGGTCTCCCACACTGGATTCTTACTACTGGACTGCCAGGAAAGCCCTATACTTTAAAATTAACTTTAAAATTATTATATTCAATTAAAAAATTAAACCTATTAGAACTATAATTTAAATTACTTTAAGTTGATTTTATGTGAAACTTTATGAGATTTAAGCTCGCCATCCAACAACTTGGTATGCCTTTTCATTCTAATTTCTCTTGTATTAGTTTGATCAATAAGATTTTGCAGGCTTTTTCATGTAGATTTTATACTTTTCTTGTTAAGTTTATTTCTGTATACTTTGTAGATTTTACAGCAATTGTGAATGAAATATTTCCTGCTTTCAAAGTGCTTATTATTAAAATGGAGAAAATATGTTGCTTTTGTGTATTTATCTTATTCAAATTTTCTTCTTAATGAAGTTTTTCTAGCATCCTTTGGATTTCTTAGGTGATATCTTTAAGAAAATAAACTTTTTTCATTTATGTGCAATAATAGTATTATATATTTTTATTGTATTCATAAGACTCTCTAATACAGTTAAAAATATATGTGGCAATTACACAAATCTCAGTCAAGTTCCTGAATTTTCATGTAAAGATTTTGGTGGCATTGCATGCTTGCTCAGTCATGTCTGAATCTTTGTGACCCCCATGGACTGTAGCCTGCCAGGTTCTTCTGTCCATGAAGTTTTCCAGGTAAGAATACTGGAGGGGGTTGCCATTTCTTACCCCAGGGTAAAGATTTTAATATTTTGCTGTTTATTTTATAATTGCTATTGGCATTTATTAAATAGTCTTTACCAGATTTAAATTTTTGTTGTTGTTCAATCACTAAGTCACGTACAGCTCTTTGAGACACCATAGACTACAGCACACCAGGCCCTCCTGTCCTTCCGTGTTTCCCAGAGTTTGCTCAAATTCATGTCCATCGACTCAGTGATTCTATCTAACCATCTCATCCTCCGCTGCCCCCTTTCCCTTTGGCCTTCGGTCTTTCCCCGCATCAAGGTATTTTCCAATGAATTGGCTCTTTGTATCATGTGGCCAAAGAATTTAAATAGGTTCCTTCAATTATAAGAATGATAATGCACTTTGTTAAATGTTTTTAAACCTATATTAATATAGTAGTATTACTTATTTTTTTTAATTTTGGATATATTCAGTTGAGTTGATAAATGTTCTAATGTTAACCCCATCTTCCTTTACCTTCCTTCCTTGCCTGCTAAGTCACTTCAGTCATATCTGACTCTGTGCAACCCCGAAGACGGCAGCCCACCAGGCTCCCCCATACCTGGGAACCTCTAGTCAAGAACACCAGAGTGGGTCTCCATTTCCTTCTCCAATGCATGCAAGTGAAAAGTGAAACTGAAGTCGCTCAGTTGTGTCCGACTCTTAGCAACCCCATGGACTGTAGCCTTCCAGGCTCCTCTGTCCATGGGATTTTCCAGGCAAGAGTACTGGAGTAGGATGCCATTGCCTTCTCTGCTTCCTTTACTAGATTATACCATATTTGTTTGTAATATATCATTCTTTGCTTCAGTTATGAAATTCTAATATTTTTATTTCCGTATGTTATATCTTTATTCAAAAATGAGATTGATTCATAGCTTTTCACTTACAGTATTTTGCAAGTTATCCAAGCTTCATCAAGTAAATTGGGGAGATTCCCTTCTGTGATCTGGAATAGCTCAAGCATGATTGGAGCTATTAATGTTTCTAAGAGCACATCTATGAAATCATCTAATCCTAGTATTTTCATTAATGATAGCAATTTCATCATCTTTCCAATCTATTTTACAGTAATTGGTCTTTTCAAGTTTTCAAAATCTTTTCAAAATCTTGCATGATTTTGGCAATCTAGATTTTGACAGAGCATATATTTTCTGACAGAGAAGGCAATGGCAACCCACTCCAGTACTCTTGCCTGGAAAATCCCATGGACAGAGGAGCCTGGTAGGCTGCAGTCCACGCAGTTGCTAAGAGTCGGCATGACTGAGCAACTTCACTTTTACTTTTCACTTTCATGCATTGGAGAAGGAAATGGCAACCCACTCCAGTGTTCTTGCCTGGAGAATCCCAGGGATGGGGGAGCCTGGTGGGCTTCCGTCTATGGGGTCGCACAGAGTCGGACACGACTGAAGCGACTTAGCATAGCACAGCATAGCATATTTTCTGAAGACTTTATCTTATGTTATTATCTTGGAATCCCAGTAATACTTGATTTATTTCTTTTTAAAATCTCTTCTCTATTCCTAGATTTATTTCTTTTCCCTGTTTTTTTTTTTTCTTCACTCCATCCATTATTACTTCAGAATCAAGAAAACAGCTAAAATCAGTGTCATTTCACTGTTGCTTTTCCCCTCCTCTCTTATCACAGTAATGAGAGGAGGCAGGATCTTGATGTCATGTGGGCACCGCCTCCAGGATGTTTGCTAAATTTTATGGTAATAGTTGTGCCAAATTGATAAAGTAGCTTTATGACTTTCTTGCTTTGGGTTTTCTTAGTGTAGTTGGTGTGTCAAGTAACAACAGTAAACAGTTACTTAAAAAGGGAAAAAAATGATGTGACTGAACAAAGGATTTCAGTTTATTCAATTTTGAAATTCATTAATAATTTTCCTTTTACCGAGTCAACTAAACTGAAGCTAAATGAAGAGATAGTCTCTAAGTGTAGCAATTATTACAAAACTGCTTTTGTGTAATATTCTCTATAGCATTTGTTCCAAAATAAATCTTTATTTGCAACAATATCACAAAATATTCTGAAGTTGACTCTTCACTTATTTTGTGAACAGTTTTAGTTGTTGGAAGCTTTTTTGATTGCCCAGCTGTCTCCTTAATGGAATAGTTGTCATTTTCTTGGTCATCTCTGTGCTGTGTTTGTAGACATCTTGTCAGTGGTTTTTGGAAACGTTGACTCATCTGGAGACTCCATGCACAAGAATATGTTATCTAAATTCGACCGTCAAATCTCTGTCTGCCTAGACCTGTCATTTTCTGAAATGCAATGGAATCAATTTTTCTGTCTTCTCTTTTTTTTCCTCTTAAGGGTACCACATGTATTTAAGGAACTGTGTAATAGAAATATTCACTGCATGTATGAAATTCATTTAGTCTAGAATTTATTTTTATGGGGGGTGTCATAGAGTGAAAAGTTGATATGTGTGTGCAGGAATATGCCCCTTGGAAGTGAAGCTGCTGTTTTCTAAGAAATGTATTTCACAGTCCAGTAAAATTTTAATTATCTTGTCATCATTTTGAAATCTTAGTGTTTGATGAAGGGTGTAAATACTTTTATGTTTGGTTATGTAGTCATGACTGACTTTTTGCGACCCAGTGGACCGCCGCCAGGTTTCCGGTCCTTCACCATCTCCCAGAGCTTTCTCAAACTCGTGTCCATTGAGTCAGTGGTGCCATCCAACAATCTCATCCTCTGTTGTCCCCTTCTCCTCCTGCCTTCAATTTTTCCCAGCATCAGGATCTTTTCCAATGAGTTGGCTCTTCACATCAGGTGGCCAAAATACTGGAACTTCAGATTCAGCATCAGTCCTTCCGGTGAATATGCAGGGTTGATTTCCTTAAGGACTGACTGGTTTGGTCTCTTTGCAGGCCAAGGGACTCTTGAGAGTCTTCTCCAACACCACAGTTTGAAGGCATTGATTCTACAGTGCTCAGGCTTCTTTATGGTCTAACTCTCACATCCATAGGTGACTACTGGAAAAATAATAGCTTTGACTCTACAGATCTTTGTCAGCAAAGTAATGTCTCTGCTTTTTAATACTCTGTCTAGGTTTGTCATAGCCTTGCTTCCAAGGAGCAAGATGCCATGATCTTAGTTTTCTGAATGTTGAGTTTTAAGCCAACTTTTTCACTCTCCTCTTTCATTCTCATCAAGAGGCTCTTTAGTTTCTCTTCACTTTCCACCATTACCTGACCACTGAGTAAAAATGAGATAAACAGCCCGGTAGCTTTAAGTCCGTCAAGAGCAATGATATATCACTCCTGTGTATCAGTAAAGAGTGAGTGCTCATGCTATCTGCTATGAAAATTAGATTTACTGATAAGAAAAGGTTAAAAAAAATGTAACAGTCATTTTAGGAAGCCCATACATTTTTACTCAGGGGGAAACTGGTATCATGTGAATATCTTCCATTCCCCTGCAACTTTTTCTGCGTTGGGGTTGAAAGTGAATGACTTCAGTATGACAGATTGCACACTTGCTTTTAGATATCAGATACACCTGTTCCCAAGGCATAATATCATTAAGGCTTTTCTGCACCAAAAAAATATATATTGAACTTGGAAAAGGTTTCAAGAATTTTATTCCTTTCCCACCAGAGGCATTTTCCAGTTTGAGCTCACTTTCACTGTTACTAATTAAATAGTAAAAATAAACAGGACCTCAGGGAACATCCATCGTTTAACTGGTGATGCCTTCTCCCCTGTGCCATTGCCACGCATCTTGTTATGGTAGAAAGGTTATCCACTATTGTATGTATATGTCCCTAACTCATTTTCAGCATGTAACGTCAATGTTAATATGCAAAAAAATAACATACTTATGTTTTTTACATTTTTAAACATTTAATCTTTCAGTATTATTTAGGTAATTCATCATCATTCTCCCTCAACTGCTTTCCTTTCACACTGATCACGTTGGATTCAGATTTGTTTATGATTAAGTATGCATTCATGTTTTCACTTCCCTTTGTGTATCAGAGCATAATAAACTGAACTTCTTAGTGCTAGTTTTGTGTACGGAATAGAAATATTAATTTGAGGCTTACAAAGCAAGAAACAATGGCATAGAGTTGCTGTATGAAACAAAAGATCTTTAGTGTTCTTTTAAAATGTAATTGACCTGATTTGATAGTTCTTAAGTATACTTTATATTGTTGTCTCCAATATTTTCCTTATTTTACCATTTTATGAAGCTAGGTATATACAAATAAATAACTAAGTAGAAATTATTTAAATCAGTTGGTAGGAATGCTGGAGAATTCAGATAGTCTCATGCAAAAATGAAACATGCAAAATTTTTGTTAACTGTTTGGTACAAAATTCTATAACTAAAAATTACATGAGAATCAGGTTACATAAAAGAGATATACAAAATAATGACAATGTTCTACAAAAATATAAGGATGAAGACTCTCAGAAAGATCACATCAAATACCATTTTTCAAACATTTTCTGATGTGACATCAATATAATAGAGAGCAGTGAAATAATTTTTAATTTGTATTTACTTTTCCTACAAATATTGGAAGGAATTAATTAAATTAGTAAAGTAAGTATTGTTTAGGAAAAAAGAAATTTTGAACTAACATCCAGGACTCTTTTGGAACTTTTAAGCATACCATTTGCACTCATGCAGAAAGGAGCTGTCTCTGGTTATGCAAAGTCCTTCGGGCTTCTCTGGTGGCTCAGTGGTAGAGAAGTCACCTGCCAATGCAAGAGATGTAAGAGATGCAGGTTCCATCCCTGGGTCGAGCAACCCACTCCAGTATTCCTGCCTGGAGAACCCCATGGACAGAGGAGCCTGGCAGAGTGTGGCCCACGTGGTCTCAGAAGTCTAGTACTTTGTACTAGATCAGTCACCCCAGTGCTAGGATAGCTTCTCCCCTTTGTCTTTCTCTCCTCTTCTTTCTCCCTCTCCTCCTCCACTCTTATTCTTCCTCATCCCCTCCCCGTCTTTCCTTCCTCTTCTCCACCCCCCTTCTCTTATAAATACTGCATAAGTTTTGCTAGATAGTGATTGAACCAGAAATAATAATGATATTAACAATTACCATGATATCTAATATGTGATGCTATTCACTGTAATAGAATCTTTCATATATATATATATAAATGTTTATACGAGTCACTCAAACTAGAATTTGAATTTTATAGAGGACAACTGGTGCTTCGGGAAATTATATAATATTCCCAGAACATCCTATTGCTATTAGATAGAAAATATGGATTGGTCATTGATTTGTGTATCTTCATAATTTTTACCTTTTCTTCTAAGTCACATGGCCTCTCCAAAGAATGAAAGGGCACACAACAGTGACTCATGCAGGTTATGACACAGAACACACACAAACAAACTGCTGCTGCCGCTAAGTCGCTTCAGTCGTGTCCGACTCTGTGCGACCCCATGGCCGGCAGCCCACCAGGCTCCTCTGTCCCTGGGATTCTCCAGTCAAGAACACTGGAATGCGTTGCCATTTCCTTCTCCAATGCATGAAAGTGAAAAGTAAAAGTGAAGTTGCTCAGTCATGTCTGACTTAGCAACCCCATGGACTGCAGCCCACCAGGCTTGATGACACGCTAAAGTCATGAGTATAGCCTGGTGTTAATTACCAGTTCCTACACTGAAACCTTGAACCACAAAGAATGTCTGACCAAATTCTGCTTCCTGCTTTGCCATGATTCAGCATGCTGTGTTTCTGCTCATATGTTGCTGAATTTTAGACTGATTACTTCTTATTTCAGAGCTGAAAGAGCAATAGTAAAGGATATCTTGCATTTAAATTTCCAATTCCTTAAAGTCTACAAAAATTCATTAGGAGTTAGGTTCACAAACTCTGTTTGTCTGGCTCTATTACTGCTCACATTTTTCCCTGAACAGAACTTTATTGGCCTGTAGTATTATTGTGGTGTAGATAAATGCAGCTAATACGTAGTACACATGCAGCTTTCACTGAGTTACAGATTTGAAGTCTTGCTGGCTCTGTAGGTGGGAAAGAAACAGCACCCCGATGAGGACTGGGGCCCCGTTTCTAAAAAATACTTGACTTTCTGTAGCTCGTTTTTAGATCCTATCTACGGCCCCCACTATGGCCATTCATTTATTTATTCTCCCTTCTAGAATTTTACTGGGGCTTCCCAGATGGTGCTCTGTGTGTTAGTTGCTCAGTTGTGTCCAACTCTTTTTGACCCCATGGACTGTAGCCCTCCAGGCTCTTTCGTTCATGGGATTTTCCAGGCAAGAATACTGGAGTGGGTTGCCATTTCCTTCTCTGGAGATCTTCCCAACCCAGAGATCAAATCTGGGTCTCCCACATTGCAGGCAGTCTCTTTGCCATCTGAGCCACCAGGGAAGCTCCAAAGAATCCACCCGCCAATGCAGGAGATGCAAGAGATGCAGATTCCATTCCTGGGTCAGGAAGATCCTCTGGTATAGGAAATGGCAACACATTCCCGTATTCTAGTCTTGAAAACTCCATGGGCAGAGGAACCTAGAGGGCTACAGTCCATGGGGTCACAGAGAGTCAGACAGGACTGAGCACCACACAGAATGTTACTGATTGATATACATTCACACATGGGTTGCATGCCAGCTACGTTGCTTCAGTCATGCGTAACTCTGTGCAACCCTGTAGACTGCAGCCTGTGGGAGCAAGATTAATGTATTTGAGTTTATTAATGTGTAAAGTGAGGATTCTGAGACTTACTCTATCCACTGAGAGTAGGTAGAAAAAATACTTATAAAGTATAAAGCACAAATATTTGGAATGATACAATAGAAGGCTTATGCTACTATGATTTATGAATGTTGTACCTATTAAATAAATTATGTTTCTCTGTGTAATCAAATTCTAGATAAATCAGAAGTTTCCTAGGGTGAGAACCTGAAGATGCAGCTGATGACTAGATGACTGTTTTAAGTTCCATATATTGTTTTGGTTTGATATTCAAACTGCAATTTAAGGCAATGGCACCCCACTCCAGTATTCTTGCCTGGAGAATCCCATGGACGGAGGAGCCTGGTGGGCTGCAGTCCATGGGGTCGCTAAGAGTCAGACACGACTGAGTGACTTCACTTTCACTTTTCACTTTCATGCATTGGAGAAGGAAATGGCAACCCACTCCAGTGTTCTTGCCTGGAGAATCCCAGGGACGGGGGAGCCTGGTGGGCTTCCGTCTATGGGGTCGCACAGAGTCGGACACGACTGAAGTGACTTAGCAGTAAGACATCGTTTTCTTTTGTATTTCTGCATAGCAAGTAATTACTTCTTTCTTCTTTTACTCACTAAATTGTTTCCTGTAGTTCAGCCACTTTGTTGTACTATCTGAACGTTTTCAACTTCTCCAAATATATTAAATATGAAAGGCCACAAAGTCTATTAAAAACATAAAAGACAATGTAGATTATGTTACAGCTCTCATATACCATTTACCCTGTGTATTTCTGTGAATTATCTATTCATTTAATACTGCTCTTTATATCAATTAAAATATTTGATTTTATAAGTTATTTACTCCTGCAGCCTATTGTTAATAATTGGAAGGTTACAGGGGTTTGGTTATAAATAACTTTTAAAAAACACATCTTATAAGCTGGTATATAGGTACAGGTATATAGGAATATAAGGGTGATATTCATCAGATACATACAAAAATGGGAGATAATTATATTGACACTAAATTAGCTCCAGATTCACATTTATGTCTGTATGTTTATTGTTCTGCTATTTGGAGAAAATAAACTATAATAAATAAAGAAGATGGAGAAGGAAATGGAAACCCACTCCAGTATTCTTGCCTAGAGAATCCTGTGGACAGAGGAGCCTGGTGGACTGCTGGCCATAGGGTCGCACAGAGTCAGACACTGCTGAAATGACTTAGTATGCATGCATGCTCTGGAGGAGGAAATGGCAACCCACTCCAATGTTCTTGCTTGGAGAATCCCAGGGACAGAGGAGCCTGGTGGGCTGTTGTCTATGGGGTCACACAGAGTTCGGACACGACTGAAGTGACTTAGCACCAGCAGCAAATAAAAAATGATATGGAGATCATTCTCAGAGGAATTGGGATAGATGAGTGAAGTCTTATACATGTTAGATATAATACATTTTTTCTTGTTTTATCAATGTCTATCCATCTTTTCTCAAACATTATAGATATATTTTCCAATGTCTATCTTGATATGGAGTTGTGGAATAATGACATATGGGCCAGTGGCTTTTTTTAAATAAGTAAAGTCACTTTAAGATTGCTCTGTTTTGAATTATTTTGGAAATAAAAAAAATTATAGGTTATTTTATTTCATTTGGATTATTTAATAGTCTTTCAGTTTTTAAAAAATTTTGAAAGCCACTTATACTAGATTATTTTTCACAGTGCAATGTTTTATTTATGTGATATTGGTAATGATTAAACTGTTTGGCATATGAAGGCATTCACGTCCCTCTACTGCTTTTATTTTCTCTTTTTAAATAATCAACAGTCATGGAAACTCTGATCTTTCTGTTATTATACTTAGATTTTCATCTAGCTGGCCTCTGTTTCATACCTTGATGTAGTGATATATAGTGAATATGAACTTTTAATTCAATCTCATGTTCAAAGAAATGGAAGTCAAGTCAAAATACACTTTTGGGAAGACATAAGTCTGCAGCTTATCACCATAAGAACAATAAAGCTTTAGTTCTTCCTATTTTTTGGCTTCGCATTTTCCCCTAAAGATACTTTCAAGGCTTTTCATTAATCATCATCATCATTTAGTGGGTCCATTATAACCAGAGGCCCAAAGTTCAGAGCAGATAATTCCCAAGCCATTCTTCTTGCTTCAGAGTTACTTGTATTGTTTCTTCTTTGGTCTTTGAAGGAATATGTCTGTATCTTTGTTAATTTCTTGATAAAGTAAAAAGATATTAAGTTTATGGTGTGAAAGTTGACTATAAATAAATGAAAGAACACAATTTTTAAAATAAAGGAAACATTTAAGCTCCTTTCTAAGTAAGATAATATAAAAGTAAATCATTTTTTTCTGTCTTTATAGGTTCATTTTCTTCAGAAGGTTTTTTTTGTTGTACTTTTAATTCCTTCCAATTCCAGCATTGTTTTTGGTATTTATCTGCATATGTATAAATTTATTTACTTATATCCTTACTCTGTTCCAAAATTAATAACGAGGACTTTCATAGTACAAATTAATCTTTTCAATTAACTTGTCCTCTCTGAATTCTTCTAAGACTGCGAGCATGTGTAGATCATGAAAGACAGCTTTCTTTTTTCTTGTAAGTGATGAGCTCTCAGACATCTGGCTTAAAAATGATGAGTCCTATATGAGTGATTTTTCTCACACAGATTTTCCTACAAAGATTTTCCTAACTCTTAAAGTTGTGAAGAAATAGAGAAAAACAATAGAATGGGAAAGACTAGAGATCTCTTCAAGATAATTAGAGATACCAAGGGAACATTCCATGCAAAGATGGGCACAATAAAGGACAGAAATAGAATGGACCTAACAGAAACAGAAGATACTAAGAAGAGGTAGCAAGAATACACAGAACTATACAAAAAAGATCTTCATGACCCAGATAATCACAATGGTGTGATCACTCACCTAGAACCAGACATCTTGGAGTGTGAAGTCAAGTGGGCCTTAGGAAGCATCACTACGAACAAAGCTAGTGGAGGTGACAGAATTCCAGCTGAGTTATTTCAAATCCTAAAAGATTATGCTGTTAAAGTGCTGCTATGGTTTTCCGAGTTGTCATGTATGGATGTAAGAGTTTGACCATAACAAAAGCTCAAAGCCGATGAATTGATGCTTTTGAACTGTGGTGTTAGAGAAGACTCTTGAGAGTCCCCTGGACAGCAAGGAGATCCAACCAGTCAGTCCTAAAGAAAATCAGTCCTGAATATTCATTGGAAGGATTGATGTTGAAGCTGAAACTCCAATACTTTGGTCACCTGATGTGAAGAGCTGACTATTGGAAAAGACCCTGATGCTGGGAAAGACTGAAAGAAGAAGGAAAAGGGGACAACAGAGGTTGAAATGGTTGGATGGCATCACCGACTCAATGGACGTGAGTTTGAGCAAGCTCCAGGAGTTGGTGATGGACTGGGAAGCCTAGTGTGCTGCAGTCCAAGGGATTGCAAAGAGTCTAATGTGACTGAGTGTCTGAACTGAACTGAACTGAAAGTTGCGAGACAAAACTATCATTCCTCAGGAAAAGAACTTAAGACTCCTTAAAGCAGTTGGTTCTCAAAGCAACCCGTGACAACTGTTAGCAGTGAAAATTTTTTAAAAGCCCCACATGCTGAATTAGTCATTGTGTATGGGCTGGGGACAGATTTCAGCTTTGAAACAAGCCCTCCAGGTAAATCCAAAATATAAAGGTTTATGACATCATCCTTTGAGGTGTATGTGTGTGGGGGGTGGCGCAGGGGGATACTTACTAAAATTTTTGGTTCATTTTGTTTTTCTGCAGTGTATTTCAGAAAAAAGATTTTTAAAAAAATCTATAAATTGATCAATAATTTGGTTAATTCTCAGTTTTCATCCCAATCCTAAAGAAAGGCAATGCCAAGGAGTGCTCAAACTACCGAACAATTGCACTCATATCACACGCTAGTAAAGTAATGCTCAAAATTCTCCTAGCCAGGCTTCAGCAATATGTGAACCGTGAACTTCCTGATGTTCAAGCTGGTTTTAGAAAAGGCAGAGGAACCAGAGATCAAATTGCCAACATCCGCTGGATCATGGAAAAAGCAAGAGAGTTCCAGAAAAACATCTATTTCTGCTTTATTGACTATGCCAAAGCCTTTGACTGTGTGGATCACAATAAACTATGGAAAATTCTGAAAGAGATGGGAATACCAGACCACCTGATCTGCCTCTTAAGAAATCTGTATGCAGGTCAGGAAGCAACAGTTAGAACTGGTCATGGAACAACAGACTGGTTCCAAATAGGAAAAGGAGTACGTCAAGGCTGCATATTGTCACCATGTTTATTTAACTTATATGCAGAGTACATCATGAGAAATGCTGGACTGGAAGAAACACAAGTTGGAATCAAGATTGCTGGGAGAAATATCAATAACCTCAGATATGCAGATGACACCACTCTTATGGCAGAAAGTGAAGAGGGGCTAAAAAGCCTCTTGATGAAAGTGAAAGTGGAGAGTGAAAAGGTTGGCTTAAAGCTCAACATTCAGAAAACGAAGATCATGGCATCTGGTCCCATCACTTCATGGGAAATAGATGGGGAAACAGTGGAAACAGTGTCAGACTTTGTTTTTCTGGGCTCCAAAATCACTGCAGATGGTGACTGCAGCCATGAAATTAAAAGACGCTTACTCCTTGGAAGGAAAGTTATGACCAACCTAGATAGCATATTCAAAAGCAGAGACATCACTTTGCCAACAAAGGTTCGCCTAGTCAAGGCTATGGTCTTTCCTGTCGTCATGTATGGATGTGAGAGCTGGACTGTGAAGAAGGCTGAGCGCCGAAGAATTGATGCTTTTGAACTGTGGTGTTGGAGAAGACTCTTGAGAGTCCCTTGGACTGCAAGAAGATCCAACCAGTCCATTCTGAAGGAGATCAATCCTGGAATTTCTTTAGAAGGAATGATGCTAAAGCTGAAACTCCAGTATTTTGGCCACCTCATGCGAAGAGTTGACTCATTGGAGAAGACTCTGATGCTGGGAGGGATTGAGGGCAGGAGGAGAAGGGGACAACAGAGGATGAGATGGCTGGATGGCATCACTGACTTGATGGGTGTGAGTCTGGGTGACCTCCGGGAGCTGGTGATGGACAGGGAGGCCTGGCATGCTGCGGTTCATGGGGTCGCAAAGAGTCGGACACGACTGAGCAACTGATCTGATCTGATCTGATCTGATTTACATTTATAGTCTTTTGGCATACTAGCTAAAACCAAGGTTCTTGTGGGCTTTTAAAAATTATTGAAGTTTAGTTAATGCATGACATGATATAAGCTACTGCTGCTGCTTCTGCTAAGTTGCTTCAGTCGTGTCCGACTCTGTGTGACCCCATAGATGGCACTGTACAAAATAGTGATTCACAGTTTTAAAGGTTATGTTCCATTTATAGTTATTCTAAAAATTGGCTATATTCTTCATATTATATAATCCTTGTAACCTTCTTATTGGAGTATAGTTGCTTTATAGTGCTGTGTCAGTTTCTGCTGTACATAAAAGTGAATCAGCCATAAGTATATACATATTCTCTTTTTTGATTTCCTTCCCATTCAGGTCACCACAGAGCACTGAGTAGAGTTTTCTGTGCTATACAGTAGGTTCTCATTAGTTACCTTTTATATACATAGTAGTGTAGAAATGTCAATCCCGATCTCCCAGCTCATCCCACCTCCACCCCGTCCTCCTTGGTATCTATATGTTTGTTCTCTAAATCTGTGTCTCTATTTCTGCTTTTCGAATAAGATCATCTTTGCCATTTTTCTAGATCCCATGTTTATGTGTTTATATATCATATTTGTTTTTCTCTTTCTGACTTAACTTTACTCTTTATGATAATATCTGCTGCTGCTGCTGCTGCTGCTGCTAAGTCGCTTCAGTCATGTCGGACTCTGTGCGACCCCATAGACAGCAGCCCACTAGGCTCCTCTGTCCCTGGGATTCTCCAGGCAAGAACACTGGAGCGGGTTGCCATTTCCTTCTCCAATGCATGAAAGTGAAAAGTGAAAGTGAAGTCGCTCAGTTGTGTCCGACTCTTTGCAACCCCATGGACTGTACCCTACCAGGTTCCTCCATCCATGGGATTTTCCAGGCAAGAGTACTGGGGTGGGTTGCCATTTCCTTCTCCAATGATAATATCTAGGCCCATTCATATCTCTGCAAATGATCAAAGTTTTGTTCCTTTTTATGGCTGAGTAACAGTCTGTTGTGTTGTGTACATATATATGGAGTTGAGCAAACTCTGAATGATAGTGAAGGATAGTGAAGCCAAGCGTACTACAGTCTGTGAGGTCACAAAGAGTCGGACACAAATTAGAGACTGAACAACAGTGTGTGTACTACATATTTATCCATTCTTCTGTTGATGAACATTTTAGTTACTTCCATGTCCTCACTATTGTGAGTAGTGTTACAATGAACATTGGGGTGCATGTAGGCTTTTGATTTGTAGCTTCTTTTATACCTAATACTTTGTACCACTTAATCTCACAACAGTGATAGGTGATTCCTATCATTGGAGGATAATTACGTTGAAGATCCCCTGGAGGAGGAAATGGCAGCACGCTCCAGTATTCTTGCATGGAGAATCCCATGGACAGAGGAAACTGGCAAGCTATAGTTCATAGGGCTGCAAAGAGTCGGACACAACTAAAGCAGCTTAACATACATAGCACTCTCCTGCCACTCTAATGCCCCACCTCTCTTCCCTCTCCCCACTGGTTACCACTAGTTTATTCTTTATATCTGTGAGTCTACTTCTTTTTTGTCATATTCATGAGTTTGTTACATTTTTTAGATTCCATGTGTATGTGACATTGCACAGTATATCTCATGAGCTTTTTTTTTTTAAATAATTATTCCCCCCCCGCCCCCCCGCCCCCCGCTTTCCTAAGGAGGAAAAGGAGGAGAGTGTCTCACTGTTGTCCTGTAGAATATTCTTTAAGGTCAAAACTTTAAATTGTGCCTAAAAACAACTAACTGAGATTTTATTTGACTTTGTTACTTAAAAATTTAGTGCCTGTAAAAGCAGTGCTAAGGGGAAGGTTCATAGCAATACAGGCATACCTCAAGAAACAAGAAAAAAGTCAAATAAATAACCTAACTCTACACCTAAAGCAACTTGAAAAGGAAGAAATTATGAACCCCAGGGTTAGTAGAAAGAAAGAAATCTTTAAAATTAGGGCAGGAAATAAATGCAAAAGAAACACAAGAGACCAAAGCAAAAATCAACAAAGCCAAAAGCTGGTTCTTTGAAACGATAAATAAAATTGACAAACCATTAGCCAGACTCATCAAGAAACAAAGGGAGAAAAATCAAATCAATAAAATTAGAAATGAAAATGGAGAGATCACAACAGACAGCACAGAAATACAAAGGATCATAAGAGACTACTATTAGCAAGTATATGCCAATAAAATAGACAACTTGGAAGAAATGAACAAATTCTTAGAAAACTACAATTTTCCTAAACTGAACCAGGAAGAAATAGAAAATCTTAACAGATCCATCACAAGCACAGAAATTGAAACTGTAATCAGAAATCTTCCATCAAACAAAAGCCCAGGTCCAGACGGCTTCACAGCTGAATTCTACCAAAAATTTAGAGAAGAGCTAATACCTATCCTACTCAAACTCTTCCAGAAAATTGCAGAGGAAGGTAAACTTCAAAACTCATTCTGTGAGGCCACCATCACCCTAATACCAAAACCTGACAAAGATTCCACAAAAAAAGAAAACTACAGGCCAATATCACTGATGAACATAGATGCAAAAATCCTTAACAAAATTCCAGCAATCAGAATCCAATGACACATTACAAACATCATACATCATGACCAGGTGAGCTTTATCCCAGTGATGCAAGGATTCTTCAATACCCACAAATCAATCAATGTAATACACCACATTAACAAGTTGAAAAATAAAAGCCATATGATTATCTCAATAGATGCAGAGAAAGCCTTTGACAAAATTCAACATCCATTTATGATAAAAAGTCTCTAGAAAGCTGGAATAGAAGGAACATACCTAAACATAATAAAAGCTATATATGACAAACCCACAGCAAACATTATCCTCAATGATGAAAAATTGAAAGTGTTTCCCCTAAAGTCAGGAACAAGACAAGAGTGCCCACTTTCACCATTACTATTCAACATAGTTTTGGAAGTTTTGGCCACAGCAATCAGAGCAGAAAAAGAAATAAAAGCAATCCATATTGGAAAAGAAGAAGTAAACTCTCACTCTTTGCAGATGACATGATCCTCTACATAGAAAACCCTAAAGACTCCACCAGAAAATTACTAGAGCTAATAAATAAATATAGTAAAGTTGCAGGATATAAAATCAACACACAGAAATCCCTTGCATTCCTATACACTAGAGAAAATAGAGAAATTAAGGAAACAATCCCATTCACCATTGCAATGAAAAGAATAAAATACTTAGGAATATATCTACCTAAAGAAACAAAAGACCTATATATTTAAAACTATAAAACACTGGTGAAAGAAATCAAAGAGGACACTAATAGATGGAGAAATACACCATGTTCATGGATCAGAAGAATCAATATAGTGAAAATGAGTATACTACCCAAAACAATCTATAGATTCAATGCAATCCCTATCAAGCTACCAACGGTATTTTTCAGAGCTAGAACAAATAATTTCACAATTTTTATGGAAATACAAAAAACCTCGAATAGCCAAAGCTATCTTGAGAAAGCACAGCCATCGCACCTTACCTTGGACGAGGGGTCTCTCCTCACCGCCGCCCTTCCTGACCTCGGTCGTGGGGTAGCTCTTCTCCACCTTACTTAGTGCGCTGGCCCTCACCGCCGTCCTTCCTCGATTGTGGGGTAGCTCCTCTCGGCCACGCTCTTAGTGCGCGACGCAGCCGGCGGGGCGCTCTTAGTGCGCGACGCAGCCGGCGGGGCGCTCTTAGTGCGCGACGCAGCCGGCGGGGCGCTCTTAGTGCGCGACGCAGCCGGCGGGGCGCTCTTAGTGCGCGACGCGAGCCGGGGGGGCGGCGGGGCGCTCTTAGTGCGCGACGCAGCCGGCGGGGCGCTCTTAGTGCGCGACGCAGCCGGCGGGGCGCTCTTAGTGCGCGACGCAGCCGGCGGGGCGCTCTTAGTGCGCGACGCAGCCGGCGGGGCGCTCTTAGTGCGCGACGCGGCGGGCGGGGCGCAGTGCGCGACGGCCGGGGGGCGCTCTTAGTGGACGCGGTCGCGGGCCGGCGGGGCGCTCTTAAATGGCGTGCCGGTCTGTGAAGAAGGCTGAACGCCGAAGAATTGATGCTTTTGAACTGTGGTGTTGGAGAAGACTCTTGAGAGTCCCTTGGACTGCAAGAAGATCCAACCAGTCCATTCTGAAGGAGATCAATCCTGGAATTTCTTTGGAAGGAATGATGCTAAAGCTGAAACTCCAGTATTTTGGCCACCTCATGCGAAGAGTTGACTCATTGGAGAAGACTCTGATGCTGGGAGGGATTGAGGGCAGGAGGAGAAGGGGACGACAGAGGATGAGATGGCTGGATGGCATCACTGACTCGATGGATGCGAGTCTGAGTGACCTCCGGGAGCTGGTGATGGACAGGGAGGCCTGGCGTGCTGAGGTTCATGGGGTCGCAAAGAGTCGGACACGACTGAGCGACTGAATCTGATCTGATCTGATCTTGAGAAAGAAGAATGAAACTGGAGGAATCAACCTGCTTGACTTCAGGCTCTACTACAAAGCCGCAGTCATCAAGACAGTATGGTACTAGCACAAAGACAGAAATATAGATCGATGGAACAAAATAGAAAGCCCAGAGATAAATCCACACACATATGGACACCTTATCTTTGACAAAGGAGGCAAGAATATACAATGGATTAAAGACAATCTCTTTAACAAGTGGTGCTGGGAAAACTGGTCAACCACTTGTAAAAGAATGAAACTAGAACACTTTCTAACACCGTACACAAAAATAAACTCAAAATGGATTAAAGATCTAAACGTAAGACCAGAAACTATAAAACTCCCTTGAGGAGAACATAGGCAAAACACTCCGATATAAACCACAGCACGATCCTCTATGACCCACATCCCAGAATATTAGAAATAAAAGCAAAAATAAACAAATGGGACCTAATTAAAAAGCTTCTGCACAACAAAGGAAACTATAAGCAAGGTGAAAAGACAGCCTTCAGAATGGGAGAAAATAATAGCAAATGAAGCAACAGACAAACAACTAATCTCAAAAATATACAAGCCACTCCTACAGCTCAATTCCAGAAAAATAAATGACCCAATCAAAAAATGGGCCAAAGAACTAAACAGACATTTCTCCAAAGAAGACATACAGATGGCTAGGAAACATGAAAAGATGCTCAATATCACTCATTATCAGAGAAATGCAAATCAAAACCACAATGAGGTACCATTTCATGCCAGTCAGAATGGCTGCTATCCAAAAGTCTACAAGCAATAAATGCTGGAGAGGGTGTGGAAGAAAAGGGAACCCCCTTACACTGTTGGTGGGAATGCAAACTAGTATAGCCACTATGGAAAACAGTGTGGAGATTCCTTAAAAAACTGAAAATAGAACTGCCTTATGATCCAGCAATCCCCTTGCTGGGCATATACACCAAGGAAACCAGAATTAAAAGAGACACGTGTACCCCAATGTACATTGCAGCACTGTTTATAATAGCCAGGACATGGAAGCAACCTAGATGTCCATCAGCAGATGAATGGATAAGAAAGCTGAGGTACATATACACAATGGAGTATTACTCAGCCATTAAAAAGAATTCATTTGAATCAGTTCTAATGAGGTGAATGAAACTGGAGCCTATTATACAGAGTGAAGTAAGCCAGAAAGAAAAACAACAATACAGTATACTAACGCATATATATGGAATTTAGAAAGATGGTAATGATAACCCTGTATGCAAGACAGCAAAAGAGACACAGATGTATAGAACAGTCTTTTGGACTCTGTGGGAGACAGGAAGGGTGGGATGATTTGGGAGAATAGCACTGAAACATGTATAATATCATATGTCAAACGAATCACCAGTCCAGGTTTGATGCAGGATACAGGATACTCAGGGCTGGTGCACTGGGATGACCCAGAGGGATGGTATGGGGTGGGAAGTGGGGGGGGGTTCAGGCTCGGGAACACGTGTGTGTCTTTGGCAGATTCATGTTGATGTATGGCAAAACCAATACAATATTGTAAAGTAATTAGCCTCCAATTAAAATAAATACGTTTTTTAAAAATTTAGTGTCATCAGAGAAAAATTTTCCGTCAGGGAAATGCACATTATGTATAAATGAAGACAGCCCTTGGTAATTTTAAAGGGCCATAGGGACAAGCCTTCAGATGAAGCTTTCATTGCCACCATATTAAGGCTTAAAGTCCTCTGTGTTTTTTTCTCAGCCCCATAGGCTTCAGGCTATCAGAACACTCTGATAAGCTTTGGCTCCTGCATTTAGGATTTCAACTAAAATTCAGCAGACTTTAGTGGATCATGTTTACCCTGACTTCCGCAATTTGCTTTCTACTCTTTTTTTTTTTTTTTTTCAAGAACAACACATTACCATCTGTGACAAATTCTTTCACTCTAATTCCACAGTAAGACAACATATTTTTGGTTTTAGGGAGAATGGATATGTGAAATTGAAATATTATGGCTATTAATATTTATATGGCAATAAACTCATATTTGTTTCATTATTTAAATTGATTCCTGTTGGTATTCTGATGTTTTTGTCACTAGGATTTTTAATTTAATAAAAATGTGAATATTCTGAAAAACAGAAAGTTCACTGACATATTGAAGGGCAAGTTTTCATGACTTTCCACTTCACATCTGTCACAGGGACAATAATTTGTGATTGCCATTCCAGATAATTTATTTATTGAGATATGTGCCCATCAGAAAAAGAATTCATGTCAAAGTTTACATAAAAATATTCAGTGCATTTGGGTATATTCTTAAACTTGACCCAGGTTGTAGGGATACAACAAACAGGCTGATGAATATCTCTTAATTTTGTCTAGTGTCTCACCTCTAAAATGTTGGTGAAGGTAGATCTGTTAGAGACACACCTCTAGTGATTTAACTTGGTTGGGGGAAAAAAAAAAAAGCACGTTACTTATTAACTTGCCCTCAAAAATATTATACTGAACCAAATATTGTTGAAATAGCAATGCAGCTTATAGGGTTAAATCATAATCCTTTAAATATAGAATGCTCATGGGATCTCTGCCACTTGGCAAACCTGTCATCGTTTGCTTTTACTTACCTTAACTAGGAACTTAGATGTCCCTAGATCTATCAGCTTGCAGCAAAATAAGCCCTTCATATCCAAATTATGAAGACACTAAGTTCATATCTTCCTACATTATAGGGTGCAATTTCCCATCTCCAGTACCCCCTTGCATGTTATGTCCCAGCATGCCCAGTGCTTATCCATGCCCACGAAGTTAGTCCTGACTATTTACCTTACTGACAAAGTCAGTACTCAAATACAATATCACCTGGCTGAAAAGCACACAGTCTCTATCAGGAATACTGAATGCTTCATAAAATGCCACCACCTGCTGCAGTATAATGACTATAGCTAGACAGTTCAGTTAATTTGCCCTTTTCTAGCTGTGCTGGTGCCATAGCTACTAGGGGACAGAGTTTAGTATCCCGGATATCTGTTGTAACAGAATTAATCCGAGCCACTACTGTTGGTCTCTACTGACTGGTTCAAGCTTTGATGGCAACCCATCTTCCAAAGAGCCCCTTCCAGCTCTGTCATGTTTAGTCTGAGCTGGACAGGTCACTTGCCTGTCCCAAGTGTTAGAACTGTTACCATTCACTCAGCTCCCTAGAGCTCCTCTAGAGTGCTTGAGTTGCATAGGGGTAGATCCAGGTCAATTCTACCTTACTCTCATCCTTCTGATTTCCTAAGGCATAGTGTTAAACTTATTAATAGGTCACTCATCCACATTTCCCTGATGTTGAGGTTCCTCTCGGGACCCCTGTTTACCTTCCTGTCATTTAGTATCACCGGTGGATAGCCTGGTAGGTCAGATGGATTCAAACAATATTGATTTTCAAATGGAAAGGGAGTGGATGGGAACTGTTTCAATCCTTGTCCTCTTAGGAATTATTTTAGTCTATGTCAATACAAAGACTCTTACAGATTCCTAGGGGAGGGATATTGACTAATTTACATGCTTGCCAGCAACACATAAGCACTTGCCTTTGTTCTGCCAAACAGACCTTGTTATAGTTGCACTTTCTCCACTGATTATAAGTCAACTTACCTGTATGCTTGCCTTATATAACTAGAGGACAGTGTTCACAGAGCTAATGGAGGATCTACATTAAGAATACAGACAGAGCCTTCCCTCCACCCAGATAGCCATTTTCATTCATCAGTAGTTTTAGTGCCTAGCCTCCTCTGGGTGGCATTTCACATAGTCAAGTGATCCAGCAGAGCATGTGAACTCTAACCATGTACCTACCGAGTAGAGTCTTTGTTGTTGATATTCAGTCACTAAGTCATGTCTGACTCTTTGTAACCCCATGGATCACAGCATGCCAGGTCTCCCTTTCCCCCACCATCTCCCAGAGTTTACCCAAGTTCATGTCCATTGAATTGGTGATGTGATTCAACCATCTCATTCTCTGTTATCCCCCTCCTCCACCTGCCCTCTGTCTTTCCCAGCATCAGGGTTTTTTCCCAGTGAGTTGACTCTTTGCATCAGGTGGCCAAAGTATTGGAGCTTCAACTTCAGCATCAGTCCTTCCAATATTCAGGGTTGATTTCCTTTAGAATTGCTGGTTTGATCTCCTTTGCTATCCAAGGGACTCTCAAGAGTCCTTCAGCACCACAGTTCGAAAGCTTCAGTTCTTCGGTGCTCAGTCTTCTTTATGGTCATCCATATATGACTACTAGAAAAGGCAGGAAAAAAGGCAGAATAGAGTCTTAAAGCTCATAAGTCATGACTTTTTACTCACATGGGATAGTATTGAACACTATTCTGGACATAACTAGTTGCTCATACTTAATATTTTTTCCTATAAAAACCATAAAATTTGGAATGTGAGGATAAGGATATGACTCGATCATTTCTGAAATGCATTGATTTATCCACTCTTATCCAAGTCAGAGAAATTCTTTAAGCCTTGGTTTCTTCTTCACATAAATTATCAGTTGGTGCAAGTATGAAATTAAAGATTGATATTAAATTTGAGCATGTACCTGGCACAGGTAGGCTCTCAGATAATTATCATGGTTAAGAATTTCACTTCTTTGTGTATATCATCATCCTTGATCATACTTTACTGAGATTTAGATAGCAACAAAGATACATCATCTAGGAGTCAAAAAGTTTCTAAAATAAAAGTTAATCAAAGTTAAGTCCTCTTTAGAATAGGGCTGCAACACTCTCCTGCCGAAACTCTATTTTAAAATGTTCTTTGTGTATCTCCTTGTCATGAATCTATAACAAAACGCTGAGTTGCAGTAGTCCAGGCTTCCTCTTTCTCTTTTTCCGTTTTTAATATTTCCATTATGATTTCCAACTTTTAGGACTCAGCAGGAAAAGGGCCACTATTTTTTTTCAAACCTTGCTTCTTGTCATGAGTACCATTACTCGGAATGAAATATTTTCCATCTGACACTGAAAAGCAAGATAAATAACACGTATGGTTGTTAACTGTTGTACTAAATATGTTCCAAAATGTCCATTGCTCACTATTTCCATAATTTATCTGTCAACAACTCTATTTGAGGATTATTTTTGTGAGTTATTTTCTAGGCTCAGGCATATATGATAAGGTACACACATTTATCTGGGACAAACAGAACTATAAATAATATATAATTTTAAGTATAAAATGATAAAGATCCAGAAAAACAGCTTTCTCTCCTTTTCTGTGAACTCAGCAGATCACATTTGAATCAGTAATGCTTAGAAATATCAAAGGCCATGCCCACCACAGTGTACCTGCTGTCAGTAGAGATGTGGTCATTAAACCATTTTAGACTAACACAGCAAATAGTTCCATGAAATTCTGTGGTAAGGGCCATAGGAATCTAGTGAAGTCCTCGGAGAGTGATGTGATTTTAGTATGCCCAGGACTAATGGTGTATCAAGGGTCGCTCCAGAGTAGTTATGTGTGGTAGCTTATGCATGAGCCTTGTGATCAGTAAAGGAATAATAGTCCCAATTGCTAAATTCAGTGAATAAGCATCTTAATCCACTTAAATCTTTTAATATCTAATTGACTCTTAATCATGAGAGGGGAATTCCTTGACTTGTTGGGCACAAAGAGGTGTTGGCACTCTGTTAAGTCTGGAAAATGCCTGTAGGTAGCCTGCTATGACTTGGAGAGCAAAAGGCTTCTTTGGGAAGTACTTTGGTTGCATTAGTAGTAACAATAATAATAAGCACAAGAGAGCCCTGAAGACCTAGAACACATACATGAAGAAAGTAGGGAAACAAAATTGTAATAAATAACAATTTCTAAAATTCCCTTTGGGAATCACATGGGTTTCTACAAATTGTTCATCACCTGTAATTTGAGTATCGAAACTGATAAAATACCCTTTAAACTGTTACTACATTCTAGATTACTATTTCTCCATAAAAATACATTTTCCTACATTTTTTCCAAATCGGATCTTTGCTTTGAAAAGATTAAAAAAATAAAAGACTGATATTACTAAATGTAGCATTTCCAGGAAACATTCATAATACATACTGTGTTTTGTCTGACAATAGTGAAGACAAGTAGATTTGTTTGAAATAGTAAGGAAAACATTGTTTTGATGTCATAATGAATGGGGTCATCATAGATATCAGGGTACATATATCCAGAATTCCATGACCTTTCTTCAACATTACCAACAAGTACACATTACCACTGTTGACTTGAAATAGATTGTCAGAGGTTTCTTCAGTAAAGATGAGTTTATTGGGAATCAGAGAATTACAATTTGTGGTCTCAGCCATGATGAGTCACTTGTAAGTTCCTGAACAGCCAGGGAAGGAGGATACTTTTATAGAGAGGAAAAGGAAGTTGGGAAGGCTAGAGAAAAACAGAGTCCATGGCTTTTCATTGACTGAGTCCTTACCAGGATAGAAGAAGAGACTTTCTTCTTCCTGTGGGCTCTGCTCTTGTCAAAGGGTGTGAAAGCTCCCTCTTCTGGTCTCTAAATTCTGTTTAGTTAAGATTTCTGTTTGTAAATTTTTTATACTACTTTTTTTCTAGTTCTGTTTCTTTTTTTCTATTATCACCTATTTTTCTACTCTGAGTAAGGACTGAAGTTAGTTCTGTTACATTTAATTATTCAGTAAAAAGTTTCTTAAAGTTGTTTATAAAAATCTATACAAAATGTATAACTTAAAATTATAAGTCAGCAATGAACAGTGTTGAATTTTGTTAAGTGATTTGTTTCACATTTCCTTCACAGTATGTGTGATGATTCACATTATTTCATATGAGAGAAAGAATTCAAAATTTGTTCTGATGTCGTTCTGTGTATGACTGTGACATTTCTAAGGTTAGTCTCTAAGGGGAATAGCCAAGAGACTCAGTATTTCCTGGGTGTTCACTTGGCAGAAATGTACAATAGGGGATTCACTTACTGACAGGATGGTTGAATGAAATGATAGTATTCCTTCCAATCACAAATGCTCTGATTCCTAGATTTCTGGACTTTATGGTGACCTTTTACAAGTATTGAAAATTTTCTTTACTGACACAGGCACTGGATTATAAATATTTTAATGAAGACTTGTTTGTTAATCATTCCTCATTGACAATATTGTTTTTATAATTTTTGACCACACTAACATGTACTACCCTGTGTCAATATAGAAGATGCTTTAAAAAGTCATGTTATTTATGTAATAGCCCTTTCACTCAAACCAAGAATCTGTTTGAATTTTGCTATTATCATCAGGTGAGAACTAAAACGATGCAAAAAATTTGTCTCAAAAAGTTAACAAAAACTCTGTAAAGAAGGGAAAATGTGGACTGAAACCAGGAGAATGAGTAATGTTTTGGCCAGACAGTAAAGAATCTAAGAAGGGAATGGAAATATGCAAAGTCAAAGAGGCAAGAAAGAACTTGTACATTCATAATACTTTAAAGGGCTATCTGCCCAGGGCTTCGGAATGAACGTAGCAGGAGTTCTATGAGCACTTTTTTTCTCTCTTCCTCCTGCTTCTCTTTTTAACATCCCATCAGTAATCTTAGACCTCTGTTGTATATTTAGTTCCTCCCAATTATCCTGGCTCTTCAGGGTACTGATAGATGTTTTCTACCATCACTGCTCCTACCACCAACAAAACTGCCTCTAGCAACTTCAGATTAGTTTACTTGATTTTCACAATCAAAATCCACAAGCATTTACTGAGCAGAAGCATTTTGAAATAGAGTATTATCTGTTTTCAGGAAGGTGGTCTCTTTAGTTTTTTTAATATGGTAAATCAGTTCTTATAACTGAGGAGTTGATAGGCAAGATATTTAGGGAAGCAGGGACTTTCAAAAAGTAAATTTCTGATCTATGTGTTTATTAACTTATCAGTTGTGTCTGATTCTCTGTGACCCCATGGACTGTAGCCCATCAGGCTTTGCTATCCATGGAATTCTCCAGGCAGGAATACTGAATTGGGTAGCCATTTCCTTCTTCTGGGGATCTTTCTGACCCAGGGATCAAACCCCATCTCCTGCATTGCAGGCAGATTCTTTATCATCTGAGCCACAAGAGAAGCCTAGTGGTAGACTCCAATTTCCAGTTGCCACAGGTCCAGGAAAGACTAAGTAACATCTCAATAGCCTTTATAACTATAAACTGCAAAAAGCCTTTATAACATACTCCTATGTGAAGATACATATATTTGATGTATATGATAGGAGCATTGTGAAAATAAAAATTTGTCATCTAAAAGTCAAAATATGGACCTTAACTCCTCACGCACAAAGTAGATGTTTCAGAAATTTTAATGTGATCAAGTATTATTTCAATCCAAGCAACTGGTGATTAAAGAAAACCCAAACTGTCATAACTCAGCATTTTTATTGACCAACTTATTGGCCTGCCTTTGAATTCGTATGCCAAGTGTTTAAATGTGCAAATAAAATAGGTTGTTCAGTTCAGTCACTCAGTCGTGTCTGACTCTTTGCGACCCCATGAATCACAGCACGCCAGGCCTCCCTGTCCATCACCAACTCCCGGAGTTCACTCAGACTCATGTCCATCGAGTCAGTGATGCCATCCAGCCATCTCATCCTCTGTCGTCCCCTTCTCCTCCTGCCCCCAATCCCTCCCAGCATCAGAGTCTTTTCTAATGAGTCAACTCTTTGCATGAGGTAGCTAAAGTACTGGAGTTTCAGCTTTAGCATCAGTCCTTCCAAAGAACACCCAGGGCTGATCTCCTTCAGAATGGACTGGTTGGATCTCCTTGCAGTCCAAAGGACTCTCAAGAGTCTTCTCCAACACCACAGTTCAAAAGCATCAATTCTTCGGCGCTCAGCCTTCTTCACAGTCCAGCTCTCACATCCATACATGACCATTGGAAAAACCATAGCCTTTTCCAAGTCAAACGCTGAATTATACAGAGTGAAGTAAGCCAGAAAAAAAAAACACCAATACAGTATCAGATCAGATCAGATCAGATCAGTCGCTCAGTCGTGTCCGACTCTTTGCGACCCCATGAACCGCAGCACGCCAGGCCTCCCTGTCCATCACAAGCTCCCGGAGGTCACTCAGACTCGCATCCATCGAGTCAGTGATGCCATCCAGCCATCTCATCCTCTGTCGTCCCCTTCTCCTCCTGCCCTCAATCCCTCCCAGCATCAGAGTCTTCTCCAATGAGTCAACTCTTCGCATGAGGTGGCCAAAATACTGGAGTTTCAGCTTTAGCATCATTCCTTCCAAGGAAATTCCAGGATTGATCTCCTTCAGAATGGACTGGTTGGATCTTCTTGCAGTCCAAGGGACTCTCAAGAGTCTTCTCCAACACCACAGTTCAAAAGCATCAATTCTTCGGCGCTCAGCCTTCTTCACAGTCCAGCTCTCACATCCATACATGACCACAGGAAAGACCATAGCCTTGACTAGGCGAACCTTTGTTGGTAAAGTAATGTCTCTGCTTTTGAATATGCTATCTAGGTTGGTCATAACTTTCCTTCCAAGGAGCAAGCGTCTTTTAATTTCATGGCTTCAGTCACCATCTGCAGTGATTTTGGAACCCAGAAAAACAAAGTCTGACACTGTTTCCACTGTTTCCCCATCTATTTCCCATGAAGTGATGGGACCAGATGCCATGATCTTCGTTTTCTGAATGTTGAGCTTTAAGCCAACCTTTTCACTCTCCACTTTCACTTTCATCAAGAGGCTTTTTAGCCCCTCTTCACTTTCTGCCATAAGAGTGGTGTCATCTGCATATCTGAGGTTATTGATATTTCTCCCAGCAATCTTGATTCCAACTTGTGTTTCTTCCAGTCCAGCATTTCTCATGATGTACTCTGCATATAAGTTAAATAAACATGGTGACAATATGCAGCCTTGACGTACTCCTTTTTCTATTTGGACAGTATACTAACGCATATATATGGAATTTAGAAAGATGGTAACAATAACCCTGTATATGAGACAGCAAATAAGACACTGATGTATAGAACAGTCTTTTGGACTCTGGGAGAGGGAGAGGGTGGGATGATTTGGGAGAATGGCATTGAAATATGTATAATATCATATATGAAACAAGTCACCAGTCCAGGTTCCATGCACGATACTGGATGCTTGGGGCTGGTGCACTGGGACGACCCAGAGGGATGGTATGGGGAGGGAAGAGGGAGGAGAGTTCAGGATGGGGAATACATATATACCTGTGGCAGATTCGTTTTGATATATAGCAAAACCAATACAATATTGTAAAGTTAAATAAAATAAATTAAAAAAAAAAAAAAAGAAAACAGGTTGTAGATCACCCCAGTACTTAGTCATGAAGCCATAGCATATGCATTCTGTATCACTGTTGTATTATCACAACTTCTATTTATTCCATATCTAACAAGTGTCAGGAGTTTTACATAGACCAAGCTTATCCTTATAATACACCACTGAGTTCTATCACAGTGAGAAAACAGACATCCTAATTTACAGCATTACTTTGCTACCATGGTGAGATGAGTGCAATTGTGCAGTAGTTTGCACGTTCTTTGGCACTGCCTTTCTTTGGAATTGTAATGAAAACTGACCTTTTCCAGGCCTGTGGCCACTGCTGAGTTTTCCAAATTTGCTGGCATACTGAGTGCAGCACTTTCACAGCATCATCTTTCAGGATTTGAAATAGCTCAATTGGAATTCCATCACCACCACTAATGTTGTTTGTAGTGATGCTTCCTAAGGCCCACTTGACTTCCAGTTTCAGGATGTCTGCTTCTAGTTGAGTGATCGCACCATCGTGATTATCTGAGTTGTGAAGATCTTTTTTGTACAGTTTTTCTGTGTATTCTTGCCACCTCTTCTTACTGTCTTCTTCTGTTAGGTCCATACCATTTCTGTCCTTTATCGAGCCCATCTTTGCATGAAATGTTCCCTTGGTATCTCTAATTTTCTTGAAGAGATCTCTAGTATTTCCCATTCTATTGTTTTCCTCTATTTCTTTGCATTGATTGCTGAGGAAGGCTTTTTTTTTTTTATCTCTCCTTGCTATTCTTTGGAAACCTGCACTCAAATAGGTATATCTTTTCTTTTCTCCTTTGCCTTTCACTTCAGACAACCATTTTCTCTTTTTGCATTTCTTTTTCTTGGGGATGGTCTTGATCACTGCCTCCTGTACAATGTCATGAACCTCTGTCCATAGTTCTTTAGGCACTCTGTCTATCAGATGTAACCCCTGGAATCTATGTGTCACTTCCACTGTATAATCGTAAGGGATTTGGTTTAGGTCATAGCTGAATGGCGTAGTGGTTTTCTCTACTTTCTTCAATTTAAGTCTGAATTTGGCAATAAGGAGTTCACGAACTGAGCCACTGTCAGCTCGCAGTCTTGTTTTTGCTGACTGTATGGAGCTTCTTCATCTTTGGCTGCAAAGAATATAATCTGTCTGATTTCGGTACTGACCATCTGGTGACATCCATGTGTAGAGTCTTCTCTTGTGTTGTTGGAAGAGGGTGTTTGCTGTAAGAAGTGTGTTCTCTTGGCAAAACTGTTAGCCTTTGACCTGCTTCATTTTGTATTCCAAGGACAGGTTTGCCTGGTACTCTAGGTATCTCTTGATTTCCTACTTTTGCATTCCAGTCCCCTATAATGAAGAGGACATCTTCTTGGGGTGTTAGTTCTATAAAGTCTTGTAGGTCTTCACAGAACCATTCAGCTTCAGCTTATTCAGCATTCCTGGTCAGAGCATAGACTTGAATTACTGTGATATTGAATGGTTTGCCTTGGAAACGAACAGAGATCATTCTGTCATTTTTGAGATGGCATCCAAGTACTGGATTTCAGACTTTTTTGTTAACTACAATGGCTACTCCATTTCTTCTAAGAGGTTCTTGCCCACAGTAGTGTATATAATGGTCATCTGAGTTAAATTCACCCATTCTAGTCCATTTTATTTCGCTGATTCCTAAAATGTCGATGTTCACTCTTGCCATCTCCTGTTTGACCACTTCCAGTTTGCCTTGATCCATGAATTTAACATTCCAGGTTCTTATGAAATATTGTTCTTTATAACATTGGACTTTACTTCCATCACCAGTCACATCCACTACTCGGTGTTATTTTTACTTTGTCTTTATCTCTTCATTCTTTCTGGAGTTATTTCTCCACTGATCTCCATTAGCATATTGGGCACCTACTGACCTGGGGAGTTCATCTTTCAGTGTCCTATCTTTTTGCCTTTTCATCCTGTTCATGGGGTTCTCAAGGCAAAAATACTGAAGTAGTTTTCCATTCCCTTCTCCAGTGGACCACATTCTATCAGAATCCTCCACCATGACCTGTCCATCTTGGGTGGCCCTACACGGCATGGCTGATAGTTTCCTTGAATTAGACAAAGCTATGGTTCATGTGATCAGTTTGGTTAATTTTCTGTGATTGTGGTTTTCATTCTTTCTGCCCTCTTATGGATAAGGATAAGAGGCTTATGGATGCTTCCTGATAGGAAAGACTAAGTAAGAAACCAGTCTTGTTATGATGGGCATGGCCATGCTCAGTAAATTTTTAATCCAACCTGGATGTTTAAGCGGGATTTATAAAAGGCAGAGGAACCAGAGATCAAACTGACAACTGCTGGATCAAACTGCTGGATCATCAAAAAAGCAAGAGAGTTCCAGAAAAACATCTACTTCTGCTTTATTGACTACAGCTAAGCCTTTGACTATGTGGATCACTACAAGTTGTGGAAAATTCTTAAAGAGTTTGGAATACCAGATCACCTGACCTGCCTCCCGAGAAATCTATATGCAGGTCAAGAAGCAACAGTTAGAACTGGACATGGAACAAAAGACTGGTTCCAAATCAGGAAAGAAGTATGTCAAGGCTGTATATTGTCACCCTGCTTGTGTAACTTATATGCAGAGTACATCATGATAAATGCCAGGCAGGATGAAGCACAAGCTGGAATCAAGATTGCCGGGAGAAATATCAATAACCTCAGATATGCAGATGACACCACCCTTATGGGAGAAAGCGAAGAAGAGCTAAAAAGCCTCTTGATGAAAGTGAAAGAGGAGAGTTAAAAAGGTGGCTTAAAGCTCAACATTTAGAAAACTAAGATCACAGTATCTGGTCCCTTCACTTCATGGCAAATAGATGGGGAAACAATGGAAACAATGAGAAACTATTTTGGCGGGCTCCAAAATCACTGCATATGGTCACTGGAGCCATGAAATTAAAAGACACTTGCTCCTTGGAAGAAAATCTATGACCAACCTAGACAGCATATTAAAGGGCAAAGACATTACTTTGCTAACAAAGGCCCATCTTGTCAAAGCTATGGTCTTTCCAGTAGTCATGTATGGATGTGAGAGTTAGACTATATGAAAGTTGAGCACCGAAGGATTGATACTTTTGAACTGTGGAGTTGTAGAAGACTCTTGGACTGCAAGGAAATCTATCCAGTCTACTCTAAAGGAAATCAGTCTTGAATATTCATTGGAAGGATTGATGCTAAAGCCAAAAAACCAATTCTTCATCCACCTGTTGCGAAGAACTAACTCACTGGAAAATACTCTGATGCTGGGAAAGATTGAAGGTAGGAGGAGAAAAAGATGACAGAGGATGAGATGGTTGCGTAGCATCACCGACTCGATGGACATGAGTTTGAATAAGTTCCAGGAATTAGTGATAGACAGGGAAGCCTGACGTGCTGCACTCCATGGGTCACAGAGTCGGACACAGCTTAGCAACTTAACTGAACTGAATTTATAGCAACTTGTTCAGAGTCACAGGATCAATAAGTACTGTGATTATAAATACTGGAACAAGTCATTATTTTCTCAAGATATTTGTGAAAGTGAAAGTCCCATGGTTGACATTGTTCAAACAAAGTTTTGTCTAGTTCCAGGGGACTTGCTGGCCACATGAGTCCTCCAGTACCAGGAATGCCCTCAGATCTCAATGCAAGGTCAAATCTGTGTCCTGATTATGAACCTTTATGAGAAATACTTTTTAATTCTTGTCTTGTGCATCTTTGAATATCAATTCATAGCTAAAATACATTAGTGAATATATTACATATGTTAATGTGTAACCCCATGAACAGTATGAAAAGACAAAATGATAGGATACTGAAAGAGAAACTCCCCAGGTCAGTAGGGGCCCAATATGCTACTGGAGATCAGTGGAGAAATAACTCCAGAAAGAATGAAAGGATGGAGCCAAAACAAAAAAGAATGTGTGAGTATGTAAAAAAAAAAAACAACACAAAATTCAACCAAGTAAATATGCAGCCCAAATTGGCTTTGTAAGTTGATTCACGAATCAGGCAGCATCTTATCTAGCAACTAGAAGGGTGCTCAGAGGAGCAATACAAAATGAAAGGCTTTTATAGAAAGAGGGTGGGGTGAAGAAGGTGTATGAGCAAAAGAAAAGGAAGGGTTATTTTGAACTAAAACATCTTCTTCTAGTGGGAGAGGAAATGGAGAGGATTTTTTTCTTTCATTTTGTTTTTAATCATGTATATTGCCTTTTCTCCCTCTAGGGGATGGAGAGGGTCCAAGTGACAGATTACTTCATTGGTGCTTATCAGAAAATTCAAATCTCGTTGATTAAGATTACATATCTAGGGAAGGTAAAAACTGCAAGTAGATTAAGTATTAAAAATAGGTTTGGTATCATGGGCTTTAGCACAAGTGACACCATGTTGAGTATGTGACTTTTCCCCTATAACAAGCATATGTTCACACATGTTTATATATGTCAAACATTTGCTGCTAAATTAATCTAACATTTGTCATTAAATAGAAAATAAAAATCAGTAATTCATGTTTTGTTGTAAAAGGTCTAACACATGAAAGGCATCTAAATAAATTTTTTTTCTGACAAACTCAGTACATAGTGTAGTTAAGATGGATAAGATTATTCATCTGATAGCAAATTATATACTGACTAGGAGAAAAAGCAGATGAGTTGATTCTGCCCATGCTTATTTTAAGGCAGCCAGAAGATATTTTAACTTCACTAATAAAAATAAGCTATGAAATGTTCTAGTTAAATAAAGGTCAATAAAATTATAAGTTATTGAACAACTCAGTTGTGTCAGTATGTGTAAAGTAATTAATATGCTTTTGTTTAAGTTATTGTAAGTCAGTTTATTTCTTATTCCACAAGGAGCTATTTCAGGAATTCTCTGGGGAAGAGTGGTAGGTGGGTGAATGGGATTGGATCTTGTTAATGATTGTTTAAAAGTTTGAAGTTTTGATGAGCTTAGGTTGAAATATTTATATTTACTGGAGAAGAAACCATTAATCCATCCTGGACAAATAGCTTACAATCAATAACCATGTGTATCCTGTGGTCATCACTGATGGAAGTGGAAAGCTTTTAATATACATAAAGGTTGACAAATACAATTGAATTTCTTGCTCTTTATTACCACAATCCATAGGAAAATATCCTTTAAAGCAATGTAAATTACTGTATTTTGAAATCAGTTGCTAAAATATGCTACATTTTTGTACTTTTTAAAATGAATGCTAATGTTATTCAAAATGAACATTTCTTGGAAATTGTATATTATTCTTTAGCAAGTTTAACAAGTTTGTTAAAATTAAATATTGATATTCTTTCTAACCATAATAATAAAGTACCAGAATTTATCATTTCAACATTTAAAATGTGAAGCATGGTAGAAAATGTATTTATAACTTCAGATAAAACTATAAGCAATTAGGTATAACAGTTATACACCATCATGTCATTAATAGAAGATTCATCAGATCCCATTACAACAATTTTAATATGTATAAGAATATTATTTATCTGCTAAATATAAGCCAAGTTTGCATGATACCTAAATATAATCAAATTTAATATTTGGTAGGCAGATACAAAAATTCAAAGCTCAAATGTCTTTTGAATAATTACTGACCTGAGTCTTTGTTATTTGCCACAACGATGAATGCTGGAATGAAAAACAAAGGCTTATTCTACTTTAGAAAGAGATTCGGGTCCAATTATTTAATCTCAGCACTCTCTTGCCTACTTGAGCAAAATATATCTACATTCTTTTCTTAAATGTTTTCACCCATGTTATGGTCATAACTGAACATTAGAGTGGTCTTTTACCTATTATTTTTACACATTTAAACTCATTTATGGTGGCATGGGGGCTTCCTGGTGGCTCAGAGGTTAAAGCATCTGCCCGCAATGCGGGAGACCTGGGTTCCATCCCTGGGTCGGGAAGATCCCCTGGAGAAGGAAATGGCAACCCACTCCAGTATATCTTGCCTGGAGAATCCCGTGGGCGGAGGAGCCTGGTGGGCTACGGTCCACCGGGTCGCAAAGAGTCGGACACGACTGAGCGACTTCACTTTCACTTTCACTTTCACTTTCATGGTGGCATGGTGGACAAATGAATCCAGAGTCAAAGCCTAATAACATGGAAAGGAACATACTTCAGTTTTTCATTCAAATCACAGAGGATTTAGCATACGGTATAGATGAACCCATTATACCAACACACCCTTTTATTTGAAGACTTGAAATATTACAGACTATTACAGGACTGTACTACTTTTTGACTTGGAAAATAGATGAGTTATTAGATGCTGAGAAAGGTGTGCTTAGTGTTATATTTTAGCTTTAAAGTTTGTTTTTTGTTTTGTTGTTGTTGTTTACCTGGAAAGAAGAAATGTATTAACTCTCAAAGAATTAGACGTTTACTTAGATACTAATTTAATTTCTAGAAAGTAAAAGTGGAGGAGGAATTTAAGAGTCTGCAAACCCAAATCATTAATTTTAGATGAATTATCGGAAGCTGAGGAAGGATAAATCATTTGGCTGAAATGGTACAGATCTTATAAAAGACTCAAGTGTAGAATGTGTTCTCTGGTAGTTTTTCAATCATACCAGGCTGTGTGAAGCTGTAAATCACACTAAAAGCATTTTCTAAATTAAAAATCTGTTTTAGCTGACTTATTAATTTGCAATAATAGCATGTTTGCCTCTGAGATCAAATTGTCATCCTAATGAGTAATGAAATTGTAACTTTATGTTGTAGACGTCCTTTTATTGAGGTTTTTAATTTTCTATACCTGCTAATTTTTTATTTTCTTAGGACTTCCAATTATCATCCATTTTTATTTAGCATATTTATTTAAATAATTCAATATTACTTGCATCTCCTCTCCTTATATTTCTTGATTTTCAATCCAGAACCCTGAACTAGATGCCAAGAATTTAGAGTTTCCAGCCCTGCTAATGATTGTTTGATCTCAAACAAAAGAACATTTTTCAGGATCTTTGTTGTTTCAATTGTGAGTTGATTGTGTTGAACAGTGTGATTCTATAGACTCACTTCAGTCAAAATAATTGGCAGAATATTCTGTTATTCTTTGGCATTTTTATTGGACCCTTTTAATGATAGGTCCTATCTTTCCTTGATCTATATACTTTATTCCAGAATGTTGATCAAATGACATTTCTTCTTTCTGACTTTCTTTTGTATCCCCTTCCTCCCTTCTCAGGTTTTACCTTTGATCCCTCTTCTCACTTTTATTTTCACTCTTGGGATTAAAAATCTCAAACAACAGTGAAAGGTCAAACTACTTGGGTAACTTCTTTTGTATAGAGTTGTCAGTTTTAAAATACCTGCAGTTCATGCAAACTTTTTTTTTTTTTTAATTTTTCTTAACTTTACAATATTGTATTACTTTTACTATACATCGAGATGGATCCGCCACCAGAATACCCGTGCTCCCCATCCTGAACCCTCCTCCCTCCCCCCTCCCACACCATCCCTCCAGGTCATCCCAGTGCTCCAGTCTCAGGCATCTGTTATCGGGCATCGTACCTGGACTGACTCATTTCAGATATGATATTATACATATTTCAATGCTATTCTCCCCAATCGTCCCACCCTCTCCCAGTCCCAGAGTCCAAAAGTCTGTTCTATACATCAGTGTCTCTTTTGCTGTCTCATAAGCAGGGTGATTGTTACCATCTTTCTAAATTCCATACATATGCATTCATGCAAACTTTTAATTCTTCCAGATTAGTGGGGTTTGGTGAAAAGATGCATCCCTAGCTTATTCATTACAGTAGCATTAACACTGAAATGACATCAAACCACTGGAGTTAGCATGAGAATAGAAGGTGATTTTTCACTTATTCAGGTAATTTTTGTTGTGATTTTAATTTTGCTGTTTGTTCAACTGCGTTGGAAGTGTCTTGCATTCCCACCTCTACTTATAATAGTTTTGCTGACATGTCATTAATTCTAAGAATTTTAAATTGCATAAGACAACTAATTTATATGCCTTCTAAAATTGTGACTTGAAAGTTAATATTTGAAATACATTTAATGTTTTAGTAAACAGATGGTGAGCCATAGATTCTTTTATGTTATCTCTACAATTCATAAAAACACCAAATGTATCCCCCTAAGTTATGGTTGTTAGAATTGATGGCAAAATATGATTGTCTCTTGGAAGACCTTATGAACCTATTGGAACCAATTGGAAATAGACATATACTCTCACAAAATAAATGCTTTCATTAGGAAATTGGCTGAAAGCTGAGAGTATCTGTTCTAGCAATGTGACCAAAGTCTCTACTGAAATCAGAGGTATTAGTAATGAGTAACTATGGCCTTGACTCCCAGATTCTCTGCACACACCTCTCAGAATTACTTTGACCAGAAATATTCAGAATCCCAGACCTTGGAAGAAAGAGGTGATATGAACAATGAAGTCAGCAGCCAAAGAGAGGATTAGTGTCATAAGGTGGAACACGCTGATCTGAGGGCGAAATGCCTCGGACCTGATATTGGTTTCACCACCTTGTTTGGGACTGAAGTCTTTGAACAAATCTCTCCAAAAAGAGCCTTTTTTTCTCCTTTTTTTTTTTTTTTTGACATAAAGCTGTCTGATGTAAGACTTTTGAATTTCCTTTCATAAAAGTGTAAACAGTTGATTTCCCCTTTTTGTCAACTTATTAAAAGAGATTTTAATACTAGATCCAAGAAAAGTGGTGTTGGAGAAGACTCTTAAGAGTCCCTTGGATGGCAAAGAGATCAAACCAATCCATCCTAAAAGAAATCAGTCCTGAATATTTATTGGAAGGACTGATGCTGAAGCTGAAACTCCAATACTTTGGCCACCTGATGCAAAGAACTGACTCCTTTGAAAAGACCCTGAGGCTGGGAAAGATTGATGGTTGGGAAGAGAAGGGGATGACAGAGGATGAGATGGTTGGATGGCATCACCGACTCAATGGACATGAGTTTCAGTAAACTCTGGGAGTTGGTGATGGACAGGGAGGCCTGGCGTGCTGCTCTCCATGGGGATTGCAGAGTTGGACATGACTGAGCAACTGAACTGAACTGAAGAAAAGTGGAGACCCTGAAGTGAAAACAGGGAGGGCACAGGAGCCCACTCACTCTCCCTGAGCTGTGCTCGGTCAGTCCATAGCAATGGCACCAGAGTGCCTCTGCAGTGCCTAGGCATACTGAGAAGCCCTAATGTTGAACAAGACCTTAGATTAACACTCACAGACAGATAAAACTATAGCTGGTTTGAAAATTATACAGAGAAGAAAGTGCCACAGACTCTCTTTAGAAATTCTTTGTAGTAGATTAAAGATCTAGCAAGAAGATGCCCCATTCATATGACCATGCTTCTGTCACTTTGTGCTTGTGTACATCCAATATGGGTATACTTCTGGGGGCCCTAGAGACATTTATATATCTACTGGGCTTCCCTGGTGGCTCAGATGGTAAAGAATCTGCCTGCAGTGCAGGAGATCTGGGTTGATATATCCACTACCACCATGGGAAATTATAGCATTGGTTTCATGTTTTAAAAATAGAGAATCTCAGATTAGCAAAAGATCCCATCTACTACATTAATGTATGTGAAAGCCACATGTGAGCAGGAAGCAGGAAGCACATAGGAAGGAACTGGGCCACTATGGGATTAATAAGGTGTCAGGCATGTTTTGTTATTGAATTTTTGTTTATATGTTCAATAGAGCACATTCTTCACTGATATCTCTAGTGAGTATGAAGTCATGACTTTCACCAGTGTCTGAAGAGATCTGCATGCAGAAGAGAGAGACTCATTGCCTAAACAATGCCTTTGAGCTTATTTTTCTGTTTTTAAAAAATCTATGCTTTTTTACTTTCAAAAGTCATATGTTTGTGTTATGCAAAATGGAAACAACACATTAAAGCAAACATTCAGTATCCCTTCACTCCCACGTAATCCTAATAACCACTGTTAACCTTTAGTTTCAAACTTCTGAGCATGAGAGAAATAAATATAGAAAATGTATGCAAACATATAATCATGCAGTTTTAGTTACATAAATAGGACCATTTCTTTGTGTGTGTGTGTGTGTGTGTGTGTGTGTGTTCACTCATTGTTATGCTGTGGCCATGCTTCCTTCCATGTAAGTGTGTAGAAACAAAACTGAAGTTGCAAAGCTGAGAATTCTTTGGTAAATAGAAGCAATTGTCCTTCATTAGTGTATCTTCGGTTATTGCATCAGGCAGGACAGTAAATGTTTTTAATTTAATCATTCCTCCCCAATAAAATGTAACCACTTCTTGAGCAATCTTAATCCAGTGAGTGGAAACATCATTCCTTTTCTATAGTCATTGCCTTTGACCATGTCTGACCCCCATTTTCCATTCTATGAAAACTTCTCAGATTGATCTTATAGATTCCCAAGCTCTTTCAGATATTAATATTGCAGTTCAGAACAATTTAAAACTTTAATCTCTTTTCCAAAGTATTACTTATCCTCCCCATCAATTTCCATGTCTGATTCATCAACTTGCCCTGGAAAGAGGCCATGGCCTGGTTTTCTATGCTTTCTTTATGTCTCTAAACTCTTCCCTCCTCTTCTGGGAATCTTTATTCTTCAGTGTATTGCTAACCAGAGGGGACAAAGGGTTAAATATCTCTTACTTAATTGATGGTGTTAAAGTTCTCCCATGTTGATTATTGAAATTTTTCCAATTTCCACCCTTTGTGTGACTCACATCCCTATGCTGGCTCTTTGGGAGAGAGGCATTTTCTTGAAAGATCTTTCAGCAGGATCACCATAGCAAAATCCATCTTCACTGCAGGAAATCCACTCTGGGTCAGCCTCCCTAAACCTTTCACTTCTCCCAAACCCATGTTCAAGGCACTAAGGCCCCAGTTTCACAAGTCTGATACCAAAATGCCCTACTGAAGGAGAGAGTCAGCCTCTCTCTTTCATGATTAGCTCCTATCTCTACAAAGGATTCTCTTGGATTTCCCAGGGCAGGTGGAAGTTTGGGGGAAGCTCTAGAAATCTCTAAACTAGACCAAGACTTACCTTTCAGACATTCCAGCTTCTGCTTAAATAGGCTGGCGGCAGGCCTGAGGTCAAGGGTGAGGAAGCAGAGGTGGTCTGGCTGCCAGGAGTGTAAAATTCATTGCTTTTACTTTTTTTTTTTTTTTTTAAGAATGTGAAGTACTTTCCTCATGTCTTTGTTTCTGAGCGAAATCACGCAATTTACACTACTTGAAAAGTCTTCCTCAGTATCCATTATATAAGCAGAAATTAAAGAAAATCACAGAATGGTTTGTTTTGCCTTTAAATCAAAACAGATCATTACAATATTTAGGATATTTGCTTGTTTGTTTGTTTGACATTCTGTATTTGTTGATTTCTTTGAACTCATGTCCTCTAAATATTACTCCTCTGAAGCTTTGTGGTAAGAATGGTTTCAAAATTGTCTTCAGTTGTGTTACTGGGAAACACACTCTAAGGTGCAGAGGATGTATTGAGAACTGTTATGGGAGACATTCCTACCACGAAGGGAGGGAGCCAGGTTAGGACAGAGGAGAAACTACCGTGCTTTTGTTAATGAAGCCTCAGCTCATCCTATGAGGACTATGGAGCCCAAGGATATAGCCCTTCAGAGTTGTATTAAATTCCAGCAGTGTAAGGCTAGGGCTTTCTCTCCACACCTCTGCCAGTCAGTAGCTGAATCTTGTCCCCTGGAAAAGGATGCAGTCTTGGGCAAGTCAGCTCCCTAAGGCCTGGGGCATTGCTCAGTGAGAAACTCAGTTGTGAGTCCCCAGCAGCTGGGTTGAGTGTCTTTACCCAAAGAGAGATTATAGAAGGACAGGACCTCAGTGTCCATTATAGAATGCATATGAATTCATTCTAAATTTCCATTAGAATAAATTGCTTCTGCTTGGTACATACATGAATTAATGTCCTATCTCATGTGGGCTTGGCACATAGTGTGAATATTTCAATTAATAGAAGCCTTGCCTCAGTTTCTGTAAGTATAAAAAAGAGAACTCTAATGTGGGGAATTTAATCTAATAATCATATTAGTTCTTTGTATTATTGTTGTTTAGCCACTAAGTCCTGTCTGACTCTTTTGCAACCCCATAGACTATAGCCAGCCAGGCTCCCCTGCCCCTGGAATTCTCCAGACAAGAATATTGGAGTGGGTTGCCATGCCCTCTTCCAGGGGATCTTCCCAACCCAGAGATTGAACCCGGGTCTTCTGCATTGGCAGGCTAATTGTTTACCACTGAGCCTCCTGGAAAGGCATTTCTTTGTATAGAACATGATTAATTTAGGCTTGAGATAGTAATGTGCCTAATGTATTATTTTCAGTATATTATTATTAATGAAAATTCCTAGAATTTAAATTTTCTGAAGGCTGTATTTCTCTTTTAGGTGATGAAGTAGATGCACCTACATTTCTAAGATCTTCAGTGCTTCCAGAATCAGCATGTCTGGCATCTTGTAAACTAATAAGCAAAGCCATCCAGGCTTCCCAGTCGCATGGCTACAAAGTGACAGGAATTCAGACAGAAAGCTATGGATTTTTTCTAACAGGATCTTACAAAAAGCAAATGAGCAGGTATCATTTATAGGAAGCAGTAGCTACAGTGTCAGAGAAGGTATTGAAAGCACTAAAACTGATTTCTCTCAGGATAGCAGCACAAAAAGAAAACCTCATAAAACTGAGGAAAATCTTACAATTTTGGAAGCAATTGACACATGTACAATTATTCATGGATCAAAAGTTGCTAAAAGCCTAAAATCTTTTCTAGTTTCTAGAGAATCAACACATTGAAGACATGACTTCAGTTGTGAGGGCTTAGCGTGGGAATAGAACTGGCAGAGGACCGATGTTCCACAGGGTTGAATCTCCAAATGTAAATTATATTGCCCTGATCCTTTGTTTGCTGAATGCAGTAGAGAAAAGATACTATCCTGCTGGTTGTCCTTGCCCTTGTCTCCCAAAATACACATTTAGTGCAAGGTCTGGTCCTTTTTATATTCTAGAAAGAAATGGAGAAATGTACACATATATTACCATTAACTCATATTGGCTTATATACCTCCTGGCCTGCTGCAGTTCACGGGGCTGCAAAGGGCTGGACATGACTTAGTTACTGAACAACAACTTAGTCTTCAAAACAAATCTTATTTTCCCGTTAAAACAGAAGCAGCCATTAGAAACTCAGAATTGATGGGATCAACTTAAAATATTTCTGTCATAAGATGGCTTAACATTTTCCTTCAAATTTGCATCTAGGAAGCTTAGTGTCAAGAGAGAAAAATCAGAAGAGTTGAATTATAATAAACGATTACATTTCTTATTTACTCTCAAAAATATATCAGTGTAAGACAGAAATGAGCCTCAACATATAAAAGAGATGATTGGTGGATGGATAGAGTTGGTGTAATAAGTGTAAATTACACAGACTGTATGATATGCAAACATCTGATTCATTAATACAATAATCTTCATAGTTAATTTTTATATACTGAGTATCCAAAAATCATAAGTTTAGAGAAGCAATTTTTTATATGCATAAAAACTATAAAGATAAATGAAAGTGGAAAAGAGGGATATTGATATTTTTATAAAAAATCACAAGAGAAAGTTAAAAAAGAAAAACTAGGAGAGATTAGGAACTTCAGGTTAAAACTTCCCAGTGCAATTATGACATTTTGGAAAAGTCTCTAAAGGTGAATAGCAGATATGCTGCCAGAAAGATAAAGTACAGTAAAATGACTTACTCAACTCAGAGTACCTTGCAGAATTTAAAGATTCAGGTTAGCTGGGAAAGCAGTGTTGTATTTTGACATGGGCTAGGTGGCCCTGGGTTTTTCTGTTGGTGGTCATGGAAGGCAAAGGTCATGGCTCATTGGCAGCAGGGCTCTAACAGAAGTAAATTTAAAGAGACTTCTGTCAGGAGTGATGCCTATAGCTAGAGAAGGCTGAATTCTGGTTAGCAGTATTTCAGAGCCTGTCGGATCAAGGCACTGTGGTCCTTTGTCAAGTTTTGGTTCTACTTTTCATATCAATACATCCAGTACCTCTTGAGCTTAATTGCATGTAAATCTTTGGACTGAAGTTTTTATCCTGAACAGAATCTTATACAGTATAGGAAAGAAAGTTCTCTCTCTTGCTCTTTTTTTTTTTTTTTTTTTTTTAATATTTTAGAGAGATCAGCTTAAATGCTTAGTACTTAGGATTTCTAAAGACTATACATTTTCGCTACTTGTGTGTGCTAAGTCACTTCTGTCTTGTCCAATTCTTTGTGACCCTATGGACTTTAGCCCTTCAGGTTCTTCTGCCCCTGGGATTCTCCAGGCAACAATACTAGAATGAGCTGCCATTCCCTCCTCCAGAGGATTTTTCTGACCCAGAGATTGAACTGAGTTTCTTAATATGTCTTCTGCATTGGCAGATGAGATTTTTAATCACTAGCGCCACATGGGAAGTCCTAATAAGAAACCCTGGGTGGTTCAGACAGTAAAGAATTCTGCTACTTAGATGATGTTAATAACAGGACAGGAGAAATGGCTAGTGCTGCATGAAACAGGCTGTTTTTGCTTTGAATGCATGCGGTGGCCTATGAGTTCATAATCATTTGTACTTCCTGTGATATTTCCTGGACTGACTAAATTCAGTTCAGTTCAGGCACTCAGTCGTGTCCAACTCTTTGTGACCCCACAGACTGCAGCACGCCAGGCTTCCCTTCCATCACCAACTCCAGGGGCTTGCTCAAACTCATGTCCATCGAGTCAGTGATGCTATCCAACCCTCTCATCCTCTGCTGTCCCCTTCTCCTCCTGCCTTCAATCTTTACCAACATAAGATTCTTATCCAGTGAGTCAGTTCTTTGTATCAGGTGGTCAAAGTGTTGGAGTTTCAGCTTAAACATCAGTCCTTCCAATGAATAATCTGGACTGATTTCCTTTAGCATTGACTCGTTTTATATCTTTGCAGTCCAAGGGACTCTCAAGAGTTTTCTCCAAACCACAGTTCAAAAGCATCAGTTCTTTGGCACTCAGCTTTTTTATGGTCCAGTGCTCACATCCATACATGACTAGTGGTAAAACCGTACTTTTGACTAGATAGACCTTTGTCAGCAAAGTAATGTCTCTGCCTTTTAATATGCTGTCTAGGTTAGTCATAGCTTTTCTTCCAAGGAGCAAGCGTCTTTTAATTTCATGGCTGCAGTCACCATCTGCAGTGATTTTGGAGCCCAAAAAATGAAGTCTCTCACCATTTCCAATGTTTCCTCATCTATTTGCCATGAAGTGATGGGACCAGATGTCATGATGTTTGTTTTTTGAATGTTGAATTTTAAGCCAACTTTTTCACTCTCCTCTTTTGCTTTCATCAAGAGGCTCTTTAGTTCTTCCATTTCTGCCCTAAGAATGGTGTCACCTGCATATCTGAGGCTATTGATATTTCTCCCAGCAATCTTTTTCCAGCTTGTGCTTCATCCAGCCCAGCATTTCGCATGATGTACTCTGCATATAAGTTAAATAAGCAGGGTGACAATATACAGCCTTGACATACACTTTTCCCAATTTGCAATCAGTCCGTTGTTTCATGTCCAGTTCTAACTATTGCTTCTTGACCTGCGTACAGATTTCTCAGGAGGCAGTTCAGGTAGTTTGGAATGCCCATCTCTAAGAATTTTCCACAGTTTTTTTTTTTTTTTTTGTGAACTACATAGTCAAAGGCTTTGGAATAGTCAATAAAGCAGAAGTAGATGTTTTTCTAGAACTCTCTTGCTTTTTCAATGATCCAAAGGCTATTGGCAATTTGATCTCTTGTTCCTCTGTCTTTTCTAAATCCAGCTTGAACATCTGGACGTTTGTAGTTCACATAGTATTGAAGCCTGGCCTGGAGAATTTTGAGCATTACTTTGCTAGCATGTGAGATGAGTGCAATTGTGCAGTAGTTTGAACATTCTTTGGCATTGCCTTTTTTTGGGATTGGAATGAAAACTGACCTTTTCCAGTCCTGTGGCCATTTGAGTTTTCCAAATTTACTGGCTTTTTGAGTGCAGCACTTTAGCAGCAGCATCTTTTAGAATTTGAAACAGCTCAACTGGAATTCCATCACCTCTACTAGCTTTGTGGAGAGTGATACTTCCTAAGGCCCAGTTGACTTTGCACTACAAGATGTCTGGCTCTAACTGAATGATTACACCATCATGGTTATCTGGGTCATGAAGATTTTTTTTGTATAGTTCTTTTGTGTATTCTTTCTATCGCTTCTCAATATCTTCTGCTTCTGTGACTAAGTTACAGTAAACATAATTCTTTATCATCTCATTAGGTACTATTTTTATACAAGCTAAAAAGGAAAAAGAAAAATACCTGATTTTCTTAAGCAATAGGTCCCTAAAATACATATATTTCATGCTCAGAGAAATAATAGAGCAAAATAGTCCTTTAAATATTTTAATCACCAATTTTCCAAGTTATTCACAATTTGTGGAACTTTGAAGAATTCTCCAACATTCTGCTCACAATCAGCATCAATAAACTTATGAGAACTTTTCTAAATATACCTGATATGTAGATGCAGTTCTTATAACACTGGTAAATAGTACCTTTTATTTTTCCTATAACTTTCTTGGTTAATGAAGTTTGCTGGTAGGATTTATTCTGATCATCCTTAAATCCTTCCATGCTGGCAGTTTTAATTAAAAGAAAAAATTCCAATCATTTCTGTAATGCCAGAGAAATGCTAAGTACAAATCATTTCTCTTCAGAATTTCAATACCATCTCCTCTGTTAAAGCTTCATGAAATAGTTTTGGCATTTATATAGTTTTTCATAGATTGCACAGTAAATGCATGCAATGCTGCTTTACTTCTTATAAAAAAAATAATATCCAAGGCGTAAAGTGTTTAAAAATACAGTGGAAAACTAGTACTGACTTTTGTTCTTTTGTTCTTATTAAGGTTTTAAGTGAAGTAAAAGTCACTCAGTCGTGTCCAACTCTCTGCAACCCCCTGGACTGTAGTCCATGGAATTCTCCAGGCCAGAATACTGGAGTGGGTAGCCTTTCCCTTCTCCATTGGATCTTCCCAACCCAGGGATCAAACCCAGGTCTCTCACATTGCAGGTGGATTCTTTACCAGCTGAGCCACAAGTTTAGACCTGCCAATTTTGGATTTTCATGATTTCCCTCAGCAACTCAAATAATTATTTGTTGGTTGAGGTTTAAGTCTGTTTTTGACATTTACTCAAAATCATCTTTGGAGACAGTGAAACAAATTATGCATTTTCTTTTAAGATTTTCCTCACATTGTCAATAAATTATTCTCAATAATTCTTAAGGATAGGTTCTTGATAGGCCTTTGAGTATTGTTTACATTTAGATCATATTCTAGCATTATTTATCCTTCTCTATCACTGATTTTCTTTTTAAGTTCTTTACCTATCCCCTTAACATTTATTTTCTTCATTTCAATTTATTTTTCTTTGGCTTTCAACTTTTCAGCTTCACTGAGAATCTGATGACCTAATAAAAAGAAATATGTTTTCTAGACAAAATAAGTTGTGTTGAGATAAAATGACAGAATCTTAATGCTCAATGTAGAAACATAGGGCGTAGCACAATTATGGAGCAAGAAGTTTAGCTGTGAATGATCAAAGCCTGACCCTAACATAAAAAGGGAGATCATTGTGCTTCGGACTCAGACTCCAAGGAAAAGAGAGTCTCAGGCTCACAGTAAACACGTCTGGGGCTTACACTGAACCAAGAGATGTTAGTGAACATTGTCCTTCTTAGAGTTTTTTGTTGTTGTTGTTGTTACTATAATTATAGGTATTTAATATAGAATTATAATTAGATGTAATTTGCTTTTTTTCACTTGGCTTCCCAAGTGGCACTAGTAGTAAAGAACCCACACGCCAATGCAAGAGACATAAGAGAAGTGGGTTAGATCCCTGGTCAGGAAGATCCTGGGAGGAGGGCATGGCAACCCAGTCCAGTCTTCTTGCCTAGAGAATCCCATGGACAGAGGAGCCTGTTGGGCTACAGTCCATAGGGTCACAAACAAGCCTGGTGCTTACACAAAACCAAGATGTATTAGTGAACCATTGTTAGAGTTTTGTGTGTGTGTGTGTGTGTTTAATATAAATATAAGTATTTAATATAGAATTACGATTAGGGATACTTTGTTTCTTTTATTTTTACCTTTGAGCAATGGTGGGTTATTGAAGCCGGGCTACTGGTGCTATTTAGGCCTCTGAGCCTGATAGAGTTTGTATACATAGAAGCCTGAAACTGCAGTGTGTCTGCCCTGTCCACAAAGGGAAATCTCAGTGAATCCACTTCACAAATAGGAAGACTGTGGTACAGAGAATTTGTGACTCTCTGAAAATTAAAAATTAAGGAATAGAAGAACACATATTTACGTTAAAATCTAACTCCATGCCAATATTTCAGCATGTTTCATTTTGGTATTCAATTGTTTATTCCATACCCACTTTGCACCTCCCCCCCCAAAAAAATATAGGGACATATTTTATTGGCTAACAAATCAGAGAGATCTAGTTACTTCTTCAATGAAAGCAATAGAAAATTCTGAAGACTTCAAAGACTTGTAGAGAATCCTTATTGTACTTATTGCTGATGGGGTGGTTTTTGGTAGATGATTTATTTAGCACTCGCTGAAGTATAGCAATATAATTAACTATGCCATTATCTTGGTCATAAATGTTTTCATTACTTAGAAAATTTTTCTATTCTTTTCAAATTCCAGGTATTTTTATTTGTTTTCTATGACCTCTAGCAACTGAGGGTACTAAAATGTTATTATACATGCTGGGCAAATAAATATGTCCATTCATTTTAAGTATCTTGCCCTTTAATTTCATTGAGCTTGTCCCCTCAGTCTCTTATTATGCATCAGGGTACAAGGGCAGAACAAACTCATTTTCATTCTGCCCTTTGTTATTTTGAAAAATCAAAGTCAACTCTTTTTATTTTCCATTTTTCTGCACTGATTATTCTGTATTTTTCACATTTAATTTTAAGTTTTTATTTAGTGATGGCTAGATCATCAGCTCAAATTATTTGCAGGTATAAATTAAGCTACAGTTTTTAAAACAGGTGTTAAAACTATGATCATATCTTAAAAAAAAATTGACCAGATCTAATATGCTACATTTTCACTGCAGGATTTGTGGAGGATCCATTTGGCTCATGATTCTTCTACCCTTGAATTGAAATCTGGGTTAATTGAGGCAAAGCTGAACTTGCTCTTTTGCAAAATGTTTGGAAGGCCATTGCTCTTTTAATTGCTAAGATCATCAATACTGTCTTGATATTTGGATATATTCCCATTTTATTTAAAGTGCCAGCTATCTGCTCGCATACTTAGCTGCCTCTTGCACTTTCAGAGTTTGAGTTTAAACTTTTATCTAAGATGGCATTTATCTCTAATGTTCTAAGAAATAAATTCTTGTAATTACTGCCCAGTTCTACAAAATCAAGAACCCAGTTCAAATGACAGAATTTTTTTAAATGTTTCTTCTTTGGAAGATCTTTGAAATAAAAAGAGATAAAAAGCAATTGAGTGATGATATTCTGCAACCCTCCAAGCATTCCTAGGGATACGATTTATCCTAAACCAAGAGAGCTATTCCCTCTATTCCTCATAACATGTTTCCTCATATGAAAAATCATTCATTCCCCTGCCCATCTCCCCCAATAGACTGAGATATCTGAAGGCAAACTGCTTATTTATTGGTATATCTTCAGCTCCCAGCCCAATTTATGGACTCAATAAATGTTTGTTATGAGAATAAATATTTAGCCAGAATGGTGAGACTGTAGCAAAAGTAGTTGACTATTTTGATTTAAAACATTTCATCGATGATACAATGAATACCCTGAGGTACAATGACTGCCTTATCCATTGTTTGAAGTGGTGAACTTGATCGAGTTGTGAAACTTTTAGGGCGTTTACAGGTTTTCAAACAGCTAATAGTTTCAACTATAAACCAGAACTGCTTTCTGCAGAGGATGACAAATGAGAACATTAAAGGCAACTTTAGCTAGGAAATAGACATGTGTTGTCTCGCTGATTTTTGAGGCGACCTGAGTGAGTCCTTGCACCGACAGCAAGGCAGTGTTAGGGCTCTAAGTGTTCCCAGTGTCCACTGAGCTAACTTCCATCGCACTAATCTAAATAACTCACTAATAACTAAATAATCATCACCACTCCAGTATTCTTACCCGGAAATTCCAGGGACAGAGGAGCCTGGCAGGCTGCAGTCCATGGGGTCGAAAAGAGTCAGATACAACTGAGAGACTGAGTACATACTAAATAATCTGTTTCCAAGCCTGTTGTGGACTGTGAGTCACATGGGAAAAGGCGGTGTATGAGGTTTTGAATCAAAGTTAGCACCCACTAGGGTGCCTACAGCCAGTGTTCAATAATTCACTATTTCTTGGGCATTTAATGAAGTACGGAATGGTTGGAATACATATTTTCACTGAAATCATTCAAACCGTGTCAATCTTGCCTTCCTTTTATCTCTTTTGCATCTCTTCATGTGCTGTTTACTTTCCATTTTCCATGACCCTGTAACTGTTTTCCTGAGAAACTCCTAAAAGACATAACATGTGGCCAAATGACAGAGTAGGAAGACTCTGACCTCACCTCCTCTCCGAGATACACCAAAATCACAACTGTTTATAGAGAGCGATTGTTAGTGAGGATGATGTGAAGATTGGCAGAAAAGATTTTCAACAATGAAAGCTATAAAGAAGGGCTGTAATGAAAAGGGTATCTGTGGGTATAGATATAATATGGTAAAAACCTATACCCCCAGGTGGGCAACCCACAAACAGAAGGGTAATTATCATTGCAGAGGTTAATCTTAAAAGGTCAGGAGTCTGAGCCTCCCCAGCCCAGGGGTCATGCAACAGGAGGATGAGCCCCTCAAACATCTGGTTTTGAAGGTCAGCAGGGGTTCTGTATGGGAGAGCTGGAGGGCTGTTGAAAACAGAAACTCCTCTCTTAAAGGGTGTATGCAAAATCTCACACACTCTGAGTCCCAGGGCAAAGGCTGTGATTTGAAAGGCGCCTAGGTCAGACCCACTTGCTGACCTTGGAGAGTCTCCCAGAGAGGCAGGAGGCAAGCAGGACTCGCTTTGGGAACACAGATGCTGGCAGCAGCCGTTTTGGGGAGCTTACTCTACTGTACAGACACTGGCCCTGACAATGGCCATTTTGGAGTCCTCCCCCTAGCCTATCAGTGCCAGGAGTTACCTGCCAGCAGTACCAGTCCTAGGCTAACATGAGGTTAGCCATGTTGGGATCCAGCCCCCCTCACCAATAGCCTGTCAGCCACCACCCAAGGCTGAGGCTGGCAGCCAAGTGGACCGGGAGGCCAGCTCTGCCTACCTGTACTCACAGAAGTCAGCCCATCAATAACAGAAGGTCCATGAAGCCCACATGGAGGGGCCCACTAGAGCAGATAGCTCTGGTAGCTAGAAGTGAGTGTGCTGCTGGGTCCCCTAGCATGTCTCCTACATAAGGCTGTTTCTCCAAGATCAGGGAATTAGACAAAATGAACAGATAGGGGGATATGTTCCAAATGAAGGAATAAAAGAAAATCTTAGAAAAAGAACCAAAGTGAAGATAGGCAGTCTTCTGGGTAAAGAGTTTAATGTAATGATCATGATCATTAATCAAAGAAATCAGAAGAAAGATGGATGAACACAGTGAGAGTATTAACAAAGAGAAGAATATGAAGCTACCAAACTGAAGAATACAATAACTGAAATAAAAAGATACACTAGAAAGAGTCAATAGTAGATTTGATGATGCAGAGAAATAGATCAGTGAATTAGAAGACAGAGTAGCAGAAATCAGTGACTTCATCTGAATTATTTTGTTCTATGAAATACTCTGCTGAAAGATGAAGAGAAAATATAAACAGTGGGAGAAAATATTTCCAAACTGCCTATCTGACAAACAACTCATATTTAAGATATATTAAAAAATCAAAATGCAATAGTATAAGAACAAACAATACAATTATTAATAGAAAAAGGGCAAAAGACATGAGAGACATTTTACCAAAGAGAATATACAGATGGCAAAGAAAAACACATGAAAAACATTCCCAATATCACCAGACATTAGCACATTATGTGTTTATATATCTGCCCATACTATACTGTGTTGGATACTGCAACTGTTATATCAATAAAGCCATTCCTTCAACTTTATTCTTCTTTTTAAAGATTGCTTTAATTACTTTAATTTTTTACCTTTCCATATACATTTTATGATCTTGTCTATTGCTAGAATTTGGGTGGTAATTATTTTAACAACATTTTAAACCTGTAATGAGGATAATTTGACATCTTCACTGTATTGAATTTTCCAATTCATGAATATGGTATGTTTCCACACCCACTTAAATAATCTTTGGTTTCTTTCATCAGCATTTTATAGTTTTCATTGTATGAATCTTATGCATGTTTTTCTAGATTTACACCTGAATATTTTGGTTGTTTTGCATTATTTTAAATGGTATTATGTTTAAAATTTTTGTGTTTATTGCTACTATATAGAAATACAGTGGAGAAGGAAATGGCAACCCACTCCAGTATTCTTGCCAGGAGAATCCCATGGCAGAGGAGCCTGGCTGGCTACAGTCCATGTGGTCACCAAGAGTCAGACATGATTTAGTGACTAAACCACCACAACCACCAGAAATACAGTATATCGTTCTTGCAGCCTTTTACACTACTCTGACTCACTTAGCTCTAGAAAGAATTTTTAGAGTCCTTTGGAGTTCTGCATACAAAATCATATCATTAAGAATAGGAACAACTGTCTTCATGCATTTCTGATCCTTATGCTTCTTATTTATTTTACTTGTATTATTTTTTCTGGCTATAACCTCCAGACTTTTAAAAGGAATGGTGGGAACAAATGTGCTTGTCTTATTGTCAATCTTAGGAGGCTTCCCTGGAGGCTCAGAAGGTAAAGAGTCTGCCTGCAGTGAAAAAGACCTGGGTTTGATCCCTGAGTCAGGAAAATCCCCTGGAGAAGGAAATTGAACCCACTCCAGTATTCTTGCCTGGAGAGTCCCACGGACCAGGAGCCTGGTGGGTTATAGTCCACGGGGTATCAAAGAGTCGGACATGACTAAGTGACCAACGCTATACTGTACTGTAGGTGGAAAGCATTCAGTATTTCACCATAAAGTGTGACCTTAGTTGAAGGCATTTTGGGGGCTTCCCAGGTGGCACTAGTGGTAAAGAATTCCCCTGCCAGTGCAGGAGATGCATGAGATGCAGGTTCCATCCCTAGTTTGGGAAGATCCCCTGGAGTAGTAAATGGCAAGCCACTCCAGCATTCTTTCCTGGAAAATTCCATGGGCAGAAGAGCCTGGTGGGCTACAGTCCATTGGGCCACAAAGAGTCAAACATTACTGAGCAATGGAGCAGCAGCAGCAGTAGGCATTTTTTAGATGATCTTTATAACATTGAAGAAGTTCACCTCTATTTTTTGTTTTTTAAATCATGAATTAGTGTTGAATTCTGTTAAGTACTTTTCTGCATCAATTGATATAAGCATGTGTTTATTTATTAAACCTATTAATTTAATGGATTACATTGATTAATTTTTGAATATTGAATAAGCCCTTGCATCCTTTAAATACTAATTGATCATAGTTGACTATTATATGTGATATTGCTGAATTTCATGGACTAGCATTTTGTTAAGGATTTTTACATCTGTATTCATTACATTTGTATGTAATTTGATTTTTTTCTTTTGCCCTTTTGTCTGGGATTTTGTTTTCAGAGTAATACTGACTTAATAATATTAATTAGAAAGTATTCTTGCATCTTCCATTTTCTCAAATGTTATGGAATTATGTTATTAAATCTTCAAATGTTTAGAATAATTTTCCCATGTAGTCATGTAGGCCTAGAAATTTTCTTTTAGGAGTTTTTAAATTATGAATGTAATTTCTTTAATGGTAATAGAGCTATTGAATTTATTTCATCTTAGTTAAGTTGATCATCAGTTCAGTTCAGTTGCTCAGTCGTGTCTGACTCTTTGCGACCCCATGAATCACAGCACACCAGGCTTCCCTGTCCATCACCAACTCCTGGAGTTCACTCAAACTCATGTCTATCGAGTTGGTGATGCCATCCAGCCCTCTCATCCTCTGTTGTCCCCTTCTCCTCCTGCCCCCAATCCCTCCCAGCATCAGAGTCTTTCCCAATGAGTCAACTCTTCGCATAAGGCAGCCAAAGTTTTGGAGTTTCAGCTTCAGCATCAGTCCTTCCAATGAACACCCAGGACTGATCTCCTTTAGAATGGACTGGTTGGCTCTCCTTGCAGTCCAAGGGACTCCCAAGTCTTCTCCAACATCACAGTTCAAAAGCATCAATTCTTCAGCACTCAGCCTTCTTCACAGTCCAACTCTCACATCCATATATGACCACTGGAAAAACCATAGCCTTGACTAGACGGACCTTTGTTGGCAAAGTAATGTCTCTGCTTTTGAATATGCTGTCTAGGTTGGCCATAACTTTCCTTCCAAGGAAATTTATTGATCATATGTGCCTCTTAAAGAATTGGTTCATTGCATTTAATTTGTCAAAGGTATTTGTATAGAGTTGTTTGCAGTAGTCTCTTATGAACATTTTGATTTTTGCAGATGTCTGAATAGTGGACATTCTGTTAATTTCTGATACCAGTATTTTTCCATCCTTTTTTCTTAGTCCATCTTGATATCAATTTTATTATTGATCCTTTTAAAAATTATATATTTTGTTTCATTGATAATATCTGATTGATAAGCATATAAAAGATACATTCAACTTTAAGGAAATGCAAATTAAAACACTCTAACATTCTTCACAAACTAGAATAACTAAAATTAAAAAGATTGGCAATACCAATTGTTGGAGAGGCTTTGGAACAACTAGGTTTCTTATACATTTCTTGTGGAAATGTAAAATGGTTCAAGCCTGTCGAAAATAGTTTAGCAATAGTTTAAAAAAAATTTGACATACTCTATGATCTATCAATCCCACTACTTTAAGTATTTATCCCCCCAAAATAGAAAATTTATGTCTACTAAAAACCTTATGCAATAGTCAAAAAGCTGAATATTGATAACAGTTTTACTCATAATATCTAAAAAGCAGGAAAAAACAAATATCCATCAGTGGATTAATGCATAAACACATGGGATGTGGACTGTGAAGAAGGCTGAGCACCAAAGAATTGATGCTTTTGAACTGTGGTGTTGGAGAAGACTCTTGAGAGTCCCTTGGACTGCAAGGAGATCCAACCAGTCCATTCTGAAGGAGATCAGCCCTGGGATTTCTTTGGAGGGAATGATGCTAAAGCTGAAACTCCAGTACTTTGGCCACCTCATGTGAAGAGTTGACTCATTGGAAAAGACTGATGCTGGGAGGGATTGGGGGTAGGAGGAGAAGGGGACGACAGAGGATGAGGTGGCTGGATGGCATCACTGACTCGATGGACGTGAGTCTGAGTGAACTCCGGGAGTTGGTGATGGACAGGGAAGCCTGGCGTGCTGCGATTCATGGGGTCGCAAAGAGTCGGACATGACTGAGTGACTGAACTGAACTGAACTGAATGCAGTAAAAGAGAATAAGCTACTGACACATGCAGTAACATTTATTAATATCAGAAACACTGTGTGAAATCAAACACGACAGACATTTTATACCTTGTGTTTCCATTTACATGAAATTCTAGAAAAGGGAACACTGTGCTAATAAAATTAAAACAGTAGAATCTTTTGTTGGGAATGGGCATTAGGTTTCTATAAATGCGTATCTTAATTAGAGTGTTGCTTACATGGGTTTATATGATTGTCAAAACTAATACAAGTGCACACTTAAAATTTATGTGCTTTATCATATATTAATTATACCTCAGTTTTTAAAAAGTGATACTTTTACTGGCATGGGTCTCCTGGTGCTTTCAGTTGATTTTGTATTTTAGTATGTGGAATGAGTGCTTTTATTGCAGTTATCTGAATTAAGGGTTTAAATAATTTTCTGTTCCTTTCTTTGATTTCATTCTTTGGTGACTTCTGTCATGTGTGTGTGTGGGGGGGGGCGGGGGTGTGATTCTCTTAAATCATTTTACTTATTTACTTTCTGTTTTATCCTTTATACTTTTCTGTACTTCAATTATTTACCTTACCGTCTATTTTTATTTTACTATGTATCTTTTAATTCCATCATCCTTTCTGAAGAGTTTTTTTTTTTTTTCCCCTAATCTTCCTTGAAAACTGTCAGTTCTTTTGTTTTTGTGACTTCTTGTATAACTGTCCAATTTCTGAACTTTTCTGGTTGTTTTTGTTCTTTCAGTCACCTGTTTTCGTAATGTCTTTTAGCTCATTTTGAGATATTAGAGGTTAATTTTCATCTTTTTAGGCTACACTTTCTGGTGGTGATCTTATTTTCTTCCCTAGTTTGATTAAAATCGGAGAAGGCAATGGCACCCCACTCCAGTACTTCTGCCTGGAAAATCCCATGGGTGGAGGAGCCTGGAAGGCTGCAGTCCATGGGGTCGCTGAGGGTGGGACACGACTGAGCAACTTCACTTTCACTTTTCACTTTCCTGCATTGGAGAAGGAAATGGCAACCCACTCCAGTGTTCTTGCCTAGAGAATCCCAGGGACGGGTGAGCCTGGTGGGCTGCCGTCTATGGGGTCACACAGAGTTGGACACGACTGAAGTGACTTAGCAGCAGCAGCAGTTTGATTAAAATAGAATTTCCAGGATGTTTAGGAAGAAGTTCCTGTGGAGAATGCAGAGGTGGATCAAAATAGCCTTCACTGCTTCACCACTTGAGAGATGCCTCTTCTCAAATTATGCTCTTTTTGTATGACTTTCTCTCTCTCTCTGAGCTGAGTCTAATTCAGGAAGGTTATCTTTTCAAGATACTCTTGTGTTTCAAGACAGTGCACCAATATTTAGATGATATATTTCACAGTTACAAGACTAGGGGGAATCTCCTGTGCCTTAACCCATTCAATCCCTCTAGTGTGCATCTCCCCTTAACTCCCATTTTCTTGCTCTATTCAGTTTTATTTAATAATGTTAATTCAGAGTGAGAATCTATGTTTCTAGATATTTCTGAAACCCTAAAGGTGCAGTTGCCAGTTAAAGTACAGATGCTTGGCATAATTTGATTTTCCAATAAACAGCATTTTTTTAAATGTAAATGACTGAAGCAACTTAGCACCAGCAGCAGCAGCAGCAGCATGTTCCAAACAATATTTTATTTTTGAAATAAATAATTCTGCATAGAAGGCATATATGACCACAAATATTTCTCTCTCCCCTGCTTAATGACCTTAACCACTCATTTTTTGCACCACATATGACTCCCCAAATTTAGTTGACCCTTCCAAGAATCTAAAGCCCAGGATTGTGTTCAATGTGAGGTCCCTAACTTCTAGTGGTAAGTTTTATATGTGATTTAGACGTTCTATGGCTTATGGAACTCATCAGGTATTCCATTTACTGTAAATTCTATTGCTCAGCTCGTCTAATGATTTGGCTACATCCACCCTTATTTTGGGATTTATATGTGCCCATTCTTTTCTCAACAAGTGTTTTTGAAGATACTATATGTTTTATTTCCCTACCTTAGTTGATATGTTTGGTTTCTAAAGAAAAGTTGGAAATAACTTATTTATGATGTTCAGATTTTAATTTAATTTTTGAATTAATATTTATTGGAGTAAAGAATTTTTAAAATACATAATTACATCTCAAGTGTGCAGAAGCCAGATGTCCAGAACCAGTATCTTTTAAAAAGGTATTTTCTTGCTATTTTTCCTTGTTTATAGGAACACAATTGATTTTTTATATTGATCACTCCTCATTGTTGAACTCTTATTAGCTCTAATAATTTTTCTGCTAATTCTCTTGTAAATAATTGTATCATCAATGAAAAATTGAAATTTACTTTTTTCCTTTCTAATTTCTTATTGATTTCTTACATTCTCCTTTGCTGCTTAGGTTATATAGTATAATGTTGAATAGGAGAGATGAATAGTTTTGTGTCTATTCATTCAGTTTTATTGTGGGGATAATAATAGTATGAACTTGATAGGATTATTTGAGGATTGAATGAGACAATCATGTAAATTTATTTTAGCAGTATTTAGTACATATTGAACTGGTTGTTGCTAAGTCACTTTAGTCATGTCTGACTCTGTGTGACTCCATAGACAGCAGCCTACCAGGCTCCCCCGTCCCTGGGATTCTCCAGGCAAGAACACTGGAGAGGGTTGCCATTTCCTTCTCCAATGCATGAAAGTGAGAAAAGGAAGTTGCTCAGTCGTGTCCGACTCTTAGCGACCCCATGGACTGCAGCCCACCAGGCTCCTCCATCCATGGGATTTTCCAGGCAAGAGTACTGGAGTGGGGTGCCATTGCCTTCTCCATTGAACTGGTAATAAATGATAATTATTATGATTCCCATGTGGTGCCAGTAGTAAAGAACCTGCCTGCCAATACAGGACACATAAGAGACACAAATTCTAGCCCTGGGCTGGGAAGATCCCCTGGAGAAGGACATGGCAACCGACTCCAGTATTCTTGCCTGGAGAATCCCATGGACAAAGGAGCCTGGCAGGCTACTGTCTGTGGGGTTGCAAAGAGCAGGCCACAACTGAAATGATGTGGCATATTATTATCTTTAAATGTCAATACAATCATCCCATATTATACTCATAAATGTGTAAAGTGGCAGAAAAAAAATGAAAGGGCTTAGGAAATAATAATTGCAATATGTATATAGATGCCTTTACAAATAAGCATATTATTATGGGCTACTCTGCACTTACAGAGAAAATATGTTTGGAATTAAAATAGATATGTAGTTATTTATTTAATGAGTTTTGATTTTCTATGCCATTCTCTTCAAAAATAAAAGACTAAATACATTTAAATATATAAAATAATTAATTTGCAAAGTATGGGATGTTATCCCTTTTCTTACACTATGGGGTTAAGTGTATAATTTTACAAGTGTGCACGGGGAATGAAAGAAGGAGAAAAAATCTAAATGGAAAGGAAGGCCCAGCTGAAGAAGCCAGAAGCAAATGGAGGGATATATTATTTAGGAACAGTCTGCCTGTAATACACACTGAGGACAGCTTTATTGAGATTATAATACAGACATTATTAATATATTATCGAACATTTGGATGGTAAACATTTTTAAACAGTCATATCCTATGTGATTTTCTAAAACATCTGTAATGTGTTTGTAAAATAATATAGTGTTTCAAATACTGAGCCTGGCTTATAAATTTTCACATGGATTTGAGACTTATTTTTGCTTATTTGTTATAGTGCTTTTAGTATTTCATTTATGCTTATGGTACTTTCATCAAAGTGATTTATGAAATCTCATTTTTTCACTGAAGAAATTCAGGGGGCTTTTTCTTTTCTGTCATCTGTAGTGATTTCAACATATAGGTCAGCTTTCCCAGGATACCAACTCAGAGACAGAGATTTATAGTCAGTAAATTTATTGGAGAGGAATCTTAGGAACAAAAACAGGATTGAGTAGATGAACAATGGGAACTACAATGCAGTTGCAACCCCTTCATGTTATGGGATGCTCCAAAACCATGATGGTCTTTCATATGTGTCCAAGTTTGGGGGAATGATGGGCAGGCGTTTGTATTCCCCCATGGATTTGTCACTGTGTGTGTGCTGCCCGTAGGACTGAGATGTTAGAGTTAGACCTCTCCCTTTGACCAAGGGACGATTACTTGAGAGGGACTTAGCTGTGAGACATTACAAGCCACATTGGAAGAATAGAAATTTAATACCAAAAGGGGGGATCTAGATGGTACAGCATGGATTCTCTTCAGTCCATACCTTGCACTCCAAGATGACCTTGCTTCAGATAGTACTGTCATCTCACCTGAAAAAAATCCCCTCTACCAGTTGGTGTTTTTTTTTCAAGGTGAACTTACAAGATCAGTGGGACAAACTGTAGCCCCACCTCTGCAGCTCCTATTGGAACTTTCTGTCCTGCCCATTTTGTCTATATTCTCTGGACCCTCATTTGCCCGTGTAGGCAGCTTGCCTACTGGAGCAACCCAAACCATCAACCCTGAGGGGTATCAGTCACTATTCACCATGCTTGTCAAGCCATGGTTACTTCTCTGATGCATTGCCATCAAAACTGGGTAGAGGATTAGCAAGAGATGCCCCACTCTTTCACTTGGGTGCCAAACAGATCCTTTCCTGGCCCCAGTACTTTCAATCTATTGCCCCTGTCAGGAGGGTGTCAAAAACCTAAGCTGATCCCATGTAGAACCCTGAAACTGTGCTGGCCTTTCATATATGTCCAGAATTGAGGCAAGAGACTGGGAGTTTTGAACTTCAGCAGTAACCAGTCATGAGAAGAGGGTTGTTTCTGGATGTGAGTATAAATCATAAGCAAGGTAGCTCACGGTGACCAAGGTAATTCCTGAGAAGGGGCTTGGGTGTGATCTATCAATAGGCAATGCTTCTGGTCACTGGATTAGTACTTCAGACCCAAAAGGGCACCTTGATGTGCCCACCCACTGGATAGCATGTACTATAGTCTGAGTTTCAAAAATGCTTTATTTGAATTCTCTTTCAAGTACATTTTTGTTGCCATGAAATGTTATACAGAAATAAGTTTGTACTGAGATAAATTGATAAAAGATTTTCTATTTTCATATATGATCTATTAGAAAAAATATAAATCTCATATAAATATGATACTATTAATGAATCAACAATAAGTAGAGCACATGATTTTACAGATAATTTGGATGAATTTTCAACATTCCTCACATTCACTTACCTTGTAACACCTTGTAGCCTTACATTTGCAAGGCATATGTCTCTACTATGTTAAATGTTCTGTGTATCACTTACATGTGGAATCCAAACTAGGACACAAATGAACCTGTCTAGGAAACGGAAGGCAATGGCACCCCACTCCAGTACTTTTGCCTAGAAAATCCCATGGACTGAGGAGCCTGGTAGGCTCCAGTCCATGGGGTCGCTAAGAGTCAGACATGACTGAGCGACTTCACTTTCACTTTTCACTTTCATGCAGTGGAGAAGGAAATGGCAACCCACTCCAGTATTCTTGCCTGGAGAATCCCAGGGACAGGGGAGCCTGGTGAGCTTCCGTCTGTGGGGTCGCACAGAGTCGGACACGACTGAAGCGACTTAGCAGCAGCAGCAGGAAACGGAAACAGACTTACGGCTGTCAAGGAGGTGGGAGTTGAGAGAGGAATGGAGTGGGAGGTTAAGGTTAGCAAATGTAAGCTGTTACATATAGAATGAATGAATAACAAAGTGAAAGTGAAGTCGCTCAGTCGTGTCCGACTCTTGGCGACCCCATGGACTGCAGCCTACCAGGCTCCTCCGTCCAAGGGATTCTCCAGACAAGAACACCTGAATGAATAACAAGGTCCTACTGTATAGCACAGGAAAGTATATTCGATATCATATGACAACCATAATGGAATCACTTTGCTGTACAACAGAAATTAACACAACAATGTAAATCAGCTATACTTCAATAAAAAATAAAAAGCAACAACTTTAAAAGATGTATGTTCTGTAGACAATGAACAGGAACATCTCTGAGGAGTTTCTTTGGGCATCCAATCCAACACCATGGCCTTATTAATAGGGCACCCTTAACACTGGAGCTAAATAGTCATAGACTTGCACAGTAATGTGATGAAGATAGAAAAATTATTTTAGAGCCAAATACAAAATTGATTTACTTGAATAATTTGTACTAAACTCATTTTACTCTTGAATAGGATAAATATTTTTAAGAGGAAGATAATTTTTAAAACTTTTAATGTTGAATCCCATGTTTAAGTTGAGAATTCGTCCATTTTAGCCTTAGGGTGACTTTAAAAAAAAAAGCAACAAAAGATTGGAAAAAAAACTCACATGTATAATGAAACATAAGTATCCATTATTGGAACTTGCAAATCATCATTATTTAACCTTGTTTTTATCTTTCTGGAAAATTAAAATCTATTACGTCCTCAGTCAAGGTCATTTTAGTACTAAATGCACATTAAGATGTCCACATTTGGGGGCATTATTTTAACATAGTCTCCAAGGCCCTGTCTGCTACCACCACCACCTTTGATCAAGTAATGTCAGTCTTACAAAGAATTTGTCTATTTGACGGCCATTAAGAATGCTGAAGAATATCTTATTCTTCTTAAGATACATTTCTTAAGAAATGATGAATACCTCCTTTATAAAAGAGTCCTTGTATAATGATACAAAAAGTGATTGCTGGTGCTAATACTTTTGGTGGATATCACTCTGCAATCATTATACCCAATAAAAATGATCGACTGTCTTAAGTGGCTGACATCAGGAGTGAAACATTCTGTTTACTGGTATCACCATTGTTGGACTAGCCCATGGGCACTTCAGCTAAAGCTTGTTATGTAAGAAAGTATATACTTCTCCAGAGAAATAATAATAGAATCACCTTGCACTCATCTAGGAATGTTAGGTTCAAAGTTAGATAGAAATATCAACACTGTCCAAATTATAGAAGTAGATTCATTATGGAGTTAGAATTTAAACCCAAACCTCCTAATTTCGCAATATACCTTTCTATGAAATAACTAATAAATAATGATAACAATTTTATTTCTAGAAATCACTATAGGCAAATTGATGTAGTATATAAAAATGTCTTAAAATTCAGAAGGAATTACCTATACCAAAATCCAGCCTGAAAGATTCTGTTAAATCCAATCTGTTTAATATACAATGGATTTATAGCACTTGACCCTTGTGGCAAATTACTTTACAGTTAAACATATCTTCTAAAAAAATGAAAATCTCGGTGTTGATATATTAGTTTCCCATTGCTGTACAACAAACTTCAAGGCTTTAAAATAACTTTCACTTTTCTGTAGGTCAGAAGTCCAGGTGGATTTGGTTGAATACTATGAATACTGTACTTGGGGGTCTAAGAAGACAGATATCAAGATAGTAGCTATTTTGGGGCCCCTGGGGTACAGTCTTCACCCCACCTCATTTAGGTTTTTGGCAGAATTCAATTAAATTAGATTGTAGGAATGAGGTCCTCATTTTCTTGCTGGCTGCTTGCTGGGGATTGTTTTCAACTTCACATGCATTATATATCTCTCCAACTTTTGCTTCTGCCACCAACCAGAAAACAAAAAAAAAACAACAACTATCTGCTTTGCAAGAATCATGCGATTAGATGAGGCTCACTTGAATAATCTCCCTTATTTTATGTTAGTTCTGACAATGGAATAACATAGTCAAAGGAGTGATAACTCATCATTATTCACAGGTCCTAGCAATTCACGTGGGATACATTTGAGGGTCATCATTATGCTTACCACAATTCAAATAAGAAAAATTAATGAATATAAGAAAATTGCTAAGTTGATTATCAGAAATATATTTTGTTTAATAGTATTTCGTTTATGACTCAAAGTTCATACATGAAGCCAAAGGCTTAATTAATAAAGTAAGCCTATAATTTTACCTTTGTGTTCTTAAAAAAGCTAGAAATGAAATCAAAAAGACATTTTTATTGGATACAATTATTGTTATTTTCAGAGTATCTTTCATACAGTGAAAAGATGCATAACTTAAAACTGGATTATTGTCTGAATTGAACCAAGTAATTTTAAGTGACTTTTCCCTTTTAAACCAACTGATAAAAATAGTTCTAATATTTCATGATTAGCTCTTCTGAGGGTAAACTTTCTATATTTAGTGCTTCTGTCTTATGCAGTATGCATTTCAATGTAGATAATTAAAAGTCCAGTGATTTTAAGTTTTCCTCTTTAACACAGAATTACTAATATTAAGATTTGAATGTATGGTTATCTCTTTCAGTCAGTTGGTTCAGTCACTCAGTCGTGTCCGACTCTTTGTGACCCCATGGATTGCAGCACTCCAGGCCTCCCTGTCCATCGCCAACTCCTGGAGTTTACTCGAACTCATGCCTATTTAGTCGGTGATGCCATCCAACCATCTCATCCTCTGTCGTCCCCTTCTCCTTCAGCCTTCAATCTTTGCCACCATCAGGGCCTTTTCAAGTGAGTCAGTTCTTTGCATCAGGTGGCCAAAGTATTGGAGTTTCAGCTTCAGCATCAGTCCTTCCAATGAATATTCATGACTGATTTCCTTTAGGATGGACTGGTTTGATCTCTTTGCAGTCCAAGGGACTCTCAAGAGTCATCTCCAACACCACAGTTCAAAAGCATCAGTTCTTTGGCACTCAGCTTTCTTCACAGTCCAACTCTCACATCCATATATGACTACTAGAAAAACCATAGCTTTGACTAGATGGACATTTGTTGGCAAAGTAATGTCTCTGCTTTGTAAAAATACTGTCTAGGTTTGTCATAACTTTTCTTCCAAGGAGCAAGTGTCTTGGCTGCAGTCACCATCTGCAGTGATTTTGGAGCCCCCTCCCAAAAATAAAGTCTGTCACTGTTTCCACTGTTTCCCCATCTATTTCTCATGAAGTGATAGGACCAGATGCCATGATCTTAGTTTTCTGAATGTTGAGCTTTAAGCCAACTTTTTCACACTCCTCTTTCACTTTAATCAAGAGGCTCTTTAGTTCTTCGCTTTCTGCCATAAGGGTGGTGTCATCTGCATATCTGAGGTTATTGATATTTCTCCCGGCAATCTTGATTCCAGCTTGTACTTCTTCCAGCCCAGCATTTCTCATGATGTACTCTGCATATAAGTTAAATAAGCACGGTAACAATATACAGCCTTGATGTACTCCTTTCCCTATTTGGAACCAGTCTGTTGTTCCATGTCCAGTTCTAACTGTTGGTTCCTGACCTGCACACAGATTTCTCAAGAGGTGGGTCAGGTGGTCTGGTATTCCCATCTCTTTAAGAATTTTCCAGAGTTTGCTGTGGTCCACACAGTAAAAGGCTTTGCCGTAGTCAATAAAGCAGAAGTAAATGTTTTTTTGGAACTCTCTTGCTTTTTGATGATCCAACGGATGTTGGCAATTTGATCTCTGGTTTCTCTGCCTTTTCTAAATCCAGCTTGAACATCTGGAAGTTCATGTTTCATGTACTATTGAAGCCTGGCTTGGAGAATTTTGAGCATTACTTTACTAGCATGTGAGATGAGTGCAATTGTGCGGTAGTTTGAGCATTCTTTGACACTGCCTTTCTTTGGGATTGAAATGAAAACTGACCTCTTGCAGTCCTGTTATCTCTTTAAGAAGCTTTATTTATCTAGGTGTCTTAATTTCTTGAGACCAAAATATCAGTAAAGCAAACAATATTCACCAGATGCGGTATGCCTTGTGCTTTCCATGTCATACTAGTGGTAAAGAACTCACCTGCCAATGCAGGAGATGCAAGAGACCTGTGTTCCAATCCCTAGATGGGGAGATCCCCTGAAAGAGGGCATGGCAACCCACTCCTGTATTTTGCCTGCAGAATCCCATGGACAGAGAGCTGCAGTGCATAGGGTCACAAAGAGTCAGACACGACTGAAGCAACTTAGCAGCAGCAATATTAAATTGCTTCTCTGTTTAGTTCAATATGTACAGTCTTACCAAAGCAAATGGTTCAGTATTTCTCTAGAAACCAAGATATACATAAAAAGTGTTAAATAGTAATTATTCATTTTTGCATATTAAAGGAAACAAAAATTTAGAATGTGCACGGGTTAGAGTGGGACACAAATCTGCCTTCCCTTCATTTGCTGCTAACAGAATCCCAATATGTGTATGGTTGTCAGAAGTCTAAGTAGAGTCTGGCCCATGAGATGAATTAAAATTGGCATAAAACCACCATGATAACCCCAATCCTCTTTACCAGTAGTTGGGTTTAGGAAAGGAGGCAGGTGAGACAGTTGTACTTAATGAGATGTAAGGAAGTCTGCTGAGTGCATTTGGGAATTCTTTTCTAGAAGGAAGGGATCTCTTCTGCCCAGCACTCTGCCTGTAAGTGTTAACTGTGTGAGGATTTAAAAGAAAATGCCAAAGGTATAGACCTAGAGCCACAGCAGCATTGTGCCTACCACACACCACTTCCAGACTGCATGTATGAAAAAAGAAAACCCTCGTCTGTAAACCACCTGTAGTTCAAAAGCTTTCCTAATTGAAATTGTTTTTTTGTTTTGCTTTCATTTTTATCCATATTACCACAGTGATTCTGCAATTAATAATTTCAGCCTTGCTTTTGAAATAGTAAATGAAAAGCTATTTGACAAAGTGAAAAAGTGCTTCGATGATGAGAAAAAGAACATGTGGTTTTTCATGACTAACATGCACAGATATATTAACATCTATAAATTTGGAACTTCATTCTCCATATGAGCATTGCAATCTAAAAGGTATCCAAGCACCTACTTTAGAATACTATACAATCAATATATATTTATGTTTATTTGTGGCTACTGAGTTGAACTTGGCCTCACTGATGTGTCCCTATTTGCTGTAAATGCTATACAATTAATTGGATCATATGTGTGATATTCAGAATCACTCTCTAGATGACTAAAAAGAATATAAAGACAAGTGGGGAACCAGCTCCCCTGTTGAGCAGGTTGAGCAAGCCGACTTTATTTTTGATGCATTAGCATGATTGTCTTTTTCACGAGAAAGTTTGTACTACGTACAAGTTTTCAGAGCAGAACTTCCCAAGAGTGTCACAGCTAATAGTTTGCAGATGTGTTGGCATGTTGAGCTCTTCAGGAACCTGGGGTGATCAGAACCCCTGAGTCAGTCACTTTCAGTTGCATGCCATCTCCTTTGTTTATATCACTGAGCTTTCCAAATAGTGCCATTGTCTATGTGTGCCATGAATTCTTAAAGCACAGTTGAAAGGTTATAATTCAATATAGAGTTAATCATATATCTTTTAAATTTTGTTTTTTGTTAATAAGGAGAAGGGATTCAGCATTTTTAGGTATGCTGCTGATGCTGCTTAGTCGCTCAGTCATGTCTAACTCTTCATGACCCCATGAAACTGTAGCCCGCCAGTCTCCTCTGTCCATGGGGATTCTCCAGGCAAGAATACTGGAGTGGGTTGCCTTCCCCTCTCCAAGGAATCTTCCCAACCCAGGGATCGAATCCAGGTCTCCCTCATTGCAGGTGGATTCTTCACCATCTGAGTCACCAGGGAAGCCCAAGAATATTGGAGTGGGTAGCCTATTCCTTCTCCAGAAGATCTTCATGACCAAGGAATTGAGCTGGGGTCTCCTGCATTACAGGTGGATTCTTTACCATCTGAGTTACCAGGGAAGCCCTTTAGGTATGCTATGATACATTAATCAGCTAGAACCATATATGGCTTCAGAGTAGCCATAACAGTCTTAAAAATATATACATACAACTAAAGGTAATGGTTTCCACTCAATCTGTGGGATCAAATATGGCAGTATTCACTAGGGGTTAAATGCTAAAAATTTCTAAATTGCTAAAAAGTGATACTGAAGAATATTTGGATGAACATATTTTAAACAATTAATAATTTAAGACCTTTCTAAATTTTCAAGGTATTTGTGATGGCTGATAAATTTAGGACTGCTGTTTATTAGAATTCTTAATATTTTAATGATATGATATAATTTTCCCAACTAAATATGATCAATCCATTACATTGATAATGACTCTTACCTTCTTTTCCCTTTCCTTGCTTCCAGAGTTAGTTGCAATAAGAAGTTACTTGAATCGTATCTTTCTCTAGGTATTTAACCTATTTTGACATTTTTTAAACAAGTCTGTAAATATTCTAAATGTGTGGATTTCTGTATCCTAGAACTTTACGCAAATAGCCTTTTATTGTTGGAATGTTGGGAATACCCTAAGAACAGGTTAAGACTCATAAAACAAGAATGTTTTTTTCCAGCAAAGACTTTCACAGTAATTACAAAAGGAGTATAAGTAAAGCAAGAGTCAGACATGACTGTGTAACTAAGCATAACACATGCCATTCAAGAGATCAGCAAAGGACTGATTCTGAAGCAGCAATGTAATTGTCCCACCCCCCAAAAAAATAAGTGGATCTTAATTTTGAAGATAATTACATTTATTCACAAGTGCTTAGGTATTATACTCCTCAGGGTTACATTTCATTGACAGCTCAGTTGAAGGGAGAAAAGATTTGGATAGGTGTATTAGTTTCCTACTAATACAGTGGAAACAGTGTCAGACTTTGTTTTTCTGGGCTCCAAAATCACTGCAGATGGTGACTGCAGCCATGAAATTAAAAGACGCTTGCTCCTTGGAAGGAAAGTTATGACCAACCTAGATAGCATATTCAAAAGCAAAGACATTACTTTACCAACAAAGGTTCGCCTAGTCAAGGCTATGGTCTTTCCTGTGGTCATGTATGGATGTGAGAGCTGGACTGTGAAGAAGGCTGAGCGCCGAAGAATTGATGCTTTTGAACTGTGGTGTTGGAGAAGACTCTTGAGAGTCCCTTGGACTGCAAGGAGATCCAACCAGTCCATTCTGAAGGAGATCAATCCTGGAATTTCTTTGGAAGGAATGATGCTAAAGCTGAAACTCCAGTATTTTGGCCACCTCATGCGAAGAGTTGACTCATTGGAGAAGACTCTGATGCTGGGAGGAATTGAGGGCAGGAGGAGAAGGGGACGACAGAGGATGAGATGGCTGGATGGCATCACTGACTTGATGGATGCGAGTCTGAGTGACCTCCGGGAGCTGGTGATGGACAGGGAGGCCTGGCGTGCTGCGGTTCATGGGATCGCAAAGAGTCGGACACGACTGAGCGACTGATCTGATCTGATCTGATCTGATTAGTTTCCTAGGGCTACTGGAACAAATTCCCTCAGACTTCATGAATTAAAACAACAGAAAATCATTCGCTCTCAGGTCTGGAGTTCAGATTCTGAAATCAGTATCACTGAGCCCAACTCAAGGCTGATACTATCTATAGAAGCTCTAAGGGGAGATCTAATCCCTGTCTCTTCCAGAGTCTGGGAGCTACAGGGTTCCTTGGCTTGTGGCCACATGAAAGTCATCTTTAAATCTGTCTGTTCTGTTCATCATGGAGCTTTCCTAGTAGCTCAGTTGGTAAAGAATCTACCTGATGTGCAGAAGATCTGGGTTTGATCCCTCTGGTGGGAAGATCCCCTGGAAAAGGGAATGGCTACCCACTCCAGTATTCTTGCCAGGAGAATTCCATGGACAGAGGAGCCTGGCAGGCTAAAGCCCATGGAGTCCCAAAGAGTTGGACATGACCAAGCAATTAACACTTTCACTCTATTTATGTGTGTAAGATAACCACCTGTGTTCCACTTAAAAGGATACCCATGATTTCTTTGAATTTTCTACGAATTTTCGAATATTCATTGGAAAGACTGATGTTAAAGCTGAAACTCCAATACTTTGGCCACCTGATTTTAAGAACTGACTCATTTGAAAAGACCCTGATGCTGGGAAAGATTGAAGGTGAGAGGAGAAGGGGACAAAAGAGGATGAGATGGTTGGATGGCATCACTGACTCAATGGACATGAGTTTGAGTAAACTCCAGGAGTTGGTGATGGACAGGGAGGCCTGGCATGCTGCAGTCCATGGGGTTGCAAGGAGTCGGACACGACTGAGTGACTGAACTGAACTGAACCGATGATTTCTTTGGGGGCACTCATATAATCCAGGATAATCTCCCCATCTCAAAATATTTAAGTTATATCCACAAAGACTATTTATTATTTATTTTATTATTATTATTTATTTAGCTATATTAAGTAACAAGTAATGTTAATAAATTCTGCCATTTTTTTGCATGGGAAGTCGGGTACATCAGAGTAACGTAAAAGAGTATTAGATATATAATTTTTTTTGAATTCACATTATAATAGTTTTTTTGTTTTAATGCATTCCAATATCATCTTGACTGTGATCTTCAGGTTTCTAGATAACCAGAAACTGAGGCAATTTCATTTTCTTTGGTGTTACTGGGAAATTTCAACACAAGAAAAACTACTGTTATTACAGTTCTTTAACTATGATTTCAAAAAGCAAGAATATCAAAAAAGATGAGTTTTAAATTGTTTGCTGACTGTAAAGAAATGAATGCTCTTTTGTGATGTCACTTCTAGGCACAAGGTGTGATGAATATGTGACAATAAAACACAGTTGCCTTTTAATAGATTGAAGATTTTTTTTTCTCTCACGTATCACTTTCAGATCTCTGTATTACACATCTTAAAACTCTGCTATATGAACAGATATGCATGAATAGAATTACTATATGATTCTTAAACTGCATGAATTTCAGCTTTTAAAAGTGTAGGTTGGTATTTTCTCACTAGTTCTTATGTTTTATTAGCCTTTCAAACCTCTTATTTGCATATGTCAATTAGGATGTTCCTATATAACTTTATTTATTATTATTTTGCATCAAAAGCTCTTTCAATGGAATCCTTCTAGCCTTAGGGCTATAAATATCGTTGTCTGAAATATGTTGCATGAGTTGAAAGAAATTAGTTATATACAGGTGTCTTCATGGTGAATGAGTATCATTTTTTTTTCAATCTAAGGGAATTATTTTCCACTTTTTGCTTCAAGAATAGAATGCCTTTGGGGATTCTGTTTTTATTTGGAGTTGCATAAAATTTAATAGCCGTGTTTATATGTTCATTAAAATGATGCCTGTTGGATATTCTAACATTTATAGTCTGTCTTAGGAATAGTCCATTTAAACAAAATATTTTCAGGTATGATTGAATATGTCAAACTGAACTGAAATTTTTTATGCAAAGTCCAAATTTATAGGAATTGATGAAAATAAAATAAGAAAAGCACAAAAAGTTTAATGATAATTAGTTGAATAACTTATAGTACATAATTGCATTGCAACATATGTTACAGAATATTCAGTGAGATATTTTAATCAAGTGCAAAAAAATTCAGGTAACAGAATATAGAGAGACATTCCTGTGGTAACATATATGACTGAAAAATGCACTAATAGAAAAAGTACATATGAAACATACACTGAAATGATACAAGTGATTATATCTAAGCATGGTAATGTTCTCAATTTGCTATATATGATCAAAAATGTAAATATTTTCTACAATAAGAAAATTCTATAACTGAGGGGAAATATAATCTTATAAAATAAACTGAAAATTATATGGTCTTTAAAATGTGTCCATAGACATAAAATCACAAGGAAGCGTAAGTATGTAATAGCAGCATTGGTAAAATAAGAAGGTAGAAACCTGCCTTTCTCTTTGATCTGTGCTGCAATCTGTGATTAAAATTGGATTTTTATCAGATTCTGGCTGATTATCAAGTGAATTGTAATAGCAGTCTATTTTATTTAATGTATTTAGTATGTTTTATTTCTTATAATTGAACATTTCTATAGCATGACGTAGATGTAATAGGATTTATGAATTAGGAGAAAGGATTTATATCATAAAGCAGGCAATCTCTGGTCATAATATGATGAAGAATTAGAAAATAAGCTGCTTTATTTGGGCTACTTTTGTTCTTTTGTATCCTAACAATGGATGAGAAAGTGATGAGAATGCCTAAGCAGAATAAATGATGCTTATTGTTGAAGATGAAAAAATAAAGCTAAAATAAGGGCTTCTTTTGTGGCTCAGACAATAACGAGTCTGCCTGTAATGCAGGAGACCTGGGTTCTGTCCCTGGGTTGGGAAGATCTCCTAGAGAAGGGAATGGCAACCCTCTCCTGTATTCTTGCCGGGAGAATCCCATGAATAGAGGACACTGGTGAGCTGCAGTCCATGGGGTCACAAAGAGTTGGACACAACGGACAAACACTTTCATAATTAAGTTTGATCAAAATATGAATATAGTCTAATCATTTTGACCAGGGATATTTATTTTATGAATATACATATATATATCTATTAAATATATTTTTATTGTTAATATTAAAACACTTGACTGTCCACAATTCTAAACTGTCAATTAAAGGAGCTGTTTCTAAGATGTGATTCACTAATCTTAGAAATGTTTATAATGAACTATGATTATGTCACACCCCAGCCTGCTTACCTTTCTCACTGTATTTCCAGTACCAAGCTTTCACTTCTCAAACCCTTTCTTTTGTATTTGGCCATTTAGTTTTGCCCTTACTTTATTCTGAGCAATGAACATTTTCAGCAGTTAGATGAATGCATCACTTGGAAAGCAGCTGAGTTACTATTTATGATTACATAGTCTTATCATTTGGAGAAGGCAGTGGCACCCCACTCCAGTACTCTTGCCTGGAAAATCCCATGGACAGAGGAGCCTGATAGGCTGCAGTCCATGGGGTTGCTTAGAGTCAGACATGACGGAGCGACTTCACTTTCACTTTTCACTTTCATGCACTGGAGAAGGAAATGGCAACCCACTCCAGTGTTCTTGCCTGGAGAATCCCAGGGACGGGGGAGCCTGGTGGGCTGCTGTCCATGGGGTCACACAGAGTCGGACACGACTGAAGTGACTTAGCAGCAGCAGCAGTAGCAGTCTTATCATTTGGGATTCCCCAGTGGCTCAGGGGTAAAGAATCCTCCGACAATGCAGGAGACATAGGATATGCCAGTTCGAGCCGTAGTGTGGGAAGATCCCCTGGAGAAAGGCACAGCAACCCATTCCAATATTCTTTCCTGGAAAATCCCATGGACAAAGGAAACTGGCAGTCCTAGCCCATAGAGTTGCAAAGGGTTAGAAACAAGTGAAGCTACTGAGCACTCGATCTTATCATTACGGCTCTCAGTCCTCACACTACATGAATGATCATAGTATTCTCATGAAAATCAAATCTGGAATGGGTAGAAGAAGTTCTTCAGAAAATGATTTTTCCCCCCATATTGCTGCTCATTCATTGATTGATTACAAAATGTTTATTGAATACCTATTTTGTACCAAGAATTAACTTAGAGACTTAGGGGTATAAGTATAGATACAAATAGTCTTTTCCCTCCAGGACCTTATCATATGCAAAGGACAAAAACTATGCAAATAATTGAATATGAGACATTTGGAACGAAATTTGAGTAAGCCAGATCTTCGACTCAGTTTGGATCAGTTTAGTCTCTGAGTCGTGTTCAAATCCTTGCAACCTCATGAATTGCAGCATGCTAGGCATCCCTGTCCAACACCAACCCCCAGAGTTCACTCAAACTCATGTCCATTGAGTCGGCGATGCCATCCAGCCATCTCATCCTGTCATCCCCTTCTCCTCCTGCCCCCAATTCCTCCCAGCATCAGGGTCTTTTCCAATGAGTGAACTCTTTGCATGGGGTGGCCAAAGTATTGGAGTTTCAGCTTTAGCATCAGTCCTTCCAGTGAACACCCAGGACTGATTTCCTTTAGAATGGACTGGTTGGATCTCCTTGCAGTCCAAGGGACTCTCAAGAGTCTTCTCCAACACCACAGTTCAAAAGCATCAATTCTTCAGTGCTCAGCTTTCTTCACAGTCCAACTCTCACATCCATACATGACCACTGGAAAAACCATAGCCTTGACTAGACGGCCCTTTGTTGGGAAAGTAATGTCTCTGCTTTTGAATATGCTGTCTAGGTTGGTCATAAATTTCCTTCTGTGGAAAAGCGTCTTTTAATTTCATGGCTGCAGTCACCATCTACAGTGATTTTGGAGCCCCAAAAATTAAAGTCAGCCACTGTTTCCACTGTTTTCCCATCTATTTCCCATGAAATGATGGGACCAGATACCATGATCTTAGTTTTCTGAATGTTGAGCTTTAAGCCAAATTTTACACTCTCCTCTTTCACTTTCATCAATAGGCTTTTTAGTTCCTCTTCACTTTATGCAAGAAGGGTGGTGTCATCTGCATATCCAGAGAAGGCAATGGCAAGCCACTCCAGTACTCTTGCCTAGAAAATCGCATGGATGGAGGAGCCTGGTGGGCTATAGTCCATGGGGTGGCTACGAGTCGGTCGCAACTGGGTGACTTCACTTTCACTTTTCACTTTCGCACAGTGGAGAAGGAAATGGCAACCCACTCCAGTGTTCTTGCCTGGAGAATCCCAGGGACGGCAGAGCCTGGTGGGCTGCTGTCTATGGGGTCGCACAGAGTTGGACACGACTGAAGCGACTTAGCAGCAGCAGCAGCAGCATTGCATATTAGAGGTTATTGATATTTCTGCCAGCAATCATGATTCCAGCTTATGCTTCTTCCAGCCCAGCATTTCTCATGATGTACTCTGCATATAAGGTGACAATATACACCCTTGACATACTACTTTTCCTATTTGGAACCAGCCTGTTGTTCCATGTCCAGTTCTAACTGTTGCTTCCTGACCTGCATACAGGTTTCTCAAGAGGCAGGTCAGGTGGTCTGGTATTCCCATCTCTTTCAGAATTTTCCACAGTTTATTGTGATCCACACAGTCAAAGGCTTTGGCATAGTCAATAAAGCAGAAATAGATGTTTTTCTGGAACTCTCTTGTGTTTTCTATGATCCAGCGCCTGTTGGCAATTTGATCTCTGGTTCCTACACCTTTTCTAAAACCATCTTGAACATCTGGAAGTTCATGGTTCATGTATTGCTGAAGCCTGGCTTGGAGAATTTTGAGCATTACTAGTGTGTGAGATGAGTGCAATTGTGCAGTAGTTTGAGCATTCTTTGGCATTGCCTTTCTTTGGGATTGGAATGAAAACTGACCTTTTCCAGTCTTGTGGTCACTGTTGAGTTTTCCAAATTTGCTGGCATATTGAATGCAGCACTTCCACAGCATCATCTTTCAGAATTTGAAATAGCTCCACTGGAATTCCATCACCTCCACTAGCTTTGTTCATATTGATGCTTTCTAAGGCCCACTTGACTTCACATTCCAGGATGTCTGGCTCTAGGTCAGTGATCACACCATCGTGATTATCTTGGTCATAAAGATCTTTTTTATATAGTTCTTCTGTGTATTCTTGCCACCTCTTCTTAATATCTTCTGCTTCTGTTAGGTCCATACCATTTCTGTCCTTTATCGAGCCCATCTTTGCATGATATGTTTCCTTGGTATCTCTGATTTTCTTGAAGAGATGTCTAGTCTTTCCCATTCTATTGTTTTCATCTATTTCTTTGCATTGATCACTGAAAAAGGCTTTCTTATCTCTCCTTGCTATTCTTTGGAACTCTGCATTCAGATGCTTATATCTTTCCTTTTCTCCTTTGCTTTTCACCTCTCTTCTTTTCACAGCTATTTGTAAGGCCTCCCCAGACAGCCATTTTGCTTTTTTGCATTTCTTTTCCATGGGGATGGTCTTGATCCCTGTCTCCTGGACAATATCATGAACCTCTGTCCATAGTTCATCGGGCACTCTATCAGATCTAGTCCCTTAAATCTATTTCTCACTTCCAATGTGTAATCTTAAGGAATTTGATTTAGGTCATACCTGAATGGTCTAGTGGTTTTCCCTACTTTCTTCAATTTAATTCAGAATTTGGCAATAAGGTGTTCATGATCTGAGCCACAGTCAGCTCCTTGTCTTGTTTTTGCTGACTGTATAGAGCTTCTCCGTCATTGGCTGCAAAGAATATAATCAGTCTGATTTCGGTGTTGATCATCTGGTGATGTCCATGTGTAGAGTTTTCTGTGTAGTTGGACAAGGGTGTTTGCTATGACCAGTGCATTCTCTTGGCAAAACTCTATTAGTCTTTGCCGTGCTTTATTCCATATTCCAAAGCCAAATTTGTCTGTTAATCCAGGTGTTTCTTGACTTCCTACTTTTGCATTCCAGTCCCGTATAATGAAAAGGACATCTTTTTTGGGTGTTAGTTCTAAAAGATCTTGTAGGTCTTCATAGAACCATTCAACTTCAGCTTCTTCAGCATTACTGGTTGGGGCATAGACTTGGATTACTGTGATATTGAATGGTTTGCCTTGGAAACGAACAGAGATCATTCTGTCATTTTTGAGATTGCATCCAAGTACTGCATTTCGGACTCTTTTGTTGACCATGATGGCCACTCCATTTCTTCTGAGGGATTCCTGCCTGCAGTAGTAGATATAATGGTCATCTGAGTTAAATTCACCCATTCCAGTCCATTTTAGTTCACTGATTCCTAGAATGTTGACGATCACTCTTGCCATCTCCTGTTTGACCACTTCCAATTTGCCTTGATTCATGGATCTAACATTCCAGGTTCCCATACAATATTGCTCTTACAGCACTGGACCTTGCTTCTATCACCAGTCACATCCACAACAAGGTATTGTTTTGCTTTGGCTCCATCCCTTCATTCTTTCTGGAGTTATTTCTCCACTGATCTCCAGTAGCATATTGGGCACCTACTAACGTGGGGAGTTCCTCTTTCAGTATCCTATCATTTTGCCTTTTCATACTGTTCATGGGGTTCTCAAGGCAAGAATACTGAAGTGGTTTGCCATTCCCTTCTCCAGGGGACCACATTCTGTCAGACCTCTCCACCATGACCCGCCCATCTTGGGTAGCCGAATCTTACTGGATCACAAAGCAGGGATACACCATTTCCAACTGGGTATCACTCAAGAGATGATATTTATATTGACCTCTGAAGAAAAATAGAATATTGATAAGTGGTAAGAGGAGTACTTAGGAAAAAGAAAAATTACTAGAGGCTAAAGAATAACATACAAAATGGCACAGAGGTAAGAAATAATTTTCCACATACATGGAAGAGAAGCAATCCTATACATCTGTAAGTCATAATGGCTTGAAGGATGAACTGAAACGTGTGTGAAAGATAACATGCTCCAATATTCATGGAGGTCCTTGAACTGTAAAATAAAGATTTTGGAACTTACCATATAAATAATGGGAGTCATTGGTATTTATTTAGCAGAGAAATGATGTAGAAGCCTCTTGTATCATTTTTTTTTTTTTTTAATCACACTTTCTGCTCTCTGTGTTTATAGTACCCTCCCATGATAGTCCTTCCAAACCCTGATTCAGTTATTTGATAAACTCCATAAGTTAGCTTGGTTCACCTTTAATGAAGGTGTTTCAACTCTTTTGTTAAACTTTGCAGGACTACCTCTTCTCAGAATACTTTATACACTTTTGCTATCTTTCTTCCTTAAGCTCAGACTATACGTCATTTTATGATTCTTGTATAAGAAGCATCTCTTTTCTGATCTACCGCCTTTACTTGACTTGAACTCAGGAAGAATGTATCATTGGTCTTTCATCCTCGGTGTCTTTCTAGCATGTTGCTAACGAGGGGCTTAATAAATTTTAGCTAAGTGAATGCTCAGGACTATGTCTTCGTAAGAAAATTTTGTTGTTGACAAAGACAGCACACTGAATAAGACAACAAAATAGAATTAAAGATAATAGCTAGATGATTCCTATAATGGGGAATCACAAGAGGATAAACTAAGAAGATGAAAAGATAAATGGAATAAAAGATATCAAAGAGAGAAAGATGATTAGATAGGACAGGGATATAAAAACTGATTTGAGGATGACCCTAGAAAACTTGGAGAAAGGTTACATGTTATCAAGTATTGAGTTGATCTTGCTAAAGGAAAATAAGAGTTCTCTTTTTGAAGGGTTGTAGTTGATACATCTATTCAGGCATTTTTTTTTTTAATGTCTAGAAACCATAACCATTCCCCCTGAAAATAGAAATGTGGGCTGCTATCTATTTTGTCTTTAAAAAAAAAGAAGACATTATCCCTAAGCAAGTTTGAGTTGTAACACTATAGTTCATAATCAGATCAGATCAGATCAGATCAGTCGCTCAGTCGTGTCCGACTCTTTGCGACCCCATGAACCGCAGCACGCCAGGCCTCCCTGTCCATCACCAGCTCTCGGAGGTCACCCAGACTCATACCCATCGAGTCAGTGATGCCATCCAGCCATCTCATCCTCTGTCGTCCCCTTCTCCTCCTGCCCTCAATCCCTCCCAGCATCAGAGTCTTCTCCAATGAGTCAACTCTTCGCATGAGCTGTGGATGGGTCTGGTGATAGAAGCAAAGTCCGATGCTGTAAAGAGCAATACTGCATAGTTCATAATAGGGAGGGGAAAAAAATCAAACTAGAGATAAATGTACATCTCATCCTGTTTCTTAGAAAGAAGTGATATCTAATATTCCCCACTAATCTTAAGATTTGGTGTTCAACAGTTCAAGTTCTATTTCAATCTTACTCAGCTGATTCAAAATTAATTACGTTATTTCTCTCTTGCTTTTCTACAGTATGCTGTCTGGCTAGTCCTCTGGGTTACGTGGAATGTGTTTGTTATCTGCTTCTATCTGGAGGCTGGGGACCTCTCAAAGGTAATTTGCCATCTGATTTGCCTGAATCATCAGTTGTGTGTTAACAAGCCTCTTCCTAAGTAAGGCAGTCTCACCCTGCTCTTGTCACGTAGATGCAGCTCACATGAAGGTAAATCGAAAGCGGTCCTCATCTCTCTCTCTGCATTTCTACCATCAAAGAAATATTTCAGTGTGTCACAAAAACGCCTTTTATTATATTAAGCAAAGCTAAAGTAAAATATTGATTACTACAATGAGAAGAATGTGTACTTTTAAAACATTGACTCATGAGCGAGTTCTGAAGCAGAGTAGGAATTTTATCAAAGGTAAGATCTTGAAGGTTTTATGGAATCACTTATTTTGCTTATTATGCTGCTGAAGACTTGCCTAATGAGACCCAAATACCAATGTAATAATTCAGATAATTAATGAGTTTTAGTTGAATAAGACTGTTACCAGAGGGATATAATTTATCACATAAATGAATGAAATAGATATTTTGTTCTAAAACAGTCTCGGAAAGACTTAAAATACTTATATTTTCATCCAGGTTTCATTTCGTGCTGTACTTATATGAGTGTGTTATGTTTCTGTATTTGCATGTGTGTCTTGCTATTATATTTCTAACATAAATGCCTTTACTAGTGAAATAATGCAGTATGTACATCTCCACAACCATCATCCTTCTTCTATTGAATGCAGTTAACGGCAAATAAGTCAAATAAGATAATCCATTCACAACAGTAGCAAATCCTACTTGAGACACTTGAGAGAGTTGTAAACTTGTACATTTTCATAGTAATTTTAAAAGAGATTATAAAGATGTTCTTTTACCTCTCTATTCCTTAGAGCAAAAAGACGATGCCGAAATGTTGATATTTTTAAAACCCAGAGATGATAACCTGCTTTAAAAGCCTTAAAGAGCTGAAAGTGGCCAGGAACTCTGTTCACAGGGCTAGATAGCTTGATGCGTGGGGGATGGGGTCATGGTAATTCACATTTCTAATCTAGCATACAGACATTTCACAAAGCTCTTTGAGCATTTTCAAGTCTGTTTATTTATTATTTAACTATGATCCTGAGTATAAATAATCTTGATTTCTTTTTTTTTTTTTACTAAAGCAAATGATGAAAGATAAGAGGGTGATGCTATCATATGAGATAGACCCCAGGCTTCTGGAACCTGTAGTTTTAGGATCGGGTTTAGGACAAGTTCTCACTAGGACCCTCTGCTGTATCTGCCCTGGTGGGTGGCATTTCTGTGATTCTCACCAGGCATCATACTCCACACTCCTGGCAGCAGGTGGTCCTTTCCTGAACATGTCGTGACCAATGAAAAGGAATTGTTCAGGTGACTCTCAGAAGGACACTTAATTTTCTGCTTAAAGCTCACGTTTCTTTCAGGCCAGAAAAGCATGCATGCTTCACAGGACTTGAATTCCTTGCCCAATTTATACACACTGCTGTAAAATGTAATTTCTTCAAAGAGATTCTTCACTAAAATGACGTTCAATGACATTTTCAATGAAATAATCACCTTAATCATTGGAAGACAGGTATTCAGGCATATTGGCTAAGCAAGATAATCTTGCAGATTCGAGAGTTTGTTTAATATTTTTAAAAAAAGGAGAGGTTTGAACCAGGCCAGCTGCACAAATGTTCTGTAATTTTGCTTCCCACTCCACATGATGACTGGAGAAGGCAATGGCACCCCACTCCAGTACTCTTGCCTGGAAAATCCCATGGACAGAGGAGCCTGGTGGGCTGCAGTCCATGGGATTGCTAAAAGTCGGACATAACTGAGCAACTTCACTTTGACTTTTCACTTTCATGCATTGGAGAGGAAAATGGCAACCCACTCCAGTATTCTTCCCTGGAGAATCCCAGGGACGGGGGAGCCTGGTGGCCTGCAGTCTATGGGGTTGCACAGAGTCAGACACGACTGAAGTGACTTAGCAGTAACAGCAGCCACATGATGACTGTAGACACTGGATAAAGCTTGTGATCTCATGATGTTGGATGTGGGCATTGGAACTGCAGTGAGAACAAATCCTAAAACGTTAGCATTCGAGAGAGTTGAAACCCAAGCTACTAAGAATTCTGCTAATGCACACAGGCAGGTAACGGCTGTCCCTTGGCAGTGAAGCAGTTAATAATATTTCTTTTTCTTTTCATCTTATAAACCAAGGCTAGACTCTGCAGAGCACATGAAAATTTAATAATTTCCTTTTAAGAAATAATCTAAAGGAAAACTATAAAGGGCACAGTTATATTGTTATCTGTACTGAGTTTTTCCTCCCTTTTCCTGCTCAAAGGGTTTGAGAAAGGTGTATTTATGCCATTTAATTCTTTAGCTTCTGCAACTGCCTCACATTCTTCAAGTAATAGAGTGCCAGAAGGAAGCAATGGTGATTGAAAAATGTACAGATATATGAAAGCTCAAAAATGGGGTTCCTGAAACTGCTGATAATACTTAGGTTACAGAATATAAACCGCTTTATTCCCTCACTTCCTCCCAAAATTGTTTGACCATATGAATGGATCAGTTTGTTTGAGGCTGAAGGACAAATATGGGAAATAAAATCAGGGAGGACATTCTGTAGTCTTTATGTATGTGAGAGAGTGTGTTTATTTCCATAAAGCACTTTGTAAAGGAGTTAGTTCTCCATAATGAATATTGGCAAGAAATAATACAGAGTAGTACAATATTAAGGCAGACTCGAGTTACCCATTAGAGTTTAGAATTTTGTGTTTTCTTATTCCAGTGTCTTTTCTACTTTTTCTGCTAAACTATCTGCCATGTACTTATGAGAGAAACAGTTATTAGTGTCATTAATGAATACCTTCAGGAATGAAATGGCTTAATTATAATAATATGATACACACGGCTGAATGGGTTGATCTTCAGTTTTCTTTCTATCCATAATTGTATAGACAATATTTTTTCCCATCAAAAATTGTGTATAAATCCAACATCATTATTACAATATCAATTAATATATTTTCATTATTATCCTTATGTGATTTAAGCAAAAATAAAACTAATCAGAGAAATTTCTTTTTAAAAATTTTATCTCAATGGTATTAATAAAACATTGTGAGTGTCATATAAATCAACACTTAATATTGTAGGAACAAATAAACATATAGCTTACATAAAAACCATTTGCAAACATTTACATTGTGTAATAACTGTTTCCACACTATTTATATTAATGGTTTAGGTATTAGTGTTGTGACTAAATATTCTGAGGGCTTCCCTGGTGGCTCAGATGATAGAGCATCTGCCTGCAGTGCAGGAGACCTAGGTTTGATCCCTGGGTCTAGAAGATCCCCTGGAAAAGGAAATGGCAACCCCTTCCATTACTCCTGTCTGGGAAAGTCCCATGGACGGAGGAGCCTCGCAGGCTACAGTCCATGGGATCACAAAGAGTCAGACACAACTTAGAGATTAACCACCACCAAATATTCTGAAACACCATACAGTTAGTTGCTTCCTAGGATGATATTTTAATAGATGCTCTATTAATGATACAGAGATGGCATTAATTTTTAACCCAAAATGTTTGCTAACTTTGTAGGCAACTGCCTTTGAGCATTAAATGTAACCTGGACTGTTACATTAATAGTTGGTGAATTCCTCAGGTAGCTTAGTCTGATTGTTTTATGGGATTATTTTGGTCAATTCTGATTTTCTTGCTCACATGTCAAATAGAAATGGAACTAATTCCAGGTGTTAACCAGATTGAGTTATTTTGAAAAGAGAAGAGGTCTGCTATTCTATAGTCAACTTCAAAGTGCCTTGTTAGAAGGAAAACACATAATATGTAATTCACTTACTAGCTTCATCACCTAGGAAAATGAAATTTATGAAATGATTTTCAAATAGTTATACTCAGGAAACAGTATTAGTGCTCTGGCAAGCCACTCCAGTACTCTTGCCTAGAAAATCCCATGGATGGAGGAGCCTGGTAGGCTGCCGTCCATGGGGTCGCTACTAGTGGACGCGACTGAACGACTTCACTTTCACTTTTCACTTTCACACAATGGAGAAGGAAATGGCAACCCACTCCAGTGTTCTTGCCTGGAGAATCCCAGGGACGGCAGAGCCTGGTGGGCTGCCGTCTATGGGGTCGCACAGAGTCGGACACGACTGAAGCGACTTAGCAGCAGCAGCAGCAGCTCTTCTGATACCTGCGAAGAAAACTGTATTCTATCGGATGTGTCACAATTATAAATTATTCTTAGGATGAAATTATATCATAACACTTTTATTTATGTGACTATCTTGAGATCTCAGTTTCTACTTTGGTTGTTTATGGGCACCATCAGTGAAAGATAAGCCTTTTATCTTTAGAAATAAAATAATTTACTTACAGATCATGAAATGTAACCAAAGGATTATTTTACACTTAAAACAATCCAATTTGTTTGTATTTAGCCCTTTGATAATATGGATGCAGGTATATATCTCATGTTTCATTATATTACCAGAAACTTATCTTGTTAGACATGACCAAAGCAATAAATTATACTTAATAAATGCTTTTAATTAGCAATGTCTAGAAAGCTGTAATGCTTTAGTAATTTTGATAGTTGCTTTTGCTATCTAGGTATAAATTTTCATTAAAAAAATTGGTATATAAAAAAGCTATGTAAAAATATGGCTTATTTAAGCGTTGAATAATAAAATTGCACTCCTGCAAACAAAAGCTATGGGAAGAGAATAAAACCTGTCATATCCTGTAGGCAATAGGGAACAAATCCTAAAAACCAGTTGCAAGTGCTGTGTGAAATGAAGTGCTATTGCATCAATCCCAGGTTTATTCCTTTTATTAAAAAATGAATTATTCATTTAAAGAGGTATCTGATATTTGGATACTTTCTGTTGAATGAAATCAATGCTTGTATCAAGATTTGCTTTTATGATTTCATATGGGAAAAGGTGGTATGGAAAGTCTCATAATTATTTTTTAAGTTGAATTAATGATATTCAAAAAGTAAAAATACCTGTTCAATTACTAATAAAACAAAATACCTCTGATAATTGATTTAAGACTAAGTTCAATAAATATCAAGATGACAGTTAATTGGATTCATATTTTTATTTTCTTAAAATGCATACAGTCTAAGAAATCTTGAATGAAAATGAAATATAAAAAATTATTTCCCAAATCATCAAAATAGATTTTGCTTTTGGATGTAGGATAAATGTCCTACCTGTTATCAAGAATTGCATATAGTATAATTTTCCCCCAAATAGAAATGAACTAGCTGCCTCTGTTCTCCTGTTTCCTATTGTAATTCATTGAATTAAACTGCTTATTTTCCTAGTTCTACAATTCTCTTTTGTTTGCTCACCCGTTCCACTTCCTTTGAAGACCCTAAAGTAAGGAATAAGGTCTTTGGATCTTTCTACTTCTCTGTTTACTTTCTTTCACTTGAAAATGCAATTTACTGTCATAATTTAAAGTATCATCTCTACACATATATCTGCCAGATCTATATCTTCAGTCCTGACCTTGTTGCTAAGTTAAGGTCCCACATCTCCAACTTTCTGTTGTGTCATGTCAATTCCATTGTCACCTTAAATTCAGCATGTCCCAAAGGATTTATCATCATCCCCAAAGAATCCGACTTCGTTAATTCACTTCTCAGAGAAGAAAAGCAAAGCAAATTATTTTCCAAAATATGAATAAAAGAGGAAATGAATTATTTTGTGTTGGGAGGGCTATAGCAATCCTTTTAGATTGACCATGAGATGAAGCAAGAAGTGCATATTTTTATTCTTCATATAGTCTTTTTATGTGTGTGTGTATTTGTAAACTTTGGACAATAACAAATCAAAAACAGTAGAGGGGTTCTGATGGAATGATACTTTGTATTGGTAACTGCCCCCAAAGAGATGAATTGACCTTTAGAAGATGCTATATTCTCTGGGAGTATTTGCTAATTCTGGTTGGGGGAGAAGTGCTGAGGTCAGACTTCAAACCCATAGAAAGCTGTTTCTGGCCTGTGTATAAATCAGCACAGCTTTAAAGGAGAGGACCTCAAGCACATGATCAATTTTCTTCTTTTCTGAAAAAACAATTTTCTTCTTTTCAGGCAATAAGAACTAAGATAATCCATTAGTAGCAAACATTCAATAACAAATTCCTATGCGATGATGTTCTTATGTGTTCATAGAACATGCTTTGCATTTACAGATTAGATTACCTTTAAGCAGAACACAGAGAAGTTCCCTGGTTTCTGACTTCCTTTTAAGCAGGGATCCCAGTGTAGATTGTGATGTGTGTGCATATGAAGATTTATTACTTAACACGGACTCTACCCAAGGTATCAAGTGAAGCAAAAAACTGGATTGCCAAGAGCTCTGGTGAGAATTTATACTTAACTTCATTTTTAATACCCAAACCATATATATTCATTTATATGGCAAAATTCTTTCCAGAACCTCCCCGTATCTTTGTCCATGGTTGAGATGGCTAGACCATGAAAGGCCCTATATCTGATACTACTTTATTTGCATATTTATTTTAAAACTATAATTGAATTTCTAGAAGATGAGGAGCCTTATTCGCAGGGTATTGAAAATCTTATATGCTCCATGAGGCTCTCACTGAGAGCTACAAAAATATCTGAGAATTCCCACTTGGATTTCTACCTTCTTTACTCTTGTGGTTAAAACAATGTAAACCACTTCACAATTCTACCATTTTTTTCTAATATCTGAGTTGCTTTCTGTTTCTAGAACTAGATGGCTATATGGTTTTGATGGCTCCAGAAAGTTAATTGTTCTCATTTGTACTTCCTTGCATCGATGTCATTCCTCTTCAAAGCAAGAAGGATATCCCTGATTCACTAGGTGAAGTTTCCAAATGTTAAGTATGAAAAATAAAAGCACAGAGATTAATATTTCAAGATAGTATCCTGCTGGAAATAAAAGAAAGCAGATACAAATGTGGTCTAAGCAAGTGCCATTCTGTTTGTCTCAAAGCCTAATCAGAGATCATTCTAGAACATCAATTTTTATTCTATGCCAAATTAAAGCAACTCTGCTTTTTATAGGTTTATTATTCACAGAGCCATGTAAAAAATAAAAGAACATGCTTTCATTTTTTTTAATTTTATTTTGCTTAACTTTACAATATTGTATTGCTTTTGCCATTCATCAAAATGAATCCGCCACAAGTATACATGTGTTCCAGCTTTACATTTAGAAATATTTAAAGTTAAAAAAAAAAATGAAAACAACTGTATTTTTTTAAAACCCTGGAATAACTTGTCTAGATTAGAATGACCTCATATTAAGTGGGCTTTTAGATCCTAAAGTAGTGACAGAATTGATTTGAGAATTATGCCCAGTTCAGCATGGTGCACACCAGCCCCTCATGTGTTCTCAGTCTGTGATAACCTTATCAAAGTCCCCTGATTCACTGTAAACCATCATCCTAACATAACCCTTGGAACACATTTGGCAACTAAATTGGGATTGACAATTGCCAAATTAGCTTTGGAGGGCAGAATTTCAATCTTTTTGTCTGTGAATTCACTCAGGGACAATGGATGCTTTGAAGAACTGTGGGAAATTATATAAAAACACAACTCAAAGGATATTAAATAGTGAAATAAATCAATTTTTTCTGCTTCTAACATCCAAGGTTATTTGGCCAGAAAGAGCAATAAGTGACTATTTTCCATGCCTTTCATATGGTAACAAATCTCCTCTATTCTGTCCTGTAGTTACAATTTACATGGAAAAGGCATTTGAAGTTTTGGCTTGTAGTTCAATTCACTACAGGTAACCAGCAAGCAATGTTTGGTAAACACTGTTATTAAATGTAAAAAAATATGAAGAAAGGAAGACTATTTAATAAATCTTTGTACTGTTTGAGAACTGCATGAAGAAATTTGGAAACATTGAAGTTCCTTTTCATTCCAACATAGCACTCAAAATGTTACTCCCCCTCTGCCTCTTTATAGATTTGTTTTCCACACTTAAAAAAGCAAAATGTGTATACAGCCTGATGCATCCAGAAAAACAGCTTAGGAGGGTAAAAAGAGGAGGATGACTCACTAATAAACAGCCATTTATAGAATTATAATTAGATTTTTTCCCTTCATTAGCACATGTAACCTGCTAGAGGAAGGCATCTAATGGTAATTGGAGGACTCTAGGGTTTTCACACTCATAGGTAGTGTAATATATAAAATTGAAGTAATTAAGAGGTATTTCAAAAAATGTCATATATTTCATAGTGCAAAAACTTGCTGATACTGTAGAGACACTCTGTCCCTTTTCCACTCTGCCAGAAAAACCTCTAGTGACAGGTCTTCAAATCTTTTATTTGATGAATCACAAGTGAGAATGAGTTTGGTGCTCTCATTTAGTCCCAAGAGGGAAACCAATATCTCACAATTTGGCACACTCTGCGATTGCTCTTGAAGAGAGCTGCAGCCAGCCGGGCACTCCAAGGGGCTGTGGCCCTCCTGGGGGTGGGCCCAGTACAACAGATTCTTCAGGCAGCCTGCAGCTTGGACGGACTCAAACTTTTCCACTGAATTTTATGAGCACTGAAATTAATCCATTAAGCATTTTGTATATCCAGACCCCCTTCTACTCACTTCTTAAAGCGTTTGTATTGTATGTTAACTGTGGCATCATAGTGTGAGGCGTAATGAGTCCAATTCTTCTTGTCCTCTTGCTTCCTGTTTCCTTCTTTTCCATAGAAAAAAAGCTGAGTTTATTATTACCAAATAGCCAAATAATTAGGACGGCTGGGTCTTTTTTTCCTCCTAAGTTATTCTTCAGAAAATGTAAAGCCAGAAGCACAGTTTTGAAAGCAAAGTTAGCAGAATATTATCTAATGAATGGGAATGAAAACTGTAAAAACCATAAGGAATTAATGGCTTATGAAATAATGATGAGAGCATTTCACTGCCGTCTTCTAACCTTGGAAAGATGGGCCCTCAGTCTATGACTAATTCCATCATTTACTAAGAACGCAAGTTGTAACAGTAGGTTTCTTTTATAGGTTTCTTTTAGAAAAATGAGAAAGGAAAAAAAGTAAACATGTCATAAATGTGATATATCAGAGTTATAACACTTTCTGAGTTCAGATCTCTTTCCTGGTTGTAAGCATTTATTTTCTAAGCGGTCCCGTCCTTTTGAATATTGCATAAGATCAAATCTCTCTACAGGGGCAAAAGTGTCATGATCAGAAAACATTATCAGTTAGTCAAGTGAAAATAAAAATGAAGCACAAACTCTAGTGTTTTCCCTGATAACTATGGAATTACAAAATCTGAAGACATATTAAGATTGAAAAAGGAGGGGAAGAAGATAATTGCATATTTAACAAAGGTGAAACTGAAATTTGTTGGTACTGACAAAGTAATGTAAATGATTATATAAAGTATTATTAATGAAAGAAATTTGGCTTCAGTATTTCATATTCTCACAGAGTATTTTGTAATCTAAGTTTTCATTTGACCATGTTTTGGAATAAATGTCAAGCTATGCTCTCCTAGAATGTGTTGGAAGCAAAACAACATGAAAAGACAAGACTTGGAGTAGCATATGCACGCAGGCAGTCTGTGACATCTCTCACCTCTCAAATCTCCAGGGTCTGTTGAATCTGCATTTATTTTTCCTGCAGCTGTCCACTCACTAGAGAGTTGCCCTTCCAAGAAAGAGAAAAAACAGTCTTTCAGACTCACTAGAATTGCTGTCCTTGGGATTTTTAATGACTTTTTGTTTTTCTTAATTGCTAAACTGCTTAAAAGAAAGGAAACTCAAGTTTACTTCCAGCTGAAATGAGGAAAACACATACATGTTTTAGAAAATATTTTAAAAATATGCTAATGTGAATAAAAACAAATCCTCATATGTTGTGACTTTGCATTTTTTTTTCTGTATTTTCAGACTAAAACCTCAATTTGTGTTTCAAAATTGCACACATCTAAATCACTGGCAAATATTATTCTTTACCATTATTCTATTTTTATCCAGCCTTTATTTTAATTTCTATATGTTATTAATATACTCCCCTTAAAATTAAATTATAGATTTTTATTAAAATATTTGAGTGTCACAGGTTGATTTTTCTATTTGAACTTGAAACAGTATAAATATAAAATAACTCATTTTTCTCAGCTTTCTGAAAATGTATGAGGTTGGAACATTATTTTAAGCACAAGGAGACTTTGAATAAGCTACGAATTATATGATCTAATTTCTATTTATTAAATATCACCATGGCTGTGTGCAGGGGTACAAGAGTGGCAAAAGGGAAATCAGTTTGGATCCTTTTACATGAAAGTTGTAGATGCTTTTGGATTGGATTGGCGAGATAGCAGTGGTGATGGTGGACATGTGTATGTGGATGCCATTTAAGATGAGATCTAGTTCTGTTCTTGATATGATATGAGGTTAAGATAACAGGACTTGCTAAAGCTCCTTTGCAGGGTGTAGGAAGAGAATGATCAGGATTGGCTTTCAGGCTTGTAGTCTGAGCCATTTGGAGATTTTGGTATTTCCATTTATTGAGCTGGCAGCAGAAAGAGGACAGATAGGAAAGGAGGAAGAGTATTTGCAGAACCAGTTACTCTATTTTGTCCACATTATATCAGAACTTCCCATTAGACATCCTAAGTAAACAGTAAGATGTGAGTCTTGTACCAAAGAGGTACTGAATCATAGACACAAATTTGAGTCATCAGTATATAAATGAACATTAAAGGCACATGAAAGCATGAAATCTCTTAAAAAAGACAGAGAAAAGAAGAGAGCTAAACACTTAAAAACTGTTCTTCGGGGCTTTAAACTTCATAGCTCCAGCAGAGAAGGATCCAGAAAAAGAGACCAAGGGGAAATGGACTGTGAAGTAAGAAGTCAGGAGACTTTAGTGTCCTAGAGGTTAGGTTAAAAACAAAAAACAAAAAAAAAGATGGAGGGAAGACAAATTGTGGTAAGAATGAAAGCTGAATATGAAATATGGCAAAATGGAAGCTACTCTTGACTTTGCATACAGTGATTTTGGTGGTCAAATAGTAAAGAAAGCTTTATTAAAGGATGTGACAGGAGGAATCAAAGACAGTAAAGCAACTACTTCAAGGACTGTTGCTATGAGAAGCAGAGAAATAGAGCTACAGCAAAAGAAGCAGGGTAGTCTAGGGGTTTGTTTGTGTTTGTATGTTTTGGTGAGTGCAGATATTGGAGCGTATTTGTATGCCAATGGAAACAGTCTCCTGAGAGGGAGAAACTCATTGGTGTAAGAGCTATCATAAGTTCTTCAGCAGCTGAGAGAAGACGGGATCCAGTGCTGAAGTGAAGGATTTGACCTTACACAGAACAGGGACAGTGCATCCACTGCAAGGCGAAACCGTTAGCTGACAGGTATACATGCGGGCAATCTGGTAGGTTTGGGGGCAAGACAATAAATTCTCTTTTAATTGCTTCCGTATGCTTCAGTAAAATAAGAGGCATGAGTCATCAATTTGATTAGTAAAGGGGTAAGGAGTCAGGTTTTTAGAAAAAAGAGGAAAATGTATATGAATGGAGTGACCCAGGAAAATGGACTTACCATTGATTTTCTAATAGTAATGAAACAGATATGCTGAGCCATCAGCATGGGTGAAAAGGGTTACTGATGACCTACAGAACTCATAGATGCCTGCTAGTTAAGGTTTAACAGCAGTGCTGTAAGCCAACACCCATCTGCCTGTAACGGTTACTGATTTAACACTGTGCTCTTTTGCACCAATTAAGCAAATGAGACTCAGAGAACTGACTACTTACTGAATAAGCTTTTTTAGCATCAGTTTTCTGTGTTCATTCTTTGCATCTGAGATTTTAAGTCATGTTTGTTTTTAAACAAGTTACTAGTAATTAAACAACAAATTTAAAGTGTCCTGACATAGATACAAATTAGAAATTGGGACAAAATGTTATTTGCAAAGATGCATTATATATATATGGATATACACACACATATATATGGAAGAATATATATATATGGAAATACATATACAGGGAAAATATATATAGAGAAATATATATATATATGGAAAATATCTGATAACAACCTAAATATCCAACACTAAGAGAATGTTTTAATGTTATGAATTACTTATATGTAGCTTATTTTACTGTCTTCTCAAAATCAGAGAAATAATAATTCTAAAGCTATAATAATAAAGATATTCTGTAGGAAAGCATTTAACACAATGACGTGCAAGGCATCCTCTGAAAAGACTTCTGCTGGGTCCTTCCTGCTTCTATGGACCCTCCAGCCTCTTCTCCAGCCTGCTCCCTTCTCCTGTTCCTCAACCCTCCAGGAATATTTTTGTCTCAGTTCCTTATTCCATTGTATTTCCTCTGCCCAGAGCCTTGTTCCTCAGACTTTCTCATGGCCCACAGCTCCTTCTCTTCACAGGCCTCCAGTTAAAGGCCACTTCTTCAAAAAGATCTTAAATTATTTTGCCTAAAATGACTCCTCCCTTTCTCACACAGCTCCCTGTCTTCTAGTCATAGCTCTTGCCATGCATATGTGCATGCTAAGTCACTTCTGTCATGTCCAACTCTTTGTGACCCTATGGACGGTAGCCCACCAGTTTCCTCTGTCCATGAGATTCTCCAGGCAAGAATACTGAAGTGGGTCGCCATGCCCTCCTCCGGGGGATCTTCCCGACCTAGGGATTGAACCTACATCTCCTGTGGTTCCTGCACTGCAGGCAGATTGTTTATCACTGAGCCACTTGGGAAGCCCAGCACTTATCATAGCCTGGCATTATTTCTTACATTTATTTGTTGACTTGTGTAATGTCTAAATCTCCTGTAAAACCCGAGTATTCTAAGCACTGAGAATAGTGCCTGTAGGTAACTCCTTATATATTGGTTACATAAACAGGTTAACAAATGAATGAATTATAGGGATTAATTAAATGAATAGTTCATTAACATGAACTAGTGAAGCAGTAGCATTTTAATAAACCAAACTATGTAGAGATCTACTTTGAGATCTACTTTTGAAGAAAGCTGAGCACCAAAGAATTGATGCTTTTGGACTGTGGTGTTTGAGAAGACTCTTGAGAGTCCCTTGGACTGCAAGGAGATCCAACCAGTCCATTCTGAAGATCAGCCCTGGGATTTCTTTGGAAGGAATGATGCTAAAGCTGAAACTCTAGTACTTTGGCCACCTCATGCGAAGAGTTGACTCATTGGAAAAGACTCTGATGCTGGGAGGGATTGGGGGGCAGGAGAAGAAGGGGACAACAGAGGATGAGATGGCTGGATGGCATCACTGACTCGATGGATGTGAGTCTGAGTGTACTCCGGGAGTTGGGGATGGACAGGGAGGCCTGGCGCGCTGCAATTCATGGGGTCGCAAAGAGTCGGACACGACTGAGCAATTGAACTGAACTGAACTGAACTGAAAGATTTCATTTCATTTAGGTATCAGTAACTAACCAGAAAGTTTAGTTTAGAAAGCACAGACTCTACTACATAGCAGAGGAAGAATCAAGCCAGAAAAAATAGTGAGAGAGAGAAAAGATGAAAATTGGAAAAGTTGCTCCTCATTCATACAGAGTAATGATACACTCTTTTAGCTTGAATCAGTTCATGAGAAGATGTGGTTCATAACCATCATCTTCTCTAGGAAGTGAAAAGGATATAGAATTTAGAAAGAAAAAGACATTTTCTAAGTGAAGAAGCAGAGAAATTTCTGGTCAGAGTAAACACTTCTTTTCACAGAATATGACTGGCAGACCTCCATCAAGAACCTGATGACTCAAAAACTCTAACCTGTGACTGACTTGCATTTTATCTAGAGCTTCATCTCTAGGTTAAGCCTTTGCTTTCAGTTCATATAGACCCCTGAACGACATAATATCTGAGGCTGCCTGTGCATGGCTTATACTGCAGTATGAATGTAGAATGTAAGAGAAGATTCTGGTTGTAGGTAGCTGAGAAGGGCATAGGAACAAACAAACATTTTTGTGATTTGAAGTGTTTATGTAGGGAGGAACCTGTAGAGGAACTGAGATTTCAGGGACCCCTAGTTGGAGACATAATGCTACTTTAAAAGAAAAAAGTTACAAATTCACAATCCTGACTAAAATTGGCCCTGCTAAATCACAAATCATATGCCATATCTACTTCCATTTAGCCACATGTACACATGCAAAGCCATACAAAATGCTTTCTGTTTATCCAAGTGTGATTAAATGTGATTTGGAAAATGGTTTCTCGGTGAGATTATTGTAATACACTTGAGTCAACAACTTTTACAGTAAAGAACATAAGTTGTTTTTGAACTATTGTTTATCTTCTGGTTTGAATAATTCAAAATATTTTTATATTTAAAAAAGGGAGGGGCTAAGCTCATAGCATGAAATATATTAGTACATTTAAATATTAAATATCTTCTCATAAGAATTAGCCCTGAATGTATGCACTATATATTTCCTCAAAGCATATTTAATTTGCTCCATATTTTCAAATTTAAGTTTTCTCTCTTAATTAAATCAGAGAACATGACAGATATAAATGTGCTTATTGTTAGTGCCTTTGTTTAAATTTACACCACATTTAAAACCCTTCCTCAAAACCAACTCCAACCTTTCCAAGGTAATACCAGGCAAATAATAAGATGCTTCTTAGAACCATGCTTTTTTTTATTTTAAATTATTTTTCTAATATTGTTAGGTATAATTTATCTTACTTTGATTTTTAGTCTTTCATGGGAAAATGACATAAAAATCTATGCTATTAATGATGTTTGTTTTTATCTAGAGGTGTTCTAATTTGTAAAAGAAGACATGTTGCCCTTAAAATGGATCTATTGGTTAAATTTGACCATGCTTCCCTACAAATTAACTTCTTGATCGACAAATTGTTCTCTGTGAAGGAACTTGGGTATTGTCAGCACTGTTGATGGATGTTTGCTAAACAGCATTATAATATGTCATTCATTTAATATGGATTTTGGATTACAAATGAGCTTTCCTGATCTGTGTAGCCAACAAAATGGTGATTTAGCAAGAAATTTAATGTCAAGTCTTACAGATGAAAGAAATATAGTATCACTGAAAACAAATTTCATTCAATGTCAGTTCAGTTTTTGAAATTAGATACTTTGAAACAATATTTTGAAAATCTTCAGATCTTGCCATTTATTAATATTCAATCATTAAAATCCTTCCTTTCTTATTTCTCGATAATCCTTACTGTTTTTCAACAAATATTTGTGAGCATCAATTATGTGCCCTAGACTCAAGGGTGAGGGCAGTGGGCAAGTGAGACCTAGGTCATCAGCTCATATTTTCTAAAGTCTAGCTGAGAAGATGGGTAATTAAAATGTAATGATATATGATGAGTGTAATGACAAGCATGTACAAGATAGAAATGATTTCAGGACCTCACTGAAGTTCAGGGAAAGACTCATATCTCTTTCCACAAGACTGCAGTCTCTTTTCTTTTATGTATCTGGCATCTCAGTGCCATTTGGAATCTCAAGAGGGAAGAACTAGGCTTAACTAAACCCTGCCACGCTTGTCAACTACTCAGGGATCTGAATGATCTGAATCCCAGAGGCAAATGAAAATGTTTAATTCTTTTGGATACCACCAATCACTGTAAGTTATACTCTCTAAAGGCACCCAGCCACACTGGCCAGGCACAACAGGATCATTTTTTAGTTCATGACTGAATCTGCTTGCACCAGTACAGATATCTTCCTCGATGTTGGAGATGAAAATAGTGAGGCAGCTGTGAAGCCCAGGGTATTGGAGTTCCTTTCAGTTAAAAACAAGGCCATCATGCCTGTCCAACTAGGGGTGGGGAGGTAAGGCTGCCTCATAGGACTAAAAGGGCTTGGAAAGTCCTTTCCTGGAAAATGTGAAAGCCTGAGTGAACTGGGCTACAGATGAGTCAACTCTGACTTCTCACAAGCTGCAGAGCAGAAATGCTTTACCTGATCTAAAAGGGTTACATCCCTACCCCCATCAAGGTCAATTCTGGGGTGTAATGGGAAAGCTGAAGCCTCTGATCTAGCTCCCAGCATGATGCTGGAGTAGACACGCAGATTCTACAGGGAAAGCAGTATCTCAGTTGTGAAACTGTTAGTTGCTCAGTTGTGTCCAACTCTTTGCGACCCCGTGGACTGTAAACCACCAGGCTCCTCTGTCCATGGAATTCTCAAGGCAAGGATCCTGGAGTGGCTTGCCATTTCCTTCTCCAGGGTATCTTCTCAATCCAGGGACTGAACCCAGGTCTCCGGCATTGCAGTCAGATTCTTAACCATCTGAGCCACTGGGGAAGTTGCACCTAGTAGAAATTCCTGATGCTCCAATAGGCCAAAAAATATTGCATTTATCAAACATCTTTTTTTGCTAGTGGAGGCTGAACTCAGAAGGTAAAGATCTCTTCACCTTTGACACTCAGATCTTCTTCCCCTCCCCTTCCTTTTTTCTCCCTGTATTACTCCGTGTTCTCTCTTTCCAGCCTCATAGAATTTTATGCCAATGGCCCTGTGCCCTGCTCTGGTCACTGGGCAGTGGCTGGACTCACACTGGCCTTCCCTGCCAGGTCTCACGTCATTGTATCTCTGGGATCTAGGAATAGGACCTTGGCAGATTAGTGCTCTGCTCTGAACCTCAAGAGAGCTGACCCTTTCAGGCTCCATGTTATCTGTCTTCTAAGTTAAGCCAAGAGTACTCCTAGGTCATCCCAGGGCTTCCCTGGTGGCTCAGTGGTAAAGACTCTGCCTTTACCCAACCCGGAGATGTGGATTCAAACCCTGGTCAGGAAGGTCCCCTGGAGAAGGAAGGGGAAACCAACTCCAGTATTCTTGTCTGGAAAATCTCAAGGACAGAGGAGCCAGGTGGGCTGCAGTCCACAGGTTTGCAAAAGAGTCGGATATGACTTAGTAATTAAACAGCACTCTTAAGATTGCTGGAGAATAGGCAAAAAGAAATAAGAATCCAGGTATTTCTTTTCCTGAGTGCCAGAGATCCCAGCCATGACCACATCTCCTCCGTGCCCTACTGATTGTATTTGCTGCAGATCTAGGTTCTAACAAGGGCCCCCAGTCAGGACCCCATCAGTACTGCCTGGCTTCTCTATCTCCACCCTAAGGTTGGGGGTGGTTTGCTGCTGCTGCTGCTGCTTCTAGTTTTGCTTTTCTTCAGTGTTCGCCATTCGACTTCTCCTTTCTGTCATCATGTATGTGATCAATTCCCTGCTTCATAAATTCAGTTTCCAAAAATCTTAAAGTGCTTTCTTGTTTTATGATTGAACTCTAACTTGTACGTGTTTTATACGCAGTAAAGATTATGTCACAGCAGTTCAATGTAGGGAAAAGGCAGGCTATTACTTGTAGCCTTGGGAGAAATCTAGGAGTAGAGAAGCTTAGCTCTGATTGAAGAATCAGTACTGTACTTGATTATGATTGCTATCATGAGAAAAGACTTCTAAGAGAAGAAAACGTATCAGATGTCTTTTTGAAAAAGTCATCAGGAAATCCAGTGTTAGAGCTACAATGTCATTTGCACATCAGGAAACTCATTATGAAAGGAACCTGGCTTATCTTTGTGAAATATTGTTGTTGCCCCATTATCTTGTAAAATCCAAATGTCCCCTATTACAGTAATTTTTCTGTTAACCTGAGTTTTTAACTTTTAAAGAAAAAACCTAAAAATTTGAGGAGAAAAATGCCCCAGTTTCCACTAAGCTTACCAAGAGGAAGACTGGAAGATGAGTTTACTGGAGAGAAGAGAAATTTTTGATCTTCAATTTATATATCTTTTGAAACTTTTTAAAATATATTTTTACTACTTGCAATTACTACTTTTCTAACAAAATTGTAAGAAATAAACCCTGGGAAATCTGCTGCATTGTTGGGAAATTAATATAAGGATGAACAGAATCCAGGTGCAGCTACTGCAGCCTCCTGTGTACCACTGGTTCAGTGATGCAGCAGATATATAGCTTCGTCTCCTCTGTGAGGACCTTCCTACTCTTTGTTCAGGGTTTCTCTGGGGCTCAGTGGTAAAGAACCTGCCTGCCAATGCAGGAGATGCAGATTTGATCCCTGGGCCTAGAAGATCCCCTGGAGAAGGAAATGGCAACCCACTCCAGTATTATTGTTTGGGAAATCCCATAAACAGAGGAGCCTGGTGGGCTACAGTCCATAGGGTTGCAAGAGTCAGACACGACTTAGTGACTAAACCACCACCACCACCACCATCCAACATATTTATAGCTATAATATGAGAGCACTTTCAACCAGATGATGATATATTCCCCAGGGGCTACATTTCCTGTCCCCCTTCCTTACGTATACATGTGACTGTATAAATAGTTTACACTAATGGAATACAAGCAGAAATAATGTGTGTTATTTCATGGAAGTGAACTTTTTTTTAAGAATCAATTATGCTAAAACAGGGCAGTCAAAACTGGTGCACTGGGACAACCCTGAGGGATGGGATGGGGAGGGAGGTGGGAGGGGGGTTCAGGATGTGGGACACATGTAGACCCATGGCTGAGTCATGTCAGTGTATGGCAAAACCCACCACAATATTGTAAAGTAATTAGCCTCCAATTCAGTTCAGTTCAGTTCAGTGGCTCAGTCGTGTCCGACTCTTTGCGACCCCATGAATCGCAGCATGCTAGGCCTCCCTGTCCATCATATTCTCCTGGAGTTCACTCAAACTCATGTCCATCAAGTCGGTGATGCCATGCAGCCATCTCATCCTCTGTCGTCCCCTTTTCCTCCTGCCCCCAATCCCTCCCAGCATCAGAGTCTTTTCTAATGAGTCAACTCTTCGCATGAGGTGGCCAAAGTATTAGAGTTTCAGCTTTAGCATCATTCCTTCCAAAGAACACCCAGGACTGATCTCCTTTAGAATGGACTGGGTGGATCTCCTTCCAGTCCAAGGGACTCTCAGGAGTCTTCTCCAACACCACAGTTCAAAAGCATCAATTCTTTGGTGCTCAGCCTTCTTCACAGTCCAACTCTCGCATCCATACATGACCACTGGAAAAACCATAGCCTTGACTAGATGGACCTTTGTTAGCAAAGTAATATCTCTGCTTTTTAATATGCTATCTATGTTGGTCATTAAACTTTTCTTCCAAGGAGTAAGCGTCTTTTAATTTCATGGCTGAAGTCACCATCTGCAGTGATTTTGGAGCCCTGAAAAAGAAAGTCTGACACTGTTTCCACTGTTTCCCCATCTATTTCCCATGAAGTGATGGGACCAGATGCCATGATCTTCGTTTTCTGAATGTTGAGCTTTAAGCCAACCTTTTCACTCTCCTCTTTCACCTTCATCAAGAGGCTTTTTAGTTCCTCCTCACTTTCTGCCATAATGGTGGTGTCATCTGCATATCCGAGGTTATTGATATTTCTCCTGGAAATCGTGATTCCAGCTTGTGCTTCTTCCAGCCCAGCATTTCTCATGATGTAGTCTGCATGTAAGTTACATAAGCAGGGTGACAATAAACAGCCTTGACATACTCTTTTTCCTATTTGAAACCAATCTGTTGTTCCATGTCCAGTTCTAACTGTTGCTTCCTGACCTGCATATAGGTTTTTCAAGAGGCAGATTAAGTGGTCTGGTATTCCCATCTCTTTCAGAATTTTCCTCCAATTAAAATAAATTAATTAATTTAAAAAAGAAAGAAATACGCTATCTACCTCCTTTCTTCTACTGAGTGTGGACAAAATAATAAGCTCTTTGCAAGAACAGTGAAGCCCCAAGCTAGGATCCCTGGTTCTTTGAATCCCTATATGAGACAGTGGTGCATTAAGTATCATTTGGGGGTTTCAGAGACCCTATCAAGAGGTCTGTGAACTAAAAATTATTTTCACAGTAACATTGAAGAAAATATAAGTGATGTTAGTAAATGTGACTTTTTGATATTGTATAATTATGTAAGTTAACATTTGGGAGATCCATATAAGTCAGCAAACCAGTAATTTTCAAGTGACCCACACATGATTTTATAGATATAGGGGTAAAAGATCCATTCAAGGTATAAGACATGCTGATGCATTTTAATACAAAAAAGTATGAATGATCATTAATATGGCCCAGATTCCACAATGCAACTAAACTTTAGAAAACGACCTCTTGTCAAGTTTGATATAGTATCAAGAATATCCACTTTTATTTGAAGTATTCACAAACATCTGAAAGGGCTGTGAAATTGCGCTTCCCTTTGTTTAGTGCATTTCATTGTGAGACTATGTTTTTTTAATATAATTACAACCAAAGCAACATGTCACAAAAGATTAAATGAAAAAGCACATATGAAGTCCAGCTGTCTTCTATGAAGCCAGACATTAAAGAGAGTCACAAACATGGAAAACAGTGTCACTCTCCTGACCAAAATTTTGTTTGGGAAAGGAGTCTAAACAAGTCTTCAGATAAAAAGAAAACAACTGAGAATCTCTGTTGTGGAAGAAACCCACCTAAAGATCAGGAAATATTAAAGGTACAAGAAATAAACTCGTAAGGTCTATGTGTTACATCACTTAACTGTATTCTAACTAAAGCATACCTTTGCATACTCTTGGGATCCTTGCCTCACATCTGCATTTAACTGAACTTTTCTGTATCAGCAGGTTGATGCAGACTTGACTAGCTTCATGTCTACCATTTAGGAGAATAGGTTGATGCTTACTGAATAATAAAAATCAATCAGATTTAAAAAGTCTTGATAACTTTTAAAAATCTAAATGCTTGTGTTCTTTAGGGACAAAAAAATAATTTCCACTTAATTCTGGTCAGGAATTTTCATTTGTAAATGTTATCCTTAAGTCAGACATGAATATTTGTGTCCTTTACCATTTCCATTATTCTATTCTAAGCTTCTCAGTGCTTTAATATGAACACACATATTTTGTCCTTATCCCCTAACTGTAAGGTAATGAACATTACGTCTTTTCTTTGTTTTCAAACACAACAAATTAATTGATCATTTTATTTACAGTAATAAACAGTGGCATTAAAATGGTGCATTTACCATCAAAGGTGTCTTAGACTGTAGATAGTTTTTAGGAACAGCATTTCCTTGTCAGATTTATAGTTGAGGTAATGCAGCTACTTAATTGGAGAAGGCAATGGCACCCCACTCCAGTACTCTTGCCTGGAAAATCCCATGGGCGGAGGAGCCTGATAGGCTGCAGTCCATGGGGTCTCACAGAGTCGGACACGACTGAGCGACTTCACTTTCACTTTCATGCATTGGAGAAGGAAATGGCAACCCACTCCAGTGTTCATGGCCTGGAGAATCCCAGGGATGGGGGAGCCTGGTGGGCTGCCGTCTCTGGGGTCGCACAGAGTCGGACACGACTAAAGCAATGCAGCAGCAGCAGCTACTTAATTCTTTTTGCATTCTTATAAAAGGTATAAGACAAATGCTTTACTGTAATCCTATATGCAATCAGTATATTATTTAAAAGACTCCTGGCTGTGAGAAGAAGAAAGTGCAGTTTATATTGTTTATATCCTTGATGGATGCTTCCTCTGTAAGAGGAAAAAAAGGGAAAAATTAATTTATGTGCAATCTATATTTTATTCATCTTCTAACTTTTCTCTTTCTATCAGTTGTAACTGAAATCATCAGCAGACAGGCACCTAGCCAAATTGAAACAAGTGTGGGCTAAAACTCTGCTGTGTCTGAAGGGCCAGCCCCATTCTTGTACAGTTCTGGATAATGTGCTCATAGCTTGGAAGATTTATCTTGAGAATATGCCCTGATAGGTCTTTTCAAATCTGCTCAAGCTACACAATATTGAGGTTGTTCAAGTCATAAGATTCTCTGTCAGAAGCTCATTGCTAGTATCAGAGAATATCAAGCAGGCAGTTTCCTGGAGTTATGGGGTTTCTCTATCTTCTACTACACCCCACAAACAGAGTAAATAAATAATGCCTTAATATCTATTGCTGTTTTTTCAGTAGCTAAGTTACATCCTACTCTTTGCGACTCCATGCACTGCAGCACGCCAGGCCTCCCTGTTCCTCAGTATCTCCCGGAATTTGCCCAAGTTCATGTCCATTGAGTTGGTGATATTATCCAACCATCTCATCCTCTGCCACCCTCTTCTCCTTTTGCCTTCAGTCTTTCCCAGCATCAGGCTCTTTTCCAATCAATTGGCTCTTCACAATAGGCAGCAAACAAATCAGAGCTTCAGCATCAGTCTTTCCAATGAGTATTCAGGGTTGATTTCCTTTAGGATTGACTGGTCTGGTTTGATCGCCTTGCTGTCCAAGGGACTCTCAAGAGTCTTCTCCAACACTACAGTTTGAAAGCATCAATTCTTTCACACTCAGCCCTTCTTATGGTCCAATTCTCACATCCCTGCATGACTTAAGAGACTACAACTTGCTGTATAATGAGAGCAACTCTTACTTCCTGTTACAAGTTTTGCGTTTCTTTGCTTAAATTTGCATTGCCAACTAGAGTTTATTTGGGGCAATAACTTTAATCATTGTGAGAGGGAAAAAAGCAGGCAACAAAATTATGTTAAATCCGTTGCTCATGATATTGATATAGTGAATGGTTTTCTGGCATGTGCCCAGAAATATCCTAAATGGCTTAGATATTTTACAGTTCATTAGCCCTCATCACAGTTAATGAGGTAAAAATGATTTTTTGTCCTTTTACTGATGAGGAAACTGAAGCCTAGCAGTCAGCAGTTTGTCTCATCTTCACCACCCGACTCTGCTGTTCCCCCAGTAGCATCACCATTTGAGCCAGAAACTGAGTAATCCACCATGACTTCTCCCCCAAGCTCCCTTTCCCTTCACAGTCATCTAGTCATGTGAATTTTGCCTTCTTCACATCATATCTAGATATGACATCCATCCCCACATTTGCTGGTTGACATAAATCATGACCGCTTGACTGCCCCAGAGATCAACTTTCCCAGCCCGTCTTTTCTGGTTTCTTGCCTCACTCTCTCCAATGCACATTGGACTCTGGCAAAAAGGGTGATCTTTCTAAAAGGGCAAATCAGATAAGGTCATTTACCTGCTTGAAACACTTCAGTGGCTCCCTGTTAGCTACAGAATAAAGCCAAACTCTGCAACATGGCACATAGGCCCTCCGTAGCTTGATCTCTGCCTGTCTCTGCTTTTATCCCTCCCCATCCTTCCCTACCTCCCGCAGCTCCTTGTACTCACATTCCTGTCTCACTGGAGGCATGAGCATCCTCTGTCACCATGCACATGCTGTTCCCTCCATCTTCCAGGCCCCTTCATCCTTACCTCTCTTGGCTAAACTCTATTTAACTACTCACTTGCCTGCAGTGTCAGTTTCCAGGAGAGTTATTCTGATTCTTTCCTCCGTGTGTCCACTCCTCTCCACTTCTGCACTCATCATATATTTCTCTCTCTCTCTCCATTATTTTGTTGACATCACTCTGTCTTCTATGCATGGACTTGAATGAGAAGCTTGGACTAGCAGCTTTTTTTTTTTTTTTTCCTTTAGTTGGTCATTTATGTGTTTTAGAATATAGTTGTTTTACAATGTTGTGTTGGTTTCTGCTGTTCAGCAAAGTGAATTAGTCTTATGTATACATATATCCCCTTCCTCTGGAACCTCCCTCCCAGCCCCCACTTTTCCAAGGCTTTAAATTGTGGACATCTATGCACATGTTCGGTCATGTCCGACTCTTCACAGACCCCATGGACTGCAGCCTTCCAGGCTCCTCTGTCCATGGGATTTACCAGGTGAGAATACTGGAGTGGGTTGCCATTTCCTTCTCCAGGGGATCTTCCCTACCCAGGTGTTGAACTCACATCTTTTATGTCTCCTACATTGGCAGGTGGATTCTTTACTAATGGCACCATCTGGGAAGCTAAAGTGTGGCCCTTCTCCTTAATATCTGACTGACCTTAGGTAATTCTATTTCTCTGACTCTAGTCTTTCCATTAGTAAAATAAAAATATTCATCATACTAATTTCAGAAAGGGTATGTAAATCTGGGAGTGAAATGGGAGAAGGGAATGGCAACCCACTCCAGTATTCTTCCCTGGAGAATTCCATGGACGGAGGAGCCTGGCAGGGCTATAGTCCATGGGGTCACAAAGAGTAGGAGATGACTGAGCCACACACACACACAGTTCTTAGTTATGGGCTCATACAGTAAGAATATTCAATAAACACAAAATATTGGTATTAGCTATTCTCTAAGAATGTAACAAAAAAATTTTATCCCAATAAGTTTTCTTCACGGCACTTATTCTCTGAAATTGTCTGCTGCTGCTGCTGAGTCCCCTCAGTCGTGTCCGACTCTATGTGACCCCATAGACTGCAGCCCACCAGGCTGCCCTGTCTCTGGGATTCTCCAGGCAAGAACAGAAATTGTCTATATATATAATATTTGTCTCCCCAGACATAGAAACTAAAATTCATGGAGCAGTGAACTTGTTAAACTATAAACTTGTGCACTGGTGTAACCTTATCGCCTTGCATGGCATGGGCAGTTGATATATTTCATCTGAGTAAAAGAAAAACTAAGTATACCATAGCAGCAAGCTAAAAAAGCTGACCTGAGCAGGGCATTAAGAAGTATTCACATTGTATTATATTAGAGACATATTCAAATATTGCACAGTGATTCTGGATCATCTTCACCAAGAATAAATGGTGCTGTGTAAGACTATATAAGATTGTATTGCTAATTTGATCTCACTTGATTAAATTATGCGCCTCTCTATCAGGTACAATCAATAGTCCATTTTAATCACAAAATTTACTGAGATGAATGAGGGCACCATTTGCTTATGATACATAATATCTTAAAGTGGTTTGACTCCTTTACTCACTTTTAAAGTTCCTTTTAACTTGATTTCTGACTATAAACCATTGATGTTACTGAATGACCAAGACATTAATTCAACTTTTGCTGACTGTTTAAAAATAACAACCCTAAAATTGTAAAGATAGCATCCAAAGGAAATAATTTCTGTATAAAATAAGATCATGGTGTCAAATATCTGGCCAAGTGACACTTCTGTCACAAGTGGAAAAGGCTCCACACCCTAATATGTGCCCCTGCTGCCAGTTACAAGGTGCAAAAGTGTCTGCTGGGCATTTTTTAAAGGCCGGCTATAGGACAAGGCCACCAGCAGGGCTGAGCATATCGGATGGACCAGGCGCTTTGAGAAGCTGTGAAAGCAGGAATAGGAGGCCCTGAGCCACTGACAGCCTTCCCCTAATTCCTTAAGGCAGTGTAGTGACCTGCTGGAAGGTTTCTTCCCTCTAATGTTGCTCTGTACCCAAGCAGCCAGTCTCAGTCTCCACCATGCAGGATTATGCCACTCCTAGATCTTCTTGAATATGAAGATTCTCAGGGTCTTGGCTGGACGCACTGAATCGATATCTCCCCAAACTACAGGGTTGACTTTTTAATTCTCTGTAGCTAAAGTGGTCATAAATCCTTGCTTGCCCGGATCAGTCTTCACCTTCCCTTGTTATTCTGTTAATACTATTCTTCACTACAAAAGTGACCTGGTTTGGATCAAAAATTATATGTTTACAGCATCTACAGATCAAGATTTCCTAGCAACTACTGTTTTGCATATATGTGCTCTATATTTATGGAGCTCTTGTTAAAAACTTCCTTTTATATATATATATATATATCAAATATATATACACACACACATATATATGTGTGTATATATGTAAACTATATGTGTATTTGTGTGCACATGCATGCATGCACACATACATACACAATTTTCAAACTCCAGTTTCACAGTAGAGATACCATAAGCAAGCAGTGCTATCTTTCTGGGTCCTCAGTTCAGTTCAGTCTCTCAGTCATGTCTGACTCTTTGCAATCCCATGGACCACAGCATGCCAGGCCTCCCTGTCCATCAAAAACTCCCAGAGTTTACTCAAACTCATGTCCATTGAGTTGGTTATGTCATCCAACCATCTCATCCTCTGCCATCCTCTTCTCCTCATGCCTTCAATCTTTCCCAGCATCAGGGTCTTATTCTAATGAGTCAGTTCTTCAGGGTCCTCACTATTCTATAAAATGAAGTTTAGGTCTAATTAAATTTTTTAGTCACTGTGATTCTTGTACTTCAGAATGGATAGCACCAACCCCTAGTCATTTAAACAAGGCATCAGACCCAAAGACTTAGAGTATGCTGGTGTCTGGCTGATAACTTCTCCTCCTGTTTACCCATTGCATTGTGTTCAGTAATGGCAAGCATTCAGTGAAGCTTGAAATCACAAAATAGACTCCATAAAAACCAAACTATATCAACAACAAAGTTCTAGTCTAACATTTGTGGACAGCCCTGTGGTATCAAAATTGGATTTTTCTCACATCTAGACTGCCAACGACTAAATCTATAGGTTGATAGCTTAATCCATATAAAATTAGAATAAGAACCCTTATTTCTCACCTTTTAATGACCAGTTAATTAGTTTCTAAATTTTAAGACTTTAGAAAAAAGTCCAAATAAACTGTGCTTTACCTCTGCATCTCTAACCTAAGCCCAGTTTAAACCACCTAGTTGGTGGTTAATAAATAGCTGAATTAAATGGAATAAATTAATATACAAATAAAAGAGTGCCTCTAAACCAGTAGCTCTCAAACAGGGGCGCTTTTGCCTCTCAGGGACATTTGGTAATGTCTGGAGACATTTTTGGCTGTCGTATTAAGGGGAGACCCTACTAGCATCTAGTGGATGAGGAGTTCTAGGGTGCTACTAAATACCTCATTATGTGCAGAAAAACCCCTAACAACTCAAAAACAAGATATCAACAGGGCCAATGTTGAGAGATCCTGCTTGAGGTCATTACTCTAGATCTAGATTACTTCCAGTTTTTTGAAACCTTAATCATCAATTTTGCACAACTATTTTCCTTCTCTAAAGCAAAACCCCAAACTACTCACCTTCTCTTTTTTTTTTAATTTTTTAAAATTTTATTCAACTTTATAATATTGTATTGGTTTTGCCATGTATCAAAATGAATCTGCCAGTTTGGACTCTAGGAGAGGGAGAGGGTGGGATGATTTGGGAGAATGGCATTGAAATAAGTATAATATCATATATGAAATGAGTCACCAGTCCAGGTTCGATGCCTGATACCAGATGCCTGGGGCTGGTGCGCTGGGACGAACCAGAGGGATGGTATGGAGAGCGAGGAGGGCTCAGGATGGGGATCACCTTCTTATTATTATTGGATAAAGCCCAATTTTCTTGACTTTTTATCAGAACATGGACAAATTTTATTATACCCCACCTACCCGCTGTTGGGCTTCCCTGGTGGCTCAGATGGTAAAGGATCTGCCTGCAATGCAGGAGACAAGGGTTTGATCTCTGGGTCAGAAAGATCCCCTGGAGAACAGAATGGAAACCAATCCCAGTATTCTTGCCTGGAGAATTCCGTGGACAGAGGAGCCTGGCAAGCAACAGTCCATGGAGGTCACAAAGAGTCAGACATGACTGAGTGACTAACATTTTCACTTTCGCTTTTTTAACCTGCTCTTATTTCCATTATTAGTCTTCAACTAGAACCGTCCATAATGGTCATACTCACCCAAAAATCCTATTAAAACACACATTGTTGAGGCTCTTCTCAAGAGACTTTGACTTAGCAGTCTGGATAGGACCTAAGAATTTTCATTTCTAAGGTATTTCCTGTTGTGTGATGCTTCTGGTCCACGTACCACACTTTGAAAAAACTGATCTACAGCAAGATGATAGACTTCTTCACAAATTCCCCAAATAACTGTGCCCTTCATTTCTCTAGTTATTTTTAGTAAAGACTGTTTCCCTTATAAATACAATCAATCTTCATTATTAGTAGATTCCATATTTTCAAGTTTGCCCACTCACTAAAATTTCTTTAGAACCCTTGAACCAATACTCATGTGCTTTCATTGTTATTCATGGATGTAAGCAGAGCAGTGAAAAATTTGAGTCCCAAATGTACATGTTCTTAGCTGAGGTTGAACAAGACGATGTTCTGTCTTTTGCTTCTCATACTGTAAATAAGTGTCCTTTTCACAGTCTATTTAGTGCCCCATTTTTCTGCATTTGGGTATGTTTGTTGGCAATTTTGCTGGTTAAGATGCCCCCTAAATAGTATGAAAGTGCTGACAAATGTTCCTAAGTACATGACACTATGATGGGCCTTATAGAGAAAATGTATATATTAGACAAGCTTCATTCAGACATGAATTATAGTGCTGTTGAATTTGAGTTCAAATGTTAATGAACAAAAATAAATTATTGAATAAGATGATTTAAAACAGAAACAAGATTGTGTATTGATGGTTAGTGAAAATGTGAGCAGAGGCTCACAGGAACCTAACCTTATTTTTCCCATACGAACAATGATTTAGTATTCACTGTGTTTGCAGTGACTTTATAGAGCATAACCAGAGCAAGTAACAAAATTCGACTGTAAACAAATCTTTTTCACCCACCTTTTCTACTAGTTTTCAACTGTGCTGTGTACAGAGATCTTCCTTTTTTTATATTTAAAAAGTTCTTCCATTTTGTAAGACTCTTTAAGCAAAGAACTTCCCTGCAGCAATGCTGTTGTTATTTTGTATTTTATATTCATTTAGTTTCTTCTTTGTTAAGCATAGTGCTAGGTACCTAATGGATGTTTACTAAATATTACTAAATAAATGAACTCAAATGTAACTGTGTTGTCTCTGTAGAGGGACATTACAATGTTAGCTTGGATTAGTTTGCTTATTCCCTTAAACCTAATAAAACACTGAGGAAAGAGACCACCTCACAAGTCAGTGTTAAAAAAGGATAAGTTACAGAATTTTCTCCCTTTGGCATTTTGTCAAAATCATTAAATCATATATATATATATATATATATATATATATATATATATATATATATATATATATATATATACATATACAAATATATATATATACACACACACACACTTTTTTTTTTCTTCTGTGTTCTCTCTCCCTCCTCCCTTTCTCCTTCCCTACCTTCCTCTCTCTCTTCTCTTTATAGGTTGGAAACAATTATATGGCCCAAGTGAACTGTGTTCTTGCCTCAGTGAACCTTATTGGCATGTGAGAAAAAGGGGGAAGATCAACCTGACAGTAATCGTCAAACAGTGTGTTCATTTTCCTCCCCTGTGCATTTCTAGATCTAGATTCTGTTGGAGCTGAACTTTTGGCCTCAGGGTAGAACACTCCCATAGGTGGATTTTTCTTACAGATGAGTTGATGGGGATGGTTATTCTTGGACTCTGGGCAAGCTACATATGGGTCTCCATCCTTCACGTCCTGAAAATTTTTGAAGGCTTAGGCATTGACAGTGTCAGCCTGACAGGGTGAATGTAAGACCAACTTCAGTATACCTGGTAGATATCCCAAAGGTGAAAATGTTCATCTTTACCATCATTCCAGAGATTTTGGTTTAGTGATTTCCCTCCAAAGCTCGCATATCAGAACCTCAGAGGAGAATGGGTGGGGGAATTATCTTTCTAAGCTTATCTAGCTTATTCACACCTAAGACTGAAGCAGAGAATTTTAATGAATTTTTCTTACTTGAGATAAGCAGAGTTAACGTTCAGAACATGTACTGGGTTGGCCAAAATGTATTTGGGGGTGGGGGCTAGTGGGGAGAGGTTTCATAAGATGGTATGTAAAAACCCAAACAGCCTTTTTGGCCAACCAATAAGTATGGGTACTGCTTGAGCACAAACCCATCAGAACTGATGCCAGACCTTAGTCCTGTGTTGTGCTAAAAGTGAGATTGTGGTTGCAGGATCTTCAGGAGGATGGGGAGGAGACATCTTAGAAGAGGGGCCAGGGCAGTGGTACAGCACTCAGGGAGCCTGGGACAGTGTTATTTACTAAGTGATTTGCAAGTGTTTCAGTGTTCAAACAGTCTGAAGCAAACCGGCTAGAGAACAGCTATGAAGACCAGTCGGAACATTATTCTGTCTGAGAAGTGCTAAGCAGGAGAAAATTGACTTTTATTTTTTAATATGCTATCTGAACACTAGATTTGACTTCCATCTTTTCCAATTGGAGAAACACCATCTGCAGATGGAAATTTTCTAATACAGACAGAAACTTGCCTCATATTTTCTATCCCAATCCCAAGGTTAAATGAACAGAATTCTAGGATAAAAACTTTCAGAAATATTCACTATGGAATAGATTAGGAAAGGCCCACCTGCCCCTATAATTTGCATGGAAGGTGAATATATCATTTTACCTTCTCCAGAAGATTGTGATATGTGCTTCTCTATTTCAGACCCCATCTGTGAACTGTTGGGAGAGGCCATATCCATGGAAATGAGGGAGTGAAAGTAAGCACGAGAGCGGCAAATCCAGAATTGAGGTCTATGGATGAAGGAAGGGGCTAGTCTGTTCCTAGGTTTATTCTGGTGAACTCTAGGAAGTCAGGGCATGTGGCATAAGGCCATTGCAGGTACTGTGGGACACTAGTAAAAGATAAACATAGAAGCATCTGGAAAATACGCTAAAAAGCCAAACTTCTGGGACTGTTGGGTATTGTGATGGAAAATTCTTCATAGTTGCTATAACATACTTGAAGGAAATTTTCACTTTCTGGCCCTGGTTTCCATGAGATAAATTACTGTATTGCAGTGACTCAGCCTTGTGCTGTGCACAGGTGTGGATGGTCAGTAAATCCACTTTGAGCAATCACAGCCTTGCTATCCAGGATAAAACAATGCAAACATGAATGCTTACTGAGAAGTATCAGTTAAAGCTCCAAGTTAGATGCAGACTGCAGTGAGGGTTGATGTTCTGAAAATTATTCTTGTCACAAACATACCTGTCGGCCGATGATGTGGTGTTTATATGTGTGAGCAAAAGGGGTTAGCAGGTATCTGTAAATCATTCTGTCCTTTTGGCCTTTTGTTTCTTTAATCTGTCAATGGCAATTTGGCATGATGTGACCTTTTAAAGTCCAGGACTCTGCCTGTCTTGTTCACCAGGGCCTGACACAGAGTAGCTACTCAATAAATATTTGTTCAGTGAATGAGGAGCCCTTTAACAATTGGGAGCATATACCTCTTCAGAGCAATAGACTCTGAACCCATTCTGAAATCACTTCTGCTTTCTTGCCTCTTCAAATCCAAGAATCAGAACACAAAGAAGGAACTCTCCATCAAGTAAAAATTCCCCAATGACTGTGGACTAAGGTTAAATATAATTTTTTCAAGTTGTCTTAGAGTATTCAGAGTTCTTAGTTTCAATCAGTAGTCCCAAAGGAATCTCAAGGAGCAGAAAAAAAAGTATGAAAAGACTAAGTCTATTTATAAGTTACTTTGGATGCTGTACAAGAATATGGTCAAAACTTGAACCTTTTGATATATGAATCTCCCAACAGCCATGTTCTCAACTCTGCTATCCTTCCACCCTTAAGTCAGTGAGAGGGTTTAACAAACTCTTGATTATTCATCTCTATTTAGTAATCAGCTCTGTTTAGCACTGTGGTTGTTTCTATGAAAATAGAAACTCCAGGTAAAAAGTGATATATTCCATTCTTTGGTGCCAGACACCCAATTCAACTTATCTATCAAATTAATTGACCTTCTATGAACCTTATATTGTGCTTCTTTGTAGGCAGAACTCAGGGCAGTGTGTCTATTATATAATTGATATTTATGTTTCCTTTTCTAATTTTCTAATATCACTCTTCTTTATTTTTCCCCCTGTATTAAAAACACTTAAAAACTGGATGATACATTTTGATATATTTTAAATTTCAAACTAATTTTAAAATAACTAGACTTAATTAAGGACAACTGAATTCTTATAATAATAGTTCACAAAGACTGTAAGCTTTTTGAGCCCCCATACATTGGTTTACTACAGATTCTAGTACCTTCCTACTCGAATGCTGTATACGTAGTGGATACTTGATGAGTATTTGCTAAATTAACAAATGAATGCCCTTATAATGCTTTTTGTTTCCCCATTGCTTCTTAGCTGTACACACAGAGAAATAAATGAACCAGAAATGACTCATAAGGTTATGAAATCATATGTAAAGCAGAGATTGAATTTTCAGTCCTAGAAAAGTCAAGTGAGAACTTTTTAAGCAGAAGGCATAGTGAGAAATACTGTTGTTGCCCTGCGCTAAAGAGTTTAGGACTGTGCTTGATGGCCACGGTCGCCACTGGATGAACTGTCAAAGCAGCACTGTAGTTGGTTATTTCATGACTTTGTCCCAATCCCATAGAAAACGTATATCTATTATAGAGAGAATACGATTCTTCCTTCTGTTGAATTTTGAAGGGCAGAACAATTTAAAAGATGTTACATCTGACAGAAATGTCAGATCAGAGCAGAATTTAAATAAAAGCCTAGAGGTCTTATCTCATGTGAAATAGGTTCTCTGGTCTAAGGTTAGTCAATTAGCTGGACAACAAGTTCCTACTCTTATGTTCTCCTTCTCTTAAAGTTTGATTTGTGTCCCTTTTCTTTTGGATTTTGTTCCCTGTGTGATTGTCAATGAGTAAATAAAACCCTGAAGTCAGAAACAGCTGTGACTCAGTAGAATATTTTGGGGGCTAAAAGTAATGAAATCCAGGTTTAGTTTGACTCACTTGAGCAATAGAAAATACTTAAGGCACATGAAATTAACATACCTATAAATTAACTTATAAAGCACCACACTTTATATGTTAAGGCATGCATTAGCATTATTGTTACAAAATGATCTAATATGTGAGATGCAACTAATGACTAATGGGGATAAATGTTTATGTCACTTTTATACTATGTTATATTTCTTTAGGGAAATATACAATCACCCTTAAGCGATATTTATATATTAATTTTAATAAGACTGTGGATAATAGGAAATTTAGAATCAGAAGATTTGATTTCTAATCTTGATTGTAATATTTTCCGGGTCTATGGTATGGGCAAATCATCTTTCTCCTCTAAAGTTACAGATTCTCTCATAAAATTCAGACATAATACTCAGAGCATTGCTCAAATTTCACATATGAAACTAAGTGATAGTTGAAAAGAATTTCATTATTATAAATAAAGTAATGAATCATAATGAAATGCCAGGTACTGGTAGAAGCTGGTGACAAGTCTCCAAACCTCACCCCACTGCAAACACTCCACCCCCAGCAAACAGCACTTGTAAGTTCTACCTGAAGCCCAGTGTTTGTCACACATTCATAGTGACTCTAAAATATAGTTGTATAATAACAATAGGAACCATGTTTTATGTGCCCTTTATATGCACTCAATGAGAATTTTGTGTATTATCTCATTTAATCCTCACTACACACCTAAAATTGTGGTGTTGGAGAAGACTCTTGAGACTCCCTTAGACTGCAAGGAGATCTAACCAGTCCATCCTAAAGGAAATCAGTCCTGAATATTCATTGGAAGGACTGATGCTGAAGCTGCAGCTCCAATACTTTGGCCACCTGATGCGAAGAGCTGACTCATTAGAAAAGACCCTGATGCTGGGAAAGATTGAAGGCAGGAGGAGAAGGGGTCGACAGAGGATGGGATGGTTGGATGGCATCACCGACTCAATGGACATGGGTTTGGGTGAACTCCAGGAGTTGGTGATGGACAGGGAGGCCTGGCCTGCTGCGGTTCATGGGATCACAGAGAATTGGACATGACTGAGCAACTGAACTGAAGTGAACACACCTAAAAAATAGATGTTATTCCCCCACTTTATAAATTAGGGAATGAAGATTAGAAGAGGCAAAATCAGTTGACTAAAGTTAGGCAGTTTTTATGCAGCAGAGAAAGCACTGAAGTCCAGGGTCATTAAGTCTAAAGTCTATGAAGTTTCCTAGTATACTCAGGGCCTAAGCACCTTAACTTCCCTATGAGGACCTAGATATTATATTCTAGGTATAACACTTATATTGCCTAATATTTCAAGAGCCATACCTGTAATATGTAGATTCCCTCTTTATTTTTGCTTTATTATAATGATTCATTACTCTGTACAAATGATTTTGGAAAATCATATGAAGCAATTGGGCTTCATGAGGTCATCTGTAAATGACTTGGTTATATTCTCTCCAGCTTTTATAGTTTTATAATTCTGCTAAAGGAATTTTATAAGCATATATTCTCAATCAATGTATTTTGGCTTTTTTTAAGTAATATTATAGGGTCAAAAAATAAAGCATGAACTTTTAGTATAAATGCCCCTTGTATTAGTCAGGGTACTCCAGAGAAACCAGGAAGTGAAAGTTTTAGTCACTTAGTCATGTCCGACTCTGCGATCCCATGAACTGTAACCCTCCAGGCTCCTCTATGCATAGACTTCTCTAGGCCAGAATATTGGAGTGGGTTGCCATATACTTCTCTAGGCCACAATATTGGAGTGGGTTGCCATTCCCTTCTCCAGGGGATTTCCTTATATAGGGATCAAACCTGGGTCTCCTGCATTGCAGGCAGATTCTTTACCATCTGAGCCACCAGATAAGTCCAAGAAACCAGGCCCCAGAACCTACAGAAATATATTTTAGGTATCTATCTATAAGCATATCTGTTTATCAGTCTATCTAAAAGGTATTTATTATAACTAATTGGATTATGCATTATGGAGGCAAAAATCCCAAGATATGCAGTTGGCAAGCTGGACACCCAGGAGAGCTGATACATAGCTTCACTTTAAATCCAAAGGTCTGAGAACCACAGATTCTTATAGTGTAAGTTCTAGTCCAAATGCCAGCAAGCATGAGACTCAGAAGACATCAATGTTCCAGCTCAATAGTCAGGCAGGAGGAGTTTCCTGTAATTCAGCATTTTCATTCAATTCAGATCTTCAATTGATTGGATGATGCCCACTCACACTAAGGAGGGCAATCTGCTTTCTTTGGTCTACTGATTCAGTTGTTTCTTTTATCCAGAAACACTCTTACAGATACACTCAGAATGATATCTGGGTACCTCATGGTTTAGTCAAGTTGACATACAAAATCAACCATTATACCCCCAAACAACAGTGCTAAATTTTTCAGAGAGGCTCTCTCTGTCCATGGCTTCGAAGGCATCAGGACAAAAAGTAACAATATAGGTTTGATTTCCTGAGTATCAGTTTGGTGTCTCTCACCTCTCTCCAGAGGGTCAGAATAAGACCTTTAAATGAATTATCATTAAAGACAATTTATAGCACTTCTGTGACAATTAAAGTACTTAAATATAATTTAATTTCTTTAAATTCCTAAAACATAAAATAGGTACAAAGACATGGAAAGAATCTGATCTCATGAAACTATTTCAGTGCTTAAAATTTGAGGGTACCCCCCATCCCATTGTGTTGGGGCTTCCCTAGTGGCTCACATAGTAAAGAATCTGCCTACAATGTAGGAGACCCAGGTTTGGTCCCTGGATTGGGATGATCCCCTGGAGAAAGGAATGGCTACCCACTCCAGTATTCTTGTCTGGAGAATTCCATGGACAGAGGAACCTTGAGGGCTGCAATTCATGGGGTCACTAAGAGCTGGACATGACTGAAGCGACTAACACTTTGACTTTCTTTCCAATGTGCTCATAGTCTCAACATGCTTAGTCTGTTCTTTGGTAGTCAACACCGTATTCTGTTCCTACAGAATGACCACTGAGATCCAATTTGAGTCATTGGCCATTGAAGAAATTTTATGTGAAATGCTTTCCTTTGTCATTTGTTGAATTCTGCATTTTTACATTAGCTTGAGAAAATCTCTTTCTTTGAGAAATAATATGTGTTTTATTTATAGTTAACGACTTTTGTATCTATAATTTGTTTATTTCTAGTAACTACTAACAATATTATAAACCCACAACTTTACCTGATGCAGTAGCAAACACGTAATTTGCATTCTAAGGTTCAAAAAAAAAGCTTGATAAATGTATGATGCTCATGGATGTCTCTAATACTGACTTGAGAAAATAAATATCTTGACCACAACTGATACTTGGCTTGTGACTTACAGGAATGTAGAATTAAATCCTTCACTCAAACTTTAAGATAATATCCCTCATTTATTTCTAGGTGAAGAAACATCCGTGGCATTTTCTTTTCATTTGACTATTCTCTTAATAACTGCTAATTTTCTATCTCTCCAAAATTCACATGTTGAAATTGAACCCCTAATGTATTTGGAGGTAGGGCATTTGGCAAGTGGCAGAACTCTTATGAATGGGATTAGTGCCTTTATGACAGAGACCCTAGAAAACCGTTCTGCCCCTTGCACTATGTTAAGACACAGCAAAATGTCAGCTGCCTATGAACCATAAAGCAAACTTTACTGGATGCGAACCTGCCAGAGCCTTGATCTTGGACTTCCCATCCTCCAGAACTATGAGACATACATTTCTGTTGTGTATAACCTATCCAGTCCCTATGGTATTCAGTTAGAGCAACCCAAAGGGACAAGATAATTAATTTCACTTATGGATTAATATGTGGGCTTCCCAGGTGGTGCTAGTGGAAAAGAACCTGCCTGCCAATGCAGGAAACAGAAGAGACTCCAGTTTGATCCCTGGATTGGGAAAATCTCCTGGAGGAGGGCATGGCAACCCCTTCTAGTATTCCTACCTGGGGAATCCCGTGCACAGAGGAGCCTGGAGGGCTACAGTCCATAGAGTCACAAAGAGTCAGGTACCACTGAAGCGACTTAGTACACATGTACACATAGAATGATAAGTGGAATGTATAAGTATTCAAATAAATAGTTACTGACTTAACATTGCACAAAAATAGGTATAGTTACATTTCATGGTGAGAATATTATCATGTGATCTGTATAGTGTCTCTGCACTGTAAGTATGGATCAATCTTGTAGGAGTATACACGCATTTGTAGATCAGTGTCCTCAACAAGTATTTATTGACTGACTAGTATAAGCTAAGCTTCTGTGTTCTGGAGCTATAGCAATGAGCAAAACAACGCTCACATAAAAATGTGTATATGTGCATTAGATCCCCAGGAGTTTATATTCTAGTTTGATTTCATGACCCTCTCTTAAGTTCTTTGCCTACATCTTCACGTGTTCCCCATCCAGGAAGAAGGTAGTACTGTTTTGCTCTCTCAGATTTTATCTTATTAAGCTTAGGCCTTCTCAGGTGGGGCTAGTGGTAAAGAACCTGCCTGCCAATGCAGGAGGCATAAGAGACACAAGTTCAATCCCTGGGGCAGGAAGACCCCTGGTGAAGGAACCCAGTACTCCAGTATTCCTGCCTGGAGAATCCCATGGACAGAGAAGTCTGGCGGGCTATAGTCCATAGGGTTGCAAAAGGTCAGATGCAACTGGAGCGACCTAGCACAAAAACATAGGAGGTTAGAGGTAGTTTACCATTCTAAAGAAAACACTGTATTATCACAATACTTTGTAAGATATAGTGTACACATCATGCAGAGACAAGAGGAATACTTTAAAAAATTGCAAATACTGGATTGGAGTGTTAGAAAGGGGAAAATAGTATCAAGGTATAAGAATATTTTTTGGATCAGAGAGGGTAGCTGAAGAATGAGAAGGAAACTGGAGAAAAATGATGCAATGACATGCTCTGAGCTTTGGATAAGGTTTGTTACCCAAATTTGATAGAAATGTATCAGCTGACTAGTGGAGAGATTTAAGGGGAGTGATTTTAATGAAATACAATAGTGAGTCAGAAAAATGTGATTTTAGTCATGTCATTTTGGCTTAATTAGAGGGCAGCAGGTTTAGAAGCAGAGCCCCTAATAGGAAATATGTTTCAGCAATTCAGGTCAGCAATCATCAAGAATTTGTAGAGATGGAAAGGAAGAAATAACTAATAGAAGATGTTATTGAATTAAAATTATATGTGAGAAATATAAAGAATAAAAGGTAATATAGAAAGTTGCTCACTGAAAGGACAAAATAGATGGTGTCATCCCCCACAGAGACGAAAATGCTACATAGAAAAAGAAGAATTTAATTTTTTAGATTTATTTTTAGCTCTATGATGGGCATCCTTTAGATTTCTTTATGGAGAAGTGTTAGTTGCCATTAGAATTTTTTTAAGTTGTGAAAATACTGAAATGCATTATAGAATAATTTCATCCCCTATCTAGACTAGGAACAGTTGACATATTATTAAGAGTTTTGGTTGATAATGCAATATTGGTTAGGTGGAAGAAAGGTTAACATTCCAAAAATATACAGCATTCCCAAAATACACAGTAAGTCTTGGCAAACTTTGCAACTTATCTAAGTGCATCTAACAGATGGGGATTCCTTAGTGAAGTAGAGGGCAGATTTAAAGAACAGCTTTGGCCAAGTATTAGACACAAGTATTTGTTTCCTCTTTATAAAAACTGTTCCTGACAATGCAGGTGAAGGAGACAATTGGAAAGATTCAAATAGCATGCTGGGGACAAAGTAATAAGAACTTGTGAGCACAGGTCAGTGAATTTTTATTTTTTTTGTCTCCCACATCCATCGCAGGCACATTCTTTACCAGTTGAGCCACAGGGAAGCCCATTTTTATGTATGAATGCTAAATATTCAGGAGAGATGCTTTTACTTGTAAACTTTAGAAAAATGCCATCTCATATTTAATAAACTAACAACTGTGTGAGAAATACCAATTTTTACCAAAACCATAATTTTTTTCTTCCTGACTATATTGAGGCAGATTGAACTTTTCTGACTTAATTATGCACACTTCTCATTTGGGCCATCAGACAGCTCAGTGGTTCTCAAACCTACTATACGTTAAATCTTTCTGGGGTACTTCAAAAACACCTGGGCCACACCCCAAGAGAGCCTGATTTAATTAGTTTAAGCTAGATTTAAGCCATCGATTTTTTTTTCCTTAAGTTGTCGACTGATTTTAATATGCAATCAGGGCTGAGAACCAATGAGATGGATACATATCAGAATATCAGTGCTAACTAGTACAAAACCACATTTTTCATAGGATAAGTAACCAAGTATTGAGTAAAATGCATAGAAAGGATGGAAACATTGTAAAATGGACTACATTACAAATTTTTACTTGTAAGATTCTACTACTTGGCTTGATAATAGCTATGGGAGAAGAAATAGATGGGGGAACAGTGGAAACAGTGTCAGACTTTATTTTTCTGGGCTCCAGAATCACTACAGATGGTGACTGCAGCCATGAGATTAAAAGACGCTTACTCCTTGGAAGGAAAGTTATGACCAACCTAGATGGCATATTCAAAAGCAGAGACATTACTTTGCTAACAAAGGTTTGTCTAGTCAAGGCTATGGTTTTTCCTGTGGTCATGTATGGATGTGAGAGCTGGACTGTGAAGAAGGCTGAGCGCCGAAGAATTGATGCTTTTGAACTGTGGTGTTGGAGAAGACTCTTGAGAGTCCCTTGGACTGCAAGGAGATCCAACTAGTCCATTCTGAAGGAGATCAGCCCTGGGATTTCTTTGGAAGGAATGATGCTAAAGCTGAAACTCCAGTACTTTGGCCACCTCATGTGAAGAGTTGACTCATTGGAGAAGACTGATGCTGGGAGGGATTGGGGGCAGGAGGAGAAGGGGGACGACAGAGGATGAGATGGCTGGATGGCATCACCGACTCGATGGATGTGAGTCTCAGTGACCTCCTGGAGCTGGTGATGGACAGGGAGGCCTGGCGTGCTGCGATTCATGGGGACGCTAAGAGTTGGACATGACTGAGAGACTGATCTGATCTGATCTGATCTGATGGGAAGAGAGAAATACTGCTTGACATGCTGTGAGTTTGACTCAGGGTGTCGTACTCAGTGTGCTTGTAGGGGAAGAAACTTTCTTACTTGTGGGTCTGCTATCATCCAAGTCTGCTTTACATGGATATTCATATTGCCTTCTCTCTCCCCAACCCCCACCCCCCAAAAAAAGGAAATCGTAAACTTTCAAGAAATTGTTTTTTAAAAGTTTTTATTTTAAAAATATGTGAACATGTGGGAGCATGTGAAAGTACCTAGTGCTGTGCTGTGCTTAGTCACTCAGTCATGTCCAACTCTTTGAGACCCCATGGACTGTAGCCTGCCAGGCTTCACTGTCCATGGGGATTCTACAGGCAAGAATCCTGGACTGGGTTGCCATGCCCTCCTCCAGGGGATCTTCCCAACCTTGTAGCTGTACACACGAAGTATGCAAACTGTGGCTTGCTGGACAAGTCTGTCCTGCCACTGATATTTAAAAATAAAGTTTGGGGGAGGGGACACAACAATGCCCATTCATTTACCAATTGTCTGTGGCTGCTTTTGTGGTAAAAGTTTAGAGTATTTTCTTTTTGAAATTAGTTTGTTTACACTATTGTATTAATTTCAGACAAGAGTGATTAGTTATATATGCACATGCTTGCTAAGTTGCTTCAGTCATGTCTGACTCTTTGCAACCCCATCGCCTATAATCCACTAGGCTCCTCTGTCTGTGGGATTTTCCAGGCGAGAATACTCGGGTGTAGCCATTCCCTTCTCTAGGGGATCTTCTAGACCTAGGGATTGAACCCAGGTCTCCTGCACTGCTGGCAAATTGTTTACCGTCTGAGCCACCAGGGAAGGCCATATACATATATATGTGTACATATATATATTCTTTTTCAGATTCTTTTTCATTATCAGTTATTACAAGATATTGAGTATCTTGTAAAGTTCCCTGTGCTATACAGTAAGTCTGTGTTGTTTATTTTTATGTGTTATCATAGTAGTGTGTATCTGTTAAACCCAAACTCCTAATTTATCCCTTCCTTTCCCTTTCACCTTTGGTAACTATCACTTTGTTTCCTATGTTTGTGAGTCAATTTCTGTTTTGTAAATAAGTCTCTCTTTTTTTTTTTCAGATCCCATATATGATATCATGTGGTATTTGTCTTTTTCTCTCTGACTTAGTTTACTTAGCTTGGTACCCTCCAAGACCATCCACGTTGTTGCAATGCCATTATTTTATTTTTTATCAGATCAGATCAGATCAGTCGCTCAGTCGTGTCCAACTCTTTGCAACCCCATGAATCGCAGCATGCCAGGCCTCCCTGTCCATCACTAACTCCCGGAGTTCACTCAGACTCACGTCCATCAAGTCACTGATGCCATCCAGCCATCTCATCCTCTGTCGTCCCCCTTCTCCTCCTGCCCCCAATCCCTCCCAGCATCAGAGTCTTCTCCAATGAGTCAACTCTTCGCATAAGGTGGCCAAAGTACTGGAGTTTCAGCTTTAGCATCATTCCTTCCAAAGAAATCCCAGGGCTGATCTCCTTCAGAATGGACTGGTTGGATCTCCTTGCAGTCCAAGGGACTCTCAAGAGTCTTCTCCAACACCACAGTTCAAAAGCATCAATTCTTCGGCGCTCAGCCTTCTTCACAGTCCAGCTCTCACATCCATACATGACCACAGGAAAAACCATCACCTTGACTAGACAAACCTTTGTTGGCAAAGTAATGTCTCTGCTTTTGAATATGCTATCTAGGTTGGTCATAACTTTCCTTCCAAGGAGTAAGCATCTTTTAATTTCATGGCTGCAGTCACAGCTGAGTAATATCCCACTGTGTATGTGTACCATATATTCTTTACCCATTCATCTGTGGATGGACGTTTAGTTCGCTTCCATGTCTTGACTATTGTACACAGTGCTACTATGAACATTGGGGTGCATGTATCTATTCAAATTCAAGTTTGTGTCTTTTCTGGATGCCCAGGGGAGGGATTGATGGGTTATAGGCCAACTCTATTTTTTTAGTTTTTTTGAGGAACCTGTATACTGTTCTCCATAGTGGCTGCACCAATTTACATTCCCCCCAACAGTGTAGATGGGTTCCCTTTTCTCCACAGCCTCTCCAGCACTTGTTATTTGTAGACTTTTTGATGATGGCCATTCTGACTGGTTTGAGGTGATACCTCAGTAAGTACTTTTGACAGAGACCATATAAAATGCTTAGTATTCATCCCTTGAGAGTTCAAGTGTGCTGACTCCTGCTGTGTATCTCAAGTCAGTCTTAGTGTGGTCAGGCTTCTCATTGTGCCATTTCTGATGGAGATTTAGAATTTTGTGTTGATTCATTTGCATTTTCTTCACGACTAGTGATTCTGAACAGTATTCAATATCTTTTTTGCTCATTTTAACATATTCATTTGGTGAAGTCATTTGATCATTTTTCTATTGTTTTCATCATTTTCTCATTGAGTTCTTTACAAAATCTGGTTATAAGCCTCTGGCCAGTTAGACAGCTGTTGCTTTCTCCCTTTCTGTGGCTTGTCTATTCATTCTCCTGATACTGTTTTCAATGAACAAATTTTTTTTATATATTTTAAAGTAGTCAAATTGAAAAGTTTTTACTTTCAGTTATATCACTTTGTATCCTATTTAAGAAGTTGTTCTTTATCCCAAATAATAAGTATTTTTCGACATTATCTCCTAGAATAGTGGTTCATCGCTGAAGGCAGTTTAGCACAAGGGGACATTTGTCAATGCCTAGATATATTTTTGTTGTCATAACTGACAGTGTTACCAGCATTCAGTGCAGAGAGGCCAGGGATGCTGCTAGACATACCATAATGCACAGGACAGCTTCCCAAACAAAGAATTATCTGGCCCAAATAGCAATAGTGCTGCTGTTGAGAAACTCAGTCCAATAAGATGTATTCATTTAACCTTTCACATTATCTATAATAGGGAACTGAACTTATGAATGTTGTGAAATAGGATTCAAGTTTCACTTTTTTCCATATGCATTTCTGATTGTCCCAGAACCATTTACTAAAATGACTATCATCCTATCTGCTTTGTGATAAATCAGGTGTTATGTCTACAAAACTGGGTTTCCCAAGCTATCCCATTAATCTATCCTTATACCAAAACACCCTCTCTTAAATATTACAGCTTTATCCAAAGCCCCAGTATTAGTTGGATATTAATTCCCAATACATTCTTCCTATTCAGGAATTCATTTAATTTATTTCCATTTTAATGTTTTTCTGTTGAGTACCCTATGCATTGTATTTTCATTGAAAATACATTGCATTTTCATATTTTTGATAGGAATTTCACATTTTGATGCCATTAAAAGCATTGTATCTTTTAAAATTCCATTCTTTATTTATTTCTAGCATAAATGTTTGAAAAAAAAAAGATATTTTAAAAAACTAATATCATAACATCTAGTCCCATCACTTCATAGCAAATAGAAGGGGAGCAAATAGAGGCAGTGATGGATTTTATTTTCTTGGGCTCCAAAACCACTGCAGATGGTGACTACAGCCATGAAATTAAAAGACTCTTGCTCCTTGGAAGGGAAGCTATGACAAACCTAGACAGGATATTTAAAAGCAGAGACATCATTTTGCCAGCAAAGATTCAGATAGTCAAAACTATGGTTTTTCCAGTAATTATGTTCGAATGTGAGAGTTGGACCACAAAGAAGGCTGAGTGCCAAAGAATCGACACTTTTGAATTGTGGTACTAGAGAAGACTTTTGAGAATCCCTTGATTGCAAGGAGATCAAACCAGTCAATCCTAAAGGAAATCAACCCTGAATATTCAGTGGAAGGACTGATGCTGAAGCTGAAGCTCCATTGCTTTTGCCATCTGATGCAAAAAGTCAACTAAGTGGAAAAGAACCTGGTGCTGGGAAAGACTGAAGGCAGAAGGAGATGGGGGCAGCATAGATAGCATTACCGAATCATTGGACATGAATTTGAGCAAACTCCAGGAGACAGTGGAGGACAGAGGAGCCTGGCATGCTGCAGATCATGGGGTCACAAAAAGATTGGACACGCCTTAGTGAATGAATAACAAAAAAGCATAAATATATGAATTTGGATTTTTGTGTGCGTTGACTTTAAATCTAGCAATATTTCCAAATTCACTTACTAATTCTAATAACTTATATGTACACTGGGGCACTCTTTCTGCCCACTTCTGATGTATGTGTCAGAAGTTTTCTCTATCTCTTCTATACTTTAATAAAACTCTATTGCACAAAAGCTCTGAGTGATCAAGCCTTGTCTCTGATCCCGGATTGAATTCTTCTCCACTGGAGGCCAAGAATCTGGGTGTCTTTTTGTGGTTCAGCAACAACCTTTCATCTCAGGCTCATCCAGGATTCTTCAGGACAAAGTAAGGATGCTTGGCTTGGAGCTCTAGTTCTTTGTTCTCCTAGCGAACATGTTTTCTGCTGTACTTTACTAACTCTACAGTGTGCTTGTGTGAAAGAATGACACACCCTGGGTGAAGCAAGTGAGGAGCCCTACTCTGCGGTTCGGCGGTGACCTCATATGGCTTATGGCAGAAACCCTGTTAGGGGCTCATACCGACCTGCCAATGGACTTCTCTGGTGGCTCAAACAGTAAAGCATCTGCCTACAATGTGGAGACCCAGGTTCAATCCCTGGATCAGGATGATCTCCTGGAGAAGGAAATGGCAACCTACTCCAGTATTCTTGCCTGGAAAATCCCATGGACGGAGGAGCCTGGTAGGCCACAGCCCATGAAGTCGCAAAGAGTCGGACACAACTGAGCGATTACACTTAAGCTTTCTATATGTACACCATGTTGGATATCATACATTCACAATGATAGTATGTTTGAATAGCAACACTGGTCTCTACCGTCGTCCCTGCCCAAGTCTGATACCTTTTATTTCCTCTTTTCCCCTTACCTCACTACTCAGGAATTATCCTATAATTTTTTTCAGTATACCCAACTGTATTTAATTAGACACACTCTGTCTAAAGTATTGCCTTGGAAGTTATTATAGAAGTGAATTTTTCTAACCAAATATTTCTTTTATCAACAGTTATTTAATGAATATCCATTATGAGTTAAGAATTCCATTAGGCACTAGTGAGCGAGCACAGTGAGCAAGATGTGGTCCTGGGACTCAGGGAGTTTACATTATGGTGTAATGTAAAGACTAAAAAGAAAGAAATGGGGGAATGAACTGCTTCATTCTGTATATATCTTCTCCCTTAGCTTTTAGTTTACTAATTTTCATTTCCATATTGGATAATTTGCTGTTAAACGTATCTTTTGAGTTTTTAGTTTGCTGCTGCTGCCAAGTCACTTCAGTCGTGCCCGATTCTGTGCGACCCCATAGACGGCAGCCCACCAGGCCCCGCCGTCCCTGGGATTCTCCAGGCAAGAACACTGGAGTGGGTTGCCATTTCCTTCTCCAGTGCATGAAAGTGAAAAGTGAAAGTGAAGTCGCTCAGTCGTGTCCGACTCTTAGCGACCCCATGGACTGCAGCCTACCAGGATCCTCCGTCCATGGGATTTTCCAGGCAAAAGTACTGGGGTGGGGTGCCATTGCCTTCCCCGGTTTTTAGTTTAGATAACTGTAATTTCCAGTTCTAGACTTTCGATTTGATTCTTTTTCAATCTACTCTGTCCTTCTTTGTCAGTCTCTACTACTTTGTCAAAATTATTAGTGTCGTATTTTATTTCTTGAATTATTTTAAAGTACATATATTGCTTGAATATCTAGAGCGCCTATGGAGTCTGTTATTTTCTAGGTAAGCTGTGGGATTGGGCTGTTACGATCCACTTTTGGTGTTGCACATTCTATGGTTTTGCATAAATGTATGATGTCATGTATTCATCATTATGTCATAATCCAAGGTGTTTTTTTTTTTTTTTTTAATATGTACCAGATATTGTATCTGAAAATATTTACATAAGCAAGTTAGGGTCTAGGATGTTTCTATCTTCCTTGATAGAGGGTTTTTATTTGTTTCTCTTAGTTGTCTGGGTACTAGCTACCCTGGATCACCTTTACCCAATTTAAAAATGAAGATGATTAGATGATACATTACTATTCCTGGAAGGATTTCTCTACTTCTGGCTAGCTTTTATCCTGCAGAGGTGGGGAGAGGAGGTTGTGAGATTCTTTGATGTTTCAGTCTGAAGGATGGAGAGTTCACCAGGGAACTCTTCTTGGTGACCCCTGAACATCACAACTGTGCCCTAGCTAGGAGAGGCTGCCAGCAAATTCTCCAGCAGCCCTCTCAGGAATCAGCAAATACCTGCAGAGGAAGAGTACTACCAAATCTGTGACTTTTTTTTTTTTTTCTTTTCTAAATCCCTACTCAGTAGTCCTTCCCTATCTATCTGATCAGATCTCAGATTTCTTCAGAGGCTTTCATAACTTCTCAAAGTACTTAGTAGGAGAGTTGGTCAGAATTACCAAGTTCACTGTAACTGAAAGGGAAGTCTCCAAGGATTGTTTATGCAAAGGACTACCAAGTGCTGGAATGAAGTTTTCTCAAAAGCTTATTTTTTTTAACATTTATTATTTCAGAAGTTATAAATTAACTATGTACATGTACATATCTAATCCTGTTAAATTTTACGTTAAATTAGAATGTATGACATGTTTACTGTTTTACTGTATACTTAAAATGTAAGCCCTATACCTTTATCAAAGGATTATTTTAATTTCATTCTTAAATGAAATATACTTAATACAAAAATTATTGTTTAGTCTGTATCCTCCCATTGCAATGTTAACAGCATGAGGTCCAGCATCATGTCTTTATTGTTGACCCTTTAACCCCAGTACCTAGTGAAATGCCTGTTCTACATTGGAAACTCTAATGAATATTTGTTGAATAAATGAATGCTGTTGTTCAAACTACTTGTTTCTGTAATCATGCCTATTGCAACACTTTTGACAGGTTGCATGCTCAATAAAAATGGTTGATGATCATACTGGAAGAATTTTCTAACATAAATTATAGGCCTAGTTGAGTGTGAGGCCATTTTTCATGATTTACTGGGTTCTAAATGTATGCAAATATATATATTTTTAGCTTAAGTTTTACAAAGTATGGTAAAAACCACAGATAATATCAATGATACTTGATTCTTGATAGAAAATAATAAAATTGTTTCTGGGAAATTTATGGATACTTATCTTGAATCTGAGAAACAACATGGGAATGTTGTACAGTTTTTGTGGGACAATTTTCAGACCTTAGAACTTATTTTCTTCCTTATCTGGATATGTGGAAAGGAACATTGATTTTTACAGCATCAATATAGAAGTTGTTTCACCTAGATAAATATATAAACTTTTTAATTATCCTAAAATAAGGAGAAACCCATATTAATTATTTCATTAGTGAAATAGTAAAAAATTTCCCTGAAAATATTATTTAAATCCAAATAGCATAAAGATTAATATATTTTGCAATGCCAGGCCTGAGACTTCTAAGACAAGGTAATAAAAAACAACAACAACCAAAAATCAGGTAATATTCGTTCATTATTAGGGCTTTAGAAAGAAATTACAGCTATTTAAAATAAGTATTTTTCTTAAGTTTAAGATAGGCCAACTCCAACCTAGCTGGATTTGTTGTAAGCCTGTCCCTTTACCTCATTCATTCATTACTGTCAAGGTGTGTGTGTGTATCAGATCAGATCAGATCAGTTGCTCAGTCGTGTCCGACTCTTTGCGACCCCATGAACCGCAGCACGCCAGGCCTCCCTGTCCATCACCAGCTCCCGGAGGTCACTCAGACTCACACCTATCAAGTCAGTGATGCCATCCAGCCATCCCATCCTCTGTTGTCCCCTTCTCCTCCTGCCCTCAATCCCTCCCAGCATCAGAGTCTTCTCCAATGAGTCAACTCTTCACATGAGGTGGCCAAAATACTGGAGTTTCAGCTTTAGCATCATTCCTTCTAAAGAAATTCCAGGATTGATCTCCTTCAGAATGGACTGGTTGGATCTTCTTGCAGTCCAAGGGACTCTCAAGAGTCTTCTCCAACACCACAGTTCAAAAGCATCAATTCTTCGGCGTTCAGCCTTCCTCACAGTCCAGCTCTCACATCCATACATGACCACAGGAAAGACCATAGCCTTGACTAGGCGAACCTTTGTTGGCAAAGTAATGTCTCTGCTTTTGAATATGAAGCAGAAGATATTAAGAAGAGGTGGCAAGAATACACAGAAGAACTGTACAAAAAAGAGCTGCACAACCCAGATAATCATGATGGTGTGATCACTGACCTAGAGCCAGACATCTTGGAATGTGAAGTCAAGTGGGACTTAGAAAGCATCACTATGAACAAAGCTAGTGGAGGTGATGGAATTCCAGTGGAGCTATTCCAAGTCCTGAAAGATGATGCTGTGAAAGTGCTGCACTCAATATACCAGCAAATTTGGAAAACTCAGCAGTGGCCACAAGATTGGAAAAGGTCAGTTTTCATCCCAATCCCAAAGAAAGGCAATGCCAAAGAATGCTCAAACTACCGAACAATTGCACTCATCTCACACGCTAGTAAAGTAATGCTCAAAATTCTCCAAGCCAGGCTTCAGCAATATGTGAACCGTGAACTTCCTGATGTTCAAGCTGGTTTTAGAAAAGGCAGAGGAACCAGAGATCAAATTGCCAACATCCGCTGGATCATGGAAAAAGCAAGAGAGTTCCAGAAAAACATCTATTTCTGCTTTATTGACTATGCCAAAGGCTTTGACTGTGTAGATCACAATAAACTGTGGAAAATTCTGAAAGAGATGGGAATACCAGACCACCTGATCTGCCTCTTGAGAAATCTGTATGCAGGTCAGGAAGCAACAGTTAGAACTGGTCATGGAACAGCAGACTGGTTCCAAATAGGAAAAGGAATACGTCAAGGCTGCATATGGTCACCATGTTTATTTAACTTATATGCAGAATACATCATGAGAAATGCTGGACTGGAAGAAGCACAAGTTGGAATCAAGACTGCTTGGAGAAATATCAATAACCTCAGATATGCAGGTGTGTGTGTATGATTCTATATAAATAGTTTAGTTTGTTGTTTTTTTTTTTAACTTGAGGCATAATTAACATGCAATAAGCAGCCATATTTAAAATGTGCAATGTGGTAACTTTTGGGCATATTTATAGACCTGAGAAGCCATCTCCACAATCAAAAATAATATATCTATCTGTCACCACTGGAAAATTTGTACATACTCCTTTGTAATCTTCATTCCTGTACCTCCCCACACCATATGAGTTACCTGAAAACAATCATTAACTATTTTTCCTTTACTGTAAATTATTTTGGGCTTTCCTGGTGACTCAGATGGCAAAGAACCTGCCTGCAGTGTGGGAGACCTGTGTTCAATCCCTGGGTTCGAAAGATCCCCGGAGAAGAGAGCATCTACCCACTCCAGGATTCTTGCCTGGAGAATTCCATGCACAGGAAGAATTCCATGCCAGGAGCCTGGCAGGCTACAGTCTATGGGGTCATAGAGGGTCAAACCTGAGTGAGTGACTCTCACATAAATTCGTCTGCATTCGTTTTCCATTTTAGGGATTGCACCTAATCTGTAGGCAAAGTTTATGGGAATTGATATTCTCGTAATATTTAATGGTAGGAACTACGCAATGTATCTCTGCATTTATATAGATCATTTTCAATTTATCTCAAGCAGTGTTTTGTACCTTAAAGTGTACAAGCCTTTCACATCATTTATCAAAATATATGTAAGTATTTTGGTCATATTGTAAATAGTATTTTTATTTAATATATAATTATTCACTGCTAAATACAGAAATTCAGCTGATTTTTAATACTTTGTATTCTATTATACAACAATAGTAAACTCATGAGGTCTAGTAGTTATTTTTTTTGCAAATCCCGTGGATTTTACTTCTTATCCAGTCTGCATGCTTTGTTGTTATTTTTTGTTTGTTTACTGCACTAAACACAGTGGGTCGAACCTCAATACAACATGGAATGAGAGTGCTGAGAGTCAACATTCTTATCTTACTCCTGATCCTAGGGGGAAAGTATTCAGTCCTTTACCATTAAATTCGATGTTAGCTGTAGGCTTTTGTTAAATGTTCTTTATCTAGTTGAGAAAGTTTTCATTTCTCCTTTGCCAGGAGTTTTTATCAAAATGTATAGACTTTATCAAAAACTTTTCTTTATCCACTGAAATGATCAAATGACTTCTCATTTTTGATTTGATACTGTCATAAATTACTTTTATTTTAAACAAGTGCTTCATTCCTGGGGAAATACCCATTATATATAGTGTTGGATTCTATGTTCATGAGGGGTAATGGTATGTAGCTTTCCTTTCTTATATCACTGTTTGTCCATGTCTGAGCAATGTTGGCCTCATAGAATGAAATAATTCCTACCTGTTAAATTTTCTAGAATAGTTTTTATTGGGTTTTTATGTTTCTTTTCTCTAAATGTTTGAAACAAATCACCAGTAAAGCCATATAGTCTTAGAGATTTAAAGGTGGGAGATCTTGCAGTATAATTTCAAGTTCTTAATAGATAGATGTAGAATTATTTGATTTTCTGTCTCTTCTTGAGTAACTTTTGATGTCTTTAAAGGAATCATTATTTTATCTAAGTGTTTGAATATATTGGCATAAAGTTATTTGTAGTATTCCCTTATTATCATTTTAATAGCCTTGAGATCTGTGTGATAACATTTTTGACTTTGGTAATTTGTATCTTTTTATTATTTATAATTATTCTGGCTAAAGGTTTACCAATAGTATTAGCTTTATCAAAGAACCAGCTTTAAGTTTCATTGATTTTTCTCTGTCTTTCTCTTTTCTATTTCATTGATTTCCACTGTAATCTTTATTGTTTCCTTTCTCTGTTCACTTAGAGTTTAATTTGCTCTTCTTTTACTAGTTTCTGATGGTAAAAAGTAAAAGTCTTATCTTCTCCTTCTGGGACTCCAGGGACGCAAATATTAGATCTTTGCTTAGAGTCCTACATATCCCTGAGGCTCTGTTCATTTTTTCAGTTTATTAGCACAGGACTTCTGCTTCTGAAAAAAGAATAGACACACTTTTCCCTAGTCCTCCTACTAAAAACAACTGAAAATTCTGGGTGTAATGTAAAGTAAACATAAGAAAATTCTAAAAGATGGAGAGAAAGGCTTTTGATTTAAAAGAATGGATTGGCCAGGATGGTAGTGACTATCCAGGGCTTTCTTTTTGCCTCATAAATCCCAAACTGGGTAATTCTAACAGTTAACCTGGACCTTGCAAAGAGATAGGAATCTCTTCACCTGAATTGTATGTACATTTCCACCCAATGGAACAATGTCAGAAGAGGCCTGCTAAAACAGAAGATTAATCAGAATCAGAATTTTACAACATAACACCAAATAATCCAGGATTTAATAAAAATCACCTCATAATAATAATTAGGAACATATCAAGCTGAATTAGAAAAAAACAATTAATAGATTCCAATATGGAGCTGACATAGGTGTTAGAATTATCTGACAGGAATTTTAAAGCAGTCACCAAGTGCTTCAGTGAGCCCCTATGAGCACATTTGAAACAAATGAAAAATAAAAAATAGAAAGTCTCAGCAAAATTTGGAAGTCCCAGCCAAGATATAGATGATATCAAGAGAAGTCAAATGAAAATTGTGCAACTAAAAAGCACATTAAAAGATCTCAAAACACATTAAAAGCAGAACAGATAAAAACAGAAGGAACAACCCATAAACTTATAGAATAGAAATTGCTTCATCTGATGAGAGGAAATAGACAGTATCTGATACACTTTTATCAATGTGCATATTTGTTTCTTCCCAATCTAATTTATACATTTATTTCTTAACATTAAAGCATATGATATTTTTGTCTATACATGCTCTCTTCTCCTTAAAACGTTGTAAGTGCTATATACCAGATGTCCTGATAGCATGACAAGGATGCTGTAACTGTTTGAAAAGTCTATGTTGCTATCACAAGTCTCCTGTTCTGTGCATTGCAACTCACCACTCTGGACACTGTAGGCTGAACTCATAAGCATATCCCATATTTGAAGGCAAGGAGAGTAGACGAGTTCCTTTGTCTCAGGATCACTTTGGCCCAGGATTGTCAAGTAGAAATTTCAGAGACTCTTTCAGTCTTTATTTTACTGCCTCTATGTGATGTCTGATGAATTAAAAGACACTCAGAAGTCTTACCAGATTTCCCTTCCTTTATGTCAGTTGTTTTTTGGGGGAAGGCAAAGAGGTAATGAGGGAAATGAGATTCTCAATCAGAGTTTAGATTTCACCACTCTCACTTTCTAAATGTGTGACATTGAACAAGATAACTAACTACTTGCTTGTGACCGACTCTTCCATGTATAAAAGTACAGCCACTATGGAGAACAGTGCAGAGATTCCTTAAAAAACTGGAAACAGAACTGCCACATGACCCAGCCATCCCACTGCTGGGCATACACACTAAGGAAACTAGAACTGAAAGAGACACATGTACCCCGATGTTCATCGCAGCACTGTTTATAATAGCCAGGACATGGAAGCAACCTAGATGTCCATCAGCAGATGAATGGATGAGAAAGCTGTGGTACATATACACAATGGAGTATTACTCAGCTATTAAAAAGAATGCATTTAAATCAGTGCTAATGAGGTGGATGAAACTGGAGCCTATTATACAGAATGAAGTAAGCCAGAAAGAAAAATACCAATACAGTATACTAACACATATATATGAAATTTTGAAAGATGGTAACGATAACCCTGTATGCAAGACAGCAGAAGAGACACAGATGTAAAGAATAGACTTTTGGACTCTGTGGAAGAAGGCAAGGGTGGGATGATCTGATAGAATAGCGTTGAAACATGTATATTATAATATGTGAAACAGATCATCGGTCCAGGTTCGATGCGTGAGACAGGGTGCTCAGGGCTGGTGTGCTGGGATGACCCTGAGGGATGAGATGGGAAAGGAGGTGGGAGGGGGGTTCAGGATGGGGATCTTCCTGACCCACATGTAAATCCATGGCTGATTCATATCAATGTATGGCAAAAACCACTACAATATTGTAAAGTAATTAGCCTCCAACTAAAATAAACAAATTTTAAAAAATGTCAAGCACATTGAGAAACATGTTAGTTATTTAATAGATGTCAGCTTTATTTTCTATTTTATGGGGGAAAAAAAGGATAATGTTACAAACTTGAAGAGCCAGGGTGACGTAAAAAGCAAAATCAGTTTGAAACTACATTAACACAAAATGATATAAGACAACTATTTGCCAATTTTTTTCTTTATTTGAACATGAAATAATATTTTATCATTAAAAATGGGTAGGGTCTTCCAAGACTATTTTTCTATACCAATACCATGGGACTCTCTGAGGATAATAGAGCATTTTGGTAGAGTACCTCTACGCATTATGAGAGTTTTACCATTTTGTTAGAGTAACTTTCAAATAAGAATATACATATACATTACTCTATTGTTAACTTGAACATTTGACATACAACAAACTAGAAATATTATGTAGAGCATGCCAGTATTAATGCGTTATTTCTCCCCTTTCAGAAGCTGAGAAAAAAACTTCTTATCCCTTTGAGTCCAAGATATGAGTTATTGTGTTTATTTGAACTCCCAGAACAATGTGTGTAAGTGTTGATCATTTTTGTGCCCTTAACACTCTTATCCCATTTTGTCTTGGACAAGAATGGTGGATTTTGTACTTGGTTCTTTTATTAATGCTAATCCTTTGAATATGTGAATTATTTACATTATACCCAGGTCTACTTCAAATGATTTCTGAAGGGACTGTACATCTTTCCCATATGCTTAGCAAAAGTTTTCCTCTGTACTTTTGCTTGACCAAGGAGTGATTCTCTCCGAATGAGAATCCATTATCTGTATTTTTTTCTATCTATTCTGTGATTAATATTCTCTGTACCCATTTAGTTGTTTCTTTTCCCTAAATCAACTTGGGACAAAATAAATGTTATCTTTAAAAGGAGCCATGTCTCATGAAGGAATATAGCCAGTCATCACCCACTTTATCTCTTTCTTCTTAGCTTATCTCTATGCATCAACTTTATTTTTCTTTGTAATTCTCCATATCCCAACCCTCAGAGCTCTGTGTTACTTGTAAAGGTCTTCCATTAACCTATGAAAGTTAGTTCTTTTAGATGTGAAATAAAAGTCACTCAGTTGTGTCTGACTCTTTGTGACCCCATACAGTCCATGGAGTTCTCTAGGCCAGAACACTGGAGTGGGTAGCCTTTCCCCTTCCAGGGAATCTTCCTAACCCAGGAGTCTAACTCAGGCCTCCAGCATTGCAGGTAGATTCTTTACCAGCTGAGCCACAAGGGAAGCCCAAGAATACTGGAGTGGGTAGCCTATCCCTTCTCTGGTGGATCTTCCTGACCCAGGAATTGAACCAGGGTCTGCTGCATTGCAGGTGGATTCTTTACCAAATGAGCTAGAAGCCGCCTCTACATATAAACAATGACTCTGAAGTCACATCTGATCACCTGCCAAAGTATTTTATACCTCTAATATCAGATCAATGTTGGGGAGGAAAAACTTTTTTTCTACTCTCTTAGATTCTATGCCAGGAACCAGGCAAATTGAACTAACAAATGTCATATTAACAGAAGAACAGGCACACAAGCTTTATCAAAATGTATGCACACCAGAGGTTACAGAATAGAAATGCAACTAAAAGAAATCGTTAGATTTAGGGATTATGTACCTTTAAAAAAAAAAGTAAGGAGGAGTTGAGTTTCAAAGGAGGGTAAATTGTCGAGAAATGATTAGGAAGTATGTGGAGGGATCTAATGGAAGGTAGGGCTATTTTAGTAGGTTCTGTTTATGCGAACTCATCTTAGTATTGACTCCCTGTCTTCCAAGATAAGAGTTACTTTTCTCTCCCTGGTACAAAGTGGGAGTACCTTCTTCAAAAGGAAATATGTGTCCTGCTTTTAGGCAGATAAGGGGAAGAGCAGAGACCTAGTCTAACATCTTTTGATTTTAAATTGCCTTCACCTCAAAGTAGTCTTTATGCCAAAGTGGCATATTTTGGGGTGGCATAGTCCAGTCCTTTAATAAGTCATGAATTGTTCCATAAAACTCCAGTGGCAAATGAAACTCAATAGCTAAGGGACTTTGTTTCCTGTGGTTTAAACTGTTAATAACCACAGTATTCTATTGCTGCTAAGGAATGGGAACTTTTTTTTGGATTCAGTTAAACACACCTTAAACATTGCAGACACACAGTTACCTAAGACTGAAGGTTACTGAATTACAAATTTTATGGCAGAAATATACACATACAATTTAGTTAAGGAGACTCCTATATTTTTCTATGACCCAGATTAAATGTTGTTATCCTGAAATGATCCTTTCATTCAGATGAAGTAGAAGACACAAGATACTATTTCATTGCAAATGATAATCTACATTCTCTATTTGTTCCTTCTTGAATTACTTTCCTGGTCTAGCACTGCTTTAACCTCTCTGTTGTACAAATTAGTTTTTTAAAAGTCCCTCATCTTACTGTGGAGAGGAGCAAAAAATGACCTAAATTGTGATTTCCTTGTATTTCATAATACCTTTAATTACAAATACAAAATCCTGAAGCCTGCTGATAGTGTGAAAAGGTTGCACACTGTCTTGTCAGCAAGATTTCTCTTTTTATGTCCTGATTATGCTAGAATATCATCATTTGAACAGTGTTCTTATAAAGGGAACATGAACTGATGAAGAATTTAAAAAACACTACTGTTAAATTAGCCAGGGTGAATTAAAGATACTTAAACTCTGCAATTTACTGTTTTGTTTTAAGAAAGACAAATCAAACAATAACTTTAGAAAAATAGTTACTTGAAAAGACAGGCTTTTGATGATAGCATATGAAAAATTAAATCAAATACTCCACCAGTACCCTGGGCATTAATGCATTATGAAGGAATCCCTTTTGTTCTGACAGTTGAAACAGGAAACTATTTCCTTTGTCTTGCCCTCAGTCTCTGCAGTGTTGCCTAGAAACCCAGTTTTCTAGAGGCATTTGCCCATCAAAGTGCAGTTAAGGTAACATATCTGGTTTTCAGATAGAAATGATGAGAAAGAAGTAAAGGTAGATTAAACAAAATTAGTTTTGCTTGTTTGTTTCTGGTCTGTTTGTTTATATATATGTAGAGCCTAAAATTGCTCACAACCTGAGTACAAATACAGAAAAATTGAGTAGAATTACAAAGAGGAAAAAGCTATAGTGTAATTTCTTTTTCCAGAGAACAAAAATATAGGCTTCTCAGTAGTTAAAATTGTTAAGGAACAATGTGTAGAAGCTTATTATCTACACAGTAAAACAATTAACAATTGACTATGTGCCAAGCACTTCCCTTTGCATGTTCCAAGATTAGCCCAGATTGGTTCAGACTGGCCAACTATATTGCTAATCCAAGCGCTTTGTGGAGTCACAACAAAGACACTTAAAGAGTCCAGACAAATGATGAGGTTGTGTTTGTATGTGGACTATCTTATGTTGTTTCTGCTGCATTTGGCTTTTTTATAGCTTTATCTTCTTTCTAATATTAGAGAATAATTAATAAAGCACTGTGAAAATAAAATTATAACTACAAATTCCACTGCCTAGGCTTACTGGATAGAGAAAAAAAAATAGTAAGTAGCCTCAACAAATATTTCACCACAAACATACTTAATATTATATTCACTTCCTAAAACTCCATTAGTTTTAGGCAATGAATGCATTTCAAAAAAAAAAAAAAATATATATATATATAGGATCAGACAATGGCTGCCACTGTAAAAACTCAAAATGTTATATATTCTTTCACAATTGGTCCCATCATGCTTGAAAAAATTTTGTAAGTTGTTAATCAACCTTGTCGATTTGTTTTGTTCTCTTGAGAAAGCAGAAATTGCATACTTCTTCCAGCTACTGCTCCCATGCTTTGCTCTTGAGGGCTCTTGCCGTTACTGACAACCAAAACAGTAATGGCCAAAAGAATACTGAATCTCAAATTTTGGAGAAGGAGATGGTTTTTACTTCTAACGAATAATGTGTATTAAGATCCAAGTGGGACATTAGCAGTGACTGAATATCTGGATGACTTCTGAGAGTTACCTAAAGTTTATCACTATGAAAGTGTTTTTATGGGGCATTTGCCATCCATGGACATCAGAAACCTTCTAACTTCTCTTATAAAATTCTTTCTGTTGAATTCAATTGCATTTATCACAGTAACTCTGACATGGACTTCACTGTAACATTCCTAATGAGTGCTGCAGTAAATGAGTTGCTGCTGTCTTCTGTGCATTGTTATGGACTTGTGGGGATAAATACTTGGCATTCGGTGTATTAAAGAACAACAATACATACCAGTATTAAAGAACAACTTCGAAAATGCAACAGTTCACTGTTGTCACGTTGAACAAGATATAGATGAAATACCCTATTCAGTGATAGGAAGATCAAAAGTATGACTTGATGTGATCCAATTATTTTTAGTTTCCTTAGTTCTGTCATGTGGCCCAAAACACACACTCAGTTTGAACTAGCTATGACATGGCAGCTGAATAGGACACAGGAATGTCTGGCTTCTTTGAGAGCTGACTTAATCGTATTTTACCAAATGGAAAAGACAATAGTAAATAATGCATGTGCTTGTAAGGGCCAAAATAGGAGGATGGTGAAAACTCCAGATGCATTCCTACAGATAGAATATAGGAAGAAAGATTTAAATCATTGCCTGCATAACCTAACCAGGGTTAGGTTGCTTAGCAATTAATTCTCTTGTTCAACTTAAATATTACTATGTGCTACCTCATAAAGAATAATTTTTTTTGGCCTTTGTTTTGAACATATAAGTGAGATAAGCACAGTCAAATTACGCTTAATAGGTTATTCATGCTTAATAAATAAATGAACTTAAATTTGTCTTTGGTCTTTGCCTGCAAAGACAATCAACACCCAAAACAAAACAACAAAAATAGCTCACTTGCAACCTAGATCAAATATCCTCTTTATTTTACTGTTCTCAGCAGGATTGGGACTGCATTGAGCCAAGACAGCCGTGCTGTGTTGAAGTTGTTTGTCTTTTAAGGTTCAGTGAAAACCCTGTGAGGTTCTGACCTTTCCTGCAGACAGGATGCATTTGGGGCTGTTTTAGCATTTGCTGTGTATTCCTCAGGATCCTGTTATAAATGGTTGAGCAAATCTCTAAACCCTCAACTTCATGACATACAAAAGAAAATTAGTTTCAAAATAATAATTCCCATATGAGAACACACACACATTTTAGCAAACCAGTGTAGAGAAAATAGTTGAATTTAAATGCATTCTTTTTTTCAAATCTAGAGTTTAAACATTTCTGTTGTCTATGCTGATGGTCAAGTAGAATACATGCCTGTGCTCTGTTTGGATGGACTAATACTATGAATACTGAATGACAAATAATAAAGAGAAGGAGAATGTGCAGTCACTGATCTTACAGCTGGGCAAGCGTAGTAGGACAAGGGGGTACTCTGGAGTCAGAAAGACCTAGACTTTAAAATGAACTCAGTTAGTAAATATGTGAATTTTGTCAACATACATATCTTTGTGAGATTCAGGCTCCTCACATATCCAATGTACATAATCATACCTCATAAACTTTTCAAATAAGCACATAGCTAAGTGTCTACCACAAAACAGGGACTCAAATATTCAACATTAAAATAAGGACAAAATTAAATGATATAATTTATATATAATAGTAATATATTTTTATTTTATAAACACTTTGGCATTATTTACAATATTGTTTTCATGCTTTTATATTTGTGTGTGTGATGTATTTTTTATTTACACACTATATAATTATTTTGAGAGAATTGCTCCGACAAAATATACCAGTGAATACCTGATGACCAAATACAATTGTCAGTTTTCAATGCTCATCTAACTTGGGCTCTCTGTAGTAATTAGCACTTGTGAATTTTTTTCTTCTTAACTGTCTTCTCCCCTGGAGTATGTGGCAGAATGTATTTTCTAAGAATTGTTGCAGCAATCACTTCCATTCCTCATGCCCTTTTTAACTAAGACTTCATGTTGTTCCATGGAGAAGTGGTGTCTATGTCCCTGCCCTTGAAATGGGGAGGGCTAATGTGATTGTTTTTAGGACTTCCCTGGTGGCTCAGAGGGTAAAGGGTATGCCTACAATGCGGGAGACCTGGGTTCAATCCCTGGGTTGGGAAGATCCTCTGGAGAAGGAAATGGCAACCGACTCCAGTACTCTTGCCTGGAAAATCCCATGGACAGAGAAGCCTGGTAGGCTACAGTCCATGCGGTCACAAAGAGTCAGATACAACTGAGCAACTTCACTACTGTGATTGTTTTGACCAAGAGTAGAGCAGTAGTATGCTATGTGATTTCTAAAGTGATACGGCTTCTGCTTACTCTATGGAATAAGTAACCTGAAAGCTATCGGTCAAGATTTATACCATCGCTTATCCTTAACTACCATACTAGGCAAAAGCTAAGACTAGCCTTTTGGAGAAGCTCTGATAAGACCTGAGAAAACTGAAAGGACTCAGCTAGCCTCAGTGGCTGCAGCTCCCAGCTGTGCTTGTTCTGGCGGCTGTCTGACTGCAACCTCGTGAGAGATGCTAAACCAAAATGATGCTACTCATCCTTTCCCGTGTTCCTGAATCACAGAAACTGTGAGCCAGTAACGGATTTTGTTGCTTTAAGTCACTGAATTTGGGATGGATGCAGAAATGTAAAAGCAGAACAGACTCTTTGCTATAAGAACTGGTCTTGCCCCGTGTCTCTGGCATGCCTCTTCCCTAGCATGATCACAAGCTTCAGTTTCCTCCTGCTGCCCTTTAAATATTGACACCCATTAGGGTTTTATTCACAGCCTTTCAGATCAGATCAGTCGCTCAGTCGTGTCCGACTCTTTGCAACCCCATGAATTGCAGCACGCCAGGCCTCCCTGTCCATTACCAACTCCTGGAGTTCACTGAGACTCACGTCCATTGAGTCAGTGATGCCATCCAGCCATCTCATCCTCTGTCGTCCCCTTCTCCTCTTGCCCTCAATCCCTCCCAGCATCAGAGTCTTCTCCAATGAGTCAACTCTTCGCATGAGGCGGCCAAAGTACTGGAGTTTCAGCTTCAGCATCATTCTTTCCAAAGAAACCCCAGGGCTGATCTCCTTCAGAATGGACTGGATAGATCTCTTTGCAGTCCAAGGGACTCTCAAGAGTCTTCTCCAACACCACAGTTCTTTACCTCTCTGCTTTCTACATATTCTTCTGCAGATGTTTCATTTGCTGTCATGACTGCAAATATCACCTAAATTTCATTGAGTAACATACTAGGAGAAAAAAAGAGTAGACAGCAGAATTATTTTAATAAATCCTAGCAGAAAAATTTCCAACTTTGATGAAATCTCTATAAGCCTACAGATTCATGAAGCTCAATAACTTGAAGCATGAGACAGAGTAAAACAAAAGTCTACCAAAGTACAACATAGTAAAATGTGGTAAAATCAGTGACAAAAGGAAACTCTTAAAAGTAGTCACAGAGAAAAAGACATCTTAGATACTAAGACATCTAAGATATTCATCTTAGAGGAATAAAGTGGCATATTTCTCACTGGAAGCAATGCAAATGAGAGGTTAGCCCCAACTTTAAGGGACGGAAAGAAAATAACCTGAGAACCATTCAGTGAAACCATTCTCCATTCAGTGAAAATATCTTTTGGAACTGATGGCAAATTAAGGCTTTGTTTAAGAAACTCAAAAGCTGAAAGAATTAATCACTTAGTATACTTGCAGTGCAAATGTTAAAGGAAGTCCTTCAGGCCAAATTAAAATGATTTAAGATTGAATCTGGATCTGCACAAAGGACTGAAAAGAACTGGAAAAGGTAACTACATGAATAATTATACTGTTTTTCTTAATTTTCAAATCTCATTAAAAGATTATTGACTATTTAAAGCATTAATGATAACTATATTGTAGACTTTACAGCATATTTGAAATAAAATGTATACTACAATGCAGAGCCTAGAATTTAGTATGATATATAGTTCTTATAGCACATGTGAAATATTACAATATTATGTAAAGATAGAATATGATAAGTTAAAGATGCACACTAATAATGCACACTGAAGCAAGCTGTAGTGTCTGTATTAATTAATATCTGGCAAAGTATATTTCAGAGCAAAAAATATTACTAGGGATAAAGGACATTTTTCTATTAATAAGGGGAGGTCAATTCATTAAAAGAATCTAAAACTGACAAATGTTTATAGATCAATAGCAAAGCTTCAAAATATATAAAGAAAAAACCAATGGAACTGAAAAAAGAAAACCTCAAATCCGCAAATATAGAGATTTCAACACCTATCTCTCAATAAAATGAAAGTCACTAATGTTGTGAAAGGCTTCATCAAAGCTACCAAATTTTTCACCTAATTGTTATTTTTATAATATGCCAATCAGCAATACCAAGATACAAATTATTTCTATATACACATAGAATGTTTATCAAGACAGACCATTTTGATAAATTTAAAAGCATACAAATCTTATAAAACATATTCTCAGGATCCTATCATGCATTTCCTGAATATGATGCAATAAAATTAGATGGAATATCAGAAAGGAATTTGGAAAAACTTCAAATATTTGAAACCAAAATAACATACTTTAGGAATAGATAAAGGTTATCTGCTAGAGGAAAAAAACAAAAAACAAAAAACAAAAAAATCCACTACAGTTGACAGTATATTTATTGTGAAAGACTAATTGATTTGTCACTACAATTAAGAGCAAGGCACAGAGATCTGGTCTTAACACATCTAATCAATGTGATACTTGAAGTTCTGAAAAATGCCATCTGTATCTACACAAAGGACTGAAGAGCTCTAGAAATGATCATTATATTAGGAAAGTCCTTTTTTTAAATTCAATTGGACAGAAAAAATTAAAACTATGTACACTTGCATATAACACACCTTATATGTAGAAAGTCTGTGGAACATACAAAAAGCTAATAGAACTAACAAGTATGTTTAGCTAGATTATAGGATATAAGCATAATTTATGTATAAATCAAGTGTATTTTGTGTTCTAGTAACAACCAGGACATGGATTTTTCCTTTTTTCCTTTTTTAGGAAATGAAATTTTAAAGAAAATATGTAAAAGAACTGACAATAGTCCCACAAATATACTAAATATTTGCACCCTGATAGAGAGTTCCTGGGCTTCCCAGGTGGCGCTAGTGGTAAAGAGCTCACCCGCCAGTGCGGGAAACAAAAGAGACGTGGGTTTGAGCCCTGGGTCAGGAAGACTCCCTGGAGAAGGAATCATACAAAAAATCGATACATCTGATCTTTTTGATATTAAAACTTAGATTCTTCAGAAGTTACTATTAAGAGAATGAAAATATAGCCTGCAGAATAGGAGAAAATATTTGCCAGTCATATCTATCAGATGACCCACATCTATCCAGAGTAAATAAAGAAGACTCAAAATTCAAAAAAAAAAAAAAAAAAAATCATGAATAAGAGATTTCAATAGACTCACTGCCAAAGAAATTATGCAGTGGAAACTACGCACCTCAGTTAATATGAGAAAAATGCAGCTTAAAACCACAATGAAATACCAGTACACATGGCTAAAATGGAAAAAAAAAAAAAAAAGCAAGTGTTAACAAGGATGTAGAGGTACTGGAACTATCATACCCTCTTGATGAAACTATAAAATGTTACAAACATTTCATAAAATTCGTTAGTTTCTTTAAAAGTTAAATATATACCTGTTATAACACAGCTGTTCTATGCCTAGATATTTAAACAAATGATGTTACAGTCTATGCCAATGCAAATAATTGTACACGAATGTTCACAGAACTTTATTTGTAATAGCCTAATATGGTAAATGACCAAAAAGTCCATCAACATGGATGAACAAATTGTGGTATATCTATACAATAGAATATGATTAAACAATTAAAAGAATAAATGACTGATGCATACAATATAAATAAATCCTAAAACAATTATCCTGAGTGAAATAACCCAGGCAAAAAAATGCATACATATTGCATGACTTCATTTGCACAATATTCCAGAAAATTCAAACAAATATATAATGACAGAAAGCAAACTAGTAATTTCAGGAGGCATGGAGACTCAAGAGTTCTAGAGGGTTGCAAAGGATTACAAGTACACTTTGAAGGGGTGATAGATATATTCCTGGGCTTCCCTGATGGCTCAGATGGTAAAGAACCTGCCTGCAATGCAGAAGACTCACGTTTGATCCCTGGGTAGGGAAGGTCCCCTGGAGCAGGAAATGGCAGCTCACTCCTGTATTCTTGCCTAGAGAGTTCCATGGACAGAGGAGCCTGGTGGCCTATAGTCCACAAGTTGCAAAGGGTAGGATCAGATCAGATCAGTCGCTCAGTCGTTTCCGACTCTTTGTGACCCCATGAACCGCAGCACGCCAGGCCTCCCTGTCCATTAACACTTAAACTTTTAGGTGTATTCATTTTCTTGATGATAATGATGATTTTACACATGAACACATATGCCAAAATTTATCAAATTTTCACCTTAAATATAAGCAGTATTGTATGTCATTTATGCCTCGGTAAATCTATTTTAAAGCCTGAAACTAAAAACCTATAGGAGAATCACATTCTGTTATTTGACTTTAACTATGTGACTTTTTGGTGATGATGCTTTTGAACTGTGGTGTTGGAGAAAACTCTCGAGAGTCCTTGGACTGCAAGGAGATCAAACCAGTCAATCCTAAAGGAAATCAGTCCTGAACGTTCATTGGAAGGACTGATGCTGAAACTGAAGCTCCAATACTTTGACCACCTGATGCAAAGAGGTGACATTAGAAAAGACCCCGATGCTGGGAAAGATTGAAGGCAGGAGCAGAAAGGGATGACAGAGGATGAGATTGTTGGATGGCATAAGCGACTCAATGGACATGAGTTTGGCCAAGCTGGGTGAGTTAATGATGGACAGGGAAGCCTGGAATGCTGCAGTGTGTGGGGTCGCAAAGAGTTGGACATGACTGAGCCACTTGATTGAACTAAACTGATGTGACTTTTCAGCAATTATTTAATCTGTGCCCCTCTGTTTCCTTACCTGTAAATTTGGATAATTATATGTAGCTTGTTGTTGTATGTTTCGGTGTTTATTATATGAGCTAATGTCCATAAACCTCTTAGGGTTCCTGGGATGCAATATAAGAATTAGTTATCAACTATACTTATTTTGTAGGGAAATACAATAAATTCCTCACAGCTCATAGATAACATATTTTCCTGATTTAATGGAAGTCTATTCCTTCCTCTATTTCCATGGAACAAAGCATAGCTACATGCTTGTAATTTAAGAATTTCTTCAGAATACATTTTGTTTAGGCTTTATTTCAAGGGAACTGAATGTTAAAGCAGAGAAAGTGATGGCACCCCACTCCAGTACTCTTGCCTAGAAAATCCCATGGATGGAGGAGCCTGGTAGGCTGCAGTCCGTGGGGTCGCTGAGTTGGACACGACTGAGCGACTTCACTTTCACGTTTCACTTTCATGCATTGGAGAAGGAAATGGTAACCCACTCTAGTGTTCTTGCCTGGAGAATTCCAGGGACGGGGGAGCCTGGTGGGCTGCCATCTATGGGGTCGCATAGAGTCGGACACGACTGAAGCGACTTAGCAGAATGTTAAAGACATACTTTTGTAGGTCTTCTAAAGACATTTTCCATATTTTCTCACTTATTTTCTTCTAGATCGTATGCTGATATGGTATGCTTGAGCTCAATAGAACGCCTCTCTATATCCCTATATCATGGATCCAGCAGTTTTTCCATTGCTAGTTATTATTCAGCAATTTTACTGTTTTTAAGAATTTTTCATTCTGAAATTCCACTTGTATCTGAAGTACCATAAACTATAAAGTTATAAACATAAATTTCTATGGCCAGTACATCTTAAAAAAATAGAAAATGGCATCAAAGAGTTAGAGACATGTTTCAACCCAACCCCAGATTGCTGGCAATAACAAGGATTCATCCATGCTATCCACAAGGTTTTATTAGCAGTATCACTGGGCCGAGATGCCATATCTGAGAGACCAACTAAGTATGCTTGGTTTTTTTTTTTTAGTCGAACTGAAAGCAGCTGCATTTCTGTTTGAATTGCTCCCTGAGCTCTCCTGCAAATATATAAAAGGATGTTATAAATAAGTTAGGAGGTGATGATTCTCATTTGTCAGTGAAGGCAGCCTAAGTGAAAGCTGCAGCAGGGAAGCACAGAGGCAAAATATTAGGAAATCCTTCATAATTGTAGACTGAGTTAATCATTCAGAGGATATTCTCAGGGAACCTGAGGAAATACTTGAGGCTAAGACTAAAATATTTTTTGTTGGGAGAGATAGAAAGAAGGAGATACATCTTTTCCAAGATGAGGTGCAGGATGCTATAACTCGAATCTCTGATATTACTAAATCAGTGTGAACAAACTGAATGATGCTTCAGCCCTAAAAGTATGTACATCTGTGAGGGTGCTCGTGTGTGCCTATGTGCTGATGTGGGGCTGTACATTATATACAAAGAGTGGAGAATTTGCCTAGCTTGCAAGGCTTTTACTATCCAGCCCTTACCCACCTGTTCTGCCAGAACATGGCTCCAACTCACCCTCATAAGTCCCTCGGTTTCAGCAGAAACTGCTACATCTCTGTTTCCTAAACGTGAACTGTTGACATCCATCTAGTTCTGCATGTGAACTCCTAGTCTTCCCGACTGAATTTCCATTCTTTGCTTAATTATCCGTTCCAGTGTCATATTATCTGTGATATCTTCTCCAGTCTCTCTAGGGTGACATGGGAACTCCCACCTCTCTATTCGCATGATATTTTATATGTGCTTCCACTGTGGCCAGCTAGTCACCAGAACCACTGGGGTTGGCTCTTTCCAGAAAGAAGCTTCTGAAGACATGGAGCACATTTTCTTTTTCTTTTTCTCGTTGGTGCTAAACCAGTGTTTGGCATTGTAGTTAGTGTTCTTTATAGGCTTGTGGAATGAATGACTAAATAGACAAATGAAGAACCATGGGACCTCAAGAGGCAGAAAACAAGTGCAACACTCTATGAGACTTTAATGGGCTGGTGCTGGCACTGGCGACAGCCGTCCATTTACTGTGCTAGTCTCTAGCGGCTACTCCTGACCTTGCTTCCAGAGCTTCTCATGTCTCTCAGCCAATGCTGAATTACTGGGGAGCCTGGCCTTGTAATCATTTAAATATGTTTTTCAGAAAGTACTTAATGTTAGAAAGAATCAGTGGCAGGAACTCAGCTAAAATAAGATGATTTACATGGTCAAAGAGACACTAAAATCAAGTCGATGAAATCAGGAAATGAAAAATTGAAGGTTGTAATAACCTCTAATGGAAAAGAATCTGAAAAAATATGCATGTATAACTGAATCACTTTGCTATACACCTGAAACTAACATAACATTGTACATCAACTATATTTCAATAAAAAATGTTATATAAATTCAAGGGAAAATATATTTAAAAAAGAGACTATTCAATGAAGACAAATATTTTAATACATTTTCTAAATCTTTAGGTAAAATGTACAAAGAAAGTTGTGTGCGTATGTACTCAGTCACTTCAGTCGTGTCCAATTCTTTGTGACCCTGTAGACTGTAGCCCAGAGAAGGCAATGGCACCCCACTCCAGTACTCTTGGTTGGCAAATCCCATGGATGAAGGAGTCTGGTAGGCGTAGTCCATGGGGTCGCTAAGTCGGATACGACTGAGCGACTTCACTTTCACTTTTCACTTTCATGCATTGGAGAAGGACATGGCAACCCACTCCAGTGTTCTTGCCTGGAGAATCCCAGGGACGGGGAGGGGGAGCCTGGTGGGCTGCCGTCTATGGGGTCGCATAGAGTCGGACACAACTGAAGCGACTTAGCACCAACTTAGCAGCAGCATTCCAGAAAAGAGCCCAAGTTATTTTGCAAAAATTTCTATGGAAATATATGAGCATCATGGACTCATTCTCACATGGTATGTGTGATCACATGTTCCCAGTATCTGTCACTGTATAACAAACTATCCCCAAATTCCGTACTTTAGTGACTTCCAAAACCAGTCAGTTTATCATCATCTCTAATGCAGATTGGCTCAGCCCAGGTAGGCTCTTCTTACTTGGGTCTTTCATGTGGTTGCAGTCAGAAGGTGGATCAGGTTGCAGTCTGGGCTCTTCAGTTGACAACCCCAAAAATCTGCTTCTCCTGCATCTCTTTCTGTCTCTTTATCATATCTCCAGTGTAACAGACTCAGGTGATATTCTTACTTGGTGGCTTGGAGCCCCAAAGTTGTGTGGCCCCAAAAAGGTGGAGGCCCATTTCTTTTGTGGCTTCAGAAGCCATGCAAAGTCACTTCCACCACATCTACTGATCAGGACCATCACAATAACTCTCAGGTTCAAGGGAAAGTGGCAGACTCTTCTGTTGATGGACAGACATTTTGGAATCATCATACACTTTTCAAGTACAGGTCAAAACACACAGACACACACACAAACATGCATACACACAATTCCTTTCAAGCTTTCCATTACTGAGTGCCATGAATTTTCAGTATGATTCAAACATGCTTTTAGAACTGCTCTTGTCTTGCTAATATGCATGACCTCCATAGGTGTTTAAATGGAACTTTATCAAGTGAAAATGGCAATAAATTAGAATGAGATAATAACTTTTTTACTACCTATTTTTAGAGAGATCAATTCTTAGAGAGATTTTATAAAGTGCAAATGATTGCAGTGGGATTGAGATACTCGCTTTGACACTCTATCACAGGCAGAGGTTGCTTGGGAAACAGAAATTGCCAACTGTTTTGCATCCAGGGGCTTGTTTGACAGGATAACTGATTTCTCCTGGTCCCTGTTCTCTCTTTACTTGCTGCAATATCTCTGGCCAGATTCCCACATGTAGATTTTAGATTCATGCCTTATTTTCAGCTCTCTTCAGAAAAAAAAATAAAAGACTGAAGCTGCTATCACTCCACTGCAAATCAAAACAGAGCCATGAAGGCCAAAGTATTCACTCAGATTATTTAACATAAAATCATTTTAGAAAGCAATTACTGTTTATTGAGACCATCACAGACACCCTATGGTAGTGTCATCAATCCTCGCCCCCCAGCCCCTGAGAATTCCCTTTTCTACGAAATTTACCACAAATATATCTGTTTTATATCTGTGCTTTATACATAAAAATAATAAGGTTTTTTTTCACCCTCCCACCCAGAACTAATTTTTCCACTTTGGGGGCAAGGCCATCTCTGATGATATGCATGCCCTATAGGTTTATATTTAATCTAATTAAATTAATTAAAACAGCAAATTAGAGACACCACTGCTGTCTGAAATGTGTGCATTTACATATTAGCATCTTCAAAGTATTTGTATCCAATACATCTATATAATTGAGTTCATGCATCTAAATACATGTACATAAGATCTAATTCTGCTGCCAGCCAAAGAGAACGAGGGGAAGGTGTCAGTTTACATAGTTTAGGTGTTGAAGTTTATCAGTGAAGGTCAGAATCAATGTTCAGAAAGAAGACTTTGAGAGATGTGAGAAAAAGAAGCCATTGTTGGGCCATAGGATACAAAAACTCCTGTCAACTCCCTTCTTAATCTGAATAGTCATCTTTGAGAAGAGCAGATTTCAAAAGGAGATCTAGTAGGCTTCACAGCTTTGTATATACTTTGAACGTTGCCATGATTTAGATCCAGTCATGCTGTCGTTACGTGGAGCTGCGTTCCAGGTTAAATGGTCAAATCATTGTCAAGTCAGAATGTTATGGGATGTATCATTAGCAGTGAAGGCGAGTTTAATGTGGGCTTTCCCTTTCACGCAAAGACCAAGGGTTCTGGCTTGTGACTGTTGAACTGTATGTGTAGTATTTACTATCTCATTACTAGGGTGTTCAGATGTGTGATATTATAGATTCTCAATGTATGAATACAAGCCCGTTCAATCTTAGGTTGTGTTGAGCATTTTTAGAGGGCTCTATTTAAAATCACAAAATTTGAGTAACCACTGACTCGAGAAAGGCTTATGTTTAGATTAAAATGAAGGTGAGACAAACTGGCTAGATTTCCAGCGGGAGAGCCACTGTTCCTCTTAGTGGAAACACTGAATTCTCTCCCTGGATTGGACTTATGATCACTCCCTCTGTGAGGTCTCTCCTGACCCTTACTTCCTCATCCCATAATTGCCGACTTTGTCCTGGGTCTCAAATGTGCCAGTGTGCCCTTTGCATGAAGATACTGAAGGTACCATCTTCCTTGTAGGTTTGCCTTCCTGGCTCCCCACTACTCACTGATCAGATGAAGCCTCTAAATAGTCAGACACCACAGTTGTTTTTATATCCTCATTTGGCAGCCGAGTGCTGCACTAGGAAAATCATTTTGAAGAAAGGCAGGCACACTGGCAGGCTGTTCTAAATGAGTTTAAGATTTTCTTTGCAGCAAACCTGGTAAGGTCTCAATGTCAGCTCCTGACACTGGCCATTCTCACTCCAAAGACACCAGCATTAAACTGGACAGGGCCACTTTTCCCTGCTCGTTAGAACAAAGGCATAATTATAATTCATAACTCCACTCTCCTTGTCTTTGTCATGCAGAAAACTCTGGAAGGAAAAAAAAAAAAGTAGCTGATGGGGTGTCTGTCAAGGGGGAGAGAATTTGTATTTAGTTGAGTTGCGATTGTATTTTTATGGTCTTACTAATGCCTTTGGAGGGACAGTCCTCTTCAGCAACAGGATAGACACTTGTCTCATTTTCTTTTACCAGCCCCTATGACTTCATATAGAATTCCAGAATTCTGATAAACTGTCATGTGGAAAAATGATAAAGTGATTTATGCTCAATTTTGCTGGAAGGGGAAAATGCAAGGGCTGTCAGTCTGGGTCTTGAGAACAAATGAGTTACAGTTCATGAGGCAGCTCAATAAGGCTATCATTTCCCATCAGCTCCCATCACTGACAGCCCAGATTTAGTAGCTGGAGAATGGAAAGGGGGCTGAGGTTTGGTGCCAGGTGAATCAGCCCTGTTATTCTATCAGCCAGGTTCGTACAGACGTGAGGCTACCATGAATATTTGATGGCAGTGTCTTCCCAGAATTGCTCATGAAACACAGCATTACTTTCCTTCCATTTGCTGGGAGCCTGTCCACTCTATCCATGTGCATCTTTTTGAAAAATGACCACTTGTAAACCACAGAGGCATTTGGGATTGTTTGTTTTTGCTGTTCCAGCTGGTGGCGTGTTCCTCTTGGCAGTCTGTGCAGGCAGTACACTAATTCATTGTCCTCCAGCCTCATAGGATGAGGTGAAAAATCCCTCATCTACTGAGATGCAATATACATTACATCTGTCATTATCCATCTGACACAGTGGCAGTGAGCGGACAGCCTTCAAGCCCCCTCTGTGCTCAAAGAAAACAGACTTTGATCTATGGCATTTGCTGTGTTCTCCAGGAAAACAAAAGGTGGAGAAGTAGAGATGGATTTAGATTAGGCCTAAAAATAGTTGCTGTCGATTTTCTTTGAAGTTGAAATACATAATTCTGTAAATTCTAAACCATCATAGGCCTCTTTTCCTGAGACATTTGGTTTCTGTTGGCGGGGGGAGGCTACCTCAGCATCTCGTATGGGCTGGGTTACTTTTAAAGTACATTAAATGTTGGTTTCTTGAGCTAGGAAAATGTATTTCTAAAATCTCTAGGGGAAATTTTAGTGTTTATTTTGATTTCAAAATCATCTCTGGATGATTTCAAATAAACCTTATCTATTTCATCATTTCCCCAACTGTAATCTGTAGTATACTCTCTCAAAAAGATCATGATAGGTATTTTGTGAACATTTGGGAAATTAGGGGCATACAACAAGGGGGAAATTTTTGAGCTGCTGAATATTTTGTTAGCCTTTCTCCTGGTGCTACATATGCAGATCGTATCATTGCATCATGAAATTTTAACTTCTTTTAAGAAATTAAGTATTCAGTCTACTGAAATATTGAACAAAAATATGTTCCTTTATATGATTATGATGTCAGCTGCTGACCACCAGTCATTTCTGTACTGCTAATGCTTAAATCTCTTAGGATAAGTTTTGGGGAGGCACTTGCTTGAGCAACATAAGTGTGTGAGATGCCATATAGAGTTGGGTATGCAAAGAGTGGGCAAAAAAAAAACAAAAAGCTAAGGAAATAAGAATTGTGAGTTTTCATTTGTGTGTTCATTTATTCAACAATATTTATTTAGCAGGGAAGCTTATATACAGGGAAGCTCTTTGCTATTCTGAATCTCTGAATAGAGTTTTGAATTTTGTAGCTGGTAAATTAATCAGGAGAGACAAAAACAAAAACAAATTATCAGAAAAAGTTTCAGAAAGTCACAAACACTTGAAGAGAACTAATCAGTGACTAGTTACTGAGTTTGCTTTTCGAGTCAAGGATGTTTTCTGAGGCAGTGGCTTTTAAACTGAAATCTAAAGGACTGGAAGGAATACGGCATCTGAAAGTCTCCAGAACATTCCCAGAGGAGGAAATAGCTAGTACAGTAGCCTTAGGATAGGATCTGATTAGTATGTTTGAGAAATCAAAAGGAAGCCCCAGGTCAGACCACAGATGTCTTGGTAAGCCATTGAGTTGCTCTAGAGCAGAAGGCCTCCAGTCCTGTTTCTGGCCCCTGAGAGTCAGATTCATTTAATAAGCTTCTCTTAAAAGGAAAAGGAACGTTTTGTTGATGGCTACTCTAAACAATCATGATAGCCAATGTTAAAGCAGTGCTTATTATGTGTCAGATATGGTTCTAAGTCCTCTATATGTACATTAAACATTTTAATCCTCATAACAGCTCTATGAGGTCAGATATTTTTATTAACCTTCTTACTATATAAGAGGAAGCAGAATCACAGAGATTTCAGATGTACTTTCCACAGTCTCACAGTAAGGAAATGGCTGAGTTGAAATTTGACCCCCAGTGGTTTGGCTCCAGCACTTATGTCCTTATTAGAAGACTTGTCAGACTTAGAGGAAGCCTTTCCTAGATGTTTTTTGCTGAAATGCATGTGAATGTACAATTTTCACCACTGAGATCAAACAGTAACAAAGTGTTATTTTTTTTCTCAAATGCTTCTTTCATAGGTTTAATGAATCTTTTATATTAAAAAGTTTCAAAGCTTAACATTCTTTAGTCCAGAGAGACCAGTTGGAAATCTGATCTTCAGAAATACAAATTATAAAATAAAAAACCCTAGATTATATATGAGCATTTTCTTCATAATTCTTGAATTTAAAATCCCCAATGTAAAGCTCTCAAGGAAGAAATATTGGATTTTTTCCATTTTTAAACTTAAACATATGGCAGAAACTAACAGAACATTATAAAGCACTTATATTCTAATAAAAATTAAAAATAAAATATTGATATAAAATGTTTTAAAAATCTTCTGAACTTAATCTAGTCAGAATATTGAGTTAAATGATAGGCATTAAACTGGCAAAAAATGTTAATCCATATAGTTTTACCTTTCTGCTTTACCAACAACTAAAATACTTTGTGCTTTAAGTATTTTTATTTGATACATTGATGGAAATGATATACTGAGCCTTGTTGGATTTATACTTTATATACCTTCATTTGATGACAAAATATCATTTATTAAAACTAGCCAAAAACAGTCCTCCACTTTATTCCTATAAGATTGTGTCAGATGCTTATCCTAGCCCCTCCTTAGAAGAAACTCAAATAAGAAACACCAGAAACAAAGACTTTCCCAATTAAAGCCATTCTTCCAAATCCATAAATGCTTATTTTTTCTACCATTACAATATCTTAAAATATAGTATTTTAATTCGTTAAATTCAGTACTGATTTAATGCATAATAGTCAATAAGAGGTGTCCATTCATATAAACAAAGAACAGTTTTTGAGAAACTGAAATCTGTGAATAAAACTTTCATCCCCAGTATTGGAATTCAGTAAGGGTAAGATTTCTCTTGGTGCCCCTTTCTCTCTGATATTATTCCAGTGTACCCTCAGGGTATGTCCTGAATCCCACCGTTTCCCTCACCTCCTCTGGTACCCCTCATTCCAAGCCATCAGCTCCTTCTCATCCTCTCACTGGACCCTGCTTCTGTTCACAAGGCGGCGGCGAAGTGATTCTTTTAGAGTATTTACCCAATCACATCACTCCGCCGCCAAACCCCGTCAAGTGGCATCCATCCCCCTCACTTGCAAGCCTGCAATGCCTGGAAGACTGTCCCGGATCTGCTGCGCCTCCCCACCAGGTGCATCACCTTAGCTCCTTACTCTCTCCCCTTCTCCCTCCATATTACTTACACTGGCCTCCAAAGCTCCAGGCACACTGTGTCTTAGGAATTTGCACTTAACTGTTTCCTCTCCTTGGGAAAGACTTCTTCTAGGAAATATGCATGACGGACTCTCTAAATCCTATATCTTTCCAGAGAATCTCATCCTAACTACCCACTTTAACATTTTCATCTCCTCACAGGTGCTTCTTTCACTCCAGTCCAGGTAGCTCTATTCTATTTTTTTTTTTCCCCAAAGCATTTAACATATACTGTCATACTATATGGGCCTTCCCGGGTAGCTCATTTGGTAAAGAATCCACCTGCAATGCAAGAGACTCGGGTTCAATTCCTGGGACAGGAAGTTCCCCTGGTAAAGGGATTGGCTACCCACTCCAGTATTTTGGGCTTCCCTGGTGGCTCAGATGGTAAAGAATCCACCTGCAGTATGAGAGACCTAGATTCAATCTCTGGGTTGGGAAGATCCACTTGAGTAGGGCATGGTAACCCACTCCAGTATTAATGCCTGGAGAATTCCATGGACAGAGGAGCCTGGGGGGCTACAGTCCATGGGATAACAAAGACTGGAATACTACTGAGAGACTCAGCACAGCATAGTACAGTCATACTATATGGTAATATATCATACAGCATACTGAGTACTAAATGATATATTAAGATCACTTTCCCTAGAATGTGAATACAAAAGGTCAGGGAATTTTTTTTTTCCATTGAGATAGCCTCCAGTACCCTCAAGCTTGATATCAAGTATTAATTTCTCAGTCATATCTGACTCTTTACAATCCCATGGACTGTAGGCCACCAGACTTCTCTGTCCATGGAATCTCCAGGCACGAATACTGGAGTGAGTAGCCATCCCCTTCTCCATGGGATCTTTCTAACCCAGGGATCAAACCCAGGTCTCCTGCATTGCCCACAGATTCTTTACCATCCGAAGTATCAGAAAGCCCTTGATACAGAATAGATGTTCAATGTACATCTACTGAATGAACACATCTTTGCCTTTTTTTTTAGAACATTTGTCAGTTTTATCAAGTATATAATTACAAGTTTTAACTTGTTTATCAAGTATATAATTACAAGTTTTATGTTTTCTGCCAGGTATTTGAGCACAAATTATATCCTGTGATGCTGCTTCACTGGTTTTTCTTTCTATTCTTTCTTCCTTCCTTCCCTTCCTCCTCTTTCTCCTTTCCATCACTCCTTTTTCTCTTTCTTTCTTCTCTTCATCCCCTTCCTTCTTTTCTTTTTTCTTCCATTTCCTCCTTTTCTCTTCTCCTGTTCCTCTTTCTTCTCTGTCTTCTCCATTTCCTTTTCTATTTATTTAATCAACAAGGAGCAAGAGTTATGTGCCGTGACTACAGAGATGAATCAGAAGCTGTACTTCCTCTCACAGAGCTCACAGTCTTTTCTTAAAACTTAAAAATTTGCAGCACATTGGGTTAAGTGCTCTGGAAGAGGCCTTGTGCAGAGCTGTTGGTGTGGTTAAGAGAGATCTCGTGTGATAAGGTTTGAGCTGAGCTGAGTTTTGGAGAATAAGTATGACTTTCCCTAAGAAGTAGAATGTAGAGGCTGAATTATAAGGATTACTTGCTGATCCATACTTTTTCTTTCTTAGTCATAATTAATAGTCCAAAGGAAAGCTTTGATTTTCTCAGTAGCTAATCAGATCTGTAAATACAGGGACATGTGGGTGTAGCAAGACTGTCCATTGGCATCACATTTAATGGGTACATTTAGGCCTGATTCATATATTATGCAGTGAGTGAAAATTTTACAGAAATAGCTTTTCATACCGATAATCTGTCATTATTTATATCACTACTGTAAAATTTGATACAGTCTGAAGGAATTGTATCAGGCATTATACCAGGCATTGTATTTGGACAGGAAGAAAAGAAAAATAGACCTTGGCTAATCAGAATCAAGCTGCAATAATTGTCTGAGAATCTCCACAATTTTGCTTTTAATTTCTTTCTGATTCTATATCTTTTTTTTTCCTCAAATATTTTACCTTATAAGCACTACGCCCACTCAGTTTTAGAAAAGAAAAAACAAACTATTTGTTCCAATATGATTTTCTACCATATAGAACATAAAAAGTCACTCTAGCTAATTCAGGATTTTTATATTATATATTAATCTTTTACTTTTGCCTGGAAAATCCCATGGACGGAGGATCCTGGTAGGCTCCAGTCCATGGGGTCGCTAAGAGTCGGACACGACTGAGCGACTTCACTTTCATTTTTCACTTTCATGCATTGGGGAAGGAAATGGCAACCCACTCCACTGTTCTTGCCTGGAGAATCCCAGGGACGGGGGAGCCTGGTGGGCTTCCTTCTGTGGGGTCGCACAGAGTTGGACACGACTGAAGCGACTTAGCAGCAGTAATCTTTTTAAAAAATCTTTGTGTGTTCACCTCTAGCTCGAAATTTATTTCTCCTTATTGACTTAAATATGCTTAATTCTCTTGAAAGAGAGAGAGATAGACACACAGAAAACATTATGGACTGAATGCTTGTGTCTGCCCACAATTTATTTGTTGAAGCCTTCACCCCCAATGTAACAGTATTTGGAGACGGGACATTTGGAGACAGCAAGTAGATTTAGTTGGGGACATGAAGGTGAGGCCTCAATGATAGAATTAGTGTCCTTATATGAAGAGGAAGTGAGAAGAGAGCTCTCTTTCCCTCTGCCACATCAGATCAGATCAGTCACTCAGTCATGTCCAACTCTTTGCGACCCCATGAATCACAGCACGTCAGGCCTCCCTGTCCATCACCAACTCCCGGAGTTCACTGAGACTCACGTCCATTGAGTCATGATGCCATGCAGCCATCTCATCCTCTGTCGTCCCCTCCTGCTCCCAATCCCTCCCAGCATTAGAGTTTTTTCCAATGAGTCAACTCTTGGCATCAGGTGGCCAAGGTATTGGCGTTTCAGCTTCAACATCAGTCCTTCCAATGAACACTCAGGACTGATCTCCTTTAGGATGGACTGGTTGGATCTCCTTGCAGTCCAAGGGACTTTCAAGAGTCTTCTCCAACACCACAGTTCAAAAGCATCAATTCTTCGGTGCTCAGCTTTCTTTATAGTCCAACTCTCACGTCCATACATAACTACTGCAAAAACCATAGCCTTGACTAGACAGACCTTTGTTGACAAAGTGATGTCTCTGCTTTTTAATATGCTATCTAGGTTGGTCATAACTTTCCTTCCCAGGAGTAAGTGTCTTTTAATTTCATGGCTGCAATCACCATCTGCTGTGACTTTGGAACCCAGAAAAATAAAGTCAACCACTGTTTCTACTGTTTCCCCATCTATTTCCCATGAAGTGATGGGACCAGATGCCATGATCTTAGTTTTCTGAATGTTGAGCTTTAAGCCAGCTTTTTCACTCTCCTCTTTCACTTTCATCGAGACCCTTTAGTTCCTCTTCAGTTTCTTCCATAAGGGTGGTGTCATCTGCGTATCCGAGGTTATTGATATTTATCCCAGCAATCTTGATTCCAGACTGTGCTTCCTCCACCTAGCATTTCTCATTATCAAAATGGCCATCATCAAAAAGTCTACAAACAGTAAATGCTGAAAAGGGTGTGGAGAACAGGGAACACTCTTGCACTGTTGGTGGGAATGTAAATTGATACAGCCACTATGGAAGATGGTATGGAGCTTCCTTAAAAGTTATACAACCCCCATAGGACCCAGCAATCCCACTCCTAGGCATATACCCTGAGGAATCCAAAATTGAAAGAAACACATGTATCCCTTTGTTCATTGCTATTTACAATAGCTAGAACATGGAAGCAACTTAGATGTCCATCGACAGATGAATGGATAAAGTTGTGGTATATATACACAGTGGACTATTGTCCATAAAAAGGAACACATTTGAGTCAGTTATACATGAGGTAGATAAACCTAGAACCTATTATACAGAGTGAAGTGAGTCAGAAAGAAAAAGATAAGTACCGTATTTAACACATATATATGTGAATCTAAAAAAATGGTACTGAAAACTTTATTTACAGGGCAACCAACAGAGAAACAGACATAGAGAAGAGACTTATAGACATGGGGAGAAGGGAGGAGAGGCTGAGATGTATGGAAAGAGTAACATGGAAACTTACATTACCATATGTAAAATAGATAGCCAATGTAAATTTGCTATATGGCTCAGGAAACTCAAACAGGGGCTCTGTATCAACCTAGAGGGGTGGGAAGGGGAGGAAGATGGGAGGGAGTTTCAAAAGGGAGAGGATGTATGTGTACCTATGGCTGATTCATGTTGAGGTTTGACACAAAGCAGCAAAATTCTGTAAAGCAATTATCCTTCAATTAAAAATAAATTAATAAAAACAAAACAAAACAAAAAAACAGAATGGAAAGAAATTATGACAGAACAAAAGTGCCCGATTCACTAGCTTTCACTTGTTACCCCCTCTCCTGCCTTTCACAGCTAAACTTGGTGCCATTCCCTTGCTTCTCACTCCTCAACCTGCTCTTGTGTAGCACCAAGCCATTCCAAGAAACAGTTCTTGAGGGTGTCAGCAGCTTCTCACTAATTCTTTTTCAGTCTCTATCTTACTTGCTATATCAGCAACATTCAACACCAATTTCCACTCTCTCCTTCTAGAAGTATTTTCTTTCCTTGTCTTCTACAATACAACAGCCATCTATTTTTCCTGTGATTGCTTCTTCAGTGTCTTCTTTTATAAATGTATTTCTATTACCCAGTTGCTAAATTCTGTAGTTAGTAGAGACTTGGTCCTAGCCTTCCTTTTTCATTTTTTTTTCTTTGTTGTCCTGTGTGATAACATCCATATCTAGAGCTTCAATTCCCACTTACTGATCTACTCAGATCATTTCCCAAGCTGTATTTCTAGCACCTACTTCTTCTCGCAACCTTAGAATGATGTATAAAATGTTTTACTTGACATTTCTTCTCAAATAGCTAATGGTATCCCCAAAGCTAAAGTGATAAACAACTCCCAATTTTCACATGCCTCCCCTCTGAAGAAACCTGACCTGATTTCCGTCCAAGGTGCTGTATCTTATCAGTGGTACCACTAGTCACCAGGTCGCTAATCTAAGAACAAGATTCACCGCCTTACTCCTCATGTTTATCCTAAATCTTACTAATTTTCAGCTCCTAAGTCCCTCTCAAATTTATCTATCCACTTGTCTTTATCATTGACATAAACTGTCATTTTTTTGTTGTTGAATAGACAAGTACATGAGGCCTGCTAGTGAATTTATCAGCCTTTATTTCCTCGTATGCTAGATTGATTTTTTTTTTCCCCAGAAACACCTTGTGTAATGCCTCTCTTCTTAAATAGCTTTGCATTGCTCTTAGGATCTCTAAGTCCTTTAAAAGTTCTTCAAAGTCCATCAAGTTTGGATTGTAAAGTCCTCTTCCTATATTTTGTTTTTAATCAAATCTATTATGCTCTGGATATAAGACATATTATTTATTAATGTACTATGCTGGGGAGGGAAAGCTTCCTTTTACCAGTTCTTTGGCTGGACTTGAGAATAAAGCAGATTAAGAGGTTAAAAACATTTTATTAACTAATTTTATGTGCACTTAAAAGTGGTAGTTGCCCAGTCATGTCCAACTCTTTGAGACCATGTGGACTATAGCCCAGCCCGCTCCTCTGTCAATGGGATTTCCCAGGCAAGAATACTGGAGTGGGTTGCCATTCCCTTCTCCAGGGGATCTTCCTGACCCAGGGATTGTACCCAGGTCTCTTGCATTGCAGCTACATGCACTTGGGAGGCTTCAAAAGGAAAATGAAGGCAAAAGCGGGTATTAGGACTCAGAGCTTTTATACTTTTTAAAGAAGTGATAAATTTGTGGATAAGTGACAAAACAAAGAATTTTGGACTAGAGGCAGTAAACTGTGGGACAGTGACTGGGAAATATATGGGGAAAACTAAGGGAAGATAGGATTATTTTAATACGTTGGTTTGTATAGATCCACTTTGGCATGGTCTGTCAGTCTCAGTGATAAGAATGTTTCTCTCTTCCTGGTACCAGGAATGCACCTGTCCGCGGGGAATTTTATGACTAACTTCTCAATAGAAAGGGGGAGGTCAGAGAGCCTTTCTTGTACCTGCTGGTTCTCAAGTGCCTTCCACTGAAAATAATCAATACACCAAAGCAATGTATATTGTGGAGCTTTTAAATTACTGCTGCAAAAAATGACTAACAATGCTTATTTATCATAAGAATTGTAAATGCATCCCAACTTAAGTGATATGCAAAAGGAAGGTCCACCTTACAAAGGGTGAGATGATACTGTGTTTCTTCAGATTCGCTGTGGTCTGGCTCCGTCTTCTTGCTTTCTCTAAAATTTCAGGTAGGGTCCCCCCAGGAAGCATGCTCTGAAGAAGATTTGCATCAAGGAAGTTTACTGGAGTATGTGTTCAGGATGACTGTCTAGAGGACATCAAATAAAGGAAGTTTGGGTAAAGGGTAAAACTGAACTGTGCCTCAGCCAAGGTCCCAGACACACCTACAGAGACCTCTGAAGCTGACACTGCTGCTGCTAAGTGGTGTCAGTCGTGTCCAACTCTGTGCGACCCCATAGACGGCAGCCCACCAGGCTCCTCCATCCCTGGGATTCCCCAGGCAAGAACACTGGAGTGGGTTGCCATTTCCTTCTCCAAGGCATGAAAGTGAAAAGTGAAAATGAAGTTGTTCAGTCGTGTCTGACTCTTCGTGACCCCATGGACTGTAGTCCACCAGACTCTTCCATCCGTGGGATTTTCCAGGCAAAAGTACTGGAGCGGGGTGCCATTACCTTCTCTGAAGTTGACACAGCTCTTCCTGAATCAGAGAGGTTTCTAGCCCTTATATCTCTGCACTAACCGGTCACTGGATGTGCAATATCCCTGAGAAGCAGGCATGACTTTGAGTCATCCCTCAACATCCAAGAAGCTTGAGAATGGCTCGGTCCTGGGGTGTGGTTGGTGAATCCAAGCAGCAACCAAGGCATCTGCTACAGTCCACTCTCTGCTTTGTATAAATTAAAATATTCCACTTCTGGAATACCACTGACTCTTTTTTCCTGGCCAAAACTTGTAAGAGGATGGGTAATTGGATGAGTTTATACCCCTTTTGCTGCGTTTGGTCTTGACACCATAACTAGTTCTTTGAACCTCAGCTAGTATTTTTGATAATCTGGATGACTTGCCAGATGGGATGTCTGAACCCATGATTACCATGTATTTCTAGAACAATACTTGCTGCAGAGTTCCACTTAATATCAACATTCAGTTCAGTACAGTTGCTCACTCGTGCCTGACTATTTGCCACCCCACAGACTGCAGCACACCAGGCTTCCCTGTCCATCACCAACTCCCAGAGCTTGCTCAAACTCATGTCTGTCAAGTTGGTGATGTCATCCAACCATCTCATCAACACTGGGCAATTGAATACCATGAAATGTTCATCTGGATCACCTGATTTCCAAATATATTATTCTAGGTTCTTTGTGTAACATCCATTGACCTGCTAATGGTGAGTGTCATTAGGCCTTCTAGGATATAGACTTTCTCTTTTTTTTTTTGCCAGTTGTTTATAGAACAAGAAGTCCTAAGTAACTGGGTAACATCTAAAGCTTTTAGGTGTTAGTGTAAGTGTCCCGGGGTGTAACTGTACCCTCTCTTAGAATCAAGACCTGGAAATCCATGGAATCCAAAGTTGTGAGGCTGAGAAACAAAAATTCCCATTCTCCAAATAGTTTACTGGGAATGATGGTAAGTGTGTCCATTTCCACTTCAACGCTCTAGTTTCCAGACACATGTATTCTACTTAAAGGGGACCCACAGTACCATATACCAGCATTTGGGTATTGAGAATGTACATTGCATCCCTTCAGGGTATCATCTCCAAGATCACCTTTAATAAGCCATTTCTTCCCTTTGTAAAGCTGGCAGCTTCTTGATGGTCAGTGTGTGATATAACCAGTGTATCTGATGGTTTATAACTACTACCATCCCTCTGTTTCTGTAAAGTGGATCTATTCATTCAATACAATGTTATGCAGGATCCTCTGTCAATGAGTCAAATACTAAAAATCTTTAGACAGCGATATACTCATATACTGAGCTGATCCATTATTGCTCCGAGGTACTACTGCAGTAATGATGGATGGCACTACAGGATACCTGCTCGTGAATCTTCTTGTAACCTCTAGTCTTACTTATGCCCCTAAAATACCACTTTCATCTTACAATGGGTTGTTACTGGGCCCAGCTAATTTATTACTTAGTAGTTCTGATAGAACCCAGATCACGATAGGCACTTTTAACTTAAAAGATTTAAAAAAAAATTTTTTTTTAATTATAAAATCAACTTTCTTAGAGTAAAAAGAATTGAGTCAGGCCTCCAGGATGAGAAACGAGATGGGAATTCAGGAGTTTCTTTTTCATATGAGGTGTGTCTCTCACATGTCCCCACTGTAAGAATAATTACGTGTGTAAATCCAGGAGAGAGCACAGGGTTGCAGCTCCTCTTTCTCCAAATACACAATGGGTTCTGTTGTCTGCAGTATCTAAATTATTCCCAGGTGATAAGTGAGGGCAGACATTTTCAATTTTCAGAGAGGAAGTAGGTAGAATTTGGATGATAGCTGTTTAGAAACAGTTCTTCAAGAGAGTTCCCTTCTCTCTTTTAGAGTGTCCTTGATATCCAGACCACAGAAGTCAGGGAAATTGTGTTAAATATGCTTCATGATAGGCACTCTTGACACCATACTCACTTTATGTCCCATGTTCTGATACTTCCTCTCTGCCAGGTCCCCGTAGCATGCCAGAGACATGGTCTTATATTTCGGCAGAGCCATGCAAATAGTATAGTTTTGCTCCAGAAACCTTTGGATCTATGGTATGATTTTTTTTTTTTTCTTGAAATTTGCCACAAGCTGCAACTGAGCTTTCTTACCACTGGTATCTCTAATATCATATGATCTTCTGGGTCCTAAGGTCCTAGGAACAGGACCTCTTACATAATTGTATGGATCTGTTCTAGGCCCTTCTCAAAGCTGGAAGCTTTTTTTTATATATTATATGGTAAATGGGTTTCAGCAGTATTTGCAAGCATGAGATATGCAACCTTTAGTTTGATGAGGGCCACACGGTGGTGTTCTCTCTTCTTGGCAGTGACTGTTTTAAAAGAGAATAATTTGCCCCTTACTTTCAGAGAATATTCCGTTAAGCCATGGATCATTGGAGCCCTACAAACCTCACTTATATATAAGCCCCTCAATCTGTACAGGTATTGTAACCTATCACACCACAGGTGCCTTCCTAAACCTCCACTATATTTGCTATTTTTGCTCATCTGTTTTGGTTAGCATGGTGTTCTTGATAAGGCTCCATGTATATAGTGGATCAATGTGATATTCTATGGGATCTCCAGACAACCCACTTCCCTTCAGATTATATTTTGACAAATGGAAGAAGAATTAACATAGCTCTGGAGCAAGATTAGAAATATATACTGTTTCTGATTCTTATTTCTGACAGGGATAGAAAAGAGTGTGTATGACATTCCAAAGGCAGTGTTAATCTACTCTAGCAAAGATACCACGTCTGGTATGGTGATTGCAGCTAGGGATACAATTTGTTTACATTTTGAGTAATCTACTATCATTATTCAGTATGCATATGGCTTTCGTAGAGTTCAGACTCATGGATCATATAGAGGTATGATAGGTCCATCAGAGTGGTGGCCCCAACCTTTGTCATTCCCTGCAGGGAATGCTGTTTTTAACTTACTCCCTTAATACACTTGGGCTTCCTCACGCACTAGTTCCTGCCCCACGCACCAAGGAGCATGTTGAGAATTTCCCAGTTACAAAGTATGCCCCTTCCCACTGTATATTTGGGTCAGCGATCATGGTTGTGAGCATGCCCCTCCCAAGGTCTTTGCAGATGCTGTTTCTCCTCCAAGAATGCTGTCCATTTCCTTCTTTGATTGTTTGACTCTTATTTATACTTTAAATCTCAGTTCGTAGAAACCTTCCTTAATAGGTAATTTCTCACATCATATACTCTTACGTGATCTGTAACTCTCCTTTACAGTATATAGCAGAGTTTCAATTTTATCATTATTTGCATGATTATTTAAGTAATATTTATTTTCCTGATTAAATTTTAACTTCCCTGAAATGCACAGAGAATAGTTGTATTTATAGCATCTACCATAGTATCTGGCATGTAATCACTATTTAACATTGGCATTTATATAGCTTATATAGAAGAAATACATGAACACATTAATGTATCCATGAACACATAATACACTAGAATTTTGATAAGAAATTTCAAATTCTATCTCACAAAAATTGATTCCTTAGAATCTAAAAATGAAAAAAATAAGTTAATTAGTACCTAAGACATAGAAACAAATTGTCAATATTTTTTATAATTAATGGTGTCCAGATTTGAAATATTCCACATATTTTTTTCTAAAATAACTCAGAATCATTTAAAATGCCTAACTGAATGTTGTTCTGTAATGACTGATACATTAAAAGTATCTTTAACCTTAAGACAGACATATAACATGATTTGAAGGGAAATAGGAGTAACCATGTTATATATTCTGTTAAGTGTTTAATTTGATCAGTATTCATTGATCATTTTGTTCAATATTAACTATTCTAATCTAACTACAAAACTTTTCTTATGTTAAACATTACACTATTAAATTATGCCTTCATTCTATATATGGTATATTATGAAACATTTTGCATAATATACCATATATAGAATGAAGGCATAATTTAATAGTGTAATGTTTAACATAAGAAAAGTTTTGTAGTTAGATTAGAATCTGCATTTTCAGAGAAGGCAATGGCACCCCACTCCAGTACTCTTGCCTGGAAAATCCCATGGACGGAGGAGCCTGGTAGGCGCAGTCCATGGGGTCGCTAAGAGTTGGACATAACTGAGCGACTTCACTTTCTCTTTTCACTTTCATGCATTGGAGAAGGAAATGGCAACCCACTCCAGTGTTCTTGCCTGGAGAATCCCAGGGACAGGGAGGCCTGGTGGGCTGCCGTCTATGGGGTCACACAGAGTCAGACACGACTGAAGTGACTTAGCATAGCATAGCATATGTAACGTTTTAGAATATATAAAATGTAAGAATATGAATTTCCCGCTCCTGGCATTTCATAGTCCAGCAAAATTCCAAACTCAAAGTTTAATAGAAATGAATAACTTTTCATTGTGAGAAATGTCTCATTCAAAGAGCTTTTGCAATATAAAGAAATTGAATAAATTTCATACTGGGAAAGAATCCTATAAAAATATTTATATTCACAATTCTTTGAGGATATACATACAAAATTCTGGGGCTTCCCTTGTGACTCAGATGGTAAAGAATTTGCCTGCAATGCAGGAGACCTGGCTTCGACCCCTGGGTTGGAAAGTTCCCCTGGAGAAGGGAATAGCAACCCACGCCAGTATTCTTGTCTGAAAAATCCCATGGACAGAAGAGCCTGGTTGGCTCCAGTCCATAGTGCCTCAAAGAGTCAGACATGACTGAGTGGCTAACACACACACACAATTCATAGTGTAGAACTGTGTGTACACAAACTGTAAGCCTATACCTTCCCATAGAAGGGAACTGTTAAAAACAAATAGTACATACATGCAACAGAATATATGCAACATTTTGCAGAGTATGGGGTCACCATAAAGAATACAGTAAATATATGAGTTATAATATGGAAATTTCATACATATGTTTTTAAGTAATAAAAAAGCAAGGTACAAAGCAACAGTATATAGACTTGTCCCACCTGTGAGAATAAAAATTCCCTGAAGGATATACAAAATTTATTAATATTTCCTGGGGGAAAGAACTTACGAGTTGGAAAGGACAGGATACCGTTCACTTTTTCTTTTCCTTTTTTTTACTTTTTGCTTTTATTTAGTGTTTGAAATTCTATGTTGTACATGTGCTACTCTCATTGTAAAACCTAATTAAAATATTTTATCATCCCATTACCTTAGAAAATAAAAAAGTTTAGTATAAATGTCCCAATATGTGTTAAGGAATGAGATTCTAGAGTATTATCTAAAAATACTTTAAACTTTATAAGGTCATTCAATATTTGATTTTCTGTGGAAGAGCAACTTTCTAAAAGAATCAGGAAGACTCCACCATTGTTTCAATATTATACATGTAAACACTTTTTTTTTTCCAATTCTCATACCACTGTTGGATCATGTTTCACCATCTCATGCAATAACGTGTTTGTGATTAACACCTTTAATTTTTACCATAGCAACAGTGATATAATAAAAGCTGAAGGAAGCATTGAGTGAAACCAAGTATTACTGCCAAGTGTTGGAACATTAGGGAAAAAACTAAAAAAAACCCAGGAGCTACTGCCCATGTTTGACATGCCATCAAAGGTTGCTCTGGGACCTGCTCACTGTCTTTGTAGAAGATACACATAGGATTGCCAGTGAGTCATTCATTCGGCAAATTCTTCTTATTATTAGAACATCTTTTTGTTTGTAAGAGTTCATCAGAATCAAAACAAAGAGGCATCATTTTCATTCAATTTTATATGCATTCAAGATGGAGGTGGAATTCTTATACAGTATATTGCTTACTTAAATGTGGACTGGTTACAGAAACCAAGCACCACGCTCGGAGAGTTGGAGAACTCAGGTTTATTACACTGGTGGGCCCAGAGGAGTTAAAACTCTAAGCTCTGAGCCCTGAACAAAGGGGTTACAGAGTTTTTATAGATAGACTATAGTGGGGAACACTAGCTGTTAAAAGGCTGGTTTAAACTAAGGGGAACAGCAATCAAGATGGGAGGGGGATGCCTGACCTTTACATGGACAAGTAGGGTTGAGCAGGTTTGCAGGGGCTGGGCAGTTGCAAAGAGCAGGACAAGGGTGGGTGAGATTAGCTCCAGTTCCTAGTTTTGTAAGTCCCCGATTTCTGACACTACGTGTCCTACATGATCCAGACTTTGCAAGGAGCAAGCTGAGCTACAGAGGCAGAAGGAGCAGGAAGTTATGTAAAATTTTAACTTTTCCTCTTCAGACTGCACAACGTTCATCTTGCTGGGTGTCTTACTCTGCCAAAGAGTTGCTCAGTAAGAAGCATCGGGACCCATATCTGTTTTTTATTACTTTGGTCCCTTTTTCTTGAAAGTTATTTTGTTTCTCTGTTTACTTCTATAAGAGGATTGGATATATAAGGAACATTCAATAATTATAGACATTTCTAGTGATTTCAAGTTAGCTTAGGAATTTAGATCGCCTTTGAAAGGGAAAAAGTTCAAGCATCCCTCTCCAAAACTACATATATTCAAAATATACATGTTTTGTAAAATTTCAAAATACGTCAAGTGGTATATGAACTTGTACCGGAAAGACATATTCATCTCTATGATGTCTCATTACTTCACTTACTATGCATGGCATGATCCTTATACTCCTATTCATAGCATATACGATGACTTTTGGTGACCTCGCTTCCACCAGTCATCCAGTTTTGTTTTCAACTATGAAAGATTCTGTTTACCAGGGAACATACAGAGAGATCTGGAGACATTTTCTTCTCATGACTGGTGCGGTGAGGAGAGGGGAGGAAATGTATGCTACTGGCCCCTGGTGGGTGGACACCAGGATGTCTCTTAAACTCTACTAAAAATGAACAGAACAGTCTCAGACACAAAATGATCAAGTCTAAAATGTCAATAGTGCCAAGATTGAGAGGGCTTCCCAGGTGGCCCTAGTGGTAAAGAACCCGCCTGCCAATGCAAGAGACGTAGGAGGTGCAGGTTCAACCCCTGGGTCAGGAAGATCCCCTGGAGAAGGAAATGGCAACCCACTCCAATATTCTTGCCTGGAGAATCCCATGGGCAGAGGAGTCTGGCAGGCTACAGCCCGTAGGCTCACAGAGTCAGACACCCAGAAGTGACTTAGCACGTACACACACCAAGGTTGTGATATCCTGGACACATTTAACTCCTCCTACTTTCCACATCTCACCAGTCCCCTACCTACACAAAACCATTTGCCATTCCCATGAAAAGTCCCTCTTTCTAAAGTGCCCTTCCCCTTTGACTACATAGTTACGTACATTTAAAGTATTTCCTTTTGGGTGACACTTCATTACTGTTTGTATAGAACTCTTCTGCGAACACCTCAATGTAATATTGTAGTGTAACATTTACTAGCATATATTTCTTGCCTATCAGACCTTGAGTACCTTCAGTTACATTGAAACCCTCAGCCCTCCGTTCAGTTCAGTTCAGTCGCTCAGTTGTGTCCAACTCTTTGTGACCCCATGAATCGCAGCACGCCAGGCCTCCCTCCCAACTCCCGGAGGTCACTGAGACTCACGTCCATCGAGTCAGTGATGCCATCCAGCCATCTCATCCTCTGTCGTCCCCTTCTCCTCCTGCCCCCAATCCCTCCCAGCATCAGAGTCTTTTCCAATGAGTCAGCTCTTCGCATGAGGTGGCCAAAGTACTGGAGTTTCAGCTTCAGCATCATTCCTTCCAAAGAAATCCCAGGGCTGATCTCCTTGAGAATGGACTGGTTGGATCTCCTTGCAGTCCTAGTGCCTGGTAGATGGTAGCCACTCAACAACTATTTGTTGAACACTAATGAAATCAAGATAAAGTTTTAAAGGTTAAATATATTTGAATTTTGTTTGATGTTTTCATGAAAAGGGATGAAAATGCCTTCAACCCGTTATTCTAACAATGGATCCAGGATGATGACTATTATGAAATTGGATAGCAGTGGGGGAGATGACCTATTACAGGAAATAAAATTCCAGTCACAACAAAGAAGTACTCTATTTGCAAGTTAAGTCAGGGCCTATGAAGTTGCAGGTGTTTTCATTATGCAGAAGATGTAAAATATGGTGATTGAATGGCACTTTGGTAGCCCAGAGATGACATGAGACTAGGTCATAGAATCTTAATTGCCTTAAAGTGTTTTAAGCATTCTCCCATCCTGTAGTCATTACATCCTGACTTCTGCTTAATTGCCTCCCATCTCTGCAGGGCATAGTAACTCTGGCAGCTTCCCTAGGACTTGAAGTTTTTAAATTCCAGTGAGTTCATGGAGATGTAAGTGAAACTCCTCCTCTCCATTCCTCACCCACCTAGCACACATTAACACTGTGGCCCTCTGTTTCCACGTTGCTCTGTGAAGTGCCATCACCCCTTCAAGCCATTAGGTTGCCCTTTGTACTAGAGTAAATTCACTTCTATGATGTGTGAAGTGATGCGGTGCATCAGATTCTCCAGTTTCTCTGGTGCTGGGATCTATATTCAATTTTTATTGCAGTGTTTTGTACACTTCACTTGTCAGAGTTCAGGCTCTGCCCTTTGTCCATTGGATGGTTCTTTGCATATTGCTTGCTACCTTGGGCTTCAGTTTCTTTATCCTTAAAATGAGGCATTGAAATAAATGTGACCTAATGTTATTCACAGGTCTAACCTCCTTAAATTCTATGATTAATATTGATAAAGGAAATCTCTGCTCAAATTTTACATATGCACATGGTCATGGCTTGATTCTAAGCCTAACTGATCAAACAATTCATCATGAGATCTTTCTGAGAACCAGGCTAATTTAATACTCATTCAGTGAAGTTGCACTCAAATAGTGACTGCTACCAGGAAAGACAGTCCCCTATAATTTGTTGTTGTTGTTCAGTCGCTAAGTCATTTTCTGACTCTTTGCAATGCCACAGACTGCAGCAGGCCAGCCTCCTCTGTCCTCCACTATCTCCTGGAGTTTGCTCAAATTCATGTCCATTGAGTTGATGATACTATCTAACCACCTCATCCTCTACTGCCCCCTTCTCCTTTTCCCTTCTAGACTTTCTCAGCATCAAGGTCTTTTCCAATGAGTCGACTCTTTGTTTCAGTCCCCTATAATAACCTATCAAAAATGCCTTTTCTCTATTTAGAAAGAATTTATTCCTTCTTACCCTATATCTGCTGCTAAGTTGCTTCAGTCGTGTCCGACTCTGTACGACTCCATAGACGGCAGCCCACCAGGCTCCGCCATCCCTGGGATTCTCCAGGCAAGAACACTGGAGTGGGTTGCCATTTCCTTCTCCAATGCATGAAGTGAAAAGTGAAAGTGAAGTCGCTCAGTCATGTCTGACTCTTCGTGACCCCATGGACTGCAGCCCACCAGGCTCCTCCATCCATGGGATTTTCCAGACAAGAGTACTGGACTGGGGTGCCATTGCCTTCTCCAATATCTAGTCTCTACAATTCACATTCAGGAAGAGTACATAACAAAAGAAGGACACTGACCTGTCTTAGCCGGCTGTTTAAGAAAGTCAACTTCCAGATGAGCCTATTTTGGGCTTTGTTCATACTTTCACAGTACAGGGCTACGAAATATGAAGTTCAATGTATAGGAAGCTAAACATTTCTTTACTGAGATATTTTTAATTCATCCTTAACCATTTAGTCTCTACTAGCTGTCTTGACTTAGGAAAACAAACAACTTTGAGAGCAAGGTTAGAGATCCTGGCATAGATCCTAACCTAAGGTTTTTTTTAGAAAAGCAGACGCCTGCTAATTGTCCTTGAATACAATGAACAAAATTCATGATCAGAATTTAAAACATCAATTTCTCTCCCTACCTGCTCTATTGACTTTTACAAAAAGAATTTAGCCTCTTTAAACTTAAAGATCGATGGTTTATGCCTTAACCCATGCGTGGTCAAGCTTTCCACATATATGGAAAAATATATATATTATTTTTGAGGGAGATGGAATTGTTGAAGAACATCTTAAGTGAAAATAGATACATATGGTTACTTTACTAAATATGTTCCATAATACTCAAAAGACAGCCACATAAATATTTAGGGAACTCTTTTAAAGAATATTTTTATACTCAGACCTTTTAAAGAAACTCAAAAAAATTCAAATAAAAGACCTACTTTTATAAGAAGAGGTATTGGAGTGTTTTTAGTGATAATTTGTAGTTTTATGAAATAGCTATCTAAAGTGTGCTTTCAACATTGTTTTTCATAAAATATAATTTAATCTGACTTTAATGTTTCTCTGTATTTATAATGGCTATCTTTGGGGAAAGAACTGTTTGAGACTTAAAGCCATATCTAAGCAGGAATCAGCAGGCATCCTTGGAGTTGAACAATGTACACCAGCCAGAGTACAGGGTATCTTTCAGATGTAACTAGCCAATACTGTGAATAAGTAGAAAGCAGCAGATGACCATGTACCATTTTTACACATGACCAAAAATAAAGATAAATGATAAGTTGAGAGATCAAAAAGTCAACAGGTCATTTTTCAAGCCAGGAAAAGGTGTGCATGAATTGGTGCTAAGGAAGATTAAGTATTGTGGAAGTAGGAAGGACAATTCTATGCTTAGAATTTGTCAGCAATACATCCCTCAATTTCTAGAAACTTTTACGTGCGTAGTCACACATCAGATTTCAAATTTGTGAATCATCACACAGTTTTTATGAGGATATCCAATATAATATAACTGATCAGATCGGATCAGTCACTCAGTCGTGTCCGACTCTTTGCAACCCCATGAACTGCAGCACGCCAGGCCTCCCTGTCCATCACCAGCTCCCGGAGGTCACTCAGACTCACATCCATCGAGTCAGTGATGCCATCCAGCCATCTCATCCTCTGTCGTCCTCTTCTCCTCCTGCCCCCAATCCCTCCCAGCATCAGAGTCTTCTCCAATGAGTCAACTCTTCATATGAGGTAGCCAAAGTACTGGAGTCTCAGCTTTAGCATCATTCCTTCCAAAGAAATCCCAGGGCTGATCTCCTTCAGAATGGACTGGTTGGATCTCCTTGCAGTCCAAGGGACTCTCAAGAGTCTTCTCCAGCACCACACTTCAAAAGCATCAATTCTTGGGCGCTCAGCCTTCTTCACAGTCCAGCTCTCACATCCATACATGACCACAGGAAAGACCATAGCCTTGACTAGGCGAACCTTTGTTGGCAAAGTAATGTCTCTGCTTTTGAATATGCTATCTAGGTTGGTCAGAACTTTCCTTCCAAGGAGTAAGCATCTTTTAATTTCATGGCTGCAGTCACCATCTGCAGTGATTTTGGAGCCCAGAAAAAGAAAGTCTGACACTGTTTCCACTGTTTCTCCATCTATTTCCCATGTAGTGATGGGACCAGATGCCATGATCTTCGTTTTCTGAATGTTGAGCTTTAAGCCAGCCTTTTCACTCTCCTCTTTCACTTTCATCAAGAGGCTTTTTAGTTCCTCTTCACTTTCTGCCATAGGGTGGTGTCATAACTGAAGTAACTGCTAAAATAATCATGATAGTCTGTAAGACTTTTATGACCAAATACGTGGGACTATAGAGCATATTAAGAAGTGCTATTTGGATTTGAGTTGTAAATTGGGTAAAAGTCCAACCATATTGACCATATTTCCCAATCCAATATAGTCAAAGACTAAAGTCATTTAAATAGAATAAATCTGACTTTACATTGGTACAATCAGTAAATTATAATCTCCAAAATGAATCTTTAGCTTGCAGTGCTAATTTGGTGTTATCTTATTGCAACTGAGGGACTTCCTGATGGCTCAGCAGACAAAGAAGCCACCTGCAGTACCGGAGATGCTGGAGACACGGGTTCAATCCCGAGGTTGGGAAGATCCCCTGGAGAAGGTCATGGCAATTCTTTCAGTATTCTTGCCGGGAAGATCTCATGGACAAAGGAGCCTGGCGGACTGTGGTCCATGAGGTCACAAAGAGTCAGACATGACTGGAGTGACTGAGCACACCGTCATTGAAAGGAAGGGTTTCATTTTCAAATGGGAAGAAATAGGTATTTTCCAGTATGAACTTCACACTCAGTTGTGTTTGTTTCCTCCTTTTCTTGTTTATCTTCATCATCACTCTCTGAAAACATGGCATTTAATTTTTATGATCTAATGAACCAACCCATTGGAAGGCTATCACATATTAACAGAATAAATTTTTGACCTATTTTCATTTTCTATATCATCTTCCATCACATGGAAAACTTTAGAATGTGTGTACATATATAATTTTATGTATTTTCTAATTAAGAGTAGGCCATTTGCAATTCTTAAACTTGGCTTATTTTAATATGAAAACTTCTTGTGTATGCACATATGATGCATTTTTATATCCAAGCTTTGAATGATTAAAGATATTAATCTAAACATTAATAATCCGTATAACACTGCCATATAATATGGCATTCTTATTAATAATAAAAGCCTACAATTATAATTTTAACTCTTGGTTCTGTAAGGATGATGATTTTTTTCATAATGAAAATAAGTTCTTCACAATGGAGGGCAAAAGAGGAGACATTTTCATTTAATAGATTTTATATACCTTCACAGAACTATTAATTGATTCTGAGCCTGGTCCATCATTTAAATGCACTAGAATACCAAGCTATCAATTTCGTCCTCACATTTGAACCTGAAGTTGTTAAGACAATTGAGCAATTTTTTACAAAGCATAATTTTAAATTAATTTTGTCCAAAGTAGTTTAACATTTCTACATTTCTACTCTAGGAATGATTTTTTGTTTGAATTCCATCAGTTGCCTTCCTTCATGTAATTGAAATTTTAAACATATATGATCCAAATTGCTTTAGGTTTGTAAATTTGCTACCCAGGAAGATAATGTAAAAGTCAGTAATGGTGCATAAAAAGTACTTAACCCAGCAATGCAGAAAATTTTATATGTATATATATATATATGTATATGGCTAAAACATACATCAATGAAACCAGAAATGGAAAGAATCTGTTAAAATAATGGAACATTTTAGCCCAGGCACACTTTCTATAGAGTAATTTTATCATCATTATTCTAGGTCTCTCCACATGAAATAACTTATCTATATTCATTGAAAGAAAAGTCAACTGCATTACCTGTAGGACCCTAGTGGATTCATATTTATTTTTCCATTTTATTTTAGGTCCATTGATTTTTGTTCCTTGCATTTTTTTAAAATAACGTACCACAGCAGATGCTTAAAATGCAACATTATGATGTAATAAATTTGCTGTTTGTCTTTTAGACTCATGAAGACAAATAATTATATTTCCTAGAAAGAATTTCTCATTTAATTTAGCTATATAAAATGGGTTATTGATTAATAGAGGTAATATTCCTTCTCTAGTTTCAGGGTAGTCAAACCCTATCTAGAGTGACATTTACATTTCTTGTTTCCCCATTTTCAAGTAGATATTCCAAAGCTAGTGGTTCTCATAGAAAAAAAAGGAAACAGAAGTTGTGGCCTAGGAAACATACCTCTTAAGTATAAGTGAAGCAAGTGGATATGTGAAACTTATAAGATGGTATCAATAAGAGGAACCAGCCTTACATAGGTTTCTTCAAATATATGAAAGGCTTCCATGAAAAAGAATGATTTATTCATAGATAACCAAACCTATGATTGCTAAATGGACAGTGTAAAGTCCTAACTGGACACTTAAGCTCATCAGTATAATGTCGAGTATTCCAACAGTTGTGTCTAATTAAGAAAAGCACTTCAGGGGAAGGGATGGATTTATTTCTGTTTGTTTATGTCTTTTCCCCTAGCTTTACTGAGATATGGTTGACAAATAATAATTATATTTATGGTGTACAATGTGATGTTTTGATATATGTATATATATATTGTAAAATGATTATCAGTTCAGTTCAGTCACTCAGTCATGTCCAACTCTTTGTGATCCCATGAATCGCAGCATGCCAGGCCTCCCTATCCATCACCAACTCCCGGAGTTCACTCAGACTCACGTCCATTGAGTCAGTGATGCCATCCAGCCATCTCATCCTCTGTCGTCCCCTTCTCCTCCTGCCCCCAATCCCTCCCAGCATCAGAGTCTTTTCCAGTGAGTCAACTCTTCACATGAGGTGGCCAAAGTAGTGGAGTTTCAGCTTCAGCATCATTCCCTCCAAAGAAATCCCAGGGCTGATTTCCTTCAGAATGGACTGGTTGGATCTCCTTGCAGTCCAAGGAACTCTCAAGAGTCTTCTCCAACACCATAATTATACTTCCATGTTAATATATCCATCACCTCACATAGTTATCATTAATGTGTTTTTGTAGTGAAAACATTTATGATCTATTCTCTTAGAAATTTCAAGTATAAATCATGGTATTATACTGAATTTCCATTTGTCATGGATGTGGTGAAAGAGATTTACTGGATGAACCCTTAAAAATCCCTTCTAACTCTTAACTTTATATATCTGAATTGTATTCAGATAAAAGAATCTGTGTAAGCTGAATTTCTCCTTATGCAAACTTCTATCTGTTGACCAGAGCATTGGTCTACAAAAGAAGTCAGCCCACCCCATTGCATATGCAAGATAATCCACTGGGATGGAGCAAGAAAGCATTAGAACTTCTATGGGGGTTTATTTTATCTACTTTTCTACTTTTGTATATTTTAATAATAGTATTAGTATTGATACATGATTTATAAATGCTTAAAATTTACAAATGTCTAAAATAGAACTAAAATATTTTACTAATAGGGGTATGACAGCAAAAAAAAAAATCACTTGGGGATCACTGAAATGAAGAAAAGATAGTCCAGAATAATTGCACTGAAATTTCATACATCTATGACAGAAAGTACAAACTCAAAGACAACTTAACCTTTCGATTTCTATAGTTTTTAATTTCATGCCAATAAGGCTATGATGGGATTAAAAACAGAGTATACTGGAAGGACAGGCCTTGTTAGCCATATTAATGTTAATAAGTTCATGCGTTGTCAGAAAGTTAATTGTGTATGTAAATTGGGATGCAAGAGTAATGGCATCATAGATGAAGCACTGCCCTCTGGCATCTAGGGTCATTCTACATCTAACCCAAGGTTTTAACCACAATTAGTTTAGTGGTTTGGGGTTATTACCTGCTAGGCAGTAGTCCTCCACCAGAATGAATATAAAGCACATAATTTATCACAATTAGGCTTAATTGCCTATCTTAGTCTCTGTTCAGAAGATGCCAAGACTGGAAACAACCTGGACAAGAATTCTCATCTCAGTACCCAAAAAGGACAGTGTTAGGTCATTTCCTGCCAAGTTCAGTGATGGATGTGGTAGAATTTCACTCTCAAGTGCTTAGACAGAGGGTATCCATACCTTAAATATTGTATTTTGTCTTCCTGCGAGTTTCTTCATTTCACTCGAGCTTCTCTTCTCCCTCATCCTCTCTACTTGTCTTCTCTCTCTCTTTCCTCCCTGACACCCTTTTTTCTTTTACTCTCTCTCTCACACACACAGTTTCTGATGTCAATCAAGAGGCTCAATCAAACAACGGATATACAAAAAGGAATATGACTGTAAGAGTGGGACATGTACTTTACATAAATAAATGTTACTCTTTTTTTATATTGAATACTGAAAGAATTTCTACATGAGGATGAAAAGTGAACATTTTTAGAAAAGGCTTCAAAAACATCACTTCCAGTATTCAGCGTTGTTCATCTAGAGACTATTAAAAGAGAAAAAAGTAATCACTTTTAGTTTTGAATATTGAGAGCCCTTGGAAAAGCTGTTAGAAGTAATGTTATCTACAGGGCAATTGACACTGACATTTCACATCATCTTTATGATCACCGAGTGTTTATAAAGTACTTAAAATCAAGAGAAATCAATGAACCAAATTATTGGATGAGGGAATGGATTTTCTTCAGCCACAGGGAAACAGATTTTTTAAGTCACACATTGCTTAAGAGATCTAAGATTATCTGAGTTGAAGAAAGTGTTGCTTTCTCCTTCAGCCATCTGTAAGACAAAATGCTAACATTAAGTATATAAAAGTAACTTTATTGGGAATAAGCTAAAAAATAAAGGACAAAATAATTTCCAAGTAAAAAAAATCAGGATCTGGGTATGCCAAAGATTATTCCCAAATATACTAGAAGAGCCTAATTATATCAATATACTTAACTCACTGTTTCAGAATTCCTTGTTCACATGCTGACTTTTGTGGGTGTGTGTAGACTAGACTGTGACTTAGATCTAGATTACATTGAGACCTGTGTATAGTGTGCATGGTGATTATATTAATAAGATATTTGAAGACTCTGATGCTGGGAGGGATTGAGGGCAAGAGGAGAAGGGGATGACAGAGGATGAGATGGCTGGATGGCATCACTGACTCGATGGATGTGAGTCTTAGTGACCTCCGGAAGTTGGTGATGGACAGGGAGGCCTGGCGTGCTGCGATTCATGGGGTCGCAAAGAGTCAGACATGACTGAGCAACTGATCTGATCTGATCTGATCTAGTTTTATTACAAAACTAATTTTTACTTACTTGTGTTTAAATTTAAATTCTCTTAATATGAATATGGCAGTAATATAAATAAAATTATAGAGCATAAAGTGAATTGGGAAAGACAATGCTTTATACAAAGAATATTATTCCAAGTATTAAGTTTTCCTGTGTCTGTGGTCTAAAATAGAAACATGTAAGTGTCTTGATTTAATGTGTGATATAATTGATAATTTTTGTATTGCTTGAGGTGAATGGCATTATGTAGATAAACAAAGAACCCTGATTCCTGGTTGTAGCTTAAAAATCTGAAAAATCTATTGATGTAGGCTAAAATGAAGAAGGCAATGGCACCCCACTCCAGTACTCTTGCCTGGAAAATCCCACGGACGGAGGAGCCTGGTAGGCTGCAGTCCATGGGTCGTTAGGAGTTGGACACGACTGAGCAACTTCACTTTCACTTTTCACTTTCATGCATTGGAGAAGGAAATGGCAACCCACTCCAGTGTTCTTGCCTGGAGAAGCCCAGGGACGGGGGAGCCTGGTGGGCTGCCGTCTGTGGGGTCACACAGAGTCGGACACGACTGAAGCGACTTAGCAGCAGCAGCAGCAGGCTAAAATAGCCTACTTTTTCAAATTGAAAATCTTATGAATAGCAATATATTTTTGTGTTAGGTAGAATTAGTGTAGTGGGGATCTTGTTTTCTGAAAACATGACCAGAGAATTATTGAATGATTGTTATTGAGTGGTTCTTCTGGTAGGACTAAAGACATGAGTAGAAAGGTGGAGTCTTGTCATGAATTGGAATGTATATGAGTAAAGCTGATTTTTCTATGACCATTCAGTTTCTTCCTGAATAATTTAATAGCTGTCAAAATAAACAGTGTTCTCTTTAATTAGTGGACATTTCACTTAAGTATCTCAGTAGATATAACCACCCCACAATGACAGCACACAGGTTACCAGAAGAGAATGAAACACAAGTGATCCAGTTGTACCTATTTATCAGTCTATCTCGGAGAAGGCAATGGCACCCCACTCCAGTACTCTTGCCTGGAAAATCCCACGGACGGAGGAGCCTGGTAGGCTGCAGTCCATGGGTTCGCTAAGAGTCAGACATGACTGAGCGACTTCACTTTCTCTTTTCACTTTCATGCATTGGAGAAGGAAATGGCAACCCACTCCAGTGTTCTTGCCTGGAGAATCCCAGGGACGGGGAAGCCTGGTGGGCTGCCGTCTATGGGGTCACACAGAGTCGGACACGACTCAAGTGACTTAACATAACATAACCTCAATCTATCTCTGTCCAGATCAGATCAGATCAGTCGCTCAGTCGTGTCCGACTCTTTGCCACCCCATGAATCGCAGCATGACAGGCCTCCCTGTCCATCACCAACTCCTGGAGGTCACTCAGACTCACATCCATCGAGTCAGTGATGCCATCCAGCCATCTCATCCTCTGTTGTCCCCTTCTCCTCCTGCCCCCAATCCCTCCCAGCATCAGAGTCTTCTCCAATGAGTCAACTCTTCGCATGAGGTGGCCAAAATACTGGAGTTTCAGCTTTAGCATCATTCCTTCCAAAGAAATCCCAGGGCTGATCTCCTTTAGAATGGACTGGTTGGATCTCCTTGCAGTCCAAGGGACTCTCAAGAGTGTTCTCCAACACCACAGTTCAATTGCATCAATTCTTCGGCGCTCACCTGTATCTAATTAGGTTGTTTTTAATACCGAAATTGAACTTAGCTCTTGTGTGTGTGCTGAAATGAGGTTTATAATGTTTTTAACTTTACCTTTACAGTTACTTAGTCATGTTCTGACACATGCAGATATGATATTCCTATTGAACATCATTGAGAAACAATGAATAGTTAATTGTTAGTAAGTATGAATGTCCCTGTCTGCTGGAAATGGCCCCAGTGAAAATATGGGTGCCTGTGAATAGGCTGACCTTCAGCATGGACTGCTCAGCATTCACTGATGTGTCCAAGACTCTTGTCAGTGAAGAAGGAATTTGAGATGAAACACTTTAAAACAAAGGTACTACGAGCTGAAGTGCAAACACTTTTAGGAAATATAAATAATGTTCCAATTTTTTAAATGATATTGAGCACTTAGAGAAAATGAGTAAGTGAAATAACAGTAGCCCCAACTTCACAGAAGCCCCAACTATTCTAAATAATGTTCATCATGTCAATGTATGGCAAAACCAATTCAATATTGTAAAGTAATTAGCCTCCAATTAAAATAAATAAATTTATATTTAAAAAAAAGAAAACACACAGGCAGAAACCATTGTGATGACACTGGAGAAAAGCCTGAGAGTTCCCTTTTGCAGTTTTGATTTTGTGTCTTTTAGAAACTAGTAATGTTTATTTTAATTATAGTAGCAATAAGTTTCCTACTACAAAAAAATAAAATAAGGGGAAAAATATCCCATTCACCCCAATTCTCAGAATTAATCTTAAGTGAGCATGCCTCCTTGTAGACATTTGTATATTTGTGTATATGTCTATATAAATAGGTACACAAACATATAAGAGTTCCAGAAAAACATCTATTTCTGCTTTATTGACTATGCCAAAGCCTTTGACTGTGTGGATCACAATAAACTGTGGAAAATTCTGAGAGAGATGGGAATACCAGACCACCTGATCTGCCTCTTGAGAAATCTGTATGCAGGTCAGGAAGCAACAGTTAGAACTGGTCATGGAACAACAAACTGGTTCCAAATAGGAAAAGGAGTACATCAAGGCTGTGTATTGTCACCCTGTTTATTTAACTTATATGCAGAGTACATCATGAGAAATGCTGGAATGGAGGAAACACAAGTGGGAATCAAGATTGCTGGGAGAAACATCAATAACCTCAGATATGCAGATGACACCACCCTTATGGCAGAAAGTGAAGAGGAACTCAAAAGCCTCTTGATGAAAGTGAAAGTGGAGAGTGAAAAGGTTGGCTTAAAGCTCAACATTCAGAAAACGAAGATCATGGCATCTGGTCCCATCACTACATGGGAAATAGATGGAGAAACAGTGGAAACAGTGTCAGACTTTCTTTTTCTGGGCTCCAAAGTCACTGCAGATGGTGACTGCAGCCATGAAATTAAAAGACGCTTACTCCTTGGAAGGAAAGTTATGACCAACCTAGATAGCATATTCAAAAGCAGGGACATCACTTTGCCAACAAAGGTTCGCCTAATCAAGGCTATGGTCTTTCCTGTGGTCATGGATGGATGTGAGAGCTGGACTGTGAAGAAGGCTGAGCGCCGAAGAATTGATGCTTTTGAACTGTGGTGTTGGAGAAGACTCTTGAGAGTCCCTTGGACTGCAAGGAGATCCAACCAGTCCATTCTGAAGGAGATCAGCCCTGGGATTTCTTTGGAAGGAATGATGCTAAAGTTGAAACTCCAGTATTTTGGCCACCTCATGCGAAGAGTTGACTCATTGGAGAAGACTCTGATGCTGGGAGGGATTGGGGGCAGGAGGAGAAGGGGACGACAGAGGATGAGATGGCTGGATGGCATCACTGACTCGATGAATGTGAGTCTGAGTGACCTCCGAGAGCTGGTGATGGATAGGGAGACCTGGCGTGCCGCAGTTCATGGGGTCGCAAAGAGTCGGACATGACTGAGCGCCTGATCTGATCTGAAACATATAAGCAAATGAAGAATGTAACAGATATCCCTTCAGCCTGATTGGCCACATGGCTGAAACTGGCCACGAGCTTTCTGAGATTGCTTAATAATCCAAAAAAAAAAAAAAAAAAAATTAAAGCCCTCTCTCTTTCAGTGCAGTCCAGACAGACCATCATCAATTTCCTTTTTCTCTTTTTAAGTGAAGTGCAGTATGGTAGAGTGGTGGAGGTTGGCGAAGGAGTAGAGACACTGTAACAGATGCAGCTTCAAAGATAATATTTTAAGTGACAGCTTTTTTACTTTCACTTTATATATATATATATATATATATATATATATATATATATATATGATGGACTTGCCTGGTGGTTCAGACAGTAAAGTGTCCAAGTGTCTCCAGACATACACACTTTCTGCTTATTGCTTCTTGCTGTTAATACATTTGGGGCAGTTTTAATGACAATGCATATAAAGCTCTTTTTCTGTGTGTTACCATAGTATTCCATGTGTCTTAATATACCAAACTGTATTTTTATTTTCCTTTTTTGGTGACCATTGCATTATTCTTAGGCTCTTTTTATTGAATACAGCTCTGCAACAAAAGAAATCTCTTTATTTACATATGAATTTATTTAACCCTTGAAAACTTGGTGATTAGGGATACCAACCCCCACAAATTTAAAATACATATGTAATTTTTGACTCCCCCATAGTTAACTTTCCTATGCTATTATTTTCCTCTGTTTCTTTGCATTGTTCACTTACGAAGGCTTTCTTACCTCTCCTTGCTATTCTTTGGAACCCTGCATTCAAATGAGTATATCTTTTATTTTCTCCTTTGCCTTTCACTTTTCTTCTTTTCTCAGCTATTTGGAAGGCCTCCTCAGACAACCCTTTTGCCTTTTTGCATTTTTTTTCCCCTTGGGGATGGTTTTGATCACCGCCTCCTGTACACTGTTACAAACAAACCTCCATCCACAGTTCTGCAGGCCCTCTGTCTATCCAATCTAATCCCTTGAATCTATTTCTCACTTCCACTGTATATCATAAGGGATTTGAATTAGGTCATACCTGAATGGCCTAGTGGTTTTCCCTACTTTCTTCAGTTTTAGTCTGAATTTGGAGATAAGGAGTTCATGATCTGAGCCACAGTCAGCTCCTGGTCTTGTTTTTGCTGACTGTATAGAGCTTCTCCATCTTCGGTTGCAAAGAACATAATGAAATCTGATGTCAGTATTGACTGTCTGGTGATGTCCATGTGTAGCGTTGTCTCTTGTGTTGTTGGAAGAGAGTGTTTGCTATTACCAGTGCATTCTCTTGACAAAACTCTTAGCCTTTGCCCTGTTCATTTTGTAATCCAAGACCAAACTCGCCTGTCACTACAGATATCTCTTGACTTCCTACTTTTGTATTCCAGTCCACTATGATGAAAAAGGTCCACTCCAGTGTTCTTGCCTGGAGAATCCCAGGGATGGCTGAGCCTGGTGGGCTGCCGTCTATGGGGTCAAACAGAGTCAGACACGACTGAAGCAACTTAGTAGCAGCAATAGCAGCAGCATGATGAAAAAGACATCTTTTTTTTTTTTTTTTTTTTTTGGTGTTCATTCTAGAAGGTCTTGTAGGTCTTCAAAGAACTGTTCAACTTCGGCTTCTTCAGCTTCAGTGGGTTGCTGAATAGACTCGCAGAAAGTAAAGAGGAACTAAAAAGCCTCTTGATGAAGGTGAAAGAGGAGAGTGAAAAGGTGGCTTAAAACTCAGTGTTCAGAAAATGAAGATCATGGCATCTGGTCCCATCACTTCATGGGAAATAGATGGGGAAACAGTGGAAACAGTGTCAGACTTTATTTTGGGGGCTCTAAAATCACTGCAGATGGTGACTGCAGCCATGAAATTAAAAGACGCTTACTCCTTGGAAGGAAAGTTATGACCAACCTAGATAGCATATTCAAAAGCAGAGACATTACTTTGCCAATAAAGGTCCGTCTAGTCAAGGCTATGGTTTTTCCAGTGGTCCTGTATGGATGTGAGAGTAGGACTGTGAAGAAAGCTGAGCGCCAAAGAATTGATGCTTTTGAACTGTGGTGTTGGAGAAGACTCTTGAGAGTCCCTTGGACTGCAAGGAGATCCAACCAGTCCATTCTAAAGGAGATCAGTCCTGTGTGTTCTTTGGAGGGAATGATGCTAAAGCTGAAACTCCAGTACTTTGGTCACCTCACGCGAAGAGTTGACTCATTGGAAAAGACTCTGATGCTGGGAGGGATTGGGAGCAGGAGGAAAAGGGGACGACAGAGGATGAGATGGCTGGATGGCATCACTGACTCGATGGATGTGAGTCTAAGTGACCTCCAGGAGTTGGTGATGGACAGGGAGGCCTGGCATGCTGCGATTCATGTGGTCACAAAGAGTCTGACACGACTGAGTGACTGAACTGAGCTGAACTGAACTGAATAGACTTGGAATATTGTGGTAATGAATGGTTCGCCTTGGAAAGGTACAGATATCATTCTGTTGTTTTTGAGACTGTACGTAAGTACTGCATTTCAGACTCTTTTGTTGACTCTGGTGGCTACTCCATTTCTTCTAAGGGATTCTTGCCCACAGTAGTAGATATAACGGCCATGTGAATTAAATTCACCCACTCTGGTCCATTTTAGTGCACTAATTTCTAAAATATCAATGCTCATTCTTGCCATCTCCTGTTTGACCACTTCCAATTTACCTTGATTCATGGACCAAACATTCCAGGTTCCTATGCAATATTGTTCTCTATAGCATCGGATTATACTTTCACCACCAGACACATCCACAACTGGGCATTGTTTCCACTTTGGCTCAGCTTTTTCATTCCTTCTGGAGCTATTTCTTCATTCTTCACCAGTAGCATATTGGGCACCTACTGACCTGGAGCGTTCATCATTCAGTGTCATATCTTTTTGTCTTTTCATATCGTTCATGGGTTGCTGAAGTGTTTTGCCATTCCCTTCTCTAGGGGACCATGTTTTGTCAGAACTCTCCATCATGACATATCCGTCTTGGGTGGCCCTACATGGCATGGCTCATAGAAGGAAAAGATTGGATATCTCTTGAAGAAAATTAGAGATACCAAGGGAACATTTCATACAAAGATGGGCACGATAAAGGGAAGAAATGGTATGGACCTAATAGAAGCAGAAGAGATTAACAAGAGGTGCCTAGAATACACAGAAGAATTAACAAAAATGACATTAATGACCCAGACAACCACGATGGCATGATCAGTGACCTAGAGCCAGACATCCTGGAGTGTGAACACAAGTGGGACTTAGGAAGCATCCGTATGAATGAAACTAGTGGAGGTGATGGAATTCCAGCTGAGCTATGTCAAGTCCTACAAGATGATGCTGTGAAAGTGCTGCACTCAATATGCCAGCAAATTTGGAAAACTCAGCAGTGGCCACAGGACTGGAAAAGGTCAGTTTTCATCCCAATCCCAAAGAAAGGCAATGCCAAAGAATGTTCAAACTTCGGCACAATTGTACTCATCTCACAAGCTAGCAACATAATGCTCAAAATTCTCCAAGCCTTCAACAGGATGTGAACTGATAACTTTCAGATGTTCAAGGTGGATTTAGAAAAGGCAGAGGTACCAGAGATCAAATTTCCAAAATCCACTGGATCATAGAAAAAGCAAGGGAATTTGATAAAAATATTTATTCCTTCTTTATTGACTACACTAAGCCTTTGTGTGGATCACAACAAACTGTGGAAATTTGTTAAAGTGATGGGAATACCAGACCACCTTAGGTATCTCCTGAGAAATCTGTATTCAGGTCAAGAAGCAACCATTAGAACTGGACATGGAATAGACTGAATCCAAATTGGGAAAGAAGTACGTCAATGCTGTATAATGTCACCTTGCATATTTAACTTATATGTGGAGTGCATCATGTGAAATGCTGAATTGGATGAAGCAAAGCTGGAATTTTTGGGTGAAATATCAATAACCTCAGATATTTAAATGACACCACCCTTATGGCAGAAAGAAATGAGAAACTAAAGAGCTTCTTGATGAAGGTGAAAGAGGAGAGTGAGAAAGCTGGCCTTCAAATCAACATTCAAAAAAATGAAGATCATGACATCAGTCTCATCTTTTCGTGGCATGTAGATGGGGAAACAATAAAAACAGGGACAGACATTATTTTCTTAGGCTCCAATATCACTGCTGATGGTAAGTGCAGCCATGAAATTAAAAGACTTTCTTCTTGGAATAAAAGCTATGACAAACCTAGATAGTATATTAAAAAGCAGAGACATTACTTTACCAACAAAAGTCCCTTATAGTCAAAGCATTGGTTTTCCCAGTAGTCATGTATAGATGTGAGAGTTGGACCATAAAGAAAGCTGAATGCTAAGGAATTGATGCTTTTGAATTGTGGTGTTTGAGGAGACTCTTGAGAGTCCCTTGGACAGTATGGAGATCAAACCAGTCAATCCTAAAGGAAATCAGTCCTGTTATCCATTGGAAGGACTGATTCTGAAGCTGAAGCTCTAATATTTTCACCACCTGGTACAAAGAACTGACTCATTTGAAAAGACCCTGATGCTGGGAAAGATTGAAGGCAGGAGTAGAAGGGGATGACAGAGGATGAGATGGTTGGATGGCATCACTGACTCAATGGACATGAGTGTGAGCAAGCTCTGGGAGATAGTGAAGGACAGGAAAGCCTGGCATGCTGCAGTCCATGGGGTCACAAAGAGTCAGACAGGTCTAAGCCACTGAACAATAACAACAGTTGACTACTCTTGACGCAGTTATGAGAGAGGCATACTATACAGTAATGTAATTCTTTGAAAGCAAACTTATGAAACAGTAACAAAACTAATACATTACTAATTTTATATTAAATATCTCTCACCTCATACCAGAGAAGGCAATGGCAACCCACTCCAGTACTCTTGCCTGGAAAAATCCCATGGATGGAGGATCCTGGAAGGCTGCAGTCCATGGGGTCGCTAAGAGTCAAACATGACTGAGCGACTTCACTTTCACTTTTCACTTTCATGCATTGGAGAAGGAAATGGCAACCCACTCCAGTGTTCTTGCCTGGAGAATCCCAGGGATGGGGGAGCCTGATGGCCTGCTGTCTATGGGGTTGCACAGAGTCAGAAATGACTGAAGCAACTTAGCAGCAGCAGCAGCAGCACCTCATACCTATGTAAGGATAGGTTCTCCACCTCGATAAAAGTCTTGCACATAACATTCCACTCGATGTATACTTAGGCATTAATGATGATGACACAAAAACTTCTCAAACAGTTATTAGAATTTCACACCTAGACACACATATACAGAGCAGAAAAGCTTATTAAATGTAAAGCATGAGAATTATTTATTTTTCATTACATGGAAATGAGTCATCATAAAATTCTTCATCTCAGTTGTCTTCATGTTGAGTTAGGCTGAGAAGGCAGATATTTGTCTTGCTGTGTCATGGGTGGGAGAGGTGGAGAGGGATGAGGAGGGGCAGGCACAACTGGTATAAGTTTATGGAGATACACCTTAATTTCTCTCTGAATCTTCTGCTTTTCAGTCAGTTAGTCAGTTCAGTCACTCAGTCTTTGCAACCCCATGGACTGCAGCAAGCCACGCTTCCCTGTCCATCACTAACTCCCAGAGCTTACTCAAACTCATATCCATAGAGTCAGTGATGCTATCTAACCATGTCATCCTCTGTCATCCCCTTCTCCTGCCTTCAAACGTTCCCAACGTCAGGGTTTTTTCCAATGAGTCACTTCTTTGCATCACGTGATCAAAGTATTGGAGTTTAAGCTACAGCATCAGTACTTCCAATGAATATTCAGAACTAATCTACTTTAGAATGAACTGATTGAATCTCCTTGCAGCCCAAGGGACTCTCAAGAGTCTTCTCCATTACCACAGTTCAAAAGCATCAGTTCTGTGGTGCTCAGCTTTCCTTATAGTCCAACTCTCACATCCATAGATGACCACTGGAAAAACCATAGCCTTGACCAGATGGACCTTTGTTGGCAAAGTAATGTGTCTGCTTTTTAATATACTTTCTAGGTTGGTCACAAATTTCCTTCCAAGGAGTAAACATCTTTTAATTTCATGACTGTAGTCACCATCTACAGTGATTCTGGAGCCCAAAAATATGAAGTCTGACACTGTTTCCCCATCGATTTGCCTCAAAGTGATGGGACTGGATGCCATGATCTTTGTTTTCTGAATGTTGAGCTTTAAGCCAACATTTTCACTCTCCTCTTTCACTTTCATCAAGAAGCTCTTTAGTTCTTCTTCACTTTCTGCCATAAGGGTGGTGTCATCTGCATATCTGAGGTTATTGATATTTCTCCCGGCAATCTTGATTCCCGCTTGTGCTTCTTCCAGCCCAGCGTTTTTCATGATGTATTCTGCATATAAGTTATATAAGCAGGGTGACAATATACAGCCTTGACATACTCCTTTTCCTATTTGGAACCAGTCTGTTGTTCCATGTCCAGTTCAAATGGTTGCTTCCTGACCTGCATACAGATTTCTCAAGAGGCAGGTCATGTGGTCTGGTATTCCCATCTTTTTCAGAATTTTCTACACTTTATTGTGATCCACACAATCAAAGGCTTTGGCATAGTCAATAAAGCAGAAATAGATGTTTTTCTGGAACTCTCTTGCATTTTCCATGATCCAGCAGATGCTGACAATTTGATCTCTGGTTCCTCTGCCTTTTCTAAAACCAGCTTGAACATCTGGAAGTTCCTGGTTCACATATTGCTGAAGCCTGGTTTGGAGAATTTTGAGCATTACTTTGCTAGCATGTGAGATGAGTGCAATTGTGTGGTAGTTCGAGCATTCTTTGGCATTGCCTTTCTTTGGGATTAGAATGTAAACCGACCTTTTCCAGTCATGTGGCCACTGCTGAGTTTTCCAGATTTGCTGGCATATTGAGTGCAGCACTTTCACAGCATCATCTTTTAGGATTTGAAATAGTTCAACTGGAATTCCATCAGCTCTTCTAGCTTTGTTCGTAGTGATGCTTTCTAAGGCCCACTTGACTGCACATTCCAGGATGTCTGGCTCTAGGTCAGTGATCACACCATTGTGATTATCTGGGTCGTGAAAATCTTTTTTGTATAGTTCTTCTGTGTATTCTTGCCACCTCTTCTTAATATCTTCTGCTTCTGTTATTCCATACAATTTCTGTCCTTTATTGAGCCCATTTTGCATGAAATGTTCCCTTAGTATCTCTAATGTTCTTGAAGAGATCTCTAGTCTTTCCCATTGTATTGTTTTCCTCTCTTTCTTTGCACTGATCACTGAGGAAGCCTTTCTCTTTTTTTAATTTAAATTTATTTATTTTCATTAGTGAGGAAGGCTTTCTTATCTCTCCTTGCTATTCTTTGCAACTCTGCATTCAAATGGGTGTATCTTTCCTTTTCTCCTTTGCTTTTTGCTTGTCTTCTTTTCACAGCTATTTGTAAGGCCTCCTCAGAGAGGCATTTTCCTTTTTTGCATTTCTCTTTCTTGTGGATTGTTTTGATCCCTGTCTCCTCTACAGTGTCACAAACCTCTGTCCATAGTTCTTCAGGCACTCTGTCTATCAGATCTAGTCCCTTAAATCTATTTCTCACTTCCACTGTATAATCATAAGGGATTTGATTTAGGTCATACCTGGATGGTCTAGTGGTTTTCCCTACTTTCTCCGATTTAAGTCTGAATTTGGGGATTTCCTTGATTAGCCCTTTTGTAAATCATGTAAAGTCATGGACAACATTTAGACACAGTTTTCCGCAGCAGTAATTTATTGTTTTGAAATGGTCTCTCTATTGGGGTTCTGCTTCACAGCATTGACAATCCTTTCCATACAGTACCAAGTATAATGAGCCTTAAAGGTCCTTATGACCCCCAGGATAGAGGCTGAATTAGAGATGTTGTTTTGAGGGGAGGTAGACTACTTTGTGAAGAGGAACTAAAAAGCCTCCTGATGAAAGTGAAAGAGGAGAGTGAAAAAGTTAGCTTAAAGCTCAACATTCAGAAAACTAAGATCATGGCATCTGGTCCCATCACTTCATGGGAAATAGATGGGGAAACAGTGGAAACAGTGTCAGACTTTATTTTGGGGGGCTCCAAAATCACTGCAGATGATGATTGCAGCCATGAAATTAAAAGACGCTTACTCCTTGGAAGGAAAGTTATGACCAACCTAGATAGCATATTAAAAAGCAGAGATATTATTTTGCCAACAAAGGTCCATCTAGTCAAGCTATGGTTTTTCCACTGGTCATGTATGGAAGTGAGAGTTGGACTGTGAAGAAAGCTGAGCACTGAGGAATTGATGCTTTTGAACTGTGGTGTTGGAGAAGACTCTTGAGAGTCTCTTGGACTGCAAGGAGATCAAATCAGTCCATTCTGAAGATCAGTCCTAGGTGTTCATTGGAAGGACTGATGCTAAAGCTGAAACTCCTATACTTTGGCCACCTCATGCGAAGAGTTGACTCATTGGAAAAGACCCTGATGCTGGGAGGGATTGGGGGTAGGAGGAGAAGGGGATGACAGAGGATGAGATGGCTGGATGGCATCACTGACTTGATGGACATGAGTTTGAGTGAACTCCGGGAGTTGATGATGGACAGGGAGGCCTGGCGTGCTGTGATTCATGGGTTCACAAAGAGTCGGACATGACTGAGTGACTGAACTGAACTGAGACTACTTTGAGGGGCTTCTCAAATAGCACTAGTGTTAAAGAACCCACCTGCCAATGCAGGAGACATAAAAGACCTGGGTTTGATCCCTCGGTTGGGAAGATCCCCTGGAGGAGGGCATGGCAACCCACTCCGGTATTCATGCCTGGAGAATCCCATGGACAGAGGACCCTGGTGGGCTACAGTCCATAGGGTCACAGAGTCAGACACTACTGAAGCAACTTAACATGCACACACAGATTACTTTGATGACTTAAGTGTTGAACGCTTGGTGTTCATGGTAGCCAGGGGCATTGTCCCATATCTGAAGAACATTAAAAGGCAGTCTCTTTTTGGCAAGATACTTTCTGATGTCATGAACAAAACATGGATGGAGCCAGTAATCATAGTTCTCCATTATCCAGGCCTTCTTATACATCCAAAAGATTGGCATCTTGTGTTTATATTTTCCTTCAAGTCTCAGGGATAGATAAGGGCAAGTCCTCATCATAGACCTGACAGTATGCCTCCGGCCTTAAAATCCCCAAGCTTGTTTCTCTTCCACAATAATAAATGTCCTTTGTAGCAGTGTTTTTCCAGAACATACACTTTAATCTGCATTAGAAACCTGTTCAGGTAGATATCGTTTCTCCAAGGTAACTTTCTTAATGTCATCTGAGGACTCATCTGCTGCCTATTGGTCTGCAGAAGCCGCTTCTCCTATTATCTTGACATTTTTTTCAAAGCCAAACCTCTTTCTAAAATTATCAAACCATCCATTATTGGCATTAAATTCCCCAGCTTAACTCTTTCACCTTTCTTTTGCTTTGTCACACAATGACTTTTGCTTTTTCTCGTATCATGTTAGTCTATATGTAGGCCTTTATTATAGCAATCCTGTACCCACATAAAAGTTGGGTTTTTAATATGAGATAGAAAGATATCTTGCAAAAATTGCAAGGTTTTCTCATCTGCTGATGTAGCTGCCTTGGTGGCTTCACAAATTTCCTTTTCTTTCTTTATTTCTTCTTTCTCTCTCTTTATTTTTTTTTTAAGCAATAGTCCTTATGATGGTTTCATTTATCTTGAAATGGCAAATGGCAGGTGACCGCAGCTACAGACCTTGATCCATGATCCTTATCAAGCAATTCAACTTTTCCTTGTAATGTCATAACTTTTCTCTGTTTTCATGGAGCACTTCCATATCACTAGTGGCACTTCATGTGGGCCCCACAGTGTTATTTAAGGTTTACAGTATTGCACTAAGCACAATGAAGACTACTTGAGGACCGTAAGAGATCAGTTTTTACTTTGATACAAAATTTACTGGAGAGATGAACTGTTCACAAGGAAATGACTAGCATCACAGGATGTTTTAAGCAGACAGTGGCGACATTGAAGCTCATCAAAATAGGAGCAATAGTTATAAAGTTATTGCAGTAGCACCAGTTAATTTTATGCAGTTATTTTATGCTATATCTTATGTTTACTTCTTTATGTTATTTATCTGGACTGCAATGGTACTATGTACAATCTGTAAGTCTGTGTGCCTAGGTTCTGATTAGTTTTAACTTTTTATTATAGATTTTCATATATTTTATGGTAGTAAATGAAAAACTAGACTAGTATTTACATACGTTTTATGCATTCATGACATACCTAACTTCTAAGTTTTTCAATATTTCTAAACAATGTGGTTTATCTGTGAGTTTTTGGAAATTATTGCAAACCTTGAAACATTTTCATATATATATATATATATATACATTTAAATCTGCTTATGAGTAGACCCATTCAGTGCACACCTGTGATGATTAAAGGTAAACTTATATAATGATAGCTCTCAACCAAGTTACTTCCTGATCTCTACAGAGTACATTCCTAAAGTGAAATTTGACTGCCATGGAGAATGCATAGTTTAAAATTTTTAGGCATGAAGGGTGCCATATTTAGGTGCACTTGCCAATGGTGGGTTTTATACATCTGGTTGATCTAATACATGGACATATTAGTTTCACCTTAGAACTTGCAGTGAAAGAAAAAAATAATTTGCCGTGAATAGTGTTGCATATGATTATTGACTATTTGTCTGCACATGTATTTTTTTGCTCATTTCTCCTCCAAGTTGTCTTTTTCATTGATTTGTAAAACTATTTTATACATTATTAATATTAGATGTTTATTTGAGTCTAAAGTTTTGTTATTTTATTTTAACATCTATTATTACTATAGCTTTTGTATGTAATTTATGCTTAGATATATTTTCTCCACTTAAATATTGTAGAAAATTTTATCTTCTGTTTTTCTAGTACTTAATTGGTTTGTTGGCTACTTCTTGGGTCCCTAATCTCTCTTATTTATTCTGGTATATGGTATAAAATAGAGATGTACTTGAGTTGGTATATTTAAAATATTTAGATAGATACCTGGAACTTTAGAAGCTCTTAATTAATTTATTTTAATTTGTATTATTTATCTTTTGGATTAGATTAAACTGGAACCCCTCAGAGTACTGCTCTGCATAGTCTACCTCCATAGAAAGCAGGACTATATATTAGAGTGAACACTAACTGAAAAAAGTGCCTAGATTCTAGATCCTTCTCATCCAGTTGTTAGTAACCATGCTAAAATAATTTGATATCCTAGGCCTTAGTTTCCTTCCTGAGAAGCAAGAATCAATCTCCTTGTCGTTTCTCAAACTGTCTTTTCCCAAGCACTGATTTGATTATTTTAAGAAAATAAAAGCAAAATAAATTACAGAAGCGGTCAGTTAAAGAAAGATAAACAAGTAGGTATGAGAAAATTTTGCTTAACCATAAGCCTTCTTAAAGCCATTATGATTATATGTGTTCTGAATCTACATGCATTGTACAATATTTTCTATATTTGTCTAACCACATATCCTTTTTTTTTTAACCTCAGACAATTACACACACACAAAAATAGTAATTTGTGAAATCATTTCCTTTTTTCCTCTAATGTTCTAAAAATGTCATATTTAGAGGCTAAGTCATGCTATGATATGCAGATCTTGATTTTTCAAGCTATTCCACAGGACATATGTGTATACACTTAACATCTACTTTCAACAGTTACCATGTTTCTTGCTATGGCCCTAGATATACATAAATTAATAGTGTTAATAACTTTAATTTCCAGTTGCCAAGCAAGACGTTAAACATAGAGAACAGACACATAAGACCTGGTGACTTCCTTTATATCCCCTAGTGTATATACCTCTACAATGAGTGAGGAGAACACTTCATTTCTTAATTTTTATAGCCAAATCCACTTAGTTGAATCAGTTACTCAGTAAACTCCGTGCATGAAAGGTGCATAATTTTTTAATATTGCAAGATGCCAAAGAAATGTAGTTTGTTGATTTTTACCAAATTACTCTTTTGCAGTATGAGAAGTATTTATGCTTCATCTTTTGATAGCCTTTAAATTGGAACACAAGTTGCTTCTGTGTCATATTTGCTTAAAAGAATTCTATTTTCAGAGCTCTGTATTTAGTATAGCTTATATCAATTTATTGCCTACATTTGTATAAAATTTTATTGCAAAAATAAAGCACATAATTTATTGAAATACTACAGAGTCATTTAAAAAGTAAATAAAGCATATGAACAAGGATCCATTCTGTAGAGCTATTTTGTGACTTAATTATTTTAAGGTAGATGTAAAATAACCAAAGTAAATCTGAATAAACTGGTACCAGATTTAACTCTCCTCTTTTCATTGAAATTCTGGCAGGGTATTTAACAGTAGTCAGAATTAAAGAGTGTTCCATTGTTTGGTGCATTCTCAAAGGAAACCAAAGAAGTGTATTGGATGAAAGAAGCAGCTGTAAGAGTACAGCTTTTAACATGCATGGGGGTCTATACATCATTCATTGCAAATGAAATGACCCACTGAGAGAATAGTGTACTTAACCTGTTCATGTTGGTACCATGCACATTATCATGAATGGGGTGCAGTTCCTCATTTAAAACAACCTACTGTACAAGAAGAAAAATGAAAAAATATATAGAAAAAATAAATGTGATAGAATTCTGATATTATCAGATAGCATGAGAAAAACTATAAGACTCTAATGTCCTGAATTATCTCCTTTTATTTTTAACTTTTCTCAAGGGTTTTTTTTTTTCCCCTACTAATAATGGTATTATAGCGAATATTGTTTTGAATTTGTATTTTGGAATATATCTTGATCCATAGGGAAAACTTCTAATTAGAGAGTTCCTAAGTCAAAGTACATGCTTATCAAAATGAACAAATAAATATATAATGGAAAATCTCTGCTCCACCCCTTTCTCTAGCATTGCAGTTCTCTTCATAGGTATCCAGTGTTACCTTTTCAGAAGTACTTAAGTAAATACAATCCAAATATGTACATTCATGGACTTTTCCCTCTTTTAGTTCTTTTTTTTAATTATTACATATTTTATACATTGTTTGGTATCCTAAATTTTCTATTTAACTTGTTATTTTAAAAAATTGAGGTATTATCTGTTAAGGGCTTCCCTCGTGGCTCAGAAGTAAAGAATCTACCTGTGATGCAGGAGACCGCCTGCAATGTAGGAGACGTGTGTTCAATCCCTGGGTTGGGAAGATCCCCTGGAGAAGATCTGCTCCAGTATTCTTGCCTGGGAAATCCCACTGACAGAGGAACACGGGGTTGCAAGAATCAGACATGACTTAGCAACTAAATTACCACCACCACCTTTCCTTTTAAAACTGAATCTAAGCAATGCAGCATGGCCTATAAGATTGGAGATTTGCATAGGACCCAAACCTCCTACCCTCAGAGTTGAGGACCAGAAAGAAATATGTGTTCTTGATCCTCACAGCTGCCTACTGGGAACATGTTGGGAGGTTTGAGCATAGTCTCAAGTGATCAGATGCAGAAAGGGGACCAGGCGGAGCCTTAATCCCTCCCACAGAGCTCCAGCCATTGCAAGGACTGAATGACTTCCTTTTAGAAGTCCTCATGACTTCTGACTCAGACTCTGGGTCAGGCCACCAGACCAGTGGTCTCTGCAATTTAATAATCTGTAGTGAATGTTGACTGCCTTTCTCCACCAAAGGGTGCCATTGCCTTCTCCCAAAGGCAAATACAGAGTGGATACATTAATATCCCTCTGATAACATATTTTAGAAAATTTATTCTAAACATTACTACTGCTCTCTTGGCCACTGGGATAAAGGGAGAAAGAGTTCCCCAGAGACAAATAAAAGGACAAATTATCTAGACCTGGGGAGACCGACTAACTCGTTCAGACCTATGTTTGTGACTTCAATAGTCTGAACAAAGTTCACAAAAAAGCCAGTGCCTGACTCCACAGTTCACTTGTGCCTGTGAACAAAGCAACTTGCTGATGCATTCAAACATGAGTCGCATTAGCACATTTACATTAAAAGGTGACATGATATCAAAAGATTGTAAGATTGCAAATTTGGGGCATACTATCTGGAGGAAAAAATCTGTGGATAAATGTCATGTTAAAAATCTTGTTCTGTCATGATTATAAGTAGAATAGTAATGGCAAATGACAGCTTAAAGAGAATAGAAAAAAATCATCTTGACACCTAAGTGATGATATCACTATCTGTATTATGAATAATTTTACTCATAACAGATACTGTTCCGTAAGTTTTCATTTTAGACAGAAAGCCTCCATGTTCCTTACAATTTATTTACCCTAATGTTAACGTTGCTTCATTAGCTTTCATTTTGTTCATATAATACAACTTATTTTCATCCTTTTAATGTAAAATTTCCTAGTTCATTTTGTACATCTGTATTTTATTATTTTAAAGAACTCCATCTTCAAAGAGGCAAGTTTGTTTATATCTGTTAAAATTATTGATATAAACGATAATTTATGTGAATCTGCATGTATATGTGTGTTGTTATGTTCTTTATATATTTGCTTTTATCCCTTGTCCTACTTCTTATTGGACTTGTGAGGTTTCTTAATTTCCCCTTTTCTTCTTCCAGTGATTTGGAAGCTGTGTATTCTATTTCTAGTTTTTCCAGGTTTACTCTTAACACATTTTCTTTAGTTAAGAGACCTATTGATGTTCAATATCACTATGTTCTTCCCAAATAAAATGAGGAATGCAAATTCTCTAAGCTTTACTTTCAAGCACCCCACCCTATATTATCATTATTTAGTTTTCTAGGTTCACTTTTGAAAAACCCTCCCACTTAATCATTTGCTTTTGGCAATGTATGTTTATTTACATTAATCAATAAGTTAAATGATTTAATTGCTCACAATTGTTTCTTTCATTCTATCCTGTCATTCTAAGTTCAAATTTCTTCTGTATAAAGTGGGTCCCTTAGTTTCTTAAGTGAAGGTCTATAAATGGTAATATATATTTGTCTTTGAAAATGTTTTCAGTTAGTCCTCATTTTTTTCAGGGCTAGTTGTGCAGGGTATGGTAACTTCTCCCCTTTGGTAACCATAAGTTCATTTTCTATGTCTGCATTTCTGTTTTGTAAATAAGATCAATTATATCCAATTTTTAGATTCCATGTATAAGTGATATCATACAATATTTCTTTCTCTGACTTCACTTAATGATAATCTCTAGGCAATCCATGTTATCACAAATGGCACTATTTCACTCTTTTTTATGGTTGAGTAATATTGCATTTATATATACCATATCTTTAGACATTTATCTGTCGGTGGACACTTAAGTTGCTTCCATGTCTTGGCTATTGTAAATAGTGCTGCTGAGAATATTGAGGTGCATGTATCTTTTCAATATAGAGATTTCTCTGGATATATGCCCAGGAGTGGGATTGCAGGATCACATGATAACTCTGTGTAGTTTTTTAAGGAATTCCCTCCATACTGTTTTCCATAATGGCTGCAGTAATTTACATTCCCACCAACAGTGTGGGAAGGTGCCATTCTCCACACTCTGTCAAGCATTTGTTATTTACAGACTTTTCAATGATGGCCATCCTGACTGGTATGAGATAATACCTCACTGTAGTTTTTATTGCCTATCTCTAATAATTAGCAATATTGATTATCTTTTCATTCACTTTTGGCCATCTGTATGTCTTCTTTGGAGAAATGTCTATGTAGGTCTTGTGCTCTATTTTTGATTGGGCTGTTTGTTTATTGAAGTATTTCTTTGTTTTACCACATGCTTATGTAGGACTCTAGTGAAGAGGACTTCATTGACAAAACATTTCTTAAGAAATATCTGTACCACAGCTTGCTTATCCATTCATCTGTGGATGGACAGCTGTGGTACATATACACAATGGAGTATTACTCAGCCATTAAAAAGAATACATTTGAATCAGTTCTAAGGAGGTGGATGGAACTGGAGCCTATTATACAGAGTGAAGTAAGCCAGAAACAAAAACACAAATACAGTATACTAACGCATATATATGGAATTTAGAAAGATGGTAAAAAATAACCCTATTTATGAGACAACAAAAGAGACACTGATGTATAGACCAGACTTTTGGACTCTGGGACCGGGAGAGGGTGAGATGATTGGGGAGAATAGCATTGAAATATGTATAATATTATATCTGAAATGTATTAATTGTTCAAACTAAACACTATCATGTTACAATTTGTTCATACTAGATGTTTGTAATGTTTCTGATAATCAATAAAAGAGATTCTTGATCAAAAAAAAAAAAAAAAGAAATATCTGCAATATTTTAATATGTATTAGGTTGAGGGAAAAGTAATTATGGTTTCAGACCCTGAATTTTAAATCATTACAGCTCAGTTCAAACACATCTTTATTAATAAAAATAGGAACCATTAAAATCAACACATTTTTGCCAATGAGAAATAAGTTTGTTTATTCTTGTAGAATAAAAATCTGTGCTTCAGGATTCAACAAACTCTTGGAAAGCATTTTCTGCTTCTTGCTGATTGTGGAAGGATTTCCCTGCAAAAAGTTGTCAAGATGCTTGAAGAAGGGGTAGTCAAGGTGAATATGGCGGATGAGGGCTACAAACTTTTAGCCCAATTCATTCAACTTTTGAAGTGTTGATTGTGTGACCATGCAGTCAGACATTGTCATGGAGAGGAATTGGGGCCTTTGTTGATCAGTGCGGGCTTCAGGCATTGCAATTTTCAGTGCATCTCATTGATTTGCTGAGCATAGTTCTCAGATGTAATGGTTTCACTAGGATTCAGAAAACTGTAGTCGATCAGACTGGTAGCAGACCTCCAGTGACCAAGACTCTTTTTTTGGTGCAAGTTTGGCTTTGGGAAGTGCTTTGGAGCTTCTTTTCAGTCCAGCCACTGAGCTGGTCATCACTGGTTGTCATATAAAATCCACTTTTTGTTGTACATCACAATCTGATCAAGAAATGGTTCATTGTTGTATAGAATGAGAGAAGAAAATACTTGAAAAGGATGACTTTTCATTTGTGGTTACCTCATGAGGCACCCACTTATCAAGCTTTTTCACCTTTCCAATTTGCTTCGAATGCTGAATGACTTTAGAATAGTAGACACTGAGTTCTTGGGCAACTTCTCATGTAGTTTTAAGAGGGTCAACTTCAATGATCCTCTCAGCTGGTTGTTGTCACCTTCCAATAGTCAGCCACTGCACTTCTCCTTTTCAAGGCTCTAGTCTCCTTTGCAACACTTCTTTAACCACTTCTGCCCTCTAAGTTCATTAGCAGTTACTGGGCCAAATGTTTTGTTGATGTTGTGAGCTGTCTCTGCTGCTTTACAACCCATTTTGAAGTTGAATAAAAAATTCACTTGAATTTTCTTTTTGTCTAACATTATTTGCCATAGTCTAAAATACATATAAGGTAACATCAAGTAATAATTCATTAGTAAAAAATATAAAGCAAGAAATGTACTTTAAAATTATGTATAACATTACTACATTAGAATGTACTCCAATATCAGATGGCAAAACCATAATTACTTTTGTACCAAGCTAATACATTTAGGCACTTATTAAAACACTGAGAACAACATTGGAGAAAGTATAGAATATGAATATGATGACTTGCAGGGATCATAGAATACTCTGACTTATGACTGAAATCTGCTTAATGGAAGTAAGGTGAATCTTAAAAAGAAAATCTTTATCACTTATTCCACAACTGTGTAAAACAGGTTTATGCTGAACCTCTGAGTCAGAAATGTGAGAAAATAAAGTGATTGAAGCCTGTAAGCAAAGAAAATCAGCCAGGAGAGTGATGATTCCCCATACAAGAGAAAGAATTTTATGAAAAGCTCACAGACATCAGTATTTCCTATATATTCTCTTTATTTCTAAATCATAAATCATACTTATTTAAGTAAGGCTTTCCATCTTTACTGTTGGGATAAGTGTAATGTTTTACACATTTGGGTGACAGTAATTGGCAATTGCATTAAGAATCCCAACTCATGAACAAATCCTTGATGGCACTCAGGAAATTTGATCCTTGATCTAAGGCAAATAAATTTTCCAAGTTTGATAAAGCAAGCATCACTTATAACTATGACAGTGATGCTCTCATAATATGGTGTTCAGTGAGATAAAAAGCTGCTCTAAGTAGCAAAGACTTGAAAACTGAAGAGTGTATATGTGTGTGTGTGTATGTGTGTGTGTATATAATAATATATATATATATATATATAATAATAGACTACTTTAAGTATGCAGTTACAAAGAGCTTCAAAAACACAGAAAACAACAGTAATTCAGTATTAAAATTATAGCACTCAGTTGTTAAAAGGGGACCTGCCCTTGGCCTCATTACTGCTTAATTGGAACAGGTTAATCTTCTTTTCTGTTGTTTTTTTCAATTTGAAATAAAACTGGGATCTCTGCTAGTACTCCTCATCCATCAAATTCTGTGACCTTGAAAGAAAATGACGACTCTCCTTCTCAAGAGAGAGTCTGGAAATGAGAATTAAAATAGGTCTTCTCAGTGGAGACCCACAGCAACATGTAATAAGACATATAAGGAATAGATCCTATCACTGCAGGCATTCTGTAATATTTCTCTATCTAACATATGGAGTCAAAATGAGAATTCATTTCAGTTCAGAGTAAAAAAAAAAAAATCTGTGAGACATTAAATCTTCTAAAAATCAACTAAAATTGTCTATGAAATGTTTTAATGGCAGTCAAAAATTTTGTAATTTCTTTCAACTCTTACAAAAAGCTCTCTACCTAAAAGTGTAAAATGTTTTTAACTCTGATTCTTTAGAAAGAATCCCTGCAAATGAAGAACAGAAATATTAGCAAAATGTATGAATAATGATGTCATATTCATTATTATAATATGTTTTTAATTTAAAAAGGTAAAAGGACATCTCTAACCACAGGGCAGACTGCTTTTATGATAATAAATGCAAAATTAGGATAAATATATAAAAAGCACTGTCATAGCAGCTGTATTCAATATCTGAGAGTCAATATTAAGAAAATTAATAGATTAAGAAAAACTCACATGATACCCAATCACAATGGAAAGTTTATAAAATTAGTACGAGATATAGTGCTTTCTTTTGATTTCACAGTAAGCAACCTGAATGAAAATATATAATGACCATCAGGTAAACTCCTGTTCCTCTTATAGAATTTTCCAACAATGACAAAAAATCAGGACTGAGAATTAAGTTTCACTAGTTTAAGACTAAAGAGCTTTGATAGTTTAGAACTAAAGAGACTTAGTATGACTAAGTTAAAATAAAACAGTATTATTGTTATATTATTTAATACCAACTTCATACAAGACCATTATCTGTAAATAAAAGAAAAAAAAATCTACCATGTCTTCTATGTTTCCTGTAACTAAAGCTATGTATGTGCATCCTCATATCTCCAAATTCAGTGCTGTTGTCCATTTACAAGTTGCTCCCTTTACAAGGAAAAGACAGACAATGGTCTCTAAGAATGACTCACTAGGGAAATTTAATCCTAATCCACTGCAAAATTATCTCTACATTAATATTTAGGAAAAACAATCTCACATATACTGATTTATTATTTACTATAATATTATATAGGAATAATAAGCATATTCTTTTTCTTAATATATATATTTTATTGAAGTAAGTTCCTTCAATGTTTCAGGTGCACAGCATGGTGATACAGTTATACATATACACATATTATTTTTTAAGTTATTTACCATTATAGTTTATTACAGGATATTGACTATAGCTCCCTGTGCTATAAAGTAAACCTTCATTGCTTGTTGTGTATCTATTATTTTTGCATTAGAAATCTAGCATTCTATTAATACTAAGTCAAACAAGTGGAATCAAAATGTCATAAATTTTTTAGATAGGCAAAAATTTTAAAGTTTTCTATGATATATATATAGCAAGTATATTCTTAACATGTGGTACATCAAAATGGTAGTATTTAAAACATTTTATTTATTTTAAAGGTAATGTTTACTGTGAGAGTACTGTAGGAATTTAATTAACCAAAGCTCAGGCTGAGTCAACTCAGAAGGAATCCATATTCTGATTCCACTACTTACTGGCTGGTGGAAATTATTTAATTTATTTAAATTATTTAATCTCTTTAAGCTTCAGTTTCCTCATGGATAAAATTGGGATAATAAAACCCACTCATCATCAGGTTGTTGTAAGATTAAATTGGTTAGAGGAAAGAATATAGTGCTAGGTGCATAGTAAGTGCTCAATCAATATAATCCAGCATTTTTTCCTTATTTTGGAACCTGCATTGAATAACATATGTGTGTCTTATGAATCACATATATAGATTTTATATCTTCCAATATTGATAAAGGAAGGAACCTATTTTATACTATTTAAAGCCTCAAAGGCATTGTCAAGATAAATTTGAGCAAGCCAACGTAGATCTGGGTGATCCATAGCTCAGACCCATTAGATGTTATAAATATCTACCAAAGGAAATGGAATAATAGCAAAATTCTGAAATCATGATTTAGAATATTTCACATCCAGCAGAGATTACTCTGATAGTAAAAGAAAAGAAAGAGAGAGGGTAATTGTGAACATGATAATCCAAAATGTAGGAAATGATAACAAAAATCAGATCAGATCAGATCAGATCAGTCGCTCAGTCGTGTCCGACTCTTTGCAACCCCATGAACCGCAGCACGCCAGGCCTCCCTGTCCATCACCAGCTCCCGGAGGTCACCCAGGCTCGCACCCATCAAGTCAGTGATGACATCCAGCCATTTCATCCTCTGTCGTCCCCTTCTCCTCCTGCCCTCAATCCCTCCCAGCATCAGAGTCTTCTCCAATGAGTCAACGCTTCACATGAGGTGGCCAAAATACTGGAGTTTCAGCTTTAGCATCATTCCTTCTAAAGAAATTCCAGGATTGATCTCCTTCAGAATGGACTGGTTGGATCTCCTTGCAGTCCAAGGGACTCTCAAGAGTCTTCTCCAACACCACAGTTCAAAAGCATCAATTCTTCGGCGCTCAGCCTTCTTCACAGTCCAGCTCTCACATCCATACATGACCACAGGAAAGACCATAGCCTTGACTAGGCGAACCTTTGTTGGCAAAGTAATGTCTCCGCTTTTGAATATGCTATCTAGGTTGGTCATAACTTTCCTTCCAAGGAGTAAGCGTCTTTTAATTTCATGGCTACAGTCACCATCTGCAGTGATTTTGGAGCCCAGAAAAACAAAGTCTGACACTGTTTCCCCTGTTTCCCCATCTATTTCCCATGAAGTGATGGGACCAGATGCCATGATCTTCGTTTTCTGAATGTTGAGCTTTAAGCCAACCTTTTCACTCTCCACTTTCACTTTCATCAAGAGGCTTTTTAGCCCCTCTTCACTTTCTGCCATGAGAGTCGTGTCATCTGCATATCTGAGGTTATTGATATTTCTCCCAGCAATCTTGATTCCAGCTTGTGCTTCTTCCAGTCCAGCATTTCTCATGATGTACTCTGCATATACAAAAATATGAATAGCTAAATTTATTGAGCATTTACACTATGCGCCAGGAATTATGCTAAGTGCCTTACACATATTATCTTATTTAATCCTTGCAATAATCTTACTCTTTATTTCAGAGCAAAATAACTTTAGATATTTAGATTACAGTCTTCAAGGAGAATTTTTTTTAATTGAAGTATATTTGACATATAACCTTTAAATTTAGGGTGTACATATTAATTTGATACATTTACGTAATGTAATAATGTGACTACCATTGTAGTGATAATTAGCACCTCTATCACATAACATTACCATTCTTTCTTTTTAGTGGTTGGAATAATTAAGTTCTAGGCTCTTAGCAAGTCTGATGATTATAATACAATATTGCTGTCTGTATTCACTATACTGTGAACTGGATTTTTAGGTTTTATTTTAAGTGTGGACCCTTAAGCATCTGTTCTAGCCCCCTACCCCTAATCCTGCCTTATCCCAGCCCCTGGTAACCACCATTTTATTCTGTTTTTACAAACCTGGTTTTAATAGACTCCACATATAAGTAATACCATGCAGTACTTGTCTTTCTCTGATTTATCTCACTTCACATAATGGGCTCAAGGCCCATCCATGTTGTTGCAAATGGCAAAATGTCCTTCTTCCTTATTGGTGGAAAGTATTCCATTGTACAAAAGGTTTTGCACAAAAAAAAAAAAAAAAAGAAAAAGAATTTGCATAATTAAAATGCAATATACAGAATGGGAGGAAAATTTTGTAAAACATATGTATCAAATAAGGGGTTAATATCCAGAATATATAAAGAACTCATACAACCGAATAACAACAACAAAACAGTCCAACTAAAAGGGGGGCAGAGGAGCTAAGTAGACATTTGTCCAAAGAAGGTATCTAAATGGCTAATGCATGCGTGCGTGCTACGTCGCTTCTGTCCAACTCTCTGCAACCCTGTGTAACCTGTCCGGCTCCTGTGTCCCTCTGTTTCTCCCAGCAAGCATACTGAAATGAGTGTCATGCCCTCCTCCAGAGGATCTTCCCCACCCAGGGATCGAACCCATGTCTCCTGAGGCTCCTGCATTGCAGGCAGATCCTTTACTGCACCAGGGAAGCCCATAATAGATACATGAAAATATGCTAAACATCACTGATGATTGGGAAATGCAAATCAAAACCACAATGAGCTATCACCTCACACCTGTTAGAATATTTAATCACCAAGAGTACAAGAGATAAGAGATGTTGGCTAGGATGTGGAAAAAAGAGTCCTTGAATATTGTTGATGGAAAAGTTAAGTATGGTGGTACCTCAACCAAACAACTAAAAATAAATCTACCATATGATCCACCACTTCACTTATGGATATATACCTTCAAAACAATGAAAACAGTGTATAAAAGAGATATATGCACTCCCATGTTTACTGCAGCATTATTTACAATAGCCAAGATACGAAAATAACTCAAGGAGAATTTTTACGCTAATTCAACAAATACTTATTGAAAGCCTATATGTTTCCGAAACCCAGTTAGTTATTAAAGTGAGTGGCACTAAATATCCAGCCTATCCAGCCCTCAATATTGAGGTGCAGAACATAACTGTTTATCTTAAAGTTTGCAAGTCAAACTCTTCTGCTGCTTTTGTTACTTCTCCAAATTCTTGGTGAAACATGAGAGGAAAATAGACATGTCGTCACTTTAATTGTTTTAGCACAAATTGTATAAAATTTCTGTTATTATTCAAATCTCTTTATCTGTGCATTTTACAGTATGCACAGATATTTAGACTTTTGCTCCACGGTCTTCATAATTTGAAAGGAAAATAAAAATATGATAGCTCTATTAATTATTTACATTCTGCCTTTAGTCATAACAGATACTAGAAAATAGTATATAGGAAACGCTGATCAATGAAACTTGTGTATGCAAAGTAGCCTTTGGAGTGTAGAACTTGTGTCTTGAAGCAGAGTACATTTATACTGTAGAAAACAAGTACACTGACATTTTGAGCCAAACTAATTAGGAGACTAGAAATTGTTACGACATAGCAGATCATTTTAGTAAAGCTGAAAAGTGGCTAGGTTTGGGTTTTTTTTTTTTTATAATTTTTATGTTTTATTTATACAGAAGCTAATATAAAGTTCTTTCTTCACAACAATGATCTAATAACCTATTTAAAACAATTGTGCCCTTTGGGCCAGTCACATCACAGAACTCCAAAGGCCAATATTCCCAGATTACAGTATCCCCCCCATCTTATCTGAGGGGGATAATTTCTAAGACAACTCCCTGCCCCTATAGTCTAAAACCATGGAGAATACTGAAACTCTATACAATTGACCCTTGAATAACACTGGAGTTAGCAGCACCAACCCATCAAACAGTCAAAAATCTAATTGTAATTTTAAAAAAAGCATTTTTTAATGTTGAAGTGTAGTTCATTAACAATGTTGTGTTAGCTTCAGGTGTACTTCAAAGTGATTCAGTTATATGCACATTTATAACTTTGACTACTCATAGATTACTGTCGACCAGAAGCCTTACCAATAGCAGTCAATTAACACATGTTTTGTATGTTGTCCATATTCTATACTGTATTCTTGCAATAAGGGGAGCTAAAGAAAAGATAATGTTATTAAGGAATCCTAAGGAAGAAATATATTTGCAGCACTGTACTTTTAGTTTCTGCAAATTCATATCATCAGTTTACAAGGTGAATCATCTGTCAGATTTACATCAATATATACAAAACACAGTAAATGTTATACATATTACTAGCATTAGACATTTAAAATGAGAAGATAATATAAAAAAGAAATTTATATTTAGAAGACTCTTGAGCGTCCCTTGGACTGCAAGGAGATCCAGCCGGTCCATTCTGAAGGAGATCAGCCCTGGGATTTCTTTGGAAGGAATGATGCTAAAGCTGAAACTCCAGTACTTTGGCCACCTCATGCGAAGAGTTGACTCATTGGAGAAGACTCTGATGCTGAGAGGGATTGGGGGCAGGAGGAGAAGGGGACGACAGAGGATGAGATGGCTGGATGGCATCATTGACTCGATGGATGTGAGTCTGAGTGACCTCCGAGAGCTGGTGATGGACAGGGAGGCCTGGCGTGCTGCAGTTCATGGGGTCGCAAAGAGTCAGACATGACTGAGTGACTGATCTGATCTGATCTGATAGCAATTCAGGCATTGAGAATGCAGAGGCAGCAATATGACTGTTTTCTGATTGTTGTTCAGTCGCTCAGTCATGTCTGACTCTTTGTGACCCCATGGACTGCAGCTCACCAGGCTTCCCTATCCTTCACCATTTCCTGGAGCTTGCTCAAACTCATGTCCATTGAGTCGGTGATGCCATCCAGCCATTTCATCCTTTATCATCCCCTTCTCTTCCTGTCTTCAATCTTTCCCAGCATCAGGATCTTTTCTAATGAGTCAGCTCTTTGCATCAGGTGGCCGAAGTATTGGAGATTCAGCTTAGAATCAGTCAGTCCAATGAATATTCAGGATTGATTTCTTTTAGGATTGACTGGTTTGATCTCCTTGCTGTCCAAGGGACTCTTTAGACTCTTTAGACTCTTTTCCAATACCACAGTTCAAAAGCATCAATCCTTCAGCACTCAACCTTCTTTAAACTCCAACTTTCACGTCTATTAGTGACTACTGGAAAAACCATAGCTTTGACTAGATGGACATTTGTTGGCAAAGTAATATCTCTGCATTTTAATATGCTGTCTAAGTTGGTCATAGCTTTTCTCCCAAGGAGCAAGTGTCTTTTAATTTCATGGCTGCAGTCACCATCTGCAGTAATTTTGGAGCCCAAGAATATAAAGCCTGTCACTGTTTCCATTGTCTCCCCATCTATTTTCTACGAAGTGATGGAACTGGATGCCATCATCTTTGTTTTCTGAATGTTGAACTTTAAACCAACTTTTTCACTCTCTCCTTTCACTTTCATCAAGAGGCTCTTAAGTCCCATAAGGGTGGTGTCATCTGCATATCTGAGGTTATTGATATTTCTCCCAGCAATCTTGATTCTAGCTTGTGCTTCATCCAGCCCAGCATTTCACATAACTGACTCTGCATACAAATAAAATTGGCACAGTGACCATAAACAGCCTTGACCCTTGACGCACTCCTTCCCCGATTTGGAACCAGTCTGCTGTTCCATGTCTGGTTCTAACTATTGCTTCTTGACCTGCATACAGGTTTCTCAAGTGGTAGGTAATTCCCATCTCTGGTATTTCCATCTCTTTAATAATTTTCCAGTTTGTTGTGATCCACACAGTAAAAGACTTAGCAAAGTCAATGAAGCAGAAGTCTATGTTTTTCTGGAATTCTCTTGCTTTTTTATGGTTCAACAGATATTGGCAATTTGATCTCTGGTTCCTCAGCATTTTCTAAATCCAGTTTGAACATCTGTAAGTTCTTGGTTCATGGACTTTTGAAGCCTAATTTGGAGAATTTTGAGCATTACTTTGCTAGTGTATGAGATGAGTGAAATTGTACAATAATTTGAATATTCTTTGGCATTGCCTTTCTTTGGGACTGGAATGAAAACTGACCTTTTCCAGTCCTGTGGCCACTGCTGAGTTTTCCAGATTTGCTGGCATATTTAGTGCAGCACTTACACAGCATCATCTTTTAGGATTTGAAATAGCTCACCTGGAATTCCATCAGCTCCACTAGCTTGGTTTGTAATGATCCTTCTTGACTTTTCACTCCAGGATGTCTGGCTCTAGGTGAGTGATCATATCATCATGGTTATCTGGGACATTAAGGTATTTTCTGTATAGTTTTTCTGTGTATTCTTTCCACCTCTTTTAATATCTTCTGCTTCTGTTAGGTCCTTACCTTTTCTGTCCTTTATTGTGCCCATCTTTGCATGAAACACTTTGTGGTAGCCTAGTGTAATTGATACAGTTGTTCCAAGGTAGCCTGGCCTACACATGAATTAATGAATCATTATAAAACTTTTATGATATATATTACTACAGTCATATTCATAGTAAATATAACAATTGGAAACATTGTATATTTAATAATACATATTTACCTATGGTGATAGGCTGATAAGCAGTTTCTCCAATGACAATAGAGAGGCATACTATCTGGTAATATTATTCTTTGAAAGCAAAATTATAAAACTGGAAGAAATCTAATACATTATTGATTATATATTAAATATTACTCACATTATACCTATAAAAGTATAGCCTAGTATCTACATTTAATTTTACATCATGGCATACCTAACTTTGCCTTATTTTTTTCATATTTCTAAGTGATAGAGTGTGCCTGCAAATTTTTTTTTCAAATTATCTCAAGTCTACAAGATTTGAAATATATGTCTAATATATTTATTGGAAAACATCTGTGTGACCCATGCAGTTCAAATCTACATTGTTCAAGGGACAACTATATATACTATATTTTTCCTACACATACATAACCTGTCATCAAGTCCAGTTCATATATTAGGCACAGTAAGAGAATGCCCAAATTTCCAGCATCACTACTCTTGCACTTTACGCCATTATTTAAGTAAAATAAGAGTCAACTGAAGACAGGTACTGTGATTCTGCAATAGTCTGTTAAGATGTCTATCAAGTGACACATGAGTAGGATATACCAGCCCAAGGGATGTTTTACATTGAGAGCCTGGACTGGGAAGAGTGGGAGGGCACAAAATTTCATCATGCTACTCAGAACAGCCAGAATTTAAAACTTATGAAATTTATTTCTGGAGTTTTCCATGTAATGTTTTTAGTTGTAGTAGAACTGCAGGTAACTGAAACTGCAGGGAGCTAAACAGTAGATAAGGGAAGACCACTGGATGCCATATGAATGGTGTCTCTGCTGCTGCTGCTGCTAAGTCGCTTCAGTTGTGTCCGACTCTGTGAGACCCCATAGATGGCAGCCCACCAGGCTCCCCCGTCCCTGGGATTCTCTAGGCAAGAACACTGGAGTGGGTTGCCATTTCCTTCTCCAATGCATGAAAGTGAAAAGTCAAGTGAAGTCGTTCAGTCGTGTCCGACTCTTAGCAACCCCATGGACTGCAGCCCACCAGGCTCTTCCCTCCATGGGATTTTCCAGGCACAAGTACTGGAGTGGGATGCCATTGCCTTCTCTGAATGGTGTCTCTGGAATTGCTCAATTCAATAGCTTTGCTTTTCATTCAGGTGCTCGAGATATGTGATTCCATTTTTTCCATGATCTTAGTTATTTCTTAGAGTAACTGTTGTTTACTCACTTTTCTCTAGAAGATCTTTCTCTTTCTTTTTTATGGAACAGTGTGCAAAAGTTATGGTGTCATAAAGTTGTAATATTTTGGCAATACATTTTAGAACAAAAAGATCAAACAACATGAACCTCAACTAGACTATGAAAAATAAATCTGCTCAGCAAGGTTTTCTTTTTCAAGATATCCAAGAATCTTTCTCATGAAATAGGTATATTAATAGACCATGGTCAATATAATTATATGACCCTTTAAAGAAATCAAATCTCTTCCAAATAGTTCATTTTAAAGAATTAACACATTTTTATACTTGCATGTTTGGACTCTACTGTAAGACCAGATGGTGAACTTTATGTTTGCTGCCAAAATACAAGAGTATAAAATATACGTAGATGTGCATATGTGTGTATGGGTGAATATATTCAATCTATACATATTCAGGAAATGCTAAATAATATCTGTGGTTCTAAATCATGCCAGGTTTTAGTCTTACCTCAGTAATCGGTGCATATAACAAAGGCCTCTTGTGGTCCTTTTTAATATTTTTTTAATGTAAACTATAATATAATGCTACATACCTGCTTTAAAATATGTTTAAAATTCAGTAGTGTTTTGCTGAAAGATGGGGCTCCCTTGGAGGCTCAGACAATAAAGAATTTGCCCACAGTGCGGGAGATCTGGTTTCTATACCTGGGTTGGGAACCTCCCCTGGAGAAGGGACTGGAAACCCACTCCAATATTCTTGCCTGGAGAATTCCATGGACAGAGGAGCCCAGTGGGCTACAGTCCATAGGGTTGCAGAGAAAGATAGAAAAATCACACTCCATTCAAACTCGGTACACAGTCTCCTTATAGATCTTATTTTGTCAGGTTCATAGAGATGGTTTTATAAAATAAGGATCCTAGCACCCCACACCATAATATAAAATGTAGGTTTAAGATGAGAGAGGAGAATTATGCCTCTAGCTCATTGCCTTATTGTGGAACCTGAATTGGCCTGGAATTACATGACATTAGATTACATTAGATTACTGGTCACCTCTTATCTCCCTAAAGCCAGTAACCCCATATTTGCATGGCCTTTTAAAAGTAATACTGGAGCTGGAGGGTCCAGGAAAGAGGTGTTGTGTTCCAGTCAGGGGACTTTGCAGGAGTCTAGACAAAAGATGATGGAGTTAAAAATAGTGAAAGCTCTTTAAGAAGTAACTCAAGAGAAAGACTGGACTGCAGTAGAAGGGTGAAGGAGGTGGGAAAAGTAACTTCCAGATTCTGTTGTCATTGTAATCAGGAGAGACAGGTTAATATACTGAACACACATACACAGAGAGAGAAATAGAAAATCTTTTCTGGTTAGAGAATGGCCATCCATCCATCATCATGTTTATACTCAGGAGAATAGAAACTCAGTGAGTCTCAAAATTTTAAGAGAATGAAGATGTTTCTCCACATTGCAGATTATATAGTCTCAGAATTTTAAATTATCAGCATAATTAGTCTAATTGATAAATACATGAATTATATCACTAAAAAACACAGTCCCTTGATTAAGTCAATTTAATTGTCAATTGATTAAGTCAATTTAAGCTCATTTAGCTTTACTAAAATTACATTCTTTTGTCCTTTCTTCATTTTTTTTTTAATTTCAGATAGGAATTGATTAAATACAGCCTAAGAGTCAAGACTGGCCTAAGACTAAGACTGGCCCTCAGTCTATTTTTGTAAACAAAGTTTTATTGGAACCCAGCTGCATCCATTCATTTGCTTCTATCCATGGTTTCCCATGGGCTTCCCTGGGGCTCAGATGGTAAAGAATCTGCCTGCAATGCAAGGTTCAGTCCTTGGTGGTGCCAGTCAGATGGCACTAGTGATAAGTAATCTATCTGCCAGTGCAGGAGACACAAGAGACATGGGTTCAATCCCAGGATCAGGAAGATCCCCTGGAGGAGAAAAATAGCAAGCCACTCCAGTATTCTAGACTGAAAAATTCCATGGACAAGAGGAGCCTGGTGGGCTAAAGTCCATGGGGTCGTAAAGAGTCGGACATGACTGAGTGATTGAGTGATGGAGCACACATACAAGGCTTCTCATAGGCTGTACGGAGACAGTGGGATAGACGCGAAAGAAACTATATGTCCCACGGAATTTAAAATATTTGGCCTTGTGCATAGGACCTCAAAACACTAGATTCTAAATACATAATAGCAAAGTATATTCTTGAAAAACTGTATGTTCTGCCTTAATATGAATTTCTTATTTCTTTAAAACAAGCATAATTTTATATATAATATTTTGAACCCCAGGATAAATATGTTTCTGGTCTCCCATTCTTAAATTATGCTTTCTGTTGTTTTTCTCTTCTTCTAATGTATATCTCATTAGTCAATCTCTGGCATATTCATAGGCAGGCACACTCCCAAGACAATTACATATATAACTCTGTTTTTATTGCACATATTCCATATTAATGCATCAGCTGCTTTATTAAAACATTTGGAAAATATTTATACACCAAAATGTATGCTGAATCTAAATACTTTACTGAGGAATAAATAAAAGTTGTCGTCTAAAAGACAATTATGGCAAAGCATTGATACTATCGAGATCCTACTCTCTTATACAGAGTATCCTGATAAGTCTGCCGACCCAAGGAACTCAATGAGAACTTCTATTTAATAATTTAGGTACAAATACTTAGGTAGAGAGAGATGGGAGGTGACCAGGGAATAAGAAGGATGAGGTGGTCAGGTTTCCATTAGTGCAGTACTCAGAGGTAAAGAAGTAAGGTAAAGTTCTTTGTAAGATTGACTTTGAAATAAAGTGCTCCTTCGCTTTAGAATTTGAAAAGCACTGAACTATTTAATCAGAGAAGGCGATGGCACCCCACTCCAGTACTCTTGCCTGGAAAATCCCATGGAGGGAGGAACCTGGTGGGCTGCAGTCCATGGGGTCACGAAGAGTCGGACACGACTGAGCTACTTCACTTTCACTTTTCACTTTCATGCATTGGAGAAGGAAATGGCAACCTATTCCATTGTTCTTGCCTGGAGAATCCCCGGGACAGGGGAGCCTGGTGGGCTGCTATCTATGGGGTCGCACAGAGTCAGACATGACTGAAGTGACTTAGCAGCAGCAGCAGCAGCAGCACTATTTAATAAGGCATGCAAATTTCAGTTCCTAAATCTAAGAACATTTATGCTTTGAGGTTTATTTCATTCATTGTAGTAAGCAGTTTGAGTTTTTTTGCTTGTTTGGTTTTTGTTTTGAGATCTATGTGGGCAGAGTCTTAGAGAGTAGATTCTTTCATTTGTTGGTATTTTTTTATATTAATGCTTCACAGATACACTAAATAAAAAATGCAAAATGCTATTGGAAATATCCTATGGCAATTTTATGTTCTTCTGTATGCCTTACTGCTGAGGAATTAGGTGTGTCTCCTGAAAAAAATGTACCTTATGTCTAAGAGTATGGGACCTATGATGTGCCAGTCCACCATCATTCCCACATCCAACCTTTCATTTGGAACTCATTGAATGCACTATATTAGTTCTGCCTAAAGATGTATCAAAACCTGGGGAAAAAGGCAAAACAAAGCAAAAAGTCCTCAAGACACAGTGTATAAATAGTGTTTAGAAGCAGTAATTATAACCACAAATGTATGAAAGGACAAGCGCTAAATACTAACCAATAATGACTCTTTTCAATGATAGGTACCTGTATAGGTAAGCATCAAAGCCACTATTACCATCTACTAATACAAATCACTGCTGCCCATCAGTGAGAACCAAAATACAGTATCAGTAAATATCTATGCTTTAAATTTTCTCTGAGTTGTATTTAAGGAGGAAAAAATGATACCTGTTCAAGGTAGTAACTGCCAAGTTTCATTATTTCAGTGGTGCCCTTTCCCTTTCATAAGACATTTTAAGTTCTTAATTACAAAGAAGGGAAAGGAAATAAATTTGGCAAAATCAGCACAGACTGTATTATAACAGACACAGTTATAATGAGCTTGCTTGCTTCTACTGGGATTTTGCTCTACTTTCCATGAACATGCCATACAAGTTGATTGATGCATCACTTGTCCCATGTGGAAGGAACAAAGTGATTCTTCAGAGATTCTTCAGCATTCAAAAATGCCTGTGATATTTGTGCTAAGGATGTGTGTTCTAGCGGTTTAAGTGTTTATGCGTGTGCATGTGTGCACAAATTCTTTATATGGTTGTTGGTCAGTCTCTAAGTCATGTATGACTCTTTGCAACCCCATGGACTGCAGCACAGCAGGCTTCCCTGTCCTTCACTATCTCCTGGAGTTTTCTCAAATTCATGTCCATTGAGTCTGTGATGCCATCCAACCATCTCATCCTCTCTTGTGGAGCCCCCTTCTCTTCCCACCCTCAATCCTTCACAACATCAGGGTCTCTTCCAGTGAGTCAGCTCTTTGCAACAGATAGCCAAAGTATCAGAGCTTCAGCATCAGTCCTTCCAGTAAATATTCAGGGTTGATTTCCTTTAGGATTGACTTATTTGACCTCCTTGCCATCCAGAGGACTTTCAAGAGTCTTCTCCAGCACCACAATTTGAAAGTATCAATTATTTGGCACTCAGCCTTTTTTATGGTTCAACTCTCACATCTGTACATGATTACTAGAAAAAGGTAATCACTTTGTCAGCAAAGTGATGTCGTTGCTTTTTAATACACTGTCTAGGTTTGTCGTGGCTTTCATTCCAAGAAGCAGTGTCTTCTAATCTCAAGGCTGAAGTCACCATCCACAGTAGAATTTTGGAGCCCAAGAAAAGAAAAGAAAAGCTATCACTGCTACTACTTTTTCTGCCTTCTGTTTGCCATGAAGAAATGGGACCAGATGCCATGATCCTAGTTTCTTGAATGTTGAGTTTTAAGACAGCTTTCTCACTCTCCTCTTTCACCTTCATCAAGAAGCTCTTTAGTTCCTCTTCACTTTCTGCCATAAGGGTGGTGTCATCTCCATATTTGAGATTGTTGATATTTCTCCCTACAATTTTGATTCCAGCTTGTGCTTCATCCAGCCTGGCATTTCACATGATGTACTTTGCATATAAGTTAAATAAGCAGGGTGATGATATACAGCCTTGTTGTACTCCTTTCTCATTTCTCAACCAGTCAGTTGTTCCATGTACGGTTCTAACTATTGCTTCTTGACCGTATACAAGTTTCTCAGGGGACAGGTAAGGTGATCTGGTATTCCCATCCCCTTAAAAATTTTCCACAGTTTGTTGTGATCCACACAAAGGCTTTACATAGTCAACGAAGCAGAAGTAGATGTTTTCCTGGAATTCCCTTGCTTTCTCTATGATCCAGCGAATGTTGGCAATTGGAACTCTCATTCCTCTGCTTTTCCTAAACCCAGCTTGTACATCAGGTAGTTCTCAGTACATTTACTGCTGAAGCCTAGCTTGAGGGATTTTGAGCATAACCTTACTAGCATGGGAAATTTTTTCAATTAAAAATAAAAAATATACATATTTTAAAGAAGGCAAAAAAGGACATCATGACTAATACATCAGATCAGATCAGATCAGATCAGATCAGTCGCTCAGTCGTGTCCGATTCTTTGCGACCCCATGAACCGCAGCACGCCAGGCCTCCCTGTCCATCACCAGCTCCCGGAGGTCACCCAGACTCACACCCATCAAGTCAGTGATGCCATCCAGCCATCTCCTCCTCTGTCGTCCCCTTCTCCTCCTGCCCTCAATCCCTCCCAGCATCAGAGTCTTCTCCAATGAGTCAACTCTTCGCATGAGGTGGCCAAAATACTGGAGTTTCAGCTTTAGCATCATTCCTTCCAAAGATTTCCAGGATTGATCTCCTTCAGAATGGACTGGTTGGATCTTCTTGCAGTCCAAGGGACTCTCAAGAGTCTTCTCCAACACCACAGTTCAAAAGCATCAATTCTTCGGCACTCAGCCTTCTTCACAGTCCAGCTCTCACATCCATACATGACCACAGGAAAGACCACAGCCTTGACTAGGCGAACCTTTGTTGGCAAAGTGATGTCCCTGCTTTTGAATATGCTATCTAGTTGGTCATAACTTTCCTTCCAAGGAGCAAGCGTCTTTTAATTTCATGGCTACAGTCACCATCTGCAGTGATTTTGGAGCCCAGAAAAACAAAGTCTGACACTGTTTCCACTGTTTCTCCATCTATTTCCCATGCAGTGATGGGACCAGATGCCATGATCTTCGTTTTCTGAATGTTGAGCTTTAAGCCAACCTTTTCACTCTCCACTTTCACTTTCATCAAGAGGCTTTTGAGTTCCTCTTCACTTTCTGCCATAAGGGTGGTGTCATCTGCATATCTGAGGTTATTGATATTTCTCCCGGCAATCTTGATTCCAACTTCTGTTTCTTCCAGTCCAGCATTTCTCATGATGTACTCTGCATATAAGTTAAATAAACATGGTGACAATATACAGCCTTGACGTACTCCTTTTCCTATTTGGAACCAGTCTGTTGTTCCATGACCAGTTCTAACTGTTGCTTCCTGACCTGCATACAGATTTCTCAAGAGGCAGATCAGGTGGTCTGGTATTCCCATCTCTTTCAGAATTTTCCATAGTTTATTGTGATCTACACAGTCAAAGGCTTTGGTATAGTCAATAAAGCAGAAATAGATGTTTTTCTGGAACTCTCTTGCTTTTTCGATGATCCAGCAGATGTTGGGAATTTGATCTCTGGTTCCTCTGCCTTTTCTAAAACCAGCTTGAACATCAGGAAGTTCACAGTTCACATATTGCTGAAGCCTGGCTTGGAGAATTTTGAGCATTACTTTACTAGCGTGTGAGATGAGTGCAATTGTGCGGTAGTTTGAGCATTCTTTGGCATTGCCTTTCTTTGGGATTGGGATGAAAACTGACCTTTTCCAATCTTGTGGCCACTGCTGAGTTTTCCAAATTTGCTGGCATATTGAGTGCAGCACTTTCACAGCATCATCTTTCAGGATTTGGAATAGCTCCACTGGAATCCCATCACCTCCACTAGCTTTGTTCGTAGTGATGCTTTCTAAGGCCCATTTGACTTCACATTCCAAGATGTCTGGCTCTAGGTCAGTGATCACATCATCATGATTATCTGGGTCGTGAAGCTCTTTTTTGTACAGTTCTTCTGTGTATTCTTGCCACCTCTTCTTAATATCTTCTGCTTCTGTTAGGTCCATACCATTTCTGTCCTTTATTGTGCCCATCTTTGCATGAAATGTTCCTTTGGTATCTCTGATTTTCTTGAAGAGATCCCTAGTCTTTCCCATTCTGTTGTTTTCCTCTATTTCTTTGAATTGATCACTGAAGAAGGCTTTCTTATCTCTTCTTGCTATTCTTTGGAACTCTGCATTTAGATGTTTATATTTTTCCTTTTCTCCTTTGCTTTTCTTCTCTCTTCTTTTCGCAGCTATTTGTAAGGCCTCCCCAAACTAATACATCAGATCAGATCAGATCAGTCGCTCAATCGTGTCCGATTCTTTGCGACCCCATGAACCACAGCACGCCAGGCCTCCCTATCCATCACCAGCTCTCGGAGGTCACTCAGACTCACATTCATCGAGTCAGTGATGCCATCCAGCCATCTCCTCCTCTGTCGTCCCCTTCTCCTCCTGCCCTCAATCCCTCCCAGCATCAGAGTCTTCTCCAATGAGTCAACTCTTCGCATGAGGTGGCCAAAATACTAGAGTTTCAGCTTCAGCATCATTCCTTCCAAAGAAATCCCAGGGCTGATCTCCTTCAGAATGGACTGGTTGGATCTCCTTGCAGTCCAAGGGACTCTCAAGAGTCTTCTCCAACATCACACTTCAAAAGCATCAATTCTTCGGCGCTCAGCCTTCTTCACAGTCCAGCTCTCACATCCATACATGACCACAGGAAAGACCATAGCCTTGACTAGACGGACCTTTGTTGGCAAAGTGACGTCCCTGCTTTTGAATATGCTATCTAGTTGGTCATAACTTTCCTTCCAAGGAGTAAGCGTCTTTTAATTTCATGGCTACAGTCACCATCTGCAGTGATTTTGGAGCCCAGAAAAACAAAGTCTGACACTGTTTCCACTGTTTCTCCATCTATTTCCCATGCAGTGATGGGACCAGATGCCATGATCTTCGTTTTCTGAATGTTGAGCTTTAAGCCAACCTTTTCACTCTCCACTTTCACTTTCATCAAGAGGCTTTTGAGTTCCTCTTCACTTTCTGCCATAAGGGTGGTATCATCTGCATATCTGAGGTTATTGATATTTCTCCCAGCAATCTTGATTCCAGCTTGTGTTTCTTCCAGTCCAGCATTTCTCATGATGTACTCTGCATATAAGTTAAATAAACATGGTGACAATATACAGCCTTGACGTACTCCTTTTCCTATTTGGAACCAGTCTGTTGTTCCATGACCAGTTCTAACTGTTGCTTCCTGACCTGCATACAGATTTCTCAAGAGGCAGATCAGGTGGTCTGGTATTCCCATCTCTCTCAGAATTTTCCACAGTTTATTGTGATCTACACAGTCAAAGGCTTTGGCATAGTCAATAAAGCAGAAATAGATGTTTTTCTGGAACTCTCTTGCTTTTTCGATGATCCAGCGGATGTTGGGAATTTGATCTCTGGTTCCTCTGCCTTTTCTAAATCCAGCTTGAACTTACGTAGACTAATACATACTAGGTGTTAAATATTGAATAAATGTTGTAGGTATCAAAGTAACTTTCTTTACCATAACGTGTCAGTAACTATGCTTGCAAATTGCAAGCAGTAGAACTATTTGGAGACCTCCTCTGTGGCATAGTTGGTTAAAGCACCTGTCCTAGTAAACAGGAGATCCTGAGTTCAAATCCTAGTGGGACCTTTTGTGATTTTCCTGCCTATAAAAAGGGTATAGGGAGATCAAAGATCCAGTCAATCTTAAGGCTTCCTTCATGGCTCAGACAGTAAAGAACCACCTGCAGTGCGAGACCTGGGTTTGATCCCTCAGTTGGGAAGATTCCCCTGGAGGAGGCCATGGCAACACACTCCAGTATTCTTGCCTGGAGAATTCCATAGACAGAAGAGCCTGTTGGGCTACAGTCCATAGAGTGGCGAAGAGTCAGACGTGACTGAGCCACTAAGCACAGCACTATATAGGTTCCTATACCAATGAAGAAGAATATTTTATTATACATACAGATAGTTTGCTCAAGATTAAATCTAATATTTTTTTGATCCAGCTGGACATCAGGCAACACACTAGACTAGAATGTTCTAGAGCTATCGCAAAATAAGTTCTTTATAAGAGTTTGTAGAGAAACTTCTCAAGCCATAGAAGTGGGTATTAGACATGCAACTCAGCTAATTTTGACATGAACTGAAGTCAGCAAAATTACAAGATGGATTTCATTAACGTGCATCTCAGTTTTGTGGGTCTGAGCAAGATGGCCTCACTTTATCTGTTTCTTTCTAATTATGAGTTATTTTCAGATCCAGGTTTTAGAGCACATATCTCTAGTTTCTGCTAAGAATCAGTCTCACAATTGATACTTTGGTGCTTATGCTTTAGTATATTATCACTTTCCAAAACAACATAACAGCTTTTTTAAGCCAAGCAAAATGGTTAAGCTTGCAAATTTAACAGAACTTAGAGACAGAAAATGTAAAATACCTGTGGATTTTCTTCCATGAGTAGATGTAAATGCTAATGAAATGTTCCTTAAAACACATTTAAATTAAACCATGAGCTGCCTTCAATGAATATATGAAAGTTCAAGAAGAATTGAAAATGTAACTGCCATCAGGATAAGACAGAGTACCAACGGGCTGATGGGCCATGTGCTCAGGCGGAAGGTAGTTTTCCTTCTCCTACATATTAATAATGACAGGTGGTGCTGGAGATAATTTTAACCAGATTATGGTGAGCTGTAGTTCTGATTCTAAGACTTTTTTCCCACTGCTTTTCTTGAATAAAGTATGACTGAACACACTTTAAAATTCATTTCTTTCCCAAAAGCATTTGAAGATTTTTTTGTGAGAGAACTGATGAGGTACTTGCTTTTTTTTTTTTTCAAAACTAAATAAATCTTTGAAAAAACATAAAGCACTGATTTTTAAAGGGCTTCGCAGACATTTATGTGATGATAGATTTTTCTAATTCCTTAATATGAAGATGCCCGTCCACAGAGCTTCCAGGCCTGAAGTGTACGGGTGCATGGGCATGCGTGTGTATAAAGAATGCACAGAAAAAGAATTTCTCATCCTTGGACTTTAAAACAAAGCTAATCCTAATTGGCAAGATATGGAAATCTTTTCAGCCCCAAAGTAAAAACGTCTATCTCTTTGGTGTTTACATCTTACAAGAAAAAATCGTGTTTTATTCTAAGTAAGCCAAGCTCTGACTAGCATCTGCCTCTTGGTCAAATATTGAGCCACGTGAATCTCATTCAAAAGGCTTGACGGAAGCTTTGAATCTATCAAACCTATTTCTTTAATGAACTCAGGCAGGCACCTGTATGTGAGTGTGTATGTGTGTGCATGGTGTTTAAGAACAAAAGAAAAAAACATGCCCGCTTCTTGACAGGCATGATTAAGGCATTGTATTAGTTGCTAAAATAATCAAAAGCAAAAATATAATCAAAATTCTCAGATATAAAGTTTAGAATTAAGTTTAGAATATAAAGTTTAGAATAAAGTTAGGTATTAGTCAGTGTTAGAACTTTAAATTGTTCACAGAGATTTCCTTTTTTAAAGCAATGTTACATGCACTTTGATAACAAAGGAGGTATATATGAAGACAGCACCAAATCATTGTAGCTCAAGTAACTTATCTTTATTTAGTGATCACTTATATCTTGCTTATTATATTCCAACCCGTTTGCAAATAGGAACTCACTCCACTTAATACAATGAAGTGGAGACTATTTTTACCCCTGTTTTCCTTCTTTCACACACATGACATTGAAATGTAGACAACCAGAGGTCCTCAAACAATATCTCCTGAAAACAGTGAGTCCCAGATATAAATTTAGGCAGCCTTCTATTCATGACAGTTGTTTTGACAACATCAAAAACATCAAAATCTGTTTTTAACCACATACTCAACCTTCTTAATCAGTGTCACCCTTTGGGCTGGAAGCACTTTATTAATACTGGGTCTCGGACTTCCAACCAAAATTAAATAATCTTAAGAAAAGGAAAAGCTGTACCACTCTGCACTAATTCTTTCTGTCAAATATCCCAAGTACTTAAAAAGCATCCCTTATAAATCTCTTTCAAGGGGTGATAGATTTGCTCTAATCCTTAATCAAAGTAAGGAGAATATAAGAGCTACTGTGGGTATAAGTATTAGTCCACAAAGGCAAATGAACTAGAAATATGCCTTAGTGTTCCAAAGCCCAACTTAGTGTTTTAACTCTGAGCCTCCCTTTAAGGGCCCACACCAGGTCTCTGCTGTATCCCCAATGTCTTCCACAGTGTCAGGATACTGAGGAAGGGGAGGAAGTTGGGCCCTCTGCTCTGATGAATGGCCCATGCAGGTTAGCCATGACATGTCTATTTCATCAGTTCTGGAGGCCTGTTAGTTTTCTGCTACTTGGGACTGCCTGTGAGAGCCAAGAATCTTTTGCCAGATGCATGTGATCCTATCTGCCTCAAATTACCTGTCTGGCACTCCCCCAGTAGTGCTACCTCTGCCTAATCCTCTAAAATACTTTTCTCTGTCTCTATCTCACTCTCATCCTCTTTGGATGCTTGGGAGAGAATTCCACAGTTTGCTTTCATGATCTGGTCAAAACGCCTTCAAAATGTCAATAATTATCCTTTTACAAGGGTCTTCAGTGCTTTGAACACAAACCCAGGGAGACTAGCAAGTTATTTTGGGTTTCTGCTCTGCCACAGTTTCTCCCTTGAGGCAATGAGCACAAAGCCTATTATCTGCTAACATGGGTGAAAGGTGAGAAGGCCCATTCTAACCCAAACAGCAAGTTTCCTCTTATATCAGTAAATATTATGCTCATCTCACAATGATTGCCCTCCTCTTAAATAAAGCAGACAAAGCTGTCTCCTAAAGTGTTTACGGGTTGAGTATATTCTCTATTAACAGGTATAACGAAATGGCTTTTAAAAGAAGAGTATTTGTCTTAGTATTAGTTACACTATTAGACCAGAGGTGGATGGAACTGGAGCCTATTATACAGAGTGAAGTAAGCCAGAAAGAAAAACACAAATACAGTATACTAACGCATATATATGGAATTTAGAAAGATGGTAACAATAACCCTGTTTACAAGACAGCAAAAGAGACACTGATGTATAGAACAGACTTTTGGACTCTGGGAATGGGAGAGGGCGGGATGATTTGGGAGAATAGCATTGAAATATGTATAATATCATATCTGAAACGAGTCGCCAGTCCAGGTACGATGCCTGATAACGGATGCCTGGGGCTGGTGCACTGGGACGACCCAGAGGGATGGTATGGGGAGGGAGGAGGGAGGAGGGTTCAGGATGGGGAACACATGTATACTTGTGGCGGATCCATCTTGATGTATGGCAAAAGCAATACAATATTGTAAAGTTAAGCAAAATAAAATTTAATTTAAAAAAAAGAAGAGTATTTGTCTTAGTATTAGTTACACTATTAGACCAGAAAACAATGTTGTTTGACAAACCTCGCTATATTTATCAAATAAAAACTAGGTTATGCATTCAGCATGCCCATTTTTTTTTAATGCCAATCTCAAATAAAAGGAGCCAAGGGTTCCTTGAAATGACTGATTGTAGGTTACAGCAAAGAATATGCAAAATGAGTGTAGAATATCTGGCAGCACAGAAAGTAAGGAAGCACACACACACACACACACACACACACACACACCAATGAGGGCATGCCAAAAGGAGATAGGAGCCAATAGAAAGAGCTCCAAATGGCCAAAGCTGGAAAACAGAAAAAATTAAATAACAGTATTGGATTACAACTCAAATATGAGTCTATACTAATATAAATAAATTATTTAATAGGTAGATTGGAGAAATAGTCTCCTGTGCAGAAAACTTCAAATCACATTTATAGAAACTATGCTTTCCAGAAAGTAGAGCTTAACTATCCATTCCTTAAGTGGATACTACCCAGAGTGACTTCCTTCCAGAGAGTACAATATGGACATGGCAGGAAAAGTATCTTTACAGTGAAGAAACACACAAATACCATCTCAGTCAGATGATCAAGGTTAAAATCACTAGTCCTGTTGATCGCAGGTAGTCTTGATAGGATGTGATAAGAATGGTGCTTTCCATTTGTGGTCTTCTTCCCCAAAAACACATTATCCCAGTTGAATCCTAAGGATAATAGACAAACACAAATTGAGCAAAATGCTGAAAATTGTCTGACCAGTATTCCTCAAAACTGTCAACGTTATCCAAAGCAAGCAAAGTCTAAGAAGCTGTCATAATCTAGAGGAGTACATGGAGATTTGATAACTAAATATAATGTGGTCCTCCACATGGGATCCTGGAACAGAAAAAGGATATTAGGTAAACAGTAAAGATATTTGAATAAAGTAGGGATATTGATTAATAATGATGTATTGAAGAGTATTTAGGAGTTGTGTCAAATGTACCGTACATTACTTTGCCAACAAAGGTCCGTCTAGTCAAGGCTATGGTTTTTCCAGTAGTCATGTATGGATGTGAGAGTTGGACTGTGAAGAAAGATGAGCACCAAAGAACTGATGCTTTTGAACTGTGGTGTTGGAGAAGACTCTTGAGAGTCCCTTGGGTTGCAAGGAGATCCAACCAGTCCATTCTAAATGAGATCAGTCCTGGGTGTTCTTTGGAAAGAATGGTGCTAAAGCTGAAACTCCAATACTTTGGCCACCTCATGCGAAGAACTGACTCATTGGAAAAGACCCTGATGCTGGTAGGGTTTGGGGGCAGGAGGAGAAGGGGACGACAGAGGATGAGATGGCTGGATGGCATCACTGACTCGATGGTTGTGAGTTTGAGTGAACTCCGGGAGTTGGTGATGGACAGGGAGGCCTGGCGTGCTGTGATTCATGGGGTCTCAAAGAGTCAGACATGACTGAGCAACTGAACTGAACTGAATGTGAGATGTTAATAATAGGGGAAATGGTTATAAGGCATACAGGAACTCTTTGTACTATCTTCACAAATTTTTAGTAAATTTAAAACTATTATAAAAATTTTGTTTTAGGAAATCACATGAGAACCTAACAATTTCTGGGGTGAGATGGGTCATCACACTGAGTTTTCCTTACCATATTGTCTCAGCAAAAGCATGCCTACAGTGCAATCCTTTATATAGTGATATGGCAGAAAGATTTCTGTCAGTGGCAAAAATCATGGCATGGAAGTGGGTGAAAAATTAAAAGCTTTACAATTTTTATTTTATTGAATTTTATTGAATCATTTATTTGCTGAAATCAATATACAGCAAGACAGTTTTTTAACCTCAAAGCATTTGAATGCATTTTAGAATTTGGCACCATTGCTCACGTTTTGAAGTCACTTGCTTTGTTCGTTCATCACAATGCATAGACATTGCTAATACCTTGTTAAATGCTGATTCAGTGTAAGTGGGTAATGAAGTTTTGTTTTGTTTTTTGGAATGTCTGCACAGCATATTGAGATGCCTTTTATTTCAGGGTTTAAAATATTTAATGAGCCAATGGCTTACTGCCAGCTACAACTTACTCTTCAGCTATAAAGAGAAAAAACCATAAAGTTCAACATTGGTTACAAACATAAAGTTCGACATTGGCTACTGCTAGAGCTCTTTCAGACCTTGATTTGTAGTTTTCCAAGTACATTAAAGAAGCCTAGTAACAATAACTGGAGAAGGCAATGGCACCCCACTCCAGTACTCTTGCCTGGAAAATCCCATGGACGGAGGAGCCTGGTGGGCTCCAGTCCATGGGGTCGCTAAGAGTCAGACACGACTGAGCGACTCCACTTTCATTTTCACTTTCACGCATTGGAGAAGGAAATGGCAACCCACTCCAGTGTTCTTGCCTGGAGAATCCCAGGGATGGGGAAGCCTGGTGGGCTACCGTCTATGGGGTCACACAGAGTCGGACACGACTGAAGTGACTTAGCATAGCATAGCATAGTAACAATAACCTTGTATATGAGACAGCAAAAGAGACACTGATGTATAGAACAGTCCTGTGGACTCTGTGGGAGAGGGAGAGGGTGAGATGACTTGGGAGAATGGCATTGAAACATGAGTAATATCATATATGAAACGAGTCGCCAGTCCAGGTTAGATGAACAATAGTGGATGCTTGGGGCTGGTGCACTGAGACGACTCAGAGGGATGGTACGGGGAGGGAGGAGGGAGGAGGTTTCAGCATGGGAACACGTGTATACCTGTGGCGGATTCATATTGATATACGGCAAAAATCAATACAATATTGTAAAGTTAAAAAATAAAATAAAAAGAAGACGCCTACAGTATGTGGAAAGAAAAGATTATGTGAAATATAAAGGAGCAGGTATTATTCAGATTATGTACAAGTATTTGACCTTTCATCTTATATCTTTACTTTTCTTGAGATTATTAAAATGTGTAGTATTTTATAACTAAAAATGCAATTCTAGGCTTGCTTTATTTCTAAGAAGTTGAGATACCATCATCATCATTAATAGCTTGTTTTCATCATCAGCTTTACTAGAAGTAGGACCTTAAGTTTCTCCACTTGCTTTGAGAGGTCATCTCTAAAGATATTTTTATTCCTAAAATTCCTTTGAAATTATTCTACTTATTATCATTGATTTGCTGATAGAAACCTAATGTCTGCGATTGCCCTAGAGTGTATGAAATGGTTCTCAATAACAGATTTCTGAAATCTAGTAACTTTCACAAGAAGGAAGCTTTAAGTTGCCTTATAAATGATCAATTTAGTTCAGTTCAGTCTCTCAGTCGTATCCAACTCTTTGCAACCCCAAGGACTGCAGCATGTCAGGCTTCCCTGTCTATCAACAACTCCCAGAGCTTGCTCAAACTCATATCCATCGAGTCGGTGATGCCATCCAACCATCTCATCCTCTGTCATTCCCTTCTCCTCCTGCCTTCAATCTTTCCTAGCATTAAGGTCTTTTCCAATGAGTCCGTTCTTCACATCAGGTAGCCAGAGTATTGGAGCTTCAGCTTCAGCACCCATCCTTCCAATGAATATTCAGAACTGATTTCCTTTAGGATTGATTGGTTTGATCTCCTTGCAGTCCAAGGGACTCTCAAGAGTCTTCTCCAACACCACAGTTCAAAAGCATCAATTCTTCAGTGCTCAGCTTTCTTTATGGTCCAACTCTCACATCCATGCATGACTACTGGAAAAACCATAGCTTTGACTAAATGGATCTTTGTTGGCAAAGCAATTTCTCTGCTTTTTAATATGCTGTCTATGTTGGTAATAGCTTTTGTTCCAAGGAGCAAGTGTCTCTTAATTTCATGGCTGCAATCACCATTTGCAGTGATTTTGGAGCTCAGGAAAATAAAGTCTGTCACTGTTTCCATTGTTTTTTAATCTATTTGCTATGAAGTGATGGGACCAGGTGTTATCATCTTAGTTTTTTGAATGTTGAGTCAATGATCAATTGAATTGGTCAACTGAACTGATCAACGGAATATTGGACTAAATACAATGATCATTTAGTATGACTTATATATGTCAAAGAAGAGATTGTACAATCCAAAGAGAGTTCACAGAAGCTTATAAACTCTTGTTGGAGGTGACACTAGACATATAGAACACTGTTTATAAGTGATTTATTTCCTGGAAAGTTAGAGATATCAAATTTTTATACAGTGGGACATTCCAAAGGAAAGACATTATCTTAAGAATTATGACAAGTACTCAGGGCTGTGAAGAAGAAAATCTTACTCCCAGCCTTGAGCTGGCATTTTATGACTGATAATACACTTGGGTCTCAGATTCTACCGCACTGTAAAAGTATCAGGGAAGAATGGACCACAGTTCTCTTCCTGCTCTAAAATTGTTTTATTCTATAAATGCAGATATTTTTATCTTCTACAAAATAACTTGTATTAGATATCAATTTGTAAAATTCCTGTTTAGAGTAATTCAATCGCATCTGCCAATATCAAGTAAAAATTGTAATTCATTTAAATCTCTGACAGTATTATCTTAATCAGCTGCTAATAAGTTAATTGTTCTAAATTCTATTTTCCAAATCTTTGATCCAGACCTTTTAATCTGTATTGAAAGGTAGGTACAGAAGTGTGTCCTACCTCTTTGAAAGATTTAGTGAAGAATTATTTTGACAGGTTCTTATTACCAGATCATTTTATATCAAAGCAGATGATAAGTGAACTTCATTCTTTTAGAATTTATTCTGACTTTAAGAAATTCCTTTATGGGTTCACTAATAAATAAAGAAATCTTGAAATCCGTGGATCCCCAAAGATCGATAGTGTTGCTATAGATCATTCATGTTTCAGCAGGGGTGCAGCTTTCTCTCAAGACAGCAAAAATTGATTTATTGAGGTAAGAATTTTAAAAGATTAGTTATGATATGTGTTCAAGGCCTTCCAAAGAGCGTTAGTATAGACACAGATGTAAGGATACCAGTGGGATTAAAATTTTTATGGGGAATGATTAGGAATAAAAATCTAAAAATGTTTGTTGCTGCTGCTAAGTCGCGTCAGTTGGGTCCCACTCTGTGCGACCCCAGAGACGGCTCCCCCGTCCCTGGGATTCTCCAGGCAAGAACACTGGAGTGGGTTGCCATTTCCTTCTCCAATGCATGAAAGTGAAAAGTGAAAAATGTTTGTTAGGGAGACAATAATAAAGAAAAGTTCACATAACTGAAAAGCCAAAGCAATTTAAATATATATACTTTAAACCCTCAAAAATATATCTGGGTTAGAAAGCAGAGTGCTAAGTCTCTTCCCAAAGCAAATTAAACTGGCTGAGTTATAAACCTTTCAAAAATTAAACTTATAATGAGCATGCAGACAGATCTTTAACCATAGCAATTCCTTCAAGGACTGAGCCACTCTGACATTCTTTGGGAGTCTAATTGAAACTGATTATGGTTGACATCTCATAATAGATGTCATTAGTTTAAATGATTTGTTTTTGGTTCTCAAAACAGTTTTGGTCTGATATATTTTCTAAAGTGTGCAGTAAAATTCCTTCATAATTTAATAACAATACGATGTCTAAAATGTACAATTTCTCGGAGTATGTCCAATTGCCTTTGAAAACACAAACATACACTAAACCAAAGTGTAAACCACATGAGTCATGCTCCTCCATCTTTGTGTTTGTGTGGACTAGTCAATCCCTAGGAGTTTTACATTCTGACAGGTGGAATCTTTAAGAGAATCTCTTTGATTGTTTATTTAAGCAAAGAATAGGGAAAGTAACAGTTGCTATCACAGAACTGATTTTATTTTGTGAGTCTGTTTAAGAAAAATAAGACTGGCTTCTATGATTCATAATTACTAAGGAAGATGCATGATTTTGATATAATATTTGACTCCCTTGAAAATATGTGTGGGTGGTATATGATCAAATAGTTTTGTATGGCATCAATTTCCCTTTATGTTATTTATGTTAAAAATAGTCCTGCTAATAACAGTGGTAATCAGCTACACTGTATAAGACACACTGTATGCAAACTGTAATACCAGACTAACAAAGCATAAATCATAACTGCTTTATCGTAAAATGCCTCTGTTGCAGTGAATCTGTCAAGTTTTGATCATGTGAATTTTATTTTCGCCAACATCACTTTATACGCCATAGCCATGAAAGAATAAAAGGAAAGAAAATGTGTTTTGCATCTATATGTCATATGCATTTCACTAAGAGATAATCACATCCAAGAAATGTGGGAATTGAGTCACAAAACAGTAAGTGCAGGTAATAGAGCAAATCAAGTCAGAAAATAGGGTGAAAATAGCATTACAGCTTATCTTTCCAACTCTGAGCATTAAGACTTATATTTCTTAGCACTTATGTTTCCAATTTAAATGAAAGTAAATATATTTTAAACTTTTGACTTTCTAATTCAGACCCAGAAAAAAAAAAAAAAGGAACCTGTTTAGTCTATACTCAGAATTGGAAAAAAATGTAAAAAATGTCATACAATAGAAAATAGACAATAAATAAATATGAGTAATAAGATAAATTATGAATAACAATATATCTTCTATTTCCATTGTAGTTTATAAAATTGGATTTTTAATCTATATAAGGGCAGAACTGGAACTGAATGAGAATCTTGAATTTTATAAACTCTAAGGAAATGAAAATTGTCTATAGTAGCAAAAATATAACGTGTTACAAATAAATTATCATATTAAATATTATAAATAATACTGTATATAGATCACCTAAAATGAGATAAGGTGGCTTTTTAAAATTTTATAACCAATAGCCATGTTTAAAAAAACTCAAAATAGTGGTTAAGATTATAGACAATTTCCCAGCACTCTGCTATGAAATCTTCAATAGCTCAAGGGCTTAGCCCAGGCTACAGTTTTAGTTTGGAAGTCAACATAAGATATGTCAAGAGCACTAATCTAGAAACACTGAGTGTAAATGCACTTCCCGACTACCTAAGTGACAACTCTGGTTACATTTCCTTTTTTTTCAAAGGCAGTTGGACTGATACATGTTTCTAAAATCATTAGATGATGGCTAACTCAGAAAGTGATAGCAGCTATGGAATAGCTACTCAGAGAAATCCACATAGTCAGGAATAATTTCATTTCAAAAAGATCCTGTGTATCCTATAAACCACTTTGGGACCCTCAGGAACCCATTAGTTTCATGAACTCACAGTTCAGGAACCTTTAATTGGGATTATTTCAGGGATTCCTTTCATCTATGATATTTATGGTCTGTGCTTCTAAATCAAGTTTATCCTAAGTACCAAGAATTCTATAACTTATGTTTTGAAGCAGACATCAAATGGAATCTTTTTACTTAACTACATTTATGGAATACAGATAAGTCCAAGCTTATTCAAGGAAAAAAGTCAACCAACCAAATTCAAGGGGAACATGAGAAGGTAACGGCAACCCACTCCAGTATTCCTGCCTGGAGAATTCCATGAGCAGAGGAGCCTGGTAGGCTGTAGTCCTTGGTGACACAGATCTGGACACAACTGAGTGATTTAACACTTTTATGTATGGAATTGGTTAAACCCTAAAACTCTTAGGTGATCCAGGATTACAATTCTGTTCCTAAGTCATTATCTACTATAATCAGAAAAATTATTTACTATTTTTTATTATTGTTGTCTCTATGTTTCAATCAGAATTTCTGGGCTTTCCATCCCCAGTGGAGTTGGAAAAGACAAATTACTGGTGGCTCACTGGCAAAGAATCCTCCTGCCATAACAGGAGACGTGGGAGACACGGGTTTGATCCCTAGGTCTGGAAGATGCTCTGGAGGAGGAAATGGCAACCCATTCCAGTATTCTTGCTGGGAAAATCCCATGGACAGAGGAGCCTGGCGAACTATAGCCCATGCGGTCACAAAGAGTCTGACATGATTGAGTGACTGAACACACATGTAGGATGGCTCTGAGATTCAGTCTCCTTAGGAACATAGAACATTTTAAGAATTTATGTCATACTACCTTAGACAGTAGTAGGGCTTTCCTGGTGGCTCAGATGATAAAGAATCCACCTGCAATGCGGGAGACCTGGGTTTAGTCCCTGGGTTGGGAAGATCCCCTGGAGAAGAGAACAGCTACCCATTCCTGCACTCTGGCATGGAGAATTCCATGGACAGAGGAGCCTGGCAGGCTACCCGTGGGGTTGCAAAGAGTCAGACATGACTGAGTGGCTTTCACGAGATGGTAATAAGAAAAGAGGTTTTGTGGCAGTCAAAGACTTGGGTCAGAATTCCATTACTTTCTTCTACTTGTCAGGCAACTATGGAGATTTACTTCTGACTCCAAACTTTCATTCCCTTTATTTATAAAATAGAATATAAAATCTCCAAGGAAGGTTTTTGTGAGATATCAGGTTACAGGCATACTTTGCTGTATTGAGCTTCACAGATTTTTCCACTTTTGCAGATTGGAAGTCTGTGACAACCTGGCATTGTCAGATGATAGTTAGCATTTTTTAAATACTAAAAACACTAAAGTATTAAAAAATACTTTTAAATAAAGTATTTTTTGTTTAAGGTATGTACTTTTTTAAACTTAATGCTATTTTATACTTAATAGAATACAGTGCTATGTAAACATAGCTTTTATTTTTACTGACATATATTTGATCTACAATATTCAATTGGTTTCAAGTATACAACATAGTGATGCAATATTTTGTTGATTATACTCCATTTAAAGTTATTATAAAATAATGATTGTATTTCCCCATGCTGTACAATATATCCTTGTCTGACTCTTGTAAGACCCCCATGGAATGTAGCCCAGACTCCTCTGTCTATGGGGTTCTCCAGGTAAGAATACTGGAGTGGGTTGCCATTTCCTTCTCCAGGGGATCTTCCCAACCCAGGGATCAAACCCATGTCTCTTATGTCTCCTGCATTGGCAGGTGAGTTCCTTACCAAGAGCAGCACCCAGGAAGCCCCTATATATCCTTGTAACTTATTTATTTTTTACATAGTAGTTTGTACCTCTTATTCTATCCTTCTCCCTTCCCTGTTCCCACTTGTAACCACTAGTTTGTTCTCTATATCTGTGAGTTTGTTTTTGTTATACTCATTTAATTCTTTTTAGAATCCAAATATAAGTGATAACATTTAGTACTTTCTTTTTCTATCTGACTTATTTTGCTGAGCATAATACCCTCTAGGTTCATTCATATTGTTGGTAATGGCAGAATTTCACTCTTTTTTGAGGCTGAGTACTATTCCATTGTACATCTATTCCACATCTTCTTTCCATTCATCAGTTGATGGAGTAGGTTGCTTCTGTATCTTGGCTATTGTAAATAATGCTGCTATGTACACTGGAGTACATGTATGTTTTCAAGTTAGCGTTTCATTTTCTTTGTCTGTATACCAGGAGTGGGATTATGGGATCATATATTTGTTTTGTTTCTTTGTTTTCAGAGGAACCTACATACTGTTTTCCATTGTGGCTGCACCAATTTACATTCCCACCAACAGTGTCCAAGGGTTCCCTCTTCTTTACATCTTTGCCATTCTGACAAGTGTGAGGTGACATCTCACTAGAGTTTTCATTTGCATCTCTCTGATGATTAGTCATGTTGAGTACCTTTTCATATGCCTATTGGCCTTCTGTATATCTTCTTTGGAAGATGTCTATTCAGCTCTTTTACCCAATTCTTTATATTAAGTTGTATGAGCTATTTTATATATTATGGATATAAATACTTTATTAGCCATATCATTTGCAAATATTTTCTTACATTCACTCAGTTACCTTTTCATTTGTCCATGGTTAAACATAACTTTCAATGACTGGGAAACAAAAAAATTTGTGTGACTTACTTTATTGTGATATTTACTTTATTGCAATGGTCAGGAATTGAATGCTCAATATCTCTTAGATATGCCTATACATATGTGTACACACACTTATCAGATCAGATCAGATCAGTCACTCAGTCGTGTCCGACTCTTTGCGACCCCATGAACCGCAGCACGCCAGGCCTCCCTGTCCATCACCAGCTCCCGGAGGTCACCCAGACTCACACCCAGACTCACTCCCGGAGGTCACCCACACTCACACACACTTATATGGACTTATAAAAATCCTCCAAGGCAGGGTTGTACAGAGATAAGAATACACATATATACATATATACCTGATACATACATGAATAAATATACACAGGTGTGTCTATGAATACATTAGTATATATGAATGTATACATACAAGTTGACATAGGCTCTCTGTATGTCTTCAAGCAAGGAGCCCAGCATATAACAATGCCCTAAATAAAAGTGCTTATATTGTTTTCAGCAAGACTCCTGGCAGCAAAGAAAGTACCTTGTGTACATAAAAAAAAGGAGCTCCTTCTGAACAAGTACATAATCAAAAGATGCCTATACCTCCTGGCTAACACACATCAGCCCTGGGGCTCAGGAAATCTGTTTCAACCGTTACTCATGCCTTGAGCTAGGCATCAAAAATGGCTCTGCTAAGCATTAAGCTGTTCTCACTCTGGTTCTTGCCATTCCCTACAACAGTAACTCTCAAAGTATGATCGGGAGACAAGCAGCAGCATCTCTTAGAAACTTGTTAGAAATACATATTCTTAGGTTGCATTTTGGATCTACTGAATCAGAAATCTATGTTTAATGCCAGTGATTCAGACGCTTCCTTAAAGTTTGAGGACCACTGCCCTACACCAGATTCCATTACCCATTTCACCAACAAGTGATAAATAGCATGGACAGACTCCATCCTCCCCCTCTTCCCTATGCTTCTCAACCAAAGAGAAGAGAGGACCTTCATGTATTATAAGGAATGAAGGTTCCTTTGTCCTGGTATTATACATTTTATTTCTCCTAAATGTTACATCTCCTACTGGCCACATCAAAGTAGTGACGGTTAAGTATGCTTTTTGGGGGTTCCCTCCAGTGACCTTCCAGCCTGTGATCTCAGTTTGCTTCTGCCTGAGCCCTCCTTTAGTAAAGCCCTGCCTGTGTGCAGGTTGGCAACTCAAATCCTCATCTATAGAGTGAGATATTTGGGCAAACCGTATCTTCAAGTCAAGGTCAAGGCTCCTTCTTTATGATCTGGTGTCCTACAAGTTTTGCAGGCAACTAGGTTGATGCCATGAAGACTCATAAGAGGTATAGTTACTTGGATGATAACTCTGTCTCTAAAGTTTTAGGCATGTGGATTTCTTTCATAAAGCTGAGTAGAAGAGTTTTGTCTTAGTTATTGTGCCTGACCCACCTTCTTCTTAAACATGCTGCCACTACAGATTGCTGAGTTTCTATTTTCATTCTTTATGTTAGCTCTTAACCCAGGGCTCTTTGCACTCATCCCTTACATGTTAGAAGGAATAGAAAGTAATAAGAGTAGGGACTTCAATAAAATAAAATGAAATAGATTGAAACACAGGGAGCATGCTGAATATTTCCCAAAATTCTTTTTCTAGTCAGCTGAAAGAAATATGAAGTTTGTCTCCTCAACATTGGAATGTCACAACAGCAGGATTTCATAGGAACTCATTTGTGAAATATTTGGTATAATAAAAAAGATAGTTTATGAAGAAGAAGTAGAAATGGGAAGTGGATAAATGTCTCGAAGAGAGAAATAATGAAAAAAAACCTCTTATTACTCTTTCATTGAATATGTGCAATGTATCTTGTTTTGTTTGTTTTTAGTAAGAACCTTTTTCACATTTATTTGCTCTTCTCCTGTGTAAGTGAAAGTCACTCAGTTGTGTCTGACTCTTTTCACCCCCATGGACTATACAGTCCATGGAATTCTCCAGGCCAGAATACTGTATAGTTGTATATTGATCGTGGCTTTACCAATTCTCTCTACTGCTTTATACTAAAAATAACATTTTTTAAAGCCAGGAAATACAATGTCATGAGCTACAAATCTATAGGTTAAGTGTGGTCCATTGTTAATTTTGTCTAACATTCTAGGAAATTTTGCTGCTTTTTATTACTATAATCAGTAAACACTTTTGAAGGGATTTGAGAACCTATCCTTTATAGAATGTGAAAAACAACAATTTATTCTTAGTTTGATCACCTTTCCTATTCCCCATCCTCTTTATGCTGTTTCTTAGTTCCTCAGAGAACCAACTGGTATACCTCATTGGATGTGACCTTCAAGCCCAACTCTTGCTTTGCCCACCATCCAAAAGTACATTTTATTAATCCTATATGTATTTCTTCACAAATCTTTTTTCTGACCTCTATGATAATTTAATTTAAGCTAAGATAGTGGTTTTAAGTGTATGATTTCCCAATATGATAGATGTCTTTGGTAGGTTATGCATGAAGTCTGCTCAAGACTGGAATCAAAGGAACCATGAGGGGGTTTATGGGGTCCCCCCAAGTACCTTTCAAGCAGTGCTTCTTATCATAATTTTGGAATTTAAAATGTCAATGTTAAAGTATTTGATAAATCATCATAGAAAATTAATATCCTTTCCCACTCACAGTTTTATTTGCCCATGTGTCCAGAAGTATCTAAATTTCTCACTTACATTCTTGATATATTAAGATGATCTGCTTACAAAGATTCTGTTGATTCAAGGTCTCTACTCTAGCAGATGATAGTCTTCTTGTTTACTAAGGTCCACTCATACAGGAAAAATAAAATAAAATTGGAGAAGGATGGTATTCCTGCCTTATTAGAGTAACCTTTATCTGATTATAGATTCAGGTATTTGGCTCAATAAAATCCTCCTTTGAGAAAATTTCTCAAGTATGAAAATATGTCTACTCTTAAAATTCCACCTGTTTAATTTACTAAGAATTTTAATATATTAATCTTCCCAAATGGCATGACCTTTTAACTAGGGATTTCAAAGGAGTGACTAATATGAGAATTGCAGACCATGTGGCAAGTCCATGAGGAATATCTATTTGAACAGTTGGATTTGCTTATTTGCCAACACTTGCAGTAATTGTTAGAGATTTAATATACCTTCTGATAAAAGGGAAATTGCAATATTCTTGTATATTGGAGATAAGGCTCTTCTTACCTTTATGTTTTCACTTCATATTTAGAAGCAACAGAGGAATGTTTTTTATAAGACATTTATGCCCTTATGGTGTCTTGGAGTATTAAGACAAAGAGAGAGCTCAAGAGAATATCTGTCCCGGAAAGTGACTTGACCAAGGTCACAGAGGAAATTCAGAATGTGCCGACATAAGACCTCTTATTAAGTCTAGGTCTCTCTCCTTTCACTGTGACACCTTTCATGGAATTCTGTTTTCCTATCTTCCAAAAGTTAGTCACGGTGCTGTTTGTTTATATTCTTGGTGTTAATGACAGTGTCAGCTAATACCCTGGAAATTTCCTTAAGTAACTTGACAACCATATATGTGGCACTGTATATCACTTAAATTGAAAGAAAAGTATGACTAATGCCATGTGCATCAAAATTAATTCTGTCATGAACTGCTCTGTATGAGTCATAGAAGCCACAATACTGTATTTAGAATAATAATAAGAGAAGGAATAATGGCATCCTAAAATTTAATGAGGTAGTTTAGTTTAAATGTACATTGTTAGTTTGTGTCAACCTACTGCCCATTGCAAGCAGCACATTTTTTTTAACAACCTTGTGCAATGGGGCTGTAAATTACTATAATTAAATTAAGCCATAACCTTATCCAGGCAATATGAGGTATTTGTACTTTGTCTCTGTAATCATATTATCTGCTCAGAACAGAAACCACAGTGGAATAAAAAAATTAAACAGCACAATCAAGCATGTCACTTATAAGTTTTCAAAGGGGAAATAAAACTACTTGGGATTATCTATCCATTTTTCTAGGTATGACCATGACAGGTCTCTGATGTAAGCAGTTACCATTTAATGCATCTTTGTTAACTGGTTGTTAAATTTGAAAGCAGAGCACAATGTGGAATCAAAAAGTTTGCCTCAAATTAGCATATCTGAATGCCTTTTGGTTTCTTTCCAATCTCATTTTAAGATTATAGGCAGATGGAGAGAGATTACTAGTTTGATTTCATGGGATGGTATAGATTCTGAGAGACAACTCTGAACTATGGAAGCAATATAATAAAATTAGCTTTTTCTGATGATTACTGCATTATGGTTTGCATAAAATTTGTGTTGTGCCAGGATTATTTTTCATGAATTATTTTGGGGTTATGTACTGTTTTCCCTTGGGCACAGTAATTGGAGTTAGAAGGAGGTGCTTGTTAATAAAATACAGAAAGGGATTATTTTCTCTTCTCTATCATTTCAATTGTTGGTAACATCTGATAGTACTCATCATACATTATAAGCAATATTGTTTTCAGGTCCAATTTCCCACTATACAATAATTTCTTTGAAGTTGGTACTGCAATTTATTTCAGGAATGTAAGTGCCTAGCATAGTACACAGTACAAAATGGGGAGGGTCTCAATAACTGATTATTGAAAGAATATAAAATGAGGAAAGAAATGGAATTGTTTCCACATAATATGGTTTATAAACTATAAACGTTATTTTTCACTTCTAAGTTCCCAGAAAACTTCTTTGTATGAGTTAAACATCTCAGTAGTGGGGCCTGAATAGTCATAGCATTTGTACCTCCACAACCACTTTTCTCTTTAAGAAAATTAGGACTTCAAATTACCACTTTTGAATGTTGATTTCTGACTTCACCACTGTCGCTTTGTCTAATTCACTCAAGGTATTGAAAAAAATGTGGATGGAGAAGTCACTAAATATATTCACAACATACTCACATTTTTAAGCATGGTGAAGAATAATAATCACTGTGATTATTACCATACTGTGTTCCCCACCCTCTTTATCTATGGGAAATACTGAGTGGAGCACAGGTCAGATCTTTCTTAACCTCATTGTCTTTGTACTTTACCTTTTAAAACTACATGTGGTATTATAATCGTAAAACAGCTAGATTTGACAACATAAAATAGGTGAACAGGTGTTTCTCAAAAGATTGAATGTATGTGCATGTGCATGCTGGGGGGTGAGGGGGGGATTGTTTTTGATTAGTTTGTATATATACCACTCCTGAGGCCAGGGTTAGATTGTTACTTGGCCCTGGTTGCACTTTGATCTTGTTCAGTAGAATTTCAAATGCATAGTATTAGTTGTTAAAAAAAAAAAATTCAGCCAGAGTATTTTCATGTCAGTTTCTTAGAGTTCTTGGAGTTTCCTGGGAAAAAGGCAAAACAAAACAAGAAAGAAAACAAGTCAGTTCCCAGTAGAATATGAATTGATATATCATCATCACCAGTGAAGAGAGTGAGGCCAAATGAGTAGTTTCTAAATGAAGTTACAGGCATGTGGCAAGGAATTGTGGAATTTCTCTCAAAGGAAAATAATCATATAAAATCATAGATTGTTTTTTAAAATATCCTTTCTCATGGTTCACCATTTCCTTATTATCACATTATTAGCTAATAGTTCAAAATGTGAAAAATTGCATTTAAATACAAATATAATTATGTTGCTTTGTACAGTGGTAAAACAGCAAGTAGTAATACCATTAATTTCAGTTATGTGAGTTTAAATCATGATGTACTATTTATTTTTCTTGTCATTGAGTATGTCAGACAGGAGGCTAATTAGTTTGAAAATCTCATTTAGAATATCTCTACTTTATAATCCCTCTTCATGGAAATTGACAGTATTTAGTAAAAGAGAGTGAAGTGCAATACCGTTAAGAAAAAAACTGTTCTTATATTTATCTTTCTGTAAATGAGAGCAAAGAGCTAGAGACCATTTTGTCTAATTGCTATATTATTCTAAATTGATGATTTTTTTAAGTCCTGAAGATAATATCTAATTTTTAATGGAAGTTCTAGGAGGGAAGATCCTTTCTAGAAACAGCTCATTTATTTTAGAAGCAACTTACTTATTTTCTGTTATTATCATGAAGTACATGCCAAGTTGCAGTACATAATTTTCCATATTTAGACATTTCTGACTGTAATATTTGTGCTAAATTCTTTTCAAATTAATATCTTCAGAGAAAATAAATATCAATTTTCAGAAAATGATGAGCCTTCATTAGTGAGCCAAGCACTTGTTACATGTGCACATGTGTTATCCATTCATTTTCAAAAATCATTTATAAATAGTTTTATGACCATTTTATAGATGAGGAGATCAGAGTCACATTCCAGTGAACCACAGGGAAGGGATTAGAACTCATTAGTATAACTCAAGACCTTGAGCCATGCTGTACTATGCTGTACCTAAACCCTGAATTCTATGTTTTGTTTTCAAATCTACTACTAACTTTTTCATTGAGCAATAGCTTAATCTTTATGAATTTCAATTCTCTGATTGATAAGATAGCTATCTTAGCACTTCAGAAAATAAATGCTATGGAACGTTGTTGAGAATGCAGTGAGAAGGGCACTGCTGTACTATATTTGGAGTGAGATTGGCACAATATTTTACTCATTTTTTTTATTGGAGTAAGTTGAGTTATAATATTGTGTTAGTCTCAGGATAAATTAGACTGGGATTAACATATACACACTGCTATACATAAAATAGATCACTAATAAGGACCTACTGTATAGCACAGAGCAGAGTCTTTTTTTTTTTTTTTTTAATTTTGCTTAACTTTACAATATTGTGTTGCTTTTACTATACATCAAGATGTATCCGCCGCCAGTATACACGTGTTCCCCATCCTGAACCCTCCTCCCTCTCCCCTCCCCACACCATCCCTCCAGGTCGTCCCAGTGCTCCAGCCCCAGGCATTTGTTATCGGGCATCGTACCTGGACTGACGACTTGTTTCAGATATGATATTATACATACTTCAATGCTATTCTCCCCCATCATCCCACCCTCTCCCGGTCCCAGAGTCCAAAAGTCTGTTCTATTTGCTGTCTCATAAATAGGGTTACTTTTATCATCTTTCTAAATTCCATATATATGCGTTAGTGTACTGTATTTGTGTTTTTGTTTCTGGCTTACTTCACTCTGTATAATAGGCTCCAGTTCCATCCACCTCCTTAGAACTGATTCAAATGTATTCTTTTTAATGGCTGCGTAATACTCCATTGTGTATATGTACCATAGCTTGCTTATCCATTCATCTGTGGATGGACATCTAGGTTGCTTCCACGTTCTGGCTATTGTAAACAGTGCTGCTATGAACAAAGGAAACTATAAGCAAGGTGAAAAGACAGCCTTCAGAATGGGAGAAAATAATAGCAAATGAAGCAACTGACAAACAACTAATCTCAAAAATATACAAGCAACTTCTACAGCTCAATTCCAGAAAAATAAATGACCCAATCAAAAAATGGGCCAAAGAACTAAATAGACATTTCTCCAAAGAAGACATACAGATGGCTAACAAACACATGAAAAGATGCTCAACATCACTCATTATCAGAGAAATGCAAATCAAAACCACTATGAGGTACCATTTCACGCCAGTCAGAATGGCTGCTATCCAAAAGTCCACAAGCAATAAATGCTGGAGAGGGTGCAGAGAAGGGAACCCTCTTACACTGTTGGTGGGAATGCAAACTAGTACAGCCACTATGGAGAACAGTATGGAGATTCCTCAAAAAACTGGGAATAGAACTGCCTTATGATCCAGCAATCCCACTGCTGGGCATACACACTGAGAAAACCAGAATTGAAAGAGACACGTGTACCCCAATGTTCAGAGCAGAGTCTTTTAAGGAGCAATTTGGAAATGCGACTCAAGGGCCTTAAAGGTTTCTGTACACTTATTTTACCCTGTACTTCCATAGCTAGTAATGTATCCTGAAGGAATAATCACAGATGTGGTTAATGATTTATGTCTAGTTTGTACCCATCTTTGAAGAAAATATTCAGCAATACCAATAAATTTAAAATTTGTAAATTACTAGATAAGTTGATATGACAGAGAATATTCTCAAGTCCAAAACATGAAAATTGTAAAGTTTGTAACTGAGATGATTGACAGCATATGAAAATCAAAACAAGTTGAATATTTTGATTTGTTGTAACCAGTAAACTTAAAATATTACTTTAAAGAACAGAAACAAAAGAGTAGCATCTGCATAAAGCTGCTACTTTATATCATTTGTCTGAGAAAGGCCTCTAGAACTTAGATGAAATTTACAATAGAGAAGTAGGGGCAAAAGTCATGGTGCCTGAGGATTATGGAAGTCAATAACAGTAAGTGATTTTAAAAAAAGAAGACTCACATCAGTAACAGTATAAGAGAATAAACTATTTGATAAAGGGAAACCCTTTGGATTTGATTGTAATAGCTAACCTGTTACTGACATTTATAGCTTACATACTTTAATATTTTAATACTAAAGTACAGTAGGTATTATCTCTAATATGAAAGTGCAGTGGGTATTATCTCTAAAAGAATAGAGATCTAAAAGAATTAGAGGCACTAGAAAATTTCTGAGGACTTGGTAGGTAATTTTAACTAATAAATAATATGTCTTATTCATGTGTATTGGTATATTTTTGTGGTAATTTTAACTGATAAATAATATGTTTATTCATATGTCTTGGTATTATATTTTTGTCTATATCCTAGATTTTTTGAACAAGTTTTCTGTATATATGTCTTTTGATCCTTACAACAGGTTGTCTTTACAACCTATGTGGTATTTTAATGTAAAATAGCCTTATTTCATAGATGCCAGAGTCTAATAATTTAAGAAGTATTTTTAAACATACACAGGTATGTCAAATATAACATGAAACTTCCAACTGGAATAAAAGTGAACATACTGAGGATGTTTGCCTTTGGTCAATTTCTGAACTTTAGTCCCTCTGGTTTCTTGGTAAGAGTGCACCATGGTGGTCAAAACACACACCTGCACACCAGGTAGAGGGGTTGAGGTAAGTCACTGACTTCTGTAAGCCCATTTCTTGTTCAATAAAATGCCGTTTATTATGGTGCCTATTTATAAGGTTATTATAGTGATTAAATTAGAAAATAAATGTAAAGAATTTAGTACTATGCCTAACATACAGTAAGCACATGCATAAAATTATTATGCACATGCTATTATAATAATAGCACATGCTATTATTATTGAGACTGAGGGAGAGTTGAATCACACCTTCTTTTTTTATAATCTGGCTTTGTTTAAACATAATAAGCTAAATCAGAAACACATATAAGCATATTTAGCAGTAATGCTTGGCACATATTAAGGCTTCAGATGAATTAAGTATGTCAGTGAAAATAACAACTTTAACCTATAGAGATGTCAGAGTTATTGCTGCATTATATAAATGATAAGAAGAAGAAATACAGTTTAAGCATTATCTCATTTGAGAAATACTCCTGTGGATTCTAAGTCATATCAATCGAAATAGATTTTGCCTTGAACATCCAAACTGTATAGACGTGCGATCATGTAATTGACTGATAATGATCAGAAAGTATGTCCTCTGGGCTTAACCTACCCACATTACATGAACTAATTTCTATAGTTAATAGCTAATTGTCAGTTGGAACTATCTTTTCCCTGTACTTTTTGAAAATCCCTTGATCATTACATATAGGGACTATTATTTCATACTTCTGAATCTTTACCTTATATTATCTCCTATGCTAAATATGCCTTCTTTCTTCCCCCTGATAAACTCTTAACCTCACCAGTCCTGTAAATTCTCCTGGAGAGAACCTTTCACCCTCTCTTTCCTTCCCTAGTAGCTCATTACCAACGTCTGGTTGACAGAGCCCCTTGCTTCTGTGGGGACCAATGTGAGAGCCTCCTCTGAGACCAGGCTGAAACTTTTCTTCAGATGAGACCACATCCATATCTAGCTATCCCCCTCTTATTCTGCTTTCTCCATTCCCCTCTCCCTGAGAACACTTTCTCTAGAGCTCATTTTCTCAAGAATATCTGTCACAGGCTTTGCTTCTAGAAATTTTAACCAAAGAAACTTTTCTGATTTCTCTAGACCAGTCCTTAGACAGCAAACTCCATTAAGGACATGCCTAGTCCAATACCTCTCTCATGAAGCAGAATGCATGGTATTGCATTGATTTAGCTGTCTTTCTTCCCTACCAAACTGAATTCCTTGAGAGAATGAACATTGTCATATAGTGTTTGGATGCTTAATGCTTTTGTGTAGTGCCTGGCATAGTCAGTTCCTAAATAAATATGATCCCTCTGTGTTAGCACTGAGATTTGGATCTTTTTAAAATACACTCATTCAAATGCACAAGAATATTCACAAACACCTTTAAATATAAGTAGCAATTTTTCAAGTACAATAAGATTCTGTTTTTTTTAATCTTATACTACTTTTAAAATTCAAAATATTTAGCTTTTATTAAACCTATGACCTTTTAATAGGGATTCTCATGAACTAGATATAATACTCAATGGGAGAATACCACACATAAATTTGAAACTATAAGGTATAAATTTATATATTATTTTATTATATATGTACATATCATGTGTATATATATATATACCTAAAATAATGACAGTATCTTAGTGAATGGTGAACTTCACTTAAGTTGAAATATAATTAAGAGTTCAGAATATATTTAATTTTGAACTGAGATTCAAAACAACATAAATAATGTGAGTTCATAAGTCATTTGATTGTCATCAAAAAGTATTTTGTTTAAGTTGGTATATGTTTATTTTTATGAGTGTTACTTTGAGGAAAAACCTGACTTTGTAATCTATTTATAAGCTTTATTTGGAAAAAATAAAAACAGGTATTAGCATTAGTAAAATAGGAAAGTAGAGAACTAATTTTATGGATACTTTTCTAAAGCCATTTTGTTCTTACTAATATTATGGAAAATACTGTACTTAGGAGTTTAAATATTTCTATATAATTGCAATGGAATTAATATTCTATATTCATTGGTTAATTCTGTGGTTTATAATGATGTATAATAAATGCCTATTAACTATAATTGACTAGAAAGGACTAGGCAACCAGCATGCCTAATGACTAATTTGGGGTGTTCTGAGCAAGTGCTTATATATTTTCAGTAATGCTGTATTCAGATGACAACAACATTTTGGAAAGGAAATGAAGTACATTGATTATCACAAGCAATATCTCAGGGTAGAGTATATTTTCTCCTTCGTTTCTATCTTAAGAATACAGCTTTATTGTCCTTAGTTTTGAAAAGCATTCTTATATTAAAAATACCTTATATAAATAAATTAATAGGCAATTTTGCATCTATACTGTTAAATTTTTTTCTAACCACAATGAAGTACTAAAACTTGTTTTTTCTTGGTCATCCTCTGCCTTTGAGTGGAGCCTCTCAAAGTCTAATGAGTATGAATCACCTAGGATCTTCTTAAAATGCAATCTCTTACATGTGGGTGGTGGCCTGAGAGTCTGCATTGCTAAGTAACCCCAGAGTGATGCCAAGGCTGCGGGTCTGCAGGCCACACTTGAAGGAGCAAGGTCTGGGGTGCTTATCCTTTGGAGTCCCAGACTTAAGTCATGAATTCTTTTCATGAAATGTTGGATGACCCCAAGAGATGATGCCTCTGCCAGGCTACCGTGACCTTCTCTCCCTGACTTAGACCTCCAGCAGAGGCTTAGCATCAGCATTTCAGGATTCATCTCTGATTCCACTGACTGTCCTCTGGGGATGGTGGCAAACCATAGACCACTTCAGCACTGATACGGTAACACACTGGCTTGCAGCAGCGGCTTTATCAAACTTTAGTGAACTTTTGTGGCTACCCAGAAAGTGGAATTGGCACACAATGTATGGAAACTTTGCATGACAAGAAGGCAAGAAAGATAGTGGCAGCTTGACAAGTTTCTCTGCATGAAAACAAATTAAGATGCCTTGACAGCTCTGAAAAAGCTGTTCTTCTTGGCATTTTTACTTCTTCCGATGTTCTCCAAGCGTGTTATCTCAATTTCTTGTAAAGTTATACTTACAGCCCAGGAATTTTTTTTAGTAGCCAAGTCACACTTCAGAGTTCTGTCAGTTGTGAATAACCCTCAGGATTTTTATTCCCTTGTCAAATGTGCCTGTATAGTATTCCAGCCATCACCCCATTTCATGTCAATAAAAATTATATTTTCTCAAGGCTTTCACAACTCTGATCTTATATCTTCTTATCTTCCTACTGAACAAGATAGTACAGGCAACCTTTTTTATATTCATTGACACAATAAACATTAATTATTAAATTCCCGCTACAGGTATGATAGGTACCCAGGAAGACATCACGATTATTGTTTTGGTACTGCCCTCAGAGATCCTATAAGGTAGCAGAGAGGTAAAAACATGTGTGTGAATTGAAAGGTGGAAAAGGAGAAGTGCTTCCATGAGTTACAGATCACACCCTGGAGAAGCTGGCAAAGCCTGGGATGAGTCCCAGCCCAGTACAGGATACGGGAGGGACAGAAGGCATTGTAGCACAGTCGCTTCATCGCTGGACTTTGAAAATGAGTAGAATTTAGAGGTGGGGGAGGGGCAGGAATTAAGGCAACACACCATCGAGCTGGGAATGCTGCTTGGGGAATAGGTCATGTACTGTTTTTTCTTTTTCTTTTCTTTCTTTCTTTCTTTTTTTTTTTTTTTTTGTTGGGGTGGTTATGGCTATCATGTTTGAAGTGTGAAGAAAGTAGATTGATCCTAGACTATGAATGAGTTATACTGAAAAGATGAGGGTTTAGACTTGCACTCACATTCCTCAAAGTCGTCTTTGACAGCTGAATGCAGCGAGGTACAAAATACAAGATGAGAGGACTGGCGTGGGGTAAGAAAGCTTGCAAATGGCAGTACTGTATTTTTTTCCAGTGGGAGTATAATTGCTTTACAATCTTGCGTTAGTTTCTGCTGTACAACGAAGTGAATGCGCTATATGTGTATAACATATGTAACCTCCCTCTTGGACCTCCCTCCCACCCCCACCCAAGTCAGAAGACAGCACCAAGCTGAGCCCCCTAAATACTCTGTATTAACATAGGTATGTGGAATCTAGAAAAGTGTTACAGATAAACCTCGTTCCAGGGCAGGAAGAGAGATACAGACATAGAGAATGGACCTGTGCACCAGAGAGGGAAGGGGTGGTGGGCGTTGAATTGAGAGATTAGGTCTGACAGTACTGGACTTCCAACCTGGTGTGTGGGCTCCCAGTCCTGCCCTCAAGGATGGTGACATGGCATTACCTCTCACCTGCAGCCCAAAGGCTCAGCCACTCCTGGGGCTCAGAGAGAAGGTGAGAAAGTCTTCACACCCCAGGGACCAAACGGTAAAAGGCAACAGGTTTTTATCTGGAAAAAAAAAAAAATAGATACAGGGTATCATCTAACACTCATTTGATTTTGTTTTAGGAGTTTTTCATTTTAAAATATCTGCATTTTGTACACCTCTTTTTGATGTATTTCTATTTGTGTAAAACTGCAAACTTTTTTCCTCTTCTCTTGCTTCAGGTGTATCCCTTTTTACAAGATGTATGACTTGCTACCAAAAAACACCAATGAGTAAATTGCATTTGGCTAGCCATCATATTTAATTTTTTTTTCTTAAACTGTGTTATTACCTCCTAGGCACTTTCTGCAGCACATTTGTTCAAAATAGATAATATATCATCATGGCTTTTCACAGCAGAGAAGGGGATTTTAATGAAAATGCCACTTTTAATAAGAAACCTCAGTAAAACGTGGTCTTGGTAGTTCAGGCTGAGATATTAATGTCTGGCACTTTTCCCCCAGAATTCAGTAACAAAAGAGTGAGGAGTTTGATTTGAAAAAATGCAAAAGATATCAGGAAAATAATTGTCCTGAGATAGGATAGTGTAAGCAAAGTAAAATTTTCAGTATTTACTGCATGGTATATACTATTTCCTCAAGATGTTTTCTTTTTCTTATTGCTACCAAGCCTCAAAGTTAAAAATAAGATAAGCAGGTCAAACTAATTAAGTCAGGCAAATCTGAATGAATAAAGTCTTAGGAAATTTTAATGAAAACAATCAAACTTTATGGTTTTAGATTTGTTTCTAGAAAAAGAAAAATAGACAACAATTTAAAAACCCTCACTGTTCTGTTCTAAAGAGGTTTCTCCCCACAGTAAAGGAAACCTGAGTATCTCAATTTTTAAATATAGGAAATCCTCCAAATGTGTATTTCCACATTTTTCCCCCTGAAACCCAAACAAGTGGCCATATAAACTGTTCAGGCTATATATAAATAGTCTCCTGAATAGGATGGGTAGTACCTTCCCATTTTCAGAAAGCCTAAATGAGGAGGAAAGGCAAGAGAGTTTGAAGTAAAGTCATTTATTCATTCATGCAATGTTGAGTGTGTCAGGTGACAATACTCTGTATCAGGTCACGTAAAGCAGAGACACGGTGTAGAAAGATTGACAGGGCCCATGCATGAAGGGTCTGGAAGTCAAGCAAACAGACTGGGTTGTATTCTCAGCCTAGAGCCTTCAGAGTATAGACATGTCCTTATTCGCCAAGAAAAGGACCTGGCAGGAAAGGAGGGCAGTTGTAAGCGCAAATATGCTGTAAAACCTGGCAAAACTAAGGTCCAGAGCTCAGGGAGCGCATGCTGTTGGTCTGCAGAGATTGCGAGTTTCACAAGAAAGCGGCTATGTCTGTCTGATGTACCCGTTGCCTTATTCCCAGTTAAGCATCTGGCTGGCTGGCACTTATGCACTGACTGTCCCAACTCTCAATTTGATAATTGGTAATAGTCATCCTGAAGCTTTTAAAATTTTTTCTATAAAAACATTTTGAATTCCTTGTTAAATATACTTTGTACTCCACTTGATAGAATTGATAGCTATTACTGATTTTAAAGGAGAAGCCAATGGCAACCCACTCCAGGACTCTTGCCTGGAAAATCGATTTTAAATGAGTTGTAGTAAATTACTACTGAATTATACCAACTAAAACAAACAAACAAGAAAAAAACAGGCAAAAGAAGAAAGGAAGTAGGAAGTCTAATACTACTTTTTATCAAAGTTGCACATCACAAATTCTCAAAAACATCTCTTTCCCAGGAGGGCAAGAATAGGGTTGTTTTGAATGATAGAACTTTTACAGCATCTCAACATACTGACCCAGAAGAGGGAATAAATATATTGGTTGGATTATGGTAGAATTCTCAAAAGTGCATGAAACCAGATTTATACATTGTGAAACCCATAGATCACAGTTATATTAGTGCTGTGATAGTGAAAACATAAATTTTTCATCAAGATAAAAATCAAAGAAAATCTCAATGTCTTCTTGGGGAAAGATTATTCTCCTGTGTCTGAGATCATCTTATCCATTCTTACTGTCTTTTTCACTCTATGTCAGTGACAGTCATTGTCAGAGAGCTTGGTATTTCAAATGTGGTAGGTTGTACTTATGACATTTGGTAATTAATATATATTTTAAAATAATTTCTTTATCATTAAAGTACTGACAAGGCAGACTGTTATTAAAAGGGCATTGGATAAACTACAAGGATAATAAGACACAGCTATCACATCTGCTAGCTTACCATGTCATTAATTTATTCACAAAGATACTGAATTAGATGATTATCGTAAGTCCTTTTAAATGTAATATTTTTATAATCCTAGTTATCAATAGATGCTCTGTTTCTGAATGCTTTTAGAACTTTTAGCTTTCTATTTTTACAGGTGTGTATATATATATATATATATATATATATATCCCTAATACTTATAAATAGGTCTTATTGAAAATTGTGGATCTTGTAGCCCATGGAAAGAGAAAACAAAAAATTACAAGTTTAGAGAGCTCCATATCCTAGCCTTTCTGGGCTTAAGAAAATTCAAAAAAGAGTATGACAAATTATTGAATTAGCAAGACATTAAAATTATCTTTTCCTTTTTATTATCCCAGCTACCTGATTCCTCTTATTTTTCTGGCTGAAATGAAGACTATATTATCTTTCATCTAAGACACACAGATCAACCTATTATACCTAATAATTTTTTCTGTAGGTGAAAGGTAGACAACTTAGCTAAAGCCAGAAGAAAATCTCTGTGCCCCTTTACAAGGCTTTGAGATCCCAGAGGATCAAGAAAGTTAAAAAAAAAGAAAGAACCCTTGGTCTAGGTTAAAGAGTCTTTGTGATCATATCCAAAGCTCTGTGAAGGATTTATGTATCATTATATATATGGAAAAAAGAAAGACTTTCTAAGCTAAGAATTCCCAATACTTCAGTTTATTTAAAAATATACTTTGCTTTCAAGTTTGCGTGCATCGTCACTTCAGTCCTATCCAACTCTTTGTGACTCCATAGACTGTAGCCCAGCAGGCTTCTCTGCCCATGAAATTCTCCAGGCAGGAATACTGGAGTGGGTTGCCATTTCCCACTTTCAAATTTGGGTGGGGCTTTAATGATTCTCCACATTCTACTTACTTGGACAGAAAAAGAGTATGCAAATAGAAATCATCACCTGAGTGTCTTCACGAATATATCTAGATGAGCTTTTTCCAAGCTATCTTCCTAAGAGTATTCCAAGAGATACAAAGAGTACTAAATGAGATGATGAAAGGCATCAACTTAACACAGTATCCGAAATACAGTCCATGTGCAATAAATGTTATTCATCTTTATGGCCATTGATATACTGTGCTTTTGAAAAGGCAAGGGAGCTTTGTGGCGAAATCACATACAATTTAGTTCATCTCCCACTTCATTATTAGCATGTGAAAGTTTCTGAATTAATTTGTTTAAATATTAAACTAATTTTTTTAACAGAGTTGTTTTCATGGAATGAAATATCAGTTGGGAAATATCAGTCTAGCAGTAGCCTTTGAATGAGAACATTTCCATTACCTGTGTGGGTACTGACTTCCCACTTCATGTCTTGGCTGCAGTAAATACAAAGAAATTAGAGATAGAACTAATGTTCACAAAATAAGCTAGCCTATAATCATATGCTAGAGTGTTTAATACTGAATGCAGTCATTGGTGTGAGGTGAGAATGGATTTTAGACTAACAGTCTAATTTTATGACATGAAAATGGGGGTCTTATAGGAGAGGTTGAATTTAAGCGTGCTTCAAAGACTAAGAATTCCACCACATGCAAAGATACAGACATAAGAAAGACTCTCCCCCCCGACCCCCGGCCAAAAAAAAAAAAAAAAAAAACCAAGGAAAACTTCAGTGATTAGCAGCATTGCTTTCTACAATACAGAGCAGAAAGGTGAGGTGTTGTAAGCAGTGCTTTATCTCCAGATACCTATGGAAAGAGACTGGCTGGTCGAGTTGAAACTGGAAGACACGGGCGAAAGGAATGGTCTTCAAGTTGTCATCACAGAAATCCTAGCCCCTGGGGAACTGAAGCAGCTGAGTGGTGGAGTGGAGTGTTCCTGGATCCAAGTGTTGTAGTCACATTAATCTTACCAGTTCCTGTGTGAACCTGGGCATGTTTGTGAACCTTCAGTGACAGATTTTCATCCATTGGATGAGGACAGGAATGTTGTCTGTGCCATAAAGTTATTGCAAGGTATAAATGAAGTGCATGAAACTATTAGAAGAGCGCCTACTGCATAATTAATGTGCAGTAAATAAGTTAGCTCTGGTTAACTGTGATGGCAGGGAAAGAAAGAAACATTTCGAGATGTTAATTAAATAGAGTGTGTAACCAGTCCCGTTACTTCATGGCAAACAGAAGGGCGGAAAAATGGAAGCAGTGACAGATTTTATTTTCCTGGGTTCCAAAATTACTGGGGATGGTAACTGCAGCCACAAAATTAAAACACACTTGCTCCTTGGAAGGAAAGTGATGACAAACCTAGACAGCATATCAAAAAGCAGACATGTCATTTTGCTGACAAAGATCCACACAGTCAAAGCTATGGTTTTTCCAGTAGCCATGTACAGAAGTGAGAGTTGGATCATAAACAAGGTTGAGTGCTGAAGAATTGTTGCTTTCAAATTGTGGTGCTAGAGAAAACCCTTGGACAGCAAGGAGATCAAACCAGTCAATCCTAAAGGAAATCAGTCCTGAATATTCATTGGAAGGACTGATATTTAAGCTCCTATACTGTGGCCACCTGATGTGAAAAGCTGATTCATTGGAAAAGACCCTGATGCTGGGATAGACTGAAGGCAAGGCAAAGGGAGAAGGGGGCAGCAGAGGATGAGATGGTTGGATAGCATCACTGACTCAATGGACATGAATTTGAGCCAACTTTGGGAGATGGTGAAAGACAAAGGAGCCTAGCATGCTGCAGTCCATGGGGTCACAAAGCAGGACACCACTTAGCAACTGAACCACAATCAACCTATTGTAGTATGGGAGACAGTCCAGTCTATCATCCATCAGTCTCTTACTCCCTCTCATATTGTACCTCCCCTTCGCACTGCACACAATCAGTTTCTCCACTGCAGCCTGACTCACTTTTCTAAAATGCAAACTGGATGCCCGCACTCCCCATTTCAGTGGCTCTTTGCCACTCGCAGGATGAAATCCAACACCCTTGACACAGATTTCAGGGCCCTGTTTGTCCTGACCCACCTGTCTAGTTTTGTCTCCCACCACTCCCTTCCCCACAGTCCACATGCCTGAAAGTGCCATGAACTTCTGTTATACTTAGGGGAATGCCCACATGCCGGAATATTCTCCTTCCCTCCTCTGTCTGGTTGTACACATTATCATAGGGCTGTATCTTTAAAGATGTGGAGACCTTTGTAATAGTATGTAAAGATACCAAAGAGTGACTTGAAAGAAGGTGATGCAGAGCAGGAAGCCAAAACAAAGCTTTATTTTTGAGACCTGGGTTGTCTTCGTTACACTGTAAATTAAAGGTGTGATCATTCCATGCTCTTTCAGAAATAGATGTGCATTTTCCCTTATGCTACACTCTTTTTAAATAATAAGTGATATGTATTAAAAGAATAAATGGATATATGGAAAAAAGTCTCCCTGCCAGCCATTGAGTGTCCTGCAGCCACTCACTATCAGTTTATTGTGAATTCTTCCAGAAAAACCTTGTGCCTTCTGAGAGAACTATCAGATCAGATCAGATCAGTCGCTCAGTCGTGTCCGACTCTTTGCCACCCCATGAACTGCAGCACGCCAGGCCTCCCTGTCCATCACCAGCTCCCGGAGGTCACCCAGACTCATACCCATCGAGTCAGTGATGCCATCCAGCCATCTCATCCTCTGTCGTCCCCTTCTCCTCCTGCCCTCAATCCCTCCCAGCATCAGAGTCTTCTCCAATGAGTCAACTCTTCGCATGAGGTGGCCAAAATACTGGAGTTTCAGCTTTAGCATCATTCCTTCTAAAGAAATTCCAGGATTGATCTCCTTCAGAATGGACTGGTTGGATCTTCTTGCAGTCAAGGGACCCTCAAAGTCTTTTCCACAACCCCACTTCAAAAACTTCTTTTTTTTGCGCCTCCCCCTTCTTCTCCCCCCCCCCCCCCCCCCCTCCACCCCCCACAAAAGAAACAACCCTCTCTTCACGAACCTCTTTTTTTTTAAAAAAAATGTCTCTGCTTTGGAATATGCTATCTAGGTTGGTCATAACTTTCCTTCCAAGGAGTAAGCGTCTTTTAATTTCATGGCTGCAGTCACCATCTGCAGTGATTTTGGAGCCCAGAAAAACAAAGTCTGACACTGTTTTCACTGTTTCCACATCTATTTCCCATGCAGTGATGGAACCAGATGCCATAATTTTCTTTTTCTAAATTTTGAGCTTTAAACCCACCTTTTCACTCTCTACTTTCCCCTTCATCAAGAGGTTTTCTCCCCCCTCTTTTCTTTCTCCCATCAGGGGTGGTATCTCCTCCACATCGTTATTGATATTTCTCCCGGCAATCTTGATTCCAACTTGTGTTTCTTCCAGTCCAGCATTTCTCATGATGTCCCCACTTAAACAGAAATGTATGGCTTGTTATGGTATCAGATTTGCCAATGTTTTTTGAATTACGTTTCAGGATTATACTTTACTTACTCTAAGACTGCAGAAAAAAATTTGCATTTCAGCTATTACATATATGGATTATTTTTATATTTAAAGTCCAATACTTTGGCATATAAGATAGGAGATGTTGGTTTAACCTAACTTTTCAGAAGGTTTTTCTATTTCTTCAATAAATTCATTATTTTGCTAAAGATTTGCAATGTTCCCTGAATCTTAACTGTGGTCTGAAATGGGTTTGTATTTCTTACTACATTGATCAGTTTTTCTAGTCATGGCCATTGTCATTCTTGCTATGACTTATGCATTATAAAATCTTTTAATATCTGCAAAGGACAGTCATTTCTTATTACAAGACTTTTTTTCAGAAGTTTCATGGCAAGTCTTCCTTCTTATTTTTCTAAATGAATTTTAGTATTATCTTGTTTGGATCAGAAAAAAAAAAGTCATGTGGTGTTATGAAAATGACATTAAATCTAAGGATTAATTTTTAGATAGTTAACACCTTTATAATGTTGCATCTTCTCCAAGAAAATAGTATATATTCCTATTTTTTTCATTGTTCATATTGTGCATTTAAAGATTTCTACATGTGAATGTTGTACATTCCTATATAGTTTGTCTTGTTGCTGATTTTAATGAAGCATTTAATCAATAACTTTTAACTAGTTCTTGTGCATAAAATTGAGCTCTCTAGCCTAACCAAAATGCAAACAGTCAAGCCAAGTCTAAAAGGGAAATTAAAGGGATTTAATCAGAGACTGCCACTCTCAGAAAGTACCTGGGAAAAAGATCCTCCAGATATATTTATATAAATCCTCAGGGTATGATTTCTGTTTGTTGTATTGCTCAGTTCATAAGTTGTGTCTGACTCTTTGCTACCCCATGGACTGCAGCACACCAAGCTTCCCTGTCCTCTACCATCTCCCAGAGTTCTCTCAAACTCATGTCCATTGAGTCGGTGATGCCATCCAACCATCTCATCCTCTGTCACCCCCTTCTCCTCCTGCCTTCAATCTTTCCCAACATCAGGATCTTTTCCAATGAGTTGGCTCTTCACATCAGTTGGCCAAAGTATTGAAGCTTCAGCATCAGTCCTTCCAATTAATATTCGGGACTGATTTCCTTTAGGATTGACTGGTTTGATCTTCTTGAGGTCCATGGGACTCTCAAGAGTCTTCTCCAACACCACAGTTCAAAAGCATCAATTCTTTGGGGCTCAGCTTTTTTAACAGTCCAACTCTCACATCCATACATGACTATTGGAAAAACCATAGCTTTGACTATATGACCTCTCTGTTTGGCACACTCTTATTTTCATGTTGTAAATAAGAGTGATTAGGCTAATTGTGCTGAGGTGAAAATAGCCCCAAATATTTTCTACTTACACAATATTGAGTCATGTAAGAACATCCACAAAATGAGAACTAGGTGAGTGAAGCAGTCTGTATAAATTAAAAATGGTATTTGGTAAGGGGTACACTAATATTCAAATGTTCTTTGGTACAATTTAATGCTAGTAAGGAGGCCCCCTTCACTTCTGTAAGAATTAGTAGATTTTCACTAAAAAATGGGACCTTATGAATAGCTGAGAGAAGAAGAGTAGATAAAGGCAAAGGAGAAAGGAAAGATATATCAAACTGAATGCAGAGCTCCAGAGAATTGCAGGAAAGGTAAGAAAGTATTCTTAGTGAACAATGCAAAGAAATAGAGGAAAACAATTGAATGGGAGAAACTAGAAATCTCTTGAAGATAATTGGAGATACCAAGGGAATGGTTCATGTAAAAATAGGCACAATAAAGGACAGAAATTATAAGAACCTAAGAGAAGCAGAAGCGATTAAGAAGAGGTGGCAAGAATATAGAGAAAACTACACAAAAAAGATATTAATGACCCAGATACCCACAATGGTGTAGTCACTCACCTATAACCAGGCATCTTGGAGTGTGAACTCAGGTGGGCCTTAGGAAGCATTACTATATACAAAGCTATTGGAGGTGATAGAATCCCAGTTGAGCTATTTCAAATGCTAAAAGATGATGCTGTTAAAGTGCTGCACTCAATCTGCCAGCAAATTTGGAAAACTCCACAGTGGTCACAGAACTGGAAAGTGTCAGTTTTAATTCCAAAGAAAATCAGTGCTAAAGAATGTTCAAATACTGTATAGTTGTGCTTATTTCACATGCTGGTAAGGTTATGCTCAAAATCCTTAAAGCTAGGCTTCCCAGTACATAAACTAAGAAATTCCAGATGTACAAGCTGGATTTAGAAAAGACATACACACTGAGAAAACCAGAATTGAAAGAGACACGTGTACCCCAACGTTCATAGCAGCACTGTTTACAATAGCCAGGACGTGGAAGCAACCTAGATGTCCATCCACAGATGAATGGATAAGAAAGCTGTGGTACATATACACAATGGAGTATTACTCAGCCATTAAAAAGAATACATTTGAATCAGTTCTAAGGAGGTGGATGGAACTGGAGCCTATTATACAGAGTGAAGTAAGTCAGAAAGAAAAACACAAATACAGTATACTAACGCCTATATATGGAATTTAGAAAGATGGTAAAAATAAACCTATTTACGAGACAGCAAAAGAGACACTGATGTATAGAACAGACTTTTGGACTCTGGGACCGGGAGAGGGTGGGATGATTGGGGAGAATAGCATTGAAATATGTATAATATCATATCTGAAACGAGTTGTCAGTCCAGGTATGATGCCCGATAACAGATGCCTGGGGCTGAAGCACTGGGACGACCTGGAGGGATGGTGTGGGGAGGAGGGAGGGAGGAGGGTTCAGGATGGGGAACACATGTATACTGGTGGCGGATCCATCTCGATGTATAGTAAAAGCAATACAATATTGTAAAGTTAAGCAAAATAAAAAATTTTTAAAAAAAAAGACTGAGGAACCAGAGATCAAATTTCCAACATATGCTGGATCATAGAAAAAGCAAGGGAATTTCAGAAAAACATCTATTTCTGCTTCATTGACTACTCTAAATAATTTGACTGTGTGGATCACAACAAACTGTGGAAAATTCTGAAAGTGATGGGAATACCAGACCACCTTACCTGTCTCCTGAGAAACCTGTGTGCAGGTCAAGAAGCAACAGTTAGAACTCAACATGGAATAAGAGACTGGTTAAAAATTCCTTGAGAAAGGAGTACGTCAGGGCCGCATATTGTCACCCTAGTTATTTCATTTCTATGCAAAGTACATCACACAAAATCTTGGGCTGAATGAAATCACAAGCTGGAGTCAAGATTCCTGGGAGAAATATCAACAACCTCAGATATACAGATGATATTACCCTAACTGCATAAAGTGAAGAGAAACTAAAGAGCCTCTTGATGAGGGTTAAAAAGGAGAGTGGAAAAAGCTGGCTTAAAATTCAACATTCAAAAAACTAAGGTCATGTCATCCCGTCTGATCACTGCATGACAAATAGATGGGAGAAAATGGAAACAGTGACAGATTTTATTTTCTTGGGCTCCAAAATCACTGCAGATATTGACTGCAGCCATGAAATTAAAAGATGCTTGTGCCTTGGAAGAAAAGCAAAGACAAACCTAGACAGCGTATTACTCAGTATCCCCAAAACTACCATTTAACAGAAAAAAGCATAATCAGTTTTTAAAATCCAGATGCATATAGCATTATCTTGACACTTTTTTTTGAAAAATACAAATGCCCAGGTATTGTTGTTGTTGTTTTCTTTTTTTAATTAATTATTTTACTTTACAATATTATATTGGTTTTGTCATACATTGACTTGAATCCACCATAAGTGTACGCATGTTCCCCATCCTGAACCCCCCTCCCACCTCCCTCCCCATCCCATCCCTCTGGGCCATACCAGTGTACCAGTCCTGTGTACCTTGTATCATGCATCAAACCTGGACTGGTGATTCATTTCACATATGATATTTTACATGTTTCTATGCCACTCTCCCAAATCATCCCACCCTCTCCCTCAGAGTCCAAAAGACTGTTCAATACATCTGTGTCTCTTTGCTGTCTCACATACAGGATTATCGTTTTCTTCTTTCTAAATTCCATATATATGTTAGTATACTGTAATGGTGTTTTTCTTTCTGGCTTACTTCACTCTGTATAATAGGCTCCAGTTTCATCCACCTCATTAGAGATTCAAATGTATTCTCTTTAATGGCTGAGCAATATTCCATTGTGCATATGTACCACAGCTTTCTTATCCATTCATCATTGTTGTTTTCTCCAGAGCTCTAGATATGTTTCTAATGAGTAGCTATGTTTAAAAACAACTGGACTGTATGATGATCTTTTACTTGACTATTTCATATTCTGGGCTCCCATTTAATTTATATTTCCCAGCTTATCCATCTTTTTCTTTTGATGTTCTTTCCCAAGCCTTTATCAAGCATAGTAGAAAAGCTTTTGTATACATATATGTAAATATTATATATAATATATATATATATATTTTAGAAAACATGGATTTTTGCCTAACTAAAATAATTACGGCACTTTGATTCCATTTGTTTGACTTAGTATGAATAGAATACTAGATTTCTAAATTAAAAAATTTTAACAAGCAACAAAATTTAGCAAGCAACAAAGGTTTACTGTATAGCACAGGGAACTCTAGTCATTATCTTATAATAACCTATAATGGAAAATAATTTCAAAAATAATATATGTATAACTGAATTACCTTGCTATGTACCTGAGACATTGTAAGTCAACATATATATATATATATATATATATATATATATATATATATATATATAAAGATTACAATAAAGCAGAGACATGACTTTGCTGACAAATGTCTGTATAGTCAAAACTATGGTTTTTCCAGTAGTCAGGTATGGATGTGAGAGTTGGACCGTAAAGAAGGCTGATTGCCAAAGAATTGATGCTTTTGAACTGTGGTGTTGGAGAAGACTCTTGGGAATCCCTTGGACAGCAAGGAGATCATACCAATCAATTCTAAAGGAATCAACCCTTAACACTCATTGGAAGTACTGATGCTGAAGCTCCAATACTTTGGCTACTTGATGCCAAGAGTCGAGTGATTGGAAAAGTCCCTAATGATGGGAAAGATTGAGGGCAAGGAGTAAAGGGGGTGGTAGATGATGAGACTGTTGGATGGCATCACCAACTCAATGAGCATGAGTTTGAGCAAACTCCAGGAGACAGTGAAGGACAGGGAAGCCTTATGTGCTGCAGTCCATGAGGTGGCAAAAAGCTGAACAAAACATGGCAGTTAAACAACTCACTAAAAAACAGTGCTTATCAAATGCCCACTCTACAGCAGTAACTGTCTTAGATGCTGAAGATACAGAAATTTGATGCAGTTATGGCAAATGAATATTTCATATTTTTAAGAACAGTAGTTTAAATCTTAGAAATTAGGATAAAGTATTTCTGTATGCCCTTTCAGTGTCATGGCAAAACATTCTGAGGAAAATGTGACATTTCAAATGGGAAAGTAAGTTTAATAAACTGTTTACTGTGGATTAGGGCACAGATTCTAATAAATTACACATGAATTTGAGAAGAGTGATAAATATAAGTGAACTTTTGTGCAGTGTGTGTGTGCTAAGTCACTTCGGTTGTGTTCAACTCTTTGGAACACTATTGACAATACCACACCAGGCTCCTCTGTCCATGGGATTTTCCAGGCAAGAATACTGAAGTGGGTTGCCATGCCCTCCTCCAGGGGATCTTCCTGACCCAGGAATCAAACACACATCTTTGTGCAGTATATCAGATCAGATCAGATCAGTCACTCAGTCGGGTATGACCCTTTGCGACCCCATGAATCACAGCATGCCAGGCCTCGCTGTCCAACACCAACTCCTGGAGTTCACTCAGACTCATGTCCATCGAGTCAGTGATGCCATCCAGCCATCTCATCCTCTGTCATCCCCTTCTCTTGCCCCCAATTCCTCCCAGCATCAGAGTCTTTTCCAATGAGTCAACTCTTCGCATGAGGTGGCCAGAGTACTGGAGTTTCAGTTTTAGAGTCATTCCTCCAAAGAAATCCCAGGGCTGATCTCCTTTAGAATGGACTGGTTGGATCTCCTTGCAATCCAAGGGACTCTCAAGAGTCTTCTCCAACACCACAGTTCAAAAGCATCAATTCTTCGGCACTCAGCCTTCTTCACAGTCCAACTCTCACATCCATACTTGACCACAGGAAAAACAATAGCCTTGACTAGGTGAACCTTTGTTGGCAAAGTAATGTCTCTGCTTTTGAATATGCTATCTAGGTTGGTCATAACTTTCCTTCCAAGGAGTAAGTGTCTTTTAATTTCATGGCTGTAGTCACCATCTGCAGTGATTTTGGAGCCCCAAAAATAAAGTCTGACACTGTTTCTACTGTTTCCCCATCTATTTCCCATGAAGTGATGGGACTGGATGCCATGATCTTCGTTTTCTGAATGTTGAGCTTTAAGCCAACTTTTTCACTCTCCACTTTCACCTTTATCAAGAGGCTCTTTAGTTTCTCTTCACTTTCTGCCATAAGGGTGGTGTCATCTGCATACCTGAGGTTATTGATATTTTTCCAGGCAATCTTGATTCCAGCTTGTGTTTCTTCAAGTCCAGTGTTTCTCATGATGTACACTGCATATAAATTAAATAAGAAGGGTGACAATCTACAGCCTTGACATACTCCTTTTCCTATTTGGAACCAGTCTGTTGTTCCATGTCCAGTTTTAACCATTGCTTCCTGACCTGCATACAGATTTCTCAAGAGGCAGATCAGGTGGTCTGCTATTCACATCTCTTTCAGAATTTTCCACAGTTTATTGTGATCCACACAGTCAAAGGATTTGGCATACTCAATGAAGCAGAAATAGATGTATTTCTGGAATTCTCTTGCTTTTCCCATGATCCAGCAGATGTTGGCAATTTGATCTCTGGTTCCTCTGCTTTTTCTAAAACCAGCTTGAACATCAGGAAGTTCACAGTTCACATATTGATGAAGCCTGGCTTGGAGAATTTTGAGCATTACTTTACTAGCGTGTGAGATGAGTACAATTGTGCAGTAGTTTGAGCATTCTTTGACATTGCCTTTCTTTGGGATTGGAATGAAATCTGGCCTTTTCCAGTCCTGTGGCCACTGCTGAGTTTTCCAAATTTGCTGGCCTATTGAGTGCAGCACTTTCACAGCATCATCTTTCAGGATTTGGAATAGCTCAACTGGAATTCCATCACCTCCACTAGCTTTGTTCATAGTGATACTTTCCAAGGCTCACTTGACTTCACATTCCAGGATGTCTGGCTCTAGGTCAGTGATCACATCATTGGGATTATCTGGGTCGTGAAGATCTTTTTTGTACAGTTCTTCTGTGTATTCTTGCCATCTCTTCTTAATATCTTCTGCCTCTGTTAGGTCCCTACCATTTCTGTCCTTTATCGGCCGCAACTTTGCATGAAATGTTCCTTTGGTATCTCTAATTTTCTTGAAGAGATGATAGGATGTGAAAGAGAGTATCATATAAAACGATAGGATACTGAAAGAGAAACTCCCCAGGTCAGTAGGTGCCCAATATGCTACTGGAGATCAGTGGAGAAATAACTCCAGAAAGAATGAAGGGATGGAGCCAAAGCAAAAAGAATACCCAGCTGTGGATGTGACTGGTGATAGAACCAAGGTCCAATGCTGTAAAGAGCAATATTGCATAGGAACCTGGAATGTCAGGTCCATGAATCAAGGCAAATTGGAAGTGGTCAAACAAGAGATGGCAAGAGTGAACGTCGACATTCTAGGAATCAGCGAACTCAAATGAATTGGAATGGGTGAGTTTAACTCAGATGACCATTATATCTACTACTACGGGCAGGAATCCCTCAGAAGAAATGGAGTGGCCATCATGGTCAACAAAAGAGTCCGAAATGCAGTACTTGGATGCAATCTCAAAAATGACAGAATGATCTCTGTTCGTTTCCAAGGCAAACCATTTAATATCACAGTAATCCAAGTCTATGCCCCAACCAGTAATGCTGAAGAAGCTGAAGTTGAATGGTTCTATGAAGACCTACAAGACCTTTTAGAACCAACACCCAAAAAAGATGTCCTTTTCATTATAGAGGACTGGAATGCAAAAGTAGGAAGTCAAGAAACACCTGGAGTAACAGGCATATTTGGCCTTGGAGTACAGAATGAAGCAGGGCAAAGAGTAATAGAGTTTTGCCAAGAAAATGCACTAGTGATAAAAAACACACTCTTCCAACAACACAAGAGAAGACTCTATACATGGGCACACCAGATGGTCAACACTGAAATCAGATTGACTATATTCTTTGCAGCCAAAGATGGAGAAGCTCTATACAGTCAGCAAAAACAAGACCAGGAGCTGACTGTGGCTCAGACCATGAACTCCTTATTGCCAAATTCAGACTTAAATTGAAGAAAGTAGGGAAAACCACTAGACCATTCAGGTATGACCTAAATCAAATCCCTTATGATTATACAGTGGAAGTGAGAAATAGATTTAAGGGCCTAGATCTGATAGATAGAGTGCCTGATGAGCTATGGAATGAGGTTTGTGACATTGTACAGGAGACAGGGATCAAGACCATCCCCATGGAAAAGACATGCAAACAAGCAAAATGGCTGTCTGGGGAGGCCTTACAAATAGCTGTGAAAAGAAGAGAAGTGAAAAGCAAAGGAGAAAAAGAAAGATATAAACATCTGAATGCAGAGTTCCAAAGAATAGCAAGAAGAGATAAGAAAGCCTTCTTCAGTGATCAATGCAAAGAAATAGAGGAAAACAACAGAATGGGAAATACTAGAGATCTCTTCAAGAAATTCAGAGATACCAAAGGAACATTTCGTGCAGTATGTGTATATATATATATATATGTATATATATGAATTCTAATAGAGAATCACAGAGGTTATTTTATTATTGTTCTGTAGATCATTAACCTATTTCTATATAGGTTATATAAATTCTATATTCAACTTATTTCAGTATTCTTTATTTTCCACCTGCTACTATCTTCCTTTGAGCTAACTTTACCATTCTGCTGTTTCCTTCATTAATATACTATGTAACCTTTAACATATGCTCACTATATTTTTGCATGGGAATGATGTTTTTAACTTTATTAAAATTATTCTTTAAAAACATCGATAAAGCTTCATTTACTTCTCTTTTTCATACTTGGGCTTATTTCCAATGCCATTGTGAGAGAATGATGGCACTTTATTTAAGAAAACTTGACGTTAACTTTTGCTTTATAATGATTATAAAATTCTTTTACTGCTTTTTGAATACAAATAGATGGTAGAAGAATAACTCATCAACAGCATACTCATATTATTGTTTCTCAACACTGAATTGTAAATTTTAAAATGAGAACATTTTAAATTATTTTGAGCACAAGCTAGTCATTTTTATATAATCAACTATGCCTCATCATATTAGAATAAAAAACACAGAAGTGAAGTGAATTGATTTTAAAGTATCAGCAGGCATTGTACACAGCAAGAGCAAGGCTATATATCTGCAGCATGTAGCCAAAAGCAAAGGAGAAAGGAAAGATATACCCATTTGAATGCAGAGTTCTGAACAATAGCAGGGAGACATAAGAAAGCCTTCCTCAGTGATCAGTGCAAAGAAATAGAGGAAAACAATAGAATGGGAAAGAGTAGAAATCTCTTTAAGAAACTTAGAGATACCAAGGGAACATTTCATGCAAAGATGGGCTCAATAAAGGACAGAAATGGTAGGGACCTAACAGAAGCAGAAGATATTAAGAAGAGGTGACAAGAATACATGGAAGAACTGTACAAAAAGATCTTCATGACCCAGATAATCATGATGGTGTGATCACTGACCTAAAGCCAGACATCCTGGAATGTGAAGTCAAGTGGGCCTTAGGAAGCATCACTACGAACAAAGCTAGTGGAGGCGATGGAATTCCAGTTGAGCTATTTCAAATCCTGAAAGATGATGCTGTGAAAGTGCTGCACTCAATATGCCAGCAAATTTGGAAAACTCAGCAGTGGCCACAGGACTAGAAAAGGTCAGTTTTCATTCCAATCCCAAAGAAAGACAATGTCAAAGAATGCTCAAACTACCGCACAATTGCACTCATCTCCCAGGCTAGTAAAGTAACGCTCAAAATTCTCCAAGCCAGGCTTCAGCAATACATGAACCATGAACTTCTAGATGTTCAAGCTGGTTTTAGAAAAGGCAGAGGAACCAGAGGTCAAATTATCAACATTTGTTGTATCATCAAAAAAGCAAGAGAGTTCCAGAAATACATCTATTTCTGCTTTATTGACTATGCCAAAGCCTTTGACTGTGTGGATCACAATAAACTGTGGAAAATTCTTAAAGAGATGGGAATATCAGACCACCTAACCTGCCTCTTGAGAAATCTATATTCAGGTCAGGAAGCAACAGTTAGACCTGGACATGGAACAACAGACTTGTTCCAAGGAAAAGGAGTACATCAAGGCTGTAGATTGTCACCCTTCTTATTTAACTTATATGCAGAGTACATCATGAGAAACACTGGGCTGGAAGAAACACAAGCTGGAATCAAGATTGCCGGGAGAAATATCAATAACCTTAGGTATGCAGATACTACCCTTAAGGAAGAAAGTGAAGAAGAACTAAAGAGCCTCTTGATGAAAGTGAAAGTGGAGAGTGAAAAAGTTGGCTTAAAGCTCAACATTCAGAAAACAAAGATCATGGCATCCAGTCCCATCACTTCATGGCAAATAGATGGGGAGACAATGGAAACAGTGGCTGATGTTAAATTTTGGGGCTCCAAGATCACTGCAGATGGAGACTGCAGCCATGAAATTAAAAGACACTTACTCCTTGGAAGGAAAGTTATGACCAACCTAGACCGCATATTAAAAAGCAGAGACATTAGTTTGCCAACATAGGTCCATCTAGTCAAGGCTATGGTTTTTCCAGTAGTCACATATGGATGAAAGTTAGACTATCAAGAAGGCTGAGCACTGAAGAATTGATGCTTTTGAACTGTAGTGTTGGAGAAGATTCTTGAGAGTCCTTTGGACTGCAAGGAGATCCAACCAGTCCATTCTAAAGGAGATCAGTCCTGGGTGTCATTGGAAGGACTGATTTTGAAGCTGAAACTCCAATACTTGGGCCACCTCATGCGAAGAACTGACTCATTTGAAAAGACCCTTATTGTGGAAAAGATTTGGACGGGAGGAGAAGGGGTGGACAGAAGATGAGATTTTTTGGATGGCATCACTAACTCGATGGACATGAGTCTGAATAAACTCCGGGAGTTGGTGATGGACAGGGAGGCCTAGCGTGCTGCGGTTCATGGGGTTGCAAAGAGTTGGACACGGCTGAGAGACTTTACTGAACTGATACTGGGATTAAAGTCAAAAAAATATTTGAGCACCAGTGGTTTAAACATACTTTGCTCTAGGCTATTAAAACGTAAGTGATTTTAGGCACATGGGTTGACTCTGGAAAGTCTAAACTAAATGATCTTGCCCCGTTTAACATCAGAGGACTCGGAGGAACCAGATAGTTGAAGTAGCAGCTGAGACAATTGTGCTTTTGCCTACATTCTTGAACGTCCTTCATGAAGATTCATTTCCCTATATGATGAACTAAGTACCTAAGGACTTGCTCATCAACTCTACTTTCTGCCTCTAGTAGTTAGGTGCATTGATCATGGAAATGGAAGGAAAGGCTTTATCCAGTCATCCCTAAGCGGTATCATTACATCTTAGCATACAACTCATAAAAGTGACAATTAGATGTAAACTGAAAATAAAACATGTTCCAAAATGTTCCGAAATATTCATGAGAGAAAAAAACTAAAAGAAATTCCCTTTCATGTTTGACATAAAAAAGATTGTGCTTATCTATATTTTATTTTCTTTTTATTGAAATATAGGCAATTTACAAATTGTATTAGTTTCAGGTGTATAGCGAGGTGATTCAGTTATACATGCCATCCAGTAGGTCCTTGTTTATCTATTTAATATATAGTAGTGTGTATCTGTATATCCCAAACTCCTCATTTGTCTTTTCCCCTTTCTTTCTCCTTTGATAACCATAAGTTTGTTTTCCATATCTATGGGTCTATTTCAGTTTTGTAAATAATTCTTACCACTCTTTAGATTCCACATATAAGTGATATCATATGATATTTGTCTTTTTCTGTCTGGCCTACTTCACTTAGTATGATAATCTCCATGTCCATAAGTGTTGCTGCAAATGGTGATGTTTTATTTTTTATGACTGAATAATATTCCATACATACATACACCACATCACCTCTATCCATTTATCTGTTGATGAACATTTAGGTTGCTCCGTGTTTCCATGTCTTGACTATTATAAATACTGCCGCTATGAACATTGGGGTGCATGGTAATTTTCAGTTTATGTTTTTCTCTGGATATATGTCCAGGAATGGAATTGCAGGATCATATCTATAGTTTATATTCAGTGGAATACACTGCTTTATTTCACTTTCCTAACGCATCCTTGAAGTTCAAATTGCCTTTGGCCCTCTTCAATAGAGAGAGCCCCATGTAGCTGGTCTAACAAGTATGGTGTATTTAAATGAAAATATTTTATAAAGCACACTAGGAAAAAGACATCAAATGTATTTTAATGTCAGAACCTCGTCCATCAAATTGCCAGTCATGATTGTGGCATAGATTTTTAGGTTTGTGTAGAAAGAAGAATCTTTTGCTGAAGTAATTCCATACTGAGACAACACTTTAATTGGGAAGTTCTATTAGTCTAGAAATTGTGTTCAAAGGCCAGCAAAAGATTCAGGATGGTAAACAATATGCTTTTTTGTTCATGAACAAGTTCTATCACCATATTATACCTGTCAAACAATTTTAAATCCAAAAAAGGGAGGCAGAAGTTCAGATGTTCTTTTATCACAAAATGCAATTTTCTTTCCATGTTCATGCTTCAGGATAGTTACTCGGGACCCACAGGCAAGCACTGTGGGTGCCAGTGGATGGAGCATAGGTCTGAATCACCAGAGGTATTTTTTAAATTATTTTGGCCTTCCCCAGAAATTTCTGCAGGCTCTTCCTTTTGCCAACTGCCTGCCCTGACACTCGACACCTCTAATGACAGCCTTAGTGAGCCTCTATGAGGGTTGTTACTCTCTGGTGTCTAGGTATAAAATAGAGCCTTTCATGTCTATAGTATGAAAGGTATTGTATTCAAAAGTAACTCTTGCTTTTTTCTATTGCCTTATATCTGAACTACATCCTTGTCAAGTTCAAATTTGGAGATGGTCAGAGGAAGTGTTCTCTGAAGCTTTGCTGTTCAGAGTGCAGAGCAGTCGGGCTGATCAAGTGCACCTTAACGTGCAATCTCTCCCTAGGAATGAGAGTGGATTTAGCTCATTCCAAAAGGGTCAGTACATGGAAGAGCTGTTATATTTGCCAGAGTGGCCCCAATTGAGCTTTTTCTACCTTTCTCTTCTCTCAGACATTACAGTTTAATTCAATGATGGAAGTCAGGTTTAAGAATGTTTTTAGGGCAGTTGCAAGTGGAAACTTTCCCAGGGCAAAGAAATAATTGAGCTCTAAAGCCCAGGAGACATTGTTTTAGTGGAACTATTTTTGCTGTAAACTAATGATCAGAGTTTCATGTAGGAGGAAGAAAGAGGGAAAGGGTTGAGACATAAATGTACTTCACTAGCTATATAGACTTCATATGTTTGTGTCTGAAGATGTAACTGAGGCCTGTGCAGGGTGTTTTTGGTGGTAATCTAAAATGCATTGCTGCCAAAGCTATGGCCTCCCCCAAGACCAGATGCATAGGAATTACCTGGGAGCTAGACAAACATGCAGAGTCTCAGGCAGGGCTCCTGAGTCAGAATCTGCAGTCTTAACAAGATCTCCAGGTGACTCATGTGCACGCTGAAGCCTTTGAATGTGTGGCTGAAGTGACATCGCTCTCCTGCTATTAGAATACTTGCTAAAGTTAATAGCTCCAAAGGTGTAACAACTGAAGGAAAAAGGATGAATTCTTTGCACTCATTCCCAGATTGCACCTGATAGTGCAAGACCTGAAGGTCTTCCTGCTACTTTCTTGCACCAACAGAGTAAGAAAGGGTCTATTTCCATTTCATTCTTGTCAGTTCTGGGCATTATTATTTTTAGTGTGAAATATTCAGATTTAATCCATGTGATATGGAATTAGGTAAGAATCTGGCTTTCATAATTCTTAAATAGTTAAGCAGTTTTCCCAATATCAGGAAATGAATAAATCTCCCTTTCTGTTTTGAATTGAACAGCAAACTTTATCTTATATTTCTATTATATATCTTTTAAATTTTATATTTTTTCCCATGCGTATGTCTTTTAATTTTGAAATCAGTATCACAGTTTAATTATGGTGGCCCTATGGTAGGTTTAAATGTATGCTTTTGGTAGTTATCTTGTCCATCTTGAACTGTGTCTAAGCATTTCTCTGTATCATCTCCTCAGCTGAAATATAAGTCCCTACAGCATTCTATGTATATTTTCATAATGAATAAAGATAGAAAAGGGGTACAGCTTTCCATATCACTTATTTTATAAACATACAGTGAGGAAAGATGATTTAAACCCTCAAAATATGAGCATTTTTCTATAATTCTACCTTATCCTCATTTCTCTTTACTGCATTTGTAATATGAGATTCAGTAGGAAAACAAAATCTGTTGAACCCCTGTATTCCACATAATACCAAGGCTAGTGGCATGGTGAAAAGGGATTTGAAACGAGGAAAAACTTAAGGAGGGAGAATCCATGGGATTTGCTCTTAGGGAAGTTGTAATGTAACTGAGAGTTTAAGTTGGGTTTAAGACACAGACTCAGATACATGGAAAAGCACCCAATTAGAGAAAATTAAGTGAAGTGGTATTAGTGTTCTAAGGCTGTTGTAACAGAGGATTAGAAACTTAAAGGAGAGATTATTTTTGCACAGTTCTAGAAATTAGAAGTCTGAAATCAAGATGTCAGGAGAGTTGTGTTCTCTGTCTTTAGCTTCTGGGTGTCACAGGCAACTCACAGTGCTCCTTTGCTCACAACTGCACAGTTTCAGTCTCTGGCACAATTCCACTATCATGGAAACCAGAGAAAAAGGATTTCCATGTCTTGTCGCACCCCCTGCCCCGCCCCCAGCAGATGACTTCTCACTCATTTTCATGATAGAGGGAGTATCTCTCACTGGAAAGTCAGCATGGAGACAGTTCCACTGGTGATTAAGATTCAGGAGAATAGGCTATTATCAACAGGAGTTAGAAAGGGTAGAGGAAGGAAGGTGTTCATGAATGACCACAAAGTTTATGATCCTAGAGAACTAAAAGGAGGTGCCAGCTCTATGGGTGAGGAGCAAACTCTGCCCATGACTTTGCTGAATGTGTCTTATTTGTTCTTCCATCAGTGTAATTACAGACTGCCTTTTTTAAAGACTGCCTTTCTATAGGTCATTGTTAGGCTATTGTTGTTTTTCCTGACTTATCTGGCTAGTTAAAACTGTTTTGTTCCACTCTGCTACTTGCATTTTTGAACAACAGTTTTTTCCTGAGCCCATGACTTGTCTAACCATCTGCCACTCACTCAGGAAATTACTGCATTTACATGTACACCCACCCAGTAATTTGTGAGCAAGAAGCCAAGGTGCTTGATTAAAGTAATTAATTTTCTCACATCATCCTTAAAATGAGCGAGATGCAGAGCCAGGTGGTTTGGCTGATGTCTTCTAAGTCAACCCTCAATTATTTGCTTGTTGTCATCGTGTGATTGAATACAGTTCTAGAAAGCAGCATACTAAAAAGCTACCTCCTAATAATATTGGACTTACAGAGGCTATAACCAAATAAATATAGACAGTAATTTTATGCTTATTTCAAAATGAAGATCCAAGTAAATGGAAATTTGGGATTTGATATTCTTTAGAACAAATGTCAGAAGAAACATTACTTAACCACTAAGACATATACAAAGGGATGTTATTCTAAACCTATTCAAACCAAAGCTCCTTTAACACATGGACAGTTCATTTAACCTGTCATTTTCCCACTGTTCCCTAACAAAGGACAATGTCCTTAGGGGGATAATTACTAGGATTTTTGAAATTTGGTAAAATTCTTAGTTCTTTGGTGAAAGAAAGTATAATATTTATAATTCTATAGAATGCTGGATCTCATAGAACTTTAGAAATGACCAAGTCTAACACCTTTTGAAATTGCGGAACAAAGTTTCTTTATCTTAAAAAAAAAAAAAAAAAGGAATTTTATTTGTTGCCTTGGGAATTTGAATAAGATCTTAATATATTTTTAATTACTCTGAGAAGTCATTTGAGTCTTTTCTTTCAAGATCTTTAACATCATGGTAGACTCTGATGTATTCCAGTTTGACATGCATATAATTGATCAAGAGGGATCCAGTGTAATGCTTAAATGCATGCTTCTTCATAAATGTTAGTAAGTGACTTAATTTTCCCAAAATGTTAGAGTCCGCATGCCATCTTTATAAAGTTTAAAAGATTCATGCTGTCCTTTATGCATTTGATATTTACAGTTGAAAGGCCTGTATCATAAGCAATCTGGTTCACAGTTAGGCCTTTAACTTGACATTTTATAAAGCATGGACATTTGAGTTCTCAATCCTTTCAGCTTGTTTTGAGCTAATTGTGAATTAAATGGTGGGTGCACAGGCTATGCATGAGATTTTAATTAATAGCTCTTCTTGTCATAATTGTTTTTATCTGACTACTCAAAATCTGCATTTTGTTGAACAACATTTCTGTGTTTTACCCATATCTAGAAAAATATTTCAGGTAATTCCTTCATACAAAATACTGAGAGAGAATTCAATATGCCTTTTTCCAGCACTATGTGTTAAGTAAATGTATATAAAACACGTTTTTAAAATATCCATTTTTGTTTGATGACAAAACAGTAACTGCATCTCAACATTAATATGTTGTTTGGAAAACCTGGAAGCAAGCTGATGCATATATTCTGATAACTCTGTGCAGCCAAGGACAGAATTGTCAGTACTAGTTTCAAATGAGTCACACCAGCAGTGATAAGATTTAAAAAAATGAAAACAGAGACCAATAATATAGCCTTACTTCTCAGCAAGAAAAATGTAATTGACTTATGGGTTATTTCCTTACCAGAGATTGGTTTTAAAAATCTGCAAATGTATATGTATTACGTATCTTGAGTATCTTGATTTAGAGATAAATGTATCTCTATGAATGCTGCTTTTGGTTGCATAAAGAGAAAAACAGGCTAAAGTCTTTTTAACCTTAAGTCTAGCAAAAACATGAAGAGTTCTACTCTAGAGCAGTTCTGTGAGCTGACTGTGCCCTGGCTTCAGGATGTTTTTCTTCAAACAGGAGAGAAAATTAATAGGTGACTGTTACTCTGAGAGACTGCCCACACATGCGAGCCCAAGGTGATTAAAATAGACAAAAGTGATCGCCTTCCTCCACTTTGTGTACAGGTTACTCAATTTCTCCTTTCTGCACATTTCTAATTCTATCCCAGTAAACTCTTATTTCCATTGGCTACCATTTTTCCAAAAACTATTCTCAGAAAGTATCTGGCAAAAATAATTTCAATAATAATGTTAATATCAACACCTAAGTAACTGAAAGTGTCAAAGTCGCTCACTCATGTCTGAGTCTTTGTGACCCAATGGACTATACAGTCCATGGAATTCTCCAGGCCAGGGGATCTTCCTGGCCCAGGAATCAAACCCAGCTATCTTGCATTGCAGGTGGATTCTTTACCAGCTGACCACAAGGGAAGCCCAAGAATACTGGAGTAGGTATCCTGTCCCTTCTCCAGGGGATCTTCCCGACCCAGGAATCGAACCGGGGTCTCCTGCATTGAAGGCAAATTCTTTACCAACTGAGCTATCGGGGAAGCCCTAAATAACTGAAAATATGTGTAAAATGAGTCATCACTTTCCTAGGTGATACTTTAAGAAGTGTCCATCCTCTGGGTCAGGACAGATTTCAGGATGAGCATGCCGATTAAAGAAATATTGGGATGATTAAGGATTTATGTTTGTGCTCTTCAAATTCTACCAAGTCAATTTACGTGTCAAAAATTTAAAAACAACAACAAACAAGCAGGGAATTGGTCACTAAAGCTCACCTTACTGAACCTCCTTCCAAGTTGCTGTCCCTTATAACCCAGCAGCCAAGTACAATTAAAGGAAAGGTGAAAACTCATTTCCTCAATTTGACAAACACAGCATGTTAACACATGCACTCTTGTTGACCCTCAAAAGGGCTCACCACATTTGAAATAATTCTTCAAATGTATTTATAAAGCTATTCATGTGCGTGAAAAAGCAAGAGTTCAAAAATAATTTCCTTTTGCTCCCTCTACTGATTTTATTCTTCAATAAGCCCTAGAGATGATTTATGCCAAGTTCTACTTTAATTTAAATGTGGCCTAAGTGATCCCTTGGCTAACCCAGTTACATAAAAGCATTTTGTATACAGATCCATTACTGGAGTCATCCTTTGGAGCATAATGGAAAGGCTGTATATTTGACAACATCCACAAGTCATGTTACAATATTGTATCTACACAGGAAGCAGAATTACCCCCACGCACACACCATGGGGTGATGGTCTTCCTATTTCATCCCACCAAGAGGCTCCACTTCTTCCACAGATTTTTCAAATCTGTCTCTCTTTGGCAGATCAGAGAAGAATTTAACCAAGAGTGCATGTCCTTTAAGTTCCACTAAGACTGAAAATACATGAAAATGGATGAGAGGCAAGGTTCGAATAAACTTCTGTGAAATGTTCTCCGTTGCTTAAATTATCTGCATTTTACAAAGTAGTCAGAGAGAACAGGAAGCCAACAGTGAGTCACAGAGAAGTAGCCATGAAGAAAATTAAAATAGCTCTAAGAACATAAACACTCGAAGAGCATCCTCCTACTGAGTAACAGGTGCAGGACTCAACACAGAATTCAGCTCGTTGCCATATGGCCTCCGTTTAGAGCCACAGCCTGTCTGACCAGCAGCCCCACAATACAGGGCACAGCAACCTGCAGCCTCTACTAGAAAACGTGCCTCTGTCTCATTGTGGTGGAGGGGATGGTGGAAATCTGTGAGAGGACTGTCAACAATGGATGAGAGTCAGTGGGTCACTCTGAGAAGGTTGCTGCATTTTGTATGCCATCCTATTTTTACTGGTAGGAGGGATATTTAGTTAGCACGGTGGATAGATGAGCTTCTAGACTTGTAAATCTGCAAGATGTTTAAAAAAATCAATATATTTGAAAGGATCCAAAATGGAAAGGAAGAAAATATTTGTGGCATCCCGGGTCTCTTAAGAAAGTCAGCCCAGTGATGGACGTTTTCTAGTCCCAATTCAGCACCTGAGAATTCAGCAGTGTCTTCCAGGAGATAAAACCACTGTGCATCAGAAGAAATGAATGTGGACTCTTTAGTACTGTGGCATATAAACTTTTCTGTCAGTAACCTAGTTTTATGAAAAACGTTAAACTGCATCATGTCAAAGTTTCTAATATATGACTATGGTATGTATGAGGATGAGATGGTTGGATGGCATCACTGTCATGATGGACATGAGTTTGAGTAGACTCCAGGAGTTGGTGATGGACAGGGAAGCCTGGCAAGTCGCAAAGAATTGGACATGACTGAGTGACAGAACTGAACTGATGTATGTTGGTTCATGAGCTTCCCAGGTGACTCTAGTGGTAAAGAACCTACCTGCCTATGCAGGGGACCCTGGTTTGATTCTTGGGTCAGGAAGATTCCCTAGAAGACAGCATCACAACCCATTCCAGTATCCTTGCCTAGAGAATCCCATGGACAAGAGCCTGGAGGGCTACAGTCCATGGGGCTTCAAAGAGTTGGACATAAAGCATTGGTTCATACTATCAGAAATATTTGGAACTTTGATTTCATATTAATGTTACTTTATTTCCTAGTATTGGAAAAATGAGAATTTTACTGGGCAAAAATCTTCTGAATGTTTCCTTTCCAACAAGTTTCCTTAGAGCAATTTTTCTGTAAGAAGGTGACTAATGTGGCAAATGTGAAACTTACATAGCACATAACAAAGCCGCACTTTGCACCTGCTGCCATTGAGTGGCAATATTATATCAAGAAGCTATTTTCCTGGTGTCATTGGGAACTTGTTTTAACTTCTCACTTTAGCCTCAACACAGGATAATCCCATGGATAGAGGAGCCTGGTGGGCTACAGTCCATGGGGCTGCAAAGAGTCGGACACAACTGAGCACCTGAGCACACACAAATTAGTCTTGATGAAGATTTTTTTTTTTTTTTTCTGTTTGGAAATTGTCTTGTTCAAGACCACTCCAGTGTTAAGCAGTGCTTAAGTGTCATCCCACATGGGTCATAGGAACTTGAACCATGCTTTCTAATGAATATATTTATGAAAACTACTTTGTACCCCCAATATTTTTATCGGTTAAGTTTAAATGCAATGAAGGAAATATTCAATAGGAACCTAATCTCCTCCTCTACCTCCACATGTGCTCAGTGGTGTCTGACTCTTTGCGACCCCATGGACTGTATAGCCCACCAAGCTCTTCCATCCATGGGATTTTCCAGGCAAGAATACTGGAGTAGGTTGTCATTTCCCACTCCAAGGGATCTTCCTGACCAGAGATCGAACCCACGCCTCCTGTGTCTCCTAATTGGCAGGAGGATTCTTTACCACTGAGCCACCAATGAGAATGGGCCAATCACAAAGAGGCACATGGAAAGCTGAGAATCATTTCTGCCTTAGTGAGCTAGTCACTTGATTGTATAATTATTGTTTTAACTAGTGTTAGTTTATAACCTTTTATCTTACCAGCTTCCACACTGAATCATAGTTAAGAATGTGGGAACAATGGAGAAGTCTATAGACCTATGTGCTGTGCTCAATCGTGTCTAATTCTTTGGGACCCCATGGACTGTAGCCCACAAAGCTCCTCTGTCCGTGGGATTTCCCAGACAAGAATACTGGAGTGGGTTGCCATTCCTCCTCCAGGGGACCTTCCTGACCCAGGGATCGAACCTGCATCTCCTGTGTTGGCAGGCTGATTCTTTACTGTCTAAGCCGCTAGGTCCTATAGACCTATAATGTGTGCTTAATATTCCACTAAGTGTGATTTTGAAGATGAACATGGAAGGCCCTGATCGAAGCAGTGCAAAAACTAGCAAGGGTAAGAGATGCTAACTCGTCTTTATTCCTGAAGTGCCTGGAGAGACATTCATCGGCCAAAATGTTATTGAAATATAGTGAGGACCAGTGATCAGAAAAATATCACAGGAATTTGGAAACATATCCTACATGGGCATATAACTGACATGTTGTTCAGTTACTCAGTCATGTCCAACTCTTTGTGACCCCATGGACTGCAGCACACCGGGCTTCTCTGTCCTCATCATCTCCCAGAGCTTGTTCAAATTCATGTCCATTGAGTCGGTGATGCCATCCAATCATCTCATTCTCTGTCATCCCCTTCTCCTTCTGCCTTCTATCTTTCCCAGTATCAGGGGCTTTTCCAATGAGTTGGCTCTTTTCACCTCATGGCCAAAGTACTGGAGCTTCAGTTTTAGCATCAGTCCTTTCAATGAATGTTCAGGGTTGATTTCCTTTAGGATCGACTGGTTGGATCTTAACCTCGGATATGCAGATGACACCACCCTTATGGCAGAAAGTGAAGAGGGGCTAAAAAGCCTCTTGATGAAAGTGAAAGTGGAGAGTGAAAAGGTTGGCTTAAAGCTCAATATTCAGAAAACGAAGATCATGGCATCTGGTCCCGTCACTACTTGGGAAATAGATGGAGAAACAGTGGAAACAGTGTCAGACTTTATTTTTCTGGGCTCCAAAATCACTGCAGATGGTGACTGCAGCCATGAAATTAAAAGACGCTTACTCCTTGGAAGGAAAGTTATGACCAACCTAGATAGCATATTCAAAAGCAGAGACATTACTTTGCCAACAAAGGTTCGCCTAGTCAAGGCTATGGTCTTTCCTGTGGTCATGTATGGATGTGAGAGCTGGACTGTGAAGAAGGCTGAGCGCCCAAGAATTGATGCTTTTGAAGTGTGGTGTTGGAGAAGACTCTTGAGAGTCCCTTGGACTGCAAGGAGATCCAACCAGTCCATTCTGAAGGAGATCAGCCCTTGGATGTCTTTGGAAGGAATGATGCTAAAGCTGAAACTCCAGTATTTTGGCCACCTCATGCGAAGAGCTGACTCATTGGAGAAGACTCTGATGCTGGGAGGGATTGAGGGCAGGAGGAGAAGGGGACGACAGAGGATGAGATGGCTGGATGGCATCACTGACTCGATGGATGTGAGTCTGAGTGACCTCCAGGAGTTGGTGATGGACAGGGAGGCCTGGCGTGCTGCAGTTCATGGGGTTGCAAAGAGTCAGACACGACTGAGCAACTGATCTGATCTGAAGGGACTCTCAAGAGTCTTCTCCAAGATCACAGTTCAAAAGCATCAGTTCTTCCAAGGAGCAGCATCTTTTAATTTCATGGCTGCAGTAACTGTCCACAATGATTTTGGAGCCCAAGAAAATGAAATCTGTCACTGTTACCACTTTTTTTTCCATCTATTTGCCATGAAGTGATGGGAACAGATGCCATGATCTTTGTTTTATGAATGTTGAGTTTTACACCAGCTTTTTCCCTCTCCTCTTTCACTTTCATCAAGAAGCTCTTTAGTTCTTCTTTGCTTTCTGCCATTAGTGTGGTATCATCTGCATATCTGAGGTTGTTGATATTTCTCCCAGCAATCTTGATTCCAGTTTAAGCTTCATCCAGCCTGGCATTTTGCATGATGTACTCTGCATATAAATTAAATAAGCAGGGTGACAATATACACCCTTGATGTACTCCTTTCCCAATTTTGATCCAGTCCATTGTTCCATATGTGGTTCTAACTGTTGCTTCTTGACCTTCATACAGATTTCTTAGGAGGCAGGTAAAGTGGAAGAATTTTCCACAGTTTGTTGTGATCCACACAGTGAAAGGCTTTAGCATAGCCAATTAAGCAGATGTTTTTCTAGAATCCCCTTGCTTTTTCTATGATCCAGCATATGTTAGCGATTTGATCTCTGGTTCCTCTGCCTTTCCTAAATCCAGCTTGTACATCTGGAAGTTCTCAGTTCATGTACTGTTGAAGCCAAGCTTGGAGGATTTTGAGCATTACCTTGCTAACCTGTAAAATGAATGCAATTGTTGCAGCCTATGGTTCTTTCAAATCATCCATTTTAGAACAAGACCAGCCTTGAAGAGTTGGAGTAACTGAGGATTTTGAGAAATCAGCTATTGAGCTTTGAGAAATTAGCTACTAGAAATTTGTCCTGAGAAGGTTGGATTGGGGATGTGATAATATAACCCCCTGTTGGACTTACCCAGATCTCTCCCAGCAGGCTGATAATCGCTGTCGTCAAATGCCCATTGTCTAGAGCAGTGGCTTTCAAACTTTAGTTTGTGCATAAATCACCTGGAAAATCATTAGAAGAAAGGTTTAAGGTTCCCCTCCTCCCCCACACCTACTGAATCAGAACTCTAGATCTAAGGCACAGGAATCCAGATTTGAATAAGCTGTCCAGGTGATTCTGCTGCTGCTGCTAAGTCACTTCAGTCATGTCCAACTCTGTGCAACCCCATAGATGGCAGCCCACCAGGCTCTGCCGTCCCTGGGATTCTCCAGGCAAGAACACTGGAGTGGGTTGCCATTTCCTTCTCCAATGCATGAAAGTGAAAAGTGAAGGTGAAGTCGCTCAGTCGTGTCCGACTGTGACCTCATGGACTGCAGCCTACCAGGCTCCTCTGCCCATGGGATTTTCCAGGCAACCAGGTGATTCTAGGGTATGCTAAAGTTAGAGAGACACTGCCAGTGTTTGTTTTTGCAGCTTGGTTTGAGGTAGATGGCTGATTAGCATCCAGATTAGTGATTAGCCCCCAAAAGTTTATCCAGCAAATGGAATTTCAAGGATTGACATAGTTTCATGCAGTAAGTATTTAGGAAATCTTTAGTATAGTCAGCCCTGTGTCTGTGAGTTTCACATCCATGAATTCAACCTATGAATACAGAGAGTCAACTGCATCAGGTTATTTTATAGCAAGGTCCTGGGACCAATCCCTCTCAGCCGCTTTAGCTGTCAGACTTGGCTGTGTATTGGAATCACTCAGGGAAAGTAAAAAAATAAAAACCACCCATGCCTGGATCTCATCTGCAGAGTTCTCTTTCAACAATTCTGGTGCTTTCAGATGCTTCCCAGATTGTCCCATCTGCAGTCAAGTTTGATACCACTGCATCAGAAAATGGTTCACCAACCTCTTTGCACTAAAAGTGCATGGGAGCTGGCAAGGGAAACCATTTTTGACAGCAAAAGAAAACAAAGGCAAATATAGTTTTCAAACATAGCACACTTTATTCTTGGGTTACATAGCCTTTTGAGACTTTTATCTAGAAACACATTCCTAAAGCATCTTACTCTATAATGACTTAGCAGCCTAGATATTTCAGAGAGATTATGGGTCAATCTAGAATCATTACTGACATCTGGCCAAGTATATCAAAACCTTGAGGCATCTGATTAAACTGTTTTTTCTCTGTGTTTCAAAGCACTCCTGCTTTTCATTTCTTCACTTTTATCCTATTCCTTTGTTCCCATTTTCCAACTCCTGATTGTCTCTTACTGCACCTTCAGCACCTGACTTTCTTCTTCCTCCATTACAAAATGATTTCTTTTAGAGGCCTCAGTATTCTACTGTTGCACTATTAAGTATTTACTAAGCAACTTTTTTTCAGGGTCGTGGTGATTTTCATAGTTATGTGATGATTTCTTCAGATTTCGTCAAGCACTGGGCACAGCTCTAGGTACTTAGAGCATATCAGGGGAAAAAAAAAATCCCTGAATCTTGCCTTTGAGGGAGCTTATCTCTAATGGGCCAAGTGACAAACAGTAAACAATATACAAAACAGTACATCGCACGATGGAAAGTATAGACTAGAATCAGTGCTACAAAAATGAAAATGGAATAAATGAAGGGAAATTGATAGCACAGAGGAGGGGGATGAGTTTTTACACAGGGTGGTTAGGGAAGGTCTCGTGGAGAAGAGCAAATTTGAGTGAAGACTTAAAGACGTACAAATATTTGAAGGAAGAACATGTTAGGAAATATATTTCATGGAAAACCGGGCAACAGTGTTTTTAATGTTTTGTTTATTACAGTAAAGAAAAACAGCAGTGCTTCTCTAATCACTCTGGACTGCTCTGCTCCCATCTTTCAACTTGCTCCATGTTAATAGGTTTTTTAAGCTAATGATTAATTCTTGCCTTAGGATATTCTTTTTTGTTCATTTTCCATGGAGCATTAGGAAATCACAGAGTGCTCATGGTTGTTATTGCATTGTTACTGGCAGTGTCTCAGCGGGCACTTACATTGCCTTTCACCAAACGCATTTACATTTTTCAGCATCCCGAGGTTGTATGCATGTGAATCTGTGTGTATATGATTCACTCACATACAGTGTGAGGTATCCTAATAAGACCTGTATCACAATCAATTATACAACCACAGTCGAATCACATCATACCCTAAACTGCTCTTGTCCTCTGCTCTTTGAGTTCAAATCAAATGATCTTGCATCAATTCTAGAATCTAGAAATTGCATGGTGCTTTACTCTTTGGCTCAAACCAATTTTTTTAAGCACTCAGTTCAGTTCAGTTGCTCCATCGTGTCCGACTCCTTGTGACCCAATAAACCGCTGCACTGCTGCACGTCAGGCCTCCCTGTCCATTACCAACTCCTGGAGTCCACCCAAACCCATGTCCATTGAGTCGGTGATGCCATCCAACCATCTTATACTCTGTTGTCCCCTTCTCCTGCCCTCAATATTTTCCAGCATCAGGGTCTTTTCAAATGAGTCAGCTCTCCACATCAGGTGGCCAAAGTATTGGAGTTTCAGCTTCAACATCAGTCCCTCCAATGAAGACCCAGGACTGATCTCCTTTAGGATGGACTGGTTGGATCTCTTTGCAGTCCAAGGGACTCTCAAGAGTCTTCTCCAACACCACAGTTCAAAAGCATCAACTTTTTGGTGCTCAGCTTTCTTTATAGTCCAATTCTCACATCCATACATGACTACTGGAAAAACCATAGCCTTGATTAGACGGACCTTTGTTGGCAAAGTAATGTCTCTGCTTTTTATGATGCTGTCTAGGTTGGTCATAACTTTCCTTCCAAGGAGCAAGGGTCTTTTAATTTCATGGCTGAAATCACCATCTGCAGTGATTTTGGAGCCCACAAAAATAAAGTCAGCCACTGTTTCCCCATCTATTTCCCATGAAGTGATGGGACCAGATGCCATGATCTGAGTTTTCTGAATATTGAGCTTTAAGCCAACTTTTTCACTCTCTTCTTTCACTTTCATAAAGAGGCTCTTTAGTTCTTCTTCACTTTCTGCCATAAGGGTAGTGTCATCTGCATATCTGAGGTTATTGATATTTCTCCCCGCAATCTTGATTCCAGCTTGTGCTTCCTCCCGCCCAGTGTTTCTCATGAGTAATCTGCATATAAGTTAAATAAAAAGGGTGACAATATACAGCCTTGATGTACTCCTTTTCCTATTTGGAACCAGTCTGTTGTTCCATGTCCAGTTCTGACTGTTGCTTCCTGACCGGTATACAGGTTTCTCAAGAGGCAGGTCAGGTGGTCTGATATTCCTATCTCTTTCAGAATTTTCCACAGTTTATTGTGATCCACACAGTCAAAGGCTTTGGCATACTCAATAAAGCAGAAATAGATGTTTTTCTGGAACTCTCTTGCGTTTTTGATGATCCAGCGGATGTGGACAATTTGATCTCTGGTTCCTCTGCCTTTTCCAAAACCAGCTTGAACATCTGGAAGTTCATGGTTCACGTTCATGGTTCAAACAGGTTGAAGCCTGGTTTGAAGAATTTTGAGCATTACTTTACTAGTGTGTGAGATGAGTGCAATTGTGTGGTAGTCTGAGCATTCTTTGGCATTGCCTTTCTTTGGGATTGGAATGAAAACTGACCTTTTCCAGTCCTGTGGCCACTGCTGAGTTTTCCAAATTTGCTGGCATATTGAGTGCAGCACTTTCACAGCATCATCTTCCAGGATTTGAAATAGCTCCACTGGAATTCCATCACCTCCACTAGCTTTGTTCATAGTGATGCTTTCTAAGGCCCACTTGACTTCACATTCCAGGATGTCTGGCTCTAGATGATTGGGAGTGATCACACTTTCATAATTATCTGGATCGGGAAGATCTTTTTTGTACAGTTTTCTGTGTATTCTTGCCACCCCTTCTTAATATCTTCTGCTTCTGTTAGGTCCATACCATTTCTGTCCTCTATCGAGCCCATCTTTGCATGAAATGTTCCCTTGGTATCTCTAATTTTCTTGAAGAGATCTCTAGTCTTTCCCATTCTGTTGTTTTCCTCTATTTCTTTGCATTGATCACTGAAGAAGGCTTTGTTGTCTCTCCGTGCTATTCTTTGGAACTCTGCATTCAAACGGGTATATCTTTCCTTTTCTCCTTTGCTTTTCGCTTCTCTTCTTTTCACAGCTATTTGTAAGGCCTCCTCAGACAGCCATTTTGCTTTTTTGCATTTATTTTTCTTGGAGATGATCTTGCTCCCTGTCTCCTGTACAATGTCACGAACCTCTATCCATAGTTCATCAGGCACTCTGTCTGTCAGATCTAGTCCCTTAAATCTATTTCTCACTTCCACTGTATAATCATAAAGATTTGATTTAGGTCATACCTGAATGGTCTAGTGGTTTTCCCCACTTTCTTCATATTAAGTCTGAATTTGGCAATAAGGACTTCATGATCTGAGCCACAGTCTGCTCCCAGTCTTGTTTTTGCTGACTGTATAGAGCTTCTCCATCTTTGGCTACAAAAGATATAATCAATCTGATTTCAGTATTGACCTTCTGGTGATGTCCATGTGTAGCATCTTCTCCTGTGTTGTTGGAAGTGGTTGTTTGCTATGACCAGTATGTTCTCTTGGCAGAACTCTGTTAGCCTTTGCCCTGCTTCATTCTGTACTCCAAGGCCAAATTTGCCTGTTACTCCAGGTGTTTCTTGACTTCCTAATTTTGTATTCCAGTCCCCTATAATGAAAAGGACATCTTTTGGGGGTGTTAGTTCTAAAAGGTCTTGGAGGTCTTCATAGAACCATTCAGCTTCTTCAGCATTACTGGTCGGGTCATAGACTTGGATTACTGTGATTCTGAATGGTTTGCCTTGGAAACGAACAGAGATCATTCTGTCATTTTTGAGATTGCATCCAAGTACTGCATTTCAGACTCTCTTGTTGACTATGATGCCTACTCCATTTCTTCTAAGGGATTCCTTCCCACGGTAGTAGATATCTGTGGTCATCTGAGTTAAATTCACCCATTCCAGTCCATCTTAGTTCGCTGATTCCTAGAATGTCGATATTCACTCTTGCCATTTCCTATTTGACCACTTCCAATTTGCCTTGATTCATGGACCTAACAGTCCAGGTTCCTATGCAACATTGTTCTTTACAGCATCGAATCTTGCTTCTATCACCAGTCACATCCACAACTGGGTATTGTTTTGCTTTGGCTCCATCCCTTCATTCTTTCTGGAGTTATTTCTCCACTGATCTCCAGTAGCATATGGGCACCTACTGACCTGGGGAGTTCATCTCTGAATGTACTATCTTTTTGCCTTTTCATACTATTCATGTAAACATTGGGTACATAGAAATATCTTCAGATATACCTTTTAATTAATCAATCTCACAGATTTATATTAAATCTACTCTGTGAGGGGCATTTTGGTTAGATTTTCCAACACAAAGGATACAATCTGAGTCAGAGTTACTTTCCATGCACTGAAGAACAACTCCTACCCTCAGTTTTAGATGTGCCTTGGGAGCTTATTGTGATTAGATTTTCACATTAGATTTTCTAGTAATTATATCTTAAAGCCCTTAAGTTCAAGTGAAATTCACAGAAGTCACAGGTGATGCAACTAAATTATTGGTCATGAGTGTATATATAACATTTGAAATAAATCTTGTTATATCTTCAGTAATTAGAAGTGGTTCTTTAGGGAGTCACTCAGAAACTAAAGAGGGAGCAATAACATAAAACCTTCTTTAGGGCAGAAGAATAGTGTAACTTATAGTTTTTTGTTTGTTTGATACAGTAACTGATGAGCTTTAAATATCACACATAAAAAACTCTGATCTGTATTCCAAGTATTGACTTATTTCTTGTTTCTCAGATTTATCCCCAAAGTACTCAAATAGCGACTTCCTGAGCAATGCCCTTCACCCACAATGCTAATCAGTTTTGCTACTCAGGCTTTGAGGAAGACTGACTGATGGCCGAGTAGACAGGCAGAGCAAGACCTACACTCCACTCCTTCCCCTTGGCCATCCCATCTTCTGTCTCCTAGACAGCCCTGACTTACTTTGCAATGTTCACCCAAAGAGGTTCAGATCAGATCAGATCAGATCAGTCGCTCAGTCGTGTCCGACTCTTTGCAACCCCATGAATCGCAGCATGCCAGGCCTCCCTGTCCATCACCAACTCCCGGAGGTCACTCAGACTCATATCCATCAAGTCAGTGATGCCATCCAGCCATCTCATCCTCTGTCATCCCCTTCTCCTCCTGCCCCCAATCCCTCCCAGCATCAGAGTCTTCTCCAGTGAGTCAACTCTTCGCATGAGGTGGCCGAAGTACTGGAGTTTCAGCTTTAGCATCATTCCTTCCAAAGAAATCCCAGGGCTGATCTCCTTCAGAATGGACTGGTTGGATCTCCTTGCAGTCCAAGGGACTCTCAAGAGTCTTCTCCAACACCACACTTCAAAAGCATCAATTCTTGGGCGCTCAGCCTTCTTCACAGTCCAGCTCTCACATCCATACATGACCACAGGAAAGACCATAGCCTTGACTAGGCGAACCTTTGTTGGCAAAGTGATGTCTCTGCTTTTGAATATGCTATCTAGGTTGGTCATAACTTTCCTTCCAAGGAGTAAGCATCTTATGTAACTGCAAATTTCTATAAAACAACTATTCATAAGAAAAATAATCATATTGTATTTGATTCTCGATTTCAAATACAAGTAAGCATCAAATTAATTCTGCTTTATTATTTTGTTATATTTACAGGAGCAAGAATTCTAATGTTTATCACTTTCCATTATTATTTTTTTTAACATAAGGCTTTCTTAGGAGATGCAGATTTGAAACACTTGATTTGAAACAATTTAAATATTTATGTTAAATCGGTCACATTTAATGTTTTTAGGGAGGAATGCAGAGAAAATATACTCAGACAAAAATTATTCTAGATTTTCAATGAATATGATCTCGAACATATTCTTTTTTAGATTTTTATTTCTTTACAAAATTTATATGCATCGTGAAGGGTAAGCTTTTTGTTTGTTTTTAAAGAGAAGTTAATTTTATTATGATATTACACTGTTTACACTCTGTGTGAAAGCAGACAAAGATTCTCTGAACATTTTGTTGAGCTCACCATATTTGTATAATTGACAATATAATAATTTATAAAGCCTAGGCCATTGTTATTATAATCAGTGTAGACTCTAACTTAAAAAAAAAAAAGGAGGCACAGTACTTCAGATTTTAACACAAAGGAAACCGAGGTTATTCCCAGTAGTATTATGCATATTTGCTTCTTTCTGCCACTGATCATCTTGACAATATTGATTCACTTGAAGGGATTCAAAAAGACCGAGGGGATATTGAGAGATTATCACTTGACTTAATTGATATAATGACATGTACATCTCTGTGATCTGAGGTACTTTAGAATATGTTCTATTTGAAACACCATTCAGTCAAAAAATATTTAGGAATTTCTAAAAGATAATGAATTCTTCTTGGATGCTGAAGAAGTAGAAGTACCACATGGAGTTAGCTGAGGTCATCAAGACAGATGTGGACAGATAGTTGACTGGAATCAAACTGGACAATACCAAGTAGAAAGTGAGAGAAGAAGGGGTTAAGTTTGTGAGATCAGTGAAGCAAAATCAGGAACGAATTGAATATCTTGACCAAAATGAGTCAAAGATAGAACAATCCCCCCATGGCCCCGGTACCCCTCCAGCAGAAAAATCAAAGGACAGGTATGACAAAGAACCAAAAAAGCACAGAAGTTATAAGATTTTTGGTGGATGGACAATGTCAAGAACCTGGCTAGAATGTCTCTTAGCAGCGTGTGCTCTCCAGCTGGCAATCAAGGGTAACTGACCTTGAATTGATAGAAAGGAATTAATGTGTGGGCTTAACAACTGGAGGGAGAATTCCAAGATAATGAAAACACCACACAAGAATTAAAATGTTACAGCGAATTTGTGTGATGTGTAGGTATAAAATCTGTGAGTCAGAACCTCATAGTTGAGATTTAGAAATCATAACTCACTTTCTCTAGCATACTTCAAAGTTACTGTAGCTCAGCGACTCAAAATTTCCACGTAAGCATCATCATCCCTGCAGAGTTTGAAAGCTTAATGCAAGTTTCTAGAGTCTAAGTTAAGAATGGCTACTATCTTGAAGAATTACTCAGTACCTAGGCAGAAGATGAATTCCGTAACTACAAATAGTGTTTAAGAATTTTAAAGAAACATAAGTGGTACATTTGAAAGTCAGCAATTCTAGTTTATATAAGTTATATAAGAAGTGATCTGTATTTAATCTCAATATTTACATATCTTACTATTTATATGTAGGCCATCAACAGAGGAGAAATAATATGTAAAATATGATGTTTTTATTAGGACCTCAGTACCATATCAGGCTCTTTATGGGCATGATCTCATTTAATCTATATAAAACTCAATTAGGATGACTACTGCTATACATTTTAGAGATAAGAAAACTGAGGCTAGAGAGTTTAAGCAAGATCACAGGCTAGTGTTAGGGCACAGAGGAATTGCTGTCTGTATGTAGGGCTGAGACTTTTAACTGCTATCCTAAACTGCCTAGCCAGACAGAAAAACAGAAAGGCCAACAAGAAAAGGAGCCTTCCCTATGTATTCTGAAAATGTGCCATTTATTTTCTAGTAAGGGATGGAAAAGTGAAAGTGTTAGACACTCAGTTGTGTCTGATTCTTTGTGACCCCATGGACTGTAGCCACCAGGCTCCTCTGTCCATGGAATTCTCTAGGCAAGAATAACGGAGTGAGTTGCTATTCCCTTCTCCAGGGGATCTTCCTGACCCAGGGATTGAGCCCAGGTCTCCTGCATTGCAGGCAGACTCTTTACTGACTGAGAAAAGAGGCTAAAAGACAAAGTGAGCCCTTTTTCATTTTTGTTTGTTTTTCCTCAGTGGTACTTCTGATCTTGTTAATATCAGACTTGATTAAGATGTTTCTTCTAATGGTGTTTGTACTCAATGACAAATAAATGTCCCCTGTTGACTTCCAGGAGGTCCCCAAAAACCACTGCATAGAGAATTTTCTTATTAAGAATTGTGAGTAGACTACTAATAATTTCTAGTAATTATAAAATTGTTTAACATTTATAATATTGAGTATTTGGTTTTAAAATTGAGATACTTTTGATAACACTAATAACCAAATTCACAATTATTTCTAAAGATGACAGAGAAGAAGAAGACTTAAAATATTTTGGTACTTGTGCATCAGTATATCTGCCAACATCAACAAATACCATAAGAATGGAAAACATCTAGAATAAGACAGAGACTCAGGATGTCCCTGGTGGTCCAGGGGTTAAGACTTCGCCTTCCCTGCAAGGGATGTGGGTTTGATCCCCAGTCAAGGAGCTAGGATCCCACATGCCTCGTGGCCAAAAAATCAAAACATAAAACAGAAGAAAGCCTGGCGTCGCAAAGAGTCAGATGCAACTGAACAACAACACGCTGTAACAAATTCAATAAGTCTTTAAAAAAGAGAGAGAGACTCAAAAAAGATAAAATTTCAGTCTAGGCTCTAGCACTAGTTTTTGTGGGTTTGCTAAGTCACTTTACTTCTCTGAATTCTTATTCATTATTTACATAAATGGAAATCACTTCCAATTTCTGTGACTTGGTTATTTGCACAAAGAGGAAGCTGGAAATTAAATAGTTTCAGCAATGAAGATATATTAATTGTTGAGCTGACCTGAACAAAAGCATTTCAATTTCTCAGGAGGAGATAAAAGAATTCTTTAAATCCAAATTCTTATATATTCAGTTTCCAATTATTCATTATTACCATATTAAAAAAAAAGTTGATTTCTGTTGAACTCGTATTCTAGGTTATCACTAAACTGATTATTTCTAATGGCCTCTTTTTGTAGATTCTTAGCGATTTTTCCATATAGACAAATCATGGAGTCTTACAAATAGAGTTTAATTTTCCCCTTCCCAACCTCTCTCTTATTTCTCTTCCTAGCCTTATGGCACTGGGTGGTTCTACTGGTACAATGTGAGACAGTAAGTGAGAGCAGACATAGGGCTTCCCTAGTGGCTCAGCGGAAAATAATCTGCCTACAATGTAGGAGACACACGGATTCAATTCCTGGGTCAGGAAGATCCTCTGGAGGAGGAAATGGCAACCCACTCTAGTATTCTTGCCTGGAAAATCCCTGGACACAGGAGCCTGGCATGCTGTGGTCCTTGGGGGTCACAAAAGAGTCAGACGGGACCAAGCACTGAGCACAGAGCAGACATACTTGCCTTGTTTCTGATCCCATCCCTGCTTTGTTCCTCATCTTAAGAGAAAAACATTCAGTGTTTAGTTATTAAGTATGGAGAAGGCAATGACACTCCGCTCTGGTACTCTTGCCTGAAAAGTCCCATGGAAGAGGAGCTTGGTGGGCTGCATTCCATGGGGTCACTATGAGTTGAACACGACTGAGGGACTTCACTTTCACTTTTCACTTTCATGCATTGGAGAAGGAAATGGCAACCCACTCCAGTACTCTTGCCTGGAAAGTCCCATGGTCGGAGGAGCCTGATAGGCTGCAGTCCATGGGGTCACTAGAAGTCGGATGCGACTGAGCCACTTCACTTTCACTTTTCACTTTCATGCATTGGAGAAGAAAATGGCAACGCACTCCAGTGTTCTTGCCTGGAGAATCCCAGAGACGGGGGGAACCTGGTGGGCTGCCATCTCTGGGATCGCACAGAGTCGGACACGACTGGAGCGACTTAGCAGCAGCAGCAGCAGCATGTTGTTGGCTGTGGGTTTTTTTCCTAGATATTCTTTATGAGTTTAAGGAAGTTTCCATTTATTTCTAGTTTGCAATAAATTGTTTTTATTAAAGGGTGTGAATTTTGCCAAATTTTTTCTTCTGCTTTTGTTAAAATTATCATGTTTTTTATTCTTTAGTCATCATGTTGTATTTTAAACATTCATTTGCATCCATCTCCCTAAATGCTCCTTTATCATATACCCTGGTATTTAGCATAGTACCTTGAATACAGAATGCAGTTAATAGATACCTATTTAAACATCATATGGGCTTGGCTTCCCTGGTAGCTCAGACGGTAAACAATCCGCTTGCAATGTGGGAGACCTGGGTTCGACCCGTGGATTGGGGAAGATCCCCTGGAGGAGGGCATGGCAACCCACTCAAGTATTCTTGCCTGCAGAATCTCCATGGACAGAGGAGCCTAGCGGACTCCAGTCCACGGGATGACAAGGAGTCGGAGACAACTGAACAACTAAGCACACAGCACGTACATCATATACATGTGATGCTTCGCTGGTCGCTCAAATGATAAAGAATCTGCCTTTGATGCAGGAGACCTGGGTTCAATCCTTGGGTCAGGAACATTCCCTGGAGAAGGGAATGGCAACCCACTCCAGTATTCTTGGGCTTCCCTGGTGGCTCAGAGGTTAAAGCGTCTGCCTTCAATGTGCGACACCTAGGTTCGATCCCCGGGTCGGGAAGATACCCTGGTGAAGGAAATAGCAACCCACTCCAGTATTCTTGCCTTGAGAATTCCATGGATAAAGGAGAGTGGCGGGCTACAGTCCATGGGGTCACAAGGAGTCAGACACAACTGAGCAACTAACACTTTCACTATTTACACATGAATGCAGATCACTGTGTTGCTGCTGCTGCTGCTAAGTCCCTTCAGTCGTGTCCGACTCTGTGCGACCCCATAGACGGAAGCTCACCAGGCTCCCTGTCCCTGGGATTCAGGTGCTTACAATTCTCTAGGTTACATGCTGTGTTTCCCATTCTGTAAGTACAGTTCTTAATTCTGTAATACATTTCAGACTTCAAATATATAAAAATTAGTTAAAATTAATCATGTTCATGAGTAATTAATAGTATGATTTCTCCATATAACTTTGGTAAATATATAGGTATATATATTTACCAAATATATATATAGGTGTGTGTGTGTGTGTATATATGTGTATATATATATATATATATATAGAGAGAGAGAGAGAGAGAAGGCAATGGCACCCAACTCCAGTACTCTTGCCTGGAAAATCCCACGGACGGAGGAGCCTGGTGGGCTGCAGTCCATGGGGTCGCTGGGGGTCAGACATGACTGAGCGACTTCGCTTTCTCTTTTCACTTTCATGCATTGGAGAAGGAAATGGCAACCCACTCCAGTGTTCTTGCCTGGAGAATCCCAGGGATGAGGAAGCCTGGTGGGCTGCCGTCTATGGGGTCACACAGAGTCGGACATGACTAAAGTGACTTAGCATAGCATAGCAAATAACTATGGTTATAATAACCTCTTTATAACTAGGTCAAATATATTGTACACAGGCCCAAGTGTTTCCTCAAATGCTCAGCTAATATATGTGTGAATACTGAAAACTACACAACCACAGAAGTATAATTCTTTTCAGCAAATTAATTATTTACAGGCATGCGTATATATATGTGTGTGTGTCTCAATGTGTATTTACACATTTTCCTATCCTTTAAAACCACGTTTATCCTCTTTAATGAACCACCTTAAGTTTACTTTCCTAATCACTGATAGAAATGAAAACACATCTTGCTTAGTGACCCTTTATCAGTAACAACCCACCAGATATTTTAACTGCTTTTTGGCCTTCTGTTCTCTATATATTTTGCTTTCCCATACAACTTGGTTGCTTATGGTGGCTTTTATTAGGAATAACATATTTTGTTGAATTGCTATAAAGCATTGAATGATATTTTTCTGACCCAGAGTTCAGAACATAAAGTCACTACCATATTATAATGGAATATTTATAAAGTTATCTTATATTCTCTAATAAAAAATGGTGCTAAAATAATGTAAAACTGCTTTCATAGAGTATAAAATGTTACTACTTAATCACACATATGCTCTTCATTGTACATAGCATGGCATTTAGTGTAACTGTAAGGGCTTCTCATAGGAGAATGTGATTAAATACATGTCCTGAAATGGTGAGCATTCTTTAGAGGTAGATGTATTAATAGTATGGCTTGGGACGAGGTTGTGCATAGGAATAAATATCAAATGTTCCCGTGAATGGAGTATTGCCATTGAGTTTATTCTCCAGCTGGGTACTGTAATTTTCTTGTCAGTTTATAGTGTCACCTGTTTAAGTGACAGAAAACCTGTGGTTTTCTCTCATTTTCTATTTCAAATAGAAATCTAGAAAGACACAAACTATCCACAAATTTTACCTTGTGTATGAATTTGCAATTCTATAGGAACTCTATGCTTGGTCCATATTCAGGGTTTTCTTCTGGTCCGTTAATTTAAATAGGTGCTTCTGTTTAAATCAAGATGGAAAATCTATTTCAGTAAAGCTCATTTCCTGTTACTATTTCAGGGGAGAAAAGGCATATCAGTTTTATGAGGGTGTTTGGGCTTCCCTGGTGGCTCAGCTGGTAAAGAATACACTTGCAATGTGGGAGACCTGGGTTTGATCCCTGGATTGGAAAGATAATCTGGAGAATGGAAAGGCTACCCACTCCAGTATTCTGGCCTAGAGAATTCCATGGACTCTATAGTCCATAGGGTTGTAAAGAGCTGGACACGACTGAACAACTTTCAGTTTCATTTTTGTATGTTAACAAGAAATGACTCTTAAGCATTTTTTTAACTATCTCACTATTCAATTCCATAATCCTCTTTTTTTAAAATTAAGAATAGCCAGCTTGAATATTTAAAAAACAAGTTCAGGATTATGTTCCTATGTTTTACCTGCCATAAAGAAATGACTGGAATGGGTTCTTTCATACTGTCTTGTACATAAAATTGATGATCATTCTACTCCTTTGCTCCCAATTCTTAAACCATGAATGAGTTTTTGTCAATAGCATTATCTTTTGGAGCCATAGAGTGTGACTATACTTATTAAGAATTTTTCCATGAAAGATATTATTTTCATACTTTTCCCCAGGGATTCAGTGACAATGAGAAACAAATGAGAGTCATAATGGAAAGTTAAGGTGGAACTGAAGTAAATATGGTAGCCACAAAGACTCTATTTAATCACCTCATCAGTAAGTTACGTACCGTGATTTGAAAGTTGGCAGAATTGAAAGCACTTTAATAAAACTTTGTCATGTTGATGTATAAAAGAGAGATTACCTACCAGGACTATGTGGACAGGGGAAACTATGTCTCTGTCCTCTCTACACAAACCTTAACCAACTAACAAAAAACTCAGACCAGAAAAGGCCAGGAAAGGAAGAGCGGAAAAACAGTTTTCCTAAGGTTGGAAGCATAGATTCTAAACATATTATCCTGATGAGAAGGTCTTAGAAGAAGACACAAATCTTCATTTCTTACATGTGTTTTAAAAACTCCTAATGTAGTGTACCTATAATATTTTAAGTTATAGTAGGCAATAGTCTGGTTATCAGTGAATTAATTTCTCAGCTCCATGATAAGCTAGTTTTGAATGAGTGGAACAAACAGAACTGTATGTATATAAAAGCTGGGAATAGCAGGTTTGTTTAGAATGTTACATCAATGACTACTTATTTAAAGAAGATTAATAATATTTTCACTCAGTAGTTACTATTTATTTAGATGCTGTGTGTAGAAAAGCTGAGTCTGTCTTGACAATGTGGTATTGATCTGGATGAAACAAGATCAATAGGTATTATACTCAGTGACAAGGTTATTAGAAAAATAAATATGGAATTATCTTGCTGGCAAATAAGGACAAACTTTATAAGAAATGCTCAAACTTGCTCACATGTTAGTGTATTTATTGTTCATTTCCAAATAAAAAGAGGCCCTTTTTAATGTTGTAAAATTTATCAAATGCTACAATTATGTGTTTGCTTGGAGAAATATTATTGGTCTATGTAGTTTTATATAATTTACTGTATAATTTAACACTGCTTAATGTATAAAAATTCACTCTGTCATTTTACCAAAAATGATGAAAACAGTAATGTGTTCATACTATCTTTTTATCTAAAGCTCACTGCACATACATATCTCTATCCACAAATATGTTTTTCTGATATTTTCCAGAAGCGTTGTTGATTTGTGCCCCAGAAATATCACAAGAACTGCATAGGACCTGTGTTGTTAGCCCTTTGTTTGATAAGTGCATTTGAGTGAGAAAAACTCAATTTCTTAATCTGACAGAGCCATTGGTAACAAAAGTAGACTCCTGATTCCATTTCTTAAATTTGCATGTGCTTGTCAGACTCACTAGCTTTTAATATCTGCTCTTTCCCCAGGAGGGCTCTCTGTTGTTAATTGAATAGGTTTACTTTTTGCGTTTCAGTGATGACCATAGGCAATTTTGACATTTTCACAGGCAGTCTATAGTGAAAGGTGCACAGAACTAACGTCGGGTTTGAGGCTCCGATGCCGAGGAACTTTCAAATATATTATTCTTACCGACACATTTTCTGTATGTGGACACAAGGTACAAACCCCACAGGAACGAGACTGCCCTGGTGTACCCCAGCATGGCAGGCAAACACTCCTAAGGGTGGGATTGCAAGCTTTCTAGACTTGGGGGGTGAGCACTGCGGTTAAGGGACACAACTGGCATCAAGAGAAAGGCTGAACCGCTTTTTACGCTCTGTGGGTATCTTTTGTGGCCCAGTGAAGCATTGACAGAAAGTGAGACAAAAGCTAAGAGGGAGACAGAAGGGGAATGTGAGGGAATATCTGAAAGGTCACCAGCAGGACCTTATACGCTGCATATGTGTGTCTCCCTGGGCTCAGAATTGATTTCTCTATTAATTAGAACTGTCGATTTAACTCACATATCAGTGAGAGTTTAACCTCTTTTTTTTAATACTATGCAAAAAAAAAAAATCCCAAAATAGGTATTTTCAGATGAAATTTATATCTATTATTAACAGCAGAAATTGTTTATAATGTGCTTTTTTCATGGAACATATTAAATAAAGCAAGACTACAATCTAGTTAAAAAGTGAAATTAGCTCTTTGTAAATATTTTAATTTCATGATCCTAGCTGTGGAAAGAGACATACATGGCCCATAGCATCCTCCTTTCTTAAATATGGAATAGGATGTTGTCCTCTATCATAATTATGTATAAATGGAGGTTATTTTTAATTTGTTGTTGTTCAGTTACACAGTTGTGTCCAAATCTGTGGGACCCTATGAACTACATCCTGCCAGGTTTCCCTGTCCTTCACTATCTCCCAAAATTTGATCAAACTCATGTCCATTAAGTTAGTGATGCTACATAACCATCTCATCCTCTGCAGCCTCCTTCTCCTCTTGACCTCAGTCTTTCTGAGCATCAAGGTCTTTTCCAGCGAGGTGGCTTTTCCTATCAGGTGGCCAAAGTATTGGAGCTTCAGCTTCAGCATCAGTCCTTCCAATGAATATTCAGGGTTGATCTCCTTTAGAATTGACTAATTTTATCTCCTTGAAGTCCAAGGGACTCTCAAGAGCCTTCTCTAGCACCACAATTCGAAAACATCGATTCATCAGCACTCAGCCTTATTTATGGTCCAAATCTCACATCTGCCCATGACTACTGGAAAAACCATAGCTTTGACTATCTGGACCTTTGTAGGCAAAGTGATGTCTCTTCTTTTAATATGCTATCCAGATTTGTCATAGCTTTTCTTGCAAGAAGCAAGCATCTTTTAATTTTATGGCTGCAGGCAGTGTCTACAGTGATTTTGGAGCCCAAGAAAATAAAATCTGTCATTGTTTCCAGTCATTCCCTTTCAATTTGTCATAAAGTGGTGGGACCAGATGTCATGATCTTAGTTTTATCATGTTGAATATCAACCAGATTTTTCAGTCTTCTCTTTCACCCTCATCATGAGGCTCTTGAGTTCCTCTTCCCTTTCAACCATTAGAGTGATATCATCTGTGTACCTGAGGTTGTTGATATTTCTCCTGGCAATCTTGATTCCAGTTTGTGAGTCATCCAGCCCTGCATTTCGCATAATATACTTTGCATAGAAGTTAAATAAGCAGGGTGATAATATATAGCATTGACATAGTCCTTTCCCAATTTTCAACCAATTGATTGTTCCATTGTTCTAACTGCTGCTTCTTAACCTGCATACAGGTTTCTCAGGAGGCATGTAAGCTTGTCTGATATTCCCATCTAAGAATTTTCCACAGTTTGTTGTGATGTATATAGTCAAAGGCTTTAAGCATGGTCAATAAAGTAGAAGTAGATATTTTTCTGGAATTCCTTTGCTTTCTCTATGATCCTGAGTTAGTAATTTGATCCCTGGTTTCTCTGCTTCTTTGAAACCCTGTACATCTGAAAGTTCTCGGCTCACATACTGCTGAAGCCTAGCTTAAAGAATTTTGATAATAACCTTGCTGGAAAGTGAAATGAGCCCAATTGTATGATAGATTGAACGTTCTTTGGCATTACCCTTCTTTGTGATTGGAATGAAAACTAACCTTTTCTAGTGCTGTGGCCACTGCTGAGTTTTCCAAATTTTCTGACATTGAGTTAGCATCACTTTAGCAACAGCATCTTTTAGGATTTGAAATAGCTCAGCTGGAATTCCATCACTTCCACTAGCTTTGTTCATAGTGATGCTTCCTAAGGCCCACACGACTTCACACTCCAGGTTATCTGGCTCTAGGTGAGTAAACACATTGCCATTTTTATCTGGGTCATTAAGCTCCTTTTTGTATAGTTCTTATACTCTTGCCCTTTCTTCTTAATCTCTTCTGCTAGGTCCTTACTATTGGTGTCCTTTATTGTGCCCATCTTTAAATGAAATATATCTCAAATTTTCTCAAAGAGTTCTCTAGCCTTTCCCATGTTATTGTTTTCCTCTGTTTCTTTGCATTGTTCATATTTGAAGGTCTTCTTATCTCTCCTTGCTATTCTCTGCAACTCTACATTCAGTTGGGTATGTGTATGTGTATTAGTTACTTGGTAGTGTCTGACTCTTTGAGAGCCCATGGACTGAATGAAGCATGCCAGACTCATTTGTCCATGGAATTCTCCAGGCAAGAGTACTGGAGGGGGTTGCCATTTCCTTTTCCAGGGGATCTTCCCAACCCAATGATCTAATGTAGGTCTCCTAAATTGCAGGCAGGTTCTTTACCATCTGTGCCACCAGGGAAGAACACAATGCAGTGCAATTTCTTACATTTTATTTCTTCTTTTATTTTATATAGTATGAGCCACCAGAGAAGCCCAATTGGGTATCTTTCACTGTTTCCCTAGCCTTCCACTTTTCTTCTTTCCTCAGCTATTTGTAAAGCCTCCTCAGACAACCACTATGCCTTCTTTCATTTCTTTTTCTTTGGGATGATTTTGATCACTGCCTCCTTATGAACCTCTGTCCATAGTTCTTCAGGCACTCTGTCTACCATATCTAATCCCTTGAATCTGTCCAATACCTCCACTGTATAATTATAAGGGTTTTGATTTGGGTCATACCTGAATGGCCAAGTGGTTTTCCCTACTTTCTTCAATTTAAGCTTGAATTTTGCTATAAGGAGTTTGTTATCTGAACCACAGTCAGCTTCAGGTCTTTTTTTTTTTTTTTTTTAATTACTGTATAAAAGCTTCTCCATCTTTGGTTGTAAAGAACATAATAAATCTGATTTCAGTACTGACCATCTGATGTCCATATGTAGAGTCATCTCAGGTTTCGTTGAAAAAGAGTGTTTGCTATGACCAGCATGTTCTCTTGACAAAGCTCTGTTAGCCTTTGCCAGTCTTCATTTTGTACCCCAAGACCAAAGCGGCCTGTTATTCTGGGTATCTCTTGATGCCCTACTTTTGCATTCCAATCCCCTATGATGAAAGGAACATCTTTTTGGTGTTAGTTCTAGAAGGCCTTGTAGGTGTTCACAGAACCAGTCAATTTTGGCTTATTTGGCATCAGTGGTTGGGGCACAGACTTGGCCCCAGTATGCTGAATGGCTTACCTTGGAAACAAATTATTCTGTCATTTTTGAGATTGCACCCAAGTATTGCATTTCAGACTGTTTATTGACTTTGAGTTCTAATTGCTATACCATAGATGTAGAAGCGGGGAAGGAATATAATTCGGACATTGTATTGTTGTTGTTTTAACATATTAAGTTACAAATGCAGAAAATACAGGGGTGAGAGTGAGGACTTTAGAAATAATTATTAAAGGTTCTCTGCGGGTAAAATAGCTAAGAACCTGGAATCTATGACTCCCAACCTGAGAAGCTTTCAAAAAGGTACACTGAGGAGACAAATAAGAAACAGCTTAAGGAAACTTAGCAAGTTGTATATCAGCAATGCAAGGGCAACATAGCACAGAATAAGTTCCAAGGCACTCAGAGCATGCAGAGATACAGCAGAGCATGCAGATTCAAAATCTGAGGTAGGTGATGCATATGAAATAGATGTGGAGGGGGTACATTCTATTAGTAGATAGAAGGAATGATAAAATAGTATGTATAAAAAGTGAAAGAGCAGGACATGATAAGCAATGTAAATGAGAGAATTAAGAAACTGGGATGGAGGAGTGGTTCTGCAAGAGAGGTTAAAAACGCATAAGGCAAGAGCATTTACCACAACAGGAGATGGGGAGAATTAACAGTAGACAACATAGGAGGCTATGTAAAGAGTTTAGGGTGAATATGGTTAGCAAAAGGGAGCCCTGAAAAAGCACTGAACATGACAATTACATGAGTTAAGTAGATCTTTCAGGTTAAAAGAAAGATTTTAGATAAACTGAATACCACATATATTCAAATTGCCAAAATCCTTGGATCATCGAAAAATGCAAGAGAGTTCCAGAAGAACATCTCTATTTCTGCTTTATTGACTATGCCAAAGCCTTTGACTGTGTGGATCACAACTGTGGAAAATTCTTAAAGAGATGGGAATGCCAGACCACCTGACCGGCCTCTTGAGAAATCTATATGCAGGTCAGGAAGCAACAGTTAGAACTGGACATGGAACAACAGACTGGTTCCAAATAGGAAAAGGGGTACATCAAGGCTGTATATTGTCACCCTGCTTATTTTACTTATATAAAGAGTACATCATGAGAAGCGCTGGGAGGAGGAAGCACAAGCTGGAATCAAGATTGCCAGGAGAAATATCAATAACCTCAGATATGCAGATGACACCACCCTTATGGCAGAAAGTGAAGAGGAACTAAAAAGCCTCTTGATGAAGGTGAAAGAGGAGAGTGAAAAAGCTGGCTTAAAACTCAACATTCAGAAAACAAAGATCATGGCATCTGGCCCCATCACTTCATGGGAAATAGATGGGGAAACAGTGGAAACAGTGTCAGACTTTATTTTGGGGGATCCAAAATCACTGCAGATGGTGATTGCAGCCATGAAATTAAAAGACGCTTACTCCTTGGAAGAAAAGTTATGACCAACCTAGATAGTATATTGAAAAGCAGAGACATTACTTTGCCAACAAAGGTCCATCTAGCCAAGATTATGGTTTTTCCAATAGTCACGTATGGATATGAGAGTTGGACTGTGAAGAAGGCTGAATGCCAAAGGATTGATGCTTTTGAACTGTGGTGTTGGAGAAGACTCTTGAGAGTCCCTTGGACTGCAAAGAGATCCAACCAGTCCATCCTCAAGGAAATCAGTCCTGAATATTCATTGGAAGGACTGATGTTGAAGCTGAAACTCCAATACTTTGGCCACCTGATGCGAAGAGCTGACTCATTTGAAAAGACCCTATGCTGGGAAAGACTAAAGGTGGGAGAAGGGAACGACAGAGGATAAGATGGTTGGATGGTATCACCAACTCAATGGACATGAGTTTGAGTAAACTCTGGGAGTTGGTGATGGACAGGGAAGCCTGGTGTGCTACAGTCCATGGGGTCGCAAAGAGTGGGACACAACTGAGCAACTGAACTGAATACCACATGAGTTTATTTCTTTCTGACAATTATAATTCGTGAATGCTTCTAGGCCTTTTACATGATAATTGCTGCTGGGCTATAAGAGGACTTAAGTAGAAAGAGACACATTTCAGAGATATTCCCTGAAATAAGATAATCGAACCAAGATAATGAGTTATCGCTGATGGAGTCAGAGAAATGAGAACAGTTAAAAAACAAATCCGTGTATTTTGAGCCCAGGGAACCAGGGGAAAGTACAACTGGAAATGAGAAATTGTGACTCTTGTCAACTAATCATTTTTTTTTTTTTTTTTTTGAGTATCATCTTAGAGAAGGCACAGGCAAAGAAAGGTAGGGCCAAGAATCATTTTTTTGCATGACTATTGGCAAGGTGACAGGAGGGGTTTGTGTGTGATCAGTTTATATGTTAATGTGCAATATTAAATTGTCAACACAATAGCCACAAAGATATATTTCCAGTACTAGTATTCCAGTCTGATTTTTTTCATTATTAACTTCAGCTGTTGCAAGAATTGGTTTTGTATATTTTGTGTCTTGAATGAAGTACCACAGCACTTAACTACCATGTCACCTAGAAACCTGGAAATTAATACTATAGTACTCATTTCTTTAGAAAACCGGAAGCAAATAATCTACTCAGAGCTATCTATTATATAACCCACACTTTAATGTAATTAGAACAAACAGGCAAATCAATACAAGGTCTTGTATTTACAAAATCACTGGATGTATAGTCAATATGGTTCCATGTGGAATAAGGGCAAACCACAATGAAGTTTTAGTTAGATTTTTTGATAGAACTTGAATTATTATTCTTTTACACTTATTCTCACAAAAATATCACATAACATTTAAGAATGTCAAAAATAATATGATTTTTCCCCTGCCATTGTGTTCTTATTCTTAGCCCCTGTTCCAAACAACTGCTCTAAAATACCTGAGGTGTCTAAAGTGTCACAAGCTCTACTTTCAGCAACACAGTATACTTTTCCTAAACTTCTCTAAATGGCCAACATGTCTGAATGTATGTCATTCATACTAGAATTTGTCCTGACACTTGTTTCACATTATTGTTTCACACACACACACATACATATATATATATGTGTGTATTTTTAACGTGGGGGTCAAGTGATAGATTCTGCATTCATCTATTCTATGAACAGCTTGCTTAGATAAAACTCTTCATTTACGTCATATATTTAGCTAATAGTGGGTGAGCATATACAGTAACACACAATACACAGTCATTTGGTCATATGGGGAAAGCAAACAGGACTGAGCAAGGGTGCACAGGGCAAGAGAGTTAGAAAGGCTTTCCAGGCAAATAGTGAAGTTGGTGAGTCCATAGCCAGCAAATTATTAACTACCATGCAACTCATGCCAAGGAGTTTAAACTCCACCGAAGGGCACTTGGAAAGGAGGAGTGTAGTATGATTAGCTTCACGCTGGGGAAGATCAGTGGCAATGTGAGATTTGCTTGGAGGGAATAAAGGCTAGAGTAGCGGGATCCATGAAGAGGCTGTTTAGGCAACCCATTGAGAGACACTGATAGCCTGAATAAAGATAGCACCACTGGGACAGAGACAGAAAGATGTGTTCAACAGCTGTGAAGAAATGAGAATAAAAGGAATCTAGACATTTCTGCCACGGAAAGCATTGTTCTTTATTTTACCTGGGTGCTTTGCTTTGCCCCCTATTTATCTGAGATTTCTTTTACATGTACTGATGGAGGTACTTTTCGTTTTTATTAAACACTGGGTCAAATACTGTAGTACAGCATTATTGCCTTTTTAAGTAAACATTCACAAGAGGTTTGACACTTTGTAAAAATGTGTTAAGTATTTGCTCACCCAACACAGTTCCTTAAATATAACTGATTTAAATTTAAATGTCACTGGATCATTTTAGCCCATTTATTCTAAAAACCTGCTACTCTGTAATAGTTTCAATAATGGAGACTATACACATAGAGAAATATTATCAAGTCCTTGGTACTGTAAATTTATCTAAAATCAGTGCCTTGGGGAATATGAAACTAACTTTTGGAGGATTAATAACTTTTTCTATCTTTGAAGGAAACCAAGTATACAACTGTACCTACTACTTAATTTAAAAAAATAAGCTATTCTTTACTATGCAGAAACTAGCAATAAAAATCAACAGCAAGCAAAAATTATTTTAAAAACAACTAAGAGATGCTATGTAGGATAAACTAAGATTACAGATTCACAGGATTTTAGAGTTAGAAGAGATTCTTGAATTCAAGTTTTCAGATAGAAATATTTAGTTAGGAATATAGCTCAAACTTTATTTTGAAAAACAACTTTGAATTTAAAACATCCAGATAACTCAGAAAACATATGCCCTCTAAGCTCAATAATATGGCTTGGGCATATTTCATGGTAAAATTATATTAATGTTTGACTCACTATAAATGACTGATTACCTTGGCAGTGGTCAATTATTTGTTCCTATAGAGATACCCCACGCCCAAGTTAAGAGAAACCCAAGTAAGACAGCAGGTGTTGCAAGAGGGCATCAGAGGGCAGACACACTGAAACCATACTCACAGAAAACTAGTCAATCTAATCACACTAGGACCACAGCCTTGTCTCTAACTCAGTGGAACTAAACCAGGCCCGTGGGGCAACCCAAGATGGGCGGGTCATGGTGGAGAGATCTGACAGAATGTGGTCCACTGGAGAAGGGAATGGCAAACCAATTGAATATTCTTGCCTTGAGAACCCCATAACCAGTATAAAAAGGCAAAATGATAGGATACTGAAAGAGGAACTCCCCAGGTCAGTAGCTGCAAAATATGCTACTGAAGATCAGTGGAGAAATAACTCCAGAAAGAATGAAGGGATGGAAACAAAGCAAAAAGAATACCCAGCTGTGGATGTGACTGGTGATAGAAGCAAGGTCCAATGCTGTAAAGAGCAATATTGCATAGGAACCTGGAATGTCAGGTCCATGAATCAAGGCAAATTGGAAGTGGTCAAACAAGACACAGCAAGAGTGAATGTCGACATTCTAGGAATCATCGAACTGAAATGGACTGGAATGGGTGAATTTAACTCAGATGATCATTATATCTACTACTGTGGGCAGGAATCCCTCAGAAGAAATGGAGTAGCCCTCACAGTCAACAAAAGAGCCCAAAATGCAGTACTTGGATGCAATCGCAAAAACGACAGAATGATCTCTGTTCGTTTCCAAGGCAAACTATTCAATATCACAGTAATCCAAGTCTATGCCCCAACCAGTAACGCTGAAGAAGCTGAAGTTGAATGGTTCTATGAAGACCTATAAGACCTTTTAGAACTAACACCCAAAAAAGATGTCCTTTTCATTATAGGGGACTGGAATGCAAAAGTAGGAAGTCAAGAAACACCTGGAGTAACAGGCAAATTTGGCCTTGGAGTACAGAATGAAGCAGGGCAAAGATTAATAGAGTTTTGCCAAGAAAATGCACTGGTCATAACAAACACCCTCTTCCAACAACACAAGAGAAGACTCTACACATGGACATCACCAGATGGTCAATACTGAAATCAGACTGATTATATTCTTTGCAGCTAAAGATGGAGAAGCTCTATACAGTCAACCAAAACAAGACCAGGAGCTGACTGTGGCTCAGACCATAAACTCCTTACTGCCAAATTCAGACTTAAATTGAAGAAAGTAGGGAAAACCACTAGACCATTCAGGTATGACCTAAATCAAATCCCTTATGATTATACAGTGGAAGTGAGAAATAGATTTAAGGGCATAGATCTCATAGATAGATAGAGTGCCTGATGAACTATGGAATGAGGTTCGTGACATTGTACAGGAGACAGGGATCAAGACCATCCCCATGGAAAAGAAATGCAAAAAAGCAAAATGGCTGTCTGGGGAGGCCTTACAAATAGCTGTGAAAAGAAGAGAAGCGAAAAGCAAAGGAGAAAAGGAAAGATATAAGCATCTGAATGCAGAGTTCCAAAGAATAGCAAGAAGAGATAAGAAAGCCTTCTTCAGCGATCAATGCAAAGAAATAGAGGAAAACAACAGAATGGAAAAGACTAGAGATCTCTTCAAGAAAATCAGAGATAACAAGGGAATATTTCATGCAAAGATGGGCTCGATAAAGGACAGAAATAGTATGGATCTAACAGAAGCAGAAGATATTAAGAAGAGATGGCAAGAATACACAGAACTGTACAAAAAGATCTTCACAACCCAGATAATAATGATGGTGTGATCACTGACCTAGAGCCAGACATCCTGGAATGTGAAGTCAAGTGGGCCTTAGAAAGCATCACTACAAACAAAGCTAGTGGAGGTGATGGAATTCCAGTTGAGCTATTTCAAATCCTGAAAGATGATGCTGTGAAAGTGCTGCACTCAATAGGCCAGCAAATTTGGAAAACTCAGCAGTGGCCACAGGACTGGAAAAGATCAGTTTTCATTCCAATCCCAAAGAAAGGCAATGCCAAAGAATGCTCAAACTACCACACAGTTGCACTCATCTCACACGGTAGTAAAGTAATGCTCAAAATTCTCCAAGCCAGGCTTCAGCAATGTGTGAACTATGAACTTTCTGATGTTCAAGCTGGTTTTAGAAAAGGCAGAGGAACCAGAGATCAAATTGCCAACATCCGCTGGATCATGGAAAAAGCAAGAGAGTTCCAGAAAAACATCTATTTCTGCTTTATTGATTATGCCAAAGCCTTTGACTGTGTGGATCACAATAATCTGTGGAAAATTCTGAGAGAGATGGGAATACCTGACCACCTGATCTGCCTCTTGAGAAATTTGTATGCAGGTCAGGAAGCAACAGTTAGAACTGGACATGGAACAACAGACTGGTTCCAAATAGGAAAAGGAGTACGTCAAGGCTGTATATTGTCACCATGTTTATTTAACTTATATGCAGAGTACATCATGAGAAATGCTGGACTGGAAGAAACACAAGTTGGAATCAAGATTGCTGGGAGAAATATCAATAACCTCAGATATGCAGATGACACCATTCTTATGGCTGAAAGTGAAGAGGAACTAAAAAGCCTCTTGATGAAAGTGAAAGTGGAGAGTGAAAAAGTTGGCTTAAAGCTCAACATTCAGAAAACGAAGATCATGGCATCCGGTCCTATCACTTCATGGGAAATAGATGGGTAAACAGTGGAAACAGTGTCAGACTTTATTTTGGGGGGCTCCAAAATCACTGCAGATGGTGACTGCAGCCGTGAAATTAAAAGATGCTTACTCCTTGGAAGGAAAGTTATGACCAACCTAGATAGCATATTCAAAAGCAGAGACATTACTTTGCCAACAAAGGTTCATCTAGTCAAGGCTATAGTGTTTCCTGTGGTCATGTATGGATGTGAATGTTGGACTGTGAAGAAGGGTGAGCACAAAGAATTGATGCTTTTGAACTGTGGTGTTGGAGAAGACTCTTGAGAGTCCCTTGGTCTGCAAGGAGATCCAACCAGTCCATTCTGAAGGAGATCAGCCCTGGGATTTCTTTGGAAGGAATGATGCTCAAGCTGAAGCTCTAGTACTTTGGCCACCTCATGCAAAGAGTTGACTCATTGGAAAAGACTCTGATTCTGGGAGGGATTGGGGGCAGGAGGAGAAGGGGACGACAGAGGATGAGATGTCTGGAATGCATCACTGACTCAATGGACGTGAGTCTGGATGAACTCTGGGAGTTGGTGATGGACAGGGAGGCCTGGCGTGCTACGATTCATGGGGTTGCAAGGAGTTGGACACGACTGAGTGACTGAACTGAACTAATATGGTAAAGAAATCATGTTACACCTTGATACTAATCTCAGTGCCAAGCATCAGCTTCTGCTTTAACATATATACTATTATGGTGTATGTAACAGCAACTCAAATCAAACTAGGATAAACAATAAAACAAAATTATGGTCAAGGGGACAGAGGAGATGCTTATGTTACAAAAAAAAAAAAAAAAAAGAATATGCCCAGGGCCAACTAGACGTAGGAGCTTGAAGAATGTCACCAAGGCTGCACCTGTCGTCTTAATATCTCTGGACTGGCTTCCCTCTCAGGCAGGATTTCCCTTCAGTCAATCAGCAAAATAGCTCAGCAAATGGAAACCAGTATCTCTTGCCCAAGGTTCCCTGATGGCTCAGCTGGCAAAGAATCCTTCTGCAAAGTGAGAGACCTGGGTTTGATATTCTGGCCTGGAGAATCCCATGTACTGTATAATCCATGGCGTCACAAAGGGTGGGACACGAGCGACTTTCACCTCTTGCCCAGTAGTGACAGAACACTCAGGATATAGTCTACTTGAACTAACAGGGCCAACAGAGTCAGGTTTATTTTCCCTTTAGGCCACTCCTCAATCACCCTGCGTGCTGACGCCATGTCTGAGCAAAGGAACGCTCTGACTGGCCAGCCCAGATCACGTGCATACTCCTGGTCAGCGGACTAGACCCACCTGGACTGAGACTGATGCCAGGAGGTGGTTCCCCAAGAAAAACCCTGGGTAGAGAAGGGAAGGAGAGATAGGTAACGGTCAAGTAAGAATATCAGATGTTCTCTACACTGGAAGTTTGTGACTCTCTTTCTTTCTTGTCTTTACCATGGATACTATCATTTTTCCTTGTCTCTGTGTCAACTCTCATCAAACTAAGCATCAAAGTAGTCTTTTTTGGTTTGACTTTTTTTTTCCCTAATCGAAATGAATTCTTGTTGAAGAAATGCCCCTCTCATCCTAATCCACATAGGTGCTTCTATTTTATTCTACATGCAATCTCCAAATCCTTGGGTAGCCAGACGTGGAGATGATTATAGATGGCATAAGAGAGTGTAGAGGCATAGGGAGGTAATGGCCAGTGCACTGATTCAGATTCCAGAGACCAGAATGCTAGTTCTAGCACTCCCCACCATGGCTTTCCTCTTGCCCACAGTGAGCAAATGGGATTGCCATGATCTCTTCCAGCTCTGATGCTTCCTACAGAGAAGATAGGTATGCATCTCCATGACAAGAGCTGAAATTATATCAGGTTTCTTCTTAGTGTGAATATCCCCTACCCATGGTCTGTTCCCCAAATATATGATACCCCCCTCCATGGTCTGTTCTTGCTTAATGCTCAGCCTGAATGTGTTGTGTTAGTCACTCAGTCATGTCTGACTCTTTGCAACCCCATGGACTGCAAACCACCAGGCTCCCCTGTCCATGAGATTCTCCAGGCAAGAATACTAGAATGGGTTGCCATTTCCTTCTCCAGGGGAATCTTCCCGATCCAAGGACTGAACCCGGGTCTCCCGCGTTGCAGGGAGATTCTATACCATCTGAGCCATCAGGGGAGCCCAAATGGTCAGCCTGGGTCAGCCTCCCTCAAATGCAGAAAATGAACAAAGACATATGCAGGTAGTGATTTGGGAAGCAATTCCAGGGAACAGGAATAAGGGCAGGAAAATGAAATAAAGAAGGGGAAAAGCTAATAAGACAGTGAATTACTGAGTCTACAGGGCAATTGGGACTAGATTTTACAGGACCTTCTGAGGAATCTATAGACTGCCTGAGAGGGACAGGTAGAAGTGTGTCCCTGTGGGTCTCTCCATCACTACAGAGGATTTTCCTTGAGGGCACAGACATTCCTACTCAGTCAAAAGACTGCAAAACAAGCAAGTCAAAGTAAATGCCTGTTTGAGATGAGGTGATGTCAGCATATGGTGAAGATTTATTGGAACTGCCTACTGGAGCCAGTGCTGGAGTCAGAAATGAGGCCAAGAGGATGAGAGATAGAGACAAGAACTGTCCAGTGTACCTGTCTTGCTCCCTGGGTTTTTCAAAGCTCTCCCTTACATACATGAAGATCTAGTATAGATTGTCTGCTATGCTTCAACATGTCCCTGACCCTGGACACCTAGCTCCTTAGTGACCGGCTTGCCTCCAGCTCTTTTGCCTCATCTTAACTTTTCATAATTGTTCCTGCCTTAGCCATTCCCTTGCACTTAAAATCTGATGCTGTTCTTGAAAGATGGGATTTGTCCCAAGTGAACAAAGCCCTTCCACTTTGATTAGTGTGGGTTACCTGTCATCTGCCAGTAACAATGCTTATTCTAAGAAACTGTTGTATAAATATTCTATGTTCATATTCTCTTCTGCTTCTATGGATCTTACCATTTAAATGATGGTCTCCATCAACTCTCCAAAGTATACACATCCTTTCAAATTTAAGTCATCTGAGTTTTCTCTCTCATATTAGAACCAGCATTGCTTCTCTCAGAGTTCCATCAAAATGTCTTGCCTGCCTTCATTACTAATATATATTTACCCCTAGCTTTCTTGTATATTAATTTTAACTCAGGTAAATTATAAGAGGCTTGAGACATAGTAAAGTACAATATATTTTGTATTCACTAGCACATCTAGGTCAGTGTTGAAAAGATTATGGCAATTTTAAAGTTTCTGTTGATTAGTTGATATGGCTTTCATAAGTAGGGAGAGGCTAGGTTCCTAGCTAGGATTTGTATCTTCTTCCACCACTACCAGTGTCTGATGACATCTATCAATATCTCAGGTTCTTTATCTGTGTGTCTTTATCTGTAAGTGGTTCTAACAGGAGTACTTTACTTAGAGTGTGAAAAATAACGTATGTAAAGTATTTAGCCGGGTGTTCACAGAGATGCTTGGTCCTGCATTTATGGACTATTATAATTGCCCTTGGGCTTCCCTGGTTGCTCAGACAGTAAAGAATCAAATAATGGCCATCAGTGCTTCTGTGGTACATGGGTGTTTGGGGGTTGTTTTCCTTTCAATCTCAATTATATTGCATCTGCCTGGTGTCCACTACCTTCTTTTCTTCACTGGTCTCATGTCACCAGTCCTTGTGTGGCACATTCTTCATGTGATTTTCTTTTCCCCAACCCACATTGTCCTCTCTCAACTCACAGCATTTGACAATCTTACCATAACATTTGTGCTCGTGTGTTCAGTCTGACTCTTTGCAACCCTATGGACTGTAGCCCGCCAGGCTCCTTTGTCCATGAGATTTTCCAGGCAAGAATACTGGAGTGGGTTGCCATTTCCTCCTCCAGGGGGTCTTCTGGAACCAGGGATTGAAACTGCATCTCCTATGGGTCCTGCATTGCAGGCAGATTCTTTTTTCTCTAAGGTTTTACCCAAACTAATTGTAGTTTTTCAACAAGACTTAAAGCTGCTTCAGGGCAAGGATCACATCCAATCCACTTTTTATCTAAGGCAGGAGTTAGAGCACTGCTGAGTTCACCAGAGACTCTGCAGAAAGACTGGTTGATTGGCTTGGTAATTAAATCGCCTTGAATTTCTAAATTTGTAGTTCAGTTGACTAGTTTATCTGTAGTCAGTACTCCAGTCACTGGTTCTATTTCTTCTCAATGCTATATCACTGGCCTTTAAAGCGTGACAGTTGTATTACAGAATGTTAGCTGTGGTGAGGCATCTCTGAATCGTTTATTGGAGTGCAAAAGTAAACAAAGCCAATGACTTCATCTAATGAGAAAACCTTAGAAATTACAGTGCATGAATCACCAGGTTGCCCTTCAGAAATACTGGACTGGGACTGTTTAAATGCTCCAAAACCAATACTTCATTAGACTTACTGTCACTTTCTGTGTGTCTGTTTACACTGAAGGATACAATGATAATACCAGTGACCTGAAATAATTGCCATGTAAGTTTGGCTCTGATGAAAGTTCAATTTTTGCTGAAAGATGCCTGGAGCTCAGACTGCTGCATTGACAACAGCCTGCAAGTCTCTCTCTCTCTTTTTTTTTTCCCCTGGTCTAGTGAGGAGGGAACGGGGGCAGCTCAGGAAAACAGGACTGTGAATGCCCGCCCTTCCTCCTCACTGCTTCCATCTGGTGTGAAGCAACCGTTCTGGCTTATGGAAGAAGTGAATCATTATTCTACTTGGGGATAAGGCAGAGGATGGTGACACACCACCTACTGATGGGCAGCTGGTCAGGGCAGGTCAGAGAGCAGGCCTGGGGAGATTGCCCTTCCACGGAGCCACACAGCAGAGGGCAGGGCTGGACTTTACAAGTGGAGGGGAACCATTGACCGAGAAATCGCTCAATAAGAAATTCAAACTCCCAAGTAATGACTATCGAACGCCAGAAACACATATGAAACAAGGGAAATAAGAACTGTAAAACTGCAGACATGAAATGGTTTCTTTTTAGCAAGGCTCCCTAAATATTTTCTGCCCTGCAGCTCTTGGCAACAGAGTCTTTATTGTATATGATTTATTTATGTTTGCACCTTAAGCAGGTCAGCCCTGGGCAAAGCTCCTAGAGTAGAAATCATCACTGCAGCATCCTCCCCAGGTCCTCTAGCGGGGTTCACTTTACGTCTCCTTGGTGGCCTCCTGCTGCCCACTGAATGTCCAGGTCCAGTGTGGGGATGCCCCAGAGGTAGTTGTGCCAGGTTACACATGCCCCAAACACTACCTCCTGAACGCTTCTATGCAGTCAGCCCCATTCCTTTCTGGCCTAGCCTCAATCAGTTAGGACTCTCCCAGTTGCTACTAACAGGAAAATGCATGAGCAAGTAACCCAAAAGGAGAATTTATCATAACGACACAGGGGTATTTCATGCACTTCAAGGGCTGGGGAACTGCCAGGCTTCAAAGACTGGAATTGTAGATTATCAGGCTCCTTCACTGCATCTCATAGGATTATGGCTTCATTTTTTCCCATGTTTCCATGAAATACCTTCCCCTTTGGGATCCATGTAGCAAACAAACAGACAAGTAAACAGAAAGGCAAAACAGATGTGAAATAAAAGCAAATAAGCATGGCTCACAGCAAAGCACACGTTACAGAGCTAGCATCCAGGGCAAATTCGCTTATTTGACACTTCAGCTTTGTGAAGAAAGGCCGCTGTGTGGGTGAGCTGTAATCATAATGGTTGCCCCACCCCAACTTACAGAAACTTGGCTGCCACCTCTGGGACCATGTGGAAGGGAAAAAGCCGTTTCCGTGAACGCAGGGCGAAAGTGATGGCTGTCTACTGTTAGGCTTTTGTCTGCAAAGCCACTGTGCTCTTCTGTCCCTGTGTGTGGGCTCTGCAAGCTCGCTGCAGCCTCATTCTTGTTAATTGTGTTTTAGAAGGAACATGGGGAAAATCTCACGTTGAGATTAGAGCTGGTAGCAGAGGACATTAAAGTTCTTCAAGTCAAAGCTAGTAGCTTGGGCATTCATCTGTTGAACTTGAGTTAGCTTGTTCCATGTGAGATATAATCAATTTAAACAATGAACATCGACAGACTCCTTACTGCCCTCTCTTTGGTTGAATCTGGTGCAGTACCCATGGTTACAGCCCCACAAGTTTGTTTTACTCCACGAATCCTGCTGCCTGCTTAGTATATGCTTTATTGATACCTTTAAAAACACACACTTTCACTTTATTGGGTGCAGTAATTTTATACACATAGGTGTATATAATGTATAATTACATGAGTGTCAAAACATTTGTTTTTCAAATCTGTTTATCTTGTGCTTAATTTTTCAGTTTCTCTCTAATTGTGGAATTGTCCATCACTTTATCAAATTCTGCTGGATTCTTTGTTCCTATTTCTGTCTCCCATCTGTGTTCCACCATGTTAGCCACAAGTTCATGATTATTGTATCTGCCTTGTAAATATTCCCTTTTATTCATATGTAATGTGTCTTTTTATCCTGATTGATGCCTTTTGCTTAAATTCTGTACTGCCTGATAATAATATGGCTGTATCTTGGTGGTAACTGTTGTGCTTGTTACTAATATTACCTGGAAAATCTTTTAACTTATTTTTAATGTGTGTGTGTGTTAATTGCTCAGTCGTGTCTGACTCTTTGCGACCCCATGGACTGTAGCCCTCCAGGCTCCTCTGTCCATGGGGATTCTCCAGGTAATAATACTGGAGTTGGTAGCCATTCCCCTTCTCTAGGGAATCTTCCCAACGTAGGGATCAAACCTGGATTTCCCACACTGCAGGCAGATTCTTTACCATCTGAGCCACTGTTCTTATGTGATTTTGACTTTTCACAAATGTATCTTCTAAGCAGTGAGTGGGATAATAATATCCTATTTATTCACTTTTATAGTCTCCTCACTTATTTCAAATATTTAGTGCTATCTTTTTCCCACCCTTTTGCACACCATAGTTGATTAAATCTAACATGTAAGTTTAATTCTGTATGTGAGCTCTACTTTCTTACATCATCTTCTCTTCTGTGTCTGCTTTTCTTCTTGATAAGTTCATCTTTCAATAATTTTTTGGCAAGGGAATGGTCTGTAGGGATGACTACCTTAGTTATTTTCTGAGATGTCTTTATTTTACTTTCATTCCAATGACAGTTTAGCTGGGACACAAATGTCTAAGCCTACTTAGAATTATAAAGATATTATTCAGTTTTTTCCTAGTGTGTGAAAAAAAAACTCTGTTCTTGGTCTGATTATTTGCCTCTGCAAATAATTTTTGCTTTCCATCTTAAAACATCCTTTTTTTTCTTTCTTTTTATATCAGAGATCATTGTTATATGTAGCATTCATGTAATGTGTTAACATTTTTCTATTTGAAAACATATCCATTTGGAAAATTCTGTTTTTCAAGTATTATTTCTCTCCCATTGTCTCCATTTTCTCCATTGAAAACTCAGTTTTGCCTTTGAAAATATGCTCATACTGTTAATTGTGTCTCTTATTTTTAGTGCAATTTTAATGACTGTGTCTCTTGTGTTGCATTCTGAATTAATTCTCCTGTGCTATATTCTAATACATTCATCTTCTCATTAGCTCAGTTAAACTAGATTTATCCATCTTTAGTTCTTATTTATTCAATGAGCATTTTTTAATTTTCAAAATATTTAATTGCATATTTTATAGTCAATTGTTCTTATTTCTGCTTATGTTTTATAATATTGCTTTTCATTTCTTCATTTGTCACATTTAGGTTCTTATACATGCATTCTTTTAGCTAATTTCTATCAGACTTTTCCATGAAATGAATTTCACTTGGGATGAAGAGGAAGGCAAGGGCCATATGTTTATGACCCTTATATATGACCCTTATATATTTGCCGGGGTCCAGCCCTGGTGGATCCAGGGAATTCGAAGCTGGGACGGCATCGGCGAGGATCAGGAAACAATTGCTTAATTAAACGTGAATTAAGGATATAAAGCGGGGAAGGCAATGGCACCCCACCCCAGTACTTTTGCCTGGAGAATCCCATGGACAGAGGAGCCTGGTGGGCTCCAGTCCGTGGGGTCGCTGAGAGTTGGACACAACTGAGCGACTTCACTTTGACTTTTCACTTTCATGCATTGGAGAAGGAAATGGCAACCCACTCCAGTGTTCTTGCCTGGAGAATCCCAGGGACAGGGGAGCCTGGTGGTCTTCTGTCTATGGGGTCACACAGAGTCGGACACGACTGAAGCGACTTAGCAGCAGCAGCAGCAAGGATATAAAGAGTGGTTAAATAAGGATAGCTCAGTGAGAAAATTTAGTGGAGAAAAGAGGCTGAATAATTCAGCCAGGAGGTGAGAGAAAGAAAGAGGGACCAAGCTTCGGTGAACAAGGCCCGCACTTTATTTTCCAAAGTAGTTTTTACACCTTAAGTTATGTATAGAGGATAATGGGGGAAGGGGTAGAGTCATGCAGTAAGCCAGGCTTTCTTCCTGCAAACTTATCATATGCAAAAGTTTAGGTGATTTGCATCATCTTCTGGCCCGGAGGCCTGTTAACATTTTAAGACCCTTTCTTCAGAAAACTTATTTTTCTCTAAAGGTGATTAGTCAGGCACCACCCTCCAAAAACATTAGATAAAGTTGCATTCCTATAGGGCAAAGTGTGGTGGGCTATAACAAGAAAAAGAATTAACTCAAGGGTCCAAGGTTATAAACATTAAAGTACTACTTACACCAATTATATTAATCAATACACTGCCAGGGACAAAGCAGATAAGAGATATGGAAACTTAGCAGCAAACAATGGCCCAACCAGTGAAAAACCCTTCACCAATACAATTTCTAATCAATCTTTTAACTGCTCAAAGGAATCTGTATTCAGACAGTTTAAAACATCTCATGTCTTTCACGGTTGTGAACTAAAACATTCTTGTCACGCCCAGGACAGCCCCCGTAAAGTCAGAGGTGTAGATGAGAGCACAAAGCAGTAAAGTAGGCAGACTCTGGTTTTGGGGGTAGATGCTCGAAAATTTCCAGGGAGACTCCTGAGGCTAATTCACGCCTTTGCGTATGTCGAGCCTCCTTCCTCATGACCATTGCCACGGGCGAAGTTCCTCACGCTGGCTCACGCTGGCTCCCGGCATGTAGTCATAGGAATATATTTCTATATTCCTAATGCATAGTACAAGTTAGAAACTCCATGGACATAGTGTACTACTACTCTTGTTCAATGATGAGAGAACTGTGATTCAGAATAATCATATCACTTTTCTCAGTTAAATATTCTGGGTCAAAGCCATTAGTGAGGCCAATATCTGTCCCACTGTCTTTATTCTGGTCAGCCTCAAAATACTGTTTCCATCCAGTCATTTATTCAAGAATGCATGTATGCTTGCATTCACTTTTAAGGCCTTCCTTTTGCATATATACAAATTAATTAAATTATCTGGAATAAATTCTCCACAGAGAATCATATTTTATAACATGAATTAAATCTAGGTAATTTACTTGTTACTTTAAAACTTGTCAAAATCCTGCAAGAACAATTTTAATTATGTTTTCATGTATTCAGTTTTAATATATATACTTAATAGTGATTAAAGAAAGAAAATGGCAAATTTTCTTAGGTTATTCAAGCCATATTCTAGTCAGCCTTAAATTTTGTATTTAAACACCAAGCTTTTAACATATTTATGCATTAAACATTCTCAGTGTTTTCCATAGCAGAAAGGATGTGGGTTTTATATTTGATTTCTGAGCAAATTAATGATGTAGCCAGAAAGCATAGCAGGATATACTGGACTATCAAGAAACCGATTTAATTAATTTGTGCAAATACTTAAAAGTTTTATGAATTAAATTTCAGACAGATTTCCTATGACAAGGCAACTTCTTCACAGAGCACAACTCCAGTCATTTTGATATACAGATAGGCAATTAAAAATTCAAATTAACAAATTAATACTCATAAGCCTAAATCAACTAATTTTGTAATTTGTTTTTTTCTTTGAAAATTGTTTTAATTAAATATGCTAGCACTTAGAAAGCTTTTTCTTCTTTGTCATCACTGATCATTTTTGCATATCTCTAATGATCCAATTTCCTTTCTTCAAAGGAAAATAGTTCACTTTAGTGCTTGAGAACAAAAGTATTACAGTCAAGCTGACCTAAGTTTTAATCCTATTTTAGGTGTGTACTAGGAGCACTCCAGTGTTCTTGCCTGGTGAATCCCAGGGACGGGGGAGCCTCGTGGGCTGCCGTCTATGGGGTCACACAGAGTCGGACACGACTGAAGCGACTTAGCAGCAGCAGCAGGAGAAGGCACTGGTGACCCACTCCAATACTCTTGCCTGGAAACTCCCATGGACGGAGGAGCCTGGTGGGCTGTAGTCCATGGGGTGCTAAGAGTCAGACACAACTGAGCAACTTCACTTTGACTTTTCACTTTCATGCATTGGAGAAGGAAATGGCAACCCACTCCAGTGTTCTTGCCTGGAGAATCCCAGGGATGGGGGAGCCTAGTGGGCTTCCGTCTATGGGGTCGCACAGAGTCGGACACGACTGAAGCGACTTAGCAGCAGCAGCAGCAGGAGAAAGCACTGGCGACCCACTCCAATACTCTTGCCTGGAAACTCCCATGGATGGAGGAGCCTGGTGGGCTGTAGTCCATGGGGTGCTAAGAGTCTGACACGACTGAGCAACTTCACTTTGACTTTTCACTTTCATGCATTGGAGAAGGAAATGGCAACCCACTCCAGTGTCCTTGCCTGGAGAATCCCAGGGACGGGGGAGCCTGGTGGGCTGCCGTCTATGGGGTTGCACAGAGTCGGACACGACTGAAGTGACTTAGCAGCAGCAGCTGTGCAATGGCATGTACATTTTATACTACTTCTTTAAGCCTCAGTTACATGTCTGTGAAACTGGGATAAGCACATATACTCCACAGTGTTTTCATGAAGAGAAAATGGCATAATGTATTAGAAAGTATTTAAAACTCAATAAATTTTACCATGCCCTTCCTAGAGGTATTTCCACTTTTACAGACACACACCTAAACACCTTTGTTTGAACCTGTATTTCTAAAGTATGTTTACTGTTGCTAATGATGATTTAAAAACACGTCTTACTGACTTTCAAAAATCCTCTCCAGAGGACTATACAGCATTTTAGCATGGCAGGCAGTTACCTTAGAGGTTAACATATTGAATATTTCAGTCAGACACAGGAGAGGTAAGATAGAAGGCAAATGAACAACTGATTTAATGTCTCAAAGCTCCAGTTTCCTCATTTTTACAAGTAAAAAGAGAAAGGAACCATATATAAGTTGCTAAGTGGGTTAAATAATATAAAGGACTAGCCCAGTGCATGGAACATAGTAAGTATTCAGTTAACATAAACATCCATAATTCTGACCAAAATATTATAAAATACATTTAAGAAAAGTGTGTATAGAAAGATGCATTTGAGAGAAAGTATGTGTTTTGCTTAGTGTTGGAGCTAATGTTAATACATTAGCAAATGTCTTGAATACTGTGACATTCAACTGTGAAAACCAATTATTACCCAATTAGAAGCCTCCTCAATTAGGGAAAGATTGGGTCATGTTTTTTAAATACCCACCAGTATTTTCTGCCAACCCCATCTGTGACACACACTGGGGAGACGCCAGTTAGCAGTTGTTTAAGTCATTTTCCTAACACTGGCATCCATCTCCTTGGAGACGTCCATCAGAGACTTATGTTCACATCTTTCAAGTTGCATCTGGATAGGACCATTATGTGATCAATCTACTGCTGCATTTCATCGATGGACAGTTTAACATTTGCTTTTCATTATATGTTTAAGCTTGCTTGTAGTAAATAGTTCATGCAATATATGGTATATTTTTTAAATTATGTAACCATTATGACTGAGTATGTTGATTATCTAGAAAGGAGACAATTATATATTTAGCAATTTATCATCTAGGATTAAGAAAATGCATTTAAAACTTAAATTTTAGATAAATAAAAGTGACGATGAATTTCAAAAAATGAGGAAAACAAACACTGCAATGTAAATAGAAGGTAAAAGGAAATGGGATCCTTTCAAAAAAAAGTATTAATTTATCTTTGCTAGTCTTATTTTCATAATTTGAATAGCTATAGCAGTACCATTCATTTCCAGTTAAATAAAACTGTGGGAATTTAACAGTCAAAATACTCTAAAATTTCCTGTTATCTTTTTAATGTGATTTTATTTATTTTGGGATATACTGGGTTTTCTTTTTTGCAACAGCTTTTCTTTTTTTTTTTTAATTGGAGGCTAATTACTTTACAATATTGTCATGGTTTTTGCCATAAATTAACATGAATCAGCCATGGGTTTACATGTGTTCCCCATCCTGACCCTCCCTCAACATCCCATCCCCCAGGGTCATCCCAGTGCACCAGCCCCGAACACCCTGCCTCATATGTCAAACCTGGACTGGTGATCTATTTCACATACGATAATATCAGATCAGATCAGATCAGTTGCTCAGTCGTGTCTGACTCTTTGCGACCCCATGAATCGCAGCACACCAGGCCTCCCTGTCCATCACCAACTCCCAGAGATCACTCAGATTCACATCCATTGAGTCAGTGATGCCATCCAGCCATCTCATCCTCTGTCGTCCCCTTCTCCTCCTGCCCTCAATCCCTCCCAGCATCAGAGTCTTCTCCAATGAGTCAACTCTTCACATGAGGTGGCCAAAACACTGGAGTTTCAGCTTTAGCATCATTCCTTCCAAAGAAATCCCAGGGCTGATCTCCTTCAGAAAGGACTGGTTGGATCTCCTTGCAGACCAAGGGACTATCAAGAGTCTTCTCCAACACCACAGTTCAAAAGCATCAATTCTTAGGCGCTCAGCCTTCTTCACAGTCCAGCTCTCACATCCATACATGACCACAGGAAAGACCATAGCCTTGACTAGGCGAACCTTTGTTGGCAAAGTAATGTCTCTGCTTTTGAATATGCTATCTAGGTTGGTCATAACTTTCCTTCCAAGGAGTAAGCGTCTTTTAATTTCATGGCTGCAGTCACCATCTGCAGTGATTTTGGAGCCCAGAAAAACAAAGTCTGACACTGTTTCCACTGTTTCCCCATCTATATCCCATGTAGTGATGGGACCAGATGCCATGATCTTCGTTTTCTGAATGTTGAGCTTTAAGCCAACCTTTTCACTCTCCACTTTCACTTTCATCAAGAGGCTTTTTAGCCCCTCTTCACTTTCTGCCATAAGGGTGGTGTCATCTGCATATCTGAGGTTATTGATATTTCTCCCAGCGATCTTGATTCCAACTTGTGTTTCTTCCAGTCCAGCGTTTCTCATGATGTACTCTGCATAGAAGTTAAATAAATATGATAATATACATGTTTCAATGCTATTCTGTCAAATCATCCCACCCTCAACTTCTCCCACAGAGTCCAAAAGTCTGTTCTTTACATCTGTGTCTCTTTTGCTGTCTCACATCTAGGGTCATCATTACCGTCTTTCTAAATTCCATATATATGTGTTAATATACTGCATTGGTATTTTTCTTTCTGACTTACTTCACTCTGTATAATAGGCTCCAGTTTCATCCACCTCATTAGAACTGATTCAAATGCATTCTTTTTAATAGCTGAGTAATACTCCATTGTGTATATGTACCACAGCTTTCTTATCCATTCGTCTGCTGATGGACATCTAGGTTGCTTCCATGTCCTGACTATTGTAAATAGTGCTGCGATGAACGTTGGGGTACATGTATCTCTTTCACTTCCGGTTTCCTTGGTGTGTATGCCCAGCAGTAGGATTTCTGGGTTGCATGGCAGTTCTATTCCCTGTTTTTTAAGGAATCTCCACACTGTTCTCCATAGTGGCTGTGTACTAGTTTGCATTCCCACCAACAGTGTAAGACGGTTTCCTTTTCTCCACACCCTCTCCAGCATTTTGCTTGTAGACTTTTGGATCACAGCCATTCTGACTGGCGTGAAATGGTACCTCATTGTGGTTTTGATTTGCATTTCTCTGATAATGAGTGATGTTGAGCATCTTTTCATGTGTTTGTTAGCCATCTGTATGTCTTATTTGGAGAAATGTCTATTTAGTTCTTTGGCCCATTTTTTGATTGGGTTGTTTATTTTTCTGGAATTGAGCTTCAAGAGTTGCTTGTATATTTTTGAGATTAATTCTTTGTCAGTTGCTTCATTTGCTATTATTTTCTCCCATTCCGAAGGCTGTCTTTTCACCGTGCTTATAGTTTCCTTCATTGTGCAAAAGCTTTTAAGTTTAACTAGGTCCTATTTGCTTAATTTTGCTTTTATTTCCATTACTCTGGCTTTTCTCTAGTTTCAGCGAGTGAGGGCTCCTCTCCAGTTGCGGTGAGCTGGCTGCTCCTTGCCCAGCAGCTTCTCTTGTTGCAGAGCATGGGCTCTACAGCGAGCAGGCTTCAGTCGTTGTGGTACACGGGCTCAGTAGCTCCAAGTCAGGCTTTAGAGCACAGGCTCAGAAGTCGTGCTGTAGGGGCTTAGTTGCTCCATGGCATGTGGGATCTTCCCAGATCAGGCATTGAACCCATGTCTCCAGCACTGGCAGGCAGATTCTTTACCTCTGATCTACCAGGGAAGCCCTCCTGTTATCTTTTAGGCTGAAGGAAAATAAAGTGTGGTAGTGGGCAAGTGGGAAAAAATTAAGATACTTAATATTAGTATATGATTTTATAGTTTTCATATAAATTATTTCAGGTTTCTGAAATATTTTTAACCTCACTTAAACAAAGAAACAGACTCTTGAGTAGGTGTTTTGATCAAACTGGTAACAAACAGGTAGAGCAGACACACAAACTCAGGTCTGATTCCAAGTTGTTTCAAGACCTTCATAACTGCCTAACAGAAAATAAAAAGCAAGACACAGACTACAAGTTTATATTAGATAAGGAAACTTCTCAGTCTTAAAATCTTCAGTGAAATAACAACACTGTATATCTAAAATACTAAAGACAGGAGAAAAGATTGGATGACCTCAAAAAGGTCTTTATAAGCCCCAAATCAAGTTTAATAGCACCCCAACTTTGGCTTTGTTTATCATAAGTTCATGGTCATCAATATAATGCCACAGTTACTCAGGTTCTTATTTGACTAAAGAAAAAGCTGACTGTAAAAACATGATACTCATAATAATCAAACTTTTAAAAGAAGAATAAAAAAAGAAATATGTGTTCACTGAGCATTTTGATGAATAGATAGTCTGAATTTCAAAACACAATAATCCTAGATTGGTCCTCTTTATCTCAGTACTTAACAGCACTTGATAAACATTAAGTTAGAGCTTTGCTCAGCATGGTTGCTTGGTGAATATTAAATAAAAATAATCAAAATACCACTGTGAGTCAAAGGAATATTTCTTTTTACTAGATATGTTGGCCCATGTTTATGGCTTTAATAGAATTTAAATGGTATACACCATGCATACCAACTGTTCCAAAAATTAAGAAATGTGGTGGATGTTTTTTCATCTTAATCGCAATTGGTATTCCATTTTCCTTGGGAAACTCTACATGCTGTTATACAACTAATTCTTTCACTACCTAACCAAATAATTAATATCTTTACAAGCTCATCATAAACTATATATTAATAATAACTCATTATGTACTTAATTTCAATACTAATTGCCCACAGGCTTAATGAGCTCTTCATTGTAATACGAAAACTGATGTTTATTTTTATTAGATATAACTTCAGAATAAAACATACTTTTACCAATCTGTGACCCAATTTGATGTTTAATAAAAATTCTCCAGGAGAAAATATTGCCATTGATTGGTTTTAGATGGTTTAAATAAATACTATATCATAGAATATTAAATTAGAAATTCTGACTGATGAACCAAAACAGAAAAGATGTTGAATTCTGAAACAGTACAAACCTATAAGTAGAATTTATGATAGTACAAAACTCCAAGTCCACATTAAGTGGACAGGGGTATGAGATTATGGGATTTAAGAAGAGAAGATGGAGGAGCTATTGGTGGAGAGCTCCAGGGAGGAGGAAAGCCCCCTCTCCCCCAGGGAAAGGGGTGTGGTACCCCTGAAAACAAGAAGGGCCTTCAGCTGGCCCCTTGTAGAAGTTGAGCTGTGAGTTCTGCTATTAGTGGGCACTAGTGTCTAACCTTGATTAGAAATCTCTAAGGTAAAAACAAGCCAGGTAGGCCTGACCAGAGTGAAAAGAGTGGTTACTGCCTTTGTTTCGGCCTGTTCCCAATGTTTGTTGAGGTAAAATTCATCCTTGCTTCCCAAGGAACAGATGTATTTTCCTCAGAGGGAGAGCCAGCTGAAGGTTGTTGTTTTTCTGTTGCTAAGTCGTGTCTAACCCCTTGAGACCCCATGGGTGGTAGCCCGCCAGACTCCTCTGCCCATGGAATTCTTCAGACGAGAATACTGGAGAGGGTTGCCATTTCCTTCTCCAGAGAATCTTCACGACCCAGGGATCAAAACTCTGTCCCCTGCATTGGCAGTAGGCAGGCGGATTCCTTACCAATGAGCCACCTAGGAAGCCCAAAGTTCACATTAGAATCTATCAAATGAAGCCTTATGGAGGTTAACAGTTTTTTGTTTTAATTCTTATTGGGTGTGTTGTTTTACAATCTTATATTAGTTTCAGGTGTATAGCAGAGTGAATCTGTTACACGTATACATATATCCACTGGTTTTTAGATTCTTTCTCTTAGATTCTACTCATTATGTTACAGAGTAATGAGTAGAGTTCCCTGGCAGTACAGTAGGTATTATTATCTATTTACATATGGCAGTGTAGGTGGAAGTAGTGGTATAAAGAATCTGCCTGCCATGTAGGAGATCCAGTTCAATCCCTAGGTCAGGAAGATCCCTGAGAGAAGAGCATGGCAACCCATTCCAGTATTCTTGCCTGGAGAATTCCATGGACAGAGGAGCTTAGCGGGCTGCAGTCCATGGAGTCCCAAAGAGTCAGACATGACTGAGTGACTAACACTTTCACTTCCACAACATGTGTCAATCCCAGTACCAAACCAGCTTTATGACAAATGCTAAAGGGACTTCTCTAGGTGGGAAACAAAAGAAAAAAGAAAACCTGCAAAAACAAACCCAAAGCGGTTCTTGGTAGAGAACTGCAGGTAGGCCCTTAGAATCCCAGGATGGGATTAGACAACATTTGCATTGGTCAAGGAAACTGCATTTTGAGACACCCACCATGGATCAGTGTCCTGGAAGAACCCACAGAGACTCAGCTCCAAAGAGCTGCCAGACCCAGGGAACAGGAAGTCAGCCAGTGACACTACAGTCACGTGGGAACTTCTTAGCTGCCCTACTTCTCTTCCTGAAACTTATCTTTCTTAGCTTTTAAACTAAAATTTTAAACTTACCTTTTAAACTAAGGATCGGAGTTGATATAATCAAGATTTCAAGTGCATTTTAAATCCTAGTACTTTCCGAAAGCCTTTTTGAATATCCCTAGATTAAGATGAATATAATTTGATGGCCAAGAGTTGCATGGGTAGATTCCTTTAAAGCTGTAAATGACGCATCAAGCAAAACATGGAGGAATCAGTTTTTCTCCCTCTCTGGGCAGCGACTTAAAACTCTTCTATTAGGTCTTATCACTTTCTTTTTATAAAGGGGAAGAGGAAATACTGAAATATTTCATCAACTGAATTGCCTCCAGAGGTTTGGGACTGAATTCCACTCACTGTGACACGTATTGTGTATGCATAATTGTTCCAATGCCTGCCTTGAAAATAGCTCGAGTCACTTGCTCTTTTAAATGGAAGCTGGAAGCTGTCTGACTTGAAAATAATCTCAAACACTTAGAAAGGAGAGCTGACTTCCTTTCATTAGAAGGGATAGAAATGATGAAAATTCTAGAATGTCATTCTCCTCTCCCTGATAAAACTATAGCCCTTTCCTAGAAACATAAGCAATGGATCAAGTCTACGGAGGAAGTAAGATGAGTGGTGAGGACAGCAGCAGATACATTTCAGCAACACAGCTAGTCACAGCTATCAGTCAAATCTTACGGTGATATTCTTTTGATGACTGAGACAATTTCAAGCACAGGCTATGTTTCTAAGTGTTTATTATTTGACAAACATCAACTTATTTATTGTTTTCTCCATTTTTGAGTTATAATGAATAATTTGGAAAGAGTATATCTTGAAGATATACATATAAATGCTATATAATCTTGTGTGTATATATATGTGTGTATAATTTATTATTATAGCTGATTTCCTACCTTGGTGTGTACCCATCAATGCTAACTACTTTACTTGATGACACTGATAAAGTTGTTTATGTGCAGTGTGCTAAATGATGGTAATATAATTGGTAAAATTGGCTTTCACTTACCCACAAAACAACTACAAAATGAAATGACACAAACATTAGTCTCAGGAATTCTGCCATGAAATTTGATTATTTGATTCTGTGTTAGTGACAGATACTGTATATTCTAATGACACATTAGAAATAAACAGCACCATTTAAAGCTGCTCTCTATTCTTCAACTATTTTTAATGTTCTATTTTGAACAAGGTTTCTCAGAAAAATAACAGCACATAGAAATACCAATTTGTTGCTTTCTGATTTCTTATATACTTTATTTCTGATCAGAGTTCTGTTGTTATATATAAAATGAAAGAATAGTATGGATAAAGAATAGTATATGGATCAAGGTGCCAGTGATATTGTTAATCTCACACACATGCAATTTCAGATTTATTGAGCCAAGAACACAAAACTTAGTAGAAGTTAACAGGAGGAACAAGAATAGAAGGGCACACTGATGTGGTTTTGCTCCCTTATTTTGATACTTAGTGTCCCACCATGGTTCTTTAGTTCCCAAACATGACAAGCAGTTATTGGTGATACTCTCCATACAGATACTGTCCACCTAGAGTTACGAAAGCTTATGAGAATTCATTGAAAAAACTAAATTTTATTCATCACCAGTAATGCTATGTCCTCAAACAAGGTCAGTACTCAGACGGACCTGAGCAAAATCTCAAGTTATCTAGGATATATATGTGTATGTGTGTATGTGCATGCATGTGTATTCTATCTCACCTAGTGTGTCCACAGTCCATGGGGTCGCTGAGAGTCGGACACGACTGAGAGATTTCCCTTTCACTTTTCACTCTTATGCATTGGAGAAGGAAATGGCAACCCACTCCAGTATTCTTGCCTGGAGAATCCCAGGGACGGGGGAGCCTGGTGAGCTTCCATCTATGGGGTCGCGCAGAGTCGGACACGACTGAAGTGACTTAGCAGCAGCAGCAGCAGGGTGTCTTTATTTATGGAACCTGTTGGGAGACGCAACAGAAGTAAATATGATTTTATCCTGTCATAGGCAGTTGAGGCTGCGATAACAAATGTAGCCTTGCTGAGTGGTTTAAACAACATTCATTAATATCTCACAGTAATGGAAGCTTGGAAATCCAAAGATCAAGGTGCTGAAGACCTAGTGTCTGATGAGAACCTGTTTCTTGTTTTTCAGTGTTTCCTCCTTGTATCCTCATGTAGCAGAGAGAGTAGAGACAAGGTCTCTGGTGTTTCTTCTTAACAAAGGCACTCATTTATGAGGGCTCTGCCCTCATAAGCAACTCACCTCCCAGAAGTCTCACCTCCAAATACCATTGCATTTGGGGATTAGGCTTCGGCATATGAGTTTGCTGGGGATACAATCAATCCATAGAGCACCCTCAAGACATTTGCAGCCTTATTCTAATAATGGTGGAATAGAGGAACTCTTTGTGGCTTGAGAACTTTAGTCATCAATGAGCAGGAAATATTTAAACTAGGCTTTAGAGAAGTGCTTTCGTTTGAGAAAATGGAGATGGAGACAGAGGAGGCAATAGCGAGTAGAAAATTTCAGAGAGGTGAGTGAAGAGAAAGTGGTAACTCATTTCAAAAACACCCAGAGGCACATTCTCAGCATCACAGATTGGATATGTAGAGCACTGAGGTTTCTGAATGTGAAGTGCACAAAAGCCTTTTCCTTTTCTGTTGGACAAGTGAGATGATCCAGCATACAGAATATGTGAATATAAAGGGATCACTGGCAAGTCACAGAACTATTGTATATAAATATCAAGATTTTGTTTCACATTTTCATTTGGACACATAATATGGCTCATTTTAGAATTAATTATGTGAAGAAAGAGATATTTTCAGTTTTAAAGAGAAACCAAGTAAGAACTGGTTATACACTGTAAATGGTATTAGAGAAATGCCTAAAATGCAAGGCTTCCATAAATTGTTAGAATATGACCAGCTTTTGTCTTTGCTAAAATCTTTGATTTTGACATTTTAATAGTACAAGTAAAGTGGAAAGAGGGCATTCTATTGCTTTTCGATGTGATGTAAAAGTCACTGAGTCGTGTGTGACTCTCTGCGACCCCATGGACTGTAGCCCACCCGGCTCCTCTGTCCATAGAGCTCTCCAGGCCAAGAATACTGGAGCGAGTTGCCATCCCCTTCTCCAGGGGATCTATCCCAACCCAGGGATTGAACCCAGGTCTCCTGCATTGCAGTTAGATTCTTTACTGTCTGAACCACCAGGGAAATCCTGCTTTTTGATGTAAGTGTCTAATATACACAAATTAATTGAATACTATGAAGTATTCTTAGTTATTTTTACTGTAACATTTTAGATATATAAAAATATTTACAAGACCATTCAACTATAAATACATAGAGAAATTATTTTTAAAGTCTGGAACATTACAAAACAATTACACTTTACATTTGTTCAGTCAGTAGCTTAGGAACAAACCTATTTGGAACAGCTGGAGCCTAAAACTGACATTTGTTATACACAGAGCCAGCTGTTTAAAAATTGTACTTAAACCCCAGTAGTATACTATTTGTTTGCCAACTGTCCTGTTACATTCCGCTGAAAATGTATTTCAAAATCTAAGAATCAAGGGAGGGGCGGAAATCATTTTAAGAACTTGATCTCCGCTGTTAAGAATATAAAGTCCAGTGTATCTGTAGCCCCTTTTCCTCTTTTCTTTCACTGTGCTTGCAGTCTAATTCCATCAGTATTGCCTGGGCTAAAGCATGGGGCCTTAGTTAATCGCTTTCCATTCTCTTTCCACAACCCCTACTTCCCACACTTTCTCTACACACATCAGTAAAAGCAAACTGATAGCCATTTAGGTCAGTGAAAAACCATGAATTTCTTTTTGAGAATGTTACAATCTCCTAACATTTCTTGGATTCAGCATCATTGTTCTAAGACATTTGCTGTAAACCTTCAAAAGCCCATGATGCTAAACAGGTGATATTTCCTCTTTCTTATGGAAGCAGAAAATATTAACATATTGCCATGTCTCCTAAGCAAAATATGCCAAGGAATCGATCCAGTCCAGTCTGTATTATACTGGTGAATTTGGGGTTATAAAATAGAAATAATCTCATCTCTGAAATATAAATTCATTTGTATATGAATCTTACTAACTTGTGCTCTTATTATGTGTGGTCTCTGAAAGATATTAGGAAAGAAAATGTTTCTTTGAATTAGAAAGTAATAGGAAGCAATAATAGGATTGGTTTGGGCCAGGAATGGAATTAAATTCTTCCAGTGGTATATGGGTGGTCACCCTAGAAAATACTGAATGGATCAGATCTTGCCTCCCCTTTTACTGAAATGGAGACTTGTGGAATATTCTAGAGACACAGCTACAAAATTCACGTGCCCCCTCCGTCTTTACCTGACCCTCACTACTGAAGAAGAAAACCAAGATCCACAGGCAAAGACTGTCACCTTCAGACAGAGGAAAGGGCAGAGCAGTAAGCATGTTTAAAGCTTTGTAAACTATGAAAGTGGATAAACAAGGAGGGGGGAAGTGCAGAGAAAAGATGAAGCCAAGGACTACATTTTGGAAGCTGCTGCATTTTCAGAGGAAGAGAGTGAACCAGAAGAGACTGAGGAGCACAGAATAAATGACATAGGAAACCAGGAATGAGTGACGACATAGATGCCAAGAGATGATAATGTTTCAAGGAAGAGCATGTTATCGGCTTTGCAAACTACTTGCAACTGAGAGACGGAGGTAGATGAGGGTAAAGAAGGAACCACTAGTTTTGCCTATATGGGACTGAATGGACGCTGGGTCCACCCAAAGTCTGGCTGAAGGTGAGAAGAAAGAATCAGGAGCCACTGGCCACTCTTTCAAGGAGCTCTGCTCTATGATAGCTGGAACGAGATATTAGGTCAAGAGTGGCTTTTTAATTTTTATTTTGATTTAACTTTGATTTATTTTTAATTTTATTAAAATTTTTAATTTTATGCTTTCTGAAGAATTACAGAAATAGGACAGAGTGCCCATATACCTTTCACCCATCTTCCCCTAATATGTTAATATCTGATAGAACTAGAGCGCATACATGTTAAGTCGCTTCAGTTGTGTCCTACTCTTTGCAACACTATGGACTGTAGCCTGCCAGGTTCCTCTGCCCATGGGACTCTCCAGATAAGAATACTGGAGTGGGTTGCCATGCCCTCCTCCAGGGGATCTTCCCAACCCAGGGATCAAACCCACATCTTTTATGTCCCAGCATTGCAAGACAGGTTCTTTACCACTAGTGCCACCTGTAATAGAACTAGAGAGCATTTATCAAAACCAAAAAGTTACCCTTGGTGCAATACTATTAACTGAAATACAGAACATATGGAGTGTTCTGATAAATGCCTTTTTCTTTTCCAGGATCAAATCCAGGATCCCACTTTGTATCTAGCTGTCATGCCTCCTTGGTCTCCTCCAATCTGTGACAGGCCTTCAGTCTTCTCTTGCCTTTCATGACCTTGACACTTTTTAGGAGTACAAGATGTATTTTGTAGAATGTCCCTCCTTTTGGGCTTGTCTGATATTTTCTCATGATTAGATTGAGTACATGTATTATTGAAAAGGATACCACAGAGGCCATATGCCCTTCTCAGTGCTTCAAATCAGAGAATGCATTATGTCAAATTGTATCTCTGGTTATCTGAGCATAACCACAAGGTTAAGGTGGTATCTCCCATGGCTTACCTCTGTAATGTGACTATTTTTCCCTTTGTAATTAGTAAATGTTTGGGGGAAGTTACTCTGAGTCCATGAAAGGATCCTGTTTCTCAAACTTCTGCTCATAAATTTTAACTCGATTGGTGAATCTTGCTTGTGGCAGGTATTACTGAGGCATTCCAATGGTACTTTTTATTTTCCTTGTCCATCCTGTATTTATTACAGGAAGTTCATTCTTCTCGAGGAAAGTGACATCACTTCTTTCCCTATTTAGGCACCTCAGTATTCAGTTATTTATATCAATATGAGCTCTTGGATATTTATTGTATTTTCTTTTATTTCTATCTTTTTAATTCACTGCTATCATTTATTCTGTTGCTCAGGCTGTTTTCACTTCAGCCATTGAAGGCTTTTTCAGGTTGCCTCCTATGACCTGTATATTTGGCCCAATCCTTACTTTTCTTTCCAACAATTCTTTTCTGAGTATGTATGTGTGTACCCATATGTGTGTACATTTCCTTCTTTACTGGCACCACAGGAAGCTCATCATGTATTTTCACTAATTCAGTCCTGGAGTCACCAGCTCTGCATAGAGTCCTGGTTCTTTTGACTGAAGAATGGTATTTAGAAACTCTCATCTGGCCCTAGGCATGCTCATTGTTACCATAGTTACAACGCTTCTAGCCTTCTAAAAGGATGACTTTTAAGATGAAAGATTTTTAAAGTTTTTAATATGTATCTTTTTGATCCAAAATCAAGCAAGAAATTGACTATGCAGGAGTGGTAAAACTTTGAGGAACAAAGTCATTGAGAAAGAAATGGTGATGAGCTTCGAAGCATAGGTGGAGGGGTTGGCCTCTGATAGAAACTGGGACACTATCCATTGTAAAAGAATGAAAGAGAAAACATGAGTTCAGAGTCAAACATTTTAATTTTCGTAGAAAATAAGAACATTCCCTTTTTTTGGTGTTGGTTGATGATAATATCAGGCAAGATCATTAGCTAGCAGTAAAAGAGGAAAGTGAGGGAACACTGAGGAGAGAGGTGCTTGAGAGCATGAAACCTAATATATTCAAGAATTAAAGTAGAATTGCAGAATATCATGGATTGCTGTCTTGGAATTTGTGGTTATGAATAATGTCACAGCATGGTTGTCTTTCAGGCATGGAATAGGCAGACAAGCTTCATGAGTCTAGGTTTTTCCAGGTAATTGAGAAGGAAGTGGGCAAGGGAAGCGGAAGTGTTTGTGGGTCAGTGTTTCAGGGTTGTAAATAAAGGTGAGCCATGGAACTAAACTAGATAAGAGAATAAAAAGACAAAATGGTATTAGTACTATCAATCTGTTGTCAAAGGGGGAACATGGCTTTGTTTATAGCTATGAATTGCATTTACATAATATAGTTGAAGACTTTATAATTGAAATTTGTATCAGAAGCTTTCTTTTGTTGTACAAATAGAGTCCACACTAGCAATGCTACTACCTGCTCCAAGCTTTTACCCTTGACTTTGTCTGTTGACCTATCTCTTATTTGTCTTAGCCTCTGACATTCCTTTTTTTTTTTTCTCATCATCCTTCTTTTCTGCCACATTCCAGTATCTCAAGACTATTTCTTAGGTGAGAACATGATTATTTCCTAAAGAGTTGAAACAAGCAAAGAAAAGATACTTCCAAAGCCAGAGACATCACACCTAAGTTCTTGTCAGGTGAAGGTGATACTCAGTATGGGGGGTCACAGGGAGCTTCCACAAGGTCACCAGAACAGCAGGTTTGAGAACCACTGACAGCATCACTGCCAATATTCTATCTGAAACCCTCTCCTCTGTCCCAGTCAAGGTCATATAAACAAAGCCAGAAAAGTAAAAATAAAACCTTTTCTGTAGGAGACTCCATTAACTGATCTGAAAACAAATTGATGAGAGGATGTGGTTTAATTTTTCACTGGTCAGAGTCATTACTTTGTGAGACATGTTTGGTCACCTTTGATGTGTCAGCTAAATGGCTGTTTCTAAAATTACCTTGACCATTATTCATGAGAGTGTTAGTAATTACTCAGTGGTTAATGAAGTTGGTTTCCAGTTGATGATCGTTAGAAACTGAGCGTGACCCGTTGCACAACAGCATACTGAGCAGAAATCTCAAATATACGCCCCCTCTGATCACTGGTCTCGGTTCTGCCCTGAAAACAATATTAATAGCTCTGGAAAGAGGAAATTGGCTAAAAGAAACATTTCTTGACATGCAGAAAGTCCAATTTCAGTTATTTGCTAGTGATACTACAGCTATTATTCTCTCTCTTCAAACTAAGTCCTATACGTACTATAGGTTATACATTAGCTTAATATCTGCCTCTGTCGACTAAACATCAAAGCCCATGAGGGCGGATATTGCTGGTTATGGATTCCTAGAGTCTGACAAATGCTGGATGCACAGCAGGCCCTTAAATCAGACTGAGTCAGGCAAACACTCTGATAGCCAAAGTTAGAGAAGACAGAGCACTTTAGCCCATGTCCTTTTTAATCTAAGTCAGTTACCAACTCAGACCCCTTCTTTCCACACACAGATAAGGTCTACATAGATTCACAGTATTTCAAACGCAGGAGAGACATGGAACTTCATCTAATCTGGCATATTCTTTTATATAAAGGAATATGAAAGTATCCCAAAGGGTTAATTTCCTGATATTAGAGCCAGTGTGGTCAAGGTAGTGAAGCCACTAAGTTGAATATTTATGGGGAAAAAAATATTGATGTTCACTAAGTCAACAAAAGGAAAGATAATCTCAGAAGGAGATTTTGAAACAAAAAATTACTTATTTCCCAACCTACAGATCAGAACCTAAACATCTTAGTGGTTTACATTTAGGCATAATAATGGTCTAGAAATGTGTTTATGCAACTAGGAATTCATAACAGTTTTAAAGAAATGCTGTTTTGGAACTATTATTTGAATAATTCTGTATCTTATTGTCATTTACTTCAAACTTCTCAATTAAAAACTATACTTTAGAAGGCAAACAGAAAGACTAAAAAAATCTAATTCACCCCAATGTTCATCACAGCACTGTTTATAATACCAGGACATGGAAGCAACCTAGATGTCCATCAGCAGATGAATGGATAAGAAAGCTGTGGTACATATACACAATGGAGTATTACTCATCCATTAAAAAGAATACATTTGAATCAGTTCTAATGTGGTGGATGAAACTGGAGCCGATTATACAGAGTAAAGTAAGCCAGAAAGAAAAACACCAATACAATATACTAATACATCTGTATGGAATTTAGAAAGATGGTAATGATAACCCTGTATATGAGAAAGCAAAAGAGGCACAGATGTATACAACAGTCTTTTGGACTGTGTGGGAGAGGGAGAGGGTGGGATGATTTGGGAGAATGGCATTGAAACATGTATAATACATAAGAAATGAATCATCAGTCCAGGTTTGATGCAGGATACAGGATGCTTGGGGCTGGTCCACTGGGATGACCCAAAGGGATGGTACAGGTAAGGAGGTGGGTGGGGGGTTCAGGATGGGGAACACATGTACACCCATGACAGATTCATGTTGATGTATGGCAAAACCAATACAATATTGTAATTAGCCTCCAATTAAAATAAATAAATTTAAATTTAAAAAATCCAATTCCTTTACTCCCCTTGAATGAAAGACAAAAACAAAAGCTTTTTTCTGGAATTTTTTTTTTTTTTTTTAGGAAACAGGAACAAGTATGTAGCTCCTGGTCCTTTCTTTGTGCTCAAAATTTGTTAATAACAAGTGGAAGAGAAATTTTAAAATCAGAATTCCTTTGGCAGAATGCTTTTGAAATTCAGCAGTGACACATTGTTAGGCAGAACCTCAAATGATTTCAGATCTGTTCTCAGAATTTTGGCCAGAATTATGTTCAGTTCAGTTCAGTTCAGTCACTCAGTTGTGTCCAACTCTTTGCAACCCCATGAATCGCAGCACACCAGGCCTCCCTGTCCATCACCAACTCCCGGAGGTCACTCAGACTCACATCCATCGAGTCAGTGATGCCATCCAGCCATCTCATCCTCTGTCGTCCCCTTCTCTTCCTGCCCCGAATCCCTCCCAACATCAGAGTCTTTTCCAGTGAGTCAACTCTTCGCATGAGGTGGCCAAAGTACTGGAGTTTCAACTTTAGCATCATTCCTTCCAAAGAAATCCCAGGGCTGATCTCCTTCAGAATGGACTGGTTGGATCTCCTTGCAGTCCAAGGGACTCTCAAGAGTCTTCTCCAACACCACAGTTCAAAAGCATCAATTCTTCAGTGCTCAGCCTTCTTCACAGTCCAACTCTCACATCCATATGTGATCACAGGAAAAACCCTAGCCCTAATGAGAGGGATGGAGCTAACATTTATTGAATTTCTACTATGTGCCAGACACTTAGGGGTTTCGTATACTTTCTCACTTGATCTTCACACAAATCCAGTGAAGTATATACTTGGGAACATTAGCTCCATTATTCCAGAGAAGGCAATAGCAACCCACTCCAGTACTCTTGCCTGGAAAATCCCATGGACCGAGGAACCTGGTGGGCTGCCGTCTATGGGGTCACACAGAGTCGGACACGAGTGAAGTGACTTGCAGCAGCAGCCCCACTATTCAGCTGCATTTGCATCAGAAGTAATTTGACCAATATCATTATCAGGATTGAATTTTTAAAAAAGTTTTATTGGAGTATGTTACATTTACAATGCTATATTCGTTTCAGGTGTATAGAAAAGTGTGTCCAACTCCAAAGGTGTTACTTGATAGAAAGTATTTAGATTCAGCTAACATTGTTTTCTGCAGGAGGCTGGGGAGGGAGCATAATTTGAAAGGTACTTCTTAAAACATTATCCCATTAAATCATGAGAAGCCCATCTTCTCTTTATCTCATATGTAATAAATAAACTGGTATTTTTCATGAGGCTGGAATATGCCCTTTTACAACAGGATAGTGGAAAGATGAGGATTCTCCTTTATGCCAATGACAGAATTTCACTGTCATGAACCAGAAGGATCCTGCAAGGCAGTTCAACTTGGTATATAGTACAGACAGGAATGCCAAAGAATATTTAAACTACTTCACAATGGCACTCATTTCACACACTAGCAAAGTAATGCTCAAAATTCTCCAACCTAAGCTTCAAAAGTACATGAACTGAGAACTTCCAGACGTTCAAGCTGGATTTAGAAAAGGCAGAAGAACCAGAGATCAAATTGTCAACATCCATTGGATCATTAAAAAAGTAAGAGAATTCCAGAAAAACATCTACTACTGCATCACTGACTATGCTAAAGCCCTTGACTATGTGGACCACAACGAACCTGGAAAATTCTTAAAGAGATGGGAATACCAAACAACCTTACCTGTCTCCTGAGAAATCTGTATGCAGGTCAAGAAGCAACAGTTAGAACTGGACATGGAACAACAGACTGTTTCAAAACTGGGAATGGAGTACATCAAGGGTATATATCATCACCTTGCTTATTTAACTTATATGTAGAATACATCATGCAAAATGCTGGACTGAATGAAGCACAAGCTGGAATCAAGACTGCCGGGAGAGATATCAATAACCTTAGATATGCAGGTGACACTACTCGTATGGCAGAAAGCAAAGAGGAACTAAAGAGCCTCTTGATGAAACTGAAAGCAAAAAAGTTGGCTTGAAATTCAACATTCAAAAAACGAAGATCATAGCATCAGTCCGATAACTTCATTGCAAACAGATGGGGAAACAATGGAAACAGTGACAGACTTTATTTTCTTGGGCTCCAAAGTCACTGCAGATGGTGACTGCAGCCATGAAATTAAAAGACGCTTGCTCCTTGGGAAAAAGGCTATGACAGACCTAGAAAGCACATTAAAAAGCAGAGACATTATTTTACTGACAAAGGTCCATATAGTCAAAGCTATGTTTTCTCCAGTAGTCAAGTATGGATGTGAGAGTTGGACCATAAAGAAAGCTGAGTGCCAAAGAGTTGATGCTTTTGAACTGTGGTGTTGGAGAAGACTCTTAAGAGTCCCTTGGACTGCAGGGAGATCAAACCCATCAATCCTAAAGGAAATAAGTCTTGAATGTTCATTGGAAGGACTGGTGCTGAAGCCGAAGCTCGAATACTTTGGCCATCTGATGCAAAGTACTGACTCATTAGAAAAGACCCTGATGCTAGGAAAGATTGAAAGCAGGAGGAGAAGGGGATGACAAAGGATGAGATGTTGGATGGTATTGCCGACTCGATGGACATGAGTTTGAGCAAGCTCTGGGAGTTGGTGATGGACAGGGAAGCCTGGCATGCTGCAGACCATGGGGTCCCAGAGTCAGATATGACTGAGCAACTAAACTGACCGACAGAGAAAAAATAGCTCAACTTTAATTATGTCAAAAACTCAAATTACTGTCTGTGCTAAACTTTCTGCAAAACTCATCTGGTCAGTTCTAAATCACTCTATTCAGCAAGTGTACTCCCTGTCTTTCCTGGGGGTACATTTCATTGCTAACTCCTCCTGGCAGGCATACTGCGAATCCACGTGCTGTAAATCAAACATTTCATAGAAGCATTGCTGAAGCTTTTCAGCTACCAGTGTGGGGGACCGTCATCCCAGTGTGAAGCAGCTTTAAGCCAAAAGCATCTCTGGTGTGAGCATGGCTTTTCCCTCCAATGTTTATCTAAGAGCCTGAACCCGATCTAAACTTTCTCTTAGAGCAAGACCGTAGGCTGCCTCCAAGTAGCCTGACTGCGTGTGTCCGCACAGAGGAGCACCAGAATTGAGATCGCCTTGAGTTCTGAGAAAATATTTTATCCACACAACCCAGATATTGTATGAAAATGGACACTTATGTTTTCCACAGGTGATAATTAGCTTTTCCCCATGAGCCTCACCACAGTGGAAAACAAAGACATTTAATATTGCCAGTTAATGGCACCTCTTTGGGGCTAAAATAGTTTCAATTTGGTACAATTTTTGTCGAGTCAAGGTTCAACTCAGGACCAGCACTGTTTCCCCCTCCTCCCTCTTCCCGAGATGATTCCTGCACTTCCGGGAGAAGCAGTGGGAAGTTCTCCACAATACAGGCAGACGAATGGGGAGTCTGATTTTGTGCTGCTCTGTCTGCTGGTCTTATCCGTAAGGTAATTGTGTGGTCCGTCTGCGCATCCTCCAGCCTCTACTGATGAAAATCCCTCAGGCTCATGTAACTGAGCTTAGTCTCTGCCTTCAGGACTTCAGCCATCACCTCTTGTCACCTGTACTCCCTGGGTCTGATTCCTGTTAGGCTCCTTGGACAGTAAAACCTTCATACCCAGGATGACTTCTCTTGCCCCTAGCACGTCCTCCACCTGGAATCCCAGCTTCCTTCCAGGTTTAGGGGGTTACAGAGAAAGCTCTAGATCATGTGCACTCTGTGCACAAGCTGCTGGTGCAGATTTAAGTATCTCGGGTAGTTGGTCCCTAGATGCCAAACAGAACACAGCAAAAGTTCCCCTGCATTCAGCTTTCCATTAAGCTTGCTAAACACCTACTGCCTTTGGGTTTGTGGACACTACTGATAGCCCATCCCTCCTAGGTCTTCTGATCCCCAGAGGTGAAGTAGGGACCTTATCCTCCTATACTGTGTGACAAGGACTTAACCAAAATTCTACCTCTGACAGGCAGCAAAATTCTCCTATGTACTCTCTACTTCTGCCATGTAAAAGTCTACAGTGCAGCTGCCAAGACCTGGCTCTTAATATAGAAACAGGTGACACAAACAAAAATACAAAATCATATTCTTTCCCTAAATCATGGACTCAGACTATGTATTCCCATGACTCAAGAATTGTCTCTTGTATATCAAACTCTTACTTCTGACTCTTTGTTTCCCTTTTCATTTCTATTTCAATTCTTCTAATTTTCCCAAAGTCAAATGAATGATCCTGGTTGAGTAGAAGGCAAATAAGTTATACGATGAAAAATATGTTAGAGTTAGTCGCTCAATCGTATTCAATTCTTTGTGACCCCATGAACTGTAGCCCACCAGGCTCCTCTGTCCATGGAATTCTCCAGGCAAGAATGCTAGAGTGGGTAGCCATTCTTTTTTCCAGGGGATCTTTCTGACCCAGGGATCGAAGCTGGGTATCCTGCATTGCAGGCAGATTCTCTACTATCTAAGCCACCAGGGAAGCCCAAAAAATATACTAAGATGTTCAAAAATGTAATGTTACATTTTGATAATTCATACAACTTTAACCTGTTGTCCAAATTATAAAGCTATATGGCCCAATCTGCTCTCACTAAAGGAAGGAAACTAAAGAGCAAAAATTATCTTATATTTAGCTCCTGTCAAAACCAAACCAAGAAAAGAACTCTTTATCAAAGTTGAGTGAAGCTTGTGTTGCCATACCTCAAGTACGAGTTAAGTTAAATCACCAGCCAGTTATATCACATACAGTTTGACCTTTGGAGAGCTGTTTAAATGGTGCCCTTGGCTTTTATCAATAGGAAAGTCATAAAAAACTTCTCCCAATTTTGCTTACTTTATTTTGTCCGTTATATTATTGAGTTTGTTATGTGGAAATGTAGAATCTAATAATAGGAAAACATCTATATCTTTTGAGAATTTAGCCTACATTTACCCTACTTCCTTTTTCTGTTAATTAGTCTGTGTATTTTTCTACTTTACTTTTATCCTGACTTGCAGTAAATTCAGAGACCAATAGGATGCTTGATCATTTCCCTATTTTTTTCTTGAGACCTATTAATATATTCCAGTATGTTCTTTTTAGCCACTATGCACTCTTGAGGTATAGATAAGGTATAATTAATGTAAAATTAATCTATACAGGACTCCATGCATTAGCTATTACATGTTTTATAGAGGAGGAAATTTTATGATGTTTCATAGTTATTTACTAATTTTTATTGAAGTTATAGTTGTTTTAAAATGTGTTAGTTTCCGTTGTACAGCAAAGTGAATCAGCTATGTCTATACATATGTCAACTCTTTTTGGAATTTTCTTCCCATTTAGGTCCCCACAGAGTACCGAGTAGAGAGTTCCCTGTGCTATACAGTAGCAGTATGCTGCTGCTAAGTCACTTCAGTCGTGTCCGACTCTATGCGACCCCACAGACGGCAGCCCACCAGGCTCCCCTGTCCCTGGGATTCTCCAGGCAAGAACACTGGAGTGGGTTGCCATTTCCTTCTCCAATGCATACCAGTGAAAAGTGAAAGTGAAGTCGCTCAGTTGTGCCTGACTCTTAGCGACCCCATGGACTGCAGCCCACCAGGCTCCCCTGTCCCTGGGATTCTCCAGGCAAGAACACTGGAGTGGGTTGCCATTTCCTTCTCCAATGCATGAAAGTGAAAAGTGAAAGTGAAGTCGCTCAGTCGTGTCCAACTCTTAGCGACCCCATGGACTACAGCCCACCAGGCTCCTCCGTCCATGGGATTTTCCAGGCAAGAGTACTGGACTGGGGTGCCATCAACAGTAGCAGTATAGTAGGCTCTTATTAGTCATCTATCTTATACATAGTTTGCTAAGCTCCTATCCCTGGTCATTGGTAAGGCTGGGGTGATAAATCCAGTGTCAGGTTCTAAATCAAGTGCTCTTTCCACTCCACCAAGAATGTTTCCATTTTAAAATACACAAAAATCCCCACTTAATCAACCAAACCTTGAATGTTCAATTTGTAATTTTAAGAAGTATATGGTCGATAAATGATTTCAAAAGGATGTTTATATGCATTTGGAAATTGTTTTTTCTTTACCCTTATTTCAGAGTATCCTTCGTAATATAAAACTGTCTTAAAGAATTAATTAATAATTAGCATTGACAAACACCGGATCAAAGATCTGGTCACCATTGCTTCAGGTGCTGATAACCATACACATATTACTGCACAGTAAGATACATAAGAACCGTACATAACATTTACATAAGCAAATATTGATGACTTTTCTTGTGCCACTACAGATTGGCTCCAGTAAACCATGGTGACAACAGTCCCATTATGGAGAAATGTTTCTACTCCTTCACTCATCAAACAGTACATAGTGGAAATATGGGCTTAACATCTGAGAATTTAATATCTGGGATACAAAGGAGTAGAAATTTTTCTAAAGATGCCTTGCCTTTCCCTAGAAAAATCTCTTTGGGTTATATTTGCTTTAGAGTTCCACACCAAAAAGGCACAGTTTTCCTTTTTCAAGGTAATCTTATGTTCCCAATTACATTTATAGATAAAGGCTTCCTTTTGATTCAAGTAACTGTGCTGATCAAGGAAAACAGAACAAAATAGAAGTCCCCAAACTGCTATAATTGACTTTTTTAAACAAATTAGTACGGTCCCTAAAGACAATATGAACCCTGAGAGGAAAAGAGGAGAATTAAGGAGCACTATCAGTGACTATTTCCCACCTAGGGACTTTCTGCAGGATTCTGTGTAATCTGAGCTTTTTAATGTTTATTTTGCTTCTCTTTAGAGATAATCCTGCTCTATTAGAGGTCAGACATGAAGCGTAATTTATGATGCCTGACTGCTTTAAGAAAACTGAAAGCTTCCTACATTATTCTTTAGGTACAAGTAGTTTAAAGAAAAGGCTTTCTCACTAGAAAGGCTTTTCCTTTTGTTATTAACAGTGTATCACTTTGACTTAATACTACTAGATTTCTAAAGTGACTTATTCTGATGAAAAATGAAGTTGCTGTGATTTTAAATTATCACAAAAATGTAAGTTTAAATATTAGTAATTACCCCAAATTTGCACATGACCTAGTAACCCATGTATTACATGACAGAGAATGCATTGCTTTTTAGATCAAACAAAAAAGACAGTGTATTATGCTTGTGCTTCAAAATCTATTAACCCTTCTTTCCCACGTGAATATACTCTAAATCTGAACCTTTTTCTGTGCAGTTTATGATGCTGATGAGGACTAATGAGGGGAAGCAACAGGTGATGATGCTATTTAAAGATGCTCAGACATATAACTTTCATGTCTTTGCATCAAGTTCATCTTGGTCATTATGTATGGGCATTTCCCACGGTTCCCACAGAGGTACTCAGATCACTGTGGGCATGGAATGTGTAATTGAGATGTAACAGAAGATCCTTGGTTGAATAAGTAAATATAAGCTGAGACTTATGTCAACACTTAAATTTCAAATTAGTAGTCTCACCTCCACCAAAAGATGAGCCCCCCAGGTTGAAAGGTATCCAATATGCTCCTGTGGGAGAGCAGAGGACAATTACTAATAGCTCCAGAAAGAAGGAAGCCACTGGCCCAAAGTGGAAATGACACTCAGTTGTGCATGTGTCTGGTGATGAGTGTAAATTCAGATGCTGTAAAGAACAATATTGCATAGGAACTTGGAATGTTATGTCCATGAATCAAGGTAAATTGGACATGGTCAAGCAGGAGATGGCAAGAATGAACATTAGCATCTTAGGAATCAGTGAACTCAATGGACAGGAATGGGTAAATTTAATTCAGATGACTATTCTATCTACTACTGTGGGCAAGAATCCCTTAGAAGAAATGGAGTAGCTCTCACAGTCAACAAAAGAGCCCAAAATGCAGTACTTGGGTGCAGTCTCCAAAATGACAGAATGATCTCTGTTCGTTTCCAAGGCAAACCATTCAGCATCACAGTAATCCAAGTTTATGCCCCAACCAGTCATGCCAAAGAAGCTGAAGTTGAACGGTTCTATGAAGACCTATAAGACCTTCTAGAACTAACACCCAAAAAAGATGTCCTTTTCACCATAGGTAATTGGAATGCAAAAGTAGGAAGTCAAGAGATACCTGGACTAACACAAGAGACCACTTTAAATGTGGACATTACCAAAAGGTCAATATCGAAATCAGATTGATTGATTACATTCTTTGCAACTAAGGATGGAGAAGCTCCATGCAGTATGCAGAAACAAGATCTGGAGGTGACTGTGACCCAGCTTCATCAGCTCCTTATAGCAAAATTCAGGCTTAAAGAAGTGGGGAGAACGACTAGGCCACTCAGGTACAACCTAGATCAAATCCCCTATTATTACACAGTGGATTCAAGGGATTAGATTCAAATATATTCAAGGGATTAAATCTGACAGACAGAGTGCCTGAAGAACTATGGACAGAGGTTCCTAACACTGTACAAGTGGCAATGACCAATCATTTCAAACAATAAGAAATGTAAGAAGGCAAGAATGAACATTAGCATCTTAGGAATCAGTGAACTCAATAGACAGGAATTGGTTAATTTAATACAGATGACCATTCTATCTACTACTGTGGGCAAGAATCCCTTAGAAGAAATGGAGTAGCCCTCACAGTCAACAAAAGAGTCTGAAATGCAGTACTTGGATGCAATCTCAAAAACAACAGAATGATCTCGGTTCATTTCCAAGGCAAACCATTCAGCATCACAGTAATCCACATCTGAAGAGGCTTTACAAATAGCTGAGGAAAGAAGAGAAGGAAAAAGCAAGGGGGAAAGGTATACCCAACTAAATGCAGAGTTCCAGAGAATAGCAAGAAGAGATAAAAAGGCCTTCTTCAATGAACAATGCAAAGAAATAGAGGAAAACAACACAAGGGGAAAAACTAGACATCTCTTTAAGAAAACTGGAGATATCAAAGGGACATTTGATGTAAAGATGGGCATGATAAAGGACAGAAATGGTAAAGACCTAACAGAGGCAGAAGAGATAAAGTAAAGATGGCAGGAATACACAGAAGAATCCTACAGAAAAGGTCTTAATGATCTGGATAACCACAATGGTGTGATCACTCACCTAGAGCCAGATATCATGGAGTATGAAGTCAAGGAGGCCTTAGGAAGCATTGCTGCCAATAAAGCTAATGGAGGTGATGGAATCCTAGCTGAGCTACTAAAAACCCGCCCCGCCCCCCAAATGCTGTTAAAATGCTTCACTGCTGCTGCTGCTGCTGCTAAGTCGCTTCAGTCGTGTCCGACTCTGTGCGACCCCATATGAGTAAATTTGGAAAACCCAGCAGTGGCCATAGGACTGGAAAAGGCCAATCTTCATCACATTTCCCAAGAAGGGCAGTACTAAAGAATGTTCAAACTACTGGACAGTTATGCACACTTCCTATACTACGCTCAAAACTCTTCAAGCCAGGCTTCAGCAGTATTTGAATCGAGAACTTCCAGATGTACAAGCTGAGCTTAAAAAAGGCAGAGGAACCAGAGATCAAATCACCAACATTCACTGGACCACAGAGAAAGCAAGGGAATTCCAGAAAAACATCTACTTCTGTTTCATTGACTATGCCAAAGCCTTTGTGTGGATAACAACAAATTGTGGAAAACTCTGCAAGACATGGGAATACCATAACATCTTTCCTGCCTCTTGGGAAACCCGTATGTGGGTCACAAAACAACAGTTAGAATCTTATATGGAACAACTGACTGTTCAAAATTGAGAAAAGAGTATGACAAGGCTGTATACTGTCACCCTGTTTAACTTATACGCAGAGTACATCACAAGAAATGCTGGGCTGGATGAGTTACAAGCTGGAATCAAGATTGACAGGACAAATATCAGTAACATCAGATATGCAGATGATACCACTCTAATGGCAGAAAGTGAAGAGGAACTAAAGAGCCTCTTGATGAGGGTGAGAGAGTAGAGTCAGCCAGCTTAAAACTCAATATTAAAAACAAACTAAGATCATGGCATACGCTTCAATCCATGGCAAATAGAAGGGGAAAAAGTGGAAGCAGTAAGAAATTTTCTTGGGCTCTAAAATCACTGCAGATAGTGACACAGCCATGAAATTAGAAGATTATTACTTCTTGGAAGGAAAGCTATGACAAACCTAGACAGTGTATTAAAAAGCATAGATATCACTTTGCTGACAAAGGTCTATGGTCTTTCCAGTAGTCAAGGACAAATGGAAAAGTTGGACATAAAGAAGCCAGAGTGCCAAGAATTGATGCCTCCAAACTGTGGTGCTGGAGAAGGTTCTCGAGAGTCCCTTTGACTACAAGGCAATCAAACCAGTCAATCCTAAAGGAAATCAACCCTGAATACTTACTGGAAGGACTGATGCAGAAGCTGAAGCTCCAATACTTCGGCCACCTGATGCAAAGATCTGACTCCTCGGAAAAGACCCTGATGCCGGGGAATATGGAAGGCAGAGGGAGAAGAGGATGACAGAGGCATGAGATGGCTGGATGGTATCACCAGTTCAATCGACATGAACTTGGGCAAACTCCAGGAGTTGGTGAGGATCAGGGAGGCCTGGTGGGCTCTAGTCCATGGGTTCACAAAGAGTTGGACATGACTTAAGAGACTGTACAGCAACAATTCTCACCTCCAACAAAAGATATAAACAAACAAAAAAATCTCACCTCCAGACCCTTCTTTCTACTTCAATTTTTTCCCCATTCATTCATCTCCCCTGCCCTTTAAAAAGGTTATTCTCTTTGTTTTCTCTGTCCTTATCAGGAATTATCAGGAAAGTAATTACCTTGATCATAATTCATGTTGATGCGGCAACTCATCCAGATACTTGCATTCTTACTCCTTAAAACTCTTTTTGAATAAAAACCCTGGCCTCCTATTTAAGATGCCCTAAGCCGCGATGGTCCATGGGGTCACAAAGGGTCAGACATGAATAAGCACACACATATAAACAGTGCTGAAAGGGAGGAGAGAACCTTCTGTTTGTGTCAAAAATTATGCTACAGTGTAGACTTACTAACTGAAAATAAAAGCATGGTCCTGTTTAATCATATGAAGTACTTATGTGAAACTGGCTCAAAAAGCCAGTAGGTGCCAGCTGTGAATTCTTTTCTTTGTTTATTCTTCCTAGCTTAATACATATTTTCTGGTTTAATAATATTTATTGAGTAGATTCAAATCAGGAAGTATCAGGGTAGGGGGGAGGATAGTTGACTACAGCAACGACTAATACAGATTTATTCTCTGCCTTTATGGAATTTGTTTAAAATCTTAAGCAGAAGAGAATAAATAATTGCAAATAAGATGAATGAGATAAAGCAGCAGCAGGTGTCATGAGTGTATATCAGGGCTTCTAACCTAATGCTGACTAGTCACAAATATTGACCCAAAGAAGTGACAAGCTAAGATGACTCTCAGGTATCATGGATCAGTGTTTCCTTTGGTGAGAGACCATCTCATGCTGCCTCAACTAACCCCTCCTCCACATGGTGGCCATGCTGTGATAGTCCTTAGGACTACTTATATATAGCCCAGCTTCCTCTCTATCAGAGCATATGAGAGGTACTTCCTCTCATAGTTAGGTGGGGTAATGTGATCCTCTCAGTCTGATAAAATGTGAGGGAAAGTGACATATGTTCAGTTCCAGGCAAAAGCTTTAGTGGTTAGAAAATGTTCTGTCACAACCTTTCTGCCCCCAGTAATGCTTCTGTGGAGTGGGTGCCATGTCTTGAGTCATCTTGGGTTTTGGTGTGAGGAGCAGAGCCCCCAGCGAGCCTGTGATGGACAGGAGCCAAGAGTGAGATGCACATCTGTGTTTCCTTAAACTACTGAGACAATGAGATGGTGTGTTACCGCAGTATATCTGCCCACACTTCAGTTTGTGCCATCCCAAGTCATTTAGAACAGCATCAGCATCCACTCAACAGGGCCGTTAAGTCACAAGTTGAGATTAGTCACTATGTGTGGTATTACAAATGGAGCGTTAATGTTTTTGAGTATTGTATTATTTGTTGACAAGGCAATACGGCATCATAATTAAAAGCATGAAACCTTTGCCAGGCTGAGTTTAAATCCTGAGTCTCATACTCATTAGCTGTGTGGACTTGGTAAAGTTATTTAGCTTCTGTGTCTTGGTTTCCTCATATTTAAAATGAATATAATAATGAGGCTACCCCCGTGTGTCTGTTGTAAGGATTAAATGGGAACAGGGCCTGGCACATCATGATATAAAGATTGGCTAATACTGTAATAACACTAAATTCCATATGATAAAAAAAAAAAAAACTCACCTTCAAACTAAGAGGTATGAACTGTAGTGAGTTTTGTTGCTTATCACATTATATCTCAGAGGAAAAATTGGAATATTCTACTCTGAATAGTGTTCTTTGTTAAAATCAAGACCTGAAAAATGACAAGGAATGAGTATTTCATTTAATTCCAAGACCATTTGAATGATTCCAATGATTGAAAACTTTTACCACAGTAGGACACAGAAAGTGACTTGGAGGTGTAGGGTACAAACATGCCTAAGAAAGAAGAGAAACTGAAGGAGGGGAAAGAAAACAAAAAGATCATTTGAATACTTCCACATCCCAAATGTGACTCTGCTTCTTGGAAGATGTTTCAGAAGCAAGCAGATGATTATGGAGTCAGGCAGGCCCAGCAACTTCCTAGACCCAAAAGTGATAGGAAAGCAAGACTTTCTGGGCAGGTCATTTACAAGCAGAGGCTAAATTCTCTGTAGTGCCCTCATCAGCCTTGGTGTGAGGCACTGCCTTCCTTCGGGGCACAGAGCAACATGGATGCAAGCAGAGTGATTACTGGAAAAAACTCTGAAGCAAAGAGACCATGCTCTTGGAGACCTTGGGACCCCAGATGCCTGCAACACAAAATGCCATTTGGGGCCCAAATCTGCAACTGAAATAATCGATTTTAACACGTTTCCTTCAGCAGTTTAGCCAACATATCTATGTAGTGTATATAAATAACCCACAGCCATTCATCAGCTCTTTCCTGTGACATTTGCAATCTCATGTTTCACGCAGCCAGCTATTATGCTAAACCTGGCCAATTTTGCATTTAGGTGGCATTGTGAAGTGTCATAGCATTTGATAGAATGGCAAGGTTGTAAATTACAATCTGGTATGTGGGAAAAAATATTTTAAAAACAATAAAGGTGTTTTTGTTGTTTAGTTGAGTCTCTCCCTCTCTCTCAGTATCATTCTCCACATAACAAGATTCAATGAGAAAAAGATCACAGTGGTTAAAATGTACTATTTTGTATTTTTCTTAATCTCTGACTAGAAAAAGAAAAGTAATAGATTTACTGTACACAGTAGAGCAGGTGGGAGACAGTTTAGGGCTTATTTCATTGCATCATTTTAAAAGGAAACAACTCTTATATTCTTTTCTGCTGTAATAGCCCATGTTATTTAAACAATATCCTGGGTACCTCCTTTGCACTGTGGACTATTAACAGCAAGGAGATGCTTCCATAGCTGTCAGCTTTCTGGATAGCAGCTGACAAATTCATGGCCATGAATTCTTCCTATAATAAGTCAAAGCAATGCACACAGTGCCCTAAATTCAAGGGGACAGACTTCAATCTGGGCAGATCTCATATTTTATCACTACACTGTTTTCCTGTCATTATAGAGAAATTCACCATTAAGACTGAAGTATCCTGGATCTGGTGTCTTTTGAGTTTTCCGAAAGCTCAGTTCGTAGTCATGTAAATGTGCAGTGACTTTTCAAGTTGCTTCTGAGAGTCTAACAATCCACGTAAATTCTTTTAAATTTCAGCACTTAGAAATTCACATAATACTGTGGAATGGATGCTGGATATATGCTAAGTCATCAAAAACAGAAATTTACCATTGCAGAAAGAGTAAAAAGATTTTTTCCTCCATTCTAGTGCCAGTGAGAGACTATCTTATTGGAATAAAAAATGAAGTGCAAATTTGCCAGTACCATCAGACCATCTCAGATCAACAGTCTCAGCCTGAAATAGAAGAGGCACACACATGAAACTGATTTTCCCTGATGGTTTAGTTTATTTCAGAGAGAAGAAAACAAATGGGCAGTGTCAAATATGAAAAACTTTGTCTAGATGGAATATTCACCAAGTTTTTTGGTGCCAAGACCTAGGACCTCAAAGAGCTGTGCATTATGTGGTTACCGATGACATATTTAAAACTAAAAACCCTTAAAATTTTTATCTACCCTTTTTCTCATTCCTCTTTACTTTTTAGTTTTTATTTTGAGGTATAGTTGATTTACAGTGCTGTGTTAGTTTCAGGTGTACAGCAAAGTGGTTCAATTATACAGACACATATGTCCGTCCTTTTTTAGATTATTTTCCCATCTAGGTTATTACAGACTATTGAGTTCCCTGTACTATCCACTAGGTCCTTGTTGATTATTTATTTTATGTAAAGCAGTGTATACATGTTAATCCCAAATGCCTAATTTATCCCCTTCCCCTCCTACTTCTCTACTTTGGTTACAGTAAGTTTGTTTTCTAAGTCTGTGAGTCTGTATCTGTTTTGTAAATAAGTTCTTTTTGTACCATCTTTTTAGATTCCACATGTAAATACTATATTTGTCTTTTTCTGTCTGACTTCTCTTAGTATGATAATCTCTATGTCTTTCCATGTTGCTTCAAATGACATTATTTCATTCTTTTTTACGGCTAATATTCCATTGTATATATGTATCATATGTTCTTCATCTATTCCTCTCTGCTGCTGCTGCTAAGTCGCTTCAGTCGTGTCTGACTCTGTGCGACCCCATATACGGCAGACCACCAGGCTCCCCCATCCCTGGGATTCTCCAGGCAAGAATACTGGAATGAGTTGCCATTTCATTCTCCAATGCATGAAAACAAAAAGTGAAAGTGAAGTCTCTCAGTCGTGTCCTCTTTAGATGAACATTTATGTTGCTATGTCTTGGCTACTATAAACAGAGTTGCTATGAACACTGAGGTACATATATCTTTGTAAAGTATGGCTTTCTACTAATACATGCCCAGGAGTGGGATTGCAGAATCATATGGTAGATCTATTTTTAGTTTGTTAAGGAGCTTCCATACTGTTCTCCATAATGGTTGTATCTAATTACATTTCCACTAACAGTGTAGGAGGGTTTCCTTTTCACCACACTATTTCTAGAATTTATTTTGTAGACTTTGTGAGATGGTTGTTCTGACTGGTATGAGGTGATATCTCATTGTACTTTTGATTGGCATTTCTCTAATAATTAGCAATATGGAGCATCTTTTCATGAGCTTTTTGGCTAACTGTATATCTTCTTCAGAAAAATGTCTATTTTATCATTTTATTTTTTTTTAATTTAAAATTATTTATTTTAATTGGAGGCTACTTACTTTACAATATTGTATTGATTTTGCCATACATCAACATGAATCTGCCACGGGTGTACACATGTTCCCCATCCTGAACCCCCCTCCCACCTCCTTCCCTGTACCATCCCTCTGGGACATCCCAGTGCACCATCCCCAAGCATCCTGTATCCTGCATTGAACCTGGACTGGTGATTCATTTCTTATATGATATTATACATGTTTCAATGCCATTCTTCCAAATCATCCCACCCTCTCCCTCTCCCACAGAGTCCAAAAGACTGTTCTGTACATCTGTGTCTCTTTTGCTGTCTCGCATACAAGGTTATCGTTACCATCTTTCTAAATGCCATATATATGCATTGCTGCTGCTAAGTCACTTCAGTCGTGTCCGACTCTGTGCGACCCCATAGACGGCAGCCCACTAGGCTCCCCCATCCCTGGAATTCTCCAGGCAAGAACACTGGAGTGGGTTGCCATTTCCTTCTCCAATGCATGAAAGTGAAAAGTGAAAGTGAAGTCGCTCAGTCGTGCCCAACTCTTAGTGACCCCATGGACTGCAGCCTACCAGGCTCCTCCGTCCATGGGATGTTCCAGGCAAGAGTACTGGAGTGGGTTGCCATTAGTATACTGTATTGGTATTTTTCTTTCTGGCTTACTTCACTCTGTATAACAGGCTTCAGTTTCATCTACCACATTAGAACTGATTCAAATGCATTTTTTTTAATGGCTGAGTAATGCTTCATTGTATATATGCACCACTGCTTTCTTATCCATTCATCTGCTGATGGACATCTAGGTTGCTTCCAAGTCCTGGCCTTTATAAACAGTGCTACGGTGAACATTGGGGTACACGTGTCTCTTTCAATTCTGGTTTCCTCGGTGTGTATGCCCAGCAGTGGGATTGCTGGGTCATAAGGCAGTTCTATTTCAAGTTTTCTAAGGAATCTCCACACTGTTCTCCATAGTGGCTGTATAGTTTGCATTCCCACCAACAGTGTAAGAGGGGTTCCCTTTTCTCCACACCCTCTCCAGCATTTATTGCTTATAGACTTTTGGATCACAGCCATTGTGACTGGCGTGAAATGGTACCTCATTGTGATTTTGATTTGCATTTCTCTGATAATGAGTGATGTTGAGCATCTTTTCATGTGTTTGTTAGCCATCTGTATGTCTTCTTTGGAGAAATGTCTATTTAGTTCTTTGGCCCATTTTTTGATTGGGTTGTTTATTTTTCTGGAATTGAGCTTCAGGAGTTGCTTGTATAATTTTGAGATTAGTTCTTAGTCAGTTGCTTCATTTGCTATTATTTTCTCCCATTCTGAAGGCTGTCTTTTCACCTTGCTTATAGTTTCCTTTGTTGTGTAGAAGCTTTTTAATTTTAATTCGGTCCCATTTATTTTTGCTTTTATTTCCAATATTCTGGGAGGTGGGTCATAGAGGATCCTACTGTGATTTATGTCGGAGAGTGTTTTGCCTATGTCCTCTAGGAGTTTTATAGTTTCTGGTCTTACATTTAGATCTTTAATGCATTTTGAGTTTATTTTTGTTTATGGTGTTAGAAGGTGTTCTAGTTTCATTCTTTTACAAGTGGTTGACCAGTTTTCCCAGCAGCACTTGTTAAAGAGATTGTCTTTTCTCCATTGTATATTCTTGCCTTCTTTGTCAAAGAAAAGGTGTCCATAGATCTCATAACTCATTACTGGACACTTCATTGCACTATTTTTTTTTGATTGGGGTTGTTTTTCTTTTATATATTGAGCTATATTTGCTCTTTGCATATTTTGGAAATAAACCCCTTGTCAGCTGCATTATTAAATATTTCCTCACCTTCTATAGGGTGTCTTTATTTTGTTTATGGTTTCCTTAATATGCAAAAGCTTTCAAGTTTAATTAGGTCCCACTTGGCTTTTTGTCCCCCCCCCCCATTAATCAAGGAGGAAGATCCAAAAAGTTATTGCTGCAATTTCAAAGAACCTGTGTTTTCCTATAAGAGTTTTATAGTATCCGGTCTTACATTTAAGTCCTTAATCCATTTTGAGTTAATTTTTGAGTATGGTTTTAGAGAATGTTCTAATTTAATTTTCTTGCATACAGATAATTTTCCATGCACCATTTATTGAAGAGAATATCCTCTCCTTTGTATATTCTTTCCTCCTTTGTCAAAAATTAGGTGACCATGGGTGTGTGGGTTTCTCTCTATGCTTTCCATCCTGTTCTGTTGATTTGTATTTCTATTTTCTGTGCCAGTATTGTATTGTTTTGATTACTGTAGCTTTTCAATATAGTCTGAAGTCAGGGAACCTGATACCTCTAGCTCTAATTTTCTTTCTCAGGATTGCTTTTGCTATTCTAGATCTTTTGTGTTTCCAAACAAATTTTAAATTATTTTGTTCTATTTCTGTGAAAAAATACCATTGGTAATTTGACAGGGATTGCACTAAATCTGTTGACTGACTTGACTAGTGTAATTAATTTGACAATATTAATTCTTCCAAATCAAGAACATGATATATCTTTACATCTATGTGTCATCTTCTATCTCTTCAACATCTTATCATTTTCAGAGTACAATTCTTTTGCCTCCTTAAGTAGATTCATTCCTAGGTATTTTATTTTTGATGCAACAGTAAATGGTATTGTTTCCTTAATTTCCAGTCTGAACTTTCATTTGTTAGTGTACAGAAATGCAACAAATTTCTATATATTAATTTTGTATCCTGCAAACTTACAGAATTCACTGATAAGCTCTAGTAGTTTCCTGGTAGTGTCCTTAGAATTTTCTGTGTATAATATGCCATCTGCACACAGTAAGAGTTTTGCTTCTTCTTTTTTGATTTAGATTCCATTTACTTCTTTTTCTTTTCTGCCTGCTGTGGCTAGGACATCTTAAACTATGTTGAATAAAAATGGTAAGAGTAGACATCCTTGTACTGTTCTTGATCTTAGAGGAAATGATTTCAGCTCCTTACCATTGAGTATGATGTTAGCTGTGGATTTTTCATATGTGGCATTTATTAAGTTGGTTCCCTCTTTGCCCCTATTCTGCAAAATGTTTATTATAAATTTATGATAAATGGTGTCAAATGCTTTTTCTCCATCTATTGAGATTATATGTTTTTCATTCTTCAATTCATTAATATGTTGTATCACACTGATTAACTTGTGGATATTGAAAACTTCTTGCATCCCTAGGATAAATCCAGCTGGATATCAACCTTTTAATGTATTGTTAGATTTGGTTTACAGCGTTTTGCTGAGGATTTTTGTGTCTATCTTCATCAGTGATCTTGATCTGTAATTTTCTTTTTTTTTTTTTTTTTTGTCATATATTTGTCTGGTTTTAGGTATCAGGGTGATGCTGTTCTCATAGAGTGACTTTGGAAATGTTCTCTCCTGTGCAATTATTTGGAATAGTTTCAGAAGGACTAGTGTTAAATCTTCTCTAAATGGTTGATAGACTGCCTGTGAAGTCTTCTGGTCCAGGATTCACAAATTTCATTTCAGTACTTGTGAATGGTCTGTTCATATTATCTCTTTCTTCCTGTTCAGTCTTGGGAGACTAACTCTAAAGAAGTTTTCCCTTATTCTATGTTGTTCGTTTGATTGGCATATGGTTGCCAGTAGTAGTTACTTATGATCCTTGGTAGATCTGTGGTATCTTTTGTAACCTTCCCTTTTCATTTCTAATTTTATTGTTCAATGCCCATTCCCTTTTTTCTTGATGAGTTGGCTAAAGGTTTATCAATTATACTTATCTTTTCAAGGAACCAACACTTAGTTTCATTGGATCTTTTCTATTGTTTTTTCATCTCTATTTTGTTTATTTCTGCTCTGAACTTTATGATTCTTTCCTTCTGCTAAGTTTGGGTTTTGTTCTTTTTCTAGTTGCTTTAGGTTTAAGCTTAGGTTGTTTACTTATGACTTTTCTTGTTTCCTAAGGTAAAATTATATTTCTACAAACTTCCCCCTTGGAACTGCTTTTGTTACATCGCATAGATTTTGAATCATTGTGCTGTTGTTTTCATATGTCTGGAGGTATTTTTCAGTTTCCTCTTTGATTTCTTCAATGATTCATTGGTTGTTTCATATCATATTATTTAACCTTCGTGTGTGTGTGTGGTTTACAGTTGTTTTTTTTTTCTTGTACTTGGTTTCTAATCTCATAGCACTGTGTCAGAAAAGATGTTTGATATGACTTCAAATGTCTTAAATTTATCAAGCTTTGCTTTGTGGCCCAGCAAGTAATCTATCCTAGAGCATGTCCTATGTGTACTTGAAAAGAATGTGTATTCTGCTTTCTGACGTTATACTCTATGGACATCAATTAAGTCCGTCTGGTCTAATGCGTCTTTTGAAGCTTGTGTTTTCTTATTGATTTTCTGGATCATCTGTGTCCATTGATGAAGTGGGGTGTTAAAGTTCCCCACAAATAATTGTGTTACTGTCCCTGTCTCCTTTTATGACTATTAGCATTTGCCTTATGTGGTTAGGTGCTCCTGTGCTGGGTATATATATATTTACAATTGTTACATCTTCTTGTATTGATCCATTGATCATTATGTCCTTTGTCTCTTTAACAGTCTTCATTTTTAAATCTATTTTTTTTCTGATATGCATATTGCTACTCCAGCTTTCTTTTGTTTGATTTCAAGTTTGAATGGAATAACTTTTTATATCCCCTCACTTTCAATCTGTATGTGTCCCTAGATCTGAAGTGGGTGTCTTGTTGACAGCATAAATACAAATCTTGTTGTGTATCCATTCAGCCAGTCAGTCTATGTCTTTTGGTTGGAGCATTTAACTCATTTACATTTAAAGTAATTATGTAAGTTCTCATAGCCATTTTTTTAGTTGCTTAGAGTTTTTTTTTGCAAAACCTTTTCTTTCCTTTCTCTTTTGTTTTCTTCTTTTGTGACTTGATAATAGCTTTAGTAGGGTTTCAACTGATTTTTCATTTTTGTGAGCGTATTTATTGGAGATTTTTGTATTGTGGTTACCATGAGATTCTGATATAGCAGTCTGTATATACAAGGTTTTTTAAAATTTCTGGTCTCTTAATTTCAAATGCATTTAGAATATGCTGCATTTGTACTCACCACTTCTCACAATTGCTAGTTTAGGTGTCATATTTGTGTGTGGATGATTTCCTACTTTTACTGTATGTTTGCCTTTATTGGTGAGTTTTCCCATTCATAATTTTCTTGTTTCTAGTTGTGGCCTTTTCCACCTAGCAGTTGTTGAAGAGCTGGTTTGATTGTGAATTCTTTTTGCTTTTGCTTATCTGTAAGCTTCTGATTTATCCATCAAATGTGACTGAGAACCTTGCTGGGTAGAGTATTATTGATTGTAGGTTTTTCCCTTTCATCACTTTCAGTATTTCACATAAATTTCTATTTGTACTGTTATGTTTGTGAAAAGTTAGTTATGATTCTTGACCTTAGAGCACTGGCCCTCTGTAGGACGTGTCCTGTGTTCCAGGAGTATACTTCCCACTCATCACCCAGTGGCCACGGACCAGCTGGTCTCAGGGAAGGTTCTGATCTGTGTTTAGAGACTCAGTTCCACAGATTTTAGGACTGTATTTTTCTTGCTTCGAGTGTCTGCCCCCTGGTGGGTGAGGCTGGTCTAGGGGCTTGCGCAGGCTTCCTGATGGTAGAGGTCAGTGACTTTCCACTGTGAGTGGCGTTGGTTCACGGCCCTCTGATGGGCAGAGCCTTGTTAAGGGACACGTTTAGAGGTTGTTGTGGACTTAGGAAGTTTATAAGCATCCTGTCAATGTGCTGGGCTATGTTCCCACCCTGTTGGTTGTTTGGTCTGAGGCATCCCAACACTGGAGCCTGCAAGCTGTTGGGTGGAGCCAGGTATTAGATACAATGTCCCCAGAAAGATGTCAGCCTTTAGATAAGTTTTCCTGTATATGTTTTCCAACATAAAAAAACTGTCTATGTTTTTTTATATACTAAATAAAGAGCCACAACTACCCCCTACCTCCTTAGGAGACCCTCCAAAACCAGCAGGTGGGTCTGGCCCAGGCTCCTATGAAGTCATTGCTCTTGCCCTGGGTCCCAGGGTACATGAGACCTTGTGTGCATCCTCCAAGAGTGGAGTCCCTGTTTCCCCCAGTTTTGTCAAGCTTCTGAGATCTGTTGGCCTTCAAAGCCATATGCTCTACAGGCTCCTCCTCCTGATGCATACCCACAGGATGAGGAGGCTGACATGGGGCTCAGAACTCTCACTCCCAAGGGAGAACTTCTGGGATATAATTATTCTCCTGTTTGTGAGTAGCCCCCCACCCCTGGTGGGGGGTGTGGGAATTAATTATATTGCCAGTGTGTCATTCCTACTATCTTTGTGATATATTCTTTGTCTTGGGACATAGAATATCTTTTTTTTGTAGGTTCCTGCCTTCTCTGTCAATTGTTCAGCAGTTAGTTGTGATTTTGTTGTTCTCATGGGAAGAGGTGAGCTCTCAAGGTCTTCTGCCCCACTATCTTGTCTTCTCAATCTTGCTATGTGTTTTTCTGTCTTTCTACCACAGGCAAAGAGTACCTCCCCACATCCTGACTTGGTCTCAGCCACGTGGCTTGATGTGGCTAACAGAATATGGGCTAAAAGTCTCAGTGAGCCGGTTCCTAGGTCTTAAGAGGCATCACGTGTTTTCATTGGCCCCCTTCTGCTTTTAACCTTTCCATGAAAAGAGCATCCCCACATCCTCAGAATGCATACCTATCAAGAAAAGCAGAGACCCACCTGCAGCACACAGGCATACAAGCTTAACTATACACACAGCTTGAAGCAAAGGTGCCCAAACACAGTTTATATCAGGGCATGACATACTATGACCCAGGGGTCAAATCAAGCCTTTTGTTTGTTTTTGTAAGACTCACAGCTAAGAGTAGTTTTTGCATTTTTAAAGAATTCTTAAATAAAAAAATAAATCCGTGACAGACACCATATCTGGCTTGCAAAGTCTAACATTTAGCTTGCTTGCAAAGTCTAACATTTACTCTCTGACATCTAAGAAGTCTGCTGGCCCTTGATCTAGATCAATAGCATCCAGCCAACCAGCAGACCATGAGTGATCCCCACTAAGGGCAGCAGAGCTGGAAGTTAGGGGCACCCTCCAATCATGTGGGAAATAGATGCTTGTATTTATTTTACAGCATTATTGTAACAAAAGCTAGTGATAGAAATGAAAATGTGCATGGTCCCTACTTTCATACAGCTTGCTTACTGGTTAATGAGACAAAGCATTCTTAGATAATGAAAAGAACAAATACCAATTTTCATAAATGTTATGAACAGAGATATGGGAGATTAGAGGTTTGAAAATAGAAAGTAGATGTTTAAGAAAGTCTCTGAGCAAACAGAGAAATGATTAGCTGGGTGGTGTTGAAGTCCCAACTAACAAGTGTTCATGAGTTTAGAGTAATACCCATCTGCCCTGTATCTCATTTATTTATTTGTTTTAGGGAGCACCCCACCCCAGTACTTTTGCCTGGAAAATCCCATGGACAGAGGAGCCTCGTAGGCTCCAGTCCATGGGGTCACTAAGAGTTGGACACGACTGAGCGGCTTCACTTTCACTTTTCGCTTTCATGCATTGGAGAAGGAAATGGCAACCCACTCCAGTGTTCTTGCCTGGAGAATCCCAGGGACAGGGGAGCCTGGTGAGCTTCCGTCTATGGGGTCGCACAGAGTCAGACACGACTGAAGCGACTTAGCAGCAGCAGCAGCAGCAAATGGTCTAAAACACATCACTGGTTTTATCCAGGACTGAGTTTACAACTAGGCTGTGATAAAAAGAGCCAAAAGTTACAGAATTCAGTGTATTGTCAAGAGTTTTTAACCTGAGAATGGGATCCAAACCCCAAGAAGAAAACTTGATAGATTGGGACCTTGCTAACATAGCTTAAAATATACCACATCTGGCTTGCAAAGTCTAACATTTAGCTTGCTTGCAAAGTCTAACATTTACTCTCTGACATCTAAGAAGTCTGCTGGCCCTTGATCTAGATCAACAGCATCCAGCCAACCAGTATATTTAAGCTACTTGCTAAAGTAGCTTAAATATACTGAAGAATTTAAATGTTAGGTTGAATAACTGCAGCTAACAATAAAGCCAAAAACAAGACTTTATAGTCAGAACACATGTTTTGCATTGATGACTGTTGAAGATATATTTCACAAACTTATTAGTCAAACATTTCACTTTTCTTTTCCTCCTTTCCTCCCTTCCTTCCTCATTTTCACTTCCTTTCTGAACATTACAGGACAATATTTCTTGGAAGACTTTTTTGTTTATGTGAAACATGTATTTATGGCTTTCTTTATATTTAACTATGTCCCTCTAAGAGTTTGCCCTGGTTTAATTATCTGAGATTTAAAATACATATTACTATGTTAAATCCTAAGAAGTCCTGAATGAAAAAATATCGTAAAAGTTTAACTCAGCATTTCAGAGACTACCAAAATCTTTTACTGCTTAATTCCCATTAATATCCTGCTGAGGAAAACATTTTAGTAAACAATGGTGTCAGCTAATCAATTGAATTAATGTATCTGAGAAACCATGTGTTAACAGGAGGAAAAGGAATTAATTCATGGAGTCAAAAAGATGAGTCGAAATTCATGGAATCAAAAGATGAACCCCAAAACAATTAATTCACTGAGTCATGCATTTAACAGTTTCTGAGTGCTTGCTGCTGCCACCATAGAACACAACAAACACAACACTACTGCTGCTGCTGCTGCTAAGTAGCTTCAGTCGTGTCCGACTCTGTGCGACCCCATAGACGGAAGCTCACCAGGCTCCCCTGTCCCCGGGATTCTCCAGGCAAGAACACTGGAGTGGGTTGCCATTTCCTTCTCCAATGCATGAAAGTGAAAAGTGAAAGTGAAGTCGCTCAGTCGTGTCCGACTCTTAGCGACCCCATGGGCTGGAGCCTACCAGGATCCTTCGTCCATGGGATTTTCCAGGCAAAAGTACTGGGGTGGGGTGCCATTGCCTTCCCCAACACAACACTGACTCTACCCAAAATCTAATTAAAGAGACACAGACACAGATAACTAGGTGAAGAACTGAAACACACAATGGTGAGTACTTAAAAAGTCTATACTGAGTTTTGTTCAGGAGGAGAACCTGCCTCTCTACTGGACATGGTGGTTGGAGCTAAGAGGGGTTGAATGACAGTTAAGAAAATGTTTTATCAGTTCAGTTCAGTCTCCCAGTCTGTCCGACTTTCTGTGACCCCATGAATTGCAGCACACCAGGCCTCCCTGTCCATCACCAAATCCCAGAGTTCACTCAAACTCATGTCCATTGAATCAGTGATGCCATCCAGCCAACTCATCCTCTGTCATCCCCTTCTCCTCCTGCCCCCAATCCCTCCCAGCATCAGAGTCTTTTCCAATGAGTCAACTCTTTGCATGAGGTGGCCAAAGTATTGGAGTTTCAGCTTTAGCATCATTCCTTCCAAAGAAATCCCAGGGCTGATCTCCTTCAGAATGGACTGGTTGGATCTCCTTGCAGACCAAGGGACTATCAAGAGTCTTCTCCAACACCACAATTCAAAAGCATCAATTCTTCGGCACTCAGCCTTCTTCACAGTCCAACTCTCACATCCATACATGACCACTGGAAAAACCATAGCCTTGACTAGACAGACCTTTGTTGGCAAAGTAATGTCTCTGCTTTTCAATATGCTATCTAGGTTGGTCATAACTTTCCTTCCAAGGAGTGTCTTTTAATTTCATGGCTGCAGTCACCATCTGCAGTGATTTTGGAGCCCAAAAAAATAAAGTCTGACACTGTTTCCCCATCTATTTCCCATGAAGTGATGGGACCGGATGCCATGATCTTCATTTTCTGAATGTTGAGCTTTAAGCCAACTTTTTCACTCTCCTCTTTCACTTTCATCAAAAGGCTTTGTAGTTCCTCTTCACTTTCTGCCATAAGGGTGGTGTCACTGCATATTTGAGGTTATTGATATTTCTCCCAGCAATCTTGATTCCAGCTTGTGCTTCTTCCAGCCCAGTGTTTCTCATGATGTACTCTGCATATTATAGTAGGAGGTAAAACTTGAATTGAGCTCTGATATCTTTAATTTAGGTTAAAATTCTTGAATACGGGGTAATACTAATTGCTAGTTGGTTTAAGGTTGGGGGGCAATCCATATTGGTGAGAATCTTCACTACAGTGGAAGTTAAAGTTTATTAGAAAGGCCAACTCCAGAGATGGAACTAAAAAGTCTTCTATTATCCAGATCTTGATCAAGATTGTAGACTTAGTGCAGCAAATATATTATTTGCTGAATTTACTGGTTTTTATTATCATGAGGAGTATGAGAAAGAAGCTTTTATTGGTAAAATTAAATGTAGTCCAGATTGGCTAAAACATGTTAGACATTCCTCCTCATTTTGTGAGTGGAATCTGAAGCATTTACCCTTTGGAATTGAGCTTCTAATACCCTCCCATAGAAATCTTATATGTAGCCATTCTTAGGAAGACTTTCCATCTCACCTCAGGCCTTTTTATCCACTATCCAAACCCACCAAAAAGAAACCTATGCAAGGCCAAATCATGGGAGGTCATTGCCTAACAAACTCTGTAAAGATACAGAGGCATGAAACACTTTTATTAATTCTAGGAACTCTAAGTGGTTTCATACAGAATGAAGGAGGAAATGGATCTAAAGAGGAAGATTAAGTCTTTAGCACTATCCAGGGAAAACTGGGCCTTAATCACATGTTGAGATATAATATCATTTTAGATGTAATACCTTTTTAGAATGGTAATAGTCACATCAGATTACAGTAGCCTGATATAAACACCCACTTAGACAATCCCACTAATTTCCTTTGCTTTGATTATGTATTGGCTTCTCATATAGATTGTATTAAGGTGAGTGAATGTACTAACCAGCTAATCTAATTACTGAAGTCACTTTGGAAGTCATATTACTCAGTAAAATAGAATACATTGGCATTCTGGTATGTGCTTACTCTCTCTGAAGAGAATAATATCAAACATTTCATTGAGTGTGGTCAATTCTGTCTGCACTCAAAGAATCAAGTTTCTGCACACGTGAAGTGCAAGCTCAGAACCTTGACTATTGTGCCTCCACTGCCCTGTGTGACTCATCTTGAGTTCAGTGAAACTCCTGGCCCCCAACCCCAGAAAAATCTCCTGCTCTTATGGTAACACAGGAGAAATGGAAAATGTGGGAAATTTTATAGAGATCGGTGAGATGTGGGTGGTGAAATGTGAGAAGTCTGTAGTCTGTTAGCAATAAAAGTCAATTAGTGACAATTGAAAGGTGCTGTTGCTGCTGCTGCTAAGTCACTTCAGTTGTGTCCGACTCTGTGCAACCCCATAGAAGGCAGCCCACCAGGCTCCCCCGTCCCTGGGATTCTCCAGGCAAGAACACTGGAGTGGATTGCCATTTCCTTCTCCAAGGCATGAAAGGGAAAAGTGAAAGTGAAGTTGCTCAGTCATGTCTGACTCTTAGTGACCCCATGGACTGCAGCCTACCAGGCTCCTCCATCCATGGGATTTTCCAGGCAAGAGTACTGGAGTGGGGTGCCATTGCCTTCTCCGATTGAAGGGTGGGGTGGTAGTAACTGGGATGAAATAGTTGTGTCCTATGTACAATACATATTTTTCAAGTGAAAATTAGTTTCTTAAAAGATTCACATCTCACATTTTTACAACTCTATAAACACACCAATCACCTTTTCATCCTGCAAAGGGTGAGAGGAAGGTATGAACCAGAACAGATGCAATCTCTGAGCAGGTTCAGAGAGGTGATGTACTAGGGAAGTAGCAGTGGAAAACTGTGTGCAAATTCATTTTAAAAATAGATTATCTTGAAATATTTCAGAGGACATGATTACTTCTACTGTTGTTCTTGGTCTCAGTTTACAACTAGTCAAAGTAATACTAATATTCACAAATTAACCAGGGATTCAGATCTTTTTGGAAATCTCTAGAGAGTCTAGTGCAGAGGTCTCAAAGTGTGATCAGGGACTCTTTCTGCAAAAGCATTTATAAAATACTAAGACGTCAGATGCCTTTCTTTTTTCGCTCCTGAAAAAATAGAGGAATCTTCCAGAAACTATCTAATGTATGATAATACAACAGAGTGAATGCAGAAACAAATACTAAAATGAACGATTTTCTACTAAAACAGAAAGTAAGAAGATTTGCAAAAGTTCAAGTAATTACTATTTTCATAAATTTCTTTGTTTAGGGAAATAATTATTTTTCACTGAAAGATGCTTATAGTAAAGTCTAATGAGTGAGGAGAAAAGATGTCAGAGTAGAACGGCTTGAGCTCACTTCCTCTCATGAAAACACCACAATTACAACTAATTGCTGAACAACTGTCAATAAGAGAGACTGGACACCACTAAAAATGATATTCTACATCCAAAGACAAGAAAGCACAACAAAATGGTAGGAGGGCTGCTTTTATGATATAATCAAATCCCATAGTCACTGGGTGTGGGAAACCCAAAATTGGAAAATAATTATATCACAGAGGTTATCCCACAGAATGAGAGTTCTGAGCCCACCATCAGGCTCCCCAGCTGGGGGTCTGGCATCAGGAGGAGGAGCCCCCAGAGCATTTGGCTTTGAAGGTTAGTGGGGCTTGAGTGCAGGAGTTTTACAGACAGAGGGACACAGAGACTTGACTCTTGGAGGATGCACACCAAGTTTAACATGCACAGGGACCCAGGGCAAAGCAGTAACTCCACAGGAGCCTGGTCTGGACCTACTTGCTGATCTTGGAGGTCTCCCGGGAAGGTAGGGATTGGCTGTGGCTCACTGTGGGGGCAAGGACCATGTGGCAGAATCCCCAGGGATTCTCACTTAGTGTTATCTCTCTGGAAGATTGCCACTTTGGCACCAAGACCTGGCCCCACTCAACACGCTATGGCTCCAGTGCTGGGTTGCCTCAGGTCAAACAACAGCGTGGGCACACAGCCATGTCCATCAGCAGACAGACTGCCTCTAAAGACACCCTTTGGCACGGCCCTGCCCACCAGAGAGCCAAGAACCACCAGTGGGAAGGTACCAGTCTCTCCCACCCAGAAGTATGCCATGAGCCCCTGGACCAAGACCCACAAGGGGGCAGACACTGGAAGATATTCCACTTCCACAGAAACAGGCTAAAGGAAAAAAAATGAAAAGAAATGAGGACCATTTGAGAGACCACTGTGACACCACCAAATGCAGCAGCATCACATTATAGGGGTCCCAGAAGGATAAGACAGAGAAGGTGATGGCACCCCACTCCAGTACTCTTGCCTGGAAAACCCCATGGACAGAGGAGCCTGGTGGGCTGCAGTCCATGGGGTCGCTAAGAGTCAGACATGACTGAGCGACTTCACTTTCACTTTTCACTTTCATGCATTGGAAAAGGAAATGGCAGCCCACTCCGGTGTTCTTGCCTGGAGAATCCCAAGGACGGGGGAGCCTGGTGGGCTGCCGTCTATGGGGTCGCACAGAGTCGGACACGACTGAAGTGACTTAGCAGAAGGAGAAGAGAGAGAGATGGGGCTTGAGAAGATATTGAAAAGAAAACAGCTGAAAAATCCCCTAACGTGGAAAAGGAAGCAGTCATACAAGTTCAGGAAGTGCGGAGAGTACCACAGAGGCTCAACCAAAGGGGGAAACACACCAAGACACATCATAATCAAGTGGACAAAAATTAAAGAGAAAACCTTAAAAGCAACAAGGGAAAAGCAACAGATAACATACAAGAGAATCTCCATAAGATTATCGGCTGATTTTTTCAACAGACACTCTGCAGACCAGAAAGGAACGGCACAATATATTTAAGTGATATAAAGGAAAAACCTACAACCAAGAATACTCTACCCAGCAAGGTTCTCATTCACATTTGATAGAGAAATCAAAAGTTTACAAACAAAGAATTTAGCACCACCAAATAGCTTTACAACAAATTCTAAAGGAACTTCACTAGGTAGAAAGGTAGGAAAGTTCACCAGAAAGGCAAACATACAGTAAAGATAGGAAATCATCCACACACAAATGATATGTAAAACAGTTATGAGAGGAGGAGAGTTAAAATGCAAGATATCTGAAGTGCATCTGAAATTGAGATCATCCACTTAAAACAATCATGTATATACAGACTGCTGTATCAAAACTTCATGGTAATTGCAAACCAAAAATCACTCATTGAAGAAGGCAAAGAGGAAGTAAAAAAAAAAAAAAAAAAAAAAGTAGCTTAAGACAAATGAATACAAAAACGTGATGATCCAAAACTCATGGGATGTTTTGTTTTACTACAAAACAGGACTATGAGAGAAGTTTATAGCAATACAATCCTACTTCAGAATACAAGAAATATTTTTAACAACCTGACTTTACAGCAAAGCAAGTAAAAAAGAACAACAAAACCCAAAGTTAGTAGAAGGAAAGAAGCATAAAGATCAGAGCAGAAATAAACAAAATAGAGATGAAAAAAGAATAGAAAAGATCAATGAAACTAAAAGTTGGTTCTTTGAAAAGATAGAGAAAATTGATAAACTTTTAGACAGGATCATCAAGAAAAAACTAAAAGAGGTTCAGACCAATAAAATTAGAAGTGAAAAAGTAAAAGTTACAAAGGACACCACAGATATACCGCAGATCCTAAGAAACTACTACTAGCAACCATATGGCAATCAAAGGAACAGACCAATTGTAAGTACTGAAATTGAAACTGTCAGTTAAAAAAAAAAACACCAAAAGTCCTGGACCAGGTGACTTCACAGGTGAATTCTATCAAACATTTAGAGGAGATTTAACACCTATCCTTCTGAAAAATCACACAGAAGGAACACTTCCTAACTCATTCTATGAAGCCAACTAGTTTGAACATTATTACCCTGATACAAATACCAGACAAATAAAGAAAATTATAGGCCAGTATCACTGATGATACAGCTCTACATAGGGACACCACCAGGCGGTTAATACTGAAATCAGACTGATTATATTCTTTGCTGCCATAGATGGAGAAGCTCTATACAGTTAGCAAAAATAAGACTGGGAGCTGCTTGTGACTCATATCATCAGCTCCTTATTGAAAAATTCAGACTCAGATTGAAGTAGGGAAAACCATTCAGGTATGCATAGGTGCTAAGTTGCTTCAGTCTTCTCTGACTCTCTGTGACCCTAGCTTGCCAGGCTCCTCTGTCCATGGGATTCTAAGGCAAGGATACTGGAGTGGGTTGCCATGCCCTCCTCCAGGGGCTCTTCCTGACCCAGGGATCAAAGCCACGTCTCCTATGTCTCCTTCACTGGCAGGAGGGTTCTTTACCACTAGAACCCAAATCCCTTATGATGATACAGTGTAGATGACAAATAGATTCAAGGGATTAGATTTCATAGACAGAGTGCCTAAAGAACTATGGGACTGACATTCATAACATTTTACAGGAGGTGGTGACCAAACCCTCTCCAAGGAAAAGAAATGCAAGAAGGCAAAGTGGTTTTCTGAGGAGGCCTTACAAATAGCTGAGAAAAGAAGAGAAGCAAAAGACAAAGGAGAAAGGGAAAGATATACCCATTTGAATGCAGAGTTCCAGAGAATAGCAAGGAGAGATAAGAAAGCCTTCTTAATTGATCAATGCAAAGAAACAGAAGAAAACAATAGAATGGGAAAGATGAGAGATCTCATCAAGAAAATTGGAGATACCAAGGGAACACTGCATGCAAAGATGGGCACAAAAAAGACAGAAACAGCAAGGACCTAACAGAAGCAGAAGACATTAAGAAGCAATGGCCAGAATATACAGAAGAACTGTACAAAAAAGGTCTTTTTTTTTTTTTTTTTTTGCAGGGGAAAATGGACAAGGGAAAGGATCAATGAGGGTGGGAGGGAAATGGGAAGAAAGAAGGGGAGTAATGGTGGGGAGGAGTATATGTAATTTCTTAACCAATGGCTTTCTGTTTTAATCACAAAGAACACTTAAAAAAAAATCATGTGAGTTCATCTTATATTAGGAGGTTTGTTCTCGAAATGAAAAGTTCAGAAACAAAAAGTCCAGTTTGGTGTCCCCTTAGCACATCTTGTATTTTGTATTGTATCTCTACACAATATATTATTTAGGACAGATCACATTTGTCACCCTTCCTGCCTACTTCCCAAAGTGGTACCAAACCCACAAAATAGTCAATAAACCCCACAGAGTGAAAGAAGTCTTTTTTTTTTTTTAAGCTCCCTAGTGAACTGAATTTTGAGGCCAAAGTAAATTTTTCCCTTTACTTTCTATTACAGCAGATATATGAGTGGTAAAGTCTCACTTTTTTATCGAGTTCGTTTTTGAAATTTTCTTCTGTAGCTTTATTTCTCCTTCAATTGAATGAGATCCTTCTGTCATTCTAGGCTTGTTTTTTCCTTCATCACTTTTTACCTTCCTCCCTCCTGCTTGAGAGTAAGATCAGCTTTCCTGTCTTTGTTTATTTTTTCCCTTCTGCTTTTTTTTCTTTTTTCTTTTTTTATTTTTTTTGTTCGCTTTGGGGACCTGTTTCCTCTGGCTCCCTAAGGATTTCCTCATGATCTTTTCTCTCTGCTTGAATTTGTAGCGTTTTTTCTAGTCTTTTCCTTGATGCGTTTTTCTCTTTTTAGATTCTTCTTCTAGTTCATATCCTTCTCTCCCCTTTTCCCCAGGGTTTGCCTTATTGTTATTCATTATGTGTTGACTCTTTTTATTTCTTCTAGGTCCTTTTAACCTTCTTGCATCTCTCAATCCTTGTCCCAGACACTTACTGTGACATTTTATTCGAATTGAATTATTGCTATCATATTCGAATTCTATCAGGTAGATTCCCTATCTCTTCCTCTTTGGTTTGGATTGGTGGGGACATCCTGTCCCTGCGGGTATTTTTCTCTTCATTTTAAATCTCCCTTTTTTTGAATCCTATTGAGGCCAGCCAATATCTGATCTCTGCCTTGTTACAGAGGGGGCGGAGAGAACACCCAAACACCGCCAGGCAGGCACCAGATATCCCAGAAGCACAGACTTGTCAGTCTGCGTTTATGCCCTCCCAGATCCGAGTAGCGCAGGTGAGAAATGTTCAGCGAGCGCAGGGCCGACACGCCCCCGCCACTCAGTTTTCTGGGTATACAAACAGCGCACTCTCAGGCAGATGTTGACCATCCAGAGCCCCAAGAAGCGTGAGTCAGCACAGAAACCTACTCACAGTTCCGTTAGACAGTGTCTCTCTAGGGCTGTATGCCCGCCTCAGGCCCTGGTTGCCTGTCACCGGAGGGGATGGCCTGCAGCCGGCCACTCTGTGCAGCCCTTTGTTCCGTAAGTAGTCCTGGTGGTGTCTTAAGTTAGGGCTGGCTTTTGATGTAGTAGATAACCGACAGTCTGGTTATTTCGCTCAGGTAGCGCCCGAGATAGCCAGGCCAAATCCTTTCTCAAAGCAATGCAGGCCTCGCCGCTCCCCAGCCCAGCCCCCACTTGCCAATAGCAAAGTCCGCGCCAGTTCTCCACAAAAGGATTCCAGGGTTTTTTTTAAACAATTTCTCCCCTCTTACTCGTCCGCCTCTTAGCTCCTCCCCTCCCAAAAAAGGTCTTAATGACCCAAATAATCATGATGGTGTGGTCACTCACCTAAAAGCAGATCTCCTGGAGGGTGAAGTCAAGTGGGCCTTAGGAAGCTTTACTGTGAACAAAGCTAGTGGAGGTGATGGAATTCCACAGAGCTATTTTAAATCCTAAGAGAGGATGCTGTGAAAGTACTGCACTCAATATGCCAGCAAATTTGGAAAACTCAGCAGTGGCCACAGAACTAGAAAAGGTCAGTTTTCATTCCAATCCCAAAGACAATGCTGAAAAATGCACAAACTATCATACAATTATACTTATTTCACAAGTTAGCAACATTATGTTCAAAATCCTTCAAGCTAGGCTTCAGCAGTATGTGAACCAAGAACTTCAATATGTACAAACTGAATTTAGGAAAGGCGGAGGAACCAGAGATCAAATTGCCAATATCTGCTAGATCATAGAAAAAGTAAGGGATTTAAAAGAAAAAAAAAAATCCACTTCTACTTCATTGACTATGCTAAAGCCTCTGACTTTATGGATCACAACAAATTGTAGAAAGTTCTTAAAGAGAAGAGAATACCAGACCACCTTACCTGTCTCTTTAGAAACCTGTATACAGGACAAAACAATCAGTTAGAATCAGACACTGAACAACTAGTTTGAACAGACTAGTTCAAAATTGGGAAAAGAATACAACAAGGCTGTATATTGTCACTCTGCTTATTTAACTTCTATGCAGAGCACATCATGCAAAATGCCAGGCTGGATGAACACAAGCTGGAATCAAGGTTGCTGGGAGAAATATCAACCACCTCAGATATGCAGATGATACCACCCTTATGGCAGAAAGTGAAGAGGAACTGAAGAGCCTCTTGATGGAGGTGAAAAAGGAGAGTGACAAAGCTGGCTTAAATTTTAACAGTCAAAAAACAAAAATCATGGCATATGGTCCCATCACATCATGGCAAATAGATGGGGGAAAAGTAAAAGCAGTGACAGATTTTATTTTCTTGGGTTCCAAAATCGCTGTGGACAGTGACTGCAGCCACAAAATTAAAACGTTTGCTCATTGGAAGAAAAGCTATGACAAACCCAGATAGCGTATTAAAAAGCAGAAACATCACTTTGCTGACAAAGATACATATAGTCAAAGCTATGATTTTTCCAGTAGCTATGTATAGATGTGAGAGTTGGACTATAAAAAAGGCTGAGCATCAGAGAATTGATGCTTTCAAACTGTGGGGCTGGAGAAAACTCTTGAGCATCTCTTGGACTGAAAAGAGATCAAACCAGTCAATCCTAAAGAAAATCAATGGTGAATATTTACTGAAAGAACTGATGCTGAAGCTCCAATACTTTGGCCATCTGATGCAAAGAGCTGACACTTTGGAAAAGACCTCGATGCTGAGAAAAATTGAAGGCAAGAGAATAAGGGGTCAACAGAGGATGAGATGGTTGGATGGCATCACTGACTCAATGGACATGAGTTTGAGCAAACTCACAAAGATAGTAAGGTACAGGGAAGCCTGGAATGTTGCAGTCTATGGGGTCACAAAGAGTCAGATATGACTTAATGACCACAACAACATAAATCATTGATGAAGATACACACAAAAATCCTCAACAAATTATAGCAAACAAAATCCAACAATATATTTAAAAGATTAAACACCATGATCAAGGGGGATTTATCCCAGGGATGCAAGGATTTTTCAATATCAGCAATCAGTGTGATATACCACATCATGTTGAAGAATAAAAACCATATGATCATTTCAATAGATGGAGAAAAAGCTGTTGACAAAATTCAACACTCATTTTTGATAATAAGTTCCAGAAAGTGGGCACAGAGGGTATCTACTTCAACATAATAAAAGTCATAAATGACAAACTCACAGGAAACATCATTGTCAATGGTGAAAATCTGAAAACATTTCCCTAAAATCAGGAACCAGGACAAGGAAGTCCACTCTCACTACTTTTATTCAACACAGTTTAGGAAGTCATAGCCAGAGCAATCAGAGAAGAAATGGAAATAAATGGAATCCAGATTTCAAAAGAACCAAAACTGTCACCATGTGCAGATGACATGGTGCTCAACATAGACATACCTAATGATCCTACCAGAAAACTACCAGTGCTCATCACTAAGTTGGTAAGGTTGCAGGATCCAAAATTAATACAAAGAAATCTATTGCATTTCTATACACTAACAATGAATGATCATAAGGGAAATTAAGGAAACAATACCATTTACCATTGCATCTAAAAATATCAAGGAATCAACCTAAAAAGGCAAAAACCTGTACTTCAGAAACTAAGATGCTGTTGAAAAAAAACAGAAGATGATACAAACAGGAAAAGATATACCATATTTTGGGATTGGAAGAAACAATACTGTCAAAGTGACCACACTATCCAAGGTAATCTACAGATTCAATGAGATTCCTTTAAAATTATCAGTGGCATTTTTCATAGAGCTAGAAGGAAAACAATTTTACTTGAAAACATAAGAGGCCTTAATATCTAAAGCAATTTTGAAAAGAAAAAGGGAACCTATGGAATCAGACTTCCTGACTTCAGACTACAACAATACAGTAATCAAAACAGTGCAGTATTGGCACAAAAATAGAAATCTAGATCTATGGAATGGGATAACATGTCCAGAAATAAACCCAAACACCAATGGTCAATCTATGACAAAGTAGGCAAAAGTATATAATGGAGAAAATAGCCTTTTCAATAAATGGTGCTGAGAAAACTGGACAGCTACATGGAAGAGAATGAAATTAGAACATTCTCCAACACCATACACAAAAATAATGCATTAAAGATATAAATGTAAGACTAGATACTATAAAAGTCTTAGAGGAAAACATAAACAACCTCACTCTTTGACATAAATTGCAATGATACCTTTTTTGGATCCACTTCCTAGAGCAATGGAAATAAAAACAAACACAAATGAGACCTAAACAAACTTAAAAACTTTTTCATAGCGAGGGAAACCATAAACAAAGAGACATCCTACGGAAGGAAAGAAAATATTTACAAATGATGTAATTAGTCCTGTTTCCGTAGTGTAACGGTTATCACATTTGCCTCACAAATGATGCAATTAACAAGGAATTTATCTCCAAAATATACAAACATCAAATTGAGCTCAATATCAAACTGCTGCTACTGCTAAGACACTTCAGTCGTGTCCGACTCTGTGTGACCCCATAGATGGCAGCTCACCAGGCTCCCCCATTCCTGGGATTCTCCAGGCAAGAACACTGGAGTGGGTTGCCATTTCCTTCTCCAATATCAAAAAAACAACGCAAAAAATGGGCAGAAGATCTAACTAGACATTTCTCCAAAGAAGACATATTAATGGCCAAAAAGCACAGGAAAGGTGCTCAATATCACTAATTATTATAGTGAGAAATGTATATCAAAACTAGAGTGAGATATCACTTCACACTGGTCAGAATGGCCAACAAAAACTAACTGTGCATAAAAACTGCTAGAGATGATATGGAGGAAAAGAACCCTCCTGCACTGTTGGTTGGAATGTAAATAGATAACAACCACTACCACCATATGATTCTACAATCCCACTCGTGGGCATGTTTCAGGAGAAAAACCATACTTCAAAAAGATACACACACCCCAGTACTCACTGCAGCACTATTTACAACAGCCAAGATACCAAAGCAACCTAAATGCCCATTGATGGAGGAACAGATAAAGAAGATGCAGTACATATATACAGTGATATACTTACTCAGCCATAAAAAGAACAAAATAATGCCACTTGCAGTAACTTGGATGTACTTGGTATGATAATCTGAGTGCAGTTTTAGTCAGAGAAAGACAAATATCATTTGATATTGCTTAGATATGTAATCTCGGAGAAGGCAACGGCACCCCACTCCAGTACTCTTGCCTGGAAAATCCCATGGATGGAGGAGCCTGGTGGGCTACAGTCCATGGGGTCGCTACAAGTCGGACACGACTGAGCGACTTCACTTTCACTTTTCCCTTTCATGCATTGGAGAAGGAAATGACAACCCACTCCAGTATTCTTGCTTGGAGAATCCCAGGGACGGGGAGCCTGGTGGGCTGCTGTCTATGGGGTTGCACAGAGTTGGACACGACTGAAGTGACTTAGCAGCAGCAGCAGATACATAGTCTAAAAAACTGATACTAATGAATTTGTTTACAAACAGAAATAGACTCATAGACATAGAAAACAATCCTGGTTACCAAAGGGGTGAAAATAAACTAGGACTTTGGGATTAAAATATACACATTACTATATATAAAACAGCTAACCAACAAAGACCTACTGCACACCACAGGGAACTATGCTCAATATTTTGTAATAACCTATAGTGGAGAAAATGTGAAATAATGTCTATATTTACATATATAACTGAATCACTTTGCTGTACACCTGAAACTAACACTGTAAATCAATTATCTTTCAATAAAAAAGAACAAAGTGTATGGATACCAAAAAAGGATGAAGAATTGGCCCAATAATTCAGTCTCTCCCATCATTTTATATTGAGTATGTAGAATATTGATTGACACACAGTAAGACCTGAAAAATTATTTAACAAATGAAAAAAGTCTGCAATAACTGTAAAATTAACCATGGGAAAGATACGGAGAACGTGTACTCAGTTCTAGGAGCCATGCTAAAGGTTTTACAAATATTATCTTTCCAATTCTTGCAATAGCTGTTGAGGATAGCTAACATACTTCCATTTACGGGTGAGAAAACTGATTCTCAGAAGTTACATAACTTCCTTGGAGTCGACTAACATTAACTTAGTTCACTGTTCACATTCCACAATCTGGATTTGGTTACTCTAATCCATGAAATACTGAATTTATCATAGTCAGTATACATTAGTTTTGATCTCTTTTGATTAGCCTTGAAATCAATTCCTAAAGTGAAGTCGTTCAGTCGTATCCGACTCTTAGTGACCCCATGGACTACAGCCCACCAGCCTCCTCCGTCCATGGGATTTTCCAGGCAAGAGTACTGGAGTGGGGTGCCATTGCTTTCTCTGTTAACAGCGGCTAGGCATATTATATTTACTTGGAGCTGGTATACTAAAGCACATTACAAATGAAAGGTGGTCATCCAGTGGTGAAAGATGATAGAGGCTGTTTTCTAAGGAGATAATTCAACCAAAAGGGGAAGAACGAGATCTCTGTTCAGCCTTTTTTCCCCACTATTACTGCCAGAAACACTGTGGCAAAAAGAATGACTAACTGCCTGGAAACTCTTCATTAAAATAAACATATAAATATTTAAACATCTTCAAAGGCATGAATAAACACCCAGGACTCATTATTTCTGACCACAAGTTCTGCATCTGTTCTAGCATTTCCTAACATTGACGCAACATCCTATTTTGGCCCTACTCTCATTTTATCAAGTTTGCGATCCAGGCTTGATCTTGTCAATACTATACTCATTCCCGGTCAAGAATCTCACGCTCATTTGCTCATCCTTGCCAGTCTCCACCACAAGATGACAGAAGTGTTGGGAAATTTTCATAAACCACATCTGAGCTCATGATGTACGCCAACCACCCCAAAGTTGGCCCTGATTGTGGACTTTCATCTCACACTTTCTTCCTTTGATTCGTTATGATATTCCCTCCCTGCTGTTCTAAACTCTGTCTTCTACAGTCCCTAGTTTCACCCCAGCAACTCTACTCTGGGATGGCTTCACTCCTCATTTATTGACACAGATAATATACGATGCCAGCTCTCACAGATTTCTTTCTTCATAAATACTAAATGAAAGCTTCTATTTCCCTATTTATCTTCATTTTGACCTTAAAAACTCCTTTCCTCTTCCCTATCAGAATATGATATGCTCTCTTTCCATCTTCTGTTCTCTCTCCTCACATTTGTTCAGTCTTATCTCCCCATCTCCAGCTTTACCACATTTGTTCAACTATCCTTTTTTTCCCTTCTATTCTATCGTTTGGTGTCTTTTATTTTGCCTATAAACATACACATATATTCATTTTTAATTTTTATTGGAGTATAGTTTATTTACAACATTGCGTTAGTTTCAGGTGTATAGCAAAGTGATTCACTTCTACATATGTCCACTCTTTTTTTTCAGATTTTTTTCTTATATAGGTTATCACAGAGTTTTGAGTAGAGTTCCTTGTGCTATACAGTAGATCCTTGTTGATCATCTTATATATTTATTAGTTTGTGCGTGTTAATCTCAAGCTCCTGATTTATCCCTTTCTCCTATCACATTTCCCCTTTGGTAACCATAAGTTTCTTTCAATATCTGTAATTCTGTTTCTGTTTTGTAACTAAGTTTATTTGTATCATTTTTAAATGTTAGATTCCACTTATGAGTGATATCATATATTTATCTTCCTCTGACTTCACTTCCCTTAGTATGATAATCTCTAGTTCCATCCATATTGCTGCACTCTACTGGATATGTACTACATCTTCTTTATCCACTCCTCTGCTGATACATATTTAGGTTGCTTCCACGTCCTGGCTATTGTAAATAGTGCTGCAATGAACACTGGGGTGCATGTTATATTTTTGAATGTATTCCTAAACTAGACAACATAACTCAAACTCGTAACTCCCACAAGCTACTTACTCAAAATCTCTGCTCTAACCAATACACTTTTCAAAGCAAGTTTATCAGCCCCTTATTCGTCTACTCATCCTGCCCTTGCAATCTGGTTTCTGACTCAATTACTCTATTCTGCTATTTTGAGAGTGATAAGTAACAAAACCATTACCAAGCCCAGTATCATTTTCCTAGTCCTCATCCTCCTACAGTACTCATTATTTCACCCTGTGTGGTTTTCTTCTCTTGATTCTTACACTTGCAGGTTCTTTTGTTACCTTGCAGCACTGTGTACTCTATGTCTGGTGGATTCTCTGTCTCCTAGCGTACAAACATTTTCTGATCTCTTTGTTCTGCACACTTTCTCTCAGCAACATATAGTGATTTTCAGTACAGCACCATTTTTTGAGGACCTCCTTTGTGCCAGCCACTGGATGTAGTGATGAACAGAGTATTACAGCCCTAGCACTCACAGTTACAGAAAAGTAAGCAATCAATGAATTCCATTTGATTACTGCAGTAAATGTATAAGCCACAAAATATGGAAGAAGTACAGAGAAGTAATGACTCACCTGGTGCCCACAGGGGATGAAAGTAGCAGGGGCAGGAAAATGGCAATTTGAAATAAAGAATGTCTGGGAAATGTTTCCCAAGAAATAATCAGGAAATGAGTCAAAGTGAAACTCCATAATGTGGCTGTGTAATGGGAGAAAATATTAGCAAATGATGCAACCGACAAGGGATTCATCTCCAATATATACAAACAGTTCATGAAGCTCTAGATCAAAAAAATGAACAACCTGATCCAAAAAAATGGGCAGAAGATCTAAATGGACATCTCTCTAAACAAGACATGTTGTTGTTCAGTCTCCCCGTTGTGTCTGACTCTTTGCAACCCCATGGACCGCAGCATGCCAGGCCTCTCTGTCCCTCACCACCTCCTGAAGTTTGCCCAAGTTCATGCCTGTTGCATTGGATGGAATACAGATGGCCAAAAAGCACATGAAAAGATGCTCACCATCACTAATTATTAGAGAAATACAAATCAAAACTACAATGAAGTATGACCTCATACTGGTCAGAATGGCCATTGTTAAGAAGTCTACAAACATGCTGGAGAAGGTGTGGAGAAAAGGGAAGCCTCCCACACTGCTGGTGGGGATGTAAGTTGGTAGAGCCACTATCAAGAACAGTTGGGAAGTTCCTCAAAAAACTAAAAATAGAGTTTCCCTACAATCCAACAACCCTACTCCTGGGCATATATCTGGACAAAACTATAATTTGAAAAGATACATGCACCCCAATGTTCAAAGCAGCACTATTCACAATAACTAAGACATGAAACAACCTAAATGTCCTTCAACAAAGGAGTGGATAAAGAAGATTTAATTCATATATACAGTGGAATTCTACTCAGTCATTAAAAAGAATGAAATAATGCCATTTGCAGCAACATGGATGAATCTAGAGATTATTGACTTAAGAAAGTCAAAGACAAATATATATCACTCATATATGGAATCTAATTTGTAAAAATGATACAAATGAGCTTATTTACAAAACAGACTTACAGCTATTGACAACAAACTTATGGTCACCTAAGGGGAAATGTAGGGGGGCGGACAAACCAGGATCTGGGGATTAACATATATAAACTATTACACATAACACAGATAACCAACACAGATCTACTGTCTAGCACAGGGAACTGTACTCAATACTCTGTGATAACCTACATGAGAAAAGAATCTGAAAAAGAATGAGTATATATGTAACTGAATCACTTTGTTAGATGCCTGAAATACAACACTGCAATCAACTATACTCCCAATAAAATAATAATAATAATAAATAATGTGACTGTGTTAAAGGAATGGATTCTAAAATCTGTGTTTGTCTCTCCCATTCCATAGTCTCAAAAGGCAGTCAGTCCTCCCAAGTATGTGCCACTAAGAGACATCTCCAGCTCAGGTGTTTTTACCCAGTGAAGTTCCTCCTCTTATTTACCCTTGTTGCCTGAGTTTCTTGGCTCTCAGAATATGCATTTAGACATTTGGGTAGCTCTCCATCCTCCTTGCCAGCAAGGGGTTTGCTGGAACCAGATAGTAATCAGATAGTGGAGGAAACTCTTGACCTCATAAAGGCTAAATGATTGCATTAACTTTGGAAACAAAAGTAGTCAAAGAAACCTAAAAAGTGAAGATTTAATTTTTCAAATAGGATTTCTGATCCCAAAATAGAGACCAGAATAAGGGAAGTGGGATAGGAAAGGCAAAATAAACTGGTCATCTTCCAGAAGTAGACCACTTAAGTTGTTTTGTTTTCAAATCCTATAATTAAATATTGATTTAATAACATTTATCAACACAATAGGGCTACGCTTGTGGCTCTGTGGTAAAGAATCTGCCTGTCAATGCAGGAGTCACAGGTTCGATCCCTGGGTTGGGAAGATCCCCTGGAGAAGGAAACGGCAACTGCCTGCAATACAGGAGACCCTGGTTAGATTCCTGGATCAGGAAGATCTGCTGGAGAAGGGATAGGCTACACACTCCGTATTCTTGGGCTTCTCTGGTGGCTCAGCTAGTAAAGAATCCACATGCAATGTGGGAGACCTGGGTTCGGAAGATCCCCTAGAGAAGGAAACAGCTACCCACTCCAGTATTTTGGCCTGGAGAATTCCATGGACTATATGCTGCTGCTAAGTCGCTTCAGTCGTGTACGACTCTGTGCAACCCCATAGACAGCAGCCCACTAGGCTCCTCTGTCCCTGGGATTCTCCAGGTGAGAACACTGGAGTGGGTTGCCATTTCCTTCTCCAGTGCATGAAAGTGAAAGTGAAGTCGCTCGGTCATGTCCTACTCTTAGCGACCCCATGGACTGCAGCCTACCAGGCTCCTCCGTCCATGGGATTTTCCAGGCAAGAGTACTGGAGTGGGGTGCCATTGCCGTCTCCGTGGACTATATATGGAGTCACAAAGAGTCGGACACAACTGAGCGACTAACACACAATGAGATCACAACTAGTAAGTTTTAAAATGATGTATACTTGTGGCGGATTCATTTTGATGAATGGCAAAAGCAATACAATATTGTAAACTTAAGCAAAATAAAATTTAAAAACAAAAAAAAAACTAAAAAAAAAGGATAAACTGATCTATGTTCAGTAGTCATTTTATCCAGGTGATAACAGTAGGATTATGCCCCCCTCAAAAAAAAAAAAAAAAAAAAGGCAAAAGTTTCCCTCAAGAAAATTAAAACATGTGAAAAAGTAAAATAAAATAAAATAAAATGACTATCTACTTTCCAAATCACTGCAGGATAGAAAGCAAAACTTTTATCACAAAGACAAAATAGGAAAAAAATACAACTAAAACAAAGTGCACATAAAAGAAGGATAAGTTAGATTATATTTTTATAGTAAATGTGCAACTTAAACTTCCTTATTACAAGGTAAAAATCTTGGGATTTTTAACATTTTGGTTTTAATCATCTGTTCTTTACAAAAGATGTAATTTATAAAAATGCATGAAGATTCTATAAACAGCCTAGGAAACTGTGTTTTAATAAGACATGAACAAAAAGGCCTAGGAAAAGTTCTAACAAACAATGAAGAATTTAAGACCTAAAGATTTAATATTTCAAGGCCTCAATGGCACAAGACAGACACAAAGACGGAAAACAACATATTGGGTGAGATACGCAACATTGTTTGGGATATTCTGGCCCCAGCATATGCCCCTCCTTGGTATTTTCTGTTGGAAGTGGAACCAAGAGCTAAAAGCCCAGGACATTTTCCTACATTGTTTCTTCCATATCCCACATACTAAGACCTATTGATTCCCTCCTCGACCCTCTCAGTATTCACGTTCTTCAATTCCCTTCTCATTGAACTACTGAAACTGACCCCTCATACCTTACCCCTTTCACAACTATGGAAAGAATCTTCCTACCTCTAGCCTTATCTCCATCTAATTATTATTTTAAATTCTTGACAAAATAATACTTTGAAAATGCAATGCTGCTCATATTTTTCTTCCTATTTTTAATCTCTTTCTTGTGTCATGCCAAGACAATTTTAAGATTCATTTTAAGAAAGAACCACCTAAAGGGATTCCCCCTGTCAGATCTGAAGCTGAGACCCAACTTAATATATAGAGCACCCAGCCTAATATAATGAATATTAAATCTATAGATGGTGCACAATTCAGTATATAATATATAGATATAGCAATAATGTTAAATTCTCCTCCCAGATAAAATACTTCTCTCAAATCCTTCTGACAGTGCAACTAATTTTATTCCAAGCCACGCTGGGTGGAAAAGCTCACTTGTGCCTTCCAGTGTGGATAACAAAGGGGGTAGAGGCCTGTTTGCTCTGCTCACAGAGGCTTTTACACTCATGCACAGTTAAAGCTACAAGAGGTAGATATAACCAGAAGCACTTTCTTCAGCTTGGATGTAAATTTAAAAAGCTCCATGCATTGGCATGAACAATCTTAAGCATTAAGGGCAATTTAAAAAAAAGAGAGAGAGAGAGAGCAAAAAAAAAAAAAAAAAAAAATCCCCAAAACAAGTAGCAGCTGTTGAACTAGAAACAACACAGAGAGCAGGCAGCTGCGGGGCAGCTGTTTTCTATCTGGAGAGCCCTTTGGAAGTGCTTTTGAGGTTCTTCAAATATTTGATGAGAATTTCATGGATGTTGATGCTGTATAAGAAGCTTTAACATTTTAGTGTCCTGCTTAAAGTTTTTAAAATTCTGCTAAAACAAACCAAACCTGTTGAAATATATGGATGAAAATGGAAAATCCATAGGCTTTGGAGTCTGACTGACTAGGCTTAGTTCCAGATTCCAATGGCAAGTGCCATCTTGAGCTCCTTAGCCTCCCAAAGCCAGAATTTCCTGACCCATAAAATGCAACCCTTATCTCACAAGGTTATTGGAGTTACTAATATTTTGTAAAGTACACAAAACGCTTCCCACATAGTGAATTCAATCACTCAGTCGTGTCCAACTCTGTGTGACCCCATGGACAGCAGCACACCAGGCTTCCCTGTCCATCACCAGCTCTCAAAGCTTGCTCACTCTCATGCCCACTGAGTCAGTGATGCCATCCAAAAATCTCATCCTCTGTCATCCCTTTTCCTCCTCCTTAAATCTTTCCCAGCCTCAGGGTCTTTTCCAACGAGTCAATTCTTTGCATCAGGTGGACAAAGTATTGGAGCTTAAGCTTCAGCATCAGCCTTCCAATGAATATTCAGGACTGATTTCCTTTAATATTGACTGATTTGATCTCCTTGCTGTCCAAGGGACTCTCAGGAATCTTCTCTAGGACCACAGTTCAAAAGCATCAGTTCCCTGGGGCTCAGCTTTCTTTATGGTCCAACTCCCATATCCATACATGATCACTGGAAAAACCATAGTTTTGACTGTATGGACCTTTGTCAGTAAAATAATGTCTCTGCTTTTTAATATGCTGTCTAGTTTGGTCACGGAGAAGGCAATGGCACCCCACTCCAGTAGTCTTGCCTGGAAAATCCCATGGACGGAGTAGCCTGGTAGGCTGCAGTCCATGGGGTCGCTAGAGTCGGACACGACTGAGCGACTTCACTTTCACTTTTCACTTTTCACTTTCATGCATTGGAGAAGGAAATGGCAGCCCACTCCAGTGTTCTTGCCTGGAGAATCCCAGGGACAGGGAAGCCTGGTGGGCTGCCATCTATGGGGTCGCACAGAGTGGGACACGACTGAAGTGACTTAGCAGTAGCAGCAGTTTGGTCATAGCTTTTCTTCCAAGGAGCAAGCATCTTTTAATTTCATGGCTGCAGTCACCATCTGCAGTGATTTTGGAGCCCAAGAAAATAAAGTCTGTCACCATTTCCATCGTTTCCCCATCCACTTACCATGAACTGATTGGACCAGATGTGATCTTCGTTTTTTGAATGTTGAGTTTCAAGCCAACTTTTTCACTCTCCTCTTTCATTTTCATCAAGAGGCTCTTTAGTTCCTCTTCGCTTTCTGCCATAGGGTGGTGTTATCTGCATATCTGAAGTTACTGATATTTCTCCCTGAAATCTTGATTCCAGCTTGTGCTTCACCAGCCTGGCATTTTGCATGATGTACTCTGCATTTAAGTTAAATAAGCAAGGTGACAATATACAGCCTTGACATACTCCTTTCCCAATTTGGAACAGTCCATTGTGCTAAGTCCAGTTCTAACTGTTGCTTCTTGACCTGCATACATGTTTTTCAGGAGACAGGTAAGGTGGTCTGGTACTCCCATCTCTTTAAGAATTTTCCAATGTTTGTTGTGATTCACGCAATCAAAGGCTTTATTGTAGTCAGTGAAGCAGAAGTAGATATGTTTTCTGGAATTCTCTTAGTTTTTCTATGATCCAACAAATGTTGGCAATTTGATCTCTGGTTCCTCTGCCTTTCCTAAATCCAGCTTGAACATCTAGAAGTTCTTGGCTTATATTCTGTTGAAGCCTAGTTTAGAGAATTTTGTGCATTACTTTGCTAGCACGTGAAATGAGTGCAATTGTGTGGTAGTTTGAACATTCTTTGGCATTGCCTTTCTTTGGGATTGGAAAGAAAACTGATCTTTTCCAGTCCTGCAGCCACTGCTGAGTTTTCCAAATTTGCTGTACTGAGTACAGCACTTTCACAGCAACATCTTTTAAGATTTGAAATAGCTCAGCTGGAATTCCATCACCTCCACTAGCTTTGTTTGTGGCACACTTGACTTCAGACTCCAGGATGTCTGGGTCTAGGTGAGTGATCACACCATCATAGTTATCTGGGTCATGAAGATCTTTTTTATACAGTTCTTCTGTGTATTCTTGCCACTTCTTCTTAATATCTTCTGCTTCTGTTAGATCCATACCGTTTCTGTCATATTTTGTGCTCATCTTTGCATGAAATGTTCCCTTGGTATCTCTAATTTTCTTGAAGAGATATCTAGTATTTCCCATTTTATTATTCTTTCCTCTATTTCTTTGCATTGATCACTTAGGAAGGCTTTCTTATCTCTCCTTGCTATTCTTTGGAACTCACTTAGGAAGGCTTTCTTATCTCTCCTTGCTATTCTTTGGAACTCTGCATTCAAATGGATGTATCTTTCCTTTTCTCTTTTGCCCTATGCTTCTCTTCTTTTCTCAGTTATTTCTAAGGGCTCCGCAGATAACTCTTTGCCTTTTCGCATTTGTTCTTCTTGGGGATGGTTTTGATCGCTGCCTCCTGTATAGTATTATGATCCTCCATTCCACATAGTGAAGGGTGGATCAAACTAACATATTTTAAAGTACACAAAATGCTTCACACATAGTGAAGGGTGGATCAATGCCAGTTCTCACTATCTGTCTACCTGTCACCATTGTAAGACATACTATGGTGCAGATTTATTCCCAGTGTCTCTCAAGGGCATAAGGATTAGAGTTTCTTCAGTGATGTTAGAAGAACCTTGGTATCAGTGTATAAAAATTTGCTGGAAAAGGCAGTGGGATGAATTGGGAGATTGCAGATTTACATATATATTCTACTGATACTATGTATAAAACAGATAACTAATGAGAACATACAATATAGCACAGGGAATTCTACTCAGTGCTCTGTGATGACCTAAATAGGAAGGGAATCCAAAAGACAGGGGATGTATGTATACCTATAGGTGATTCATTTTCTGTGCCTTAGAAACTAACAACATTGCAGAGCAACTATACTCCATAAAAATTAATTTTAAAAAATCTGCTGCAGGTCTGTACTTAAGATACAAGATGTAAATGCCAGAACATTTCTGTGCTTAACTCATTTAAACTGCAAAGCTCCTTTTCTGAGAAAATTGAAGGCAAACTGCCTTTTGTCAGCTTGTTTAAAACTGGACTTCTAAACCTTGGATAAGACAGAAGCACTTAATCTCTCTTGGCTTCTGTGACCTACAGACCTCCGCAGTACTGGCAGGTTGTAAACCCCCAACCATTCTATTATTATCTTTTCTTGGATCTGTGAAAATCACATCTTTCTGCTGTATGTTACTTCAGGTGTATAAAATCACTATACCTTGGATAAAAAGGTAAAATGCCTCCCCTCCATTGAAACTGTCCCCTCTCTTAAAGTGGCATTTGTGAAGTTGCTGTCTGACTGCAATGCTTAGAAACCAGCAACTGTGGAAGGGCTCATCCTTGGGCTACTTCTAAGGTATGTCTTGCCTTCCGAAACCTCCTGACTTTCCATTTCCCTTTGAGCCACAACTTTCAGGCACCTGCTTCAGCAGGCAGCGTGTGCTCCGTCCATAGACACAGCTCTGCTGTTGATCTGAGCAAGAATTTTCTGTCTACTGCCATGGCGCCTGCTTCCCTTGCCTCCTGCTGCTGCTGCTGCTGCTAAGTCACTTCAGTCGTGTCCGACTCTGTGCAGTCCCCTAGAAGGCAGCCCACCAGGCTCCACCGTCCCTGGGATTCTCCAGGCAAGAACACTGGAGTGGGTTGCCATTTCCTCCAATGCATGAAAGTGAAAAGTGAAAGGGAAGTCGCTCAGTTGTGACCTCATGGACTGCAGCCTACCAGGCTCCTCCATCCATGGGATTTTCCAGGCAAGAGTACTGGAGTGGGGTGCCATTGCCTTCTCCGGTGCCTCCTGCTGGGGAACTGCTTATACCTGTGAAACTTGCCTTCTGAGGAAGTGTCTTTTTCCACATGTATTTGTTTTGATAGAGTCCTGATATGAGGCTTCAGGTAATGTTTCTGAAGCCAGTACTGTTTCTCCCTTATTCTCACTTTTCAATATTCTTGGCCAGTGGTTCCCAAAGTATGTTTGGTGAACCCCTGGGAGTCCCTGGAAACCTTTTAGGGGGCACATAAAGTAAAAATTATTTTCTTTTTTGTGCTAGTATGTGATGTACTTTTTTCAGTGTTGATACGTGCAGTGAAAAGGCAAAAGGAATAATAAACTGCTGGCAAAATTTAAAATTTACCAAAACAATGATAAATTAAACCTAACACAAATAGAGCATGGAACTAACTGTATTAGTAGATATTGTCTTCTTTACCACTTTGCATTCACAGAAAAGAATTAGTCACTTTCACTTAGTAACATCTGTGATAATGCAGTAAAAATTATTAATTTTATTAAATTTTAGCCCCTAATGACACATCTTTTTTAATATTCTGTGTGAAAAAATGGAAATTCAGCATAAAACACTTGTGTTGCTCACTGAAGTGTGATGGTTGCCTGGAAGGAAAAGTGTGTGATTGAGTTGCAAACTGAACTAGCCACTCTTTTCACACAACATGGTATTTACTTTAAAGAACAGCTTACTGATAAAACATGGGTATACAAACCATATTCTGTATACTTGTCAGACATTTTTCTGAAAATGAACAAAAACACCTATCACTCTAATGCAAAAACCTTAAATTTTTTGCCAATGATGACATTTGAATTTTCAAGCAAGCATTAAAAGTTTTTTTGAAACATATCAACCAGTAAGCTTGATAGCTTGCCAATATATAAAGAAATTTTGATGAGATTCTTGGTAATATTAAAAGATACAATTGGTTGATATTTTGTAATGAAATGTGTCCAGATTTTGGAAAATCTGAATGGTTCAGTAAACTAGTATTTTCCAGATGAGTAATATATGATTTTATAAAACCATGCATGGGTATGAAAGATCCATATAAAGTTCAAGACAGACCAACAAATTTTACCGTAACCAACAAGAAGTTCATTAGTAGGGTTGCAAATATTGGTGCATTACAAATAACCTTTAAGAAACTAATACTTATTTTTGCCACTTTATTTTTTTAATTGAAGGATAATTTCTTTACAGAATTTTGTGGTTTTCAAACCTCAAACATGTCAAACCTCAACATGAATCAGCCATAGGTACACCCATGTCCCCTCTCTCCCAAACCTCCCTCCCATCTCCCTCCCCATTCCCAGCTTCTAGATTGTCAGAGAGCCCTTGTTTGAGTTCCCTGAGTTATACAGCAAATTCCCATTGGCTATCTATTTTACATATGGTATTGTAAATTTCCATATCTCCATACATATCACCATCCCCTCCTCTCTCCTCATGTCTATAGGTCTGCTCTCTATTTCTGTTTCTCCATTGCTGTCCTGAAAATTAATTAATCAGTACCATCTTTATAGAGTTCATATATATGCATCACTATATATTTCTCTTTCTGACTTACTTCACTCTGTATAATAGACTCTAGATTTGTCCACCTCATTAGAACTGACTCAAATGTGTCCCTTTGTATGGCTGAGTAATATTCTATTGTATATATGTACCACCACACATATATGGTGTGTGTGTATATATATACACACACACCATAGTATATATGTACTACAATGAGGTGGTATCTCATTGTAGTTTTGATTTTCATTTCTCTAATAATGAGTGATATTGAGCATCTGTTGAGCATCTTTTCATGTGTTTTTGGAGAAATGTCTGTTTACATATTTTTCCCACTTTTTGATTAGGTTGTTTATTTTTCTGGTATTGAGTTGTAAGAGCTGCTTGTATATTTTGGAAATTCTTTGTCAGTTGTTTCATTTGCTATTATTTGCTCCCATCCTGAGGGTTTTCACCTTGCTTGTAAGAAACTAATACTTATTGAGTACAGTGTTGAGTCAAAGAAGAGCCATCCCTCAAACCATATATGAAAGTTAAATCAAAATGGATTTTAGACCTAACCGTAAAACCTGAAAGTATAGAGACTTCCCCAGTGGTCCAGGAGCTAAGACTGCATATTCCCAACACAGGATGCTCCAGTTCAGTCCCTGGTCAGGGAACTAGATCCCACATGCCACAACTAAGAATTCACATGCCCCCAACTAAAGATTGTGTGTGCCGCAACCAAGACCCAATGCAGCCAAATTAATTAATTAAAAAAACGCCAGTCCAGGTTCGATGCCTGATACCGGATGCCTGGGGCTGGTGCACTAGGACAACCCAGAGGAATGGTATGGAGAGGGAGGAGGGAGGAGGGTTCAGGATGGGGAACACATGTATACCTGTGGCAGATTCATTTTGATATATGGCAAAACCAATACAATATTGTAAAGTTAAATAAAATTAAATTAAATTTAAAAAAAAAAAAAGAACTATATAAAACTTCCAGAAGAAGACATGGGAGAAAAGCTTCATGACTTTTAGTTAGGCAAAAATAGACACCAAAAACATAATCCATAAAAGAAAACTAGGATAAACTGAACTTTGTGAAATGAAAAGAGAAATATTTTCAAATTATATATTTGGCAAAGGACTTAGAGCCAGACAATACCTAGAATTTTTAAAACTAAAAATTAAGAAAATATCCAATTTTAAAAAATGAGCAACATATCTGATCAGTCACTTGATCAAAGAAGATACACATTTGGCAAATTATCATATGAAAATATTAATCACTAGAAAAATGCAAACTAAAAGCACAGTCAGCTGTTAGTACATACTCATTAAAATAGTTAAACTGTTTACAATAAAGAAGAAAACAGTAACAAGTACTAGCAAATATGTATTGTGAATGGAACTCTGACATTCCTTGTCAGAATGCAGATGATTCAGGCCCTTTGGACCACTTTGTCAGTGTCTAATAAAGTTCAGTATACAGTTACCATATGACCCAGCAATCCTACTCCTGAATACTGACCTAAGTGAACTTATGTTCATACAAAAAATATATACATAAATGTGGATAGAAGCTTAATTCATAATCACTAAATGTGGAAAAAATACAAATTTCTTTTAATTTGTTATTAGACAAACTCTGATACCTCTGTGCAATGCAATTATTACTCAACAATAAAATGGGACAAACTAGGACATGGATAACTCTCAAATGTACTGTGCCAAGTGAGAGATGCCAAACGAACAGGGGCCCAGTCCTGTTCATATGACTCCATTTATGTAACTTTCCAGAAAAGACACAACTGCAGGGGCAGAGAACACATCTGTGGTTTCCAGGGGCTATAGCGTGAGAGGGGGAGTTGATTACAAAAGGCCACAAGGGCATTAGCAGGTGTGATGAAACTCTTATCTACCAACTGGTCAAAACCCACAGAATTACACTAAAAAGAGTAAATTTTGCTGTATGTACATGATTTCATGATAATAATAGAATGAAAAGTGTTTCAAAAAGGAGGGGGAAAGGACAAGGTAGAGGGAAGATCCCAATTCCGCTTTTATTTCTACTAAGCTGATCGAGAATGGAGCAGTCATCTGTAGGCAAGTCACTGTGCTCACAGGCTTGTGGTTCACAAGGCCTGTGCCCAGGGCCAGGCCACCAAGCCTAAGTTCACAGAGTGACCCAGAGCACTCAGCACACTTGCTCTCTGCAGGCAGACTTCAAACACCAGGCTGGGGCAGAAGCGGAGTTGCAGGCGACCTGGTCCTCTCCCCAGACCTCCAGTCAGGCAACTCACTCCCTCTCCCACAGGAGTAAGGGGTAGGGAAAGAGGCTGGACTGCTTTCAGGAAAACCTCTCTTTGTAGAAAACAATAACAGAAAAGAAAACTTCTCTCCTCATTTTGCCAACCTTTTATGAAAATTTTAAATATACTGGAACCTAACAAAGCATAACTAGGAGAGCTTTTAAAGAGAGGATTTTTTTTTTTTTTGCATCAAGTGCCCAATCCTCTTAATAGCACTATCTCTAGAAAACTCCTTTTCCTGCAAGAAATCACTAAATGAGTATGTTCCCTTGCTTATATGTGGCCCGAGGACACGCAGGTTCCATTACACAACATCCCCTTTACTTCATGTCATTTAAGACTCAATGATTTCTCATAGATACAAATTTTATAGCAACCAGGGATGTCTAACTGTCAATAAATAGTGTGTTAACAGCATAATGGAGAGATCATTAAAAATTACTTCTACTAAAGTGATAGTGTATACTATAGCTCTAAGCATGAATTTCCAATAATTTAGTTTCCTTCATCCAGCTCATCCCTCTACTTCCAAGAATTTGCTAAGATTCTTTACTAAGATTCTTTACTAAGATTCTCATAATTTAAGAAACCCTTTTATTTTAAAAATATTTATGAACAATTTAGAATTTGGAAAAAAAATGTCTCAAAGAATTTAAAAACCTGAGGCTTGTATTTATAACTGTTATAGTAATAATCATACACTTATTCACTGAACATATTTATGGTTTCTTTGGATTCAATATTTTTGAATTTTTACCACCAGATGAAATGATATATATCAGGTTCTGAAATGAACCTGTAGGACGGGTCAGCTCAATAAATGAAATTCAGTTTCAATTATATATACTAATAATTGGGTGAGCTATGGTAAGTTATTTGGGACTTTGGGCCTATATATCCTTCTCAGGAAAGTGAGCCCAGAGATGCTCAGAGGTGCTACCAATTTGGGATTGTAATGGAGCTCTTGATTCTATTACATGCATCACAGACTTTCTAGTGTACCCCCAGCTGAAAGCTCCTTTAAAATAAGCCTCGGGGACCATAGAGAGATTGATAATTTATCTGAAAGAATGTTTTTTCTGTGGTTTAGTCTGTTTGTGCAACCTCTGGAAAATATTTCCTATCTCGACTTATAATAAAAAAAAGTATTGTTCACAATTGGAAGAATATACTTCAGTGACCTATTTTGGGTGTTTTCTCATTATGGTAAACAATATATTATACTTCATTAATGTCTTCTTATAATGATGCTATTACATTCCTTATTCATCTATATGTGGAATAGATACATCTCTCTAGTATATAATCATTTAAAAGCAAAAGGCAAAAGACACACTTGTGAATCAGAGAGCATATATTTATGTAGTTAAATATATCATGCTAATCTTTTATAAATCAATATGAAAGGAAGAGAAATTGTGCAGAACTGCTTTAGCAGAATATAGGTCATTTGTACTGTTTTCTTTTCACTTCTTTAAAGGAGAATACTAGGTTCTGGAGCACTAGGTTTTATTTAGCATAAATTATTTTCAGGTACTGCCGGAGAATTCAATAAATGAATTTTCCAGGTAACTGAATGAAATTTTCATAATCTTTAAAACTATTTAGTTAACCCTTTTGTCTCTGTGTGAGGTATTCCAATATTTATTAAATACTGTAATATCTTGCTAAGTAAAAAAAAAAAACATTGTGAACACCATTTAAACTTTCCTTAATAATTTGCAGTCACTATTCATATTACATTTCCTCAATTGTAAGAATTCTTCACATTAGGATATCTGATCTATCATTGCTACAAAAACAAGTCTTCCTAGAAAAATAAACTGGTGTTAAATATACTCTTTGACAAGATGCATATGTGTCAAATTCAAAACATTAAAACATAGGGGAAAGTACATCAATTCCAGAAATTGTATTAATTTTTAAAATGTTCCCCAAAGGCAGCAAAACACTCTTGCCTCTGATCCTCCCCTTGCCGCTGCTCAGATTCCCAGCTGCCACTTCCCACCCGCTTTGCCCGCAGTGTAAACTCCTGTCCGTGCCCTTCTGTTGCACTGCTGCCCTGAGCTGTGGCTGTGAGCTGAGAAACACAGATAACAAACTAACCAAGAATCATCTGCTAAATTACAGCCGTCAGGTTCTTCCCTGAGACTTTAAGGCCATATTTCAGGGCTGAAGTTTGTCACAACTGCTTCTGTGCTCAGAGGTTTTGCATCACATCCAGCACCAGGACTGTCTTCCAATGAACTGGAATTGCCAGGAATCTGTACTTTGGCTGGCGTGTTAACTGCATTGTGAATTTTGAAATGCGTTTTATATAGACCACTCAAGTTTGAACAATCCTGTCTTCTCACTGCTTGAAAGAAATAGATGAAGTGTTTTGCAAAGCAGAAATAGAGACACAGACATAGAGAACAAATATGTGAATACCCAGCGGGTTGGGGGAGGAATTTGATTGACACATATACTGTTGATTCTATAGGAAACTGATATACACTATTGATACTATGGATAAAATAGATAATTAATGAGAACACACTGTATATTAACAGTATAGGGAATTCTACTTAATGCACTATGATGACTTGAACGAGAAGGAAGTCCAAAAGGGAGGCGATATATGTATGGCTGATTTATTTTTCAGTACAGGAGAAACTAACATGACATTGTAAAGCAACTATACTCCAATAAAAATCTTTAAAAAAGAAATATCTGAAGGATTAACACAATATACCTTCATTTCTGAACTGACTCAGGAGACACACTGGGCTCTCAGTGCAAAGACACGTAAGGGAGAGAGGGAAGCCACATTCACCGTGCCATCACGGTCAGTGGCCTTGAGGTCCCTGGCACAGTGCACCATATCTGTGACAAGCACTGTAGTGATATTTTCTAGGGTGTGCAATAGACTGAGAAATTAAGTCATAAGAGAAATCCAAATCTTGGGTGACTGTCAAAGTCATGAAGAAAGCACTGGCATGAGTTCATTATAGCAGGAATTGAGCCAGAAGCTTCTTAAGCTCCAGAGAAGCAGGCTGGGATCCCACTTAGGTGGCTAGGTAATTTAAGAATACCTGAAGGACAACTCTACAAAGTCCCAGGCTTCTAACTGGATCAACAAGAGTAGAGAATATAATCACTCAGGGATTGCATGATATTTGGATTTCTCTCTTCCAAGAGGCAGACACCAGGTATATCAGGAACAAAGAGCAATCCCAGTCATCACGAATGAGGATGATGGGGAGGGGGGGGGGCGGGTGTAGGTCCCCTGATTTGCTTCCTATTAGGGATCTGGTAAATCCAAACCTGAACGTCAGGAACACTTGTGCCCACTTCCCTTGTGAAAAGTGGGAAATTCTAAAGAAGTCAATAAATCACAAGCACATGATTGTTTTCAAAGTTTATAATGTCACAAACTGGAATGTACCATTACTGTGCAGAGAAATACAGATTTAGCCAAAGGTCTACTTATAAGTCAATCGTTTATAACTCTAGAATCTCCTGGTCTGGGGCAATAAACTCTTGAGGAAAGAAAGACAGAAATGCACATATGAGAAACAGGAAAAGAAATTATCTGAGAAAGTGAGAAGGGTAGAGAAGAAAACTCTACAGGGAGTCTGAAATTGAATATGGAGAAAGCAAGAAGGTGAAACATTGAAGAACTGTGAGAGTCCAGCCCACAACCCACTATATGCTTTTGAGGATGTTTCACAGCCTTCGGCCACTTTCAAACTCTGCCCTTTTCTTCCACTGATATTGGTTTATCAGCTCCCTTTCCCTGTTTATATTTGCCTCTGTCCATTGCTCATGCAATTTTCTGCCTCTCTTCTGTTACCAAAGCAATTTGAAAGGGTTTTTGTTGTTCCTGTTGTTTTTCATACTGTTGTGTTAAGGGTATCAGTAAAAATAACAGAGAACCAGAGAGGTAATAAATATTTTCCTCTTCTTTCTCTTTCTCACTGTCATTGTATATTCCACTGTCATTTCACATACTCTGTGAATAAGGAGCTCTGCCAAGCTCTGAGGCTAAGAAAAGAGGGAAAGTGATTGCAGTGGCCTCTTGGAGCATAGAGTCTGAAGAGAGACATGCACAGAATCACAATGAAATGCCCAATTGTTACAATATCAAGTATACATCAGAAATCTAGAAGAAGGTGGACTGGTCAAGGTCAAGGTATCAGCAAACTATTCACAGAAAAGGAACTTATTAGCTGAAAATCAAATCAAAACAAGCAAAAGTCCCCCCAGAGCCATCAAAAAACAGCAAAACAAGAGTGAGAGTACCAGATGTCTTAGGTCAAGTTCTCTAGAAGTAGAGTTTGAGACAAGGATTTGATTTGTGGGATTTATTCGGGGCGTACGCTTCAAGGAAAACCTATCACAGAGCGTAAAAAGCAAGAGAGATCAGGGCAAAGAGCTGAGCAAGTGTGTGGTCTCAGATAAAGTCCTAACCACTTAAGGAATTACAACTTAGAATTTTAGTGACCTGCCTAAGATAACATAGTTAATAAAGAGTAAAGCCAACATTAGGGCTTGATGAATTAAATACATATATATATACACTTTCCACTATACCAGTATTTCTTCTACAAAGAATAGACCTAAAAGAGACAAAACTTTATGCCTGCTCAACTTCAATAAGGATAAAGAAAAGTCACTCTAATGAAAATGTCCTTGACATTGAATTTGAGCTAAATCTAGACTCTGACAAAGGTTGTATTCATTAGCCTTGAGGGCAAAGCAAAACAAAGTGAACAACAACAAAAATACTTTCAGGAATTGGCCAGATTTCAGAATTCTAGAGAGTTGTTTTTAGATGATCATATTCTAATATGCATAATAATTTCTTCACTGTGGTCTGTTACATCAGGAAAACATTTCAGTGAAGGTTTATATTAATACATGGATAGTGTCATTGGTAAAATGCATGAATTGAGGAACCTCTGAACTCTGGAAATATACAAGTCACCATCTAAACCATAATAGAGTTATTTTGCATAATCTTCTGCATAATTTTTGATGCCTAACACTTAACTGAGGAAAGGGCATAAACTGACTATGCGGAAAGCTAAAGTTTGTATGAGCTATAAAGCTCTGGAAACCACTGCTATAGAGAACTTTAAAGACATCTAATTCACCTTTTCTTTTTACCAGGAATTAAGTTACAGGTGTGATGAAAATATTCACCAATACCTAGTCCCAAGTTCTGGGCTTTCCTGGTGGCTCAGATGGTGAATAATCTGCCCACAATCCAGGAGACCTGAGTTCAATCCCTGGGTCAGGAAGATCCCCTGGAGAAGGGAATGGCTACCCGCTCCAGTATTCTTGCCTGGAGAATTCCGTGGAAAGAGAAGGCTGGTGGGCTATACTCCATGGGGTCTCAAAGAGTTGGACACATCTGAGTGATTAACTCACGTGGTCCCAAGCCATGCTAGCCATATGCTCACATCACTGTTCAGTTCTCTTATCATGCAGTGGTTACGTTTGCTCCCGGAGTTGCCACTTTGTAACCATGTAAAATTTAGGCACATTCATCTGCATTAGTGTTTTCTCACCTTTAAAATGAAAGCAGAATAGTTCATGTAAAATGCTTGAAAAAATTCTGGACAATGTAACTCATAAAGGTTAGATATCGTAATTATTAATACTTTGAACTTCAGGCTAGCTAGTCCTCCAGAGATCTCTACTTTCTTATATTCTATCAGCAAACCATTTTATTCTTCCTTTCACTGATACCTTCCCACTATTGCCCATTCTCCACATCCTAGTCCTTGTACCCTCTGGAACTTCACTTTCACTGTAAACAAACCCTTCTAAACCCTTAATCTCATCCCCAAAGAATTCTTCTGCATCAATTTCTTAACTGAAATCTAGCTTTTCGCAAATTCAGATATCCAAAGGAGATGATTGGGGTTATTTGTTGCCTCACCTAGCAAAAGGCCTTAAAAGGTGAAAAAAGAATTAAGAGATTCTCAGAATTCTTCTTATTCTTCAAGAACTTGCCCTATCACCTTCTTCTCTAAAAAGTCTGTTCCCAAGATTTATGTCATCTGACTGTACCACTGTACATGGACCCTAATTGTTAACTTCTGAATTTTTTCCTCAGTCTTACCAGTTAGTTTGAGAAGGAGAAACAAACGAGTGACCAATGAAGGCAGAAACTTTCTTCCTATCACCTCCCAGAGGACTGAAGTTCATAGTGTATGGACCTCTAGGGAAGCAGAAAGAGAGAGAGGCACTTCCTTACAAAGTGAGAAAATTATCAGAAAAATAGGATCACTCTTGAAGAATCTAAGCTAAGAAATTTTAATTTTATTCTAAAAGGTATAGGGAGCTACTCAAGAGTTTTGAACACTGGGGAGAAATAATTATATTTGAATTTTAGATCACTGTGACCTCACTGTGCAAGATGTTCCAGAAACTATTGCTACCCATGACTTATGGCTGGAGATAAGGGGAGAATTTGAGACATAGTATGGAAGTAGATTCGGAGATGGCGATGGCACCCCACTCCAGTACTCTTGCCTGGAAAATCCCATGGATGGAGGAGCCTGGAAGGCTGCAGTCCATGGGGTTGCTGAGGGTCGGACATGACTGAGCGACTTCACTTTCACTTTTCCCTTTCATGCATTGGAGAAGGAAATGGCAGCCCACTCCAGTGTTCTTGCCTGGAGAATCCCAGGGATGGGGAAGCCTGGTGGGCTGCCGTCTATGAGGTCGCACAGAGTTGGACACGACTGAAGGGACATAGTATAGCATGGAAGTAGATTAACTAGGAAATGGGGAATGTTGAGGGTATAGGGGTTCAGTAGCCTGAAGTAACCTCCAAGTTTCTGTTTTAAGCAGGTAGATAAATATTAATGCTTTATATTTTGTCATAATTAGAGTTCCTAATGTACAGGGTTATTGTAAGCATTGAATGAGTTAGTGCAGTTACAGAGCTTCAGCCATTTCTGGCATGAAGTCTTTTATCTGCAGAGATCTTGTCTCTACAGAGGCAGTTACTGTCAGTGAGAGGGAGAAGAAAAGAGGTGAGCCCTCATGATCAATTGATTTTGGACATGACTTACGAGTGGAACCCCTGCAAGACCTCCAATCAGATAATACAGAACTCTACATTCAACTAAACAGGTTAACATGGAGCATAGATTGAGAAGTCTTAAGTACAGTGAAAGTCATTAATTTAAATCATTAAATCTACTTATTAAATGTAAATACAGTGAAATGATTACTGAACCAAGAACAAAGCCCTGAGCAAATCAATGTTTAGAGAGGAGGCAGAGAGAGAGGAACCTGAGATAAAATACCTTAGACTAAAGTTCAGGGGGTAACCACTGACAGCAAGAGACAGAGTTCAAAGAAGGAAGGAAGGTCAGCACTGTAAAAATGTTGCAGAAATGTAATTAGAGTAAGAACTTAAGTGTGTATAATGAAGTAGGTCAAAAAGAGGGTACTGATCAATATACCTAGGGATATTTCCATAGAGTAGCAGGATTTGATACCTTGATTTAGGCATGTTGAGATTTGTAGAAAAGAAGAGAATGAAAGTTATTTTTCCAACTTTTGTTTGAGAAGGGAACCAAGGAGAGATGAGTATGGCTAGAGGGGAATGTGAGTTTTATTTTTTTTTAAACTAGAGGGACTTTAACTCTCATACTTCTATTTTTGTGGAAGAGCAAGAGAGGAAAGTGGGAAGAGGCTGAGGACAGAGGAAAGGATGGAGATTGAGAGAAAAGGAAGAATTACCTTAGACAGGAAAAAGAACACCTCCTCCCCTGGTACAGGGTGAAAGGTGAAAAGATAAGCACCAGCAGTGATATGAATATTATTGCCAAGGGATAAAATTGAGACACTTTTCTCCCAATGGGCTCAGTGAAGTCAGACCCAGAGTAATCTACTAGGACACAGTAAAAAGTACTGGACATTTGAAGAGAAATCTAACAGTCTGAAATAAAAGCAGAATAAAAGAAAGGATGTTAGGTTTAGGTAAGAAGATTTTGAGGCCATCCTAAGGCCATAACTGAAGTCAGAAATCATGAATTTCTGGTGACTTCTTTTCACAAGGTCTATTGTTTTTGGTATGAAGATTTTCTTCTTACTGCATATGCTCCATGATTATTGCTCAGACTCCTTACCTAGGTTCTGATCTCTATGATTTTCTACTTTACCTGGACCTTTCTTGGATCCCATTACAGGACTTGACTTCTGATCCACCTGACATTTCCTCAGGTGGTGCTAGTGGTAAAGAATCTGCCTGCCAATGCAGGAGACAAAAGAGATACAGGTTTGATCCCTGGGTCAGGAAGATTCCCCCGGAGGAAGGCATGGCAACCCACTCCAGTATTCATGCCTGGAGAATCCAATGGACAGAGGAGTCTGAGGGGGCTACAGTTCACAGGATCACAAAGAGTCAGACACGCCTGAGTGACTTAGCACGTACACACGACATTCTGACAACCGCAAGATGGCTCCTGCTTAAAGCTAGGCTACCAGGCAAACCTCCCTTGAGGATCTAACAAACACTTCACAAGCAAGTGATCACTAACCCTGGTTTTGTGAAACCCCAGGGTATTTCTAGATATCTCATGGAACTTCTTGAGATTTTTTTCCTAGCACCATGTTAAATTCACTTTAATACATACATTTAGGGAAAAGGGAAGGAAAAATAAAAATGAACATTAATAAGGAATGAAACTTCTAATACAATTTAGCCTATTTTGATAATTGGATGTTGTGTGTTACTTCCTAACATTTTTCCCCACCCAATTAAACAGTGAGTAGTGCAGAGACTACAGCAGAGCTTTGAGAAAGACAATGGCATTGACTGACTTCTACAGAATATTTCACAGAAGGCGTGTGTCTTTACGTACAACTGCCAGGGTTCCTAGCAACTAGAGACACCAAACTGACTTGGTATCCTTGACCATTAGAGATGTAAAGCAGGAGTGGTGATTAGGGTGGGAGAGAGGGTGGGGGGATAGGAAGAGGAGGAAGGGAGGTGTGAAGAGTTCTCCACTTGGGAAAGCACAGTATCCATGAAAAGTCGTTCTCATGTCACATGACTTCCCAGAGGCAAGACTAGTTGTTCTCCTGGGGAAAGTGAATGGGAACCTTAACGATTATTCAGCTTGTTCATTTGCGTGTAAGAGAGAAAGACTGATCCCCTGGTCTTCCAATTTGATGTCTGCTTAGCTTGGGCTTTGATGACTTGCCTGTTACTATCTAAATATGGGGAGGAATGTTGATTAAGGTAGGTAGAGGGCATCAAACATCTCCCCCTAGAGTCCCCACTGCCTGAAGTGTATATGAGGTGAATATTGCCATTCACCTCATGCATTCCCAGAATGTGGTCCTAGAGTGTAGATGAGACTAGATATTGCAGATTTACAGAGTAAAGAGAAAGACTTATACCTTTCTGTGTGAGACGAATGCTGTGTGAGAACTCCAAGTGGTGGCCAGCTGCTTGTTATGACCAAAGGTCAGAAGAGACAACCTATGCTTAGGAAATCTGACTGAAACCGAGTCCCCTAGGAATAGAATGTATTGAGGTCTCTGTCCACCCACAACAGCTTTATATATAATAAACAATATCAGCAGAGCAACCAACAGAAGACATGGAAATTTACTATCTTCACTTTACTATAAAGACTGGGTATTTTTTTCTTTCCTCCTCCTTTTTGTGTTAGTGTTCCCCAGGGAAACATAACCAATAAAATGTGTGTATGTAACGAGACTTATTATAAAGTATTGGCCCACACAAATATGGAGACTGAGGAGTCCAAACCCAAGTGTTATAGTTTCAGTCTGAGTCCAAAGTCCTGCACTATATAATAATAAAAATACCATAAAGGAAAAAGATGCTACTCTCATTAATGTATATGCACCTACTATCATATCAGATCAGATCAGATCAGATGCTCAGTCGTGTCCCACTCTTTGCAAACCCATGAATCACAGCACGCCAGGCCTCCTTGTCCATCACCAACTCCCGGAGTTCACTGAGACTCAAGTCCATCGAGTCAGTGATGTCATCCAGCCATCTCATCCTCTGTCATCCCCTTCTCCTCTAGCCCCCAATCCCTCCCAGCATCAGAGTCTTTTCCAATGAATCAACTCTTCGCATGAGGTGGCCAAAGTACTGGAGTTTCAGCTTTAGCATCTTTCCTTCCAAAGAAATCCCAGGGCTGATCTCCTTCAGAATGGACTGGTTGGATCTCCTTGCAGTCCAAGGGACTCTCAAGAGTCTTCTCCAACACCACAGTTCAATAGCATCAAGTCTTTGGCCCTCAGCCTTCTTTATGGTCCAACTCTCACATCCATACATGACTACTGGAAAAACCATAGATTTGACTATACAGACCTTGATCAGCAAATTGATATCTCTGTTTTTTGACATGCCATCTAGGTTTGTCATAACTTTCCTTCTGAGGAACAAGCATATTTTAATTTCATGGCTGCATCACTATCCACAGTGATTTCAGAGCCCAGGAAAATGAAATCTAACACTGCTTCCAATTTTCTCCCTTCTATTTGCCGTTAAGTGATGGGACCACATCATCATGGTTATCCTGGTCACTAAGACCATTTTTGTACAGTTGTTCTATTTATTCTTGCCAACTCTTCTTAATCTATTCTGCTTCTATTAGGTCCTTAATGTTTCTGTCCTTTGTCATGCCCATCCATGCATGAAATGTTCCCTTGATATTTCCAATTTTCTTGAAGAGCTCTCTAGTCTTTCCCATTCTATTGCATTGTTCATTGAAGAAGGCCTTCTGATCTCCCCTTGCTATTCTCTGGATCTCTGGATTCAGTTGGGTATATCTTCCCCTTTTGCTCTAACCTTTCACTTCTCTTCTTCCAGCTATTTCTAAAGCCTCCTCAGACAACCACTTTGCCTTCTTGCATTTTTCTCATGGATGGTTTTGGTCACTGCCTTCTGTACAATGTTATGAACCTCTGTCCATAGTTTTCAGGCACTCTGTATACCAGATCTAATGCCTTGAATCTATTTGACACCTCCACTGAATAAGAATACTGGAGTAGGTTGCCATTTACTGGTGTTAGTTATAGAAGGTCTTGTAGGTCTTCATAGAACCATTCAACTTCAGCTTCTCTGGCATTAGTGCTTGAGGCATAGACTTGGATTACTGTGATCCTGAATGGTTTGCCTTGGAAATGAACTGAGCTCATTCAGTTGTTTTTGAGACTGCATCTAAGTACTGGATTTCAGACTCTCTTGTTGACTATGAGGTCTACTCCATGTCTTCTAAGGGATTCTTACCCACAGTGCAGGGAAGTGAAAGGTGCTTAGTCATGTCTGACTCTCTGCAACCCCATGGACTATACACAGTCCATGGAATTCTCTGTGCCAGAATCCTGGAGTGAGCAGCCTTTCCCTTCTCTAGGGGAGCTTCCCAACCCAGGGATCAAACCCAGGTCTCCCACACTGCAGGCAGATTCTTTACCAGCTGAGCCACAGGGAAGCCCAAGAATACTGGAATGGGTAGCCTATCCCTTCTCCAGCAGATCTTCCTGACCCAGTAATCAAACCAGATCTCCTGATTGCAGGCAGATTCTTTACCAGCTGAACTACACAGAACGGCCATCTGAATTAAATTTGCCTATTCCCATCCATTTTAGTTCACTGACTAAGATGTTGATGTTCATTCTTGCCATCTCTTGCTTGATCACATACAATTTACCTTGATTCATGGATCTAAGATTCCAAGCCCCTATACAATATCGTTCTTTACAACATCAGGACTTTACTTTTACCACCAGACACATCCACATCTGAGTGTTATTTCTGCTTTGGCCCAGACTTTTGATTCATTCTATAGTTATTAATAGCCCTCTGTTCTTCCCCAGTAGCATATTGGACAGCTTCTGCCATGGGGGGCTCATCTTCTGGTGATCATCATCTTTTTCATACTGTTTATGGGGTTCTTACATCAAGAATACTGGTGTGGTTTGCCTTCTCCAGTGGACCACATTTTGTCAGAACACTTCATTATGATTTGTCTGTATTAAAAAGCAGAGACATCACTTTGCCAATCAAGGTCTGTATAGTCAAAGCTATGGTTTTTCCAATATTCACGTATGGATGCAAGAACTGAACCATAAAGAAGGCTGTGAATCAAAGAATTGATGCTTTCAAAATGTGGTGCTGGGGAAGACTCTCTCTAGAGTCCCTTGGACAGCTAGGAGATCAAACCAATCAATCCTAAAAAACTCAATTCCAAATATTCATTGGAAGGACTGATGCTGAAGCTCCAATACTTAGGCCACCCGATGCAAAGAGCTGACTTACTGGAAAAGACCCAGATGCTGGGAAAGACTGAAGGCAAAAGGAGAAGGGGTGGCAGAAAATGAGTCAGTTGGATGGCATCATTGACTCAATGGACACGACTCTGAGCAAACTCCAGAAAATAGTGAAGGACAGGGAAGCCTGGTGTGTTATAGTCCATGGGGTCACAAAGAGTCGGACATGACTTAGTGACTTAACAGTTACAGAAGAAAACTGAAGATGATTTTAAAAATGGAAAGATATCCCATGGGCTTGAATTGGAATGTTTAATATCATTAAAATGGTCAAACTGCCCAAAGAAATCTACAGATTTAATGTGATCCCTATCAAATTATCCATTTTTCACTATAACAGAACCAATAATCCTGTTTTATTATAGAATCATAAAAGATCCAGAATTGCCAAAGCAAAAATTAGGGAAAGGACAAAGCAGTATGCATATCCCTTCCAGACTTCAGACAACACTGAAAAGCTACAATAATCAGAATGGCATATTATTGGCACAAAAACAGACACAAGGATTAATGGGAGAGAACAGACAGCCCAGAAATAAACTCATATACCTACAGTCAATTAGTCTTCAACAAAGGATGCAAGAATATACATTGGGAAAGAAAGAGTTTCCTCAAAAAGGAGTGTTGGGAAAGTTGGATAGCCTTGTGTAAATCCAACTTAAAATACACCCTCACAACATGCACAAAAAAATAAACTCAAAATGGCTTAAAGACAAACATAAGACATGATACCATGAAACTCCTCGAAGAGAATATAGGCAAAACATTCTCTGATAGAAATCATACCTCAGTTTTCATAGGTCAACCTCTCAATGCAATAGAAATAAAGGCAAAAATAAATAAATGGGAACTAATAGAAACTTTTTCACAGTAAAGGAAAAAAACATAAACAAAATGAAAAGATAACCCATGGAATGGGAGAAAATAAATGCACATGTTGCAACTGACAAGCACTTATTCCAAAGTATGCAAACTATGAAATTATTCCAAACTATGCAAACAGCTCTTGCAACTCAACATCAATTGAAAATGGGCAAAAGAACTAAACAGACATGCAAACTATGAAATTATTCCAAACTATGCAAACGGCTCTTGCAACTCAACATCAATTGAAAATGGGCAAAAGAACTAAACAGACATTTCTCCAAAAATGACATAAAGATGACAAACAGGCACATGAAAAGATACTCAATATCACTATTTATCAGAGAAAAGCAAATCAAAACTACAATGAGATACCACCTCACACTGGTCAGAATGGCCATCATGAAGAAATCTACAAATAACACGCTGGAGAGACTGTGGAGAAAAGGGAACCCTCCTACACTGTTGATGGGAGTTTAAGTAGGTGCAGACACTATGGAAAACAGTATGGAGGTTCCTCAAAAAACTAACAATAGATTTTCCTACAATTCAGCAATCCTACTCGTAGGCATGAAAGTGAAAATGTTAGTCCCTCAGTTATGTCCGATTCTTTGCGACTCCATGGACTGTAGCCCCCAGGCTCCTGTATTCACAGAATTCTCTAGGCAAGAATACTGGGAATGCGTTGCTATTTCCTTCTCCAGGGCATCTTCCCTTCCCAAGGATCAAACCCGGGTCTCTTGTATTGCAGGCAGATCCTATACTGTCTGAGCCACAAAACTATAATTCAAAAAGCTACATGCACTCCAATATTCGTAGAAGCACTATTCACAATAGCAAGATATGGAAACAAGGAACCAGAGAGCAAATTGCCAACATCTGCTGGATCATAGAAAAAGCAAGAGAATTCAAAAAAAAATATCTACTTCTGCTTTATTGACTATACTAAAGCCTTTGACTGTATGGATCACAACAAACTGGAAAATTCAAGAGATGGGAATACCAGACCACCTTACCTATCTGCTGAGAAACCTGTATGCAGGACAAGAAGCAACAGTTTGAACTTGCTATGTAACAAAGGACTGGTTCAAAATTGGGAAAGGAGTATGTCAAAGTTGTGCGTTGTCACTCTGCTTATTTAACTTATATGCAGAGTTGTTTTTCAGTCACTCAGTTGTGTCTGACTTTTGCGACCCCATGGACTGCAGCACGTCAGGTTTCCCTGTCTTTCACCAGCTTCCAAAGCTTGCTCAAACTCCTGCCCATTGAGTCTGTGATGCCAGTCAACCATCTTATCCTCGGTCATCCCCTTCTCCTGCCTTCAATTTTTCCAGCATCAAGGTCTTTTCTAATGAGTCAGCTCTTCACATAAGGTGGCCAAAGTATTGGAGCTTCAGCATCAGTCTTTCCATTGAATTTTCAGGAATGATTTCTTTTAGGATTGACTGCTTTGATCTCCTTGCAGTCCAAAGGACTCTCAAGAGTCTTCTCCAACACCACAGTTATATGCAGAGTACCTCATGTGAAATGCCAGACTGGATGACTCACAATTTGGAATCAATATTGCCAGGAGAAATATCAACAACCTCAGAAATGCAGATGATAGCACTTTAATGGCAGAAAGTGAAGAGGAACTAAAAAGCCTATTGATGAAGGTGGAACAGGAGAGTGAAAAAGCTGGCTTACAACTCAACATTCAAAAAACTAAGACTGTAGCATCCAGTCTCATTACTTCATGGCAAATAAATGGGGAAAAAGTGGAAACAGTGACAGATTTTATTTTCTTGGGATCCAAAATCCCTGTAGACAGTGACTAAAGCCACAAAAGGACATTGCTCCTTGGAAGAAAAGCTCTGACAAACATAGTGTATTAAAAAGACATCACTTTGCCTACAAAGGTCCATATTGGTCAAAGCTATGGCTTTTCTAGTAGTCATGTATGGATGTGAGAGTTGGACCATAAAGAAGACCGATTGCCAAAATATTGATGCTTTTGAAAGGTGGTCCTGGAGAAGACTCTTGAGAGTCCACTGGACAACAAGGAGATCAAACCAATCAATCCTAAGGGAAATCAACCCTGAATATTCATTGGAAGGACTGATGCCTGAAGCTGAAGCTCCAATACTTTGGCTGCCTGATGTGAGCAGCCAGCTCACTGGAAAAGACCCTGATGCTGGGGAAGATTGAGGGCAGGAGGAGAAGGAGGTAACAGAGGATGAAATGGCTGGATGACATCACCGACTCAATGGACACGAGTTTGAACTCAGGGATGTAGTGAAGGACAGAGGAGCCTGGCGTGCTGCAGTTCATGGGGTCGCAAAGAGTAGGACATGACTTAGTGACCAAATAATAACAAATGTCCATCAGCAAAGGAATGCAGAATGAAGATGTGGTACACATATAAGTGAATATTAGTCAGCCATAAGAAAAGAAATCATGACATTGGCAGCAATATGAATGGAACTGGAGACTATCATACTAACTGAAGTCAGAAAAAGAAAGAAATACCCTACGATAGCACATATGTGGAATCTAAAATATGACACAACTGAACTCTTACAGAACAGAAACAGACTAACAGATGGAAAGAACAGACTGGGGGCTGCCAAGGAGGAGGGGGTGGCAGAAGGATGCAGTGGAAGTTTGGCCTCCGCAGATGCAAACTGTTATATATAGAATCTATAAGCAACAGGGTCCTTCTGTATAGTGCAGGAAACTATATTCAATATTTTATGATCAACTGTAATGGAAAAAATATTTTAAAAAATGTATGTATATATGTATAACTGAGTCACTCTGCTATACAGAAGAGGTTAACACAACACTGTAAAGCAACTATACGTCAATAAAAAAATATTAAAATCCTGAAAAGCAGGAGAGCCAATGATATAAAAGTTTCTATTTGAGTTCCAGTCCAAAGGCAGCACAGCTGTCTGCGGTCACCCTATTTGTTTAACCTATACACTGAGCACGTCATGAGAAATGCTGGGCTGGATGAGTTACAAGCCAGAATCAAGATAAGCAGGAGAAATATCAACAGCCTCAGCTATGGGGATGATATCACTCGAAATGGCAGAAAGCAAAGAGGAACTAAAGAGCCTCTTGATGAGGGAGAAGGAGGAGAGTAAAAGAGTTGGCTTAAGACTAAACATTAAAAAAAAAAAAAAAAAAACTGGATCATGGCATCCGGTTCCATTACTGCATGGCAAATAGAAGGGGAAAAGTTGGAAGCAGTGACAGATTTCCTCTTCTTGGGCTCCAAAATCACTGTGGATGGTGACTGCAGCCATGAAGTCAGAAGAGGATTGCTTCTTGGCAGGAAAGCCATGACAAACCTAGACTGTGTGTTGAAAAGCAGAGACATTACTCTGCCGACAAAGGTCTATATAGTCAAGGTTTCCCAGTGGTCACATACAGTTGTGAGAGCTGGACCATAAAGAAGGCAGAAAGCCAAAGAATTGATGCCTTCAAACTGTGGTTCTGGAGAAGACTCCTAAAAGCAAGGACATCCAACCAGTCAATCTTAAAGGAGATCAACCCTGAGTATTCCCTGGAACGACTGATGCTGAAGCTCCAGTATTTTCATCATCTGATGTGCACAGATGACTTACTGGAAAAGTCCCTGATGCTGGGAAAGATTGAGGGAAGGAGAAGAGGGCATCAGAGGATGAGATGGCTAGATGGCATCACCAATGCAATGAATGTGAACTTGGGCAAACTCTGGGAAATGGTGAGGGACAGAGAGGCCTGGTGTGCTGCAGTCCATGGGATTGCAAAGAGTCGGACATGACTGGGCTACTGGACAAGGCAGGTATAGACCAATAACCATTTTGAAGACAGTTCAGAGAGAGCAAAGTTTCCCACACTGGGTTTTTTGGTTCTATTCAGGCCCTCAACAGGTTGAATGAAACCTATCCCCATTGAGGAGGGCAACCTGCTTACCCAGTCTAGTGTCTCAAATGCTAATCTCATCCAGTATTACTCTCACATACACACCCAGAAATAATGTCTAATAAAATATGAGGACACCCTGTGGCCCAATTAAGTAGACACATAAAATTAACCATCACACTGTCCCAATTACAGAAGTTTAAAAGTGAACACAGCTTGTCTTCAGAATTAAAGTTCTTTTAATGGATAACAATGACTGAAAACCTATTTCATCAGACCAAGATGTTAAAGTATCTGTGCAATAATTGGAACATACTTACCCTAAAATATTGGGTTGGCCAAAAAGTTCATTAGGGTTTTGGCATGAAAAACCCAAGCAAACTTTCTGGCCAACCCAATACTATTTATGGTTTATCTGAAATTCAAATTTAAATGAGCACCCAGTTGTATTGGGCAACTCTACTATTATCATGCACAGCAGAATGAGTGATAATTTGACATAGGAAATTAGATACCTTTTGATAGCCTATACAGGGAAAATAATTTATATATATATATATTTTTTATTTATATATATATATATATCTCCTGTGTTATGGTGGAAACACACTGGGAGTACCATTAATGCTTGTTGTCAATGAGTTAACATTTGAAAAGGAAGTTGTAAGATTATTTAATTCTCCACCTCAAAGGGACATCCAGAGTTCTAAGGGACTTTTGTTATCCAGACTTCCAAGTCAGAGGGATGTAACAGAAGTGAAATTCTGGCTTCCTCTAACCCTGAACAAATGGTTTGAACTCATAAAATCATAACATTTTAGAGATACAAGGCATATTAAGAACCATTATTTAATTAAAACTACTCTCGTGCTTTTAAATGACAAACTGCTGGTTTTAAAGAAGGTATTTGGCTGATCTTTCAGCTCTGCTGCCTGACATTCGATAAAGCAGACCGTCTCAGTCTTACCATCAAACAGCTATAACCATGCTGTCAAGTACGACTTTTTAAACCTGTCAAACAGTCATTAGTTTTCCCTTCCTAAAACATCTAACTTTGAAGCTGTCTAACATGTCCTGAGAAAATTCACAGTGTAAGTTCATTTTATGAAAAATTACCTAGATAGAGTGACTTCCTCCCTAAAAAGTACTTCTGGGAAACTAGAGTTGGAACCATTTTAATCATTACATTTCTAGGAAAACCGTGTTGTGAATCTTGCCAATTGTAATGGCTCTAAGTTTATCAGTTATATCTTCCTAAATACTTGAATATTTAATATAAGTATCTTCTTCCTCATAAGGAATCAAGAGCATAACACTTCTTTGGTTTCATTATGATCCATGTAACTGTCAGTGCTCCATCACTTCTTGAATTAATACATGCCTTAGGATGGTGATGCTTCTTGGGTTAGGTCTAAAAATAAGAAAAGGCAGAGTAGTTGAAATGTCATTTTTATAAAAGCTGCTCTTTGCTCTTCTTTGAATATGATTAAATGGCCAAGAAATAGTCCACAATGCATCTAGTAACCTTCTTTTGCAGTCAAAATGGAGCCCAGCTGTGAATAGCAGAGCCCATCTACCGCTCCTGTTCTTTCAGCTCTGCATGACCAAGGGTGATGATGAGTGACATCCTTAGGGTATGATGAAATAGAACACAAGGCTCTGGAATATATGAGGCATGCTCTGTTTTGTGTCAGAGGCTCTGTTTAAATCAAAGTGGAACAGAGCATCAAATAGCCTGTTACGGGATCTGGCAGCATGGCTTCTCAAATCTATGCTGGTTAAGGTTTCCAGAGCTCCCAAATGGCTTTCATTATCTTGGGGAATATATGTGAAAGCAGAAGGACTGAGACACTGTTTGAGTGAGCGCCATGTTACAGTGAGTAAAAGACAGTGTTAATATTCACTTCAGCACACCGAGCAGCTGTGATGTGACTGCACACTGTCACTGCAGTAATTGGTGTGGTTTATAGGAGGATGGAATAAGCAACTGCTTGTGGACACCCACATGTTAGTGAACAGTCAGAGGTCAGCATACAGCTAAGTTCTAAATGCCATCCATGTATGTAGTTTTTTTCAATTGGAAACAATTATTTTTCGAGGCAACCCATAAAAGCATCTGAAACCAATGGCATATTTATATACTCATAAAAGCAGTCTTTATTGAACCTGAATTTTATTTTTACAAAGCAAATTTATTTTTGAATCATGATTTACCTTATATTAATATAACATTCTATATGACAGTGAACTGCCCCAGAACTGCACTAAAAATATTTTCAAGAATCCAAGTTTACATTGTTTTCATTTTCTCAACTTGTGTTCAGTTCTTTAAAACAAGATAATTTACTTTGATATTATTTCAGTATTTGAGGAATCCATGGGTAGCAGCAAGCAGAATTCAAAGGATTAAATTTTCCTAGCATATATTTGATATTTGAATTTTTACAATCCAGAATATTTTAATTCCTCTTATTTTAATTTGTCACAGAAAAAAAAATCCATGTAACCTCTTTGTAGATAATAGTTCAGTGACATGTTCCTGCAAAACAAACATCTTCATGGGTAGAAGAGGAGAAGGCAATGGCGCCCCACTCCAGTACTCTTGCCTGGAAAATCCCATGGATGGAGGAGCCTGGTAGGCTGCAGTCCATGGGGTCGCAAAGAGTCAGACACGACTGAGGGACTTCACTTTTACTTTTCACTTTCATGCATTGGAGAAGGAAATGGCAACCCACTCCAGTGTTCTTGCCTGGAGAATCCCAGGGACAGAGGAGCCTGGTAGGCTGCCGTCTATGGGTTCACACAGACTGAAGTAACTTAGTAGCAGCAGCATGGGTAGAAGTGTAAGAGATACTCTCTCAGTTTTGACTAGAAATATTTTTGTTAATAAATAACAGTGCCCTGCACTTCATAAGCCTTCTCTATATTTTTCTGGAATGAATCAGTGAAGAAGAAGAACCATCAGATGAAATGTGATATAAATAAAATCTCCAAAATGGTATTACTATAGATATATAAATCAAGAATGAATGAATATGTTAGCTGCTCAGTTATGTCCAATTCTTTGCGACCCAATGCAGCCTGCCAGGCTCCTCTGTCCATGGGATTTTCCAGGCAAGAATACTGGAGCAGGCTGTATTTCCTTCTCCAGGGATCTTCCCAACCCAGGGATCAAACCCGGGTCTGCTGCATTGCAGGCAGATCTTTTACCATCTGAGTCACCAGGGAAGCTGTAACCTCCTGCCACAGATGGTATTTTTTGAGTCCCCACAGAGTTCCATTGTGAAAGTCGAAATCATCATCATACAGGTAGGGAGAATAATATGGTACTCAGTTTACAAAAGAGGAAAGAGAAGAAATTTAAGTCCCTCTGATCAGTTCAAGCTCTGTGCATAATGCTCTGTCAATAGACACTGCATGTGGCAGCCCCAGTTGAATGCTAATCCTTCCATTTTAAAAAGGTTACATGGCATGTTAGCTTCATGACTTCCATTAAAGCCAAAGGGAGCGATACCATTACCATACTTTGGAAAGAATGCTCTCTAATGCTATTGATTTTGATCTTTGAACTCAAGCTCTGATGCCTGTGTCCATTGACAACTACCCTGCCTAGTTCTTACAGGATTCTGAAGTGCTGGATTAGCAAATAAGCCCCTTTTTCAAATTAATCAGCTTGCCTATCTGAGACAAATGTTTTTATCTTAATACTCTTAGAAATGCCACATTTCAAGCTTTTTTTCCATAGTTAAGAGTATGCAGTTCAGAACTGCCAACCCTGAGTTTTGCAGAAGTAAATGGAAGGCTCACCTCAGGAAGCAGAAGCTATTGTGACATGGCCAGATCTGTCTTGCAGGAAGTGCAGTATATCTGAACAGTGGCTATTTGATTAGGAAATGTGGGTAGCAAGGAAAGATAGAAAGCAGAGGTACCCTTTGGAAGGCCACTGAGGATATCTAGGCTGTAGATAATCATAGTGGAGTTAGAGAAAATGAAGGAATTCCCGTGGTGCTTACATTGTAGAATTGACATGGTTCAGGCTTGTAGAACAACTAAGTGAAAAGGGGGTGTCATTGACAGTAAGATAATGAGGACTTGTAGGCTACACAGCAAACTGGAGGACCCAACCATTGGAGACAGCAGCAACTCAGGTTCAGCCATTTATTACCAAGCAGGAGTTTAAAACCAGTGCTGGTTCTTAAATTCCATCCAATTTAAAAAAAAAAAAAAGCTGTGCATTTGGATATTGATATGACTCATTGGAAAAGACCCTGATGCTGGGAAAGATTGAAAGCAAGAGAAGAAGGGGATGACAGAGGATGAGATGGTTGGATGGCATCACTGACTCAACGGACATGAGTTTGAGTAAACTCCAAGAGTTTGGTGATGGACAGCGAGGCCTGGCGTGCTGCAGTGCATGGGGTCGCGAAGAGTCGGACATGACTGAGCAACTGAACTGACTGACTGACTGATGAATCTTCAAATTTTTAGGTATTAGGGCCATTGTGTAGGTATCACAGAAATTATCTGGAGACTAAATTGGCCCATGGGCTGCCATTTGGGGTCCTCTACCTTTGCCCTAATCACATGACTAGGACTCAATAAATCTGAATGTACAATGGACTGATGAATAAGTAACTTATTGAAAGGTGCACCATGGCTCTAAGGGTTTATGTGGCTTCCAGGTGTTTGCCATTTTAAAACTGAGCTTATATTTGTACTTGTTTCATATTAACTGCATTTGAGGAAAAAACTCCTACTTAATAGGATGAAGGTTCAATAGTCTTAAAGATATCTTCACATAAAAATTATGTTTGTATTTTATATTTGCCATCTTTTTATTCTGGTTTACTGATGTAATTTTCTATTTGTAACAGGTATAAATGATGACTAACAGCTACTACCAGGGTTCTCTTAGAAATAAACTTATAGGTAGTACATTGTAAGTCACTTTTAGAAAAACTTTCAGAATTGAAATAAAGGCATAAAATGCTCTGCAGAAGAAAAAGAAAAAGGAAGACAAGATTATGAGAAGAAGAAAGAAAAGAAAAAGCTAAGGAAAAGGCCAGAAACTATGATAGTGAGAAAATGTATCTTATTCAGAATTAAACTCAGGCATTCTTGATATACATTTCTTTTTCTAATATAAGTATCTGAGAATAAAAATGTTCCAAATTCTTATTTCCTGAGTCAACCACATTCTGAGTAGGTAGAATGTTCATTATCTACAGTCTCCATGAAACCACGCCCTTTGAATCCCCTCTAACTCTGCACTGTCCTCACCATGTCATATGTGTTTATTGCTAGCAATATTCGATTGACAGTCAGTACACTGTGCTCAGTATTATGTAACAATCTAAATGGAAAAAGAACTTGAAAAAGAACAGATACATGCTATAGGTATGTGCTTCCCTGATGGCTTAGACGGTAAAGAATCTGCCTGCAATACAAGAGACCTAGGTTGGGAAGATCCCCTGGGTCCAGAAAGGAATGGCTACCTATTCCAGTATTCTTGCCTGGAGAATCCCATGGAGAGAGGAGGCTGGTGGCTGCTGTTCACGTAGTCACAAAGAGTCAGACACAGCTAAGCAACTAACACACTTTATGTATATGTGTAACTGAATTACTTTGCTATACACCTGAAACTGACCCAGCATTGTGAATCACCTGAAATTGACCCAACATTGTGAATTTTCAACATAAAATAAAAAGTTTAAAAATAAAATGAAATCAGTACACATGCAAAGAATCTTCAATTACTGACATACTTCATTAAAGGGTCTCATCTAGTGACAAAAACACTTAACTATAGACAAGAAGAACATGAAGATTATTTAGGCTTATGCTGTCAACCAGAATTTACAAAGCATTTGTGATATGTACTTCTTTATTTCATCGTTACAAGTCAATCATCACAACAACCCTGTTAGGAAATATGATGCCATTTTACAGAATAAGGAAGCAGGAAAATCATGAAAATGACCGCAAACCCACAAAAGCCATGTAGTTTTTAATATACAATATCTAATAATTCCATGTATCCTGATATTTTCCCTTCCCAAGTACAGAAAATGATTCTGAATGGTAATGTGTCATGTCTGCCTTCAAAGCAAAATAGTGCTTTTATTTAAAAAAAATGTAGTGTGTGTATATGTATTTCAGTAAGAATACCATTTTGTGTTCATATATATATATATATATACACACACACACACAAACACATATATATATTACTACTGTAATTTGAAATGATTTTGTTGATACTGTTTTGATATTCATTTTCCTTAAGTTTCTGCATCTCCATTTTCATTACACACATTTTGGCTAAAACTATTTAATTCTATTCAGAAAAATAAATCAATAATTACTTATTTCAGCTGTCTCATGTATATAAAATTAAGAAGTTACTTCAATTTAACTCAAATTCTGTGTCTATATGTGAGGTCAAAATGATTAAGCCTATAAAATTATAGAATATTTGATTAAGAGAAGTACATCAAAATTTACTATTCCTTACCGAGTTATTCTACAAATTTGGGTCTTCACAATTTCAGTTCCCTCTTCCTTTCTGTTCATTATATTTACATAAGGTGACCATATATTTTACTGTCCAGACAGGTACACTTTGAGAATGAAAAGGGACAAGAAAATGGGCCAACAGGGCTATACAGACCATCCTGAGAAAACGAAGATATGTGATGATGACCCTAGGTTGAAGTCACATTAAAACAAATGAATATAATTGTTTCCCTTTACCTAAACTCAACAGGATCAATCCAAGATGTTTCTCGGCAATGCTGGTCTCCAGAGATAGTGTCACATAACTTTAACTTCACTGGGGCTTAGTCTTCTCCTCAAAAGTCTAAGCTGTTTGGGTACTGATGTCATTGGAGGACAGTAGTGTCACGGTCATAGGTCTGAGCTATAAACAGAGTATAAAACACAGTTTTCTTTGAGGATCAAGACAGCTTTCTCCCAAGGGCTAGACCAGCAAAGATGTGAGCCATATTCCTTGTCCTTCTCATAGCTGAGGACCAGTAGATGACTTCCAGACTGCACCTCAGATCCACTGAATCAGAAACTCTATGAAAAGGATGGAGAACCTGAAATCTTGACCAAATTTGTACAGGATTCACAGTCACACTACCTTTTGAGAATCACTGATTTATATTAAATACAAATACTAAAATTATGTCATGTATCCTGAATTGCTATCTTCTTAGCCCTTTCCTTTGAGCAGAGCATGGCTACCCACTCCAGTATTTTTGCCTGGAGAATCCATGGACTGAGGAGGCTGGTGGGCTACAGTCCATGGAGTTGCAAAGAGTTGGACGTGACAGAGCAACTAATTCTTCATTTTATTTTAGCCCTTTACTTCAATTCAGTTGCTCAGTCGTGTCCGACTCTTTGCGACCCCATGAATCGCAGCAGGCCAGGCCTCCCTGTCCATCACCAACTCCCAGAGTTCACTCACACTCACATCCATCGAGTCAGTGATGCCATCCAGCCATCTCATCCTCTGTCGTCCCCCTTCTTCTCCTGCCCCAATCCCTCCCAGCATCAGAGTCTTTTCTGATGAGTGTCAACTCTTCGCATGAGGTGGCCAAAGTACTGGAGTTTCAGCCTTAGCATCATTCCTTCCAAAGAAATCCCAGGGCTGATCTCCTTCAGAATGGACTGGTTGGATCTCCTTGCAGTCCAAGGCACTCTCAAGAGTCTCCTCCAACATCACAGTTCAAAAGCATCAATTCTTCGGCGCTCAGCTTTCTTCACAGTCCAACTCTCACATCCATACATGACCACAGGAAAAACCATAGCCTTGACTAGACAGACTTTTGTTGAAAAAGTAATGTCTCTGCTTTTGAATATGCTATCTAGGTTGGTCATAACTTTCTTTTATATGTAATCTTAAAAAGTGTCAGAACTCTTGACCATTTAGCATTTTATCCATAAATTTGGGTGGAATTAAAGCATTTTCAAGCTTTCTAAAATTATTTCTTTCCCAGCAGCTCTGTTCCTCCTCTTCCTTTTCAGTTCTCCTTCTATGTATTTTCCTTCTCTTTTGATAGAAAGTAAGTGGATCATCACTAGATTTTTCTCCCCATGTTTGATAATTTTTCTTCATTATCTGCACCAGAAAAATAAATATGTTTTTAATAAATGTTAACAAAAATGGAAAATGACTAGGTACTCCTTTCCCTAACTCAAAGGTGCTCCTCTAAGCATTTTATCTACTTGAGTTGAAAAATGAAATCCGCTCTCCTGGTTACTTTATTCATTTGCATGTAATGCTGTAAGAAATCTGTCAGTTACAGATTTCAGGGCTCTAGTCTCAGTGGCCTTTTCACCTGGCTTTGACAGTATTCCTTACAACAAAGCATCATAAGACTTGAGGGCAAGATCTCTGCTGATTCATCATTGTATCCTGAATAGCTCCTAGCAGAATGTCTTGTACAGGGAAGACACCCATTAATATTTGTCAAATGAATGAACAGAGGAGAAGCAAAACCTGGACTTTTTCTTAACTTGTCACACTGGGCCTAGGAGTGAATCCGACATATAAAGAAACCCTTTCATGGTACAAATGAGAATAATAACCCCTGCTCTGTGTGGCTCTATAACAATATTTTTAACAATGAAGTTCAATCTTTGTTTTATGACTTGGAAAATAAAAGAGAATGTTTTGAAATAATTCGAAATACTGACAGGCAACTTATGGACTGCTTGTTGTTAATTTGAGTCCCTGAGACTCTGAGAAGTTTGGCAGTATATACTTAGGGAGCTTTGAGAGGTATGATTAACCAGTGTTTATTGAGTCCTTACTGTTTTCTAGGTATTATTTAAAAATGGCATTAGCGAATTTAAAAGAGATAAAGTACATGACATATTTCCTTCCTCTGGAGCATGCAACCTTGATGGAAGGCAAGATTCAGAGCACAATTAGAGATGACTATGTACCACAAAGTGCTAAATTGAATGTAATTAAGCACATTTTCCCTTAATAATTCAAACTACAAGAAGTCAGAGGGGAGGAAAATTGATGTTGGCTGCCAAAATAATGAAGCATGCCAAAATTAATTAAAGAAAGAATACACAGAATTTCAAATTGTATTATGGGGAATATCATAGGGGTTACCTTCCCAAAGATTTTTTAGCTTAAATTTTTCCATATAAAATCATGAACAAATACGGTTCTATATCACCTTTCTTTGAATGTTATTTTGAGGAACCCTCTATTTCATGAATTTAGAACAGGTTACCATATCTATCTAAAGCAAACAAAACAACTTTGTATTATGCAATGTGATTTCCTTTAAAAATGTTTGTTTGCTGATGATATTTGTTCTGAATCCCTCTAAAGATATCAACAGAACAGAAGACAGCCTTTTTAGAAGAGTTGTCATAGCAGAAAGTTCCAGGCAAACTGTGCCTCCAATGGTTTTGTTTCTGAGCACTCCTCCTAGGGTCCACATCTTTTCCTGAGATGAACTCTTTGGTGCTCTACAACCTCTTGAAAGGTAAGAGTTTGGATGCTAGGAAGGAATTTTTAAAAGTAAAAATCTCAAGTTAGGTTGGTGCTATTTTTTTTTTTTTATCATACAGATTCGAACTTCCATTTGGCCTCTATTTGAAATCTTACCAAAGTGGTAGTACCTCTCCTATGTTCATAAATATTCCATTTCTTGGAAACACCTTGATTTCAGAGCAAAGAAAAGCAGATAGCATCCCAGGACTGGCTTTTCCCATAAGACTCCTGCTTTATTATTATTTTTTAATTTCATGCCAACCTCAACCTCATTTTCTGTCCAAAGGAGAGTTTTGTTTTGATTTTTAAACAGAGGAAAAGAGCAGAAGCGAAAGGTTGAATGAGTGAAAAATCACATCTCTACCTGCTTTTTACGTCTAGTTAGTAATATGGTTAGCTATGGTCTTCAACAGTGTAGATATTTAAAACTATAACTTTTTACCAATGTCATTTTTAACAGAATTAGAACAAAAAATATTTACAGTTTGTATGAAACAAAGAAGGCTCTGAGTAGCTAAAGCAATCTTGAGACAGAAAACAACAACAGAGCTGGAGGAGTCAGGCTCCCTGATTTCAGACTATAATATTAATACAAAGCTATAATATCCAAGACAGTGTGCTACTGGCACGAAACAAGAAATACAGGTCAATGGTGCAGGATAGAGAGCCCAGAGATAAACACAGGCACCTATGGTCACCTAATCTATGACAAAGGATATAAGAACAAAAATGGAGAAAAGAAGTCTCTTCAATAAGCGGTGCTAGTATAACTGGACAGCTGCATGTAAAAGAATAAAATTAGAACACTCCCTAACACCACACATAAAAATAAACTCAAAATGGATTAATACTTAAATGTAAGACCAGATACTATAAAACTCTTAGAGGAAAAAAGGCAGAACCCCCTTTGGTATAAATAGTAGCAACGTCTTTTTGGATATTCCTCCCAGAGTAATAGAAATTAAAAAAAAAAAAAAAATGGGACGTAATCAAACTTAAAAGCTATTGCACAGTAAAGGAAACCATAAACAAAAAGACAGTCTATAGGAGGGGAGAAAATATTTGCAAATGATGCAACTGACAAGGGGTTTATCTCCAAACTATACAAATAGCAAATACAGCTCAATATTAAAAAACAAAAAACTCAATCAAAACAATGAGTGGAAGACTTCAATAGATATTTCTCCAAAGACGACATACACATGGCCAACAAACACATGGAAAGATGCTCAACATCACTCATTATTAGACAAATACAAATCAAAACTACAATGAGGCATCACCTCACACCGGTCAGAATGGCCATCATCAAAAAATCTACAAACAATAAATGCTGTAGGAGGTGCGGACAAAAGGGAACCCTTCTACACTATTAGTGGAAATGTAAATTGATACAGCCACTATGGAGAACAATATGAAAGCTCCTTAAAAAACTAAAAATAGAACTACCACATGACCCAGCAATCCCACTACTGGGCACAGACCCTGAGAAAAACCATAATTCAAAAGATACACGCACCACAAAGTTCATTGCAACACTCTTTACAATAGCCAGGACACGGAAACAAGCTAAATGTCCATCAACAGATGAGTGGATAAAGAAGATGTGGTACATATACAATGGGATATTACTCAGCCATAAAAAGGAATGAAATTAGATCATTTGTAGAGACAGGGATGAACCTAGAGTCTGTCATATAGTGTGACATAATTCAGAAAGAGAAAAACAAATATCATATATTAATGCATGTATTGGAGAAGGCAATGGCACCCCACTCCAGCACTCTTGCCTGGAAAATCCCATGGACGGAGGAGCCTGGTGGGCTGCAGTCTGTGGAGTCGCTAAGAGTCAGACATGACTGAGCGACTTCACTTTCTCTTTTCACTTTCCTGCATTGGAGAAGGAAATGGCAATCCACTCCAGTGTTCTTACCTGGAGAATCCCAGGGACGGGGGAGCCTGGTGGGCTGCCGTCTATGGGGTCACACAGAGTCGGACACGACTGAAGTAACTTAGCATAGCATAGCAAAGCATGTATGTGGAATCTAGAAAAATGGTATAGAAGAACCTATTTGCAGGGCAGGAATAGAGTCGCAGGAGGGAACAGACATATGAACACAGGGATTTGGGGTGGGGGTGGGATGAACTGGGTGATAGGAATTGACATATGTGCAATGCCATGTGTAAAACAGCTAGCTAATGGGAACCTGCTGTGGAGCACAGGAGCTCAGCTCAGTGCTCTGTAACCTAGATGAATGAGATGAGGGGGGGGGGATGGAGGTCCCAGAGGGAGAGGATGTAAATGTCTTCACTGTACAGCAGAAATACAACGTTGTAAAGCAAATATATCCCCTCCTCCACCCCCCAAAACCTAGCACACTATATCTAAAAAAAAAAAGTCTTATCTAATATTGGGAGCAAAAGACACAGATTTGAATGAAATATTCAATACTTAAATCATCAAGGGATCTTTTGATGAAAAAAACTATCACTAAATTATGAATATTTAGTGTAAGTGACATATAATAACAACTCAAGACTTTTACAACCTAAAACATTTAATCAATTGAAAATTCTAGGGGAGTATTTCACAAAATTAAGATTTATTTGGTTTCTATTTAGCCACATATGAAACTAACTTTCCCTGGTAGCTCAGCAGTAAAGAATCTGCCTGCAATGCAGGTGACCTGGGTTCAACCCCTGGTAAGATCCTCTGCAGAAGGAAATGGCAACCCACTCCAGTATTCTTGCCTGAGAAATCCCATGGACAGAGGAGGCTGGCGGGCTGAGGACCATGGGATCACAAAGAGTCAGACAGGGCTGCTCGCCTTAAATGCTGATATTCACTGTTGGCTCAGATGGTAAAGAATCTGCCTATAATACAGGAGACCTGAGTCCAATCCCTGGGTCAGGAAGATCCTCTGGAGAAGAGAATGGCTACCCACTCCAGTACTCTTGACCAGAGAATTCCATGGACAGGGGAGCCTGGTTGGCTACAGTCCATGGTGTTACAGAGTCAAACATGACCAAGAAACCAAGACTTTAATAGAAAGTATGATTTTACCATATACCTATGACCTTCAGCTTTGTTATTGTACCACTTGATTGAAAACAATCTTTGCTATGCACATGTGTGTGTCTGTATGAATAAACAGATGTTTATATATATATATAGATAGATGTATAGATATAGATGCCTTTCTCACAAGCATAAGCTAAAGAGGGAACTGACCATGATAGCAATTATGGTTTCATTTCCAAATGAATCAGACTTTTTAGCTTGAGCATGACCTCTTGTCAATGTTGTCTGTTTTCCTTCTTCAATTAGTCCAAAAGCTCTCTAAGGGTAAAGACTGCATTTTACCCATGTCGATTTCCCCCTATCCTCAGTGCTAAACCTATTATTGGCATAGACCTCAGTTCAGTCACTTAGTCATGTCCAGCTCTTTGCAACCCCATGGACTGCAGCATACCAGGCTTCCCTGTCCATCACCAACTCCCGGAGTTCACTCAGACTCATGTCCATTGAGTCAGTGATGCCATCCAACCATCTCATCCTCTGTTGTCCCCTTCTCCTCCTGCCTTCAATCTTTCCCAGCATCAGGGTCTTTTCTAATGAGTCAGTTCTTCGCATCAGGTGGCCAAAGTATTGGGCATAGAGGTGGCACTCAGTAAATGTTTCATGAACTGAACTAAACTGTCTTCTTTATCTTCCCCTTCAACAAGATGGAGATGATAAATGGTAATACATTGAGGGGAGGGAGGTATAACCATCTGAAGTTGCAGAAGCAAGAGAAGACATTCAAAGATCTCCTAGAACTAAGCAGGCAAGCTGGCCATGAAGGAGGACAGTAGTGTGAGTGTGCCCTTACTAAAGGAGGCTGTGGCCAGAACCCAATGGTGTCAAATCTCCCAAGTTTTCCAAGGAAGCTAACCATTCCCATGTTTATGTAGAAACTTCTGATTTTTAAATGTTGGTAAACAATCCAAAATATCTTTTAAAACATTGCAACTGACTAATAAAATAATTTCATGTTTTACACGCCACCTTACAGCTGATGGTTTTTGACCTCACTTTGGGAAATGAACAAAGCTGACCAAGAAGGTCAAGATGGTCACTAGACGGCACAGCTGGCCACAGACAGGTGCCCAGAGACTATAATTCTTCCCCTTGCTGTCACTTGGCTAGACGGTGTTTACAGCATTAAGCAAGGAAATACATATGCCCATGAAGATTTGTCAATCTCTGTGGATTCTCATAAAGGCTAAAAATCAGCTCTCTCTTATTTGTTCCTGTGGTTTGGTTGGGGAAACTCTGGTTTGGACCGTATTTGTGGTTTAAGAGCTTGGAAACCTCAATGTAAGTAAACATAGGAATTGCTCGAGGAGGAAACCAGAATGCCGCCTCTCATTTCACTTGTCTGAAATGCAAACAATGCTCCTTGTTACCTGACCAATATTTCTCCTCAATTTCAAAGATTTGATGAAGGAAAATCCTGTTTCTCACAGCTCTAGAAGGAAAAAATCCTCTTATGACCATTTTTAGACAGAAGAAAAGTAAAAAGAGAAAAGACGGTCAAAATAATCATTATAGAACTTGAGGCTAAAGTCAGTTTTACTTTATTCTTTCATTATTCACCCTACAACGGCTTTATAGAATGTTTTGAAAGAATATGAGATGAAGAGAAATCATAGCATCTCCAAATGTTAGAAATTGTTTAATAGAATACTTCTCTAAAACTCATTCAGTTGCCAGCCCCTTAGGAGTCATGATATAGGGAAACTTTAAAAATACATCTAGAAAATCAGGCATAGAGTCTTAGGGGGAAGTGAAGATGATGAACTTGAGTCTCCAGTCCTGTCCTCTCCAGCCTCCTGCTTCCTTCCCTGCCTCCAGAGGCCCCACATGTCTTACTTTTCCAAAAACGTATCACACCCCTTTTGAACTTGGCATGTATGTGTCTAAGACTCTTCTCTACCTGCAAGCTCCTTTCTTCATCATTCAAAACCCACATCCTAAAAGCATGAAAAAGAGACAGAATGGGGTGGTGGTTGAGAGTTCAGACTCTAGGGTTAGACTGCCTAAGCTTCTTCTCCATCTGCTATCCCTTACTAGATGTGTGACCTTGTGCCTCACTTCCCTGACTCTACAACAGGGATGGTCAGAGTAAACAGAGCTTACAGGGTAAGTCTGAGGTCTATATTAAGTACAAGATATAAAGGACTTGGAAGAGTTCTAGCCATTTAGCAAACACAGCACAGTGTATTCTCTCTCCCTCCCCTTCTCTGTGAAGCTGGCCCCAAACCCTACACCAAAGGAAGTCCATAGTACTGGCAGGGGCCTGCTCTCTGAAACAAACTTTTCACATTATTTGACCTTTTACTCACAAATACTTAACACGATATATTACAATTATTCATACATCCTCCTAAGCTGTGGGCTACTCAGGGCACAAACAAGATGCTATTCCTTTATTGTACTATCCAGAACTTATCTCTGTAACTAACATGTAACAGTCACTCAAAATAGATTAGACTGTTGAATGAATAAGTATGTGCAAAGGAGTTTGATCTTCACATTCTTTCATGCCGGGCATTTAAACTAAATACACGCTGGAATGAGTACTGTTCAGTTCAGTTCATACTGTGGTTTTTTTGGTTTTGACTTGATATTTGTCATAGCATGGGGTGATCCTATATTTTCCACAATTTCACACACTTCCATTAGTAAACTGACCTAATTTTACATATAATATTATCACATCCTTTGCTATAAGCTTATAATATTAATGTGATTGACACTACTTTTCCAGAGTACAAGAGTATCATTAGGGCCTTATCTCCCAAACACAACCTTGTTCTCTCTCAATTCAGACTGACAGGGGAAGGAGATAGCAACTTTATGTACTTAACTTGCACGAGATCAGTAAACCTGACCACAATGCAGGTGAAATTTTAAAAATGAATAAAATCCTCACAGCAAAGAGAACCATAAACGAAAAGACAAAGCACTGAATGGGAGAAAATATTTGAAAACCAAGCAACTGACAAGGGATTAATCTCCAAAATATATAAAAATATTTATACAGCTCAATATTTTAAAAAAATAACAATCAAAATGGGCAGATCTAACTAAACATTTTTCCAAAGAAGACATAGAGATAATCAAAAAGCACATGAAAAGATGCTCAACATGACTATTAAGAGAAATACAAGTCAAAACTACAGTGAGGTATCACCTCACACTGATAAGAATGGCCATCATCCAAAGGTCTTCAAACAATAAATGCTGGAGAGGGTGAGGAGAAAAGGGAACTCTCCTACACTGTTGGTGGGAATGTAAGTTGGTACAGCCACTATGGAGAACAGTGTGGAAGTCCCTTAAAAAACTAAAAACAAACCTCCCTTATGATCCAGCCAATCCTACTGCTGGCCAAATATTCAGAGTTTACCTTAATTCAAAAAAGTACAAGTACATGTTCGTTGCAGCACTATTTACAATAGACAGGGCATGGAAACAGCCTAAATGTCAACACATGAATCAATAAAGAAGATGTGGTACACAAATACAATGGAATGTTACTAACCATAAAAAGTAACAAAACAGTGCCATTTGCAGCAACATGGATGGACCTAGAGATTGTCATACTGAGTGAAATCAAAGATAAACATGATATCACTTCCCTGTGGAATCTAAAAATATGGTACTAGTGAACCTATTAGAAAAGAAAGAGAGTCACAGATGTAGAAAACAAGCTTATGGTTACCTACAGGGAAGTCAGGAGGCAGGGGATAAAGTGAGAGACTGGGATTAAAATATACACATATATACATATATGTATATAATATACATGTATAAAATATGTGTATAAAATAGACAACTAATTAGAACCTACTGTACAGCACAGGAACTCAATAATACTCTGTAATGGCCTGTATGGGAAAAGAATTTTTAAAAAGAGTAGATATATGTATAACTGACTCATTTTGCTGTACAACAGAAACCAATAAAACGTTGTAAATTTACTCTACTCCAATAAAAATTAATTTAACAAACAAGTCCATGAGAGGGTTGCTGCTGCTAAGTCACTTCAGTCGTGTCTGACTCTGTGCGACCCCAGAGACAGCAGCCCACCAGGCTCCCCCATCCCTGGGATTCTCCAGGCAAGAACACTGGACTGGGTTGCCATTGCCTTCTCTGATGGGAGGGTAGGAGGATGAATAAAATCTTCAGTGACACTTCTGTTACAGTTTAAGACTATTTTTTATTTAAGGAAAATTCTTAGCCTTTTCTAATTAAAATTAGAAAATTTTAATTCTGAAAAGATGACTCAGAACAAAGATATATTGTAGTCTTATATATCACTGGCTATTTTAATAAGTATACACATAAAGTATAGATTTTTCTTAGAATTACTGAATTTCCGACTTAAACCTAAAAAAAAAACAACCCTCTTATTAATATTAAATCAAAAGCCACTTTATAAAAACCTAGAAATCACTATTTTATGCCAGAAAAAGTCTAACCAAGCATCTTTAATTCTATTTTTAGTTATAAATAGCTCAATTAATATTTATCCAAATTCTGCTTCTTTTAAAATAATTTTTCATTAGTTTGTTATTAATCATTTGGTCATCTTTAGTGATATATAAGAGTGTTAAGGTTAAGGAAGTGGAAATATAAGACATTAGTTAAAGGATTGTGAATCATTTATCTTGGAGAAGAAAGAGATAAAAGAGAAAAAATAAACACTACTAAAGTAAAATTGAAGTCGCTCAGTCATGTCTGACTCTTTGCGACCCCATGGACTGTAGCCTACCAGGCTCCTCCCTCCATGGGATTCTCCAGGCAAGAGTACTGGAGTAGGTTGCCATTTCCTTCTCCAGGGAATCTTCCCGACCCAGGGATTGAACCTCTGTCTCCTGCATTCCAGGCAGAGGCTTTAACCTCTGAGCCACCAGGGAAGCCAAACACTACTAAACCATGAGGTAAAAACATTGTTTTAAATTACATACAGGACAGACTGAACAGAATGAAACAATCATGAGTGTAGATGTATATATAACCAAAAAAATGCAATTGACGCTCCCTAGCCACAGATTTTATACCCATAAATTCAACAAATCATGGATTGAAATTTCATGCTTTTGCATTTGGTTGGTTGAATCCATGGATGTGAGACTCATGGATAGGGAGGGTCACTCTATCCATTGTGCCATATTATATAAGGGACTTGAGCATTTGCAGATTTTAGTATCCATGAAGTTCCTGGAAGCAATCCCCCATGCATACCAATAGACAACTGTATATAGACACAGTCTATATACTAACATAAATTCTGGTCTCCATTCCTCTGGATGTTTATAATATAATGAACATTGCTAAGATACCACCTTAAGTGGCTCTCTCTTATGGGATTCTTATGGACCAAACTGGACCTGTTATTCTTTACTGAGATCCACATAATATGACTAGAACACAAGGTGGGATGGGGGTGATTTTGAGCGTTTTAATGTAAATAGTTTAGAAAATAAATTCTTTATTAACTTTAATTTCTAGAGTATATATTGGCATCATTGAATTTCAGCCTCATTTAGAGCAGAAAAAAAACAAGCAGTGAATATTTCCACTAGTATTTTTTATTTTGTCTTACTTCTTAGAACTACCAGTCTCAAAGTTCACTAAGATTATTGTTTATAATTTTAAATAAATATTCACCTCCTTCTCATAATATATGATATTTTGGTTTGATTACATAATTTGTGCTAAGTTTTCATTTGAATCAATCTATGTCATTGGAATGAAAAAAGGTCTTATATTACAGGAATACAGTTTTTAATGTGAAAACTGCTAGAGAAGAAATCCAGAATCAAATACTAAATGTTTCTTTGCATTAATTAAAATAGGAAAAAAAAAAACCTTCCTTATTACTGGTAAAATAATAAAATACAGCAGAATTGTAAGAAATCACATACATATAGCAAACAGCAATATTACCTAGCTTAAAGCTTTTTTATGTGCTCATCATTTTTATCATTTACATGCTCAGTCATGTCTGACTCTTTGCAACCCCATGGACTTTAGCCCATCAGGCTCCTCTGTCTATGGGGATTCTACAGGCAAGAATACTGGAGTGAGTTGTCATGCCCTCCTCCAGGGGATCTCCCCAACCCTGCGATCAAACCCAGGTCTCTCACATTGCAGGTGGATTTTTTTTACCATCTGAGCCATGAGGGAAGCCCATGAATACTGGAATGGGTAGCCTGTCCCTTCACCAGGGGATCTTCCCAACCTAGGAATCAAACTGGAGACTCCTACATTGCAGGCAGATTCTTTACCTGCTGAGCTATCCTGTGGTTAAAAATATTAAAAAATAAAAATAATTCAAAAGATAGTGTTATCAGCCTGAAGAAAACAGGGTAAAGCTCTATGGAAATCTAATGCTTGAAGTCTAATGTCCCTAAGGTAAGAAAGTCCATGTACTTCAACTTCACTTTCCACTGTGTATAACTTACATATTATATAGCTTAAAAATCTCTGAAGCAGAATTTCTCTCCCCTATAAAGAGAAGTTATGAGGCATATGATCTCTTAATGTCACTTTTAAACTTTACAACTATATGGATTTAAAAAAAAAAATGTCTGGGAAAGATATAATCACAATGCCCCAAAGCAAGTCTTAAAGAGAATTTGGCTTCAAACCATTTCCAAGTATGTATCTCTGATAAGCACCGATATGATTTTTATCTATTATTTGCATAAGACAGTCTGGAGGAACATCTGACTTTTGGGAGAACCAACTCTAAAAATGAAAGAAATAGGATAATCTTTGGGGAATTATGCTGTCAAATCGACATGCTCAAGAGCTGAGAAATACAAAAGTCACCTAACAGAGAGCAGGTGGCTCTCATGTCAGCAGGACTGGAATGGAACTTTTTGAATGCTTCAGTATATCCAAAGCATGAATGTGCAGTTTTGGAATTAATCAGCCTTGGAAGAATAGAAAAAGAAGAGTTAGTGCACAAATGGTGGCTGGGCCCCTGCAAGCCTAATCCAGTAAAAGTGAGAATGAGCACTTTAAGTAATTTCCATGTCAATAACAAGACCATTGTGAGATGAATACATCAGCTTATCTTACCCTGATGCTATTAGACCTTCTATTCATCTGACTCCCCTTGTTCTGTTTTCCCGCTTATGAAGCTACCTTCTGATGATAGGCTAGCATTTCGTGCCCCTCTGCCTACTCAGGGAGAAACAGCACTGAATATTCACACTTTGAATATTTCCTGTGTCTAATACAGTGATTTCTTGTGGAAATCTAAAATGGATTTCTGATTATTATTTGACTTCCCATATGCTTGACCACAGAAAAGAGGTTATGCCGGTGTGACTATTCTATAACTGTATTTCTCATTATAAATTAATAAATAAGTACTCTCATCTCATATGATGGTAGTTCCTATAAATTGACACTCGGGGCAGAAAAAGTCATAGTTGTCAAGAAATGCTGGTTATTCAGAACACAGGGCCAGATTTTGGAAAGATACAATTAATCAAGGCATTACCTACTGAATTCTTAATCAGACCCAGCTTGCTTTTCTTTAGATGACACTCTACTATTTTTTTTTAATACAGAGAAAAATTCTACCAAGAGACTCTAAATAATCTTGTTTCATTAGGTCAGTACTTTGTTGGTTTTGAAGGAGAAGGATGCCCAAATATGATAGCACACTGAATATTAATATCTCTCAAGCTATACTGACCCAATATAAGGATTTCAAGCAGAATTACTAAATAATGAGTATTTAATTTCTTTTTTATTTCCCAGAAGAATATAAGAGGAAAGACTTCATTTTGTTCATTTTGTTTCATACTTACTACAATGCCGGAAACATGCTATGCTATGCTAAGTCACTTCAGTCGTGTCCGACTCTGTGTGACCCCATAGACGGCAGCCCACCAGGCTTCCCCGTCCCTGGGATTCTCCAGGCAAGAACACTGGAGTGGGTTGCCATTTCCTTCTCCAAATGCATGAAAGTGAAAAGAGAAAGTGAAGTCGCTTAGTCATGTCCAACTCTTAGCGACCCCATGGACTGCGGCCTACCAGGCTCCTCCATTCTTGGGATTTTCCAGGCAAGAGTACTGGAGTGGGGTGCCATTGCCTTCTCCAGGCTGGAAACATAGTCAATGTCATTGAATATCTGTGGACTAAATAAGTGAGGCTTATTCAAACTTGCTACCCCTTCTGTCCCTTCATGGATCACAGCCTTGATATGGCGAAGGGACTTATGTAACTCAATGAAGCTATGAGCCATGCCTTGTAGGGCCACCCAAGACAGATGAGTCACAGTAAAGAGTTCTTACAAAATGTGGTCCACTGAAGGAAGAACTGGCAAAGCACACCAGAATTTTTGCTGTGAGAACCCCATAAAGAGAATGAAAAGGCAAAAAGATATGACACCAGAAGATGAGGCCCCCATGTCAAAAGGGGTCCAATAGAGTACTAAAAAAGAGCGGAGGGCAATACTAATGGCTCCAGAAAGAATGAAGAGGCTGGGCCAAAGCAGAAACGACATTCAGCTATGGATATGTCACACGGTAAAAGTAAAGTCCGATGCTGTAAGAACAATACTGCATAGGAACCTGGAATGTTACTAAGAATCAAGGTAAATTGTACCTGGTCAGGCAGGAGAGTCAAGAGTGAACATCAACGTCTTAGGAATCAATGAACTAAAATAGATGGGAATGGGTGACTTTAATTCAGATGACCATTATATCTACCACTATGGGCAAGAATCCCTTAGAAATAGAGTAGCCCTCACGGTCAAAAAAAGAGTGTGAAATGCAGTACTTGGGTGTAATCTCAAAAACAACAGAATAAGCTTGGTTCATTTCCAAGACAAACCATTCAACATCAGAGTAATCCAAATCTAGGCCCCAACCATTAATGCCAAAGAAGTTGATGTTGAATAGTTCAATGAAGACCTACAAGATATTCTAGGACTAACACCAAAAATGATGCCCTTTTCATCACAGGGGATTAGAATGCAAAAGTAGAAAGTCAAGAGATACCTAGAGTAACAGGCAAGTTTGGCTTTGTGATACAAAATGAAGCAGGGCAAAGGCTAACAATTTTGCCAAGAAAACACAGTAGTCATAGGAAACACCCTCTTCCAACCACACAAGAGAAGACTCTACACATGAATATTACCAAATGGTCAATACCAAAATCAGACTAGTTATATTCTTTCAGCCAAAGATGGAGAAGCCCTATATAGTCAGCAAAAATAAGACCTGGAGCTGACTGTGGATCAGACCATGAGTTCCATGCTGTAAAATTCAGGCTTAAATTGAAGAAAGTAGGGAAAAGCACTAGGCCATTCAGGTATGACCTAAATCAACTGCCTTATGATTATACAGTGGAGGTGATAAATAGATTTAAGCGAGTAGATCTGGTAGAGTGCCTGAAGAACTATAGACAGAGGTTCATAGCACTGTTTAGGAGCCAGTGACCAAAACCATCCCCAACAAAAAGAAACGCAAAGAGGCAAAGTGGTTGCCTGAGGAGGCCTTACAAATACCGGAGGAAAGAAGAGAAGTGAAAGGCAAGGGAGAACGGGAAAGATATACATAATTGAATACTGAGTTGCAGAGAACAGCAAGGAAAGATAAGAAGGAAAGATAAGACTCATCTGTTCTTAAATGAACAATGCAAAGAAATAGAGGGGAAAAAAAAGAACAGGAAAGACTACAGAATCTCTCACGCAAACTGGAGATATCAAGGGAACATTTCATGCAAAGATGGTCACAATAAAGGACAGAAATGGAAAAGACTAACAGAAGCAGAAGATATTAAAAGGTAGCACGAATACAGAAGAACTATACAAAAAAGGTCTTAATGATCCAGATAACAACAATGCTGTGGTCATTCACCTATAGCTAGACATCCTAGAGTCTAGCTAGGAAATATTACTATGAACAAAGCTATTGGAAGTGATGGAATTCCAGCTGAGCCATTTCAAATCCTAAAAGATGATGTTATTAAAGTGCTGCACTCAATATGTCAACAAATTTGGAAACCTCAGCAGTGGCGACAAGACCAGAAAAGGTCAGTTTTCATTCTCAAAGAAGGGTAATACCATAGAATGTTCAAACTACTGTACAGTTGCCGTCATTCACATGCTAAGGTTATTCTCAAAATCCTTCAAGCTAGGCTTTAGCAGTATCTGAATTGAGAATTTTGATGTACAAGCTGGATTTATACAAGGCAGAGGAACCAGAAATCAAATTGCCAACATTTATTGGGTCATAGAGAAAGGGAATTATAGGAAAACAACTACTTCTGCTTCACTGACTATGATAATACACTGTCATCCTGATTATTTAACTTCTATACAGAATACATTATGTGAAATGCCAGGCTGGATGAATCACAGCTAGAATCAAGATTGCCAAAAGAAGTATCAATAACCTCAGATATGCACATGATACCACTCTAATGGTAGAAAGTGAAGAAGAACTAAAAAGCCTCTTGATGAAGGTGGAGAGTGAAAAAGCTCGCTTAAAACTCAGTGTTCAAAACACTAAGATCGTGGCATCCATTTTCATCACTTCATGGCAAAAAGAAGGGGAGCAACTGAAGCAGTGACAGATTTTAGTTTCTTGGGTGACAAAACCACTGCAGATGATGACTGCAACCATGAAACTAATAGACTTGTTCCATTGTTTCTTATGCAAAGTATTTCATGAGATATCATCTCTCAATCTTGGCTTTGAAAGGATGAGGAATGGGACAGAAGCTGACCTTGAAAGAAAAAAAAAAAAAAAACGCTTTTCAGTAGCATTCTATGAAATGCCTAGCTCCAATTTTCTTTGTATTTACCCTACTTGAATTTGTATGCCTTTCCAAAGATTTGGGAAATTTTCAGCTATAATTTCTTCAAGTACTTTTTTCCAATACAGTTCTTCTGTCCTGTTTGGATTGCAAATATATACATGGATATTGTTGTTACTGTTTAATTGCTAAACCATGTCTGACTTATTTGCAGCCCCATGGACTGTAGCCCGCCAGTCTCCTCTGCCCATGGGATTCTCAGGCAAGAACACTGCAGCATGTTGCCATTCCCTTCATACATGGATATTACCTTCTGATATTATAATACAAATTTCTAAGATTCTGGTCATTTTTCTATTTTAATTCTTTCTGTTCTTCAGATTAGATACTTTTCAGTACTTTGCCATCATGTCCCTGGCTCATTCCTCTGCCACTTGCACTCTGCTATTAAGCCTGTCTAGCGGGTATTTCGACTCCTGAGCAGCTGATCAGCTCCATAGTGGCCAGCAGCAGCAGTGAGGCCAGGGTGCCCTCCACTCCTGGGCATCCTCCAACATCGGCTCCAGTCTCCCGGACCCCCTTCCCAGACCTCCAGCTGGGCCTTTGCCTCTACCCCTGGCCGCACACTGACCAACACCCTACGGCCAGTGAAGCACTCAATGACAGCCAGCAGTGGGGCAACCAGGGCACTGGGCATGTCATCCAGCTACATTGAGAGGCTAAAGGGCATGTCCCAGCCAGATAGGGCCCGATAAAACGCGGTCCACTGGAGAAGGCAATGGCAAACCACTTCAGTATTCTTGCCTTGAGAACTCCATGAACATTATGAAAAGGCAAAAAAGAAATGACACTGAAAGATGAAGCCCCCAGTACGGTAGGTGTCCAAAATACTACTGGGGAACAGCAGAGAAATGAAGACGCTGAGCCAAAGTAGAAACCACACCCAATTGTGGTTATATCTGGTGATGAAAGTACAGTCCTATGCTGTAAGGAACACTATTGCATAGGAACCTGAAAAGTTAGGTCCAGGAATCAAGGTAAATTGGATGTGGTCACACAGGAGATGGCAAGAATGAACACTGACATTTTAGAAATCAGTGAACTAGAATGGACAGGAATGCGTGAATTCAGATGACGATTTTATGTACTACTGTGGGCAAAACTTCCTTAGAAGAAATGGAGTAGCCCTCATAATCAACAAGAGTCCAAAATGCAGTATGTAGGTACAATCTCAAAAACAACAGAATGATCTTGGTTCATTTCCAAGGCAAACTATTCAATATCATGGTAATCCAAGTCTATGCCTCAAACTCTAATGCTGAAGAAGTTGAAATTGAATGATTCTATGAAGACCTACAAGACCTCCTAGACTGACACCAAAAAAAAAAAAAAAAGATGCCCTTTTCATCATAGGGCACTGGAATGCAGAAGTAGGAAGTCAAGAGAAACCCGGAATAACATGCAAGTTTGGCCTTGGAGTACAAAATTTAGAAGGGCAAAAGCTAACAGGTTTTGCTAAGAGAACACACCGGTCATAGGAAACGCCCTCTTCCAACAACACAAGAGACAACTCTACACCTGGACAACACCAGATGGTCAGTACTGAAATCAGATTAATTATATTCTTTGCAGCCGAAGATGTGGCAGCTCTATACATTCAGCAGAAAAAAGACCTGGAGCTAACTGTGGCTCAGATCATCAGCTCCTTATTGCAAAATTCAGACTTAAATTAAAGAAAGTAGGGAAAACCACTAGGCCATTCAGGTATGACCTAAATCAAATCCCTTATGATTATACAGTGGAGGTAAAAAATAGGTTCAAGGGACTAGATCTGACAGAGTGCCTGAAGAACTATGGACAGAGGTTCATAACATTGTCCAAGAGGTGGTGACCAAACGCATCCCCAAGAAAAAGAAATGTTAAGACAAATGGCTGTCTGAGAAGGCCTTACAAATAGCTGAAAAAAAAGAGAAGTGAAAGGCAAAAGAGGAAATGAAATATATCCCCAACTGAATGCAGTGTTTCAGAGAATAGCAAGGAGAGAGAAGAAAGCCTTCTTAAGTGAACAGTGCAAAGAAATAGAGGAAAACAACAGAATGGCTAAGACTTTAAGAAAATTGATGATACCAAAGATAGGCACAATAAAGGACAAAAACATCAAGGACCTAACAGAAGCAGAAAAGATTTAGAACATGTGGCAAGAATATACAGAAGAACTATACAAAAAAATCTCTTAATGACCCATATAACCACAATGGTGTGTTCACTCACCTAGAGCCAGACATCCTCGAGTGTGAAGTCAAATGAGCCTTAGGAAGCATTATTACATACAAAACTGCTGGATGTGACGGAATTCTAGCTGAGCTACTTAAAATCCTAAAACATGACACTGTTAAAGTGCTGCAGTCAATAAGTCAGCAAATTGGGAAACCTCAGCAGTGGCCACAGGACTGGAAAAAGTCAGTTTTCATTCCAATTCCAAAGAAGGGCAATGCCAAAGAATATTCAGATTACCATACCATTGCACTTATTCCACATGCCAGTGAGACTATGCTCAAAATTCTGCAAGTTAGGCTTTAGTAGTATATGACTTGAGAACTTAAGATGTTCAAGCTGGATTTAGAAAAGGCAGAGGAACTGAGATCAAATTGCCAACATACACTGGACCATGGAAAAAGCAAGGGAATTAAAAAAAAATCTACTTCTGCTTCATTGAATACACTGAAGCCTTTGACTGTGTGGATCACAACAAACTGTGGAATATTCTTAATGAGATGGGACTACCAGACCATATCACCTGCCTCCTGAGAAACCTGTATGCAGGGCAAGAAGCAACAGTTAGAACTAGACATGGAACAACAAACTGGTTCCAAAATGGGAAAGGAGTATGTCAAGGCTGTATATTGTCACCCTGTTTATTTAACTTCTGTGCAGAGTACATCATGTTAAATGCCAGGCTGGATGAATCACAAGCCAGAAGCAAGATTGCCAATAGAAATATCAAGAACCTCAGGTATGCAGATGATACCACTTTAATGGCAGAGAATGAAGAGGAACTAAAGAACCTCTTGAAGGTGAAAGAGGAAAGTGAAAAGGCTGGCTTAATTTAATACTCAACAGTCAAAAAATCTAAGATCATAGCATCCAGACCTATCACTTCATGGCAAAAAATGGTGAAAATGTGGGGAAAGTGTCAGATTTTGTTTTCTCGGGCTCCACAATCAATGTGGACAGTGACTGCATTACAAAATTAAAAGAAACTTGCTCCTTGGAATAATAGCTTTGACAAACTTAAGTGAAAGAAAGTGAAGTCGCTCAGACGTGTCCAACTCTTTGGGACCTCGTGGACTGTGTAGCCTACCAGGCTTCTCTGTCCATGGGATTCTCTAGGCAAGAATACTGGAGTGGGTTACCATTTCCTTCTCCAGGGGATCTTCCTGACCCAGGGATCGAACCCAGGTCTCCCACATTGGAGGCAGATGCTTTAACCTCTGAGCCACCGGGGAAGCTGACAAACTTAAGTGCATATTTAAAAGCAGAGACATCACTTTTCCAACAAAGGTCTGTATAGTCAAAGCTACGGTTTTTTCAGTAGTCATGTATGGATGTGAGAGTTAGACCATAAAAAGGCTGAACACTAAAGAATTGATGCTTTTGAACTGTGATGCTGGAGAAGACTCTTGAGCATCCCTTTAGATAGCAATGAGATCAAACCAATCAATCCTAAAGGAAGTCAACCCTGAATATTCATTGGAAGGACTGGTACTGAAGCTGAAGCTCCAATACTTTGGCCACCTAATGGGAAGAGATGACTCATTAAACAGACCCTAATGCGGAAAGACTGAGGACAAGAGGAGAAGGGGGCAACAGAGGATGAGATGGTTGGATGGCATCACTGACTCAATGGACATGAGTTTGAGCACACTCAGGGAGATAGTGAAGGACAGGGAAGCCTGGCATGCTGCACTCCATGGGAGTTGCAGAGTTAGACATGACTTTTGACTGAACAACAACAAAGTGGGTATTTTCCCCCACATATTGTGTATTTTAGTTCCAGAATTTCTATTTAGAGAGAAATTTCTGTACATAAATATACTGTTTCTATTGCTCTGTTGAGATTTTATATATTTTCATTATGAGCATATTTTCATTTTCATAATTAACATGGTTACAACAACTATGGGGCTTCCCAGGTGGTAAAGAACCCGCCTGCCAAGGCAGGAGACACATACAGACACAGATTCAATCTCTGTGTCAGACAGATCCCCTGGAGGAGAGCATGGCAACCCACTCCATTATTTCTGCCTGGAGAATCCCATGAACCGAGAGGCCTGGCAGGTTACAAAGGGTTGGACACAACTGAAAAGACTTAACACAGCACATAACAGCTATATTAAAATCCTGTTAGTTGCAAAATTTGACTTATCACCAAATTGATTTCAGTTGATTTTCTCTTCAGAATGAGTAACATTTTACTGGGTCTTCATATGTGAGTTATTATGGATTTTAATCTGGATATTACCATTTCTATAAAACAGTAATATAATTATTATCAATTTTATGTTATTCTGAAGAGTGTTGGCTTTTCTTTTGTTTAGTTTTAATAAGTAGTTGACTTAGCAGGATTCAAACTGCAAATCAAATTCTGTCCCTTGAGAAGTGGCTCAAATCTCCATTTGGTTTTCAGAGTTCTCATGCTAAAGCTTGGAGTCTGCCCTGTGCATGCTTTTTTCAGGGCGTAGCCAGATATTTTGGCCAACTTATACACAGATTCAGGGCTTTTCCTCTCTGAGCATCTCCATTTTCATACTCTCCCCTTATTTCCCAGCATCTGCGGTTGCCCTGCACTCTGTCATCTTGTTCTTTTGGTCAGAAACTGTGAGTTTTTATAGCACTTACATCCTGCCTGCACTATGCCATTTCCTCCTTCTCGGTGTTAGACCTCCTCCGTTTTTGACTACACTTTTCTAATTCTCCAGTGCCCTCGGGCTTTTTCTATTTTTGCCTAAAGTTTATAGCTGTTATTTGTAAAAGTGTTGGTCTGGCAGAAGCTTACTTGGCTATTTCAGAAAACAAAATCTACCTCTGTCGTTCTAATTGAAAGTATTCAATGCATAAGTCCTATTTTATGTGAATGTTTATTACTTCTATAACCTGTTCTGTCCTGCATCTGGCTTAAAACTCTTCTTGCCTCATGCCTGTTATGAGCCTGGTTTTTATCCTATGTACCACTGGCAGATTATCCTCCTTGGTGCATAGCTGTAGCCATGTTATTTCCCAAAGATTCTGCAGGAGAATGATTCTGGTCATGGTATACCCTTCCTTAGTCATGTTCAACATCTCTTCACTTCCTAAAGAATAAAGTCCAAGAGTGTGATGCGATGCATAGGACACCACCTTCTGAGTCAAGTAAGTCTGGCTTTGAGTTCGAGGTCTATCACTGACCAGCTTTTTTGACCAAACTTAAGCAAAGTATTTATCTGAATATCTAGTTTTAGTGTTTGTTAAACAGAGAGAATAATATATATCTTAAAGAATCATTATGAGAATTGATATATGTAACAAATAAAATTTCTCTCTTCGTGCTTGGAACATGGTTGAGCTTCCCCAGAGACTCAGCAGTAAAGAAACTGCCTGCAATGCAGGAAATGCAGGAGACACGGGTTCAATCCCTGGATCAGAAGATCCTCTAGAGGAGGGCTGCTGCTGCTGCTGCTAAGTCACTTCTTCAGTCGTGTCCGACTCTGTGCAACCCCAGAGACGGCAGCCCACCAGGCTCCCCTGTCCCCTGGGATTCTCCAGGCAAGAACACTGGAGTGGGTTGCCATTTCCTTCTCCAATGCGTGAAAGTGAAGTCACTCAGTGGTGTCCGACTCTAGCGACCCCATGGTCTGCAGCCCACCAGGCTCCTCTGTCCATGGGATTTTCCAGGCAAAAGTACTGGAGTGGGGTGCCATCGCCTTCTCCCTAGAGGAGGGCAGAGCAACCCACTCCAGTATTCTTGCCTGGAGAATCCCATGGACAAGAAGAGCCTGGCAGGCTACAGTCCATAGGATTGCAAAGAGCCGTACACGACTGAAGCGACTCAGCACATGGTCAGTGCTCAGTGACTGGTAGCTACTTTAAAACAGGAGACATTAAAACACAATTGTTGCTCCTGGATTCAAGCTCTTTTTTCATCTTGTTCCAAAGTAATTTCCTATCTATATTCACATTAAAAAAAAAAGTTCATCTACACAATTCAGACCACACTGTTCTCTATAACCCAAACATGTCTCACACTTGCCCAGCACAATAGCACTGTTCAAATCATTTTTTCTTTTCTCCTATCTGCTTGATGAATTCCTAAATATCCCTCAAGGGATACCTTACATATTATATCTACACTGAATTCTTCTATGATATTCCTTCCTTAGAAATCTTTTCAGCATAATTTTTATTCCTTATGTACCTATCACGGTCTAGGTCATGTTCTAGTACTTCATAGGCTTATATTAACTGCCTTATTTGTTGAATTATTAGCTCCTTCAATGCCAGGACTCACTCATGTCCAGTATATTTGCTAGATGAATCAACAAATAGGATGTATACTGCTGATAGAAATCATGACTGAGATTATAAATTCTAAAATCTTAGTTTAGTCATGTAAATAGTAACTATTATTTCTATGATTTGAGTACTATGTTTTAGAAGAATTGTGTTAAGGAGACATTAATATATATGAGCTCACTAAAAGATTAAGTTCTCTTCATATTTATAAATATTAACATCTCTGGATGATTCAAATTGCCAGCTGAACCTAAACATTCAAATGAAGAACTCTCATGGATACTCGGGACTACAGGGACGGTCTTGAGACACCTCTGGAGTGCGGGAGGCAGAGAATGAACCACTTGTTCCTTGCAGTTTGATAAATTAATACAAAGCAAATACTGAGTCATAGTAATGAATGCAGTGAATAATACACCACAATTTCTGTGCAAGTTTATATCAGCAATAATACCTGTCCACGGGCCACTGATTCTTCAGAAATTCTCACAGAATGACTCTGGTTCAGTTCAGTTCAGTACAGTCACTCAGTCGTATCTGACTCTTTGTGACCCCATGGACTGCAGCACACCAGGCCTCCCTGTCCAGCACCAACTCCCGGAGTTTACCCAAACCCATGTTCATTGAGTCAGTGATCACATCCAACCATCTCATCCTCTGTTGTCTCCTTCTCCTCTCACCCTCAATCTTTCCCAACATCAGGGTCTTTTCAAATGAGTTAGTTCTTAGCATCAGGTGGCCAACATATTGGAGTTTCAGCTTCAACATCAGTCCTTCCAATGAACACTCAGGACTGATCTCCTTTAGGATGGACTGGTGGATCTCCTGGCAGTCCAAGGAACTCTCAAGAGTGTTCAACACCACACTTCAAAAGCATCAATTCTTCAGTGCTCAGCTTTCCTTATAGTCCAACTCTCACATCCATACATGACTACTAGAAAAACCATAGCCTTGACTAGATGGACCTTTGTCAGCAAAGTAATGTCTCTGCTTTTTAATATGCTGTCTAGGTTGGTCACACGCTAGTAAAGTAATGCTCAAAATTTTCCAAGCCAGGCTTCAGCAATATGTGAACCGTGAACTTCCTGATGTTCAAGCTGGTTTTAGAAAAGGCAGAGGAACCAGAGATCAAGTTAGCAACATCTGTTGGGTCATTGAAAAAGCAAGAGAGTTCCAGAAAAACACCTATTTCTGCTTTATTGACTATGCCAAAGCCTTTGACTGTGTGGATCACAATCAACTGTGGAAAATTCTGAAAGAGATGGAAATACCAGACCACCTGATCTGCCTCTTGAGAAATCTGTATGCAGGTCAGGAAGCAACAGTTAGAACTGGACATGGAACAACAGACTGGTTCCAAATAGGAAAAGGAGTACATCAAGGCTGTATATTGTCACCCTGTTTATTTAACTTATATGCAGAGTACATCATGAGAAATGCTGGGCTGGAAGAAACACAAGCTGCAATCAAGGTTGCTGGGAGAAATATAAATAACCTCAGATATGCAGATGACACCACCCTTATGGCAAAAAGTGAAGAGGAACTAAAAAGCCTCTTGATGAAAGTGAGAGAGTGAAAAAGTTGGCTTAAAGCTCAATATTCAGAAAACGAAGATCGTGGCATCTGGTCCCATCACTTCATGGGAAATAGATGGGGAAACAGTGTCAGACTTTATTTTGGGGGGCTCCAAAATCACTGCAGATGGTGACTGCAGCCATGAAATTAAATGATGCTTACTCTTTGGAAGGAAAGTTATGACCAACCTAGATAGCACATTAAAAAGCAGAGACATTACTTTGCCAACAAAGGTCCGTCTAGTCAAGGCTATGGTTCTTCCAGTGGTCATGTATGGATGTGAGAGTTGGACTGTGAAGAAAACTGAGCACTGAAGAATTGATGCTTTTGAACTGTGGTGTTGGAGAAGACTCTTGAGAATGCCTTGGACTGCAAGGAGATCCAACCAGTCCATTCTAAAGGAGATCAGCCCTGGGTGTTCTTTGGAAGGACTGATGCTAAAGCTGAAACTCCAGTACTTTGGCCACCTCATGCAAAGAGTTGACTCATTGGAAAAGACTCAGATGCTGGGAGGATTAGGGGCAGGAGGAAAAGGGGACAACAGAGGATGAGATGGCTGGATGGCATCACCAACTGGATGGACGTGAGTTTGAGTGAACTCCGGGAGTTGGTGATGGACAGGGAGGCCTGGCATGCTGCAATTCACGGGGTTGCAAAGAGTTGGACACGACTGAGCGACTGAACTGAACTGAACTGATGTTGGTCATAACTTTCTTTCCAAGGAGTAAGCGTCTTTTAATTCCATGGCTGCAGTCACCATCTGCAGTGATTTTGGAGCCCCAAAAAATAAATAAATAAATAAAGTCTGTCACTGTTTCCGTTGTTCCCCATCTATTTGCCATGAAGTGATGGGACCAGATGCCATAATCTTAGTTTTCTGAATATTGAGCTTTAAGTCAACTTTTTCACTCTTCTCTTCTGCTTTCATTAAGAGGCTCTTTAGTTCTTCCTCACTGCCAAAAGGGTGGTGTCATCTGCATATCTGAGGTTATTTATATTTCTCCCAGCAATCTTGATTGCAGCTTGTGTTTCTTCCAGCCCAGCGTTTCTCATGATGTACTCTGCATATAAGTTAAATAAGCAGGGTGACAATATACAGCCTGATGTACTCCTTTTCCTATTTGGAACCAGTCTGTTGTTCCATGTCCAGTTCTAACTGTTGCTTCCTGACCTGCATACAGATTTCTCAAGAGGCAGATCAGGTGGTCTGGTATTTCCATCTCTTTCAGAATTTTCTACAGGTTGTTGTAATCCACACAGTCAAAGGTTTTGGCATAGTCAATAAACAGAAATAGATGTTTTTCTGGAACTCTCTTGCTTTTTCAATGACCCAACAGATGTTGCTAACTTGATCTCTGGTTCCTCTGCCTTTTCTAAAGTCAGCTTGGACATCTGGAAGTTCACAGTTCATGTATTGTTGAAGCCTGGCTTGGAGAATTTTGAGTATTATTTTACTAGTGTGTGAGATGAGTGCAATTGTGTAGTAGTTTGAGCATTCTTAGTCATTGCCTTTCTTTGGGATTAGAATGAAAACTGACCTTTTCCATTCCTATGGCCACTGCTGAGTTTTCCAAGTTTGCTGGCAGACTGAGTGCAGCACTTTCACAGCATCATCTTTTACGATTTGAAATAGCTCAACTGGAATTCCATCACCTCCACTATGACTCTGGCAGGAGGATGAAAAGTGAAAGTGAAGTCGCTCAGTCATGTCTGACTATTTGCAGCCCCATGGACTGTAGCCACCCAGGCTCCTCCATCCATGGGATTTTCCAGGCAAGGATACTGGAGTGGGTTGCAATTTCCTTCTCCAAGGGATGTTCTCGACCCAGGAATCAAACCCGGGTGTCCCACACTGCAGGCAGACTCTTTACCATCTGAGCCACATAGGATATTAATAACCTTACTTTGGATTGTTTGAACAAAGGACCAACTCTTTTTGCATTTCCCTACAAATCACTTTATGTCTATGGTTCGATACTTAAAACTTTCCTGCCAGTACATTTTGCTTTACAAAGTTTTTCTCCAAATAAAACAAGAGCCAACAAATCTGAAATCCTCTTAAATGAGTCTAAATTTTGAAAGGAACAAACATATTAAAGTTCCAAAAGACAAAGATAGAAGAATGGGAAATGCGGTGGCTAAGAGGAACAATTCACAGGTTATTTTAATGCCTTGAGTCTGGGGGAAAAGCAGCTCATGCAAGGAGGTTTAGAGACTGTGGCAGGTCAAGATCATAGGCCCACTAAATGTGGAATCTGAAATAAAAATGGTTTATATATTATATTTATAAAGCATTCCCTCTGAGTAGTTTGCTGTTAATACATTAATCATCTCCTGGGTCAGGGTCTTTGTGTAAAGGAGCATACCACCCCTATGTTCATAGCGCTATTGACAATAGCCAAGACATGGAAACAGCCTAAATATCTATCAACAGATGAGTGGATAAAGAAGAAGTGGGTACATATTTATAATGTAATATTACTTGGCCATAAAAAAAAATGAAATAATGCCATTTGCAGCAACATGGATGGACTCAGAGATTATCACACTAAGGCCAGAAAAAGACAGACAAATACCATATGATATAATTTATATGTGGAACCTAATATGCAACAGAAACGAACATTTCTACAAAACAAACACATTCACAGATATAGAGAACAGACTTGCGGTTGGTTGCCAAGGGGGAGGGGTCCGGCGGAGGGAAGAACTGGGAGATAGGGATTAGCAGATGTAAACTGTCATGCCTAGAATGGATAAACAAGGCCCTACTGAATACAGAAAACTATGGTCAATATCCTGTGATAAAACATAATGGAAAAAAAGAAGAAAAAGAAATTATGTATTTACTGTATTACTGAATTCCTTTACAGCAGAAATTAACACAACATTGTAAATCATACCTCAATAAAATTTTAAAAAATTAAAAATAAAATACAATGCTGGCTTCCTCTTAATGAATTTAAAATTAAAAGGCACTAAATCTAAAGTTTCTATAATGCTTTAAAATACAAAAAACTTCCTGTCTTCCCAAAGGTTTCTAGAAAAGGTTTCCACATTAATCATCACATATAAAGAGAATTATATTGCATAAATAGAACAGGAAGACAAAATTATTGTCAATTTTGATTCATTACCTAATGATCAAAGAGATATCATAGGTACCTGCGCTAGGGTTGGGTAAATTTCCTCAGGTTTGCAAATATTCTCAACTTGTTCCCTGTTAGCAATTATAATATTCTATTCCTGTTAAAAACAGAAGTTTTCTACCAAATAAATTGTTTTTCTGTACTTCTGGAAACCAGTAGGACTTTTTTAAGATTGTGGGTAAAGGGTTTTAACTAATTATGAGATATGTTTCTTCTATTTCTTAAAATTCCTAAGCCTCAAATATCTTTGTTGTGAAACAGACAGAATATTTCATTTTCACAGTATGTACTCTAGAACAAATTTAGTAAGTATAGAAAGCATTCGGTTAAAGCATTCAGTTCTTTGACCTGGTAATTTCACTTCACTTGAGGGAAAGAATCCAAAATTCCTAAGAAGTATTCATGCTTAGAAAATAGAATGCATAGATTTTGCACAGTTCTGTCCTTTTGCAGAGGTCAGTATCTCTGAAAAGCCCTACTACTTTGGTGATGAGAGCATCAGAGAGATGTTAAGATGACAAACTGAAATCTGACACGTGGTTTGGGTAGGGGAACACGGAATCTGCACCAGCACATTCCCTGCATTAAGTTGTACCTTCAAAACTTGCAGTACAAAAAATAATTGCTAGGAAAAAATGTATGAAAATTGTCAGTGTTTCCTATCCCTTTTTCGATGAAAAACTGCCTTTATGCTAGAACTGGGAATCAGGGTGACATCATTATAAACAAATGGCTACAGAGTTAAAACCTGATTTTAAATTCTGATTCTGCTATTTAATTGTAATGTAGCCTTACATTTCTTAACATCCCTTGGGTTCCTAGACTACTTGTGAGGATTAAATGAGTCAGTGCCTGGTACATATCACTCAAATAATGTTAATAAATGATATTTTAAAGTTGGCCTGGCTCATTATAGATGCATACAATTATCAGAGGCCTTTCCCTTTGATGTGACTGGCAATGAACAGGAACAAAGGACACAATACCATAGACCCTCATGCATAGACCCAAGACGATTTCTTCAGGTTTTCACTTTTTCTCAGACCCACAAGACACAGCTTTTTTTTTTTTTTTAATATACTGCAATTTTATTTCAATCACACAAACGAAGTTAGCGTGCAGGAAATTTAAATGAAATGGTAAGGTAAAAATAGCAGAGAACCAAAAACTCCAAAAAGGAAGTCCACCTAAAGCATGAGAATTCAACGTTCATTAGTGTCTCACCTTCAGTTTTGATGGATACTTGGTGCTTGCAAGTGAAAGTGAAGGTCGCTCAGTCGTGTCAGACTCTTTGGGACCCCATGGACCGCACAATCCATGGAATTCTCCAGGCCAGGATACTGGAGTGGGTAGCCTATCCCTTCTCCAGCGGATCTTTCCAGCCCAGGAATCAAACCGAGTCACCTGCATTGCAGGTGGATTCTTTACCAGGCTATCAGGGATGCTTGCAAAGTTTGAAACAAACTTTGAGATCATGATGACTATTCTGAAGAGATTTCAGCACCAGTGTGAAGATTTGTACATTCGGTTGGTTTGCAATTAAGATACAGCTTTTTGGATAAGAATTATCTTAGTATTTATTGAACTGTCTTTATTATTCAAACCATATAGGTACAATTCACACGTATGGCAATTCTGATTTTCCACTTCTACTTTATTCTTATTTTTGGTTTACAAACCTCATGCATGCAAACAACTATTTATCCTGTGAAATTTATAGGTGAAATATTATAGACTTCATTTTAAAAATGAGAAAAGCTGAAGCTGAAAACAGCAAACACAGCTACTTAGTGCTTGCTCTTGTGCCACATGCTAGCTTCAAATCCCTGCTGTTCTAGAAGGATCTAGGCTTATCATAAGGATCTTCAGTTTTATAAGCTCCATAGGGAGTGGGACCTAAAAAAAATCCATGATTTGCACACAATTTAACATCAGCTATTAATGTAAAACTGTGTGTGCTAAGTTGCTTCAGTCATGTCCAATTCTTTGAAACCCCATGGATTGTACCCTGCCAGGCTCCTCTGTCCATGAAATTTTCCAGGCAAGAATACTGGAGTGGGGTACCATTTCCTACTCCAGGGGATCTTCCCAACCCAGGGATCGAACCTGCGTCTCATATCTCCTGCATTGGCAGATGGGTTCTTTACCACTAACACCACCTGGGAAGCCCACTACTGCCTTTCATAAGCTAAGCTGAAGGGTTAAAAACAGTCTGTTGACCTGCCTCATATAGAAGACTAAGCTTTTTAGCTTAGTGTGTATGGTTAAGTTAAATTTATTAGTCCCTAATAAAATAAAGAGCTCAAAAGCTTGGAGGGTTTTTCACAGAATAAAAATAAATGAGCATTACCTAGTGAGGCTAAAAGGATATTCTCTTAACTCCTGCTAAAGAAAACTAGCAACAATTTGCCAGAGGGAACAAAAACAAGATTAGAAGCTGTCGCCATAGAGGTAGTGAACTTCAAAATCTTGACACAATAAGTAGGCAATACTCAGGGTTGCTATTTAAAGTCAAAGCCTTTTTTTCCTTTCCCTATAAACCCTGTTTGTGAGTTAGCTGTAAAACAGTGGTTCTCAGCTTTGGCTGCATACTCGAATCACCTGGGGAGCTTTCAGAACATAGTGAGGCCTGAATCGTACTCTCAGAGACGCTGGTTTAATCCAGCTGGGATGCCACTGGGCATGGAGACTTTCTAAAGTTGTTCAGGTAATTCTCATGTGTAGCCAAGGTTGGAAAAAAAAAAAAAAAAAAAAACACTGCTCTAAGGCACTTTCCGTGGAAATACACTGGTAGAATTCCAGGCATATAGGGCACTAATATTTACAGTGTGTATCCTACAGTTGAGGAATCATATCAAGTGACTTTACACAGTGTAAAATGCTCTGTGGCTTAAGCGTCTTAGACAAAATGTGATTTATTGGCTCTGGTAAATAAAACGTCTAGAGGATATGGCAACGCTGAATTCGAAATCTTAAATCATTAAGTGATCAATGTCTCACTTCTCTCCCATCTTGGTTTCAGTTTTTCTAGTTGGCTCCCTTCTAAGACAAGGTGTCCCTTCAGAGCCAGAAGATAAATCAGCAACTCTCAACCCTGCATTCTTCTCACATTTGAATTGATAAGAGGAGAGTAAGGGTTTCTTTCTAAGACTCTGAGCAGAAGTCTCATTTGCTCTGAGTGGATCAGAGACTGTTCAAGATCCCAGAAGCTGTAATTCACAGCCAGGCCTGTCTGTTTATAGGGCTCATGCACTTTTTTTTACTATACATCACTGTCGCAAGAAAAAATGAGCAACGATTTGATTAGGAGAAAATCTCTCTCTCCAAATGAATACTTTGAGAAACAGAGAGATTCCCTAAATAACACTCTGCTTATATATTTGAAAATATCCCCTAACTCTTGCTGGAGGCAATTTCCTCTCTGCTGTGCTAAGTCACTTAAGTCGTGTCCAACTCTCTGTGACCCTGTGGACCTTAGCCTGCCAGGCTCCTCTGTCCTCTTCTCGCTGGTGCAAATCTCCGTCCTTCCTCTTTTTGTTCCAGAGCCAGTTCTGTCCAAAAACCGGCCAGGACTGTGTCCTCAGCTGAGAACCTCAGTGACAAAAATAACAACCTGTAAATTCATTGGTTCTAAAGTAATAATTTTCCCGTTTCTGTTTGGTAATGCCTGGACTTGTTTCCTGTGGCTGCCATAAAAAAAGAAAAAAAATGCCACAAACAATGGAAAAGGATTCTCTCACAGCTCTGGAGGTCAGAAATCTGAAACCAAGGTATGGGCAGGGCCATGGTCCATCTAGGGACTCCAGGAAAGAATTCTTTCCTGCCTCTTTCCTCTGTGGGGGGCTCCAGGTTTTCTTGGCTTCTAGAAGCATAACTCTAATCTCAGTCTTCATCTTCATATAGTCTTCTCCTCTGCCTCTTATCTTCAAACTCTTATAAGGACAGCTACCCTTGGGTTTAGAGTATACCCAAATAATCTACAATGGCCTCAACTTGAAATACTTGATTACATCCACAAAGACCCTTTTTCCAAAGAAGGTCTTACAAGTTCTGGAGACATTGATGTATTTGGGGGTCCACCATTTAACCCACCACAATACTCACTGCTCTTCGGCTTCTGGCAATTTTATCCTGGGAAGTAAAACATGCTTTTTGTTTCCACTTGAGAACTGTTCTTTGGCTTGTCAAGTGCATGAGGGTACTGCAAGGGAGGGAGCAGAATGGACACCTCATCCATAGAGAAAGGGGACACACTCAGCAATGAGGACAGGAAGATCCCTGGGCATATATGACTTATCAGGAGAAGACTGAAATTCCTCAGGGCTCAATACACATCACTGAACCCCAAAAAAAAAGGTAAGTTTAAAAGGAAATATAAATGAAGAGACATAATTCTTTAGATCTTCACATTGTAGAAGATAATGAAATGACTGTGTAATAATTATTAAAGAAAATTTGAGGATGCAAATAAAAACAAGAGTGAAATTGTATTAAAATTCTGAGTCACAGAAACTCAACCCAAGTTGGTTTAAGAGAAAAAGAGGGAAGGTAAGGAAGGTATTAGGGAATCTCGCTGGTGGCTCAGACGGTAAACTTCCTGCCAATACAGGAGATATGGGTTCGATCAATGGGTGAGGAAGATTCTCTGGAGAAGGAAATGGCAACCCACTCCAGTATTCTTGCCTGGAGAATTCCATGGACTGAGGAGCCTGACAGGCTACAGTCCATGGGGTCACAAAAGAGTCAGACATGACTGACTTAACACTGACTAGTACTAGGGGCTTCACTTTCACTTTTCACTTTCATGCATTGGAGAAGGCAATGGCAACCCACTCCAGTGTTCTTGCCTGGAGAATCCCAGGGACGGGGGAGCCCAGTGGGCTGCCATCTATGGGGTTGCACAGAGTCAGACACAACTGAAGCGACTTAGCAGCAGCAGTACTAGGGAGGGTACTGACTCATGAACAAGAAAATCTAAAGAGGTGGTGCCATCTTCAGGGTCAGCAGAACCCAATGACACAAGTGATGCGAATTTATCAGAAATATGCTCGTCTTCTCTTCATTGTTACTCTCATCGGTTTTCTTGTGTGTTATTGCTTCACTCTTAGACACGCTCCCTGATACGGCAGGAGAGATGGCACTAGGCCTCTCCAAGTTCTCTAAGTCTGCGTTCTATTCAACCACAGACAAAGACACTCTCTTCTGAGGTCCAGCCCAGTTCCCTAACATGGACTCTTAATTGCTTCTACTTGAAATAGGGCCTTTCCCTTTTACAAATCATTGTGTTTAAGGGGATGAAGTAGTGTGATCAGTCCACTTAACATCACCAGGAAAGTCAGTTCCCAAAACAAAAGTGGTAATCTTGTTATCAGAAGCAGGAGAAAGGGGTGTCAAACAGGTAAATATAAATACTCGGTTACATGCTTTTAAGAAGAGAAAAGCTCCCTGGACTCTTAAGTAGAGACATCTGTCTAAGGGATCAATAGAAGTAATTAGTGAGCTTACTTACAGATAGCCAATTCCAGATGTTGAAGGAAAGAGAAAAAGGCATTTTGCTTAAATGATGATCCCTGTAAGGTCAATAGTGTAAGAGTGCATAATTTGTCCAGTGTAGAAGAGCAAAAGTGTGAAAAAAGAACACTGGAATAAGATTTAGGTCTTCTGAGACTTCTGCCTGGTTTTGCTACTTACCAACAGATGATATAACTTCTTTGTGGCTTCAAGACTCTAAGGGTTACACAAATCAGAGAAGACAAAAATAAAGCAAGCTCATTCTAATGTTTAAATACCAATTTTCTTATGAGATGGCAGAATGGTTTGAAGTGAAAGGAATAGGTTTAACAAAAGATTTTTCTCATAGGCACAGCATTACTTTGTAAAAATCCCAACTGTGAGGAAGTCTTACAAATTATAGCCAGAATATTATTTATTTTATGCACTTTCCCAGAGGCAGGGAACAGAGCTGCACTTTTTAATGCAAGACCTTTTTGCCTCACAAGATACTGTTCTCAAGAAGTGTGATTCCATTTGTGGCCCATGTCTGTCTTGAATCAGCTATATAGATCTTCAGATTTGAGGTTTGAATTCTGAAAAGATCACTTGAGCAAATGGTTTTAAGTTATTTAAATAAAAGATGGAATCCATCATTGCATTTCCTCACTAGTTCTTTCATGTAGATTAAGTGGCTCATTTGTATGGCTTCATTTCTTAAAATTTTCCATTTTAACTTCTTAATTTCCAAAAGCCAGTTTTTCTATATTTATTTTGTCCTAAACTAAGAATTAAATCATGAAGATGCATCATGCACATATTAAAAATATCAAGTAGGAAGAAAAGCCATTTCCTTGAGCCTCCTCTGTAATATTGATCTGTGTTTGCCTCCTCCATCTTCCTGACACTAAAGTTTCCTTCATTCCACTAAGGCACTAAATACAATCATCAAAGTGTCCAAACATAAATTGCAAAGTCATACCTGGGCATAATTTCTTTCTTTCCCTGGGACACATCTTCTCCTAAAAATCTAAGTTTTAAACTACACAGGCAGCAGATTTGACACCATGTCAGTTTCATGGGTTTCCCTCACTGCCACAGCAAGGGGCTGGGTACCTGGACCAGATTCTGCTCTTCACTAAGGCTATGACCCTAGTGACCAGGAAAGAAAAATGCTACTTCTCAGGATTCAGGAAGGTGGAAACCTAAATTATAGGCCTTTGCTTTATTTTGTATCTGGAGATAGGCAGCTGTTCAAAATGAAAGCAAAGAGGAAATTATCTGGTTCATTTCAGAGTACCAAACAGTTGGGTAGGAACCAGTGATACATCAAAAGTATTTTCAGAATTCTTCTATAGTTTATCTGACTTTGCTTTCACTTTTTTACAATTTGAAGTTATAACAAAAGGAGAAAAATCATTTTCACTGAGCACCTATTTTGTGCTGCAGATATTTTATGTATTATGATCTCAGAAAAACTTAGAAGTATTATCTACATTTTAAAAAGGAGGACAGGTTAATTAACTTGGCTAAGGTTAGACAGAAACCATCAAGGATCAGATTCAAAATGTGTCTCATTCTAAAGCCTCTACTCTTTTTACATTGTCTTCATTAAAAAGGATATATAAGCAGATTTACTTTGTATTACCACTTGAAAATAGAAAAAAAAAATTTGTGCTTTTGCATAACCAACTGCCTGTGCATGTGCTCAATTGCGTCTGATTCTTTGCAACCCCATGGACTGTAGCCCACCAGGCTCCTCCTATCCATGGAATTTTCCTACAAGAATGCTGGAGTGGGTTACCATTCCCTACTCCAGGGAATCTTCCCAACCCAGGGATTGAACCCACATCTTTTATGTCTCCTGCACTGGCAGGCAGTTTCTTTACCACTAGCCCTACCTGGGAAGCCTAACTATATAAAGAAGAAATAATTGTCAGGATTGAACTAAGTAGGCATATAGAAAGTAGATTAAAAGCAGGGGTGATGGGCCACATTCCAAAAGTCCCATTCAAAAAGCTCTTTTCCAAGTTTGTGGGAGTTCGTCATGATCAGCTTTGAATTGATGAAATTCTGACACTTCTGACAAAATATACAGTAAATGAGTCACTGAGTGATCATATCAAGAGGCAGGTCCTAGGTCATCAGCTTTATAAAATGGAGATCCATGGGTCCAAGAGGCAACATTTATATATCCACGTATATAAATCCATATATTTAGCACACATTTAAAGATGAGTCAGACATCCTGGAAACACATTCTGTGAAATGATTCATACTTCATTGAATGATTCCTATATGTAAACAGTAGTCTAAAAGAGGAATTCCTAAATATAAAGAAAAATGACAGGTGCCTTCTTATTCTGTGAAATGCCGTATTTCACAAAGCATAATAGATTATGTCGAAGCACATGGCCAGGCGGATTTTTTTTTTCTTCATTTAAGAGGTTCATAGCCACTACATAGAGAATACCATGTTACACAACAATTTTCACTTATATTAGAAGTATAACCAGCTCAAATAGTGATATGAATTTCCTTCTCAAAATAAGTTAGGTATAACTTAACTACAAGAAAACATTCAGAAATTACAAGTAGTAATGGGCAAACCAAGCAAGATCATGTGTAAACAGCTAAAATTTAAAAATCACTGTATCAAGGAGAAAACATGAGCTCTGGAATAAGATAAGTAGGAGCTAAGTCCAGGTCCTAGTTGTACTTTTAGCAAGTAACTTAATCACTGAGCTTCAGTTTTCCTTCACTCTATACAAGAATGCTCTTGCCAAAGGACTGTAGTGAGGATGAGATGAGATAATGTCTATAAAGGTGTCAACAGATGTCAGTTTCCATCCATCACTTTTCTTTATTCAATGCAAGTCCAAATCCTCAATCATCCAGGCTGGTGCTCTAGGTTGTGTAAACTAAAAGTTCCAGGCACTTGTGGGTACCACATTCCATAGGGTGCTCCATCAGGGCTCTTAGATACTTCTGCTTTAGTGTTCTATGATTCTCATCTTTCCTATAATATACTCCACTCACTGCCTCAGTACCCTTACAGTGCCTTTCCCCGGGGACATGTGCATACACACACACACACACACACACACACACACACACACACACACACACACACACATATATACATATAAACACACACACTCATGCTCACACATACATTCACACATTTACATTCATGTCACATGTGCACTTGGAGAAGGCAATGGCAACTCACTCCAGTACTCTTGCCTAGAGAATCTCATGGACAGAGGAGCCTGGGGGGCTGCTGTCCATGGGGTCGCACAGAGTCAGACACAACTGAAGCGACTTAGCATGCATGCATGCATGCATGCGTGCACTGGTGGAGGAAATGGCAACCTACTCCAGTGTTCTTGCCTGGAGAATCCCAGGGACAGAGGAGCCTGGTGGGCTGCTGTCCATGGGGTTGCAGAGTCGGACACGACTGAAGCAGCAGCAGCAGCACATGTGCACAGGAGGAGAAAATGGCAACCCACTCCAGTATTCTTGCCTGGGAAATCTCATGGACAGAGGAGCCTGGCGGGCTACAGTCTATGAGGCCGCAAGGGTCGAATATGACTTAGTGACTAAACCCACCACATGTGCACACTCACATACATTTTATACACTTGTGCCCACACATAATCGCACACATACACACACATGCAGAAGAAAATGACTGTAGCCTCACAGACCAACTCACTATTTATTTCCTTTCTAAATTATCTTGTTCACTTTATACCTTTGCCTATAATTCCCTTCTTACTTTAATATTCTCTGTTCTTTAAGGTCTAAAGTACCAACTTCTCTATTAAGCCTTTCATGATAACTCAACCAGATGTGACCTTCTTAACTTCAAAAGTGTTTTTTTCTTCATCTTTCCTAAGGTTACAGCCATGTTCTACCTTATGATATAATTTCTCTTGTTGTTTGACTGGATATCAGGTCGTACAGTCTTTGAAGGCTATAATCATGCCTTATTTATATTTTATCCTTCACAGTGATGGCCTTCATTATCTTGAAGAACTGTAATCTTAGTTAATTTTCCTGAAATAGGCCCTTTCAGGTTCCCAGGAACCAAGATGTATTTAGAATACAAATAACTTGAGGATGGATATTTTAATGATATACAGCTAATTTTACCTCAATGCATTATATTCAATCTAGGACAGAGACAGGATCTAACTAGTTCTCTTCTATGTCTAGTATAAGATTTTCATTTGTAATCCAACTAAACAGAGGTTATGGGTTTGTGGTCCTAAACTCAGATTCCTCAAAAGTGGGCTATGGGCCTTTGAGTATTATAGACTTCTTTCCAATACTTTCACTGGGCTTCCTATATTCATGCTCCATTCTCTAGTATTGAACCATTAAACTTTCAGGCATAAATGCAGTTGACTTGCATATACTTATAAGGGAGAACAGTATGAAAGTGTTAATATTTTTATGAAATTTCCATATGGATATTAGTGTGAAGATATACCACAGACCTCTGATTCCCTCCTGTGGGGTTGTAAAGACTGTATGCATTCTGCAGACAGGCAGGCTCCAAATAATAGGAGCAGTGTGACTAAACTGAGCATGCTCAGTCCGTTTTCCAAACTTGTCCATCAAATAAGTCACTCTTCGTGGAGGTGGTGGGGCTAAGTGACAGGAAAGAGAGACATGAGAGATACATTTTCCCGTCCTTTTCCCCGAGGAGGAATGAAATGGAGTTTTTTTTTTTCCATTTGTGAAAACCTGAATAATGGGAAATGAGTACTTTTCTCCTAATTTATTGAGTCTAAAAAGTAAGTCCCAGAGATATAATAATTCTGAGAGGAGTGAGCATCAGAAGTCAATCAGAACAGTCCTCCACAAACTAATTTCCTCAGACGCTGATAGACAGTTTATCCTTTATGTCTAGAGGCTCTGAAATGATTTCTCAGACTCCACTAGTCCCCAAATTCATGGTCTATCCTATTTCCTATCTCAAATGATGCCCCCAAAATTAGTGTATCAAAATTTTTAGAATTTATTTTGGCTCACAACAAGAAATACCTTGCCCATGTGCACAGGAGAAATACTGTCTTCTGTTTACATTGGAAAAAAGTACCTTGGAGTGTAAGAAAAGCTATGCCTACTTAAGATCATTGATTGAACACAAGTTTCTTATTCGTTTCCTTTAGCTGCTTTGCTTATGGTTTAAAAATGACAAACATCAAAACCTTTCACAACATTAAGATATTGCAACAAAATTACATACTATCCAGAAATCCATTTTAGTCAACAGGAAAGGTTAAGCCAAATTATAGAGACAGAGCTCACATCGTCACATTCATTTTAAGTACATGAAACCTATTGACTCAATAAATGTCAATTCAGAAGCTGTATTTCTTGGATACTTGCCATATCCAAGAGACATTTATGCCAATTAGTTATTGAATATATTTAGACTCTAGGTTCTATGCTGATGTGCACTGCATATTGGGTCTCAGAAAGCAGTCAAGTACAGAAGGACTGTCAGGCCCAGGATGCGAATCCAACCCACGCTGAGGGGAAATTGCAGGCATGAATACAACTAGCATAGGAAGAGGTGCCATGTAGGTACCACGATTCTGTGTATAGAGTCTGCGGTGTTAGGTCAGAGTGGAGAGAAGAAGTTTTAGAGCAGGGTGGATAAGCCAATATTGTGTTCAACAATACATACAGACAAATGTAGGCTCTTTCCACATAGGTAGAGGTCAGGACTGGGTGTGGGGGAGTTCCACACACAAACTGAGTAACCAGGGAACAGAATCTGGGCACTGATACCAAAAGACCACACCAAGACTGCCCTTTGCTGTAGAGGGAAACATCTTAAAGTGCTGGGACATATTTTCAGCTGTGTGTGAAACCACAGTTATTGGTAGGATTCTTCAGACAAAAATGGTTAATTATTACAAATTGTCAGAAATCTCATTATGTCAATATCCTACAAAGTCTTACCACTAAGACCAAATTCATCCTCATTCAAGGTAACGATTCCCTTTATACTTCTCTGGTCCTCCGTTATCTGGAAAGGGAAGGTTGTTATCTCCTCTATATTACAGAATGAGAAAGCAATGTAGAGAATGATGCCCATGGCCATGAGTTCAATTTTTTTATTCACTGTCTTTTACTTTTCCCACCAGCCCTGAAAGCTTAGTTCCCACTGGTAAACAGAGCAGAGAAATTACATAGTTACCTGGATAATTTAGACCAGGAGAAGAAAAAGCGATTGTTATGAAGTGTATGAGCTCTTTCAAATTTTCCTGAACACGAAATAATTTTACTCTTTACTTTTTCTCATTCTCAGTGATCTCAGGCAGACACATACATCTCTCTTTATGGAAAATGATTAACATAGACTCAACTAGGGAGAAATCAAATTATACAGTTAATAAAAACTAAAGCTTCAACTCATGCTAAGTGACAATACAGCACCAGGAAAAATTAATTACTGCATTTTAGAGTGAAAGGAGTCAGATATGTCAGGTTTGAATTTAGCCTTCGGATCTCACAGTAATTTTTAGTTCTTTTGTGACCGAATTTTTTAAAGTCCAAAGTTACTGAAAACCATGTAGGTTTCCATGTTGGGGAACCAGAATGCTTCTGCATGTCATTTTGTGCATTCTAAGACATTTCAGTAGTGTCTGACTCTGCAATCCTATAGACTGCAGTCCACCAGGCACCTCTGTCCATGGAATTCTCCAGGCAAGAATACTGCAGTGGATTGCCATATCCCCCTCCAGGGGACCTTCCTGACCCAGGAATGCACCCTTGGCTCTTAGGTCTCCTGCACTGGCAGGCGGGTTCTTTACCACTAGCGCCACCTGGGAAGCCCCGGCATGCCACTGTCCTGTTTCCCAAACTCTGCAAGGACAGAAGCTCCTGTCTTTGGGATCCCGTGCTACATGTCTCTTCATTTGGCTGTTGGAAAACTGCTGTCAGGCAAGGGGTTTGCTCCATTCTGACCTATTGCAACTGATCAAAAATCTATTTCATCATACAAGCCATCTAAAGAATTTGCTTTCTCAGACTTAAATTCGTGATTTCTGGGAGAATTGTGGGAAAATAAGAGAGAACCCTGGACTCTAGAAACCTTAAGCCTTCCACTTCTTACTGACCCTGGAAGCTAGAGAGAGTGGAGTCACTCATCCCTGCTGTCGCTGGCTCCAGCACCACGAGGACTACCAAAACAACTGGAGCAAACTGCCATGTGACCCTAGAACTGCACTGTCAGGCAAGAAGCCTAGGTCATCCAGTCTGCTTCAGACTTTCCTGGAGAAACTACAGGAAACCTAAGGGAAAACAGGAAATGTGGGGCCCAGAGGGAACAGATGGTAGAGAAGGACCTTGAGCTCACCTGTGCCCACAAAAACACCAAAATCACAAGTAACTGCTGAACAACCATCGATGAAAAAGATATTCTACATCCAAAGACACAAATAAGAAACTACAAGACAGAAGGAGAGGGAGTGCACTCACAATTTAATCAAATTCCATACCACCTAGGTGGACAAGCCCCATACTGGAGAGCAATTATTGGCAGAAGTTTTCCCACAAGAGTGAGAGTTCTGAGCCCCAGGTCAAAATCGCTAACCTAAGGGTCTGACACTGGGAGGAGAAGCCTCCAGAGCAACTAGCTTTGGAGGCAATCGGGGCTTGAGTGCAAGAGCTACACAGGACTAGGGAAAAAGAGATTCTACTCTTGGAAGGTGTGCACAAGGTCTCACGTGCACTGGCCCAGGGAACAAGCAGTGACTTCATAAGAGCCTGGGCCAAACCTACCTGCTGGTCTTGGAGGGTCTCCTGGGGAGACTGGACGCAGTAGCTCACCCTGGGGATGTGGACACTGGTGGTGGTGTAGATATTGCCGAGTGTCATCTATATAAACTCTCATTGAAGGCAGACATCTTATCCGGGTCATAAGCACCAATACCTTGCCTCACCCAACAGGCCATAGGCTTCAGTGTTGGTAAGCCTCAGGCAAAAAAAAACCAAAAGGGCAGGAACACAGCCCCCCACCCCCACCCACAATCAGCAAACAAGCTGCCTAAAGACTTCCTGAACATACAGCCACCTCTAGATGTGCCTCTTAACATAGGCCTTCCCACTAGAGGGCCAAGACCCAGCTCCACCCACGAAAGGGCAGGCACCGGCCCCTCCCACCAAGAAACTGACAAAAGCCTCTAGCCTTACTCACCAGGAGGGAACAGAAACCAGAGGCCAGAAAGCTAAAACCTTGAAGCCTGCAGAACTGAGTTTGTAAATGCAAGTCAAAAGCTACTCTGGCCCTGGCTCTTAAGTCACAAGAGGGCACTGTACTGCTGGGACTCACAGAATCCCCTTAGAGGGTCACTCGTCCAAGATGGAAATGTAACCAACCTACCACAGAAAGAAAATACAAAGAAAAATTTAAAGAAAATGAGATGGCAAAGGAGTATGATCCAGACAAAGGAACAAGATGAAACCTTGGAAGAACATCTAAGTGAAATGGAGATAGGCAGTTTACCTGGGAAAGGATTCAGAATAATGACTGAAAAGATAATCCAATAACTCAGGAAATGAATGGATGCACAAAGTATTTAATAGTTATAAAATATAAAGAATAGAGTTGAAAAATCCGATAACTGAAAGGAAAAATACATTAGAAGGAGTTAATGGCAAAACTAAATGAGGCAGAAGGATGAATGTGCTGCAGACAGACTGGAACAGAAGAAAAAGGAATGAAAAGAATTGAGGATAGTTCAAGAGCCCTCTGGGACAATGTCCAACGTACTAACATTTACATTATAGGAGTCCCATAGGGAGAAGCAAGAGAGAACGTGCCTAAGAAAACATGTGAAGAGATAATAGCTGAAAACTTCCCTAACATGGGAAAGAAAACAGTCATCCAAACCCAGGAAGCACAGAGAATCCCATGAAGGATTTAACACAAGGAGGAACAACACATTAAGACGAATAGTAACCAAACTGACAAAAATTAAAGTTACAGAGAAAATTTTAAGAGCGACAAGAGAAAAGCAATAAATAATATACAAGAGAACTTCCACAAGGCTCTACAGGACAAAAGGGACAGCTACAATATATTTAAAGTGATGGAAGGAATAAACCTACAACCAAGAAAGAAAAATGGAGCTGGAGAAATCATGCTCCCTGACTTCAGACTATACTACAAAACCACAGTAATCAAGACAGTATGTTATTGGCATTAAAAACAGAAATATAAATATATAGTACAGGACAGAAACCACAGAGATTAACCCAGGCACCTATAGCCGCCTAATCTATGACAAAGGAGCCAAGAACATACAATGGAGAAAAGACAGTCTTTTCAATAAATGGTGCTAGAAAATCTGGATGCTATGCTATGCTAAGTCACTTCAGTCATGTCCGACTCTGTGCGACCCCACAGACGGCAGCCCACCAGGCTCCCCCATCTCTGGGATTCTCCAGGCAAGAACACTGGAGTGGGTTGCCATTTTCTTCTCCAATGCAGGAAAGTGAAAAGTGAAAGTGAAGTCGCTCAGTTGTGTCCAACTCTTAGCGACCCCATGGACTACAGCCCACCAGGCTCCTCCATCCATGGGATTTTCCAGGCAAGAGTACCTGGATAGCTACATGTAAAGAATAAAATTTGAACACTCCCTAAAACCACACACAGAAATAAACAAGATGGGCTAAAGAGCTAAATGTAAGACCAGATACTATAAAACTCTAAGAAGAAAACATAGAATACTCTTTGACATAAATCACAGCAAGATCTTTTTTCATCCACCTCCTAGAGTAATAAGAATAAAAAGAAAAACTAAACAAATGGGACCTAGCTAAACTTAAAAGCTTTTGCACTGCAAAGGAAACCATAAACAAGATGAAAACACAACCCTCAGAATGGAAGAAAAATATTTGCAAATGATCAGATCAGATCAGATCAGTCACTCAGTCGTGTCCGACTCTTTGCGACCCCATGAACCGCAGCACGCCAGGCCTCCCTGTCCATCACCAGCTCCCGGAGGTCACTCAGACTCACACCCATCGAGTCAGTGATGCCATCCAGCCATCTCATCCTCTGTCGTCTCCTTCTCCTCCTGCCCTCAATCCCTCCCAGCATCAGAGTCTTCTCCAATGAGTCAACTCTTCGCATGAGGTGGCCAAAATACTGGAGTTTCAGCTTTAGCATCATTCCTTCCAAAGAAATTCCAGGATTGATCTCCTTCAGAATGGACTGGTTGGATCTTCTTGCAGTCCAAGGGACTCTCAAGAGTCTTCTCCAACACCACACTTCAAAAGCATCAATTCTTCGGCGCTCAGCCTTCTTCACAGTCCAGCTCTCACATCCATACATGACCACAGGAAAGACCATAGCCTTGACTAGGCGAACCCTTGTTGGTAAAGTAATGTCTCTGCTTTTGAATATGCTATCTAGGTTGGTCATAACTTTCCTTCCAAGGAGCAAGCGTCTTTTAATTTCATGGCTGCAGTCACCATCTGCAGTGATTTTGACGCCCAGAAAAACAAAGTCTGACACTGTTTCCACTGTTTCCCCATCTATTTCCCATGCAGTGATGCAACTGACAAAGGATTAATCTCCAAAATATACAAACAGCTCATGCAGCTCAATATAAAAAAAAAAAAAAATCCAGTCAAAAAAATGGTCTGAAGATGTAAATAAGCATTTCTCCAAAGACGACATAGGGCTTCCCAGGCAGTGCAGTGGTAAAGAATTTACCTGCCAATGCAGGAGACACAGGTTCTATCCCTGGGTTGGGAAGATCCCCTGGAGGAGGAAATGGCAATCCAGTCCAATATTCTTGCCTGGAAAATTCCATGGATAGAGGAGTGTAACAAGCTACAGTCCATGGGGTTGCAAAGAGTCAGACATGACTGAGAACACACTTTAGACATACAGATGGCCAACAAACATGAAAAGCTGCTCAACATCACTAATTATTAGAGAAATTCAAATCAAAACTACAATGAGATGTCCTCTCACACTGGGCAGAATGGCTATTATCAAAAAGTCTACAAGCAATAAATGCTGGAGAGAGTGTGGACAAAAGGGAACCCTCTTGCAGGGAATGTAAATTGATACAGCCACTATGGAGAACAGTACAGAGGCTCCTTAAAAAACTACAAATAGAACTGCTATGTGACCCAGCAATCCCACTACTGGGTATATATACCCAGAAAAAACCCATAATTTAAAGACACATGCACCTCAATGTTCACTGAAGCACTGTTTACAATAGCCAGGCTGTGAAAGCAAACTAAGTGTCCATCAACAGAGGAGTGGATAAAGATGTGGCACATATATACAATGGGACATAGCTCAGCCATAAAAAGGAAAGAAACTGGGTCTTCTGTGCAGAAATGGATGGACCTATAGGCTGTCACACAGAGTGAAGTCAGAAAGAGAAAAAAACAAATATTGCATATTAATGCATACATGAGGAATCTGAAAAAATTAGTGTAGATCTTATTTACAAAGCAGAAATATAAACACAGATGTAGAGAACAAACATATGGGTACCAAGGGGAAAAGGGGGCATAGGATGAATTGGGAGACTGGGCTTATCATGTATATACTATACTATGTATATAATTGATCGCTAGGGGGAATTTGTGGTATAGTACAAGGAGCTCAGCTCGATGTTCTGTGATGACCTATATGTGTAATAGGGTAGGGAGAGAAGTATAAGGGGAGGGGACATAAGTGTACATACAGCTGATTCACCTTGTTGTATGGCAGAAACTAACATTCTAAAGCAATTATACTCCAATAATAAAAAGACTTTCACCTGTTCAGATATGATGGAGAAATCAAAAGCTTTATAGACATGCAAAAGCTAAAAGAATTCAGCACCACCAAACCAGCTTCACAACAAATGCTAAGGGAACTTCTTTAGGCGGGAAAGGTCACAACTAGAAACAAGAAAATTACAAAATGGGAATATTCATGGGTAAAGGCAAACCTATAGTAAAGGTAGGAAATCATCCACACACAAACCAGTAGGGAAGTTAAAAGACAAAAGTAATAAAATCATCTGTGTTCACAATAAGCAGTTAAGGGATACACAAAACAACTAAATGTAAAATATCAAAACCAGCAATCATGAAAGGAGAGGACACATGAAGAATATTTAGAATGCATTTGAAATTAAGCAATCAGCAACTTCAAACAATTACATATACGTAGACTGCTATACCAAAACTTCATTGTAACCATGAACCAAAAATCTATGATCAATATACACACAAAAAAGCATCAAAATACAACATTATAAGATAGTCATCAAATTACAAAGGAAAAGGGAAGGGGAAAAGTCCACCCAGCTAAGTTCCTGTGCTTCAAGCATGCATGCTTCCTTCTGCTCAGATCCTGAATAAGGTACTACCCTAGCCACCCAACCCTCCAACCAATCTGGTCAGAATTCAAAGAACCTGGAGTAGCCCTGAGGTTCCTAGACTCACGTTGAATATGATTTCCTCTATAATAAACATAATAGTATTGGCCACTGAATTAAGCATCTACTATATCTGTGTCCTCTATTAAACCCTGGACATGCACTTTAATTTGCCTAGGAAGACCATCCAAGGTTCGAGTTACTCAAATTCACACAAACCCAACCTGGATTCTAGAACCCATGTTCCTTCTATGGCACTGCTTATGAATAAGGGCTTGTCCACCTGGGTCTCCAGGTTAACACAGTCATTTCCTCCTCTTGGGGTGTAGCCCTATCCTGAAGGTAGGCAGTCTTGACTGAGACTCTGACACTCTCTGAACATTGTCTTATTAGCCTGGAGCGTTGCTCCTTCACGGATGGCTTCCTGGCAACAAGGCCATGCATGGTCACTGTTCAGACCAGCACTGCTGGCTCCATCCACACAGAAACGCTAGGTTATAGCTGGTTCACCCAGCATGATCTACCTTCAATACCTCCTCCATAATAACTGCTGATGAGAGATGTTTGGATGGTCACCTGCTATCAGCCAGCATTACCTTAAGTACCTAAAATTTACAGTTGAACTTGACTGGTATCCACCCTGGACCCTCAGGTTGCCTATCATCCAAGCCCACATCACATCATGGCCACAAGCATTAACAAATATTCCTTTGCTTTGTTGACATAGTAGAAAAGTCCTTATGCAAGAGAAATACCAAGAAACAACAAATGTCAGATGTACACAGAGAGACTCTAGGTTCCCACTGAATCCTGGGTTCACACTGTCAGCGGGAAATTCATCTATTACACAGGTTTGTAAAATGACATCTTGGAATGTGAAGTCAAATGGGCCTTAGAAAGCATCACTACGAACAAAGCTAGTGGAGGTGATGGAATTCCAGTGGAGCTATTCCAAGTCCTGAAAGATGATGCTGTGAAAGTGCTGCACTCAATATACCAGCAAATTTGGAAAACTCAGCAGTGGCCACAAGATTGGAAAAGGTCAGTTTACATACCAATCCCAAAGAAAGGCAATGCCAAAGAATGCTCAAACTACCGAACAATTGCACTTATCTCACACGCTAGTAAAGTAATGCTCAAAGTTCTCTAAGCCAGGCTTCAGCAATATGTGAACCGTGAACTTCCTGATGTTCAAGCTGGTTTTAGAAAAGGCAGAGGAACCAGAGATCAAATTGCCAACATCCGATGGATCATGGAAAAAGCAAGAGAGTTCCAGAAAAACATCTATTTCTGCTTTATTGACTATGCCAAAGCCTTTGACTGTGTAGATCACAATAAACTATGGAAAATTCTGAAAGAGATGGGAATACCAGACCACCTGATCTGCCTCTTAAGAAATCTGTATGCAGGTCAGGAAGCAACAGTTAGAACTGGTCATGGAACAACAGACTGGTTCCAAATAGGAGAAGGAGTACATCAAGGCTGCATATTGTCACCATGTTTATTTAACTTATATGCAGAGTACATCATGAGAAATGCTGGACTGGAAGAAACACAAGTTGGAATCAAGATTGCTGGGAGAAATATCAATAACCTCAGATATGCAGATGACACCACTCTTATGGCAGAAAGTGAAGAGGGGCTAACAAGCCTCTTGATGAAAGTGAAAGTGGAGAGTGAAAAGGTTGGCTTAAAGCTCAACATTCAGAAAACGAAGATCATGGCATCTGGTCCCATCACTACATGGGAAATAGATGGGGAAACAGTGGAAACAGTGTCAGACTTTGTTTTTCTGGGCTCCAAAATCACTGCAGATGGTGACTGCAGCCATGAAATTAAAAGATGCTTACTCCTTGGAAGGAAAGTTATGACCAACCTAGATAGCATATTCAAAAGCAGAGACATTACTTTACCAACAAAGGTTCGCCTAGTCAAGGCTATGGTCTTTCCTGTGGTCATGTATGGATGTGAGAGCTGGACTGTGAAGAAGGCTGAGCGCCGAAGAATTGATGCTTTTGAAGTGTGGTGTTGGAGAAGACTCTTGAGAGTCCCTTGGACTGCAAGAAGATCCAACCAGTCCATTCTGAAGGAGATCAATCCTGGAATTTCTTTGGAAGGAATGATGCTAAAGCTGAAACTCCAGTATTTTGGCCACCTCATGCGAAGAGTTGACTCATTGGAGAAGACTCTGATGCTAGGAGGGATTGAGGGCAGGAGAAGGGGACGACAGAGGATGAGATGGCTGGATGGCATCACTGACTTGATGGGTGTGAGTCTGAGTGACCTCCGGGAGCTGGTGATGGACAGGGAGGCCTGGCGTGCTGCGGTTCATGGGGTTGCAAAGAGTCGGACACGACTGAGCGACTGATCTGATCTGATCTGATAAAGCTGAAGAGAGTCATGATTCGTGATGTTGAGTCACAATTATCCTCAGGTGGTGGCAGTGCATTCTATAGGTGCTATACCATACACCAGTTCTTCACAATGCGCATGAAAATCACCTGGGTTTCTTGTTACACCACAGACTCTTAACTCCGGACATCTGAGGCAGAGCCTGAGGCTCTGCATTTATAACAAGCACCCCTAACAGGCTGAAAGCTACTGATTCTCAGACTACACTTTGCAGAAGCCCATAGACCTCCTTGATGCAGGTTGAAAAAGGAAATAATACAACTGACTTACCAGAATCTAAGCCATGCATGTAGGTGTCCATAAACCTTCCAGCCAAGTCACATTATCTTACCAGAAAAGCAATTATTCATAGAGGTAAAAGACTAAGCCAGCACTGATTCTCAGAGCTAAGAGTGCAGGAGATGAAGCCTGGGGTTAAGAGGACTGGAAGCACAGTGAGAAATCAAGAGAGGGAAGGACTAGGCAGCAGTCACTGAAAGAGAAATGACATTGTTCAATCGAATAAAAAACCCACATCTGAAAAGCATAGAAGGCAACCTGAGGTATTCAAAATCAGGACCAGGAATGCTACCTCCAGGACACCAGACTTACTGGCACAGAAAAGGCAAACTTCAAAGTCTTAACAACAAGCAATGAAAAGAAATCAGTGCAGGCAAACCAAAAACACCAGAGCACGCACAGGGTCACAAACGTCCAGAAGGCAAGCAGGGAGATTCCCAGATATGGGAAGTGCACTTACCTGTTGATCTTCAACTTCCAGAAGGAACTGGCTGAGGGAAATCAAAGTGTCCTAGTCCCAGAAAAAGTAGCCTGTCCAGGAAGGAAGCCAGGAAGGAATGAAGTAAGGGAGCTGGAAAACTCAGTTAAAGGCTCAGCTTTACTGCCCACATCAAATCTGCTGTAGTCTTACATCGTACTGAACCAATGAAAAGCCTGTATTCCTTCCTACGTGCACGAGGCACAATCAACACGTGTGAGTTAAATGGCTCTAGCTGTGAAAACTGACAAGCAGTACCATGCATGAGGCAGAGGCATGAGGCTGGTAGAGCCCTGAGTCTCAGAGTTCTTGGATCAGCCGTATCAGCATCACCTGGGAACGTGTTGCTGCCAACGCCGCTGCTGCTGCTGCCGCTAAGTCACGCCAGTTGTGTCCAACTCTGTGCGACCCCATAGACGGCAGCCCACCAGGCTCCCCCATCCCTGGGATTCTCCAGGCAAGAACACTGGAGTGGGTTGCCATTTCCTTCTCCAGTGCATGAAAGTGAAAAGTGAAAGTGAAGTCGCTAAGTCGTGTCCGACTCTGTGCGACCCCATGGACTGCAGCACCAGGCTCCTCCGTCCATGGGATTTTCCAGGCAGAGTACTGGAGTGGGGTGCCATTGCCTTCTCCACGTGTTAGGACATGTAAATTCTCGGCCCTGCTCCAAACTTACCAATCAGAAACTGGGGGCGGTGCCTGCAGCCTGTGATTCGACCAGCCCTCCACGTGGTTCTGATGCGCCGCTCACTGCAGTGAAGTCTATTGCAGGCATGGTGGAGAGTGAGGGCAGCCGTGGTCAAGGACTATCATTATAAGTGGGCTTGATAGTGGTGGTTTTAAAGAGCTGCTGCTGCTGCTGCTGCTGCTGTGTCGCTTCAGTCGTGTCCGACTCTGTGCGACCCCATAGACGGAAGCCCACCAGGCTCCCCCGTCCCTGGGATTCTCCAGGCAAGAATACTGGAGTGGGTTGCCATTTCCTTCTCCAATGCATGAAAGTGAAAAAAGTGAAAGTGAAGTCGCTCAGTCGTGTCCGACTCTTAGCGACCGCATGGACTGGAGCCTACCAGGATCCTCCATCCATGGGATTTTCCAGGCAAAAGTACTGGGGTGGGGTGCCATTGCCTTCCCCGTTTAAAGAGCTAGTGAAGACCAAAGCCTGTTTACAGAGAGAAGAAAACCAAGTAGAGATAATGCAAAATAATAAGTAATAAAACGTGCTCAGTGATGAAGAAAGTTCCACGATAATATTCCGTGGTAGAGTTTCATCAATGTTGAGGAATCATTCAGCGTGTGTAGGATAATAATGTTTTGATACTGATAAGCAGAAACACCATGAATGCCAGGAGGGGTCAATTCACAATATGTGCTTGCAAATTCTCTCTGATGTATTTTCAAGAATTTCACCAAGCTATTTGGTGCCCTTGCTTGTGAAGAGATATTCGCGGAGGGAAAAAAAAAAAAAAAAAAAAAACTTGACAAAAGCAAAGCTGGTTGTCAAGTGGGATCTGTTTGACAAAAACAGAATTTTGTTTTAAATATGAACACAAGTGTAAGACACAATACCAGCAAAACACGTGGGGCTTTAATTACAGGCATACCTTGTTTTATTGTGCTTTGCTTTATGGTGCTTCAGAGAGAGGGCATTATTTACAAATTGAACGTTTGTGGCAAGCCTGCACGGAGCAAGTCTGTCAGCACCATTTTTGATAATGTCCTGTCTCTGAGAATTTTGGTAAGTCTCCCAATATTTGAAGCTTTTTCACTATGATGGTATCTGTTGTGGTGATCAGTGGTCTTTGATGTCACTCTTGTAAAATGATTGCAACTTGCTGAAGGAGCAGATATTGGTGAGCATTTTTCAGTAATAATTTTTAATTAAAAAAAAAACCCATGTTGTTATATTCTATAATAGCTAGTAACCTTTATGATATTCTAACTATGTTAAATTCTTAAATTGCTTCAATTTTGTAGGAACCTTTTCAGATTCATTGGGTAAATTCAAGCCATTCTCTCGGTTCTGTGAACAATCACTGATTGGTGAAAAATGATTAAAATTGCTCCTTTTCACAAGTGTTTAAGTGATTTTGATTCTCCTAAAGAGATTCTCTTAAGTGCCTGGTGCTGAGAATTTATATATAATCATTGTCAACTACACCATAGTGCAGTATATTTAAGAGCTAAAATGAGTAGTTGTCAATAGAGGCAGATTATTAACAGTTGGGCATAAACTAGTCATTTATAGATTTAAAATTATAGCTTATTTTTCTAAGTCATTTCATGTGAACTAGATTGAGTGATATGCTCTGTAGTTTACATTCCCTATTTCAATGGTACTGAATAAACCTAGGTAATAGATAATCATGTCATATATGATCTTTAGTTTCTCTCTACTCACATAATGGCAGAATCATTTTAAGGGAAGAGATTGTGTAAATTTTGAGTGTAACCCTCACCCTTGACGGACCACCCAGTCTTTGCTTGGATACCACTAGCTACAGGGATTCACTACTCACACCACCACCCATTCTATTTGGGAGCACTTCTAATCCTTTGAGCATTGTCTGCCTTACCTCCCAGATAAATTCATTGGCTTGAATCTTTGGCTTCTCCCTAAAGTTAAATATAAATGAGTCTGATCCCTTTATATTTCTTTAAATATTTGAAGGCAATTATAAGAATCTCTTTTAGTCTTTTCCAAACAATTCAACCCAAATTCTCTCAAAATGCCTCATAAGACATTGTTTTTAGACCCTACAACTACTTTAGACAAAGAATGTAGTTTTGTCAGTGCCTGTCTTCAGATGCAAACTCTAAAACAGTCTGACCAAGAGACTGCAAAAGATCCCTCATGTGAATGAGAAGGTTGGGTGTCACATAATCCCTATGCCCACTGCAGGAAAATAGCAGTTACTTTATTATTCCTTTATTGAGGTAGCTTAACAAAATCCACCTATAACTTAAAATTGTACACAACTTTTTTCTCAATGGGATTTCCAACTCCATTTTGGACAGACTAACATGTACGATGCAAATTCAAATTGTCTCTTGGTTTATGAATCTGAGCTTTTGAATGGGGAATTATTAAGCTATTACTTTTCACAAGACTTCTCAGGTCACTTTTGATACTCTTGAGAAGAGAATCACCAATAAGTAGAAAAGAACATTTGACAGAGAATGATAGCTTTCTGTAGGAACGTGAAGGAAAAGAGTGAGTTGGAAGGAAGCACATCTTTTAAATAAGGCCTAGGTTGTGACTGGAAAAGGAAATGGCAACCCACTCCAGTGTTCTTGCCTGGAGAATCCCAGGGACGGGGGAGCCTGGTGGGCTGCCGTCTATGGGGTCGCACAGAGTCGGACACGACTGAAGAGACTTAGCAGCAGCAGCAGCAGGTTGCGACTGATGCTGTGGCAATATCAAACTACTCTCTGGTCCACCGCCTTACTTCTTCCTCATCTTTTCACCTCTGCAACAAAATTACTGGATCATTTCTTTCCTCATATTTGTGTCCCCAGCTTCCACTTCTATGGTCTCTCAGACTTCTGGGAAGGATATCCCCTCTTTGTAAAGGAGAGTAAGGAACTACGTGCTTCCCTATAGAAAAGTAATGATGAGCATTTTTCTGTTTCTCAGTGTTTTCTTCTAGACCGTGCATGATTTTCCCACCAGTAGCCTCTTGGTCTTGTGTATTACAAAAGCTGCAAAGAGCTCTTTGGAAGCCATCCAAAGAAAATAGGTACATATACTTAAAGAGGTGTTTTATTTAGACTTAGAGGTTTATTTATATTTGTCTCCACAAATTATAAGCGGTATTGATCTATGTACTTGCCGGGGTAAAACAAGACAAGAGACAAATCTTACCACTTAAAAAAATTCTCTCATGTGAATAAAGTACAACTAAAATATCTTTAAAAGCTTCTTCATCCAAATGCATGGCTAATATACCTCTACTGTAAATGCAGGGCACAATGAATTTTGGATTAGTGTTGGCAAACCACCTAAGAGGACATGTCAAGGTCTTTTATAGCACTGTGTACACTTCTGAACAGCATTTAGAAGTTTTTTCAATAAATGGTATGAATTATGAGTCCACCGTTTTTTACTCTACAACTTTCTCCTAAAGAGTACCAAATATGGTGTTTTGGCAATGACTGATTCAGAGGTAAAAGAATTTCTTTAAGATGCAGAAAGGTCCAGGGGAAGGCATGAAGTTGGACAAAAATAGGTTTGAAACCTACTTTCATCTTTCACAAAAATAACTTCATGCAGTTATATATGCCCTCCAGGCCTCATTTTTTTCTTCTGTTAAATAAAGATGGTAATCTCTACTTCTAAATGTTGTTGAGGCATATACTAGGTAATAAATCCATAGTTTTCCTTTCTTTCTGCAGCATATATATTTTCTCAAACAATAGGTGGCTCAGACGGTAAAGTGTCTGCCTACAACACAGGAGACCTGTGTTCAATCCCTGGGTTGGGAAGATCTCCTGGAGAAGGAAATGGCAACCCACTCCAGTGTTCTTGCCTGGACAATCTCATGGATGGAGGAGCCTGGTAGGCTATAGTCCATGGGGTCACTAGGAGTCGGACAAGACTGAGTTACTTCACTTTCACTTTCCACTTTCATGCATTGGAGAAGGAAATGGCAACCCACTCCAGTGTTCTTGCCTGGAGAATCCCAGGGACAGGGGAGCTTGGTGGGCTGTCGTCTCTGGGGTCGCACAGAGTCGAACATGACTGAAGCGACTTAGTAGCAGCAGCAGCAAGAGATATTTATATTCGAAATGAACAGATTTACAAAGATTTTACAAATTTTATATTCATTAGTACTTCATTTCATTTCTAGTTATGGTCCTTCTCAGTAACTGAAAAAATGACTACATAAACTTAAGCATCAATAACATTAGCGCTTGGTTCCTCTGCATCTTGCTACCATTCTTTGGTCATATTCCCATGAATTATTCTCTCCCAGAGAATGAATGAAGAAAGGAAAGGACATAAAACTGTATTAGCATTTCTGGTAACAAATTTAACTAAGAGATACTTTGAACTGTGGATCAAAATGTGATTGTCCTCCCAATTCAATTCCATTGATAAGTTAAAATCTTTAGAGGCAAGCATAGATACTACCCAAGCCAGCATTTCCAACTTTGGAAAAATGGTGATGTAAGTACTTGAGGTAGACTGTACATCCAGGTGGGATAATGACGGCCAGTGATGGTGGGGGACCACTGAGGAGGACATTTCAGTGTTCCTGAATGTCACCAAGCCTTCAGTATCATCAGCCTCTGTGCCAATTAAAAATCCACATACAAGTGCTTTAAAAACAAAGAATATGGTGGCCTTCAGATGAGTGCCAAAATGGCAGTGACATCTCTTGAAATAGCTAACCCGTCCTTTGCCTCCCTGATCCCCTAGAGTGAATGCAGATCACTTTACAAAGCTCTTAGACAGGAAAGGAACACTCACAAAATGGGAAAAGATACCTGCAGGGAGGGAACAAACGAGAAAGTGAAAAAACAGCAGGAAAAGCTGCCTGAAGAGGTTTCAGTACATCGAAAACTATAAAGTCAGTGAGAAGTTGATCTTTCATTATTGTAACCAGCTGAGAAAATTCTGCCTCTAGCGTCTGCTAGGAAGGGTGTGAAAGAGACAAGACTCATTTTGCCAAACTTAGATCCCACTCATTGCTGATAAGTCCTAACTGTGGAAGTAAAAAAATAATCAAGAATTCTGAGCCTGGAGGTTCAATTAACTTTAACATAGTATGGCAGCTTCCTTATTGAATTCTTTCTTTCTTTTCCTTGCAATGTTTTCCTTTCCTTTCCCTCCCTCCTTCTTTTCCTTCCATCTTTACAGCTCTTTCACAACATACAAGGATCACCTTGAAACGAAATTCTTTCTATTCAAAATGCAGACTCTCTTTTCTAGCTAAGAGTTAATATGCATTTCTTGAGCAGGAACAGTGACTATATTGGAGTTTAACATACCCCTTTACCTACAAGAGGAAAACAATGGACCAAGATGATTTTGTTCATTAAATATATATATATACACACACACACAGCAAGTATAACATTATGATCTTGAAAAAGGAAAGGAATTAATCAAGAAAAGCTGTTAGAAGGGGTAGCCCAAAGAATTAATTTAAATACACTATTGATACTATGTGTAAGATAACTAACAAGAACACACTGTATAGACAGGGAACTCTATATAATTCACTGTGATGACCTGAACAGAAAGGAAGTCCAAAAGAGAGGGGATATGTGTATATGTATGGCTCATTCATTTTGTTGTACAGCAGAAATTAACACAACATTGTAAAGCAACTACATTCTAATAAAACATAATTTAAAAGGGAAAAAATGCAGAGGTAATTGCAGGATGTTAATAGGAAGTGAGTGAAAGTTGCTCAGTTGTGTCCGACTCTTTGCAACCCCGTGGACTATACACAGTCCATGGAATTCTCCAGGTCAGAATACTGGAGTGGGTAGCTATTCGCTTCTCCAAAGGATCTTCTGGATCCAGGAATCGAACTAGGGTCTTCTGCATTGCAGGCAGATTCTTTACCGGCAGGGAATCGCTAAAAGGAAGTACTGAGGAGGATTTAATTAAAATTTTTGCAACAATGTTCACACAATGTAGAGGGTGCAGACCAGTTGTGGGGTAACATAAAACATTTACCTGGACCAAAGTGGCAATTAGAATAAGATTTAGAAAAGTGAAATAATGGCTTTTATTGCAACACAGACATGAGAAACCTGTTTCCAGGCAAGAAACAATGAAAACATATAATGGCGATGAACTTTAAACATTCTATATTAGAAATCCAAATATCAGATTTTCCTCATTTGATTTTAGAGCAGTGATTGTAATGTTTTTCATGCTCACAGGAACATAATCTTTCCTTGAATAACTAAAGACAGGAGCCAGGAACTGGAGCTATCAATACCAATGGTATCATACTGAATTATGATCCATAATCAGCCAAATGCCAAAGTTACCCATAGTCCAGAATTCTAGAAGAAAGTGGGGCAGAGAGGTATATTTGATGTTCCATCTACTTAAGTTTATCACAGTAGGATGAATTACATCTTTGGATTTTGGAGTTGGTTAATACGAACTCCCTTATGTTCTGGGCTACATTCCTATGTGTGCAACATTCATTCAACTTGTTAATAAAGTGCATTTATAATTTTGAGTATCTTCTCAAAACCATATTTTCTTAGCTCCTTCTTCCTGGAATCTGGAACAATAATTATTTGTTTTCACTGATTCTTGTGTTACCAGGATAAATTTAGCAATAGAGTTTTTATATGTATAAGCAGGTTTGCATAGATTTCAGCATATATTAACAGAAGAAAATAGCTATATTTAAGGGCTTCCCTGATAGCTCATTTGGTAAAGAATCTGCCCGCAATGCAGGACACCCAGGTTCGATTCCTGGGTCTGGAAGATCTACCGGAGAAGGGATAGGCTACCCACTCCAGTATTCTTGGGCTTCCCTCGTGTGGCTCAGTTGGTAAGAATTAACCTGCATTGTGGGAGACCTGGGTTCAATCCCTGAGTTGGGAAGATCCCCTGGAAAAGGGAAAGGCCACCCAGTTTAGTATTCTGGCTGAGAGAATTCTATGGACTATATATTTAACAAAAGAAACAGACTGTATAACTAACAGAAGAAAACAATTATATTTAGGGTTAGAATATTCAGTTCACCAGCTTGTAATGAATGATCATAATTTGAATGAATCTAAGCAATGAATTGGAGAAGGCAATGGCATCCCACTCCAGTATTATTGCCTGGAGAATCCCATGGATGGAGGAGCCTGGTGGGCTACAGTTCATGGGGTCGCTGGGAATGGGACACAACTGAGCAACTTCCCTTTAACTTTTCACTTTCATGCATTGGAGAAGGAAATGGCAACCCACTCCAGTGTTCTTGCCTGGAGAATCTCAGGGACAGGGGAGCCTGGTGAGCTGCCGTCTCTGGGGTCACACAGAGTTGGACACGACTGAAGTGACTTAGCTTAGCAAACAATGAATGATCATAATTTGAATGAATTTTTCAGTTTCCTATCAATTAGTATCCACATGTAGATACTGGCAATGAGATATAACACAGTGCTTTCTGATGATCTTATAAACTTCAACCCAGTGTGTATTGATTGTAAAAAATGAGTTAATTGAGAATAAGTGATTCTTGGTGTCAAATATAGCCTTTCCCACTATCCCAACTCCATATCCTCAGCTAATTACTGATGCCATTCAAATCACAGGTTCAATCCTAACTACTTCTCTTAGCCCTAATGTCTAAATATATATGCTTTTATTAATATAAATATTTGACCTTACAGAGTATTTTTATTGTTGTTAAAGTTTACTTCATACCATTAAATGTGCTTGTTTGGCATTCCTCTAATATCATCACCAGAAGTGTGTTTTAATGTAATTTAGACTATTTCCTATTCTGACTCTGAGAGTATTAAAGTACTACTTAAGTAGTCCTCTGAGGTGGTCCTGGTCATACCTACCTGGACTCTCAGGGAACACAGCAGAATAGTGTGGGGCGATTAAGATGAAGCATTTGGGTTTCATAGCATCCGTGTGATCACTCCATCATGACTACTTTCAATACAGCACCTGCACTGGTCTTAGCACGTTTCCTGCACTGTCCACCCCAGTCTTGAAGAGGACTTGATTATGTTGACTGTAATCTCTCTCTGTTCATGCTTAATTGTGCCAATGTCCTGTCCCTGATCAAAAGTCTTTCAATAAGCCAGGGTATTTGGTTTGGCACTTAAGTCACTCCCAAATCTCTCTCCAGTGCATCTTTCTGAAATGCTTTTATACTCTTCCTTAGAAACGCTCACCTCATGAAAATAAGCCCCATGCTTGTGCTCAGTCGTGTCCAACTCTTTGCGACCCCAATGACCATAGCCCGTCAGGCTCCTCTGTCCATGAGATTCTCCAGGCAAGAATACTGGAATGGACTGCCATGCCCTCCTCCAGGGGAATCTTCCCAATCCAGGGGTCAAACCCAAGTCTCCTGTGTCTCCTGCGTCTCCTGCACTGAAGGCAGATTCTTTATCCCCTGAGCCACCTGGGAAACCCCCAAAATAAGGCTACTTGTCCTTAAATACACAAGTATTCTTAGCTCTACAATTTTTATTATTTGGTCTATGCTACCTAAAATGGTCTTTTTTCCCCCAGGTTGTGGATCTTTCTAACCTGAATCCTGTTTTAGACACCAGCTAGCGTTCCCATCTCTGAAAGTCTATCCCACCAGAGCCCACAGGCAACACACCCTCTGAGTTCCCAGACACAAATGGTCCACATCTCTCACTTATCAAATTATCCCTTTTATTGTTATGTTTTATTCCCATATATCTCATCTGCCAAAATAAGCCCTGTAATGTTAGAGATTGCATTTTATATCTCTTCTGTTGGTCATGGCCTGGTATTTTGCATATGGTAATATGAACAATTAATATTTGTTAATAACTATACTGATACCGACTCAATGGACATGAGTCTGAGTGAACTCTAGGAGTTGGTGATGGACAGGGAGGCCCGGCATGCTGCAATTCATGGGGTTGCAAAGAGTCGGACACAACTGAGCGACTGAACTGGAACTGGAATACTGATAACTAGACTCCAGACATAAACTAAGCAATCTACAGCAGGGAGAGAATCAAATTTAAATATTATTATTCAAAATGAAGAACTAAGTAAGAAAATTCCAAAAATCTAAGAAAATATTTCTGGCTTTTTAAACTACAACTCAAAGCTTATCACTCTGACCTTCTCCTAACTTCTGCAATATAGAATCAGTTGCTTACAATTAGAATAGATTATGCATCAAATGCCATAAATTATGAAAGCAAAATTTAGCTTTATGTTGAAATTCTTAGACATTACTAGTATCATTTTCTCATTTACTTGTCAACCTATTTTTTTTTAATTATCAAATGCTTGCTTATTTTTTGTTGAGTAATTAGGCTTCTTACATTGCCCTGAATACATACAACCCCATTAGAAACAACTTTATAAGCCTAATAACAGCTTTCATGCAACACATCAGACCCTGCTATTTTGAAAAATGACATGACCATAATGAGGTCCTTTAATCTGAACTTTTTGAAGAGTTACCAAGAGAGATGAATAAATATACTGAGAAATTTTTGTCACTATACAGATCTGAACATATAATTATTAAAGTCTTTTTAGATTAAAAAAAAGTTTTTGAATCTTACAATTCTGTACCTATCTTATATGTTTTTCAGTGTGAAAATTTGGTTGTATGGATTGGTTGTGATTTTATGCCTTATTTTGTGCTATCGAGACTCATTCTTTGTCTCAAAAGTCCTTATTATTTTGAACACAAAATTACAAAGCATATGGGAATTGAATAATCTATCAGTTATGTATGGAGCAGCAGTTCACACCTCAGGAATTTCTGTTGCACTTAGAGAGACTTCAAGAGGGCCTTTCTATTGTCTATTTTACAAGCAGGAATTTATATTTTGTAATTAAAATAATGCACACATACACAAACACAGAGACCTTTTGTTTAAATGTCGACATGAAAATAAATAAGAATATAAGCTAATTCTAAAAACTATCCAATTAATGATTGCTGGTTTAATATATGCACTTACATTTCATCTTGAAACTCCACCAAATAATACTAAAGAATAAAAAAATGTTGAACACACAGTAAAAAGAGAATGGACAAGAAGTGTCAACAGTTTTTAGAAGACAGAAAGTAGACAGAGGATTAGAAAGTGACTTAGAAAAATGGAAAAACCTAAAACTTATGATCGTTCAGTGGGTTCCAGTGTGCATGGAACCCTTTGGAAAGTCAGGATTTAGAAGGAGGAGGAGTATATGAGGTCCAGGATTGAAAATGGGAAGAACTGAATGATCTGTTCAAGAGGAAGTTAGATTGCCCCAAAGGTTCTTCCTTTAGTCTATGCAACCATATTTCTCCTCTGAATAGGTTACACCTTTGAAGAACAGGTTGCTGTCTCATAGACTATAGCCCACCAGGCTCCTCTGTCCATGAGATTTTCCAGGCGAGAATACTGGAGGCACAAGCTAAGTTTTTGAATACATGAGCATTAAATTAAAGGCTGTATAGTGAAAAAAAGCCTGCATATTATGTAGCAAAACCATCAGCTCCTCTCCATTCAACCCAGGAAGGCTGTGGTGTGGTGTGTAGCCATAGGTAAACTGGAAGACCCAGAAAAAAGTTATACCAATCTCTACAAACGGAGCACTTGGAAGGCGGTGCCCAGTAATCCTGTGTGAAATACACCAGCTGATTAGCCCACTGATGCATGACAAAATGCCAATCAAGTTTTAGTTTCTCTTTGGTATGAACTTTTATGAGAGAGTTCTATGGAACAGCTCAAATAGGAAAGTCAGAAAAAAAAAAAAAAAATAAACATAATAGAAAGTCTTCAGGGTGTTCCCACTGGCTCTTCCCTCTGCTTGGAATGCTCATCCCATACCTGCTCTCTTTAGTCTTACACTTCATTCAGAGCCCTGTGCAAATACAAAATAATGAGACATCTTTTCTTACTAATATATGTAATATTGCATTACACTGCCCCCCCCAGCACCCAATTCTTTGTTATTCTATTTCTTTACTTGAGTTTATATTTCTGCATATATTAATCATTACATAGATATTTTCATACATTTATATATTTGTTATCCATTTCACCCACTGCAAAATTAACACTCATGAATGTAGGAACATTGTCTAGGGCACATGATAGATCCTTAATAATTACTGTTAATATTATTTATCTGATTACTTATTTAGTAAAAATAAGTAACTTTGATAAATCTAAAACAATGTAGGAAACACAATTTAAAAGATTAAGCAGAAGATAAGAAAAGTTATAGCCAGGAAATAATTCAACAATATTAACTATGCTGCTGCTGCCAAGTCGCTTCAGTCGTGTCTGACTCTGTGCGACCCCATAGATGGAAGCCCACCAGGCTCCCCCATCCCTGGGATTCTCCAGGCAAGAGTACTGGAGTGGCTTGCCATTTCCTTCTCCAATGTGTGAAAGTGAAAAGTGAAAGGGAAGTCACTCAGTCATGTCGGACTCTTAGCAACCCCATGGACTGCAGCCTACGAGGCTCTGCCGTCCACAGGATTTTCCAGGCAAGAGTACTGGAGTGGGGTGCCATTGCCTTCTCTGAATATTAACTATATAAAAACAATAACTGGAGAAGAATTAGCTCTTGAAAGTTCAAAATATTAAAAATTAAAGATATAGTTCTATAAGTTTGGGAAGACTTGGTAAAGAAAATCTCTAAGAGACTGAAGAGAAATGTAAGATATGAACAATAGGGAAGAAAAAAATAAGAATGTAAGAAATCAATCCTGGAAGACAGATAGGAATTTGTCTGAAAGGAATTTCCTGCAGTAACAGAAAAAGTCAAGGGGAGGGAACCACTAAAGGTATAATGTAGGTTGACTTCTAGAATGAAAGTAAATGGCTCTTGGATGGAAAGACCCTCCAGATGCTCTACAAACTAAGTGAAAAAGAAACCCATCAAAATACTGTCTTACTGAAGTTCAGAATTTGAAGCTAAAAATATTTTTATATCAATAAACCTTAAAAATATAACATGGAACCAAAATATATGACAGAGTACATAAACAATTTAAAACCTAAAAAAAACTTCATTTTATATTATTAATAAATATGTAAATATTCAGTGAAACTACAAAAAAACTTTCATGAGAATAATATACTAAAATTATTTTATAATTATTTTATAATTTTAGTATTATAATACTAAAATCAAGATAGTAATTATCTGTAGAGAGAGAGAGAGGGAAATCATATTTAGGAAGACCTCAGATGAGGCGTCATTTATATGTATAAAATTTTATTTAAAAATGTCTTAAAGCAAATATAAGATTTAATGAAACTGAGTGGTGGATATAATGGTTTATTCAGACTATCTTCTGCACTTTTTGATGTTTTTGAACTATTTCACTTTTTGAAACAAAAAGACAAGAGAACAAAAGAGTGAAGGCAGGTTACATTAAAAAATTACAGGGAACAAAATGACATCAGATTTATTAACTGTAATGACAGAAACTAGAACATAATGGAGAAATGTCCACACAGTTCGGAGAGAAAATGATTTTCAACAAAAAAGAATATATCCAGCCAAAATATCAGTCAATTACTATAAAGTTAAGGTAAAAACACTTCAGACTTAGTCATTCACCTATTCTTAAAAAAAGTAGTGAATTATGTACTTTGTGAAATGGGAGCAAACCAAGCAAGAGAAAGATATGAGAGCTACTAAGAAAAAAATGCACTGGACACTGGCTAAAAATGGCAAGACAGATTTTATTTTTACTGCTACAGTAGAGAAGAGAGACTTCAGTACAGAGCTGAACTCCATGTCTACAAACTTGATAATCTAGATGAAACAGACTGAAACAGACACACTTCTCTAAAGTCACAAACTACCAAAAGTCACACAAGGAATAGGCCTATGTCCATTAAATATACTGAATATAAATATGTATATTCAATATGTATATCAATTAATAACTTTTTCAAAACAGAAAGCCCCAGGCCCAGAGGGGTTCACTGGTGAATTCTACCAATTCTACCAATTCTATTTCTCATTTATTTTAAGAAATAAATTACCTCAATTTTCTGCAGGCTGTTCTGGAAGATAGAAGCAAATGGAAAACTTCCTAACTGATTTTATGAGTTGGTGTTAATCTAATGCCAAAGCCACACAACATTACAGAAAATTACATATCAATACCTATTACAAATATAGATGAAAATATCCTCAACAAAATGTTTTCAAACAAAATTCAACAATGTACATAAATAACTACACAACACAACCAAGTGGTATTTATATGAGACTGATTCACCATCGAAAATCAACTAACGCAATAAAAACCAGACTCTCTGACCACTTAACAGGTAGCTCCAGTCATAGGCTTTATTTTGAAATTCATCTTGCCTGAGTCAGAAACTAGTCTGTTGTATCTCCCAGGATCCAAGGACATTTTGAAGCCTTTCTCAATAGTCTTGAAGAAAAGAGAAATTATCCCCTCCCCTACCACTACTCTATGGAGATGATGAGCCTCATAACATAGCTCAGACTATAGTCTATAGGGTCACAGAGAGTCAGACACGACTGAAGTGACTTAGCACATTAAAAGAATACTATTTCCCCTCCCCAAATTCCCTGATCAGTTATGTTCAACGCTTTCATAAGTTAAGTTTAAGTGGACATATCTTAATATTTCCTACTAAGCACTTCATTTTGGAATGAGAGTAGCTGGCATCTATGATTATCTTGCAGCTTTATCACTGAAACAAATAATTCCCTTTCCACCACTGAACCTCTCTGTTAGAAATCATCTTCTCTCAGGACTTGTTAAATATTAAGATGTATCTGATGCATTTCTTTTAACCATTCTCTTCCTGGAAAACAACATGTGTCCCTGTGCTACTGATAGCTCCACATTTGTGTATGTGATTTCAAGCTCTGTAGTGCAGACACTACCTTCATTCCATTTGTAGCTGCACATCACCTAACAGGCTGTACCTCATCTAAAGAGTTGTTGACTTAACTATCTTCACCCTTCAATAATTTGCTAATGATATTTTCTAAGAAATATTATGACCAATTTTATAGTGGAAGTGGGCAAGATCGAAAAGATCCTGATTTTCTAAAATAATAACAGAGGGGCAAGCTGTATTGTTTTATTAAGTAAAGGTCTTATATATTTTACCACTAACCACAATATTATGTTAAATTTTGCCAAACTGATGTGTAGCTTTAACATTTAAAATGTGCAATGCGAGTTAGTCACTTCAGTCGTGTCCAACTCTCTGTGACCACATGGACTGTAACCTGCCAGGCTCTTCTGTCCATGGAACTCTTCTAGGCAAGAATACTGGAGCGGAGAGCCATTCTCTTCTCCAGGAGATCTTCCCAACCCAGGGATCGAACCAGGATCTCCTGCATTTGCAGGCAGATTCTTTACAGTCTGAGTCACCAGGTAAGCCCCTTAAAAAATGTACAAAAGGTAAATATTCTAAGGGAGAGGAAAATAGCACTTTTAAGATGAACTTCAGTTGACAAAATAGTTAAAACCACTCCCTTTGTAATATTTACAAGTTCTAAAAGCTAAGATTCTTCAGTACAACAATGTAAGTCTGACAGTTTTACTAATAATACTCTTATTTATATTATTGTAGTCAGGCAGTACTCTTGCCTGGAAAATCCCATGGATGGAGGAGCCTGGTGGACTGCAGTCCATGGGGTCGCTAAGAGTCGGACACGACTGAGTGACTTCACTTTCACTTTTCACTTTCATGCATTGGAGAAGGAAATGGCAAACCACTCCAGTATTCTTGCCTGGAGAATTCCAGGGACCAGGGAGCCTGGTAGGCTGCCATCTATGGGATCACACAGAGTCGGACACAACTGAAGCGATTTAGTAGCAGTAGCAGCAGCAGTCAGGCAAACCTTCATAAATGAAATTAACAGACACATATTTTCCAGGTGGAACTTTGACTTTAGATGCTCCTTTTCTTCCTATAAAATGGCAACACACTCCAGTGTTCCTGCCTGGAAAATTCCATGGACAGAGGAGCCTGACAGGCTACAGTCCATGGGGTCTCAAAAATTGGACACGACTGAGCACACTCGCTCTTTGTACGTATAAAATACAGCAAGGGGAGGGGGAAAAAACACATTTCAAAATGGGAAACTCTAAAGCAAATTAGTCCAAATTAGCTAACATTTGTGAAATAATTCTCGTCCTTATAAATTGCCTTCTTGCAGGAAACAGACCTTATCCTGACTTTTAATATTTCAATGCACCGATCTTGGTGGATGGAGAATGGACCAGGATGTACAGTGACATCAGTGACTCCTGCCCCAGACTGGGCCCCAGAAGACCATCGCTACATCACGGTCTCAGGGTGTTTTCTGGAGTACCAGTACATAGAAGTGGCTCATAGTTCCCTCCAGATTGTCCTCGCAGTAAGTGTTGACAGCCAACCACTCCTTCTAGTGTTTCTCAAACTGTTTTATTTCTGTGTATACTCAGCACACGTAGTTGGAACCTGTGGGTTGAAGGTGGATGTGTGCTTTTTCCTAATCACCGCCACTTTTAACAGGGATTTGTCAGGTTAAACCAGGCTATGTCATGGACCAAGTGATTCTTTCTGGGTATGCTGCTAATTCTGGGAATTCCCTTCTCCCTTAAAATCTTCTTCTTAGATTTCCCCCAGGTACCATCCATCATCTTTTATCACCGTCTCTCTTTTTCAAAACAATTCAGCTTTTCTATGAATTCTACTTCTAGGTGATCACACCCCTATTTTTCATAGTGTTCTGCCAATAAATAATGCTCCCTCTACAGGAAGAAAGTTGGAGTTATAAATAATTCCTTTGTTTTTTATATTTATAGAACACATTTGTATAATATATTACTATATTATATAAAACATTATTTTACATTATATTCCTATGATAAAGAGATAAACACCTCCCTTTCTTGAGAAGAACTTTTGCTTAATGCTAAATGTGTAGTTTTGTGGGATTTATAAAGTTAAGGCAACTTTATTATACATGTCTCCATTTATTACAGATCATGCATGCAGATCTATGTGTATTTTCTTAGACTGTATGTAGATCTTCAGTTCAGGTGCAGAGTCTTAATTTTTAACAACAAATAATACAAGTAGAATCTTCTTTTTACCTTTCTTTAATTACTTTGAGAATGACAGCAACCCACAATTCTTAAATAACAGGACATAGAATGTTCTGGGTAGAATGGTACCAGCTGGTTCATATAAAACTCTTCAGGAATTTAAAAAGTAAGTACATGAGTGTGTGTATTAGATTACATAACTAATATATATAGTTATTATGCTTTTAAATAAGGAATATATATAAACATACATATACACATATAATTATATACTATATATGCTGTGCTATGAACACTTCCCAAGTTTCTGTGACTAAAAACCACAAAGGTTTATTCTTACGGGTGAGCAAGAAGTTTTACCAATCAGTGGTCGCTAAGGAAACAAGGCTAGGAGCACAGCCACCATCTGAGTCATCATGGTTGCCACGCCAGATGGCAGGAAGAGATCTGAAGTGTCTACATTGGCACAAAAATGCTCCTACTTGAGAGAGGAAGCTCACTGCTCGTAGTTCATTGTCCAGAACTAGACACAGATTCCTACCCAATCACAAATCAGCCAGAAAGGAGGAAGAACTGTAAATATTTGAGGAGCGGCATAAATTATTTCCACAATATTTGAATTAAGTTCTTGGCTAAAGCACTGAGTGATCTCCCTTGAATGTGTCCAACCTGAAGCACTTCTTAATTTAAAAAAAAAAAAGCTTCTATGATAGTTTTAAATTCTGTAACCGTTCATTTTTATTATATTTAAGTAAAGTGAGATTTGATGAAATGGAACTAGTCATTTCATTATGTAAAATTCATTTAAGTGAAGCATTCATTCTCATATGGGAAAAGTAAAATATTTCTGGTATTTAGTGACAGATAAAATGTCTTCCTACATGTTAGAGAGGAATTTTAGAGAAAATATTCCTTCCTTGAAACTCCCTTTTTATCTTTTTTTTTAACTGTATCCATAATTTTTGGAAAACTTCCATATATGCATCAAGGATGATGTTAACATATAGTCTGTGTGCATGGATAGTTAAATATATGACTATTTTAGAGAGTTATTTGAATGAATGTGAGTATGAATAAACTATACTCGCAGATTTATTAAACCGCCATGAAATTCTGGTTCACAGATAATTTGCTGAGGAAATACATTTGGACATAGAAGCACGTGTTAAGGCTGACATACTGCCCAAAGAAAAAAAAATATTTTTACATAAGTAAAAATCATCTGTAAAGGCAAAGTGGCTAGAGTGTAGAGAAGATGGATGGAGTGTCTCTAAGAGCAGATGCGACCAATATATCAAGCTGCTGGTTCTCGATCCTCCTGTCAACACATCCCACAGCTGAGTGGAGCAATAGTTTGAGCAGGTCATCACAGGATGTGGCATCTTCACCTCTGCCCTTTCCACCTGCTCTTCCTTCTGGGGGAGGTCTTTTGCTATGCTGACTGGATCACCTGAGAGAGTAAGTCAGCAGCCCCAGACAGTATTTTTGGAAAAGTTTCCACACACTTTCTGTCTTTGGGTTTGTTATGGCCTGGCCAGTCTTGGGCTGAAAGCATTTGCTATGTAGAAAACCTAGCACATCTTAACTAGCGTTTTAGAATGCAAACCAAAACAGGGCTGATCTTGAACAATTTCTCTGCCCAGTTAGCAGAAGCCTTCCAACTAAATGTTCCTACAGTCATTCTGATCACTTCTTTTGCCGTGTTGAAGGCATGCTGCATGCAGTCCATGGGGTTGCGAAGAGTCGGACACGACTTAGTGACCGAACAATAACAAGGCATGAAACAGTGGCTTGAATCTCTGCTTCTCCTCTTCTCCTGTTACTCAAATCATCTTCCTGACAATCCAACGTTTAGTTCAGTCCAGTCCAGTGAACACTTCCTGAGTGACGCTCCCTGTTGGCATCTAGAGAAACAAATGACAGCATCTGTGACCTTGAGGCTGTCAAGGTCAGAAATGGGCGTGGTTCCTCAGGGTACACACCCAGGGCAGACAGGCACACTTTGAGAACGTGGTACAGGGAATACATTTGTGGCATTTATGGCATCATCTTGGCTTCTTGGTTCCATCCTGATTTTTGTGAAGTCAGCTAATTCCCACACTTCTCTTTCACCTGTCTTTGAAGCTACCCTCTCTTCCAGGATATCCGGCTTAGATCTGCTTTCATAAATGGCTGCTGTTCCAGCAACGGCTCTTGATTAACTCCAAATCTCTCCAGCTCTTTTTCTCCACCTTCACTCAGCCTCTCTTTCACAGATTCCTAACCCCTGGCACGCCTGTCACCCCATTGTTCAGTTTCCTGCCAATCAACTCCTAGCTGATTTTGAAATTAGCATTCACAAAGCCCACATTTGCATTGCACATTCATAAGATATCTCCCATCTCCAGCCAAAGGAAGAAGAGTATAATATCCACATAATTGGGAAGAGAGGCTATTAATCACACAGCCTCCAGCCGAGCAGAAAGGACTGCCACAGCATCATAATGATCAGCCAGGTGTGAGGTTTCCAGCGTTCTCCTTCTCCAGCAGCATTTTCTTCTAGTTAGGATCAGATATCACGTTCAAAGGGAATACAGGTGTGCACAGTTTTAATAAAATCCAATTTTTTTTTAAACTGCACCTATAAAATAGATAAAATAAATACGCATGGAAAGAGCCCAGGAGGAGCCGAACTAAAGAGATGATGCTGTTTACATTACAACACAATGAACCTGATTTCTTCAGAAAATGTGACTATAACTGTATGGTTTACAAAATGCATTTACCGGAATTTAATCTTTCGATTTGTGTAACTGTCCTGGGAGGGCAGCAGGACAGACTCAAAGCCTTTCCCAAGATTTCTTAGCTAGTACATGTGGAGGGCAGACATGCTAATCTGAGTTTTTCTCGGTACCAAGGATAGAAAAACAGATTTAAACCAGCATGCCAGCATCAGCTGATGGGTAGCAGATTCATGAAACTCCAGAATTCAGACTTCTCTTCAGTAGCAAAGAATGCCATTATTAATTAGCTATGTCTTCCATGGGTGAGGGGAAGGGAGGTATATATACCTCATTTGTATTTGTTTTTGTTCAGTCACCAAGTCATTTCTGACTCTTCATAACCCCATGGACTGCAGCATTCAATGGTTCCCTGTCCCTCACCATCTCCTGGAGTTTGCCCAAGTTCATGGCCATTGAATCAGTGATGCCATCCAAACATCTCATCCTCTGTTGCCCTCTTCTCCTCCTATCTTCAATCTTAGGCAGCTCAGGGTCTTTTCCAAAGGGTCAGTTTTTAGCATCACATGGTCAAAGTATTGGAGCTTCAGCATTCAGCATTAGTCCTTACAAAGAATATTCAGAGTTGATTTCCTTTAGGACTGACTGGTTTGATCACCTTGCTTTCCAAGGGACTCTCAAGAGTCTTCTCCAGCACCACAGTTCAAAAGCATCAATTCTCTGGCACTCTGCCTTCTTTATTGTCCAGTTCTTACATCTGCACATGACTACTGGAAAGATCATAGCCTTGAGTACATGGACCTTTGTCGGCCAAGTGATGTCTTTGCTTTTTAACACACAGTCTAGGTTTGTCATAGCTTGCCTGCCAAGAAGCAATCGTCTTCTAATTTCATGGCTACAGTCACCATTCACAGTGATTTTAGAGCCAAAGAAGAGGAAATCTGTCACTGCTTGAACCTTTTCCCCTTCCATTTGTATTACACACACATACCTCACTTCCTGTAACCAACACAATGAAAAGGGAGTAGTTTTACAAAGAAAGGTAAATAAATGAACCACTAAGGGAAACTTTTGGGGGCTCCAAAATCACTGCAGATGGTGACTGCAGCCATGAAATTAAAAGACGCTTACTCCTTGGAAGGAAAGTTATGACCAACCTAGATAGCATATTCAAAAGCAGAGACATTACTTTGCCAACAAAGGTCCGTCTAGTCAAGGCTATGGTTTTTCCTGTGGTCAGGTATGGATGTGATAGTTGGACTGTGAAGAAGGCTGAGCACCGAAGAATTGATGTCCTGAGCTTTTAAACTGTGGTGTTGGAGAAGACTCTTGAGAGTCCCTTGGACTGCAAGGGGATCCAACCAGTCCACTCTGAAGGAGATCAGCCCTGGGTGTTCATTGGAAGGACTGATGCTGACGCTGAAACTCCAATATTTTGGCCACCTCAAGCGAAGAGTTGACTCATTGGAAAAGACTCTGATGCTGGGAGGGATTGGGGGCAGGAGGAGAAGGGGATGACAGAGGATGAGATGGCTGGATGGCATCACCAACTCGATGGACATGAGTCCGGGTGAACTCCGGGAGTTGGTGATGGACAGGGAGGCCTGGTGTGCTGCAATTCATGGGGTCACAGAGTTGGACACGACTGAGCGACTGAACTGAACTGAACTGAAGGGAAACTGTTATCATAATAACTGAAGTAACTTTTTATTTTGAAACATATTCAGATAATTCATTGGAAAACAAAATCCCTTTCTTCTCTAGCTACCTCCAAAGGACCAGTATCTCTAAATTTAACATGAAATTCTCCAACCAAAATTGCTAGGCTTCATTTTCCTTTATTTCTTTTACTTCTGACACACTTCTCAGCAAGTTGAGTATTAATTTTTTAAGAGACCAGTAGAGGATATTGGTAAAAACATAAATAAGCTTACTATTTCCCATAGCCAATAAAACTGGTTTAGAAACTGTCTACAAATTAGCAGGGAAGTCACAGAAAACCTTAGAAAAGGTTCCGGTACACTGTTCATAGCTAAAAAAACAGGTTCACTGCCAAAAGGATAACTGATGTTATCCTTCAGTTACATCTATTCTCTGTAAAACTTTGTAGAGTGCTTGAAATGATGGAAATCATTGTTCAACATACTATGGTGAAACAATTTTGAAGGTAAAATATGTGCCTTTCAAATGGATAGAGTTTGGAGAAGGCAGTGGCAACCCACTCCAGTGTTCCTGCCTGGAGAATCCCAGGGACGAGGGGCCTGGTGGGCTGCCATCTATGGGGTCACACATGTGTTGGACAGGACTGAAGCGATTTAGCAGCAGCAGCAACAGATGTTTCCAATTGTTTCCAGTTAATGATATACGTTTGCTATCTGGCTTGCTAGGATTTGCCTAGGAATACCACTGGTGAAGAAATTTGCAAAATTCTAAATGCAAACTTTATCCAAGTTGACCTGGGGTTATTCTGGTAATGGCACATGTTGTTTCTCTGAATGTTGCTGAAGTGTGTGGTGCATGCATGAGAGTAAAGGGCCTTATTGCTCATGCTGTTTTTTTCCCTATAATCTGGAAACACATCCATGGAAACTTGATTTTCAAAGATTTGGATTCTTATTTTCACTTAGCCTTGGACGTTGCTATTAAAATGGCAAATACTAAATCTAAGTAGTGAACGTGCACCATCTCAAAGAGGTGAGTGGGAAAAATGGTGTGAGCAGAGGATACCCAGCTATTGTTGTATTCAGAAGTGCAAGGATGATAATGTGGATGTCATTTATTTGAGATGAAATATTTGAGCGGAAAAATTAAGACAGTGTTTTTAAGACAAAATGTAAGTTTGATCTGGTATGTCTGTTATGCAATGAAAAATGATTTGGCCATTTACGTTACTGAAATCGTCATTTTGCAAAAACCAATTAGCCAAACCTGCAGCTCCATAATTTGATTCAAATACACTTGAGGTGCATACTTTTCATGGAAGAAAATATTGCATCAACAAATATATTGAAATTAAATATTTCCCACAAATTTTATATACATCAGATTAATCTAAGTGCCTTTATGAGAAAGAGTTATAAGTATAATTGTTCTTTATTTTATCTTGGTGGTGTTCTTTGTATACCTCCCAGAAACTGCTGCTGCAAATCAAGAACTTTCCAATTCTTTGCTTCCAATAAAACTGAAGGAAAACATCATAGACTTACCAATTGGTAAATTACTTGAAATAATTCTTATGATAGGTAAATATGTAAATGAGACACCCAATTTCAAGGAAGCTGCAGAAGTTGAGTGATGTCATTATAACAAAAAGCTTTCACTACTTCTCTATTTTTGAAAGAACAATATTTTTCCTAAATAAATATATACCTAATTTATTATATATTTATATTAATATCATTTATATATTATTCATAATTATTTATATTTATAGTATTATTATAATAAATATTTATATATTTGTATTATTTATATTATATATTATACGGGGAAGGCAATGGCACCCCACCCCAGTACTCTTGCCTGGAAAATCCCATGGACGGAGGACCCTGGTGGGCCGCAGTCCATGGGGTCGCTAAGAGTCAGACACGACTGAGAGACTTCACTTTCACTTTTCACTTTTATGCATTGGAGAAGGAAATGGCAACCCACTCCAGTGTTCTTGCCTGGAGAATCCCGGGGACGGCAGAGCCTGGTGGGCTGCCGTCTATGGGGTCGCACAGAGTCGGACACAACTGAAGCAACTTAGCAGCAGCATATTATATATTATATATTTATAATAAATAAATACCTAATACAAAAACAACTAGAATATAATTCAGGCTAAACTCCATCCCATTCTAGTATTAATCAAAAATGGACATCAAATGAAATTTTAATTTTTGCATAATGATCATTAAAGAAGTGTGTATATGTGTTCTTAAATGAAAGAAAGTGAACACATCATGCTGCTAAGTCACTTCAGTCGTGTCCGACTCTGTGCGACCCCATAGACGGCAGCCCGCCAGGCTTCCCCGTCCCTGGGATTCTCCAGGCAAGAACACTGGAGTCGGTTGCCATTTCCTTCTCCAGTGCATGAAAGTGAAAAGTGAAAGTGAAGTCCGCTCAGTTGTGTCCGACACTTCGCAACCCCATGGACTGGAGCCTACCAGGCTCCTCCGTCCATGGGATTTTCCAGGCAAGAGTACTGGAGTGGGGTGCCATTGCCTTCTCCGGAACACATCATAGCAGTATTCAAATTCCACTGGATATATAAGAGTAAATAATATATCTTTAAAATACATTGATATGTATAGTATGCCAAAATAAAGTGCTTTTGAAGCCATTTGAACTAATGATGAAACATATCAAATATGAATTTCAAATGTAGATAGTTTCAAGCCCACATAGTTTCAAGTGGAATTTTAAAACATTTATTTCAGGGTATGTAGGAGCCAAAATGTTTGGGGGCCATTGATCTAAAGCAGTGGCTTCTTCCTTCTTTCTTTCTGTTCCTTCTTTCCTCCCTTCCTTCCTCAGTCCCTCCAGACTGAGCCACAGCACAAGAAGCCGGCGTTTAATTTTCATGTAGTGTTGAGAGGGCGGTCTTGATCCCCCCTACACTCCCCTAAAGCCCAGACTGCTAATGCTAGCTGACACTAGGAATTACTTACCTAGCTGTTTAAAAGATTACTATAAACATAATATACTTCTAGAAATTTTTTTCCCTTTTATCTGAGGTAGGGCAGAGGTGGGTATATTTTTCAAAAGTTTCTCCAGAAATACTAGTCCCATCCCTTTCCTTTTATTGCTGATTCCTCAAATATGAATTGCATAGAAAAGCAAGGTGCTTGGTCAGGCAGATGATTTTACATGCCAAGATGGTACCACAGTTCTGGTTGTTCTCCCAGTTCCTTTCTGGGCCTTAAGAGTCACTTCCCTCCCTGTACTGCAGGGTCAAACACATAAGTTATATGACTAGTTGTGTACGTGTGTGTTAGTTGCTCAGTTGTGTCCGACTCTTTGCGACCCCACGAACTGTAGCCTGCCAGGCTTCTCTGTCCATGGACTTCTCCAGGCAAGACTACTGGAGTGGTGGCTGATTTATGTCAAAAACCACCATAATATTGTAAAGTAATTAGACTCCAATTAAAATTAATTAATTAATTTAAAAAAAAGAATACTGGATTGGATTGCCATTCCCTTCTCCAGAGGATCTTACTGACCCTGGGATCAAATCCTAGTCTCCTGCATCACAGGCAGATTCTTTACCATTTGAGCTACAGGGAAGAGTTACTCACATAACTAACCTGTGGTCAAATACCGGATTCATGTACTTAAACACTGTTTACCATACCTCCACACTGAACAGTGAGCTGGTGTAGAACTTCCCATTCTAGTCCAATGTCCAAAACTGTTCAAAAGTTTTTAGCACAGAAAGGCTTGTTGCGTGTGATGGAAATGGACAGAATGACAAGCACTCAGTTTCTTTCCTAGCTCCCAGAATGGTTCAACAGCTTTGCTGCTTCGCTTCAAATACTAAACACATTGTTTCAACTCCTGTTCTCCTAGGTATTCAGATACACAGACCTGCTTGTCAGTAAAGGAAATAAATGTGATTTGTCTTTCTGTAACATCAGAATAGTTTATACAAATCATCACAAATATATGAGAAGAAGAATCAAATTTCAATTGTAAACAGGGGATATTTTCCAATGGACAAAGTTGCTTAATTAGTAGAATGAAGGTGGTAAATAGAATTGTGCTTAGTCACTCAGTTGGGTCCGGCTCTTTGCAACCCCATGGACTGCAGCCCACCAGGCTCCTCCATCCACAGGGATTCTCCAGGCAAGAATACTGGAATGGGTTGCCATGCCCTCCTCCAAGGGATCTTCCCAACCCAGGGATCAATCCCAGGTCTCTTCCACATTTCAGGCAGATTCTTTACCGTCTGAGCCACCAGGGAAGACCTAAATAGAATTGGGAAAGGACATTTCTTGGTACAACTGAGTGCTCCAAAACACATAAATGATGTTCTACAAACCAAGTTTAGAACCCCAACTGGATTTAGCCCTGATAGTAAGAAATATCAAGACCAATGGATACTTCTGAAATGGGCACATGTTTAAATTTCTACTCTACTCTCATTTTCTCTGAAAAATAACAAACTCATTTGAACATAATCACTTCAGAGCATGACTCCTTCATGTCTTATCCACAGATGTCAATCAAGTTTTGGTAAAAATAAACCCTGAACAATCAGTTATCACGCTCTTTATTTTATTTCGCTTTATTCCTGAAAGGTGTCCTTGTATACTGGTGAGCAGTTTCGTGAGTCTGTGAACAAACGGAGCACAAAAACTTGAACAGTCTCTAAAGTCAAATTAAATCTAAGATTTTTTTTCTTGCCTTTAATATCCACCAATATTCCCTACATGCAAGTTCAGAACTATCAGGTAAAATATTCACAGTCTGGGAGTAACAATCCTTAAATTTTAAACCCAGCTGTATAATAAACTATTTGGTAATTATGAACTAGATGATATAATGTCTAAGAAATTGCCTTGAAAACAATAAAGGTGGTATATTTATTTTCTCCTTAGCTCAGTTTCCTCCACTGCTCTGGAGAACACTATTATTTCGTCAGGTTTACTTGCAGTGGTGTGCAAAAATGAACTGAATCCTACTAAGCTTACTTACTCCCCGAATAGAACCATGATTCTTAAAGTTAGTGTAACAACATACCAGCCAGCACAGGGGCAAGTTTTATCCCATATCAACCATTATCATCAGATTGCAGTATCTGCTTCTATATGTAATGTTTGAAGCATTTGCTCACCCCTAAAGCATAATATCACTTGATCTATCAGAATGCTTAGAAACACAGTGGAATAAAAATACCAATACATTTAACATGGTAGAGAAGATTATAGCCTATGACAAATCAATAATAATTGGGTTTTCTTGAATAATATTAAAGTTGAAATTACCTCCATAGAGTATTATACAGTAAACCCTGTAGAATCCCATTTCTTATATTTAACTTTATAATCATAAATTATTTCAGAAAGAAATAAGTATATGAAAAAATAGTAAAATGGAATATTTTTGAAAACAGGACAAGCTGTTGAACTTCAACAAAGGCTACCATCTTCCTTGGTCATATATAACATAATTGCCTTCCATGATCAATTATTATGATACACATTTTTGAGAAATACATCTTCGATGGAAATTTCTTATTCACAGAAACTTCTACACACAGTGATAGAGTTAATAATAGTAGAATGCATTATTAGTTGTTAAATAACAGCAAGTCGTCTCAAAAGAAGGATGTAAAAATGATTTATAATGATACCTGTAATATAAGAGATAATTTATTGTTTAGTGTGTTATAGTCGAATGAAAAAGAATAAGTATATGGGCAAACACACTTAAGCTAAATATTGTTTACACAGTAGAAGAAGAACCATCTGTGATAGTCTCTCCAAACGCTTTGCTTTTTTACCAGTCCTACAAATAGGATTTTAAGCCCCACTGTTCTCAGCCCACACAGTCCTCCACACTGAGTACACGATTTCCAGTCATTATTTTCGTGCCTAGGCCTGTCCTCCTGGCTCCATGGCTACATCTGTGCCAACTCCCATCCATTGTTAAATTTCTCTCAAGCAGTAACCCAACCAGTCAAAACCAATTCTCATGCCATATGTTTCTCACTGTTTCTCTCCTAACTATTCATAATATTGTATTATACTTAATGAAGGAGTTCTTTCCCATGAGACTGTTTGCGTTAATGCTAACTGCAAATATGGCTCCATCCCTGTTAATAATCCAGGGTGTTTCCATATCACTGAATTTTGGGGAAATATTTGATTGATTAAGTCAATAGTTTTCAAGCTTTTTCTAGTAAATCCCTTCTCATATAACATTTTACTTTATCATCCATCAGACTGTGAAATCTATTCATCACAATCCCACTAATATTAAGGTTTTTACAGTAAACAATGTCTTGCCAAAATTGGATCGACATGACTGATTGTCACTAGTGACCCCTCTATGTCAATTAATTCATGCAAACCTGGAAGTTTTGGTGAGTGTCTTTTTACAGTTTCATTCAATGGGGAAAGTCTAGAATAATATTAAGGAAAATATGATTTTGTGTCTCATTATTTTAACTCTCATGTGTAAAACATTTTCAAATAGAAGCTATTGCATTGTGTTCAACAACAGTAAACAGTAAACTGAGTGCCCTGTCAGTCTAGCTGTCACAAGTGTTTGATCATTTAAATTAATGAATAAAAAAGCACTGAAGACTCAGTTGAAAGGCATCTGTGTGAACACTGACCTAAGATTAATCTTTGCTTTTATTTTCCTTTTGTGATCCATTACAGGGTTTTTTTTTCCTCCCTTTAGACCCCATATGCTTACAGATATTAATTTCCAGAGAAATACAATGATTCTCCCAACAATGGTGGTGTGTTGCTTGGCTTTACTTCACTGAAACCCAGTCAGAGACTCTGATGACAGATAGTCTGCTCGTCAGCTTTGCTTCATGAATCCAAAGAAAATGGAACTCATCAGGAGCAGAGCCTCAGGCAGTACCTGTGCCTCTTATTTGGGTCCTTTCATGCTAGGTTGACAGGGGTCTCAGTCTTTCATCATTTGGTTCACTGACAGAAAGAGGAGGGAGCTGCTGCACTTTTAGGTACCACTCTGCAGACTGCGCTATTGCAAAATAAACAAACAATATATTTTTAGGGCACCACCTGCAGCAAGCAGCTGTACCAAACAGAGCAGAACCACGAAGGATGTGATTTGTTCCATTTAACATGAAGCCTTGAGGTTTGAGGAGAGAGGGAGGAGAAGGTTCTATGTATACAACCCACATATCCGCAATTTAAACTGAAGCTGATTTTCCTTTTTCGATTGGAATTGAGGTATCATTACATCTTTCCTCCTGTCCCACCCCACAACCTCTGGTTGACAACAATTCTATTATTGGGGTTATAACTGTTAACTGAGAAAATCATTTTTCTCTGACAGTACACTTCCTCTTCCATTCAAGGGCAATTTTCTCTCAGAGCAACCTATACTTAAATGCCAACATCTGCTGTATCTAAGCTGTATATAAATGGTGTCTGGCATTTACATGATGCCAATGACATGATTAGAGAAACTCATAGACTTAGCTTACACAGAATTTTCTTCTTATCTACAGCTTTCTTCTATTTCAGTAGTTCTGCTGGGTCTCTCAGCTTCTCCTACTGCACCACACAAGTCTGAAACACGCTGAAAGCTGAACGTTAGCTCTTATTTCGACTGACAATCAGTTCGTGCATTAACTCCTATCTCTCCAGGCCTTAAAGCTGTATGTGTGTGTGCTAAGTTGCTTCAGTCATGTCCAACTCTTTGCAACTCTATGGACTGTAGCCCACCAGGCTCCTCTGTCCATGGGATTCTCCAGGTAAGAATACTAGTGCGGGTTACCATTTCCTCCTCCAGGGGATCTTCCCGGCCCAGGGTCTGAACCCACATCTCTTATAAGTCTCCTGAGTAGACAGGTGGGTTCTTTACCACCAGCACCACCTGGGAAGCCAAAAGCTGTTGCATTGTGATGAAGTCTGCCGTGTCTGCATTGTCTCAGTACTGAGAATTTTGAGGCTGATGCAAGGGATATTTTAAGTACTTGCTTTTCCCCTAGATTTAAAAATCTCCTCATTCTCTTAATGGCTATTGATTCTGACCTCACAAACCAAAGTCACCATTTCATTTTGAGTTCTTCTAGGTGAGCTGGGAAAAATAGAATTAAATTATAGATGATGCTGGAGGCAATCCAGGTAGTTACAAATGGAGGTCATTTTAAGTACAGAGAGTGACAGTTACCTTTAGGATTAGATTGGTCACCAAGAATTATACAACAATTTTGCTTTTGTCTTGACGATGAACATATTTTAAGGTGAGGGGGACTTCTAAATATTTAAGAGGTGAACTAGAATACCATTCTTAACTCATCTACCACTGACTAGTTCCTTAATCTGTAGGAGAAAAGTTTGTTAACCATCTTTTTGTGGCTCATTAGGACGCTTTGGTAAGACTGGTAACTATTGCTTCAGGACTCAGAGAAGCGAGATGAAGGAATTACAAATTTGCAATGATGCATGCTTCCAGCTAATAGAGGAAATCAGATCTTGTGAGTCAGGAAACTTCAGTTTCCTTTGTTATCTCCCCCTTCATCATTAAGATGATGGCTTTTAAGACTACTGGGCACAAAATAAATTCCTGCCCAATAGTGTCTCCAGGAATGTTTAATGTAGAAACTGCTTCCATCTCTTTCACATTTCTAACATATTAAAGGTAATTTTCTGGCAAATAACTCCCAGACTGGATTTTATTAAATTATGTCAACTTCTGAATCCTTTTCAGTCAACTTTCTAATTTCTGACTACGGGACAGTACTTTTAACTCTATATCCTGTAAACGTTGGAAGAAGGAAGGGAAATATCTCTAGTTCCAAAGAATAAAAGAGGCTCTTTAGTTGAAGCATACTTACACGCTACAGAACTAAGAGTCAGTTAGACAGATCTTTAATGAGTTGTTACAGTATACCAATATTCTTCAGGGCTCTCTGGGAAATATTAAAAGAAAAGAGCATAAGCCTTCATGACTGCCAAGTCTTGTCTCTGTACAGTCAGCAGTTTAAATATGACAGCCTTATCCAATAATAAATACAACTCTGCAAGTGTGTCCAACTAACTGGATTTTAGTCTGCCAATCTTAAAAAGGCCTCTCTGCATCAGACAGTACTTTGATTATTTAATTGAAAATCTATGGACATTGCAAAACACCAAAAACAGAGACTAGCTGAAGAGTTCAACACATTCAATGATCACTTTTATCATAATGTCTCAGGCCAAACTTAGGAATCTGCATTTGGCTGAGGACTTTGCTCCCACATTCCAGAGATGGAACTGTTTACTCTGGCTGGAAGAAAAATGAAGATTATTTCCTCAACCCCTCTCTCAGCAGGTTTGCCCAAGCTCCAATTCAGCAAAAGGGAAAATGACAATCATCCTTTATATCCTCTGTCCAGGGTGAGATTGAAGGCCCATGATGCAAATTTGATTACAAATTCCACCCATGATGTAATCCCATTTCACTTTCATTTTGCTTTATTTTGTAATCAAAGAGCAAGTTTTTAAATAGGTAAGAAACAAGAGTGAAAAGCGATTTTTAAAAGTGACCTCTAACTAGAAGAAGCTCTCTATATTAATCATTTGTTTTCAGTATGTAGGGATCTTGGGAAGAGTTCAGCAAGATTTGAGTATTGTTGCTCAGTTGCCCAGTCATGTCCAACTCTTTGTGAGCCCATGGACTGCAGCACACCAGGCCTCCCTGCCCCTCACCATCTCTCAAAGTTTGCCCAAGTTCATGTCCACCACATTGGTGATGCCATCCAGCCACCTCATCCTCTGTTGTTCTCTTCTTCTGCCCTCAATCTCTACTAGCATCAGGGACTTCTCCAGTGAGTCAGAGGTTCACATTAGGTGACCAAACTATTAGAGCTTCAGCTTCAGCATCAGTCCTGCCAGTGAATATTCAGGGTTGATCTCCCTTAAGATTGACTGATTTGATATCCTTGCTGTCCAAGGGACTCTTAGGAGTCTTCTCCAGCACCATAATTATAAGGCATCAATTCCTTCATTCTGCCTTCTTGACAGTTCAGCTCTCACAATAGTCCCTGACCACTGGGGAGACTATAGCCTTGACTGTACATACCTTTGTTGGCAGAGTAACGTCTCTGCTTTTCAACACACTAAGTTTGTCACAGCTTTCCTGCCAAGAACAAATCATCTTCTGATTTCATGGCTACAGTCACCATCTGCATGGATTGTGCTTACTAAAAACACCAGTCACTCTTCAGGTCATTACAGGAGAAAAAAAAAAAATCTTTATACATCTTGTGCTACCTTTATATCAGGTCCCATTTTCTAAAAAATAGGCCAGCACTGGCATTTTTCTTTCCCAGTTTCTGGTTCATCCCCTGGATCACCACTCCCATCTTCTTTTTCCATTTGTCCTTTTACCCTCAGCCCCTAACTTGTACTGCCACTGGAGATGCCTCTAAATGCCTACCGGTCAATTAGGAAATGATCAAAACCAAGGTGAATCCTAATATAGCTCTCTTTCTGTCAAGAACCTCAAAAATTAAGAAAAGTTAGACTTTCAAATTTTTCAGTAATCTGGGGGTGGGCATTGTCACCTTGTTTCAATGTGTATTTCCTTCAGTTCAGTTCAGTTCGGTTCAGTCGCTCAGTCGTGTCCGACTCTTTGCGACTCCATGAATCGCAGCACGCCAGGCCTCCCTGTCCATCACCAACTTCCAGAGTTCACTCAAACTCACATCCATCGAGTCGGTGATGCCATCCAGCCATCTCATCCTCTGTCGTTCCCTTCTCCTCCTGCCCCCAATCCCTCCCAGCATCAGAGTCTTTTCCAATGAGTCAACTCTTCACTTGAGGTGGCCAAAGTATTGGAGTTTTAGCATCAGCATCAGTCCTTCCAATGAACACCCAGGACTGATCTCCTTTAGAATAGACTGGTTGGATCTCCTTGCAGTCCAAGGGACTCTCAAGAGTCTTCTCCAACACCACAGTTTAAAAGCATCAATTCTTCGGTGCTCAGCCTTCTTCACAGTCCAACTCTCACATCCATACATGATCATAGGAAAAACCATAGCCTTGACTAGACAGACCTTTGTTGGCAAAGTAATGTCTCTGCTTTTGAATATGCTATCTACGTTGGTCATAACTTTCCTTCCAAGGACTATTTCCTTAATTACTCAGAAACATGGGGATCTTTTCATATGCTTTGCAGAAATTTAAGTTTTACTTCCTATGAACTCTCTAGTCATACCTTTGTTTTTCAAGTTTTGAGAAATATTTGCTAGTTTAAAAATATTCTGAAAAGCATTTTTTTGAGGTTATTGTTACTCCAATCTTTCCCTTCTCTTTTAGCTTTGTTTTGACTTCCATCATGGCTTCCCAGGTGATGCAAGCATGGTAAAGAACCTGCCTGCCAATGCAGGAGACATAAGAGATATGGGTTTGATCCCTGGGTAGGGAAGATCCCCTGGAGGAGGAAATGGCAACCCACTCCAGTATGCTTGCCTGGCAAATCGCATGGACAGAGGAGCCTGGTGGGCTATAGTCCATAGGGTTGCAAAAAGTCAGACACTACTGAGCCACTGACACTGTTTTCCATCATGAAAAATATATCATCTTGATACAGTCAAATTTTCTCAAATATATTCCTTTAAGATATGTGCTTTTTAAACTTTACTTAAGGAAGATTTTACCCATCTAGGTATCTCAAAAACACAACTCATTTGTTTTAAAACAAATATTCTAATCATTTGCTTTTCACATTTACCTCTTTAATTTATTTTACATTTACTTTTATTAGTGTGATGTTTGAACAATACCTGATTTTTTCCCATAAGAACAGAAAGTTGTCCTAACATCACTTAGTGAACAATCCTTTATTTCTTCACTGTTTGTTAATTCTGTTGTTTTCGTTTACCTATATGCCTGGTCTGTTTTCAGGTTCTCTATGCTGTTCTACTGATTTTTTGACTATTCTTGTATTTATGCCTGACTTCTTTAATTATTACAGCTTTGTAATATGCTTTGATATCTGATCAAGGAAGTGCTCACTCCTGTTTCTTCTTCAGAACCGAGTGTCTCTTCATAGGCTTTGATTCCTCCATATGAATTTTAATTTAGTGATCAAGTTCTATGAAAAACACTATTGAAAGTTACACTAACTTTAAAAATTAATTAAGGAATAAACAATATCTTACAATGTGGAACAGAGAGAAATTATTTTTGTCATTTTGATTATTCCAACTAAAAATGTCACAGGTCTATAATATTCAATTCTTCTTATATATTATACAATAAATTTAATAATTATCTCCATTAAAGGCTAGCACAGCTCTTACTGTACCTAGAAAACATCTCTAGGTATCTGAAGTATTATTACAACTATGAGCTTGATTTTTTTTAAAAAATTCTATTACTTTCTCCAACCATATATACTGAGATTTAGGAATAATTTTTATTTTGTGTCCAGCAACCTTGCTGACCTCAGTTGTTCTGAAAGCATGCCTGTAGACTTTCTTGGATTTTCAGTGCAGGTGGATTATCATATGCAAATTGTGATAATGTTTTCTACCTTTTCCTTTGACCTTACATCTTTGTGTTGTCTTCTTGTATCTGCTAACATGATAATAAATTATACATCTAATAGCAGGAATCTGGTATGTTCATCTTGTTCTGAATTTTATTGTAAATGCTCTAAACTTTAATATTAAGGGTGATATTTGCTGGGTTTGTTTTGCTTTTGTTTTATATTATACATCAAGTTTCCTTCTCTTCCTTCTTTGTTAAGAGTATACAGAAAATTATTAAACATTTTCCATTTATTTTGATGATCATCTAATTTTTTTTCCTTGAATCTTTAATGTGGCCAATTATGAAAAACTTTCTAAATTGAACTCTCCTTGCATTCCTCAGAAGAATCATATATTTTCATATTGTTGTTCTCTTGTTATCAATAAATAGATTAAATTTGATGCTTTACTTGGGATATTTAATCTGTGTTTATAAATTAAACTATGATTTTCTATAATTGTATAATGTGTCACTACTCTTAGTATTAAGGGCTTCCCAGGTGGCACTAGTGGTTAGGCCATACTAGAGTCTCAAAAAGCATTAGACTGTACTTCCTCTTTTCCAACAACCTGGAAGAGTTCATAACACAGAGATAATTTCTGTACATTCAAAGTCTATTGAAATCACTGGAAAAAAATTTTGACTCACTACCTGTTTTGGAAATGAAATAAAGGCACAGATTTCTGACTATGAATTTAATATGTCTAGGTAGTGGTAAAGCATCTGCCTGTGAAGCAGGAAGTGCAGGTTTGATACGTGGCTCGAGAAGATGGCAACCCATTCCAATATTCTTGCCTGGGAAATCCCATGGACATAAGAGCCTGGTGGGCTACAGACTATGGGACCACAAAAGAGATGGACATGAATTGGTGACTAAACAACAACAATTGTTATGTAGAGTGTCATATTTTCTATTGCTTCTTGAGATTATAGAAATTGATAATTTTTATTTTTCTAAAAATTGTTTGGGCTTCCCTGGTGGCTCAGAGGTTAAAGCATCTGCCTGCAAGGTGGGAGACCTGAGTTCAATCCCTGGATTGGTTATTTAAATTCTGAAAATATGTGTTCTTTCATGGTGATTGGCTTCATCTACCTATAATTCAAGGACACTCTTTCAGTCAGTTCCCATTCATGATCAAAACTGCCACTTTCCATTTCCTTTCTCTTTTTGGAAGAAAGCACATATCTGAGTCTTCTGATCCCAGTTCCCATTGCATAGTAAAGCTCTTCTTCTTAGGGTGCATATTAAATATCCACATCGCAAAAGATTACAATTTCAGCTTCATTCATTGTCTTGGTTGTTTTTTTTTATTATTATTAAATTTTATTTTGCTTAACTTTCCAATATTGTATTGCTTTTGCCATACATCAAGATGGATCTGCCACAAGTATACATGTGTTCCCCATCCTGAACCCTCCTCCCTCCTCCCTCCCCATACCATCCCCCTGGGTCATCCGAGTGCACCAGTCCCAGGCATCTGTTATCAGGCTTCGTACCTGGACTGGCAACTCGTTTCAGATATGATATTATACATATTTCAATGCTATTCTCCCGAATCATCCCACCCTCTCCCGTTCCCAGAATCCAAAAGTCTGTTCTATACATCAGTGTCTCTTTTGTTGTCTCGTAAAGAGGGTTATTGTTACCATCTTTCTAAATTCCATATATATGTGGAATTTGTGTGGAATATATGTCTAGTATTTGTGTTTTTCTTTCTGGCTTACTTCACTCTGTATAATAGGCTCCAGTTCCATCCACCTGATTAGAACTGATTCAAATGCATTCTTTTTAATGGCTGAGTAATACTCCATTTTGTATATGTACCACGGCTTGCTTATCCATTCATCTGTGGATGGACATCTAGGTTGCTTCCACGTTCTGGCTATTGTAAACAGTGCTGCTATGAACATTGGGGTGCACGTGTCTCTTTCAATTCTGGTTTTCTCAGTGTGTATGCCCAGCAGTGGGATTGCTGGATCATAAGGCAGTTATATTCCCAGTTTTTTGAGGAATCTCCATACTGTTCTCCAAAGTGGCTGTACTAGTTTGCATTCCCACCAACAGTGTAAGAGGGTTCCCTTTTCTCCACACCCTCTCCAGCATTTATTGCTTGTGGACTTTTGGATCACAGCCATTCTGACTGGCGTGAAATGGTACCTCATAGTGGTTTTGATTTGCATTTCTCTGATAATGAGTGATGTTGAGCATATTTTCATGTGTTTGTTAGCCATCTGTATGTCTTCTTTGGAGAAATGTCTACCTAGTTCTTTGGCCCATTTTTTGATTGGGTCATTTATTTTTCTGGAACTGAGCTGTAGGAGTTGCTTGTATATTTTTGAGATTAGTTGTTTGTCTGTTGCTTCATTTGTTATTATTTTCTCCCATTCTGAAGGCTGTCTTTTCACCTTGCTTATAGTTTCCTTTGTTGTGCAGAAGCCTTTAAGTTTAATTAGATCCCATTTATTTATTTTTAATTTTATTTCCAATATTCTGGGAGGTGAGTCACAGAGGATCCTGCTGTGATGAATGTCAGAGTGTGTTTTGCCTGTGTTTTCCTCTATGAGTTTTATGGTTTCTGGTCTTACATTTAGATCTTTCATCCATTTTGAGTTTATTTTTGTATATGGTGTTAGAAAAGTATTCTAGTTTCATTCTTTTACAAGTGTTTGACCAGTTTTCCCAGCACCACTCGTTAAAGAGATTGTCTTTCATCCATTGTATATTCTTGCCTCCTTCGTCAAAGATAAGGTGTCCATATGTGCGTGGATTTATCTCTGGGCTTTCTATTTTGTTTTATTGATCTATATTTCTGTCTTTGTGCCAGTACCATACTGTCTTGATGACTGTGGCTTTGTAGTAGAGCCTGAAGTCAGGCAGGTTGATTCCTCCAGTTCCGTTCTTCTTTCTCAAGATAGCTTTGGCTATTCGAGGTTTTTTGTATTTCCGTACAAATTGAGAAATTATTTGTTCTAGCTCTGTGAAGAATACCGTTGGTAGCTTGATGGGGATTGCACTGAATCTATAAATTGCTTTGAGTAGTATACTTATTTTCACTATATTGATTCTACCGATCCATGAACATGGTATATTTCTCCATCTATTAGTGTCCTCTTTGATTTCTTTCACCAGTGTTTTATAGTTTTCTATATATAGGTCTTTAGATTCTTTAGGAAGATATATTCCTAAGTATTTTATTGTTTTCATTGCAATGGTGAATGGAATTGTTTCCTTAATTTCTCTTTCTATTTTCTCATTATTAGTGTACAGGAATGCAAGGGATTTCTGTGTGTTGATTTTATATCCTGCAACTTTACTATATTCATTGATTAGTTCTAGTAATTTTCTGGTGGAGTCTTTAGGGTTTTCTATGTAGAGGATCATGTCGTCTGCAAACAGTGAGAGTTTTACTTCTTCTTTTCCAATTTGGATTCCTTTTATTTCTTTTTCTGCTCTGATTGCTGTGGCCAAAACTTCCAAAACTGTGTTGAATAGTAATGGTGAAAGTGGGCGTCCTTGTCTTGTTCCTGACTTTAGAGGAAATGCTTTCAATTTTTCACCATTGAGGATAATGTTTGCTGTGGGTTTGTCATATATAGCTTTTATTATGTTGAGGTATGTTCCTTCTATTCCTGCTTTCTGGAGAGTTTTTATCATAAATGGATGTTGAACTTTGTCAAAGGCTTTCTCTGCATCTATTGAGATAATCATATGGTTTTTATTTTTCAATTTGTTAATGTGGTGTATTACGTTGATTGATTTACGAATATTGAAGAATCCTTGCATTCCTGGGATAAAGTCCACTTGGTCATGGTGTATGATCTTTTTAATGTGTTGTTGGATTCTGATTGCTAGAGTTTTGTTAAGGATTTTTGCATCTATGTTCATCAGTGATATTGGCCTGTAGTTTTCTTTTTTTGTGGCATCTTTGTCCGGTTTTGGTATTAGGGTGATGGTGGCCTCATAGAATGAGTTTGGAAGTTTGCCTTCTTCTGCAATTTTCTGGAAGAGTTTGAGTAGGATAGGTGTTAGCTCTTCTCTAAATTTTTGGTAGAATTCAGCTGTGAAGCCATCTGGATCTGGGCTTTTGTTTGCTGGAAGATTTCTGATTACAGTTTCAATTTCCGTGCTTGTGATAGGTCTGTTAAGATTTTCTATTTCTTCCTGATCCAGTTTTGGAAAATTGTACTTTTCTAAGAATTTGTCCATTTCTTCCACATTGTCCATTTTATTGCCATATAATTGCTGATAGTAGTCTCTTATGATCCTTTGTATTTCTGTGTTGTCTGTTGTGATCTCTCCATTTTCATTTCTAATTTTATTGATTTGATTTTTCTCCGTTTGTTTATTGATGAGTCTGGCTAATGGTTTGTCAATTTTATTCACTCTTTCAAAGAACCAGCTTTTGGCTTTGTTGATTTTTGCTATGGTCTCTTTTGTTTCTTTTGTATTGTCTTGGTTTTAATTCCATTTTTTTCACTGGATGGGAAGTTTTCTCTTTGTCTTTTAAACTTAGCAATGACTTTCATTTTAATTATACTTTGCCTGAGGGAATTCCTGTTTATGTTCCATTCACTATACTGACTAGAAGACTCTTATAAGTGACTGTAATGATTTTGGTAGGAATGGTTCTAAAATATGTGACATATTTTCATGATTTATTAAACAGAGAAAAGTGGATATAATTCTTATCTTTCAAAAAAGTTGTTTTTAAGCAAGATAAAGGAGAAAAAGTGCTGTTTTTGAGACCATTAAGTTCATCTCTGCCACTGCCTCTTGCCACTTGAGCAAATAACTGCACAGTTCCCAGTTTCTGCATCTTCAATATGAACTTTATAATATTAACCTTAAATATCTATATACTATTCATAAATATTATTTAATAATTAAAAGTAACATTTATTAAGGTACTAAATACTACATGCTACTGCTGCTAAGTTGCTTCAGTCGTGTCCGATTCTGTGTGACCCCCTAGATGGCAGCCCACCAGGCTCCCCCATCCCTGGGATTCTCCAGGCAAGAACACTGGAGTGTGTTGCCATTTCCTTCTCCAATGCATGAAAGTGAAAAGGGAAAGTGAAGTCGCTCAGTCATGTCTGATTCCTAGCGACCCCATGGACTGCAGCCTTCCAGGCTCCTCCATCCATGGGATTTTCCAGGCAAGAGTACTGGAGCGGGGTGCCATTGCCTTCTCCGAATACTACATAGTAGACCTTCAATAAAGACATTAGTTATTTAGTGAATCATTTTGAAATATGACAACATAATCAAGACCTGTTTAAAATGTGTTGAAATATTTTTCTTAAATCACATAGATATAGATAAATTTTTTTGTTTTCTTAAATACGCTATCTATAGTTTTGTCTGTTCTTTTCCAATGCGTTGGTCATAATTCATTTTTTGTCTTTTGACTTAAGTCTGCTTCATTTGATCAAAATTATCTTTTACTGTTTCTCCAGCTTCTATATCTTATTTTCAGTCTTCTGTGGATAGGAAAACTGAGACTATTAGAATTATTTTTAAAAACAGTAATTCATTTCTGGGTCAGAGAATGAAGGCCTCTCCCATGAACAAAGTACATAAGATTGGTGAAATGTTTTAGATGCTGAAGTGTTTTTGCAGGTTTCCTGATGTGTGACTATATTTTAGTTAATAACTTTGACTAAGAAGCAATTTAAGAGTAAGCTGGGAGGGATTGGGGGCAGGAGGAGAAGGGGACGACAGAGGATGAGATGGCTGGATGGCATCACCGACTCAATGGACATGAGTTTGGGTATACTCCAGGAGTTGGTGATGGACAGGGAGGCCTGGCGTGCTACGATTCATGGGGTCGCAAAGAGTCGGACACGACTGAGCGACTGAACTGAACTGAGGTGTTTATATATAGAAATAAGAACCCAACAGTACATATACCCTTGCTGCATATCTATGAAAAACCTTCATTTTGCTGGCCCATCTGTTAGTGGTTGAGACTAAGCTAGAACTCAGTCATATTCTAAGCCCTATATGCTTTCCAAATCTTTGCACTGTCTCTGTTATTCACTTACTATTTAACACTATAAGAAATAAGACCTAGAGGCCTATTTACATATTATTTATTTTCAAGACCAACTATAAAGCAGTAACAATTTGTTTTAACATCCTTTTTCCATCCTTCCCACCTCCCACTAATATCATCTTGTTTAATAAAGATCACATCACTGAACTGTCTTCTACTTCCTTTCTGGGAAAATGTTATTTAGGAAAAAAAAAAATTTCTGAATGACTAGATTATCTGTTGTTCAAATCTTCTAAGTTCATAGAATAATTTGATGCATCATGTTGATTTATTGTTAATTTGCTCATTTAAATTGGTATTTTCAGATAAAGATCTTTGCAGTCTTTGACTGATGGCAGCTGGGTAGAATGATGTCATTTTCAGAGGGGTAGTTACGTTACTGATATTGTTCCTTTCTGGTTACTTTGCATATGGCCATGGTATATACATAGTGTATGTTCTGCTGCTATAGATGGGAAGCAAGAGAGGAGATTGAGACATATGGGGATAGAGAAAATGAATGCTTAGAAAGTCTATAATTGGATAAAATTTAGAATCCCCCTGACTTCCTTTCCATGTGAGAAAAGCTTCTGTTTTTCTTGTAATTCTATCCTTCTAAGCACCCTCACCTATAAACAGGTGAGAAACCAGAAATAGAAATAAAAGCTGAGAGATCATTGAAATTCAGCCTTGGTGTCTTGAGCACCAGTGAAGCTGACAAACTTGCAGGAAAGAGAAACACAGTGAAAGAAAGAAACAGAGAGAGGAGAACAATGACAGGAAAGGCAAGGGAAGTGTCAGAGAAATATAAAGAGAAAAGCAAACACTGGCAAAGAACACCACATGCATATCCTACAAGAAAGCTAAGATTTATACTTCAATCCCCAAAGCACTGATGTACGTGTATTAATCCTAGTTTTCTTTCAGAAATAAAAATGATCAGTGACCCACTTAAATAAAATGGGGAACAGATTCAGAAGACAAATTATCAAGAAATGGCTAATTGTTAAATAGCCAGAGAGCTATGACCAGAGAGATACCAAATTTTCATAACTAGTGTCCAGTGTAGAATGGAGAATGCTATATATATTTGTTAGAAAACTTCAAAAAAGGTTATTTGAAAGAGATGCTGATACCATCCACACGAAAGTGGTCACAGTATTAATTTATGATTTATAAAAGGGTCACAATGTTTGACTAGAGGCGTAAATATTAAAAACCTTTTATAAGCAGAGGCCAATATCTTTGTAAGAATTCTCAACCATAGGACATTATTGTGTCAAATCAGAACTAAGTCTTAAAAGAATTGTGTATGCCAAACAGTATTTAAAGTCATGTCAATCCAGGATAAAAAAGACTCCCAACACCTATGATAGAATATAAACACAATTTGCTGACTTGAATGAAATTTCTCCTCTTAAGCTACATTTTAAAGACAACATAAATCAGTCTTCTCTAACATAAAGTTTGATATGCTCCCACTTGAAAGTATGACTGATTCTCATCAGAGAACTATGAACTGGATAAAATAATGTTTTTTAAAAAGATTTTATGAGGCAAGATTAATAAAGCTTCTCTAATCACCCCACACACAGAAGACCCAGCTAAATGTATTTTCTCCATTTTACTAAGGTCCTGCACTTGACATATCAAACTGCATCTGCCAAGCAAGCAGCCCCCACAAAGCTATCCTGTCGTGCTTCTGAAGTTGTGGGTGGTGATAAGTTTTGACTGTGCAGCCAGCATGTGTCATGATAAGCGTTCCGCTCTGAGCAGGGAATACACACTCTTCTCTGATCAGCATCAGCCTTGATTCCCCACTCAACGCTCTTCCTCATACGCATTTTAGAACAAACATCAGTAAATACTTGACAGGTGACATATCATCTCTGCCATTTACTGAATCAGAATGCAGCGTAAAAAGATAGTGTTAATTCACTACTGCAGTCACATTCCATTAGCAGAAAAAGGATCATATGTTCCTGTCCCATTTAATGTCATCGTGGCAAACAGAAACTTCTGTGCCTATGGGTGACAGGATGCTGACGTTGCTGTTTAAGACACTAAGTTGTGTCCGACTCTTTGCAACCCCATGGACTGTAGCCCGCCAGGCTTCTCTGTCCATGGGATTTTCCAGGCAAGAATATTGGAGTGGGTTGCCATTGCCTTCTCCAGGGGGTCTTCCTGACCCAGGGATCAAACCTGCATCTCCTGCATTGCCAGGCGGATTCTTTACTGCTGAGCCACCAGAATAAATCCAGGTATTTCGATGTGGACTTTTTAATGAGACTACTTTACATTACCTATATATGTTTGAGTTATCTCTTTGTCCAGATCTGAATCTCTGTCACTCCTGTACTGCCCACAGGTCAATATTTCCCCCATTCAGAGAAGCTATTTTCTTTTTTTTTTTTTTTTTTTGGCATAGAGTTCCCTGGAAGAAGGGAATCTGGTGATGCGTCTAACAAGCGGATTCCACATGAAAGGCTCAGAGAGCTAGGAATCCCATCTAGAGGATGGTGTGAGAGAGCAGGGCGGCAGCCCATCACACACTGTAATCAGCCTTGTGGGAGGCGGTGCTTGACCAGAGGGTATGCATCAGATTTGATCTCCCTCCTGTTTTAGCACAAAAAGAGCCAACACAGGCCTCTGTTCAACCACTCAAGCATATGCACTGGCTTCAAGAGCAAACACAAAAGAGGCGGCTGTCCTACTTCACAGCAAGTGGGAAAAATAATCACTGTGCAGAAAGGTCTGGAACTTGACAGGAAATGATGAAGCCCACAAGGTTCTGGCTCCTTTATGTGGGATTCTGAGAGTTTTACAGAAAGTTGGGGACCCCTGTGATACAGCAGAAATCACTGCACTTCTAAAGAAGAATGGGCTCTTTATAGGTATGTATGCATAGGCATGCGTGCTCTATCATGTCCAACTCTTGCAACCCCATGGACCATAGCCCTCCAGGCTCCTCTGTCTGTGGGATTTTTCATGCAAGAATACTGGGTTGCCATTTCCTGAGTCCCCATGTAAGAAGCCATTAAGTTTCAAAATGATAAAAACATACAAACCAGTAAATTAGGGATTTGTATTTATATCATAAAATATTTTTTTCTCTCTTGAGGATTCAACCAAAGTTTTGTTTTCTTAATGATGTATAATGGGATTCAACATATGAATAAAGTTTTAGGAATGTATCAGTTTTTTTTTCATAAAATTGGTTATACTTGCAATTAGGTATCTTCAAAGGTAATAAGATAATAACTGTAAGTCTGCTTGATGGATCACAGCCTTGTCTAGCTCAATGTAACTATGAGCCATGCCATGTAGGACCACTCAAGATGGACGGGTCATGGTGGAGAGTACTGACAAAATGTGATCCACTGGAGAAGGGAATGGCAAACCATTTCAACATTCTTGCCTTGAATCCCATGAACAGTATGAAAAGGCTTGCTCAATGGACATGAGTTTGAGCAAGCTCTGGGAGATAGTGAATGACTGGGAAGCCTGGCATGCTACAGTCCATGGGGTCGCAAAGAGTTGGACATGACTGAGTGACTGAACTGCAACAACATGAGTCTGCTTGAAATTTTATATTTGCACAAATCTACTGAAAATATTTAATATTTTAAAAACCACGGAATTGCAGTCAACAGCCTTACAACTTGTAGTGGAGCATCCTTTTTAGTCGCTAAATAGTGTCTGACTCTTTTGCAATCCCGTGGACTGTAGCCTGCCAGCCTCCTCTGTCCATGAAATTCTCTAGGCAAGAATACTAGAGTGGGTTATCATTTCCTTCTCCAGAGGATCTTCCTCATCTTCCTCTGCCCAGGGATCAAATCCACATTTTCTTCATTGGCAGGCAGATTTTTTACCACTGAGCAACCAGGGAAGCCCTCAGCAGCACATGGGACCTTGTTAAAAATGCAAATTCTCAGAACCCTCCCCAGACCATTAATCAGAAACGGTGTGACAGGGCCCAGCAACCTTCTTTAACAACTCCTTCAGGCGATGCTGCTGCACAGCACAGTTTGACAACCACTGCCTTGGCAAATGGCACCCCACTCCAGTACTCTTGCCTGGAAAATCCCCATGGACGGAGGAGCCTGATAGGCTACAGTCCATGGGGTCGCTAAGAGTCGGACATGACTGAGCAACTTCACTTTCACTTTTCACTTTCATGCATTGGAGAAGGAAATGGCAACCCACTCCAGTGTTCTTGCCTGGAGGATCCCAGGGACGGGGGAGCCTGATGGGCTGCCGTCTATGGGGTCGCACAGAGTCAGACATGACTGAAGCAACTTAGCAGCAGCAGTAGCAGCAGCCTTAGCAAAATCAAGAGTTCCTACTGTATTTTATTTTGAAACATTTGGGGGAGGAGTGACTAGAAAGAAATTTCATAAAAATATTCAAAACCCATCAAAGAGAAACCAGAAAGAAAATCTGACAAATTTAATCCTTGACATGGGTTTCTTCTAGCCAAGAGGGTGAAAATACAAGTTCCTTGGTCAGACACAGAACCGTCTTCACAATATGCTCCCTATATATGTATCCAATCTTTTTCATCAGCCAGTCAGTCATTTAACCATGTTTCTGAGTTCCTGATATGTTTGGACACATCTGTTTAGAGGTTTAAAATCCACTGTGTTGCAGGGCTTCTGAAGATGATAGACTGGCAAATTAAGTCAATAATTAGGTACTTGGAATATTTCTCATGTCACACAAGTGACTTGAAGGATTAAACATGGAAGGCTGCTATAGAGAGCTAAGCGACAGGAAAGTTCTGCCTGTTTTGGGTCCTCTGGGAAGGTGAAGGATTCGACTTTTTGCTAAAAGGCAAAGAACAATTATAATTAGCAGTAAAACATACATTAAATATGAAAGATGATTGTTTAATGCAGTGGCTTCTCAAAGTATAGTTGTTCATTGTTCAAAACTGAACACTGCTGCTGCTGCTGCTGCGAAGTCGCTTCAGTCGTGTCCGACTCTGTGCGACCCCATAGACGGCAGCCCACCAGACTCTGCCGTCCCTGGGATTCTCCAGGCAAGAACACTGGAGTGGGTTGCCATTGCCTTCTCCATTGTGTGAAAGTGAAAAGTGAAAGTGAAGTCGCTCAGTCACGTACGTCTGACTCGTAACGACCCCATGGACTGCAGCTCACCAGGCTCCTCCATCCATGGGATTTTCCAGGCAAGAGTACTGGAGTGGCTTGCCATTGCCTTCTCAAAACTGAACACTGAAGAACTGTAAATCATTTTATATTTGAAATTGTTTACAAGATGTTATACAAGCCAAATCAACTGAATCATACAACATAAGCCATAAAAATTGAGAGATTTCAGAGAATTTTCTGGTCAACTCACTACGGAAGTGAAGTGATTTCATAAAGGATACCTTTCAAAAAAAGCCAAAATAAGGAGAATAAACTGGTAAGTTTACCATCTCCTAAACTGAGATGACTTAAAGACTTACTAGAAGGAATTCCCTGGCATTCCAGTGGTTAGGACTCTGTGGTCTCACTGCAGAGGGCCTGGGTTCAATTCCTGGTCAGAGAACTAAGATCCCTCAAGCCACATAGCCACATAACAACAACAACAAAAGGATTACTAGAGCCTTGATCAAATAAACTGGAAACAGGTATAGGAGATATACATGAGTTCAGTGTCCTCTAGGAATTTCAATATTTCACATTGATTACATGTAAAATTCACAGATTCTATTCTCGGGTCTACTTGACCCTGGATTCCTCAGGAATTTATGAAGGCCAAGTTTACTGGAGCCTGAACTATTCTCCAGTCACAAGATCTTCTAATAGAAAGGAAAGAAAGAAAGTGAAGTTGCTCACTGGTGTCCGAGTCTTTGCGACCCCATGGACTGTAACCTACCAGGCTCCTCTGTCTGTGGGATTCTCCAGGCAAGAGTACTGGAGTGGGTTTCTATTTCCTTCTCCAGGGGATCTTCCCGACCCACGGATCACACCAGGGTCTCACGCATTGCAGGCAGAAGCTTTACCGTCTGAGCCACCAGGGAATCATAGAGGCCGTCAGTTAATAGCATGGACTTTGTAAATCAGACAAATCTGGATACAAATCATAGCTCTGACGTGCAGTAGCTCTGTGTATTTGTTAAATATGAATATCCTCTAACATTAGCATTCTCATTTTTTTAGATTGGGGGTAATAATAAAGAATTAAGGGAAATCAAAGTTAAAAATGCATGGAAAGTGATTATCATTGTGCCTAGTAAAAGATACAAATACACAATTTTTTAAAATTCTTATATGAATTATTATTATAAAAGATCCTTACCCTGAAAATTCTCTTTAACTATAAGTGTACAAATACCCCCTTCCTTCTTAGACCTCTCTCTTATCCGCCACTCATCCCACCTCTTTCAGTTCAGTTCAGTCAGTTCAGATGCTCAGTTGTGTCCGACTCTTTGAGACCCCATGAATTCCAGCACACCAGGCCTCCCTGTCCATCACCAACTCCCGGAGTTCACCCAAACTCATGTCCGTCGAGCCGGTGATGCCATCCAGCCATCTCATCCTCTGTCGTCCCCTTCTCCTCCTGCCCCCAATCCCTCCCAGCATCAGAGTCTTTTCCAATGAGTCAACTCTTCGCATGAGGTGGCCAAAGTACTGAAGTTTCAGCTTTAGCATCATTTCTTCTGAAGAACACCCAGGGCTGATCTCCTTTAGAATGGACTGGTTGGATCTCCTTGCAGTCCAAGGAACTCTCAAGAGTCTCCTCCAACACCACAGTTCAAAAGCGTCAATTCTTTGGCACTCATCTTTCTTCACAGTCCAACTCTCACATCCATACATGACCACTGGAAAAACCATAGCCTCAACTGGTTGGCAAAGTAATGTCTCTGCTTTTTAATATGCTGTCTAGGTGGGTCATAACTTTCCTTCCAAGGAGTAAGCCCACCTCTTAAGGTCATCGCAATTCACAGAGCTAAGCTATTTGTGCTTATGGCAGGTTCCCAACAGCTAGCTAGCTATTTTACAGTATATGGTAGTGTATGTATGTCAATGCTACTCTCCCAAGTCATCTCACCCCCCAACCCCAAATTCAGGTTGTGTTTTAAAAGCTGCTAAATTTCCAGGAAAGTAACAAAGCAAGAATAGATGAGTATTACAGACAACACCAAGCTATAATGAAGTTTCTTTTTTTTTTTTAATAATGAAGTTTCTAACCTGGTGAGAAGAGAATTGTATTTTGACAGTCAAGGTCCTTTACGTTTCCAAGTCATGGTTTGTCTTTCATATTTACATGAAGATGTGAAAATTCTTTGTTTAAATCAAATTCAGGCTGGAAAGGACATGAGAGATAGTCTAGGCCAACTCCCTCACTTCATGAATAAGACAAGCCACGACCTGGAAAGGTTAAGTACCTTGACTACCAACATGCAATTGTGTTCTCATCAGGCCAGAAACTTCTTCGTCAGACCCTGGTGTCTATAATGATCATCTATTGCTGCTATGTCACTTTCCCACACATTTAGCAGCTTAAAACAACATGCATGTACTATCTAACAGTATCTGTGGGAAGAATTCTGGTACAGTTTGGCTGCATCCTCCACCTCACTTTCTCACAAGGTGACAAACAAGGTTTTGGCTAGGGCTGTGGTCTCATCTGAAGATGGGCTGGGGAAGGATTCACTGACAAGCTGACCGAGGCTGCTGGCAGAATTCAGTTCTGTGTGAACATAGGACTGAGGGCTTCCGTTTTTTGCTTTAACAATGTCATGGATTTTCTGGGTGTTTTTTTCCTGCTTTTTTCCAAATGTTAATAAAAATAACAATATAGCCAAATGTCATTCTTTTACCGTCTCCAGTACTTTACCTCAAAAGATTTTTATATTTATATCCTTTACATTTCTATATCTTTACATTTGAATGTGTCTTTTTGAGCCACACCTTTTTCTGATTCCTCTTAAACTTAAGAGAATTCCTGCCTGTTCCTTTTTGCTCCAGCAGGGCTCCTCGTACCTCTTCTTCATCTACAGTGCATCTCAAGTTGTACCTTCCTCCCTGTTGCCATGCTTAACAGCTTTCTTTTCAAGGTTACTGACTCCACCACCTCCCTCTTCTGTTCTTTATTCTGTACATTGTAGTCGCCCTTTTCCTCCTAAGAACTATGTTCTTATTGTCACATAACTTCCTTTTGCCTGTCATTTCCAAATCAAATATTCAACATGCCCTATCTTTTTACCTCATCCTCCTGTCTCAATTTCTTACACAGGAAAAGAATGCTAAAAGGCTGCAGGTTAACTTGTAACTTTTTATATTTCCCTTTAAACCTCCTCCCTTTCCAAATTGCACTATAGGAAATGTTACTTTTATTCCAAACATGGAATTATGCTTGTCTTTACTTCCATATTTTTGTACTTCAGATTGTCCCAAAATCCCAGATCACTTTTACCAATAGGTAGACATATCCCCTCCAATCCCCATTGATTAGATGGTGATCTTCACTCTCATCATTACACTCCTCAACTACTTCAACTTAATTTTTATTTAACCTCACTGCTCTCAATCTATCTCCTTCCCAATTAGTAGAAAATACTGTTGCCAAAACCAGCTTTATTGGCTGCCAGTCCCCAGATTCTGTGTTTGCAGAATCTGTACAGTCCTGTACGGAATTCAGATTTTTCACAATTCATCTTTTTGGCCTTTCAGATGAATGTCTACCCTGGAAGTTCAGGCAAACTCAGGGCCATGGCCTCTTACAGTGTTTCCATCTTTGTCCCTTATTTTCAGGTTGTGTAGACACTGGTTCCTACATCAGCTCCCTAACAATTCTTTTTTTCCTTCTGCATTATGCAAGCTTCCTTTTCATGTCTACCCTTTCACAATGTCCACCCTGACCACACAAGGAGTGGGGAAAATTACACACTCAGCATTAGCCATCAAAAAATTTGACCTATCTGATTTTTTAACTCTGAGATATTCACCTCCTCTTGTAACATGGAACAAGAACAGTCAGGAAACACAGAGTGGAAAAAAGCACATGGTTAAAATTCAAGTGTGCTTTATAGTTTTCCCTTTTGAATATAAATCTTAAAGGACTCAGATCAGTCCTTTATAACCTGTTTTCTATGTCTGGTGCACTATGATTGTGCAAGAGTCATCAGATGATCAAAATGCAGTTAGTTATATTTTGGAATTTAAATGTCCAGGATAAAAATTTGTGAAGTGTTATTTGGACAAAACTGAGTGTTTAACTTTTACTAAAGAGATCTAAAACCACCTCTGATATAAAATGTAATACATCTACTAATACATTTGGCTTTCTTTGAAATACTGGCTTACGACTGCTAAGTCGCTTCAGTCGTGTTCGACTCTGTGTGACCTCATAGACGGCAGCCCACCAGGCTTCCCTGTCCCTGGGATTCTCCAGGCAAGAACACTGGAGTGGGTTGCCATTTCCTTCTTCGGTGCATGAAAGTGAAAAGTGAAAGTGAAGTCGCTCAGTCATGTCTGACTCTTAGTGATCCCATGGACTGCAGCCCACCAGGCTCCTCCGTCCATGGGATCTTCTAGGCAAAAGTACTGGAGTGGGGTGCCATTGCCTAGTAAACTATAATTTACTAATCCATCAGAGAATATTCCATGCTAGCTTTACTTTTCAATATTTTCATGAGACATAAAAGTAGAGTGGAAGGAATATGCAAAAATATATTTTCTATTTTTCTTAGATTTTTACATAAAGGACTTCAAATTTGTAGATGACATAACAGCCACTGAGTTAATGTATCCATATTCTCATAAAGGTGCTATTCGACCCACTCCCATATTATAATCTAAAAAAAAAAATAATAAAGTAAACATAAAGTTTACTTATGTAAACTTTACATAAGTAAATTAAGTGGGAATGAAATAAAGTAATTTTTTTTAAAGGTGGATATTTAACTTATATGCAGAGTACATCATGAGAAATGCTGGACTGGAAGAAATACAAGTTGGAATCAAGATTGCCGGGAGAAATATCAATAACCTCAGATATGCAGATGACACCACTCTTATGGCAGAAAGTGAAGAGGGGCTAAAAAGCCTCTTGATGAAAGTGAAAGTGGAGAGTGAAAGGGTTGGCTTAAAGCTCAACATTCAGAAAACGAAGATCATGGCATCTGGTCCCATCACTGCATGGGAAATAGATGGGGAAACAGTGGAAACAGTGTCAGACTTTGTTTTTCTGGGCTCCAAAATCACTGCAGATGGTGACTGCAGCCATGAAATTAAAAGACGCTTACTCCTTGGAAGGAAAGTTATGACCAACCTAGATAGCATATTCAAAAGCAGAGACATTACTTTACCAACAAAGGTTCGCCTAGTCAAGGCTATGGTCTTTCCTGTGGTCATGTATGGATGTGAGAGTTGGACTGTGAGGAAGGCTGAGCGCCGAAGAATTGATGCTTTTGAACTGTGGTGTTGGAGAAGACTCTTGAGAGTCCCTTGGACTGCAAGAAGATCCAACCAGTCCATTCTGAAGGAGATCAATCCTGGAATTTCTTTGGAAGGAATGATGCTAAAGCTGAAACTTCAGTATTTTGGCCACCTCATGCGAAGAGTTGACTCATTGGAGAAGACTCTGATGCTGGGAGGGATTGAGGGCAGGAGGAGAAGGGGACGACAGAGGATGAGATGGCTGGATGGCATCACTGACTCGATGGATGCGAGTCTGAGTGACCTCCGGGAGCTGGTGATGGACAGGGAGGCCTGGCGTGCTGCGGTTCATGGGGTCGCAAAGAGTCGGACACGACTGAGCAACTGATCTGATCTGATCTGATCTGATTTTTCTCATAGAAACTAAGATTTTTAATGATTATGATGAAGGCCCTGGGGACTTCATATATTCTAATCACTAACTATGGAAATGGCAACCCACTCCAATGTTCTTGCCTGGAGAATCCCAGGGACGGGGGAGCCTGTTGGGCCGCCCTCTATGGGGTCGCACAGAGTTGGACACGACTGAAGCGACTTAGCGGCAGCAGCAACTATGAAAAAGTCAGTCATGTGGAGCAGACTCCAGTGATAAGACAAGATAAACCATGCCTTTGATATGGAAACCATTATTATTTTATGGTTTTAAATAGCCATCCTATAAGTTGGGGACATTATTGTAATTTGAACTCATTACAATGAGGGGTCCATTTCACGATCCAGGTCCATGGTGCTTTCGCCATCTAGCCTATACTTTACACTATACATCTCTCTCAAGTCCCATTCATTTGTAAATCTTCAAGGTCAGGGCAGCCTCATTTTGTATACAAATATACAATATACTTCCCTCAGGAGTATATTCCAGGTTGAAAGTAAATATATCACAAGATGATGTGACAAACAGAGGTATCAGAGAAACAGAGAAAAGCCCAGAAAATAGAGGAACCCAGATAAGGAAGACTTAGCCCACTTGAGATTAGGAAAGCAGGGGGAAGGCCCCCCTGACTCGGTCTTGAAGATGAGAAGGGTTATCCAAGAGCAGCAAGTAGAGGGGGGAGAGAAAGGCCAGTGTTTTTGTGACTGGAGCGTAGGAAGTGCTCTGGGGGGAGGTGCCAGGAGAAGCCAGAAGGGTCCAGAGATACTGAACCTGGACGCACCGGCACACCACTCCTTGTAATACCCACTACGTGTGCGCTTCCCGTCTCAGGCCCTGCAAGACGGACCTGTTGGGAGAAATAATGTCCCCAGGTTGCATCGGTTTCAGTCCTCCTTATTTCCTTATAAACTGAGTGAATAAAGGCACATTTTAAAAGCCATTTTTAGAACACATTAAAGAAACAAATGTGTTTGATTTGTTAATAAATGTGCAGGACAACATTCTGCGGGGTGAGGGGTGGGGGAATATACCATAGCCATAAAGTCAGTAATCCAAAATGTAAATTTGCATCTCATCATTCTATCATTCTATCAAGTGTTTTAGGCATTTGCTTAAAAGCACTTCTATTTGCATACAGGAACACTTAATATACGATATATAGTTAAAGAATGTGCGTGATTTTATATATATATAGATATATAAAATCTTTATTGAGCATTATCTGCAGCAAAAAATTATGAAATGTTCTGTACCCTGGCATCCACGATTCTGTCCTGGCACACATGGTAAGTAGGAATAGTAGTTGAAGCTCACTCATGCAATCATTTAAATGAAACCATCACAATCAGGCATTCTGCAAAGCAGTACTCTATTCTTCTGTCCATTAAATACATCTCACATCCCTTTCATCTCTGAATAAATTGCATAGGCAGGGTTATTTACCAATTGGAACTGGCAGCATTAAATTAGCACTGGCTGATGACTAGACTTTTGCCCAATGAACTTTATGTCCCCCCACTGAATCCGTTTATTGTTGCTGTTCTTACTTTGGAACATGACTTCCCTAGAAAGCATTTCTTCATTCAGCCCCTGTGCTGGAAACAGACAACAGCTTGAAGCCAGCAGCTGCTCTTGAACAAAGCAGGTAGAGAGGCAAAAAAGTCTGTTGAATCCATAACAATAAGCACATCATGACATAATTACAGTAAATCTCCAGAGTGACCTGCACACACTCAATGCCATATGGTTATTTCTGGTGCTGGAAACGTGTACCCGGGAGCCAAAGTTTAATCTAACCACTTTCCACTGTATTCCTGCTAGCATGAAATTGATTTTTTTACCCAGAAAATTAACATGAATATTTATTGACAGAAGTGAAGACTATATTTGTGCAGTCAGTTAAGAGTGCTAGTAGTTTTAAGAAAAACATTTGAATTTTGTTTCACTTGAAATATATGAATAGGTGAATAGAACTTTCATCTTCTTTTTTTTTTCTTTTGAGTTGGGTTTGTTAACTTTGTTCTTACTCCAGTAGTACTTTGTAATATGCAGTACATGCCTTTGAACCTCTCTACCCACTTTCGGTTTTGGATGGTGTTCTTTCAGTGATGCACAGAAGGACTGTTCTCTGTTTCTCTTAATGTCTTGATTTGACTTTGACCAGATTAATAAGATTTACTGCTACTACAGCCTGCCCAGGAAAAAAAGATTGTTAATACAGTCAATAACTTGTGGTCTGTCAAAAATTAATAAACTGCCCTCTTTACTCTTGGCGTCTCAAAATAATTTATCCTGCAGAAGATTGAGATACATACGTATGCTGTCAGCCCAGAATCCTAGCTTCCTAAACTCACTACAGGGTTTTCTGGAGCAAGTCTAGTCTTATTTGCACAATGGGATAAATCTCAGATAAACATAAATATTCCATCACTCACCTATAAATATTTTTAATGCAGTTCCACCTATTGGTGTGATTTGTGAAAGGTTCAGGAGGGTTAAATGTTGTTCTGCGCATTTATGAAGTACAGTAGTCCCATCTTGATGACCAAATTCTAGACCCTGTCCATCCTAAACCAAAAGTTCTAGAGGATACTGGGCAATCTGCCTTGTGACTTAAGGAGGAATTTATTTCCAGAAGACGATGATGCATACAAAATATCCCATTGTAGAGTCGTATTAAAAGAAAATAAAAATGGAGGACAAATGTCGACAAAGTAGGAGGGCTCAAAGAACACATGGGCTCATATAGGAAAGGGAGCCAAAGGCGAATTGATTTTCTTCAGAGTTTTCTCCCTATACTGTGTTGGAGCAAGTTTTCTCCCTACATTGTGTTGAAGCCACGAGCTATCTCCAGAGACCTATGGGATTGAAAATATGCCCCCAGATGTTCTGTCTTCCTGAAAATGTAATGGGGTTTCTTCACTCCTACCTAATACCAGGCCTTTCTTAGGCTGTCATCATGGGTGTGTGTGTGTGTGTGTGTGTGTGTGTGTGTGTGTGTGTTCGTTGCTCAGTCGTGTCCAACTCTTTGCGACCCCATGGACTATAGCCTGCTAGGCTCCTCTGTCCATGGAATTATCCAGGCAGGACTACTGGAGTGGGTTGCCATTTCCTTCTCCAGGGGATCTTCCTGACTCAGGGATCAAACCCAGGTCTCCCGCATTGCAGGCAGATCCTTTACTGTCTGATCCAAGCCCGTCATGGGAGACCAAATAAATCCCTGGCAACAGAGGCAAACATTTAACTCTCTCTGCCACCTCACCACTTTAAACTGCTGAAACTGCAACCACGCTTAGGTCCCTTCTAGAGAATCAAAGAAACTCTCATGTTATCTCATGGGCTCAATTATACATATATATGTGGATATGCTACTCGCTGGGTCATGTCCAACTCTTTGCGACCCCATGGACTGCAGCCCACCAGGATCCACTGTCCCTGGAATTCTCCAGGCAAGAATACTGGTATGGATTGCTGTTCCCTTCTCCAGGGGATCCTCCCAACCCAGGGATTGAACCCAGACCTCCTGCACTGGAGGCAGATTCTTTATGGTCTGAGCGACCAGGAAAATGTGTGTTTGTGTGTGTGTGTGTAAAAGAGTCTATTCTATTCAGGAATAAAACTAGCAATAGCTGTACCGATCAAGAAGACTGAAATAAAACAACATAGGTAACTTGTTCAACAGCAGAGAGAAGCAGGACTTATTTAGGCCACTGTTTTTTCATTGTCACTTTTATGAATGTGGGTTCCAAATAAGTTCCCTTGGGACTTACTAAGTAAGTGTCTCAGTAAGCAAACAAGGCTTTAAAGAAAAAGATAAGGAATCTGTTCTACTGACTCACTGCACAACCTTCAGTGAGTTATTTCCACATCACCTCTGTCACCTCCATTATAAGCTAGAAATCATAATATTAATCAGTTTTCTCCCAGAGCTTTCATAAGTCTTGAAAAGCATTTTAAAGTGAAAGTAAAGTAAAATAACTAAGTCCTAATAGTCAGAACATGTAACTTGAGCTTCTGGGGAATCCCCAGGCCTTATAATGACCAAAGCAAATCAACTAGATTTCAGAATGCACACAAAGGTAACTGTTCAAAGGCAATAAATGATTTAAAAAAAATGTGGCAGAATGTGTAGGAATCAGAAGAAAAATGAGGAAAAAAATGCCTTGCCTTGATAAATATCATTAAATTAATTAGATAATGTCTTTGGCTTACTCCTTGGTTACTGAATAGATTTTTTATCTAATGGCTCATTAACCATCTAATGCCTAACATAGATCCTGAGTTTTTAGTTCATAATTTGTTCCATCATATGAAATATTTATTATTTTTTATATTGCAGTAATTATAAGTACACTTATGTGTCTCTATTACACTAGAGCTCTCCTAAATGCTAAACATTATGACACTTTAATACTTACTCTGCATAAACAATACTTTTATGAGCCCACACCATTGGCAAAAGCCAATGTGGGATTTCAGACCCACACAATAAATGTAGGTTAAGAATCATTTGTTATTTACAGCCCTTAAGCTAACTTTTCCTACCTGTATTGTTTCTACCCCAAATTGCTAAATTTTATTATTCCTATAAAGTATAGAGATAGCATGGAAAAGACTGAAAGCAAAAGAAGAATGGGGTGGCAGAGGATGAGATGGTTAGACAGCGTCACCAACTCAGTGGACATGAATTTGAGCAAATTCCAGGAGACAGTGATGGGCAGGGAAACCTGGCAAGCTACAGTTTGTGGAGTTGCAGAGTCAGACACAGCTTAAGTGACAAATTTCTATTTGTACTAACAGAAATCAGAACAAGATTATTTCAAAAAATACTTCCTTGGGGAAGAACTCGGGCCCTCAGTTTGTCCTGCCCTTTGAATTCCTGTATCTTACACCCTGACAGTGCATGGACTTGTAACCCAGCTCTGCAACTGAACAATCCAAACGGGCCAGAAATGACATCCGTGTGTCCTACACTCAGAAGCCTTAGTTTGGTGGGGTTGTGCCATCTCTGATTTGATTAAAAGTACACCTGTGACGAAACAGGTGATGAAACATGAGGCAAATACAGAGTGACAGATGGATTAAGACTGTCATAACTGTAAGTTTTACTCGATTATAATTTTCACAGGTTCCAGGTGATTTCTATTTTTTTTTAATGGCTTCCTCATCTCGCTCTTCCCAGTGGACCTTGAAACAGAAGCGAGATACTTCCTGGTGTCTGTCTAGGCCAGTCTGCAGTGCGGGCACTTGAGAGAGTTGTGCTGTGAAAAAGCAATTAGCTTCTTGAGTCTAGGGTGCCATTTAGAATATCTAAGCGGCTGTGCTTCATCATAAAATTGACCTTTTTAATTTTTTATGCCAGAAATTTCCACTAAGTATTAGCATAAAAAAAAAAGTACAGCTTCGGGGAAAATAGGAAGGCATGGGAAGGAGGCATGAATGACTGTGCTACCCTGAAGAAAAGTTGAAATCACCTCCACTTGGATCTAATAAATACCCCGTCATGAAGGACCCTGTGCTTAAGTTTTAAATAATTGGTATCGTTAAGTAACATAACAATGACATAGAAACACCAGATCTTTGTTAAGAAACCGGCAGGCAGTGTATCTTAGATTTACAACCAACTTACAGTCATGCAGGATAATTGCTTTGCTCTCTAGAAAAGAGGTCCTTTTCTCATTACTTTTGACTGTCATTTCTACGCTGTAATCATCTTAATGTGATAGTAATTTATGTACTGTATTTTTCAAAGCTGTATCAAATTTGCCATTTTAATTTCCCTGTCCAACTCCAATGTTTCAGCAGGAAAAAACAGTCATTGTCAGTAGAAAAGAGGAAGGGACATTATTTCAGAACAAAAGAATTGCTACAAAAGGTCATCAGAGTCATCCATGCAGTCCATAGCTCTGTCACAGCCAGGAAAACACAGAGTATTTTCTAGAATAGTGTAGGGGCAATATAGGATAAGGATTACATGTTGTTACCTACGTTTCAGTCCTAGCAACTCCACTTTTTAGCTATGGGATATTGGGTAACTTTTTAAACTTTTTTTGGTGTTTCAGCTTCCCCATCTATAAAATGGGAGTACAATCTAGTTGATTGTTAGTTGATTGTCAAGGTTAGGGGTTTTTACAGAACAATTTTCTATCTCTCGGGGTCCTGTGGGTTGCCCGAGCTCAGCCACATGGGCCTGGTTTGGGGAGCTCCGTCAGATGATGGCAAGGGCTGCGGCTGGAGTCGTCAGAACACGACATCCAGGATGACTCGTTCTCTTGGGCGGCAGTTGATGCCAGCTGCCCCTGGAGGCTCGCTCACACCAGGGTGAGCCAGAATGCCTACTCATGTACCCTGGACCACATACCTCTCCACGTACCTGGACTTCTAGCATGGAAGCTTACTGTGGAGGGCAAGAGTTTTCCAGGAGGCTTCCTCTTGTGAGACCCAAGAGAAAGCTGAGAGGCTTTTATGAACTAGACTTAGCAGTCCCAGCTTCATGAAGTGAAGAATTAGATTCCCTATCCTGATGGTGTGCATGCTAAGTTGCTTCAGTCATGGCCGACCCTTTGTGACCTTATAGACTGCGACCTACCAGGCTCCTCTGTCCATGGATTCTCCAGGCAAGAATACTGGAGTGGGCTGCCATGCCCTCCTCTGGGGGATCTTCCTGACCCAGGGACTAAATCTACAGTCTTACATCTCCAGCATTGGCAGGTGAGTTCTTTACTACTAGCCACCTGGGAAGCCCCATCCTGATGGAGAGAATGACAGATCACCATGTAGAAGAGCATGTGGGCTGAGAGAGATCACTGCAATCATATTTAGGCAATAAGAGTTTCCACAGGATAATAATTATAGTATCTACTTCACAAGGTTTAAGGGAGGACTATATGAGTTAACAAAACTAAGCAAATATTTAGAACGGTGCCTGACATATCTTAAGCCTTCAATAAATGTTGTCTATTAATATGATCCCCCAGAACCTGGAATGTTTGGCATTGTGTTCTGGTATCTTTATTCTCCCTGCTATTTGTAACTATGATCTTGTCTTTCCAATATTTGAAAATTAGCATTTACAACATGTACCTACTCTTGCAGACAGGGGAAAAGAAATATTTACTGATTTTTCAGGCCTGAGTGAATATGTAATTATTCACTCTGTTTGTATTCTTCATAGTTTATGGGTTGTGGGATACTTTCTCTTAAGGAGCTGCTTTCTATACTGCTGAGTCAATGCCTACCTGCCGTGCCCTTCTGGCTGTAGTTCCTTGCCTCTAGCCGTGACGACTGGTGACAGCATGTAGGGTATGTTCTGCAAAGGGTCAATTCCAGTGGTGGATAAAATCTCATAAGTGATGACAAGATGATCATATTTTTTTAAATTGAAACAGCTCAGCCCAAAGCATAGTATTTTTATCTTGAACTTCACATTGCTATAAAAAGAAAGAATTCAATGTAATATGAAAAATCTTAGTCTTACAGTCAAAAATACTGCAAAAAATAAATGAAGATAAACAATACCAATAGAGTACAGTTTTATTGGTATTAGATCTAAAAACTAATGGAGGAAACTTTTAAATTTTCTTTTCTTTTTCTTGCCCCTTGCTACTTAAGATTTAGAATCTAGAAGGATCCTTTGCTTGTAGCAAATACTAAAAGGATGTGAGTTTATAAAGATGACTCACTGATATATTTTTAATTTCACATTTTGATGGCTTCTAACACATCTCATTACTAATATTCAGAATAACCTATTTTCACTCTTTTATGTGAGTGACTCTAATCATTGTTCTACAGATGAACATTATGGGAAATAGATGAAAAATTAGGCAAAATCATGGAAGTCACAAGGGAAAATAACCCATGCATTAAGTATTTTAAAAGGATCTCACCAAGATGTGGGAAAGAACACTTAAAAATTTACTTCCCTCTGAATTGATTAGTATTACTTTTGTTCACTCAGCATCTCGTTAATAAAAACCCAAGGTGTTGAGTTACATCAGTAACTCTCTTCCAAAAGCAAGAGGTTCATCACAGCTTAGAAATTATAGTCACAAGGTAGAGGACTTTATATTCAATACATAGTTCAGCCTCTTGTAAATGTCAGATAATTAACTATGGCCTCAGTTTGCAAACGGTTAGCATGATCTTCTTTTTATCTGACTTCTTCAAAGACGAACTAATAATTTAGGTAAATGATCAGATCAGATCAGATCAGATCAGTCGCTCAGTCATGTCCGACTCTTTGCAACCCCATGAACTGCAGCATGCCAGGCCTCCCTATCCATCACCAGCTCTCGGAGGTCACCCAGACTCACATTCATCGAGTCAGTGATGCCATCCAGCCATCTCATCCTCTGTCGTCCCCTTCTCCTCCTGCCCTCAATCCCTCCCAGCATCAGAGTCTTCTCCAATGAGTCAACTCTTCGCATGAGGTGGCCAAAATACTGGAGTTTCAGCTTCAGCATCATTCCTTCCAAAGAAATTCCAGGCCTGATCTCCTTCAGAATGGACCGGTTGGATCTCCTTGCAGTCCAAGGGACTCTCAAGAGTCTTCTCCAACACCACAGTTCAAAAGCATCAATTCTTCGGCGCTCAGCCTTCTTCACAGTCCAGCTCTCACATCCATACATGACCACAGGAAAGACCATAGCCTTGACTAGGCAAACCTTTGTTGGCAAAGTGATGTCTCTGCTTTTGAATATGCTATCTAGGTTGGTCATAACTTTCCTTCCAAGGAGTAAGCGTCTTTTAATTTCATGGCTGCAGTCACCATCTGCAGTGATTTTGGAGCCCAGAAAAATAAAGTCTGACACTGTTTCCAGTGTTTCTCCATCTATTTCCCATGTAGTGATGGGACCCAGATGCCATGATCTTCGTTTTCTGAATGTTGAGCTTTAAGCCAACCTTTTCACTCTCCACTTTCACTTTCATCAAGAGGCTTTTTAGTTCCTCTTCACTTTCTGCCATAAGGGTGGTATCATCTGCATATCTGAGGTTATTGATATTTCTCCCGGCAATCTTGATTCCAGCTTGTGTTTCTTCCAGTCCAGCATTTCTCATGATGTACTCTGCATATAAGTTAAATAAACATGGTGACAATATACAGCCTTGACGTACTCCTTTTCCTATTTGGAACCAGTCTGTTGTTCCATGACCAGTTCTAACTGTTGCTTCCTGACCTGCATACAGATTTCTCAAGAGGCAGATCAGGTGGTCTGGTATTCCCATCTCTCTCAGAATTTTCCACAGTTTATTGTGATCTACACAGTCAAAGGCTTTGGCATAGTCAATAAAGCAGAAATAGATGTTTTTCTGAAACTCTCTTGCTTTTTCCATGATCCAGCGGATGTTGGCAATTTGATCTCTGGTTCCTCTGCCTTTTCTAAAACCAGCTTGAACATCAGGAAGTTCACGGTTCACATATTGCTGAAGCCTGGCTTGGAGAATTTTGAGCATTACTTTACTAGCGTGTGAGATGAGTGCAATTGTGCGGTAGTTTGAGCACTCTTTGGCATTGCCTTTCTTTGGGATTGGTATGTAAACTGACCTTTTCCAATCTTGTGGCCACTGCTGAGTTTCTTTTTATCTGACTTCTTCAAAGACGAACTAATAATTTAGGTAAATGATAGTGCCTCCTAAAACCATTACAAGTCAGCTCTTTGATGTTTACCTGGAAGCTGGCTTACAGGCATTTAAAGTGAAAGGAAAAAATGCGCCTTAAAAAATGTTGGCGTCCTAACACAGAAGTTCATTTCCCAACCTCAGACAGTGCAGTATTAGGGTGATTTCCTTGGATTCCAAGGAAAAGTAATACACTAGATCAGGCTGTTCTAGAAATCATCTCTTTTCTGATATATAAATACTGAAATTAGAATGCTTTTTAAATCATGTTTTAGAATTTGAAACTGTGAAGAGTAAGTCTTGTAAAGCTTTCAAAACTAAGTTTATCGTAAATTATTTTATTTACTCATAGAGTACTGTAATCTAGAATTTTTGGCATAGAAAATAAAACCCTGGTTGATTAAACTAAGGACATACACATGCATCAACCAGACCATATACTTATTAAAAAAAAAAAAAAAAAAAAACCTGGGCAACAAGGTTTCTGAAGGCCAATTCACTGACTATGACTTCCTTTGTTTGAGTTGCTTAAGTTTAAACACCTATCCATATGGGTTTTATAGATAAGTTGAAATATACTCAGGTTATTTATGTATGTACTTTTTATGATTTGTTCTCTGTCTACTAAAAATCTGAGAAAGCTTTATAAAAATCAAATAACACAACATAATGTGCTTGGTCACTCAGTTGTGTCCGACTCTTTGCGACCCCATGGACTCTAGCCCGCAAGTCTCCTCTGTCCATGGGATTCTCCAGGCAAGAATATCAAAGTGGGTTGCCATGCCCTCCTCCAGGGGATATTCCCAACCCAGGAATCAAACTCAGGTCTCCCGCATTGTAGGCAGATTCCTTAATGGTTGAGACACCAGGGAAGTCACACAACATAATACCATCAAAAAATAAATGGAAAAGCAGCTAATTAAAGGAAACAGAGAAATAAGTAGATGTAATTTGTTAAGTGGAATCTATTACCTATATCACTAATTTAATAATAGTTTCTCGGGGGGAAAAGAAACATAAGAAATGTAAACAAACTTTTCTTTTTCTAATCAGTATTAATATAGATTCATGTGTGTTGGTTTTTGTGTGTCATTACCAAAGTCTGGATCTTTGCATTTTTCACATTAACAATCTCAACATTTTTGGAATTGTTTTTGACCATCAGCAGCTCTGCCATGAGGGTCATTTAGTTTTACGTATTTATCAGAACTATTATATAACTCTGATACGCAATAATAAAACATATCCAAATAAAGATGTCACACCATTTTAGGATGCTTTGGAAATTATATTATCTCTGTCCCTCCATCCTCAATTGAGCGAGTTATACTGACCTCTGGAACTAAAGTGAACCCACACAGGACAGCCATAGAGATTCAAAGACCCTGGACATGGCTATACAGTTTGATCTGTCTGTATCTTTAAAGCATTCCAACTCAGAGAATAGTTTACAATTGGGTTACATTTAACTGACAGATACAAACAGATGCAAGTATAGCTATATATTCATATTTGCCTATATACCAAATAAACATGATTAAAATGCCATAAAATATCAAAATCAGACAAACAAAACATTCTGAACTGCTTCAGAATCCTTTCTGAATATTTAATATTTATCTCTGGTGGATAACCAAAAATATATGCATGGAATTTCATGAAAATATTCACCTTATAAATCATAGATATGGAAGTTCAAAGTTTCAGAGTGCGACATATTTGCACTTAAATATATAAGGACAAACAACAAAAAGACCCCTTCAGTAGACCTGAATGATTAGTAAGCATTGTGAAATGTCTTCATGAATCTCATATCTGGCTAACATGAAGAGCCAGCAAATTCCTGCCAACATTGTTTTCATTTTCTTTCACAATGTGACTTCTTTAGGTACATTACAGAACTTAAGTCAAGTGTCAGAAAAAGGCAGTATGTAGCCAAGAAATGTATGCTGCTGCTGCTGCTAAGTCGCTTCAGTCGTGTCCGACTCTGTGCGACCCCATAGACGGCAGCCCACCAGGCTCCCCCATCCCTGGGATTCTCCAGGCAAGAGCACTGGAGTGGGTTGCCATTTCTAGAAGAAGTAAAAAATAAACTCACGATGCTTTCCGACTTCCATGTTCATCAAACTCTCTGTTTATCTGCCTTAATGCTCTGTTAACTTACCAATGCTTATTAGCTTTCTGGGAGCAACAAAATGTAAAATTTAAACAGCTAACCTGACACACAAATGCTCTGATACTGGTCATTATATCTTTGTACCCCAAAGACAGTCTCTTTAGTCATTAAAAATGCAAACACAGCACTGAAAATACAGTTAGATTATTTCTACGTTATGTGGGTAATTTTCCAAATCGAATATATTCCTTAAATGTATGGTTTCACAAAGTTGAATCTGGCTCACTGCTTTACTCACATAATAACATTTTTATTTAAAAATGAAATAAAAATAATCTCTGTGGGTTAGAAGTCATCTCAAGCTCCTGTGCTGGACAGGGTAAATGTTGCATCAAGAAAAGGGCATTACTATTTGTTTCCATCATTCTACTGGGTGTATTTAAATTCAGATTCAGCCAGTACTCTGTCAGCAAAGTCAGAAGCCTTTCCCAAATGTATTGTCACAAAAAGACAAAAACTGCTTTCTGGAACAAAGCAATGATCCTTCAAGACTGTGGGAATCTTCAAAGGTAGATATAACTCTTCCAGAGTGAGAACTAAAAAAAGGAAAAAGAGAGGAAATTTTCTGTGTGGGAAAGTTTCTCCCAGACCTAAAAAAATCAGCATAATTCTTGAACCACAAGCACCAAAGATTCCTCATCATCCTTTCCTTTCTTGGACAACTTTGGAAGTTATTTGCCTATGATGACTTTGTATAGCAGAAAATTCTATTTTGTTGGGTTAACACACATTTCTTTCATTTTTCACATCATGTTTTCATAACTACATTAATTCATGCACTCAATTCTACCTTAACCTGGGTACTGTAGTAAGATAAAAATAAAAACACTAGAAGATTGTAAACCCTAAAACTGGCTGCTCTGACAAATGCACTGCTGCTGCTAAGTCACTTCAGTCGTGTCCGACTCTGTGTGACCCCATGGACTGCAGCCCACCAGGCTTCTCCGTCCAAGGGATTCTCCAGGCAAGAACACTGGAGTCAGTTGCCATTTCCTTCTCCAATACATGAAAGTGGAAAGTGAAAGTGAAGTCGCTTAGTTGTGTCCAACTCTTAGCAACCCCATGGACTGCAGCCTACCAGGCTCCTCCATCCATGGGATTTTCCAGGCAACTGTATTGGAGTGCCCAAATGCACAGAAAATAGTTATTAGTCCCAAGAGCACAAGACTAGTCATGAAGGTTTATGCCTTTAGCTGAGGAGTAAGGAGGTGACCCCACACTAGCTCTGACTTGTCTACTGGGAGATAAGCTATCGTGCCAGGATACAAATATGAGACATAATTGAGAATCTGCCAAGAAGTATAAGATTCACTAACAAATATTTACCTCTGATAGTTTGCAGGGAAATCTGGAAAATGCCAAAACAGATCTGGATTTGTAAATTCAGTGTCATATAGGAAAGAAAAAGACTTTGGAGCACATAAGTACAATTCTTATCTCTACCATTTTAAAGTAGAATCTCTGGACCAAAAAAAAAAAAAAAATAGATTTAAAAATGAGAAACAAAGAACTGAGTATTCATGCATATGTGTATGCATGTGTATATATATATACATATCTTAATTCTGACAGCATTTCATTATCTGGACAGCTACTATGGCTTATATCCTGATTGAATCAGGGCATCTGAGAAATTCTCTATTTACCTTCCTGATGATTTTGCCTCTGAGCAGAAAGAGGAATCAATAGGGGGAGTGAGTTTTATCTGCACTTAATTTTAACCACCCAAGAAGAACTAATTAACAGTAAAATGGAAGCATGGCAACTCTCTGCAAATGTGATAATATTATCTTAATGTTTATAACAGTCATGGAAAGAAATGCTAGATTTAATCACAAATATGTTCTCTACTCTTAAAAATAAAACGTTTCTGCTAAAAGATAGAGAGGAGTCAATGGCCAAAATCTCTCAAACAAATATTGCTCAGAAAGAAACTATTATAATAGATGTATCTCAGAACAAAATCCTAATCATACAAAAACAAATTTGATAACAGCAGGAAGAGTTAACTTAGAAGATGATTGAATCTGGATGCAGACAGTTCTCTATGAGCTCTCACTGAAAAGGAACACATATAAAAGATTGGAAGTACTTTAGTTATTATTAACTAGAGCAAGTGAAGACTTTGAAGGATAAATAGAATAGTAAAAATAAATTTTAGTATGTTTAGAAGAAGATACAGATAAGGGAGGAATAACCTGCTGTTAAGATTGTTGACAAAATGGTAGCAGAGGACATGGAAAATGCTGAAGTTCCCAGCTGCATTGTTTGTTCATATCTTCTTTGTCATGGACTGTTATGAGGAGAAAGAACATTGGTAAGACAGAATTGAACCTTAAGTTGAAAAAAGAATACCTAGAAACTATACATGGATTCAAGTCTCTTGCTTAGTAAAACTGCATCCCGGGATATTGGGAAAGTTTGTGAATAAGATTATTTGAGATGCTCTCAGTAACTTTGGGGGGAATTACAAAGATGTAGGCATTGGACAAATAGAAACAGGCCAATTATGTACTGATGTTCAAAAGGTATATAAGGATTTCTCAAGGGAAAAAAAAAAAGACAAGCTTTAGAGTCACAGTAAAGTCATAAGACATACTATTAAACCTAAAATGTTGAACACCTAATGGAGATAGAAATGACTAAGGCTCAAAATAGGAGGGCTGGAAAATAGTTAATGGAAATAAGTTAAGTGTGTATTATATATAAGAAGACTTCCGTGGTAGTTCAATTGGTAAAGAATCCATCTGCAATGCAAGAGACCCAGGTTCAGTTCCGCTGGACTGGAAGAAACAGAAGTTGGAATCAAGATTGCCGGGAGAAATATCAATAACCTCAGATATGCAGATGACACCACTCTTATGGCAGAAAGTGAAGAGGGGCTAAAAAGCCTCTTGATGAAAGTGAAAGTGGAGAGTGAAAAGGTTGGCTTAAAGCTCAACATTCAGAAAACGAAGATCATGGCATCTGGTCCCATCACTGCATGGGAAATAGATGGGGAAACAGTGGAAACAGTGTCAGACTTTGTTTCTCTGGGCTCCAAAATCACTGCAGATGGTGACAGCAGCCATGAAATTAAAAGACGCTTACTCCTTGGAAGGAAAGTTATGACCAACCTAGATAGCATATTCAAAAGCAGAGACATTACTTTACCAACAAAGGTTCGCCTAGTCAAGGCTATGGTCTTTCCTGTGGTCATCTGGACTGTGAAGAAGGCTGAGCGCCGAAGAATTGATGCTTTTGAACTGTGGTGTTGGAGAAGACTCTTGAGAGTCCCTTGGACTGAAAGAAGATCCAACCAGTCCATTCTGAAGGAGATCAATCCTGGAATTTCTTTAGAAGGAATGATGCTAAAGCTGAAACTTCAGTATTTTGGCCACCTCATGCGAAGAGTTGACTCATTGGAGAAGACTCTGATGCTGGGAAGGATTGAGGGCAGGAGGAGAAGGGGACGACAGAGGATGAGATGGCTGGATGGCGTCACTGACTTGATGGGTGTGAGTCTGGGTGACCTCCGGGAGCTGGTGATGGACAGGGAGGCCTGGCATGCTGCGGTTCATGGGGTCGCAAAGAGTCGGACACGACTGAGCGACTGATCTCTCTCATGATTTTCCCAGTAGTCATGTATGGATATGAGAGTGGGACCATAAAGTGGGCTGGGCACTGAAAAAATGGATGTTTTTGAATTGTGGTGTTGGAGAAGACTCTTGAGAGTCTCCTGAACTGTCAGGATCAAACCAGTCAATCCCAAAGAAAATCAACACTGATTATGCACTGGAAGGACTGATGCTGAAGCTCACCTGATACTTTGGCCATCTGATGCAAAGAGCTGACTCATTAGAAAAGACCCTGATGCTGGGAAAGATTGAAGGCAAAAGGAGAAGGGGGCAGCAGAGGATGAAATGGTTAGATAGCATTACCAACTCAAAAGGATGTGAATTTGAACCAACTCCATAAGATAGTGAAGTACAGAGGAGCCTGGCATGCTGCAGTTGCAAAGAGTCAAACATGACTTACAACTGAACAACAAAATTTTATCTTATAAGCTATTGAACAATATTCCATTCTAACTGAAGCCTGATTATAGGGCAGCTGAGGTAGTTGGTTTTTTGTTTTGGTGTGTGTGTGTGTGTGTGTGTGTGTGTATTTTGTCTCTATGGTGGCTTCCCTGATAGCTCAGCTGATAAAGAATCTATGAAAGTCCCAAAGAAAAAAGAATGAATGGCAGGAAATCCAGGTAGAGATACTGGAAGATGTCAAATTCTAGAGAACAAAATGAATAAACTGACAAGGCCTAAGAAATTCAGACCTAAAGAAGCTGGATGCAGGAATAAGGACAGTGGAATAAGTTAGAAAACCATCAGTATAACTGAGTGGCCAAGGAGCATCAAGACATTCCATGTAGCTACCACAACCACATGGCAACAGATCTTCAGTTGGTCCTAGCACTTTACCTCCGAACTGATGAGTTCCCAACTGGAAAAAAAAAAAGTTAAATTCAATTCAATTAATAAAATGACTGAACTTATTAAAGGAAGTTTTTTATATCTTGTTTTAAGTAGCCCTACTTGTTGAACAGAATAGCATTATATCTAACTGTATAAGAGGAGAGATAAGGTTTTATTGTAGGTAGTAAAAAAGAGGCTTAGGTCTTAAGTTATAGTGTTTTTGTCTTAGTTATATTTAAAAATACTCATCTCTGCTTTATATAAAGAAATAGTAATGGTAGGAGGAAAAAAACCCAATATGATACATAACAGAGGGAATATTTACAATATTAACAATAGTGCACATTTTATGGAATGATTCCTGTGTATCAAGCACTCCAAAGAAATACTTTATAAAGCTCATTTAATCTCACAGCAATCTTTAGATATAGGTGTTATTGTGATTCCTATTATATGTTAGAAATAGAGGCTCAGAAAGATTTAATTCCTTGTATCTAGTCATGGCTATTAAGCAGAGGAGCAAATTTTCAAATCCAGAAACCTCTTTCCTTTAATCACCATAATAAACTGGCATTAAGCTTTATTCCCTCCTAAGAAAGTCTGAAGGATAGCCTCAAATAGAGTTCAGGATAGGATGTACACGATTTAGCAGAGATCACAGGAAAATGTCTCACAAATTTTTAATTGACAATCAGCTCATCAGGAGTCAGTGTAGTGCAGAAAGTTTCAAACAAAGACAAAACAGGCTTAAGTTGCATTAAAAGGTTTCAGAATTTCAAACAATGGAGCTGGTTAGAACTCATGCCTCCACACTGGAGTACTATGGTCACGTCTGAGCATCATGTGCTAGGTGAAACTTTAGAAAATGGAAATGCATCTTAAAAATGTATTTGTGGATAATATTTTAGAGCCATCATACATGGAAAATCATATTCTTGAGCCAAATAAACTCAAGAGGGTAGGATAGCTATTTTCAAATATTAGAGTGGCTGTCACCTGAAAGAAGTATAAGGTCTACTCTGTGTAGTTCCAGAGGTAGGAGGTAAAATTTTACTCTGAATAAAAAATAGTTCTGATAATCAGAACTATTCCAAAATATAATGCCAATGAACACGCCATCGATATAGAAATTCAAGGAAATGTTAGCAGAGATAAGAAGGGTGAGTAAGTGACCTAGAGTAGTTTATATCTCCAAGAATCCTTTTTTGCTCATTTAGCAACCTCAGAATTGGCTTGGACAAGGTCTAGTTGTTCCTAGGGCCCAGCTGCATTGTCCTCAAGACATTCCCCCCAAATAAGTCCTTTCTGTCAATGTCGCTTCTTCCCCTGAAGAATGTATGCTGCTGCTGCTGCTCCTAACACATTTTTTCCAAACCCTCTCAAATGTCTGCTTTGTGAATCCCTCCTATTGCGGTAGTGGTTCTACCTTCAAGAGACTGAGGTGTAGTCTATATAGCTACTGAAACTGAAGGATCTAAATTGAGCTAAAGCCTTTTGGTTTCCTTTAAAAAACAGACCAGAATTATGAATAGAGCCATAAGCACAGCCATGAGTTATTCAACCAGGGGTAGCTATTTGATTGATAAATCAATTTGCAGGAATATATTAAATGATTAATGAGTCTGTCATATCAACTAGGACACTTGCTAATTGTTTTCAAGGTTCCAATAAATGTAGTGGCAATTAATTGCACCTGCTATAATCCACTGCCTGCTTGGAGCTGACGTGCAAGTTTAACGTTCATTTTTCACCGATGAAAAGACTTTTGTCTATTCTGTGGCTTTCTCCACACCTGCCTGATATAGGAAAACAATAATTGCGTTAGTCAGACTCCGGCTTATTAATGGCTATAAATTTAAAGCCCTTGCAGTTCTCCCTACAAACAAAGGTGAGAAGAACTTTTGCAAGCCACCCAGGGAAGAAAGCGTGTACTTACAAATCTAATTTTCATCTGAGTATAGAATATTGTGCTTCCCTGAGGCAGGCCTTGGTATCACAAAAGCAATTTCTGGCAGACTGGAAGGATTATTCCCTTCTGGGTTTCCAGCATGTGACAGGAGAGCAGAGTGGAGGTCCTCCTCTCAGGAGACTGGCAGCGTCATGAAGCAGATGGGACCTGACAGGTTATTTCCATGAAACGGAGGCTCTGAAGCAGGAAGTGGGTATGGCTGACTGAGTAATGGGAGGCTCCTCATTTCAACGGGGAGAGCCAGAACCCGGTTGTGGCAGGCTGCATTTATTCATGTCGGAGGAGCACTGCCGGCCGGCCATCCATTCCAAGAACCTTGAGAAAACAGAATGGTGCAGGGGGCTGAGGGCCCAGGCGACAGAATCCATGAGGCAGTTTAACCCTGTGAAGGCCATCCACTGCCAGCAAAGTAAGTGTAAGAGTGGATTTCAGTCCAGCCCGTCTTGTGCTTTTCAGGTGTGGAGCCCTCTGGAGCACATTTTCCGTGCTCTTTTCTCTTAGCCGGGTCACACGTGCTGCTCTCCCTAGTTGGTACTTGTGAAGAATGAGAATCAGCTGTAGAGTCTAGCCCTCCACACTCCAGAACAAGGTGTGACAGGTTTGGGTTGCGGTGAAGAGGTGAGCGTGCGTCATCTGACGCCATCCCATAGATGCCTGCCTGGCTCTTTGAGGAAGGCGGTGGGGCGGGAGATGAAAGGTCAAAGGGTCAAAGGTCAAAGTACAGTGGGCTGCCCCACCACCTTGCCTACTCTGGCTCTGATGTTCCATCCCTTCTCCCTTCCCTGTGCTGTCAGAGCCAGAAGGTCCGTCTTGAGCTATGATCACCTTCTATTGCCATGAATCCCTCATCCCTCCACCACCACCATCACTACTCTGTAGGCAAATCTAGGAAGAATCCAAGAAGAGGCCTTAAAGGTGCCCTTTCCTAAATCAAGCTGTTTTGACACCACTGGGCCACGGTCACACTCGAGGCAGCCAGCAGAATTACCACGTAAGAGGCACTGAGCAGGATCTGTCCAAAGAATCAAGTCATAATACATATTCCTAGTCATACAGGCAACAGCCCATTGCCATCAATCCCGGCCCCTTGTCACTGCTTCCGGCCAGCTTCACAAAGCTGCCACCTGGTTTCCTTCCTTCTCTCTCTTCTGCATTCCTCAACCCTCCCCCACGAACATACATGAACCAGAGGTAAAATACAATTGATTCTGGCTAAATCTAGATTCTGGCTAAATCTGTTGTCCCAGTGCTAGACATTTGGCTAGGTTAAAGGATTGCAGTTGTTAAAGGATATGTCCCCTAAAATAATTCCACTACATATTTGTTTCCTTAGAAAATGAGCAATGTCTACAAGTAGGTTGCTTGTTTGAGCTATTCTTTGTTTTGTTTTGTTTTTTTTAATCACCCTGATGAAGTTTCTTTTTGTTCGCTCTTTTCATGGCAATGGGCTCTGACACCAGGGATCTGGGGTCCATTGGTAAACAAAGGTTATTTTCTAAAACACGAACACAGAGATAACATTAAGATAATAAAAGAGTCTAGACACCTGTATAATTAATATTTCATCTTGCTTTGTGACCGGAGTTCAAGGTTCAGGACTAATATTTAGGTAATAGACATTATTTTGACTTCTGTTCATATCTACTATAGCCACAAGGTATAGGAATTACAGGGTAATTTCCACCTTGGGTGTCCTATGCAATCTTTTTTATACTATTCCCTACAGTAAGGAAGCTGGAGAGGAGCTTTCTGAATGGGCAAAGCAAAAGACACATATTTCCAAGCTATGGTGTGAAGAACAATAACGATGCCAAGTCTGAGAATATCTGTTGTGAACCTAGAGTAGTGAGATGGGTCCTTAAGAAACACGCCTTTGCCCCAGTTCAGTCTAAACACAACAGCATGGGCATCCTTTTAAAACAAGAGTTTTATTATATCACTCCTCTCCTCAAATGCCTGCAGTGGCTCCCCCTTGTCATTTAGTTACAGCCAAAGCCAAATTCAGCATAGGATCTACATCTCCATCATCATCTGGGCTTGTCTCCTTGACCACTTCTCCGTGATCACACGGAGAAACTCCAGTCATCGTAGGCTCTTCCTAGAACTTCCAAGAGTTCTGCCTAGAATTCTTCTGGAAGCCCCCAGGGCTTTCTGCCTCACATCTTTCTTTATTTTTCTCCATAGCACCTGTGCCATCTAACATACAACATGTTTTGCTAATTTATCTTCTGTACAGTCATCATCTCTGTTTGGTGATGAACCTCCATGAAAGCAGGGAGTCTGGGTTGTCTTTATTCTTGGCTGTACTACCAGCACTTGGAAGAGTGCCTGCCTCATAGTAGACCTTCAATAAATGTTTTCTGTGTGAGTGAATGAATGAATGGGTGAATACCATTATATATGTGTGTGTGTTAGCTAAACAAGTGTTGTAAAACTGTAATGCAACATACTAATGAAAAAGGCAGCTCAGGAAGCAACAGTTAGAACTGCACGTGGAACAGACTGGTTCCAAATAGGAAAAGGAGTATGTCAAGGCTATATATTGTCACCCTGCTTATTTAACTTCTATGCAGAGTACATCATGAGAAACGCTGGGCTGGAAGAAGCACAAGCTAGAATCAAGATTGCAGGGAGAAATATCAATAACCTAAGATATGCAGATGACACCATAAAAAGCTAAAAAGTCTCTTGATGAAGGTCAAAGAGGAGAGTAAAAAAGTTGGCTTAAAGCTCAACATTCAGAAAATGAAGATCATGGCATATGGTCCCATCACTTCATGGGAAACAGATGGGGAAATAGTGGAAACAGCGTCAGACTTTACTGTTTTGGGCTCCAAAATCACTGCAGATGGTGATTACAGCCATGAAATTAAAAGACGCTTACTCCTTGGAAGAAAAGTTATGACCAACCTAGATAGCACATTCAAAAGCAGAGACATTACTTTGCCAACAAAGGTCCGTCTAGTCAAGGCTATGGTTTTTCCTGTGGTCATGTATGGATGTGAGAGTTGGACTGTGAACAAAGCTGAGCACCGAAGAATTGATGCTTTTGAACTGTGGTGTTGGAGAAGACTCTTGAGAGTCCCTTGGACTGCAAGCAGATCCAACCAGTCCATCTTAAAGGAGATCAGTCCCGGGTGTTCTTTGGAAGGAATGATGCTAAAGCTGAAACTCCAGTACTTTGGCCACCTCATGCGAAGAATTGACTCATTGGAAAAGACTCTGATGCTGGGAGGGATTGGGGGCAGGAGGAGAAGAGAACAACAGAGGATGAGATGTCTGGATGGCATCACCGACTCAGTGGACGTGAGTCTGAGTGAACTCCGGGAATTGGTGATGGACAGGGAGGCCTGGCTTGCTGTGATTCATGGGGTCGCAAAGAGTCAGACATGACTGAGCAACTGAACTGACTCAACTGAATAAAAAAGGAAGGTCCAGAACTATTGTATATACATCTAGTTTTGATTCCTGCTCTATCACCTTCTCATTATTATTTAATTTCCTCATATTCAATTAGAACAGGATAGAAAACTTGCAGCTGTTCTTCAAATTTTTGAGATACATTGTGAAAATCATTTCATAAATTGCAGAGATAGTAAATGTTCATTACTCGTCTCTTCATTGATGCCACCTTATATAACTGGACACTTTCCCAGTGTTTAAGGAAACTGTTGAGATTCAATAAATATATGTAATGTATCAAATGAATTGCACAGCAATTGCTCAAAGTAATTTGAAATTCATCTTTTGGAGAAGCAAGATGGATATTGATTTTTGAAGCCCCCCATGGCATTACTCAATGTGATTGCTGGTCATATTAAATTTGCTTTGTCATATCTCAAAAATAGAATTCAGCCCCAAAGAATTAAATTCCACTGTTCAAGAAAAGGTGTCAAAATTTTCTAAAATAATTCCAGGGTGACAATAACAAGCGCTGTAATAAAAATAAGCATTTAAGTCAATAAACATTCAGAGCATGTAGTGATCCACTCTTGGTAACTGCTTTGAAAGAAATAGCGCTAATTCAGCCACATTATATTAATATTAAAAAGTATATCTCTCTCACCAAGATAACTGGAATTCTATCATTAAAAGCCTATATTTATGAATTAATTGTGTGTTCTGGGATTTGTATGCATCATTAACAGGCTCCTATTCTGGCCATTGGTGAAGCAATGTGCCTGTTCTACTGACCGAGGGTTAAGCTGGGATTTTTTCTGTAAAATGAAAGAGTAAAGGGGAGTGAGGAGATGTGCTGACGGTTCAGAATTCTGGGAGAGGTGTGATTTCCAGGCATATTCCAAATGATCTCTGAGTTACATGACTTTATCTCCGAGGACACATCCATTGAGTATTGTGAAATGAAGGAAAAGCATGGGATCATTGTGACATTGAATAACCAAATTATTTTTAACAACAAATTGAGACATACTTCATATACCAGGAAATTAACCCATTTCCAGGATACAATTCACTGACTTTTAGTCTAATCACAGTTGTGCAACCCTAAGAACAATTTAAGCTTAGAACACTGTTACCACTCTAAATAGAGGTCTGAACCCATTAGCAGCCACTCTCCAACCCAGCATCCTCCAGCCCCTGCAAACTGGAAGTCTACATTCTATCTCTACAGGTTTGCCTATTCTCGATATTTTATGTAAGGGTAGTCATAGAATATGTGGTCTTTTGTGGCTGATTTATTTTTCTTAGCATAAAGTTTTTAAGGGTTCATCCATGTTGTAGCATGCATCGTTACTTCGCTTTTATGGTCAAATATGTTTCATGGTAGAATGTGCCACATTTTATTTTTCAATTTCTCAGTTGATGGACATTTGGGTGGTCCTACTTTTTGGCTACTATGAATAATGCAGCTATGAACTGTTAGGTATACTTTTTGCTCATTGTCTTTTTTTTTAGTTTTATTTTATTTTTTAACTTTACAATATTGTATTGGTTTTGCCATATATCTAAATGAATCCGCCACAGGTATACATGTGTTCCCCATCCTGAACCCTCCCCCCTCCTCCCTCCCCATACCATCCCTCTGGGTCGTCCCATTGGACCAGCCCCAAACATCTAGTATCGTGCATCGAGCCTGGACTGGCGACTTGCTTCATATATGATATTATTCATATTTCAATGCCATTCTCCCAAATCATCCCACTCTCTCCCTCTCCCACAGAGTCCTTTTTTTTTTTTTTTTTTTGACATTCAGGAAGTCCATATTTATTTAAAGAAGACTTTATCAATATAAACATGGAAGATCATCATATTATATTTTAGCTTAATATTAATTTATAATGTTTATAGTAAAATTATTTAATTCATCAGTATATGGTACAATATATGGTATGTTTTAATTTTATTTTATTATTATTATTTTTTTTTTTTTTGCAGGGGAAAATGGAGAAAGGAAAGGATCAATGAGGGTGGGAGGGAAATGGGAAGGAAGAAGGGGGGTGATGGTGGGGAGGAGTATATGTAATTTCTCAACTAATGGCTTTCTGTTTTTAATCACAAAGAACATTTTAAAAAAAATCATGTTGAATTCATCCTATATTAGGAGGTTTGATCTGGAAATGAAAAGTTCAGGAAACTGTAAGTCCAGTTTGGGTGTCCTCATCTTAGGCACATCTTGGTATTTTGTATTGGTAGGTCTATCTTTACCACAATATATTATTTAGGACAGGATCACATTTGTCACCTCTTCCTCCCTACTACCCAAAGTGGTACCAGACCCATAAAATAGTCAATAAACTTTAACAAAGTGAACAAATAAGTCTATTTTTTTTTTTAACTCTCCTGAGTGAACTGAATTTTTTGAGGCTCATAAGTGAATATGTTTTCTTCTTTACTTTGTCTATTACAGCCAGATTGTATGAGTGGGGTATTAAAGTCTCCCACTATTACTGTATTGTTGTATATTTCTTCTATCATACTAATTAGTGTTTGTCTTAGATATATCAATGCTCCAATGTTGAGTGCATATATATTTATAATTATTATAACTTCTTTTTGGATTGTTCCTTTAAGTCGTTATGTATAACCTTGATTGTCTCCTTTTCAGGATCTTTAAAGTCAATTTTATCTGATATGAGTATTGCTACTCCTGTTTTCTTTTAGTCCATAATTGCATAAAAAATCTTTTTCCAGCCCTTCATTATCAGTCAATATATATCCCCTATTTTAAGGTGGTTCTCTTGTAGACGACATATATAGGGGTCTAGTTTTTATATCCATTTGACCCATTTTAGTCTTTTGGTTGTATCTTGTAGACAAGGTATGTAGGGGTCTTGTTTTTGTATTGATTTGGCCAGTCTTTGTCAGTTGATTAGGGCATTCAGCCCATTAACGTTTAAAGCAATTATTGATAAATAGGATTTACTTTATTGTTTGGGGTTCGAATTTATACACCCTTTTAGTGATTCCTATCTAGAGAATGTCCTTTAGTTTTTGTTGGAGAAATGGTTTAGTGGTGCTAAATTCTCTCAACTTTTGCTTATCTGTGAAGCTTTTGATTTCTCCTTCATATTTGAATGAGATCCTTGCTGGATACAATAATCTGGGCTGTAAGTTATTTTCTTTCATCACTTTAATTATGTCTTGCCATTCCCTCCTGGCTTGGAGAGTTGCTATTGAAAGATCAGCTGTTATCCTTATGGGAATTCCCTTGTGAGTTATTTGATGTTTTTCCCTTGCTGCTTTTAATATTTGTTCTTTATATTTAATCTTTGTTAATTTGATTAATATGTGTCTTGGGGTGTTTCGCCTTGGGTTTATCCTGTTAGGGACTCTCTGGATTTCTTGAACTTGAGTGGTAATTTCCTTCTCCATTTTAGGGAAGTTTTCAACTATTATCTCCTCAAGTATTTCCTTATGATCTTTCTTTTTATCTTCTTCTTCTGGAACTCCTATGATTCGAATGTTGTAGCGTTTAATGTTATCCTGGAGGTCTCTGAGATTGTTCTCATTACTTTTGATTCGTTTTTCTTTTTTCTCCTCTGATTCATTTATTTCTAGGATTCTATCTTCTAATTCACTAATCCTATCTTCTGCCTCTTTTATTCTACTATTTGTTGCCTTCAGGGTGTTTTGGATCTCATTTATTGCATTATTCATTATGTGTTGACTCTTTTTTTATTTCTTCTAGGTCCTTCTTAAACCTTTCTTGCATCTTCTCAATCCTTGTCTCCAGACTATTTAACTGTGATTCCATTTTGATTTCAAGATTTTGGATTAATTTCACTATCATTATTTGGAATTCTTTATCAAGTAGATTCCCTATCTCTTCCTCTTTGGTTTGGTTTGGTGGGTATTTATCCTGTTCCTTTAGCTGCAGGGTATTCTTTTGTCTTTTCATCTTGTTAAAATTGCCAAGTTTAAAGTGTCCTTACTATATTCTGGTAGTTTGTTGAATTCTCTTTATTGAGGCGGTTTACTGGTCTTTTCAATATCTGATCTCTGCCCTGTTACAGAGGAGGCTGAGATGAACACCCAAATCTAAGCTGGCCAGGTTCAGGCACTCCAGGTTCAGATGCCCAGACTCGGTTGAGTCTGCATTTTATGCCCTTCCCAGGTCTGAGTAGCGCAGGTGATGAAGTGTTTAGTGAGCGCAGCTGCCGCAACTTATTGCCTCCCCGCCGCTCAGGTTTCTGGGTATACAACCGGCGCACTTTCTCAGGCAGATGTTGACCATCCAGAGCCCCAAGAAGCGTGAGTCAGCACAGAAACCTGCTTAGGTTTTGTAGTCAACGTCTCTCTAGGGCTGTGATTGCCCGCTTCTGGCTCTGGCTGCCTGTCACTGGAGTGGGACAGTCTGCAGCCGGCTATCTCTGTGCAGTCCTTTATTCCATACGTAGTCCTTGTGGTGTCTTAAGTTAGGGCTGGCTTTCAATGTAGTAGATAACCGACAGTCTGGTTATTTCGCTCAGATAGCGCTCAGGATAGCCAGGTCAAATCCTTTCTCAAAGCGATGCAAGCCACGCCGCTCCTCCTAGCCCAGCCCCCGCTTGCCAATAGCAAATGCTGGTGTCTGCGCCGCTTCTCTACCAAAGGAGTTACCGCAGGGCTCGTAATCTTTTGAAGACAATTCATTGTCTTTCTAAGTGCCTGATGTCCTCTGCCAGCATTCAGAAGTTGTTTTACAGAATTTACTCAGCATTGAAATGTTCTTTTAATGGATTTGTGGAGGAGAAAGTATTCTCCCTGTCCTACTCGTCCGCCATCTTAGCTCCTCCTCCCCACAGAGTCCAAAAGACTGTTCTATACATCAGTGTCTCTTTTGCTGTCTCATATACAGGGTTATTGTTACCATCTTTCTAAATTCCATATATATGCATTAGTATACTGTTTTGGTGTTTTCCTTTCTGGCTTACTTCACTCTGTATAATAGGCTCCAGTTTCATCCACCTCATTAGAACTGATTCAAATGTATTCTTTTTAGTGGCTGAGTAATACTCCATTGTGTATATGTACCACAGCTTTCTTATCCATTCATCTGCTGATGGACATCTAGGTTGCTTCATTGTCTTTTAATATATCGAGTACTATGAGAAAATTCATAAACTTTGCAACTATACCATCTAGCATTCAGACTCCAATGTGCTGTATGATTTAGCACGTGTTTAACTTCTCTAGCCCCTGTTTCCTCATCTGCAACATGTCTTAGCAGAAAATAAGTGCTCAAAAGTAATACTTATGCAAGAAACAAAAAAGTTCCAAACATTGTATCCTGCCTGTCTTCACAACTACCTTCACAGGTGGCTGGCTGGAAAGTGTTCTCTTTCGAAGTCAATTTAAATCATCTAATTTTTGCAGGTAAAAAAGAATAAAAAATAATAAGCCTCAATCCATAATATTTGTTAATGGAGTAAAAATTCAATTGAATGTGCCCTTTTTGATGGGCAAAAATGACTGCCTAGTAAAGAAGATTTAAATAATACTTATGAGTTTAAATGTAATTTTGTTGATTTTGTGTGTGTGTGCTAATTTATCAGCATAGAAAGAAAAAGGAGAAATAGCAGTATGCTTTATCATCTGTCATTAACCAAATAGACTATTTTTTTCAATAACATTCTTGGGATAAATTACTAATTTCCATTTTGTGTAAAAATCAATTTTTATGTAACAGTCTTGGTCACAACCTATTCCATAAAACTGGAATTTACTATATTCAAGTGCTGACAATCATTCAAACTTTAATAGGAGAGTATATGAAGAGTATTTCTCTTTTTTCCTGACTATGGTACATTAAGTCTCCAGAGGGGGCAAATGTTTAGCCACACATTACTTATCACTACGTGACTGTATTAGAATCTAACTCAGAAATGTCTCTTGCAATCAGCAATGACTTTTTCCTGAATTGCTCCTACTAGACAATCATTAGCAAATTCTGTACCTTTCAAGACAATCTGTAGACAAATAGTTTTCTCTATTTATGATCTGCTTTACTACGATAAAATCAGCTCAAGAGGACTTTTATTACCTTTCCAAGGACACCATCACTTTTTTCTCTCTTTTGTACCTTAAAGAGCTTTCTCTTCCTAGAAAGTAAACACCACAGTTGACCAATAAACTTATAAACCTGTTTATTAAACCCATCCAGCTAATCAAGAGAAATAGAGAAGTCTTGTGCACTGGCATACTATTAATGTTGGGACTTATTCCTTCTCATTCACAATGTAATGGAATTTTTCCCCTACGGTTCATTCATCACTTTAAAAAATTAAGCCAATTTAGAAATATAATTTGAATGTATAATTGAATTTGTCAGTTGATCTTAGCCTTTATAAGTTAATCAAATAACAGAGACTTAAGCAGATTTCCCACACACACTCTGGTCTGTGGGCAGCCAATCATCTCCTAAAGAGAATGTCAGATTCTTTCAGGACTTTTTGCTGATTAGATCCTCATTTTTACTTTAGAGGACTGAATTATTTTTTTCCTGGCAATCAAAATTCCTGCTATCAGTCAAACTGAAAGGAAGAAAATGGCATAATTTTAGCTAAAATATTAGAAATGACAAATAAGTGAAATATGTTAACTGGAGTGGAAGAGAAATGTGTAATTAAGCAGCACAAGGACCATGTGTCAGAGTCTTCTGTAGTAATAGATGGGTGGAGCATTTCGACTTTTTGCAAAGACCAACACAGCTGTCAGGAAATTTTAGTCCTCTTGATGATTCACAGGACTCACTTGGGATCTCTCACCTCAACCAACAACTGACAAGTTCATTGTTGTTGTTTCCCTTTAAATACAGGAAGGTAGATCAATTAATTGTAAGCTATGGCAAATTAAGTGGAACAAATTATAATGAGAAAAAGATATATGCGTGGTTTAAATAATTTAAACCTGTGCCAAAACAGGCTTATTTGGAATCTTAAAATATCTAAATTGCTACCTTTCAAACACTCCTCAGCTCTGTGTCAAGCATATTTTGAAATTTTTAGTGGAAATAGCATGTATTTCCCAGTGTTCCAATGGTGCTCTAGGCACCATTAGTAAAGGTCTGAGAGGCTGGCCATTCAGACTAAAAAATGGATGTTTGGTCCTGCTTTGTGTTGGCAGAGAAGCACCACAGCACGAGGTGACCTCACGTCCTTGGAGCCCAGTGCGGCCCAGAGCTAGGTTGCTCCACTTGGAGAAAAGAAAGGCAGGATCTACAAGCTTCAGGATGAGAATATTTCTAAACTCTGGAGGAGACAAGATTAAATCCAGGTCCCAATATTGAAGTTTCTATTCTTTGTTCTCCTCCACATATAGTAGAATTGCCAAGATTATTATGTTAAGGATTATTATTTGCCATTTTGTTCAAAGAATCAATATCATCAAAGTATTTTTATGAACAGGAGTAAGCATGGGGCTTCCCTGGTGGCTCAAAGGGTAAAGCATCTGCCTGCAAGGTGGGAGACCTGGGTTCGATCCCTGGGTCAGGGAAGATCCCCCGGAGAAGGAAATGGCAACCCACTCCAGTATTCTTGTCTGGAAAATCCCATGGATGGAGGAGCCTTGTGGGCTACAGTTCATGAGGTCCCAAAGAGTCGGATACAACTGAACGACTTCACTTTCATTTTCAAGCATGGAAAGCACAATGAACTGAACTTCCTTCTACATTTGGCATATCTGAAATTGATAATAAACTATTTAGTATTTCAATGTTAGCATAGTTCCAGTCGGTTAAGTAGGAGGATTTTTACTATGATTCTTACCCACTTTCTCTTATGTCTTGGAATTATAGAAAGTTAGAGTCCCTCAACATTTTACCTAACTCACTCTCTGATGCAAGGTATACATGGAAAGATTAAGGATATTGCAAACCTTCTAGGTGCCAAATTTTACTTGTAAATTACAAATATATTTTACATCTGTTAAATTATATTTAATGTCCTTGCATTATCAACATTTCTCCCTCTACTGAGTTCTTACTTTCAGTTTTTTCTTTTTCAAGACACTTTCACTCAAAGAATCTTTTATCTTTGTTCACCTTCAAACTTCTATCCATTTTCACTTTTCTTTCACAGCCAACACAAGAGAATATATACCATCTTAACTGCTCTAAGTATATAGTTCAGTAGTGCTAACTACATTCACAGCATTGTGTAACCAATCTCCAGGACTCTTTCCATCTGTAAAATTAAAATTCTGTACCTCAAAAATAACTCCCTATTCCTCTCCCAACCAGCTCCTGGCAACCACCATTCTACTTCCTGTTTCTATGACTTTGATTACTTTAGGTCCCCCATATAAGTGGGATCATATAGTATTTGTCCATTTGTGTGGCTTGTTTTACTTGGCATAATGTCCTCAAGGCTCATCTAAGTTGTAGTATGTGTCAGAATTTCCTCTTTTTAAGACTGAATAATACTCATTCTATGTGTATACCACAGTTTGCTTATCCATTCATCCATTTCATGGTCACAAGACACTCGAGTTGCTTCCACCTTCTGGTTACTGTGAATAATTCTACTATGGACACAGGTATATAGATATCTCTTTAAGATTCTGTCTTCAATTCTTGTGAATATATACCCCCAAGTGGAATTACTAGATCATATTCTTAATTCTATTGTTAATTTTTTAAGTAATCGCCACACTGTTTTCCAAACCATTTTACATTCCCATCGAGAATGTACCAGGATTCCAATTTCTCCACATTCTCAACATCCTCCTCAATACTTGTTATTTTCTTTCTTCCATGTTTTATAGTAGTCATCCTAATAGGTGTGAAACAGCATTTTTATACCTGAAATTTTAGACACTCTTTCAAAGCGTGGTTTGCAAATACATTAGAATCACCTCATCCACATGTTATTAGTAGAAACATTCAGATTACTGAATCAAATATCAAATCAAAATGGACCTGAGCAACATTAACAAGTTCCTCAGCTGATTCCTTTAAGGATTTTTGGCAGACCATGCACTATTTTGGATGGATGCGGTGTAAAAGGACCTCAGTGTAGGAAGAAAACACCTAGCCCATCCTACAGAAATTGTGTAGCGTAGAATACTTGCTATCCACCTGCAGTCTGAATAAGGTAAGCTGACACAGAAACAACTAATAACTCTGCAAACACAATGAAGGCCCTAAGCCACACGGTGATACCTAACAGTTTGCTGCTGAATGTTACTGTATCATCACTGAATTGATGGAGAACTATAAGCACCTTCATTACGGCCATCTGATGTGTGTGTGTGACAAATATAAAGATCTCTGACTTATTGTTACACCTGCAAAGATTTTTATTTTTATCCATTTACCTTCTTTCAAGCAGCAAAAATCAGGGTTGAAATTTTAGTCCTTTTATGGTTGAGTCCTTCCCACTGACGACTGTGCTAGGCACTGTTTGTTTTCGACAAGCAGAGGTGATAGTGCCTTAGACCTTAGCTGTTTGGGGAAGGTAGTTGTTTATTATGAGAGAAATTATGGACTAAAATGAAATTGTGTCCAAAATGACAGCAGGTAGGAACATGGGCTGAACAGAAATAAAGTCAGTTTTCACTGTAAGGGAAAAATAAGTTAAAAGCTGCTTAATGTCCAGATTTGAATTAAGAAGCTTTAGTTTACGCCAAGGAATTTCTTAAAATTAAACTACTTGTACTGATTTTGCATCAGCAAAATTACATTTATGAAATCATGTATAAGCAGACCCTTCACTTCCAAAACACTGGGCATCTTTCCAAACCTAGTCTTCAGATTTATTGTGTTTCTATAGTTCTCTGCTGGTACTTTTGTGCTTCTGAAACCCTGTCTGCTTTCAGCAATTAATAAAAATGTTATGGGTTTTGATTTGCATCACTGCAGCATATGAACTAAATTACTTTTCATCTGCAGGCTTAAAGCAGAATAAAACTCTTTGTGATAAAGTTTCATACTGTTCAGATATGAGTCGCTGAACCATGGAATCCAATGAGCCAACACGAAGGCAGCCAGAAAGACTGGCTGCCTTTTGTTCCTTTTTATATCATTTCCAGCTAAACAGTCTGCTATTCTAGAGGTTTTCAATGCTAAGCCCCTAGGTGGTTTTTAGAAATTGATGAAGAATTTTCTGATCGGAGTAACCACTGAAATAAACCAAAGCATAACCCAGGAAGGCACCACAACTTGCCCATCATGGTTTAACAACTGCAATTGCCAATTGGGTGTGGAAAACTTTGCTCTCAGAGACATTCAAAGAACAGATATTAGAAGTGATTATATCTTTACTAGAATATAGTTCATATTCTCTTTTAAGTGCCTTCACAAAAGGATAAAATTCAAGTTATTTCATCTTCTACTGGGTATCCCTGCCTTTCTTCAATGCTTCTTCCCTTTGCTCATTTTATTTCAATTTTATTTAGATAATAATTGCAACAGTTACAGAGATAGGGTATAGTTCATTAATAATATAATAAGCATAGGGATTATGTTTTATTTATGTGCATATCTCTCGGTGTTTAACACAGTTTGTTGCATGTAATAAAGAATCAAACTCTAAATGCATGAATTAATTAAGCCGAGTTTGCTGGGTTAGTTTCTTCTAGGTTTAAATAGTCCCCTTGGGTCCATAAATCCTTCCACGGACTCTGGCTTTAGCTTAGCTTTCTTGTTCTTCTGGATAATCTTCCATAAATTCTTCCTGTTCCAAGCTGAGTTACTCCCTTTTCACAACTATGCTCTTCTAGGGTTGAAGATCTCTTATAAAACTGGAATCATTTTTGGTGCAACTGACAAACTCTGCTACCATTTGCCTGAAGTCTTCTCTCTTCCTTCTCTCTGTAGTTTTTGACTTAGACCCCCTTTCTGGTACATGCATTTTTCTGAATGAGTCATTCTGTTAAGTCATTATGTAATTCACCTTGAATTACCCAGAGTGCCCTCCCATCACAACTACCACAAATAGCTGACTCTTGGTCACAATTCAGAGACTGGCAAACTGACTTGAGCCTCTGATGTTAAGCTTTGAGGGCTTTCCCTTACTTAGGCTTCACCATCCTAGAATATTTCTGTTCCCTGTTCTAGTCTAGCTTCCTTTTAAAGACAGGACTTCTTGGTTTTCCTATATCTCCCTGGGTATCATATGCCAAGTTGATTTTCCTTTTTTATCCAAACCCGGCTGTGACAGTTCCTTTAAAGCAGGAGTATTCCAAAGGGTACAAGGGGTCTACATTTTGAAAGCTTAAGCAGTGTTTACCCCCTAGAACACTTTGTCAAGTAAAAACTAAGAAGCTTCACGAGGGTAGGAACTTTTTTTACCACTTTATTCCAGCTGTTGCTAATCATCTGTCTGCCTTTCTTCTAAGAAGCTACCTTGAATCACTGCTTACTCTGTGTCTGTATAACAATATAACACTAGATAATGCCTATATAACTATGAGTAGTATCTACAGAACAGTGTCTATAAAGTTCACATACAATGAACACACAGGAAGTATTAAATTAGTATTGTTGTTAGAATGAATATAATAAATGGATCTCAGGCAACTCTTTAAAAAGTGTACTACTTATCCCACATACATTATCATTCTAATAGTACGGTATCATTGCTCTAACCTACCTTTATCAACGTATTTCTCTATAGAACTTCAAAACAGAGAAGAAAGATACACATCTTCCTCTGCTATGTCTTTAGCACAATGAGGGGCCACCTTCTCCAGCCCTCTCTTTACTTTTTGAGTGTAAACAGGCTTCTAGTTCAGCTCTGGGGGTTCCAGACAGGAAGGGATCATTGAAACATATTGGGCACCACAGAAAAGAAGAGTAAGGACTGGAGATTTAGGCTTATGCAGAGAGGTGAGGAACAGGACAGAGTTTGGTGAAATAAGAAATAGGAGGGAGTTAAGCACAGGGCTAAGAGGGCAATAAAAATAGAGGGTCGAGTCATGATGAAGATGGATGGAAGAGGGGAGAGTTGAATGGTCACTGTGTACCAAGACTACAGGAAGCATGCTATGTGATTAGCTCATTTTATCCCTACAAGAGCCTAGCAAAGTTTGCATTATTAGTCCCCATTTTATAGATGAGGAGACTGAGACTCAAAAATCTCATTTTCCTGTAGTTCTCTGTTAAAAAAAAAAAATGGCACAAATGAGTACAAGTAAACCTGGTGAGATCTGAATCAGATCAGTTGATTGTATCAATGTCAATATCCTGGTTGTGATATTTTACTGCAGTTTTGCAAGATGCTAGCTTTGGGGTAACAATATAAACAAGAAAACTCTTTACAATATAAAGAGTATGCCCTATATTTTTAGGAATTCTTAATGTTATAAGGGACTCCCCTGGTGGCTCAGATGGTAAAATGTCTGCCTACAATGAGAGAGACCCAGGTTCAATCCCTGGGTCGGGAAGATCCCCTGGAGAAGGAAACGACAACCCACTCCAGTACTCTTGCCTGGAAAATCCCATGGATGGAGGAGCCTGGTAGGCTATAGCCCATGGGTCGCAAAGAGTCGGACACGACTGAGCGACTTCACTTTTATGTTATAAATATTAGCCCTTTGTCTGTCATGTACATTGTGAATATTTTCACTGTTTTTCATGGTGATGGGAAAAATTAACTTTGTATAGCCAAGTTATTAACAGTTTTTTATTCTTTCTGTAATTCTGAGTTAGAGAAAGTCTTTCTTTACACCTATATTAAAGAACAATTTACCCATGTTTTCTTTCAGTTCTGATGTGGTTTCATTTCTTACATTTAGACACTTACGTGCATTTCTTAGGATACAGTGCAAGCTCATTCTGTTAGGAAAACTGCTGAAAGGTTTCAAAGTGACATTTTTTACTCATTAGTCATGAAAGGTTTTCTTAGTACATTGATCTATGCACATTTTTTTCCCTGCATGATAAGTACCAGATAACTAATGGTATTTGATTATTGCTCCTGCAATCTTTACATACACACACACACACAGAAAAAAAAAATGCAATCAGGAGCAAACTTTCAATGACCAGTAAAAATATCATGAGTTCCTTAGACTCATAGGATCTTTGTCAGAACTGTCTGTGTTAGGATGTAGTTTTCAATTCACATGAATTTCTAATACAAAGAGTTTATGAACTGGCTGCCTTTAAAAGATCTTAAGGCATTTCTACACTGGAACTATAGATTATACTTTTATGGTTGTTTTCAGTGTGTGGCTTGGAAATATGGAGCAGACAACAGTCACGGCAAAGTAGACCATCGGAGAAGGCAATGGCACCCCACTCCAATACTCTTGCCTGGAAAATCCATGGACAGAGGAGCCTGGAAGGCTTCAGTCCATGGGGTCGCTAAGAGTTGGACAGGACTGAGTGACTTCACTTTCATGCATTGGAGAAGGAAATGGCAACCCACTCCAGTGCTCTTGCCTGGAGAATCCCAGGGACGGGGGAGCCTGGTGGGCTGCCATCTATGGGGTCTCACAGAGTTGGACATGACTGAAGCAACTTAGAAGCAGCAGCAGCAGCAGACCATAATGTCAAGAACCTTGTAAGCACCCAGTAACCATTTGGCTCATCTTGGATGAGACGTGAGCATTTTGCTAGCTACTTCATGTATGGATGTGAGAGCTGGACTGTGAAGAAGGCTGAGCGCCGAAGAATTGATGCTTTTGAACTGTGGTGTTGGAGAAGACTCTTGAGAGTCCCTTGGACTGCAAGGAGATCCAACCGGTCCATTCTGAAGGAGATCAGCCCTGGGATTTCTTTGGAAGGAATGATGCTAAATCTGAAACTCCAGTATTTTGGCCACCTCATGCGAAGAGTTGACTCATTGGAGAAGACTCTGATGCTGGGAGGGATTGAGGGCAGGAGGAGAAGGGGACGACAGAGGATGAGATGGCTGGATGGCATCACTGACTCGATGAATGTGAGTCTGGGTGACCTCCGAGAGCTGGTGATGGATAGGGAGGCCTGGCGTGCTGCAGTTCATGGGGTCGCAAAGAGTCGGACACGACTGAGCGACTGATCTGATCTGATCTGATCAAACCCTAATTACTGATTTCTACTCTATGTATATTGCCATTTTATGTACAGCATATATTTAAAAACTGTAATTCATATTATTTGTCACCACTTCTGGATGTTGTAGAACAACACTTAGTAGTTACAGTAATAGGTGCAGGCAATCCACACATTATTAGCAAATTGCCATTATTTAAATCACACCTTTCTCATAAAGAACACCTATATGAAGTACAAATAAGGGACTGAGTTGAAGCAGAAGGAAAGCACCATAAATAATACCATAAAATAAGTTAAAATCAATTTCAATTTCTAATGGATCATCTGGGGATCTTCTAACTTTAATACTTAATTTACTTTTCTAAATGAGTAGAGCTAAATACAGGGAATTATTTATATAATTTTCCTGTTCTTTGAAGTTTACATTGTTTAACAATGAAAACTGTTATGTAAGGAATATTATTTTCATAAAAATATACACATACATAGATATAAAATATTCAAAAGAATATTAAATGTCTACTACCCTAAATTTTAAGACTACAGTAAAAGTTATTGAGGTAAAAACACTTCTGTCATCAATGCTGATTAAAACAGTGTATCATAGAATTATTTATATCATAAACAGAAGTAACTCTTGCAAGTCACCAGTATGTGCGCACAACAGGAATTTAAGTTCTTCAGCATCTAGTTGTTTTACCTTTTTATTAGTGTATTTCCATAACAAATTCAACATAGCCAACTCTTGCCTCTTGCATATTAAACAGTATCTTTGGAGCTGTTTAATCCAAGGTAGTTCCTGGAACAATCATTCCATCACCTCTTGTTAGTTGATGTATAAAAAAGAATGTAAAAAATGTTGATTTTACCAAAACTTGAAGCTGTGTATATATATGCTCAGTCACTCGGTCATGTCCAACTCTTTGAGACTCTGTGGACTGTAGCCCACCAGGCTCCTCTGTCCATGGAATTTTCCAGACAAGAATACTGGAGTGAGTTGCCATGCCCTCCTCCAGGGAATCTTCCTGACCCAGGGATTGAATGTTCACCTCCTGCATCTCTTGCATTGGCAGGCAGACTACCACTGTGCCAGCTGGAAAGCCCAAAACTATCCTTTATGATATATTAATGACAGATACATGAAATTACACATTTATTGAAACCCATACCACATTAGAGCATAAAGAGTAAACCTCAGTGTATGAAAAAATATTTTGAAGGTTCCATGATCCCAGAAATGAATGCAGCTTGTGAGAAGAGATATGAACTCCATTACAAATGTACAAAACAACTTCACTGAAGGGGATGGGGGAGGGTGCTGACCTAAGTAACTTTGGGAATGAGTAACTCTGAAAATAAATCTGCAAGACTGAAAGAAAAAGAAACTGCACATAAGCATTGTACTCTAGTTGATAAAGCTGCTTCCTATGGGAGCACAGGTTCATAATTCTAATACTGCTACACATGTATACTGGAAATGAACAATTAAGCAAAAGGCTGTAGATGGTGGAAGCCATCTGCATTTCTCACTGCTGTAGTGAGAGATTCCAAATTAATGAGCAAATAAGGCTAGAATGATCTAATAGAGCAGAGTTGCAGACATCAGGATGAATTCATGTTTAGCTTAATATAGATGCACACATATATAAATATATATACAATTACACATATATACACACATAGGTACATATACCGGGGAAGGCAATGGCACCCCACCCCAGTACTTTTGCCTGGAGAATCCCATGGACGGAGGAGCCTGGTAGGCTCCAGTCCCTGGGGTCGCTAAGAGTCGGACACGACTGAGCGACTTCACTTTGACTTTTCACTTTCATACATTGGAGAAGGAAATGGCAACCCACTCCAGTGTTCTTGCCTGGAGAATCCCAGGGACAGGGGAGCCTGGTGAGCTTCCGTCTATGGGGTCGCACAGAGTCGGACACGACTGAAGCGACTTAGCAGCAGCAGCAGCAGCAGGTACATATACACAGTTACTGCATACACATATATTTCCTTGCTGCCAGCTAAGAGGACCTAAAGCAATGACACCCCCATAGAAATGGGTATATTTAATGTCCAAATACTGCCTTCTATTCTCCAATAAGCAGAACCAGGGGTCCTGGAAAAAAATAGTACGTTTCTAGGAATGTGGCAGGAAATATACAAATTGAGCCTGGAATACTTATAATACCAGAAAATAAGAAAATATGTCCATAGATTTAAACCAACAATGTTGAGGTGTATGTCAAAAAACAAGAGAGCCAACCATTAATGGCTAAAGTTGGAACGATTTGTGCAGTAAAACATAGTTGTATTAGTCTGTTCTAGCTGCCATAATAAAACATCATCAAATGGGTGGCTGAATCAACACTTATTTTCTCACATTGCTGGAGGCTGGAAGTCTGAGATCTGGGTACCAGCGTGGCCAGGTTCTGACGCAAGCGCTCTTCCTGGCTCGCAGATGGCCGCCATCTTGCTGTGTGCTCCCACGGCTTCTGCTCAGAGCACGCGCACAACAGAAAGCGCCAACTCTCTGTTGTCTCTGCTTAAAGGGCACTTCTTCCAACAAACCTGATTCTCACCCTCGTGACTTCATCTAACTGTATTCCTTCCTAAAAGCACTGGAGGTTACAGCATCAACATACCAATTCAGGGAGCAGGGGACACAGTCTCTAACAGCAGTGTTAGACTATAACCCTCATTTCCCATATGGGTGTGTCAGTTCCACTCTAAGTATATAGCTCTCTTGATTCTTGATCCTATTTGCTCTGCTAGGTTTTATTATCTCCCTCTGAACTGCTATCACAGCCTCATCCCTGGAACCCCTTGTTCACTGTATTTTATACAGTGACTCAGAGTATAAGTATATACTTAAGTATAGCTCTCACAATGCTGTGTCCTTTGCTTAAAATCCTTAAATGGTTCCTCACTACCCAAATTCCTTAGTATGGCCCTTTATAATCTAACCTCAGGTTACTTTATCAGTGCTTTCCACCATTTCTCCCTGACAGAAGCCAGGTATCCTACAAACCAGAACGGGAAATTCCCTGATGGTCCAATGGTTAGGACCCTGCAACTCCACTTCAGGGAGCACACGTTCAATCTCCTGTTAGGAAACTAAGATCCCACATGCTGTGCATGTGGTGAGACAAAAAAAAAAAAAAAAGGACAAACACTGCTTACATCCAAAAAGAACTTTCAGGAGAGGCCTTCTAACCAACCTTAACTGCCTTGATTGACACTCCAAGAGCAGGTAGTGGAAAGAGAGGAGGAAAGTTGATGGAATGTCAAGAAAATTTGTAGCAGGCAAGTGATAGACACCACTTAGTTCAAGGCACAGAGTTAAATGGGTAATTTTCATCAATATTTACTGAAAAGAACTGAAATCAATTCAAAAGTGGTAGATAAAGGCTATAAGAGCACTTCTGCTTATGTCACGGTTCACGGAAAGGATAATAATGTACTTTACACATAGGATGCACTTTATACATTTTGCACAGAAATTCTCTTTCAGACTTTTGAAAATACTTCACATGATGTATTTAATATCTGTGAAGTTTCCTCCACTGTTATTCCTCTTGCCTTCTCCACTGTTCTTGTAAGGCTGACTGGAACAATCAATATAGTACAGAATTTAATCTGATGGCATATACTCACAGTTTTTTGGCCACAAAGATGTTTAACTAATAAAAATTTAAGCAACATTTTTTTAATGGAAAATTCACATTTAAATCTGGATTTCTGGCTTCCTTTGAAAAATCTTATGTTCTGTGATTCAGAGCTTTTAGTTCTACTCAGCAACATTCTGTGAGAATAGAGTGGCACTTGCAGTTGGCCAAGTCCACTCAAGTATTTTCCTCTCTCACTTCTGCAGGCATCTGAGTTTGAGTCTGACAGACTTTCATGAGTCTTGGTTCTGACAGGAAGGATCTAGTATTATCCTCTCTGTACCCCACTATCCTCAGCTATGAAGTTAGGATAATAATAATCTGTCAACAATTGTGTCATTGTGATAAGTAATGAAATAATTTGTGTAAAGCATTTTAGTACCTAGGACTCACTATAGAAATTTTAGCTATTTAAAAACAGTGCCACTGTCCTTTTGTTTTGTTACTACTAATAGGTATAGAACTAAAAAGAAGAGTAATAGCATGTTGGAGAAACAAATAGTAGATCAGTTTTTCTAAGGAGCACAGTTGTACTGTTTATATTTGATATAAATAAGCAATAAAAGAGAGGAGGTCTAAATCATCCTCTTAAAAATATTTCTTATGATTGCCTTCATGATAATTCACCATCCTAGTCTTAATGCCTGTCTAACCACTTTGTTATCTCATCCAGTGATACCGTTTCTTCCATATGTGCCCTAAATATGAACATACCACAGCAGTGGTATGCTGGAAAATAACTCATACCAGTTCATAAGGAGTCAACGGTTAAATTTTTGTGAATTTTGCAACCCAGTAACATCAGCCACGATGGGAATATTTACACAGTGGAATAAGAAAATGCTGAATATTAGGCCTTTTTTCTTGGAGAATTTCCACACACCACTGACAAAAGCCTTGACTGTGGTTCTGAGTCAGCTTTCTCCTTTAAGAAACTCATTCATCCCCCTGGTTTCAACTCTCACTTAAACTCAGACTTCATCCATATTTGAAACTAAACAGCTTCTGCACAGCAAAGGAAATAATTAACAAAGTGAAAAGGCAACCTAGAGAATGGAAGAAAATATTTGCAAACCGTGTATCTGATAAGAATTAATTTTCAAGGAATATAAGGAACTCATACAACTCAACAGCATATGATAATGATGATGGTCCAATTTTTAAAAATAGGCAAAGGACTTGACTAGCATTTCTCCAAAGAAGACATATAGTTGACCAATAGATATATTTGCTCAATGTCACCAGTCATGAGGAAAATGTAAATGAAAATCACAGTAAGGTATCACATCATACCTGTTAGCATGGCTATTATTTTAGAAAGAAAAAGATAAATGTTGGCAAGGATGTGGAGAAAAGGGAGCCCTTGTACACTATTACTGGAAATATAAACTGGTACAGCCATGATGGACAACAGTATAGAGGTTTCTTAAAAAATTTAAAAATAGAACTATTATATGATTTAGTAATCCCATTTATTGGTATAAAGAAACCGAAATTAGGATCTCAAAGAGAAACCTGCAGCGTTATTGTTCATTGCAGCACAATTGACAACCACTACTGTATGAAACAACCTAAATGTCCATTGAGAGATAAATGGATAAAGAAAATGTGATACACACACAAATGAAGGGAATATTATTCAGCCTCTAAAGAGCAGGAAATTCTTCCATTTGTGATAGGATGGAATGGAGGGCGTTACATTAAGTGAAATAAGCCACACCCAGAAAAACAAATACTCCATGATCTCATTTGCATGTGGAGCCTAAAATAGACAAATTCAGAGAAGACAAAAGTAGAATGGTGATTACCAGAGGCTGGGGGATGGAAGAAATTGGAAGGTGATGGTCACAGTGTACAAAGTTTTAGTTATGTAACATAAATAAGTTCTGGAGATTTATTATACATACAGTACCAATAGCTTACAATGCTATACTAGTATAATTAAAATTTTCTAAGATGGTAAATCTTTTGTTGTGTTCTTACCACAACATACTGCTAGTTGTTATATACACACTTACTTATTACATACTACTAGTTTAGTTCAGTTCAGTCACTCAGTCGTGTCTGACTCTTTGCGACCCCATGAACCGCAGCACGCCAGGCCTCCCTGTCCATCACCAACTCCCTGAGTCCACCCAAACCCATGTCCATCGACTCGGTGATGCCATCCAACCATCTCATCCTCTATCATCCCCGTCTCCTCCGGCCTCAATCTTTCCCAGCATTAGGGTCTTTTCAAATGGGTCAGCTCTTCACATCAGGTGGCCAAAGTATTAAATAATAATAATAAGGATAGGAGGAAATTTGGGGAGGAGATAGAACTTTGACCTTGGTAGTGATGATGGTTTTACAAGTGTATATTTATTCCCAAACTTACTGAGTTGTATATATTAACTACATATAGCTTTTAAAATGTCAACCTCAGTTAAGTGGCTTAAAAACTTCTAGCCTTAAACCCATTTATTAATTTCATTATTGTCTTTAATAACCTGATAAATATTTCCAATTAAATATCCTGCACAGGCTCAGCATTACTGTTCATATTTCTTAGGGCTGCCATAACAAAGTGTCACAAACTGGATGGCTTAAAACAACAATATCAACAAAGATGTATTCTCCCATAATTCTAGAGGGGGCTTCCCTGATGGCTCATGAGGGTAAAGAATTCACCTGCAATTCAGGAGGCACAGGAGATGTGGGTTTGATCCCTGGGTCGGGTAAGTGGGAACTGGCTCCAATAATTCTTTTTTATTTTTTTTTAATCTTCTTACTTGAAAAGTCCTATGGACAGCAGAGCCTGGTGGGCTACAGTCCAAAGGGTTACAAAGAGTCAGATACAACTAAGTGACTGAGCAGCAGTATAGGTTTAGAGGCTAAAATCTGAAATCAAGGTGTCAGTAGGGTCATGCTCCCTCTGAAACCTAAGGGCAGAACCCTTCACTTGCTTCTTCCTGCCTTCTGGTTGTGTGCATGCATGCTAAGTAGCTTCAGTCGTGTCCGACTCTTTCTGATACTATGGACCTTAGCTTGCCAGGCTCCTCTGTTCATGGGATTCTCTAGGCAAGAATACTGGAGTGGGTTGCCATTTCCTTTTTCAGGAGATCTTCCTAACCAAGGGATTGAACCCATGTCTCTTACATCTCCTGCATGGGCAGGTGGGTTCCTTACCACCTGGAAAGGATGACCCTCAATTCTTTGTAACCCTTGGCTTGCAGCTGCTTCACTCCAATCTCTGCTTCTTTGTTGTGGGGTCTTCTCATCTCTATGTTCAAATTTCCTTTTTCTTTTAAGGACACCAATCATATTGGATTAGGACTCACCCTACTGACCTCACCTAAACTTTATTATACATAAGAAACCCTATTTCCTAATAAGGTCCCACTCACAGGTGTTGGGGGTTGGGGTTTTAACATATCTTTGAGGGGACATAATTTAGCCTGTAACAATTATTAAAATCAAACATTCAATCAAATAATCTCCTTCACCAGATTTACTCAGTTCTTTCAGTTTATATACCTTGGTGACATTTCTGAAATCTTCATATTCATTCCTTCAGATTCCTGGGTCTCCATTCTCTACACCCATTCATCAGATCCTTTGTAATGTGTATTTTATGCTACTATTTTAACTATTGCAATAATTCCCTACAGCTCTCTCCATCTACTGTCATCTATCTTTCCTTCCAAGGCAAACTTCATTGCAATTTTACCAGTTATCCTACCCAAAAAAATTTAGTGTCTTCCCATTGCCCATATAAAATTTAAATGCCATGGCCTGTTTTGAAATGCTTTCCACACCAGAGTCTTGGTTTAGATTTACTTAGTCATGTCTTTTTTCAGATTCACTCAAGCCATCCCACTCCTTAGCCAAAAGTATTGGATTTCTTCTATGAAGCTTCACCAACACCTGCAAACCTCTTACTCTGAATATGTGTGTTACTTCTTTTCCAATTCACTCACTTGGTTCATATAACAGACAATTTGATTATTTATTCTTCACTGCTTATTCCCCATTTTCTCACACAAAACTATAGGAACTCTAAGGAAAGGCCTTTGTTCCTCTACCCTGGCATATTTCCTTGTTCTTGGTAAACATTCACAGATGTTATTTGATTCTCATATTAAGATTGTCATCAATGAAGATGTCAGTGGGAGATCAGATGGGTGACATTAGGGTCAAAACGTTAAATGACCTTACAGGATATCACAACTATTTCAAAATGAAAAGCTTGAGAATTGCTAAAATGCCATAACGTAGTAATTTTTTAAAGATTAGATTAGGTAGTTAATCACTCATTATTCATTCACTAAACATTTATTTTTCCCTACTATGGGCCTAGTACTATATTCAACAATCAGAATATGGTATGAATTCTTCCCTCAGTTATCTATCTATAAAAATAGTTATCTATCTATAAAAATTAACAATATACACATACATATATAAAATATGTATTAAATATGTGTATATATACATGTGTGTTTATAAATGTGTGTGTATACACACACAGAGGGAGATAAAGAGAGATAAGTAATGTTATTACTGGAGCCCATTATACAGAGTGAAGTAAGCCAGAAAGAAAAACACCAATACAGTATACTAACGCATATATATGGAATTTGTAAAGATGGTAACAATAACCTTGTAAACGAGGCAGCAAAAGAGACACTGATGTATAGAACAGTCTTTTGGACTCTGGGAGAGGGAGAGGGTGGGATGATTTGGGAGAATGGCATTGAAATATGTATAATATCATATATGAAACGAGTCGCCAGTCCAGGTTCGATGCACGATACTGGATGCTTGGGGCTGGTACACTGGGACGACCCAAAGGGATGGTATGGGGAGGGAGGAGGGAGGAGGGTTCAGGATGGGGAACACATGTATACCTGTGGCAGATTCATTTTGATATATGGCAAAACCAATACAATATTGTAAAGTTAAATAAAATAAAATCTTTAAAAAAATAAAAAATAATAATAAATTTTCAAGGAAGGAGGAATAGATACACTTTTCCCCTTTATATAATCAATGCAGTTGCTATATAGCACTCTTTGAAATATATGCAAATAAAATTTTACAAAGAGTCAAGTCAGATAAAAGCTGCACTGTTTAGTAGTATTGCAATTTATAAGAAAGCGGCCTCTGGAGATTCATATTCTATTTGTTTCCCCCCTCTAGGAAAAATACACAAACATTTTACTGTTCTTCAGAGAAAAATATCCCATTCAAGATTAAGATAGTTTAAATTCACAAGCAAAATGAAAGTAAAGCTGAGATTTCTTTGTAATAGGCCAAGAAAAACTCCTAAAACCACAATAGGAACATATTTTAGAGGGCATAATTCAGGATAGAACTGCAGAGAGGTTATTAAAAGTGAACAAAAAGATTATAAAAGTGCAAATGTACTGTACAGAAAGTATTCAGAGAGCATAAAATATGCATTGCTACAGAAACATAACAGTGGTGAGAATATGGAGGTTATATAGGGCATTATATTAAAGAAAGATCATGGGACAACAAAGTCAAAACAGAAAAGACATCTATAATACACAACCTTTCAACAACCATGAGCTCTGTATGTAAATTGAAAGAGAGAGATGACCAGCATGAGGAACATGAGATCAGGAGCCAAGTGCATATTCTCCTATTACCAGCTACAAGTTAGGTAGGTTGGCTTAAGCTGACAGCTGTCTATGCTCCCTGTAGTGAGTTTCTTGTTTTTAATAGTACTATCATTTGAAAGAAACAAGAGTGCTATTTTCTGTTCTTCCTGAGAGAAAAATAACAAAACTTTACACATATAAAAACCTAACACATCTAATTTAATTTTCTCATGATACACATGAGGAAATAACTGGGAAAGTCAAGTGATGTGCCTAAAATCATAGAGCTCTTAGCTAGAGTGATGTGATGACTGGATTCACCCTAAGACATGAGGAAGGGACAGAGGAAGGGAAAGAGAGAGAGAACAAATTACCTTTACTTTATGGATATATATGGATATATATATATATATATATATATATACTGAACATATAGGTATATGAGAAAATAAATGTAAATAATATAAGTAGAGCTATACATAATTATACAATTATTTAATGTGGCTTATATGCCTTACTCATTAAAAAAATATAATGATGATACAGTATATCATTTTGTCCAAATCCTTTTTTAACCACTGTAGTTCTCACTATTCTTTCACGTATTATCAGCGTATATACACATCATCTGTGTTTAAATAATTATTTTCTTGAAACTTGGGTTTTGTTTTAATTGCCCAGCATTTTCTGTCCTGCCTTCTGCCACAGCTTAGAATTGGAGGCATGAAGTACAGGTTCTTCCTCAACTATGTTTCAATATCTCTGGTTGTCTCTTCCTACTAACTACTGTCAGGGTTTGTGCAGATGCTTGACTGTGCAGAGTATACCCTGCAAAATGCCTGGCATCTGCTATAGTCTAGACAGACTTCCAGAGCTGATCTGTGTCTACTCTCGTTATTCTCTCATCCCTGTTCAATCCCACTCTGACCTGCAGGGAAGACTGGCTGCCTCATTTGTGAGGCCCCATGCAAAATGGAAATGCAAAGTTCCTCATTTTAAAATTATTAAGAATGTCAAGATGGGGACAAGTACTGGGCCCTTCTGAACATGAGGCCCTGTGGGACAGCATGGATCTCATGGCTGTGAAGCTAGCCCTGCCTGCAAGAGTGAATGGAAGGACTGGAGTGCTGTTATGGACAGTGACAGACTTTCTTTGCTTGGGCTTCAAAATCACTGCAGATGATGACTGCAGCCATGAAATTAAAAGATGCTTGCTCCTTGAAAGAAAAACTATGACCAACCTAGATAGCATGTTAAAAAGCAGAGACATTACTTTACTGACAAAGGTCTGTATAGTTAAAGCTATGGTTTTTCCAGTAGCCATGTATGGAAGTGAGAGTTGGACCATAAAGAAAGCTGAGCACTGAAGAATTGATGTTTTTGAACTGTGGTGTTGGAGAAGATTCTTGAGAATCCCTTGGATTGCAATGAGATCAAACCAGTCAATCCTAAAGGAAATCAGTCCTGAATATTCATAGCAAGGACTGACGCTGAAGCTGAAGCGCTAATACTTTGCCCACCTGATGCGAAGAACTCACTCATTGGAAAAGACCCTGATGCTGGGAAAGATTGAAGGCAGGAGGAGAAGAGGAAAACAGAGGATGAGACAGGTGGATGGCATCACCAACTCAGTGGACGTGAGTTTGAACAAGCTCTGGGAGTTGGTGATGGACAGGGAAGCCTGGTGTGCTGCAGTCCCTGGGGTCTCAAAGAGTCAGACACGACTGAACAACTGAACTGAACTGAACTATGGCTTTTGGCAGGAACAGGGCTTCCCTGGTGGCTCAGATGGTAAAAAAATAAATAAATAAAACTGCCTACAATGCAGGAGACACAAGTTTGATCCACAGATTGGGAAAATCCCCTGAAGAAGGGAATGGCTACCCACTCCAGGCCACCTGTGGCAAGACCAGTGGCAAGAAGAAGGACTTGCTGGAAACCACATGCTCGCCAGTGCACTTCATTATCAAAGATCTTGGAGAAATTCATTCAAGTCTATTAGATTATAAACCAGTTATCCAAGGCAAAACTCATTATTTTGTGATAGAATTTGAAGAAAAATGTGGCTTTCGAGAAATGCAAGTTCTTGAAAATTTGAAGAATATGACCTATGAGACAAATGAACATACTCTTCTGAAGTGTAGGGAAACAATGCAAGATAACCAAAACCAGGTTGTCTAGAGACTGCAACCAGATACTGACTCAGTCTGTAGACTGCAACAGAGGGAACAGGAGAGAAAAAAGAAAATTTAACATCCTGCAAAAAAATATCTTAAAGAAAACTTAACAGGCTCAATCAAGATGGTGGAGTAGAAGGACATGCACTCACCTTCTCCTGTGAGACACCAAAATCACAACGAGCTGCTGAACAGTCATCAACAGGAGGATGTTGGAACTCACTAATGAAAGATACCCCACCTCCAAGGACAAAGAAGAAGCCACAAAAAGATGGTAGGAAGAGTGTAATCACATTAAAATCAAATTGACCCACAAACTGGAGAAAATAATACCAAAGAAGTTCTCTCACTGTTGATAAGTTTCTAGGCCGCACATGAGGCTTCCCAACCTTGGGATCCAGCGAAGGGACTGGGAATCCCCAGGGAATCTGACTTTGATGGACAGCAGGATTGATTACAGAAATTCCACAGGACTGGAGGAAACAGAGACTCTTGGAGGGCACAATAAAACCTTGTGTGCACCAGGAACCAGGTAAAATGAGCATTGACCCCACAAGAGACTGAGCCAGACCTGCCTGTGAGTATTTGAGGCTCTCCTGTGGAGACCTGGGTTGGCAGTAGCCTACCACGTGGACAGGGGCACGGGCAGTAGCAATCCTGGGAGGTGTGTATTGGAATAATTCCTTCTGGAGGTCGTCCCAGGCCTACCATAGCCTGTAGACTCCAGGATAGAGCTGTGCTAGGCCAAACAACAAACAGCCTGACCCATCAGCAGAAAATTGGATTAAAGATTTACTGAGCATGGCCCTGCCCACTAAAGCAAGACCCAGGTTTCCCACATCCAGTCCCTCCCATCAGGAAGCTTGTACAAGCCTCTTAACCTCATCCATTAGAAGGCAGACAGAAGAAGGAAGAACTACAATCCCACAGATTTCAGAACAAAAAACACAATCCCAGAAAGCTAAGAAAAATGATCACATGGATCACAGTCTTGTGTAACTCAAATATGAGCCATGCTGTGCAGGGCCACTGAAGATGGATGGGTCATCATAGAGACTTCTGACAATACGTGGTCCACTGGAAAAGGCAATGGCAAACCACTGCAGTATTCTTACCTCGAGAACCCCATGAATGGTATAAGAAAGCAAAAAGATATAACACAGGAAGATGAGCCCTCCAAATCAGTAGGTGTCCAATATGCTACTGGAGAAGAGTGAAGAAATAGCTCCAGAAAGGAAGAAGAGGCTGGGTCAAAGCAGAAACAATGCTCAGTTGTGGATGTATCTGGTCACGACAATAAAGTCAAATGCTGTAAAAAAAACAATACTGCAGAGGAACCTGGAATGTTAAGTCCATGAATCAAGGTAAACTGGACGTGGTCAAACAGGAGAATGTAAGAGTGAACATCAACATTTTAGGAATCAGTGAACTAAAATGAACAGGAATGGGTGAATTCAATTCACATGACCATTATATCTACTACTGTGGGCAAGAATCCCTTGGAGGAAATGAAGGAGCTCTCATAGTCAACAAAAGAGTCCAAAATGCAGTATTTGGGTGCAATCTCAGAAAAACACAGAATTATCTTGGCTCGTTTCTAAAGCAAACCATTCAGCATCACAGTAATCCAAGTCTATGTCCCAACCACTAATGCCAAAGAAGCTGAAGTTGAATGGTTATATGATGACCTACAACACCTTCTAGTACAAACATCAAAAAATATGCCTCTTCATCATAGAGGATTGGAATGCAAAAGTAGAAAATCAAGAGATACCTGGAGTAACAGGCAAGATTGGTCTTGCAGTACAAAATAAAGCCATGCAAAGGATAACAAAGTTTTGCCAAGAGAAAACATTAGTCACAGGAAACACCCTCTTCCAACAACACAAGAGATGACTATATACATAGACATCACCAGACGGTCAATACTGAAATCAGACATTATATTCTTCACAGTCAAAGAAAAAAAAAGATACAGTGAACAAAGAGAATACCTAGAGCTGACTGTGGCTCATATCATGAGCTGCTGCTGCTGCTGCTGCTAAGTCGCTTCAGTCGTGTCTGACTCTGTGCGACCCCACAGACGGAAGCTCACCAGGCTCCCCTGTCCCTGGGATTCTCCAGGCAAGAATACTGGAGTGGGTTGCCATTTCCTTCTCCACTGCATGAAAGTGAAAAGTGAAAGTGAAGTCGCTCAGTCATGTCTGACTCTTAGCGACCCCATGGACTGGAGCCTACCAGGCTCCTGTCCATGGGACTTTCTAGGCAAAAGCACTGGGGTGGGGTGCCATTGCCTTCCCCGATATCATGAGCTACTTATTGCATTTCCAAACTCATTCTATGAGGCCACCATCACCCTAGTACCAAAACCTGACAAAGGTGCCACAAAAATGAAAACTACAGGCCAATATCACTGATGAACATAGATGCAAAAATCCTTAATAAAATTCTAGCAACCAGAATCCAACTACACATTAAAAAGATCATACACCATGACCAAGTGGGATTTATCCCAGGGATGCAAGGATTCTTCAATATCTGCAAATCAATCAATGTAATACACCACATTAACAAATTGAAAAATAAAAGCCATATGATCATCTCAACAGATGCAGAGAAGGCTTTTGACAAAATTCAACATCCATTTATGATAAAAACTCTCCAGAAAGCAGGAATAGAAGGAACATACCTCAACATAATAAAAGCTATATATGACAAACCCACAGCAAACATTATCCTCAATAGTGAAAAATTGAAAGCATTTCCCCTAAAGTAAGAAACAAGACAAGGGTGCCCACTTTCACCACTACTATTCAACATACTTCTGGAAGTTTTGGCCACAGCAATCAGAGCAGAAAAAGAAATAAAAGGAATCCAAATTGGAAAAGAAGAAGTAAAACTCTCACTGTTTGCAGATGACATGATCCTCTACATAGAAAACTCTAAAGACTCCACCACAAAATTACTAGAGCTAATCAATGAATATAGTAAAGCTGCAGGATATACAATCAACACACAGAAATCCCTTGCATTCCTGTACACTAATAATGAGAAAAGAGAAAGAAATTAAGGAAACAACTACATTCACCATTGCAACGAAAAGAATAAAATACTTAGGAATATATCTATCTAAAGAAACTAAATACCTATATATAGAAAACTATAAAACACTGGTGAAAGAAATCAAAGAGGACACTAATGGATAGAGAAATATACCATGTTCATGGATTGGTAAAATCAATATAGTGAAAATGAGTATACTACCCAAAGCAATTTATAGATTCAATGCAATCCCCATCAAGCTACCAAGGGTATTCTTCACAGAGCTAGAACAAATAATTTCTCAATTTGTATGGAAATACAAAAAACCTCAAATAGCCAAAGCTATCTTGAAAAAGAAGAATGGAACGGGAGGAATCAACATGTCTGACTTCAGGCTCTACTACAAAGCCACAGTCAAACAGTATGGTACTGGCACAAAGACAGAAGTATAGATCAATGGAACAAAATAGAAAGCCCAGAGGTAAATCCATGCACCTATGGACACCTTGTCTTTGACAAAGGAGGCAAGGATATACAATGGAGAAAAGACAATCTCTTTAACAAGTGGTGCTGGGGAAACTGGTCAACCACTTGTAAAAGAATGAAACTAGATCACTTTCTAACACCATACACAAAAATAAACTCAAAATGAATTAAAGATCTAAATGTAAGACCACAAACTATAAAACTCCTAGAAGAGAACATAGGCAATACACTCTCCGACATGACCCACCTCCCAGAATATTGGAAATAAAAGCAAAAATAAACAAATGGGACCTAATTAAAATTAAAAAGCTTCTGCACAACAAAGGAAACTATAAGCAAGGTGAAAAGACAGCCTTCAGAATGGGAGAAAATAATAGCGAATGAAGCAACTGACAAGGAATCCCAAAAATATACAAGCAACTCCTGAAGCTCAATTCCAGATAAATAAGCAACCCAATCAAAAAATGGGCCAAAGAACTAAACAGACATTTCTCCAAAGAAGACATATAGCTGGCTAATAAACACATGAAAAGATGCTCAACATCACTCATTGTCAGAAAAATGCAAATCAAAACCACAATGAGGTACCATTTCACACCAGTCAGAATGGCTGCTATCCAAAAGTCTATAAGCAATAAATGCTGGAGAGGGTGTGAAGAAAAGGGAACCCTCATACACTGTTGGTGGGAATGCAAACTAGTACAGCCACTATGGAGAACAGTGTGTAGATTCCTTAAAAAACTGGGAATAGAACTGCCTTGTGATCCAGCAGTCCCACTGCTGGGCATACACACTGAGGAAACCAGAATTGAAAGAGACACATGTACCCCAATGTTCATCACAGCACTGTTTATAATAGCCAGGACATGGAAGCAACCTAAATGTCCATCAGCAGATGAATGGATAAAGAAAGAGGTGGTACATATACACAATGGAGTATTACTCAGCCATTAAAAAGAATACATTTGAATCAGTTCTAATGAGGTAGATGAAACTGGAGCCTATTATACAGAGTGAAATAAGCCAGAAAGAAAAACACCTATACAGTATACTAATGCATATATACTGCGGTGTTGGAGAAGACTCTTGAGAGTCCCTTGGACTTCAAGGAGATCCAACCAGTCCATTCTAGGGGAGATCAGCCCTGGGTTTTCTTTGGAAGGAATGATGCTGAAGCTGAAACTCCAGTACTTTGGCCACCTCATGCAAAGAGTTGACTCATTGGAAAAGACTCTGATGCTGGGAGGGATTGAGGGCAGGAGGAGAAGGGGACGACAGAGGATGAGATGGCTGGATGACATCACCGACTCAATAGATGTGAGTTTGATGAACTCCGGGTGATGGTGATGGACAGGGAGGCCTGGTGTGCTGCGATTCATGGGGTTGCAAAGAGTCAGACATGACTGAGCAACTGAACTGAACTGAATGCATATGTATGAAATTTAGAAAGATGGTAACAATAACCCTGTATTCAAGACAGCAAAAGAGACACAGATGTATAGAAAAGTCTTCTGGACTCTGTGGGAGAGGGAGAGGGTGGGATGATTTGGGAGAATGGCATTGAAACATGTATAATATCTTATACAAAATGAATCGCCAGTCCAGGTTCCATACAGGATACAGGATGCTTGGGGCTGTGCACTGGGATGACCCAGAGGGATGGTACCGGGAGGGAAGTGGGAGGGGGGTTCCGGATGGGGAACATGTGTACGCCCGTGGTGGATTCATGTTGATGTATGGCAAAATCAATACAATATTGTAAACTAAACAAAAAAAACTAAGAAATTAATGTCAATAAAAGGGTGGTATTTAAAAAATCAACAACAACAATTCAGACTTAAATTGAAGAAAGCAGGGGAAACCACTAGGCAATTCAAGTATTACCTAAATCAAATCCCTTGTGATTATACAGTAGAGGTGACAAATAGATTCAGGGGATTAGATGTGGGAGACAGAGTGCCTGAAAAACTATGAATAGAGGTTCATAACACTGTACAGGAGACACTATACAAAACTATCACAAAGAAAAAGAAATGCAAGAAGGCAAAATCGTTGTCTAAGAAGGCCTAACAAATAGCTGAGAAAAGAGAAGTGAAAGGCAAAGGAGAAAGGGAACGATACACCCAACTGAATGCAGGCTTCCAGAGAACAGCAAGGAAAGAAAAGAAAGCTTTCTTAAGCAAACCATGTAAAGAAATAGAGGCGAAAAATAGAATGGGAAAGACCAGGGATATCTTCAAGAAAATTGGAGATACCAAGGTAACATTTCATGCAAGGATGGGCACAATAAAGGACAGAAATGGCAAGGACCTAAGAGAAGCAAAGAGAATAAGAAGAGGTGGCAAGAATACACAGAAGAACTGTACCAAAAAAAAGATCTTAATGACCTGGATAACCACAATGGTGTGGTCACTCACCTAGAACCAAACACCCTGCAGTATGAAGTCAAGTGGGACTTAGAAAACATTACTATGAACAAAGTTAGTCAAAGTGATGGAATTCCAGCTGAGTTACTTAAAATTCTAAAAGATGATGCTGTTAAAGTGCCATATTCAATATGTCTGCAAATTTGTAAAACTCAGCAATGGCAACAGGACTGGAAAAAGTCAATTTTCATTCCAGTCCCAAGAAAGGCAATGCAAAGAATGTTCAAACTGCCATACAATTGTGCTTACTGCACATGCTAACAAGGTAATGCTCTAAATCCTTCAAGCTAGGCTCCAATGGTACATGAAGCAAGAACTTCCAGATGTACAAGCTGGATTTGGAAAAGGCAGAGAAACCAGAGATAAAATTGCCAACATCTATTTGATCATAGAAAAAGCAAGGGAAATCCAAAAAAAGCCTCTACTTTTGTTTTGTTGACTATGCCAACATCTTTGACTGTGTGGATCAGAATAAACTGTGGAAAATTCTGAAAGACATGTGAATACCAGACCACCTTACCTGCCTCATGAGAAACCTATATGCAGGTCAAGAAGCAACAGTTAGAACTGGATATGAAACAATGGACTGGTTCAAAATTGGTAAAGGAATACAACAAGGCTGTATGTCACCCTGCTTATTTAACTTATATGCAGAGTACCTGATGCTAAATGCCAGGCTGGATGAATCACAAGCTGGAATCAAGATTGCCAGGAGAAATATCAACAATCTCAGATATGCAGATGATACTACTTTTAATGGCAGAAAGCAAAGAGGAACTAAGAAGTCTCTTGACGAGGGTGAAAGAGGGGAGTGAAAAATCTGGCTTAAAATTTAGCATTAAAAAAAAAAAAAAACTAAGATCATGGCATCCAATCCCAATCACTTCATGGCAAACAGATGGGAAAAAAGTGGAAACAGTGGCAGATTTTATTTTCTTGAGCTCCCAAATCACTGGGGATGGTGACTGCAGCCATGAAGTAAAAGACATTTGCTCCTTGGAACAAAAGCTATGACAAACCTAGACAGTGTATTAAAAAGCAGATATTACTTTGCTGACAAAGGTCTATATGATCAAAGCTATAGTTTTTCCAGTTGTCAAGTATGCATATGAGAGGTGGAGCATAAAGAAGGCTGAGCGCAAGAGAATTGATGCTTCTGAATTGTGGTGCTGGAGAAAACTCTTGATAGTTCTTTGGACAGTAAGGAGACCAGACCAGTCAATCGTAAAGGAAATCAATCCTAAATATTCATTGGAAGGACTGATGTTGAAGCTGAAGCTCCAATACCTTGGCCACCTGATGTGAAGAGCCAACTTACTGGAAAAGACCTTGATGCTGGGAAAGATATAAGGCAAAAGGAGAAGCAGGTGACATAGGTCAAAGTGATTGGATGGCATCACCAACTCCTTGGACATGAGTTTGAGCAAACTCCAAGAGATAATGAAGGATAGGGAAGCCTGGTGTGTTGCAGTCCATCAGGTTGCCGAGTCAGACACTAATTAGCAACCGAACACCCAGAAGCTAAATACAGCCTAACGTGCAGAAGTCACTGACTGAATGATGCTTCCTATCTCACCCTACTGCACATCCCCTCTCCCTCCCCAAGTTGTCCCGTCATCTGGGGTATTGCTCTTTAGCTGTTTCCTATGTATTTTCACATGGGAATCTCTGAGACCAGAACTGAGTTTGCTTGAATAATTCCATGTTTTCAGGAATTTCAACTCTTTTCAACTCTGTTACATTTCTTCTTATCTTTATTGACCTTGAGATCATGTCTGTGAAAGTCTCTGCCACAGTCCATGGCATAGAAGAGATACACAGTATGACATTTCTATTAAAATACGCACTGATTTATAGACAGGGCTGAAAGGAACCTAAATAAACCTCCTGATTTTCCAGAGGCACAAATCCCCTGGAATCTGTATCTGAATTGCTGAATCTCAGACAAAGATGCTCAAGATCACAAAGAGTTCCTAACACACCCACCCCTGTTTCTCTTTACTTTTCCCAAATGCTGACCTTCAGGGAACTCTGTCCCTGCTTGATTTTCTTATCTAAATTATAAGCCCATTTTCTTTGGAATTATGAGATACTTATTTTCCTTTCCATTATTACTTATCTTAAACATAAGAAACAGCAAACATTATAATTTCATTTACTCAGCAAGTGGAAACTGAGCAATTACTAAGCATTATGCTAAGGGCCGGCGTAAGAACATGAAAAACATAAAAGGGTTCATGATCTTCAAAAGCATAATATAGGCATGAACAGCTAAGTAACCCTGGAAGGCAGGAGATAATTGCATGCCAAATGCTTGTTAGAGAAAATTACAGGGGTTCATTGAAGGGGGGAATCAGATGAGGTGATACTGAGGAGGACCTGATGGATTCCCAAAGAACAGGAAGTATACACCAAGGTGGTGGGGAGGGGTTAGTTACACGAATAAGGGCCTGGAGACCACAGTCCAGCATGATTTTTCATCGACAATGGAGCCGTTTAGTATTTTTCTCCTATTAGGCTTAAATGTACTTTGCAAAGTAGTACAGTGAAGCACTAAAAAAAAAAAAAATAATAATAATAATAATCAAAATCTTTTGAAAAAGAAGTAGAATTATAAAACAGTCAATAATAAAAGGACTCTATAATATGTCCTTCTAATTTCTAAGTCCTAAGAAATTGCTACCTTCCCGTCTCTGTGGAAGTTAACCAAACACATCATTAACCTTGGTAAGAAGTAGCCAAAACTGAATACCAATACATTCACAGCTATCTTTGCTCAAAAATTCCAAAATTGTTAGAGCTGTGTGGAAATGTATAAGAAAGAGCAGGTAAGAGGAGCCCTCCTGAGAAAAGAATTCTTATTTTCACCTATAACCCACATTTATAACAGCAGCAAACCAATTGTTTGAGCTTAACAGCATGATGCATTCTCAGTTACAGTTATCCACACACATCAGCCAGTGATAGTTTCTCTGTCAGATACTATCTTCCCATCTGGGTTAGCTAGGAAGCGATTATAATATGTCATCTTGTCATGGTTAAAAATAAACCCTTGGAATTTAGAACTTCATACAGTTTGTCAGATATATTTAATTGCGTTAAGCCATTCCACAGATCAAATCCCACCAGCCTTATGATAACATAATAAGTAACAATATGCACAAACATAGAGGAAGTGCAGGGTAATGGGAATATATGAGGACATAAATACTTCAAGGGAAGGAGTAACAGTAAAATAAAATGTGATTTAAGGTTCAAATGGTCTATGAGGTCTAATGAATGTTAACACGTGTGGTCTAATCCTGAGCTTGGATTCTGTAGAACAATAATCTTGGTTACACGTTATCTCCATCTGTACCCTACTTGATATTGACATTACATCAATTAGCATCAAACCCTGAATGCTAAAAAAGAAGTAATAATATTGGCTATGACATTAATAAACAACAAGCACAACCATTTTTTAACTGTTTTTACCAGGCAAAATGCCTGCCATTTTAAAAGCTGTTACATAAGCAATCTAATTAAATAATTCAAAATAATATGAATGTAGTCGCACAGAAGAATTGATGCTTTTCAACTGTGGTGTTGGAGAAGACTCTTGAGAGTCCCTTAGACTGCAAGAAGATCCAACCAGTCCATTCTGAAGGAGATCAGCCCTGGGATTTCTTTGGAAGGAATGATGCTAAAGCTGAAACTCCAGTATTTTGGCCACCTCATGCAAAGAGTTGACTCATTGGAGAAGACTCTGATGCTGGGAGGGATTGGGGGCAGGAGGAGAAGGGGACGACAGAGGATGAGATGGCTGGATGGCATCACTGACTCGATGGATGTGAGTCTAAGTGACCTCCGGGAGCTGGTGATGGACAGGGAGGCCTGGCATGCTGCAGTTCATGGGGTCGCAAAGAGTCGGACACGACTGAGCGACTGATCTGATCTGATCTGAGTCCTTACACTTGGATAATAAAATATAACCAGGAAGAAAATGAAAGTAAACTTTGAAATAAAATAAGTTTAAATGTCTAATGAGTGGTTCAATAATGTACAGTTTTTTTTAAAAAAAGTGCATTCTCTGTATTTATTCCACAGGGCAAAATCATAATATTAACTTGTAAATGCAACCTTTTGGGGTCTAAAAATGGGAAAACAATGGAAATTATTGCTACACCATTTAGCAAAAATTGTACTGTTATTATAAACCATGAATTTTTTTTATTATGTGTGCAACATATCTTCACCTTGTTGTTTACTTGTTAAGTTGTATCTGACCCTTTTGCAACCCTATGGACTGTAGCTCGCCAGGCTCCTCTGTCCATGGGATTTCCCAGGCAAGAGTACTGGAGTGGGTTGCCATGCCCTCCTCCAGGGGATCTTCCCAGACCAGGGATCGAACCTGAGTCTCTTACATTGGCAGGCAGATTCTTTACCACTGAGACACCAGGGAGTACTATTTTCACCTAGACTGTGCATCTATGAAGAGCAGTTACCAGAAGACTGTGATTGGCATTCTAAGAGTCATTTTAGGAAAATCACTTAATTGCTTTCAATCTCATTTTCTTCATAACAAAATGGAGCACAATATCTGTGTTATAGCATTGTTATAAGAAATAAGTTGTATGAGAAAATGATTTGTAACTTACAATGTATTACACACATTAATGATTATTATATTTCTTTGTTTATTTTTAATGGAGTTTTTCACAATGAGTTTTAACTCGAAGCTATGTTCATTAACTCCAGTCCATCTATCAGTTTATTTAATGCTTATCTTAAATTTTTATTTCTACATAATGCCTATGACTACCAAAAATAATTATTGAGATATTTGTAAAGAATTAGCATCACCTGTTCAGATTTCAATTCTTGAGCTAATGGCAGCCAAGGTCAGCAGAGGCTAAATTTAATCTTGGAGATTCTGTTACCTTCCCTGTGTGTGTGTCTGTGTGTGTCATCCTTCACAAATAACTGTTAAGTGAATTAAACAGTGGTGGCTTATACAACACTGTGGACAAAGGCCCTTCTACACTGTTTAATTGAGAGACATTGCTGGCAATTATCGGGGCCAGCTCAGAGCTAGACAATCCATGGTCATCAGAGCAAATCTCTGGGGGTGCCAGGGAGAAGCAGAAGGCATGAAGTCTTAATTGACAATGTTCATGTAAAGAAGTGAAGATGCACCATTTACATCTTGAAGATGGGCTTATGATCTTTTTAAATATATGGCAAACAGGATCAGAGTTAGTATTACAAGCAACCTGTGGTCAGCACAAAAACAAAATGCTTCATGATTCTTTTTGAATCGTGAGAAGAGCCTGTGTTCCTGCTGCCTGTCTATAAGATGGTTAGGTCTCCGAAAGAGGCCTTATGATGTTTAGCCCCTCACAATTAGTGTGTTCTGGCAGAAGAAAGGGGACAGGGGATAGGTGGCAAGCAAAGCACGGGGAAGGTGTAAGTGTTCTGTGGTCTTGGAGGAGCCCCTCCAGCTGTGTTTCGTCTGAGACAAAGGGACCTAGAGAGGAACCTAGTTAACAACTGGTACTTCTATTATGCTCAGGTATCTGTTAATCACATTTCCTCTAGACTTCCCTCGACGGTTCTCACCCAAAACAACCAAAGGTTGGTTACCTATCTTTCTCTATGTCAGTATTATGACCAAAATGTGGATTTTAAGTATAATAACTAGGAAAGGAAGAGCAACTGGGGAGCGAGTAGGGGAGGTTGACTCGATTAATTCATAGCCCACATAATCTATACACAGAGAATCTATGCATGTAAGTATTTTTTATTTCAACAAATATTTGCTGAATACTTACTAAGGACCAATTGCTAATCCCAAAGAATACTTTAGAAAACAAGACAGACAACGACCCTACCCCCTGGAGTTCACACTCCCGTGAAGGAGATAACATAAATATATACATCATATAATGGCAGGCAGTGACAGGTGTCATGAAGGAAAATAGAGCAAGGTACAGGAAAGGAGGCGAATGGTGGGAGGGGTAGATCTGGAAGGCATCTCTGATTACATCTGAGTAAGAACCTGGATAAAGTGGAAGTGTAAGAACCTGGATAAAGTGGAAGTGAGCCATTTCAATATCTACAGGAGGAAAATTCCAAGTTAAGAAGACAGCAAAAGTAGAGTTCAAAGATGACAATGAGTTTGCCTTCTCAAGAAACTGCCAGTGAGCCAGTGTCTCTGAAGAGGTATGAGTGAAAAGGAAGACCACAGAAGTGTAACTTGGAGAAGAAGCCAGATCAAGTGAGATGTAAAAGCTGTGAAAAAGACTTTGGATTTGATCTAATTATATTTTTAAACATCTAATTATAGTTTTAAAGATTTTGAACTCCAGTACAAAGAATTCATTGTGGGAAGAGTGAAATTCCATAGAGAGACCAGTTTGGAGGCAGCCAAAGTAAGTTAGACGAGAAAAGTTGGTGGCTTAGACTAGAGGAAGTGGGAATTTTTTTTCAGATTCTGGCTATGTTTTGGGGTCTGCCCAAAATGTACACATGAGAAGAAGAAAAATCACAGATAACTCCTAAATGGATGACATTTGAATAGTGATGCTATATATTCAGATGGGGAAAATGTGAAGGAATAGTATCAGAAGAAAATAATTCTGGACTGAACATAAACTGAGATGTCTGTTGTACAAGCAAGCCAAGATACTGACCTGGTAGGTAGATGTAGCAACATGAACTCAGTAGAGAGGTCAATACTGGAAATAAAATTTTGGATACATCAGTATTTAGATATTTTTTGTTGTTATTATTCAGTCACTATGTCTAATTCTTTGTGACCCCATGGCCTATAGGACATCAGGCTCCTCTGTCCTCCACTGTCCCAGAGTTTGCCCAAATTCATGTCCACTGAGTCGGTGATACTACCTAACAATCTCATCCTCTGCTGCCCCCTTCTCCTTTTGTCTTCAATCTTTCCCACCATCAGGGTCTTTCCCAATGAGTCGGCTCTTCACATCAGGCGGACAAAGTATTAGAGTTTCAGCTTCAGCATCAGCCCTTCCAATTAATACTCAGGGTTGATTTCCTTTTGGATTGACTGGTTTGATCCTCTTGCAGTCCAAGGGATTCTCAAGAGTCTTTCCAACACCACGGATCAAAAGCATCAATTCTTCCATGCTCAACCTTCTTTATGGTCCAACTCTCACAACTGTACATGACTACTGGAAAAACCATAGCTTTGACTATATGGACCTTTGCGATCCATGAAGGAGACTTAGATATTACCTAGATCCAAAAGATAGAATATTACATACTCAGCTATAAAAAAGAACGCATTTGAGTCAGTTCTAATGAAGTGGATGAAACTGGAGCCTATTATACAGAGTGAAGTAAGTCAGAAAGAAAAACACCAATACAGTATATTAACACGTATATATGGAATTTAGAAAGACGGTAGACCCTATATGCAGACAGCAAAAGAGACACAGATGTAAAGAACAGACTTTTGGACTATGTGTGAGAGGCCAAGGGTAGGATAATATGAGAGAGGAGCATTGAAACATGTATATTACCACATGTAAAATAGATGACCAGTGCAAGTTGGATGCATGAAGCAGGGCACTCAAAGCTGGCGCTCTGGGACAACCCAGAGGGATGGGGTGGGGAGGGAGATGGGAGTGAGATTCAGGATGAGGGGACACATGTGCATCCATGTCTGATTCATGTCAATGTATGCCAAAACCACCACAGTACTGTAAAGTAATTAGCCTTCAATTAAAATAAATAAATAATTTTAAAAAATAATGACTCAATTTTTCCATTAAAATTCATTTAAGATGAAAGTAGAATTTGTCCCCTGATTTTACAGGAACTACAACTGAAAATTTTTAAGTATTGAAAATGAATGCTGAAAATAATACCAGTGTGAATCACAAATACTACAGTACCCAGGCTCTGACTAATCCGCTATGGAAATGTAAGGCCCCTCAGACAGAAACACAGTGTGCGCTTATCTCTGACTAGATACAGTAAGTCAGGTGAGAACAGAAAATGAGGAGCTGAATTTGCCCTGAACCACAGGGCAAAAGCAGCTGAAGACGGCTATTATAATTTATTGTGATTATGATCGTGTATTGTACCCTCATCTTGCAATTTGTGAAGGCAAACTGCTTTATAATTGATTTTACTAATCCATCACAGCCTATCTATTTATGTGCCTTCTGGTCTTTTTTATTGTCCTAATTCACATGCATTTTAGCATGTAAGCCTCTTTGATCCTCCTTAGAATACAAATCATAAAAAGAAATGCTTTATAATAAACAAGTTGAGTAAGTTAGTAGGTAAATGGTACATGTTTAACTTAATCAGAGAAGAGTAGAGGCCTAGGGAGATTCATTGACTTGCGTTATCAGCAAGCCAACAACAAGAAAAGAACACCTAGGGTTCAACACAATCAGTGTCCAAGCTGAGATGTTGCTCTCTTGGACTCCTCGCTGTTCGTGTCCCAGACCACAGCCACACCACAGATGCAGCAAACAATACCCCTTGGGGATCCCATGTGCCTCTCTCTCTGATCGTATCTAGGCAGGTTGCCTTGATCTGAGTTCCTCTATCACAAACACGTGGTATCCTCCCCAGCAAATTCTACTGCAGATGCCGGGCACGTGCGATTTCACCCCCTCCTTCGTAGCCTCACTCAGAACAGCACCGCAGCCATGGGCCTGTGTGCGCCTGGGGCTCTGCTCCCTAAAAGCATATGGCTTTGCAGAGGCAGAAAAACAACATGGATTTTATGCCATGATCAAAACATTATAATTATTATTTGTTCAAAAATTAATTCCTTCAGAATTCAGAAGTGTTAGCCTGAGCCTGTAAGAAGGGAGACCTTGTGAGTCTTGTCCCCTGCTTCCTGCTCGGCTTCTGGCATGACACGCGGCACATTGTAGGCCACCCGTAAACAGACACTGTGGCATCATGGATGCAGGGTTTCATGGAGCTTCAAAGTATAGATTTTGGCATCATACCTGCTGGGACAAATCTGCTTCTTACTAGCCTTGTGACCTTGGCAAATTACCTAACCTCTCCATACCTCAACACCCTGGTCTGTGAAAGCAAATAGCACTTGCCCCAGAAGATTTTTGTGAGATTCAAGGATCCACTATTTAGATCAGGGTTCATGGTTCCCAGACACTCAAGTTTGCCAGAGGAAATCAGGGTCAGGAGACTCACTGAATTCACTGGCAGAGACTACAGGGAAAAATAAAACTGCCCAGCCGATAATTTTTATAATTTGGTTTCATAAGAAAAATTACATTAAAAAGTAAGTTATAGTAAGAAAAAAAAATTGTTTTTCTTTTTTTACTTTTTTTTTTGAGAATGAGCTTGGAAATAAAGCACAGTGAATATGTTGATTAATGGCTGATGGAATTGAAACAGGGTAGCCTGATACATCCCATGCTACCATAGGAATAAGCCAGAATAGTATTTTTGGTTCCACTGCACACACATTTTCCTGGTTCGTGTACTTCTGTGCTGGGGAGACACAGACATATCCTTCCTCTTTGGGCTTTTATTATTATTAACTTGGTGGGGAGAGGGGAGGGTCTGGATTACAAAAAGACCACTTGAGTCACTTAGGATAGTGACTGTGTATATCTTTTCTGGTTATTCATACTATACTACTGCCTCCATCATACTTTATTCAAATAATTTTGTTTGAACTTCTGAACTCCCAAATTTCCTCTGCTACTCTGTTTTAAAAAATTAGAAATTAGTAGGTCTGCATCTATTTATAATTTTTTCTGGTTTCTCACCAATTTAGGGGGGTAAGGAGAGGCCTTACTTTATACCCATGTGACCATCTGATGTTTCCAGAAACCTTATAATTTAAAAATTAAATCTCAACCATTTTGAAGCCAAATAGTGTAACATCTCTTCCATTTTATGCATTTGGGGTCACAAAGAGGGCCCATCAACTGATTAAACGATGATGTATATCCTTTCTACTAAATTAACAATGGTCATGATAGGAGAATACACAGATTTTAGCAGAGCTACTTTCCAACATATCTATCAGCACGTTCCTATCACCACTAAAGAGATAGATGCTGCCCACTTAGAAGTATAAAACTCAAATGTTTTCCAAGAAATGTCCTTAAGATGGTGAAGTTCAAACAGGGAGGGGAGATGTCATCCTTGGCTACATGTTAACTCCATTTTCTAGTAAAGGGCAAATTGTCTCCCACAATTAACAAAGATTCTCTCAGCCCATAACATGCCTGGCTTGAATGCCAATTGCTGCGAGAGCTTTGGGTTCTCTTCTGATTTTTTTCCCAATTAGTTTTCTTCAGACACCTATTACTGTAGTGGAGAAGATAAATTAGTCTAATGCAGGACACTGTAAAATGTTCAATTACTGCAAAAGATATGGCCAGTTCCCAAAGGAAGGAATTTAATCGAAACTAGATCAAAATGAAAAAGTGAATGACAGAATATGTAAATATTCTCACACACCTAAAGTTAAAGATGATTTTACAAAAAGGCTTAAACTATGAATATATCAAAGTAGATGTACAAACACTTAGAGGCATTCAATTTGTCCATCACCTGGTGGGATTTTAACATTTAATGTGACAAAATTTCTGAGACTTCAATTTAAAGGTGAATCTAACATTTAGAATATTCCCTATTAGTGGAAATTTTATGGGTATCAGAATTTTCCTAAAATCTCCTTATATTTTGAACTATGAATCTGCAGTACTTTTCAATTTGTCTTTATTTTTCAAAACAAAAATTATTATGGAATAAAATATATAACATTACAAATTTTAGCTATTTCACATGTTCTTTCTTTTAAATATTATTTTAAAAACTGTCTACTGAGATCTGTGATAAACATCAAATTTAAAACAATCATAGATACTGAAATAAGAGAAACACTCAAGTCTCCAAAAAGGATATGAATGATTTGTTATTTCTCAATTATATTTCTGTATATTCTTTACCTAGACATTGCTCTATCATCTATCATATGATAGACATATCTATCATTCAAATTATCAGACAAATCATTAATGCACAGATCCATATAAAAATTCTCTTTCTCTCTTTTTTTTTTTTTTTTTAGGTATCAAGAATCTCTTTTATTGATTATCAGAAACATTACAAACATCTAATATGAACAAATTGTAACATGACAGTGATTAGTTTGAACAATTAATACATTTCAGATATAATATTATACATATTTCAATGCTATTCTTCCCAATCATCCCACCCTCTCCCGGTCCCAGAGTCCAAAAGTCTGTTCTATACATCAGTGTCTCTTTTGCTGTCTCGTAAATAGGGTTATTTTTACCATCTTTCTAAATTCCATATATATGCGTTAGTATACCGTATTTGTGTTTTTGTTTCTGGCTTACTTCACTCTGTATAATAGGCTCCAGTTCCATCCACTTCCTTAGAACTGATTCTCTTTCTATAAGACTGCTTGGTTATAAAAATAATAATAATAAATAGGTTATGAAGTTGTTCATTAATCTTGAGACATTCTATGGCCTAAATGGGAAAGAAGAGTCATTAGTCAAATGCCAATCTTAAGATTGAATAGCATGAGTATGTTTTCAGTTCCAAGTATCGAAGAGAATCAAAACGAAAAGCAAGAGATATAGGATATTGATTTGCTAGTTACTTCTTGAACTGGTTTACCAATTGTAATTCTCTCATTATCTGCATAGTAGTTTGGGTATAACCCCTGCTTTTTAGGTCTCAACTATACAGAAAACCAGTGTGGTGTATTGGGAAAGAGCTAAGTTTTTGTAAGCCACATTATCTTTATAAAGACAGGTCTGTCTCTCACAGCTGTGTGACCTTCCCAAATTACTTAACCCATAATATAGCCCATAGTAAGAGCTGAAATTCAAAATTATAACCTTGAATCATAATAAAAATTAAAATGTTTTAGTACTGCATTTATGAAAGTAGGAGGACAGAGAATCAGTGTCCTTAATAGGTAAAGAACATTTAAAAATCAGAGGAATAATGATATGATCAAAAATGGGGGAAAAATGAACAAAGCAAAGAAATACGGCTAATTTTTAAAAACTACATAGAGTTAAAATTCTTCCCATTCAACAATGACCAGCGATATTTATACTTGTTGGGCTATGCTGACAATGAATATTATTTGATTATTAAAAATACAGCCTAGAGAATATTTTTAATGACAGTGAAAAAAGTTTGATATATTGAATGAGAGAGGGGGATACCAAACCATGCAATTAAATCCCAATTTCAGAAAAAAAATTTTTATCTGTACACAGTAAGAAATTATTAAGGATGCAAATCTCTGAACTGTGGAATTACACAGAATTTTAATTTGTTTTTATACCTCCTGAATGCTCTATGTTTTCCACAATAAGTATTTATTACTTTTATAATCATACAGAGAAAATTTTCAAGGTCAAGAAATAGGGAAACATCTAGACTTGCTTCTACCATTAATAAGCTAAGTGGCCTAGAGGAAGTCACTTAATCTCACTGAGTCTCAGCTTTCTTATTCATAAAATGAAAAAATTGAACTAGATCGCCTCCTAAGGACACATTCACTTCTATAATTCTGTGAATCTATGACATATTACTGTGTGATATCCAAAGAAAACAAAGACTAATTGAAGTATTATTAGCCACAAATGTTATCTTACATGCATTAAGCCTAATAGGCATTTTTAGCAAGCCAAAACTCAAGGGCTATTTCTCTCTATGAATAATATGTTTTATCTATCTATAATAACATTAAATTTCCAAAATAATCCAAGACAACATTCAATATTTTAAAATAATGGTTGTAAGATTTGTAGGACAAAGACACCCAAAGTGGAGAGATGCTGTGTAAGGTTAGAATTGAGGGGACACTTATTGCCTGATCATGACCTCTATCAGGACTCTCTCACTTTTAAAAATCCCATCAGGTTGTGTGTTGTGTTTTCACTGTGGCATTTTCATAACCAATGAATCAGAAAATACTGTTTTTCTATGATTTGGGAGATTCTTCCAGTAATGACTTTGCAGCCATAATTAAGAAATATGTTAAGCCTTCTGTCAATTAACTTAACTGACGTGAAAACCTGACTGGCCCAGAGAGCAATGGATTTCCCCAGCTGCACCTTATCAGAGAACAGCTTAGTGTGGAGGAGAGAAGGTATGCTGAAGCCAGAGCTGTGAAAATGCCAAGAAAATTAGCACAAGCTCCTAGTATGGAGTGTGAAGAGGAAAACTTGCTCAGCTACTATGTGGTTGTAATTTAAACAGAAATTACTTCACAATTTTTTGTTGATGGGATGAATAGTTGCATAAAATTTTAATATGTGAAAGGTTCTCAAAAGAACTAGGCCAATAGGAGAAATGGTAGAGAGGGACTTACAAGCAAACAGGAGGGATGCTGACTTCTGCAAAGTTATTTCTTGTATTTTCCAAAATGTGGCTTCTTGAAAATACAAACAACTCAAGCCAAAGAAAAACTGAGACAGGATACCCCCAAATTCCCCTTCTTCCCTCTATGTTCACCAAGTCCAGTCTTGTTATCTCTTTTAAATGCTCAGTTCAGTCACTCAGTTGTGTCCGACTCTTTGTTACCCCATGAGTTGCGGCACACCAGGCTTCCCTGTCCATTTCCAACTCCCAGAGCTTGCTCAAACTCATGTCCATCAAGTTAGTGATGCCATCCACCCATCTCATCCTCTGTCGTCCCCTTCTGCTCCTGCCTTCAGTCTTTCCTAGCATCATGGTCTTTTTCAATGAGTCAGTTCTTCCCATCAGGTGGCCAAAGTATTGGAGCTTCAGCTTCAGCATCAGTCCTTCCAATGAATATTCAGGACAGATTTCCTTTAGGACTGACTGGTTTGATCTCTTTGCAGTGCAAGGGAAAGCCTAGAGTCCTGGAGAAAGGAAAGTCCTGGAGAAGGGAAAGGTTACCCACTCCAGTATTCTGGCCTGGAGAATTCCATGGAGTGTACAGTCCATGGGGTCGCAAAGAGTTGGACATGACTGAATGACTTTCACTTTTAAATTGTAGACCAGTACTTTTCAAACTCTGATTGTTTTTCCCCAATCCACTGCAGTGAGTGCTTTTATAAAGTATAGAAAAAATAAATTACTACAAAAATTAAATATTAAAACGTTTATTTTATTATTATATTCAACAGCTATAAACTCATTTTTGATTTACAATAAAGTTTCTTAACATTTAACTCTGCATATTATCATCACAGGCCAGTATGGCTCAACTCCCAGACAGGAACTTTTGAATAGGGCTGTCATCAACAACTGCCCTGTAAACGCTTAGCTATTTCCACACTGCAACTGTTTATAGATTGACACCTCTCCCTCCCTATTAGACTGGGAGGTGCTGGGCATGTATTTATTGAATGAATGGATGAATGAATGAATGACACAGAAGGGCACAAAATCATTTCAGCTAACACCTATGACACTCTTCCACCATCCACAATAGTCCCTATGCTCTCTTCACTTCCTTTAGAAGCCTGTAGAATAAACCACAGTATTAGCCTCTTGGTTACCACTTTTCCAAGATCATAAAATGCTGGAGTCCCCTACTTTTATCTTTGGTTTTGGTATTTTCTAATTTGGTTTACTGCACATTTATAAAAATATCTATTAAATCTTTTCTTGGAACCATTTGACGCTTCCCTCAGCTCTGACATTAAGTCCTCAAGTGTATTAGTTTCCCATTACTGCCGTCACAAAATCACCATACACTTAATGCTTTAAAACAACAAAATTTTATTATCTTACAGCTTCTGTAGGTCAGAAGTCCAACACGGTCTCACTGAGTTGAAACCATACTATTAGCAGGGCTACACTCTTTTCTAGAAGTTCTAGGGAAGAATCTGTGCTTTTTCTTATTCAGGTTGTTGGAAGAATTCCATTCTTGAAGGTTACATGAGTGACATCCCTATTTCTTTGCTGTCAGCTTAAGGCTGTTCCCAGCTTTTATTTTTTTTTATTTTTTTAGCCTCCAGCATCTTTTATTTTTCCTAGAACCTGTATACAATTAACTCTAGCAGGGCAGTACTCAATACTGTTTAAGCCTCACATTTTAGATTAATTATAAATGTGAATGCACATTCTCATAACTGGCAAACTATATGACATAGATTTATTAATTTATGTAACCATACAAAATTTTATATGCAACAGGAGCTTCTATACTATAGAATCTGACCGTACAAACTAACTTACATATAAAACATAGTTACTCTTTGCTCATCTGTCCTAATCTAGAAAAGTGTTGCACCAATGCTTAAGATGTTATTAAAACAGATGAGTTCTCAACACAAGGTTAACAAACCTGAAGCTCCACCCTAGAAATACAAACCCATAATTTGAAAATTGTTTTTACCAGAAATAGCTTATGAGCAACTCTTACCAAAGTAGTACAATAGGGAGTTACAGTGTTGACCAAAAGAAGACACAGGTTTCTCATTAAACTTTTTTTAATGGGTCTCAAATTCTGTGACAGATTTTTGGTCAAGTTGTTTTCATTAAAAAGTACTGATTTTAAAAACTAATAACTTAAACTGCCACACACAAAACATATGGTCCACAAAAACATTCTCCTTTCCTTCTGAAGGTTTTACGATGTATTGTTATCATTAACCAGTCTTTTACTATTAAACTTAAATGGCCAATTGAGACAAACAGTTCTGAGACCGTTCTTCCACCACTGATTAAGACTGGGGTGGCAGGTATTGGGGATAATATTCATTTAGCCTTCTGAGCTTTCTGGGCAGACTTGGTGACCTTGCCAGCTCCAGCTGCCTTCTTGTCCACTGCTTTGATGACACCCACAGCGACTGTCTGTCTCATGTCACGCACAGCAAAACGGCCCAGGGGATGATAATCAGAGAAGCTCTCGACACACATGGGCTTGCCAGGAACCATATCAACGATGGCAGCGTCACCAGATTTCAAGAATTTAGGGCCATCTTCCAGCTTTTTCCCAGAACGACGATCAATCTTCTCCTTCAGCTCAGCAAACTTGCAAGCAATGTGAGCTGTGTGACAATCCAGCACAGGTGCATACCCAGCACTGATTTGGCCTGGATGGTTCAAAATAATCACCTGAGCTGTGAAGCCAGCAGCTTCCATTGGTGGATCATTTTTGCTGTCACCAGCCACGTTGCCACGACGGACATCTTTGACAGACACGTTCTTGACATTGAAGCCCACATTGTCCCCAGGAAGGGCTTCACTCAATGCTTCATGGTGCATTTCTACAGACTTCACTTCAGTTGTTACATTGACTGGAGCAAAGGTGACCACCATGCCAGGTTTGAGAACAGCAGTCTCCACACGACCCACAGGGACAGTACCAATACCACCAATTTTATAGACATCCTGGAGAGGCAAACCCAAGGGTTTGTCAGTTGGGCGAGTTGGTGGCAGGATGCAATCCAGAGCTTCAAGCAGGGTGGTTCCACTGGCATTGCCATCCTTACAGGTGACTTTCCATCCCTTGAACCATGGCATATTAGCACTTGGCTCCAGCATGTTGTCACCATTCCAGCCAGAAATTGGCACAAATGCTACTGTGTCGGGGTTGTAGCCAATCTTCTTAATGTAGGTGCTGACTTCCTTAACAATTTCTTCATATCTCTTTTGGCTATAGGGTGGCTCAGTGGAATCCATTTTGTTAACGCCAACAATTAGTTGTTTGACGCCCAGGGTGTAAGCCAGAAGGGCATGCTCACGGGTCTGCCCGTTCTTAGAGATACCGGCTTCAAATTCACCAACACCAGCAGCAACAATCAGGACAGCACAGTCAGCCTGGGATGTGCCTGTAATCATGTTTTTGATGAAGTCTCTGTGTCCTGGGGCATCAATGATGGTAACATAGTACTTGGTGGTCTCAAATTTCCACAGGGAGATATCAATGGTGATACCACGCTCACGTTCAGCTTTAAGTTTGTCCAAGACCCAGGCATATTTGAAGGAGGCCTTTCCCATCTCTGCAGTCTCCTTCTCGAACTTTTCAATTGTTCTCTTATCGATCCCGCCACATTTGTAGATCAGATGGCCAGTCGTGGTAGACTTCCCTGAATCTACGTGCCCAATGACAACGATGTTGATGTGGGTCTTCTCCTTTCCCATTTTGACTTAGGTTTAACGGTGGTTTTCACGACACCTGTGTCCTGGCGGCAAACCCGTTGCGAGAAAAAAGCTGTTCCCAGCTTTTAAAGGCAGCCAATTCCTTTGGCTTATAGCCTCCTCCCACCATCTTCAAATCCAGCAATGGCAGGTAGAGTTCTTCCATGCTGCATCTTTCTAAACCTCATTCTAAAAGGCTTTCTGCTTTTAAGGGGCTGTGTGATGAAATGGGGCTTATCTGGATAATACAAGATTCTCTTCCCATCTCCAGATTTATAACCGTGATCATACCTACAGAGATGCTTTAGTCACATAAAAGCTTTTTCAGAGGTATGGGGAATAGGAGGTGGCATACTTAGGATTCTTACTCTTACTACCAAAACAAGAAATCCATGAGTTCATGCTAGATTAAAAGAAAAGAAAATTTTCAATATACATCAGTAACTTCTGTTGTGTTCAGTCGCTCAGTCATGTCCACTCTTTGTGAACCCTTAGGCTGCAGCACACCAGGCTCTCCGGTCCTTCACTATCTGCCAGAGTTTGCTCAAACTCATGTGCACTGAATTGATGATGCCATCCAACCATCTCATCTTCAGTCACCCCCTTCCCTCCTGCCCTCAATCTTTTCCAGCATCAGGGTCTTTTCCAATGAGTCAGATCGTCACATCAGGTGGCCAAAGTATTGGAACTTAAGCTTCAGCATCAGTCCTTCCAATGAATATTCACTGTTGATTTAATTGACTGATTTGATCTCCTTTTTGTCCAAGGGACTCTCAAGAGTCTTCTCTAACACCACAGGTTGAAAGCATCGATTGTCTGGCACTCAGCCTTCTTTATGGCCCAACTCTCACAACCATACACAACTACTGGAAAAACCATAGCTTTGACTATATGGACCTTTGCTGGCAAAGTGATGTCTAGGTTTGTCATAGCTTTCCTTCCAAGGAGCAAGCATCTTTTCATTTCATGTCAGTCATCGTCCACAGTGATGTTGGAGCCCAAGAAAATAAAGTCTGTCACTGTTTCCATTGTTCCCCCATCTATTTGCCATGAAGTGATAGGATGGGATGCCATGATCTTAGTTTCTTGAGTGTTGAGTTTTAAGCCAGCTTTTTCACTCTCCTCTGTCACCCTCATCAAGAGGCTCTTTAGTTTCTCTTCACTTTCTGCTGTTAGGGTGGTATTATCTGCATATCTGAGGTCATAGATATTTCTCCTGGAAATCTTGATTCTTGCTTGAGCTTCATCCAAGCCAGCATTTCACATCAAGTACTCTGCATGTAAGTTAAGTAAGCATGGTGACAACATATAGCCTGACGTACTCTTTTCCCAATTGGGGACCAATCTGTTGTTCCATATCCCATTCTAAATATTGCTTCTTGACCTGTTTCTCAGGAAGCAGGTAAGATGGTCTGGTATTTCCATCTCTTTAACAATTTTCCACAGTTTGTTTTGATCCATAGAGTGAAAGGCTTTAGCATAGTCATTGAATCACTAGTAGATGTTTTTCTGGAATTCTCTTACTTTTTCTATGATCAAATGGATGTTGGCAATTTGATCTTTGGTTCCTCTGTTTTCTAAATCCAGCTGTACATATGGAAGTTCTCAATTCATATACTGTTGAAGCCTAGCTCAGAGGATTTTGAGCACTACCTTTCTAACATGTGAAATGAGTACAATTGTGCAGAAGCTTGAACATTCTTTGGCATTGCCCTCCTTTGGGACTGGAATGAAAAATGACTTTTTCCAGTCCTGTGGCCACTGCTGAGTTTTCCAAATTTGCTGGTATACTGAGTGCAGCACTTTGAAAGCATCATCTTATAGTACTTGAAATAGCTCAGCTGGAATTCCACCACCTCCACCAGCTTTGTTCATAGTAATGCTTCCTAGGGCCCACTTGACTTCACACTCCAGGATGGTCTGGCTCTTGGTGAGTGACCACACCCATTGTAGTTATCTGTGTCATTAAGACCTTTTTGGTATTCTTGCCACCTCTTCCTAATACCTTCTGCTTCTGTTAGATCCAGACCGTTTCTGCCCTTCGTTGTGCCTATCTTTGCATGAAATGTTATCTTGGTATCTTCTCATTTTCTGTAACTTTACATCCTTGGATAAGGTCCTAATTACACAATGATTCCCAATATGTTTCAAAGAGCCTTTACAGTAGGTGGGAGTCTGTGCTGTGTTCATCTTTGTATATCAGGTCTTTTGAACTGTTCTCCAAGTACTCTCCCAGTTCCAATGCAACCTTTAGATAGCTACCATAGTTAACTTGCACCCTAGTCCTCTGTCTAAAATTATTTGTTTTAGATCCACATTCAATGCTGCAATATTCATTTACTCCCAAATCTGATTCTTCATAATTTAGGCCCCCTCTTCAGCCCCATTTCTCACAATTCCCTACCACATACCAAAACATTTGAAAACTTCTGAGCCATGCTTCTCCTTGCCCATGTTCTTCTTTCTGTGTGAATGGAAACTGCTCCATCCTTCTTTCAGGGACATGTGGTCTAACTAAAATAGGATAAACTTGGAAACCACTTTGATTTGAATTTGAACTATTCACGCGCTCTACTTACTAGGCTAAAAGCTACTAGATGCCTCCTTGACCTAGGGAATAAGATGTCATTAAAATCTGCTTCACAAGTATGTTTTGAGGTTTTGATATAACATACACAAAAGCGTGTAACACAAGGTCATACAAGAATAAGTAAATGTCAGTTCTTTTGCCCTGCTGCTGCTGCTGCTAAGTCGCTTCAGTCGTGTCCGACTCTGTGTGACCCCATAGACAGAAGCCCACCAGGCCTCCCCGTCCCTGGGATTCTCCAGCTAAGAACACTGGAGTGGGTTGCCATTTCCTTCTTCAATGCATGAAAGTGAAAAGTGAAAGGGAAGTCGTTCAGTCGTGTCCAACTCTTAGCGACCCCATGGACTGCAGCCTACCAGGCTCCTCTGTCCGTGGGATTTTCCAGGCAGAGTACTGGAGTGGGGTGCCATTGCCTTCTCCGATCTGTGCCCTATAGCATATCACAATCTTCTTGAGTGCAAAAATGTCTTATTTTATCCATAGCACTTAACAAAAGGGACAAATTAATCATTCCTAAAAGGCTTGGAGGGAAGGATAGATGGATAGATAGAAGGATGGAGGAATTAATGTAGAACCTAGCATAGTAAATAAAACACAGTACGTATTTAATAAATATATGCTAAATTTAAATTAAATATATCTGCCTTAAAAGTATGCCATGCTTTCCTGGTGGTTCATATGACAAAGAATCCACTTGCAATGCAGGAGACCTGGGTTCGATCCCTGGGTTGGAAAAATACCCTGGAGGAGGGCACGGCAACCCACTCCAGTATTCCTGCCTGGAGAATCCTCATGGACAGAGGAGCCTGGCGGGCTATAGTCCATGGAGTCACAAAGAGTAGGACGTGACTGAGTGACTAAGCATAGCACAGCACATTTCTGACTGTGTCTTATTTTATCTCTTTATCTTTTTACCTGTCTTGCTTACCAAATGGCAATGCTTTGTGTGTCTATATTTTGTCCCTGTAATGACAGTAAATTCCTCAAAGACTGTCTTTTTTTAATCTTTGTTACCTTCATTCAAGTAAACTTCTGTATTCTATATACAGTAAGTGTTCAGAGTAGTCAGAAAAGATACTATGATTTAAAAAAACACTAATATTTATGCTTTCAAGGTAGACATGAGCTGATTCTTAAGCCAACAGCATACTTATAAAGGTTGACCTAATATAATGAAAAATAGTTGGAAATTAGATAATATAGTGTTAGTGCTAGTGTTAGTGCCAGTGCTAACTGACATTAGCTAAAGGAGAAGTAAACCTTCCAGTATCCTCAGACCGGAGACAGTTTTACAACTTGGAGGAAGGTGCCCTACAAAGTTAAGCTCTTCTATTCCCCCAGAAACTAGGAGATAGGGTACTATCTTCCTTGATGATTACTCTTCTAAGGGATGGCTCCCAAGACCTTGAGGAAGATATTCCTGGGTTATAAAATTGTCAGGAAGCTTTGAAAAATATTTACATCCCAAAGGGACAGAGAAAGAATTTACAAACACAAGTTTTCTGAAGTAAGTACTCTAAGAAAAGGGAGGTGCGGAGGTGGGGGGTGGGTACGGGGCACAGAGTCTGGAAAAAGTGTGTCTCAAGTTTAGTCAAGCTTGGGGAAATGTTTAAGCCCCGCTTGGTCAATGGGAAGCTAAATGTGTATTTCTGGAGGGATGAGTTAGAAATGTCCCTTGAAAAACAGGCTAGGCATGGGTGAATGAATTCCTTAATGGAATCTATCCATCATGGTTTATGTCAGCAGGTGTTGACATGCAAATTGAACCCAGCAAGCCCTTGGCTGAGGTAGAGAAGGTGTGTGCCCAAATTTTTAGGCGGAAAGGAATCCGTGGGTTAAAATGTAGATTTTTAAATCTGGCTTTATATGAACATATATGCAAAAGTGTCTATATTTCAGAAAATACGACTGCTTCAAAAAATGTTGTGCAGCTTTATTTCTCAATACCTATTTTTCAGTTAAAAGACAGTGGAGGTCACAACCCCACTACATGGTCCATGTCCTCAAATCACTCCTATTCTTCTAATAACAGAGGGAGATGAGACAGAAGGGAAAGCTCAGAATTTTCTCCTAGGGGAGCACTGTGATCATCCTCAGGCATCCTACAGAAAAGTTTCTCAATCATAATGTTTTAGGCATTTTTCCCCTTTCCTCTTCACGTTTACTCAAAGCTCTTGAAAACAAAATTCCCTAAAACATACTCTAGGCATTAAATAAAAGTGGAAACTAATGGGAAAGAAGTTATTTGCTTCTTTTCTTCCCAGTGCATCTTCTTTTACCAATAATTTCTTTGGGTATTCTTTTATTTTTCTCTTCATTCTTATTCCCATCCACTTCTTATTCACTCCATTCTGAACATGATCAAATTTCATGACTATCAAAATGATACACTGAAATACATATTGTATTGTGTGTGCAAGCCTGCATATCTGTGGAGTGCTATATACTGGGCTTCCCAGCGGTGCAGTAGTAAAGAATCCACCTGCCAATGCAGGAGATGCAAAAGACACAGGTTTGATCCCTGGGTTGGGAAGATCCCCTAGAGAAGAAATGGCAATCTGCCCCAGTATTCTTGCCTGGAAACTTGCATGGTAGAGGAGCCTGGTGGGCTACCATCCATGGGGTTGCAAGGAGTCAGACATGACTGAGCGACTGAGCACACACACATGGCTTATACTAACCAATCAGTTTTATAGGGAAGTAATTCAACAATTATCTGATTACTATTTCATGACTGCTTGCCAGAGCTTGGCCAGAGTTCTTGTTAGGTCAACAGAACTTACAGATGCAGCCCTATGCTCATGATACAATAACAGATTCAACAAATATATATGTCATATATAAAACACATATTCTCTAAAGGTAGAAGTGAATTCTGTTGATGAATGAATTCTATTTATACAATTATGAGATGAATTCTGACATGCAGGCTAAAAATATTTCAAGTATCTCCTAGAATATATATCAACAGACTGAACAAAAAACTATCCAAATTACTCTTCTCTCTCTCTCTCTCCTGTCCTTTTGGCTCCTAATGCCCATGTTCAGGCATAATCTTTAAACACTACTTTTTAACCAGTTTTCCCTGAAGAGGTCAGTTGAGGTTAGGGTCTTTACAGTAAGTCACATGCTATCAGTGTGAAATTCTGTTGTACCCGTCATTTCTCAGTTAATTAAGCTGGCTATCTCCTTAGAGATCTCTCTCATGTGAAATTGGAAACTGGCTTCATGTTAGTGATTGTACAAAAATGTTCTTTAAAATGTAAAGTCCCTAATCCTTTTAGAAGGGCAAGTGTTTCCTGTCACCTTGTCTGTAGAACAAAATCTCCTTCTGAATGAAGGATGCAGATCTGCTAAACTCCATGCTCTGATTATAAATCAACTGGTACAATAACAGTACTGCAGATACAACCTCCTAAGATAATCTCTTTAGCACAGAATTGTATTCAGCAAGATGAAAATCCTAACAAGAATGTGATTTCTGTCAGTTCAGCTTTTCATACGTGCCATTTACACTAAGCTTTTTTTTTTTTTTTTTTCACCACCCCCCGCCACCCCCCCCCCACACACACACACTCCTATTACCAGTAGTTCAACCTGGAGAAAAATGCCTTATTATATGATCAGGGTTTACATGCATGGACCACAATGGGTATAAAGCACATAAGGATTTCTATCTAGAGTCAAAATTGCCAGAGATTAGAGGGTGTTCAAAAATAAAGGAGATAAAAGTGGTTAGAAGGCCACAGTTGGCCCTTGAGTGAGGTACACAGTCAGATTCCATCATGCTGGGAAAGAATGGGGAATCTCTGAAGAGTGCAACTTCAGAGGAGAAGCTGAAATTTTTTATTGTTGCCCCAGGGAGGTGTAATTGGGGTTAATGGGATGAAATTAAGCAAAGAAAAATTCAGGATGTGTATGAGGAAATATTTCTTAATAATGAGATCTTTTATAATATTGTCCCAATGGAAGTATTAGAAACCCTTTTGTTTGAGTCATTCAAACTTCAAGTAGAAAAATATATGGAAAAAAAAAATAGGCTGTAAAAGACAATCGCATACCAGTCCTCAAGGGATGAATTACATAGCACAATCAGATCTTTCTTGGCTCTAATTTCCATGACTCTTTTAGTAAGTTCCTCAATGGCTTAATTTTCAAAGTGCTTGTTCAATTGCTTCTCCTATGCACCTGCATCAGTCGCAGGTTCCAATTACTGAGCTTGCAGATTGTTCACTGCTGCGACTGAGAGGTTTGCCAGAGAACCTTGGAAACCTGAAGTCATTTGGGATGACCTCAGTCACTATTTACGGTTGTAAGTGTAGTTGATATAAAACTTAATATAATAAACCAAGTTCTGAAGAATGCCACCAGCAAACCGAACTAATTGCCACACTGAATTCCTTGTCTCATTTGATTTCTCACCACATCCTTTAATTCATTAAGTTGGAATTTATTCAGAATCTCCTACTATCTGCTGGTCACTGAGTAAATGCTGGAGATAAAAACTGAAAATATTAAATAAGGTTTTCTTTATTTGATTTTCCATCCTCTTTGACATGCTTTCTGGCTACAGAGCGTGTCTTTTCTGCCATTTCATGCTCTGATCCCTAAGATAATATTTGATGCATGTATATTTATTGAATTAAATAAATAAATAACACCCACATGTGAGACTAACACATTTGGGAAGTAACGTGCCTCTTTTTTAATGCAGTCATTACAAAAGGTAGACATATGACCCTTGAACAACATGGGTTTGAATTTCTAGGACTCACTTACAGGTGGGATTTTTTTTTATTAGTAAATCTACAATGCTGCACAATCCACTGTTGGTTGAATCCAGATGCTGAATGTGGATACAGAAGAATCATAAATACAAAGGGCTGATTACAAATTATATACAATTTTCAACTGTGGGGTAGGAAGGTGAGGCTGGCTTAACTTCCAGCCATTGTTCAAAGGTCAACTGTATCTTTAATTAATTGAATAATAAAATAAGCAAGCGAGCAAAGGAAGTGACGGTTTAGGTGTGTTACCCAAGATCTTCCACCTTGTTATATTCCAAAATTTCTGAACTGAAGGCCCACAATAACTAAAAGTAGTGTTGGTTGCCAGAGGCCCTCCTTTCCTCATTGTTTTACATAACAGTGAGACAGTAATGTCAGGAAAAGTTCCTTTCTCTGCTTTCAACACTGAGCATTTTAAAGTCACTGTGGTAAACCCATTGGTTTTTTTGGAAAAACCAGGAAAGATTACAATTTAGGACTTAAACTACTCTGCCACTAGACCAGCTCTGCAAATTTCAAAACTCAAGAATGCTAGTCCTCTATCCTAATGTTTGCTAATAGACACTAAAAGAACATTTAAATGAGAAAAAGGTAACTTACAGTAAAGAAAATCCAAAATTGAATGACAGAATTTATAGTAGATTAGAGAGGCGGCAATGGAGAAGGCGATGGCACCCCACTCCAGTACTCTTGCCTGGCAAATCCCATGGATGGAGGAGCCTGGTAGGCTGCAGTCCATGGGGTCGCTAAGAGTCGGACACGACTGAGCGACTTCCCTTTCGCTTTTCACTTTCATGCATTGGAGAAAGAAATGGCAATCCACTCCAGTGTTCATGCCTGGAGAATCCCAGGGACAGGGGAGCCTGGTGGGCTGCCATCTACGGGGTCACACAGAATTGGACACAACTGAAGTGACTTAGCAGCAGGAGCAGCAGAGAGGCGGCATGGATTCAACCATGATGTTGCTATTCAGTCACTAAGTCCTGTCCAACTCTTAGATCCCATGGACTGCAGCACGCCAGGCTTCTCTGTCCTTCACTATTACCTGGAGTTTGTTCAAACTCATGTCTTTTGAGTTGGTGATGCCATCCAACCATTTCATCCTCTGTCACCCTCTTCTTCCCTCATTCTTTCCCAGCATCAGGGTCTCTTCCAAAGAGTAAGCTCTTTGCATCAGGTGGTCATAGTATTGGAATTTGAGCTTCAGCATCAGTCCTTCCAGTAAATATTCAGGACTTATTTCCTTTAGGATTGACTGGTTTGATCTCCTCACTGTCCAAGGGACTCTCAAGAGTTTTCTCCAGCACCACAGTTCAAAAGCATCAATTCTTCTACACTAAGCCTTCTTCATGCTCCAATTCTCATATCTGTACCTGACCACTGGAAAAACCATAGCTTTGACTAGACCAACCTTTGTTGGCAAAGTGATGTCGCTGCCTTTAAATATGCTATTTAGGTTTGTTATAGCTTTTTTTCCAAGGAGCAAGCATCTTTTAATTTCATGGCTGCTATCACCATCCACAGTGATTTTGGAGCCCAAGAAAATAATATTCTGGCACTGTTTCCCCATCTGTTTGCCATGAAGTGATGGGACCGGATGCCATGATCTTAGTTTTTTGAATGTTGAGTTTTAAGCCAGCTTTATCACTCTCGTCTTTCACCCTCATCAAGAGGCTCTTTAGTTCCTCTTCACTTTCTGCCATTAGAGTGGTATCATCTGCATATCTGAGGTTGTTGATATTTCTTCAGGCAATCTTGATTTCAGCTTGTGATTCATCCAGCCGGGCATTTCACATGATGTACTTTGCATGGAAGTTAAATAAGCACTATATACAGACTTGATGTACTTCTTTCCTGATTCTGAACCAGTCCACATCTGGTTCTAACTATTACTTCTTGTGCTGCATACAGGTTTCTCAGGAGGCAGGTAAGGTGGTCTGGTATTCCCATCTCTTTCAAAATTTTCCATGTTTGGAAAATTTGTTTGTTGTGATCCACACAGTCAAAGACTTTAGCACAGTCAATGAAACAGAAGTAGTCTTTTTTTCCCCCACTGGAATTCCCTTGCTTTTTTCTATGATCCAACAGATGTTGGTGATTTGACCTCTGGTTCAACCATGAACTGGTGATTTTCAGGCTAATGAAAGCTTTTCCTGTTTTTTCTTTCATTTTTGTTCCTTGATTCATATCATTGATCTTCCCTCATATTGTATATTATAGAAGCATCTTATTTATTTTTGTTTCTTTGATCTGTGGTTATAAAACAAAGTTAAAAGGTTTAAAATATTTGCTCTGCTTTTAAAATTTAATATGGCTCTCTTATTAAACTTCTCAATATTTTTCTACAGGTGTTCAAAAACAATGGTCTTTATTTTTGTTTTTCCTACATTGTATCTGTGTGTGTGTGTGTTCACACACACACACGCCCTCAGTTGCATCCAACTGTTTGTGGCCCCATAGACTGTAGTCCACAAGGTTCCTCTGCCCACATAATTTTCCAGGCAAGAATACTGGAGTGGGATACCATTTCTTCCTCCAGGAGATCTACCCCACCCACGGATGGAACCCTCTTACATCTCCTGCATTGGCAGGCGGATTCTTTACCACCAGTGCCAGAGGGGAAGTCCACATTTTACATCTATATTTTTCATGAAATCAACATGAAAAAAATTTAGTGACATTGTTAGAACTCTATGCATTCATTTGTAATCTTTTTTTTAATTCTTTCTGCTGTCCTTTTTATTGGCAAAGAGTAACTGTGCTGCTAATAAATTGGAATTTTATATTAGAGCTTGTTTTACTCCTTACTATACTGTCTGAGCCACCAGGGAACCCCCATTTTACTTCTTACTAGCTTTAAAATATGTATTTGAAACATCATTTATTTATCTGGCCTCTGATGTGAGTGTCCTCTCATTTTCTACATTTGTTTTTCCTGAATTTCCTTTTGTTCAAAGGAGTATAGATTCGTTGGGGGCGTTTAGAGACCTCATTTACTTTGCCATTATATTACTCTGCACAATATTCCTATCACTATCATATACTGATTGGTATTGTTATCTACTGGGATGTCTGTCTTTATTTTTTCCCAAATTTCCAAGATGTGTGTACTGTGTGCAAGAGTCACAAGATACCATTTACACTTTATTCAGCTAAACACAACCAGAAATCAAACCAGATACATCTACGTATGAAAGTGTTCTTCATCTGTGAGAAGAGTAAATATGACAGTGTTGGGATGTTTCATTTAAGTTTTAGACCAACCTATATATGGATGCATAGCTGTAGAATTATAACAAGCTTCTCTAGGATACATGCTACGTTTTTCAAAGCAACAAGGCATGACAGAGCATAGTCATTAAAAGGTAAGCATCCCCATAGACAGGGAGCATGCTGGGGTACACAAGTGTCTGCAGGATAATCCAGAAATGAGCCAATCTAATGAGGAGTGACTTGCTATCTTGGAACTATAAAATATGCCAGCACACTAAATTAAAGAGACCCAAATAGTTTTAAAACAGCATGGGTTCAAATGTAAATGTTATATGAAAGTTGACGTTTTTGAGATTAAGCATAAAATAACCCAGACTCCAGTATGAGCATCAATATCTTATATATTGAGTTTTTAACAAATAAGGCATTGTGGCTTTTAAGATTCTCTTTATTAGGGGAAGATAGAAACACATGAGAAAGAACAATACCTACAGTCTCTGAGTTCTTTATTGTCATAGGCATTCCAGATCAGTAAGCTAAATTGGTAAAGGAAAATTATGATATAATTCCAATATTTCATTTGTTGTGTTAGCAGTGTATTATATAAGGCTTTATTAAAAAAAAAATGTTTTGAAAGAAGACATCTTCAGGATCCAGTTCTAAGAGAGAAGTATCCAAATAGCCAAGTAGCTTCAGCCAACACAAATCCCCTTCCCGCCACTGCACGCCAACCTCCCTCTGACTTTCTTGTGACTGGCAGAAGCATTCCAGAAGTTACCCCTCGGATTCCAGGATCTCCTCACCCCTATGGCAGAGGCTCACCGACTAATCGGTTTCCTGAGCCAGCCAACCTGCCAGAGAATTATGCTTAAATCACAGCTCAGATTGGCTTATTTTTCTCTCCTTTCAAAAATGTTCAGTGACTCCTTTTTTCTGCTAAATGAACTACAAATGCCTCAACCCAGAAGTCAAACCGTATACAATATGCCTCCAACCTATCTTCTAGGCTTACCACAATCTACTCTGTGACTCTAGTTGTCTATTCCAGTAAAACTTAACATCTTGTATCTTCTCACGTTTTCTAGTATTTTCTCTCCTCCAGGGTGTCACTGCTATTTTTCTTTGTTAGGAGCCTATCCTAATTTTAGACATCATGTAATTTGAGATATCATCTCCTGCAAAAACAACTTCTCTAATTTTTAAAGTCACATATTATGTGCCACTTAACATATCGCTCATGTTTTCCTTTTGTATTGTACCTTGAATCATGGTAGTTGTTTACTTGCCAGTTCCCTGGTGCTAGCCCTTCTGCTCTGGGAGAGCAGATACAGCATCTCACTCCCTAGGGGACGTCTCCCACAGCAACAGGAACAGCACCATGCAAGTGATGGCTGATCATCTATTTATACATGTATCCAACAAAAACTTACCCAGCAGTCAATATGTGCCAAGCACGATGCCATTTACATGACAATAGAATTTCACAGGTAAGATCAAAAAATTTCTTCAGTCTCACAACATACTTTTAACAAATAATATTTTTACACCATCGATTCTTAGCAGTGGTTCAGAAAATTATTCTAATTTAGTAAATATCAACTAAAGAATCTAGCCATAAATGGGCTTCCCAGGTGGCACTAGTGGTAAAGAACCTGCCTGCCAATGCAGAAGATGTAAGAACCCCTACTGGGTCAGGAAGATCCCCTGGATAAGGGCATGGCAACCCACTCCAGTATTCTTACCTGGAGAATCCCCATGGACAGAGGAGCTTGGCAGGGCTACAGTCCATAGGGCCGCACAGAGTCTGACACAACTGAAGCAACCATGCACACATGCACGCTAGCCCATAAATAATTATATAAAATATTAATCGAACATTTAGTATTTCAAATGATCTATGCCTGGAATGCTTATCCTTCTCTCAAAAATTCCCTTGGTTCTCTCTTTACTTTCTTCAGTGTGTGTATGCATGCTAAGTCACTTCAGTCATGTCCAACTCTTTGCCACCCCACGGTCAGGTCTTTGCCCCAATGACACATTCTCAATGAGATCTGCTCTGAGAACCTTATCTAACATTGCAACACACACACACACACACACACACACACACAAACACACACACACACACATCCCCTTTCTGCTTTATTTTTCTCCCTAGAACTTAACACTATCTAACAAGTAAATATTTTATGTATTTATGTTTTATTGTCTACTTCCCACACTAGAATATAAATTGCATGAGAGCAGTTCATTCAAAGAGGATATGACTATTCACAGAAATAGTGTACCACAGTAAATTAAAATAGTGCCTTCTAAAGAGGAGATTTACAGACTTACAAGCTAAGAAGTGACAAAACACACTTGATCCCATACACCCCCCTTAGCCCATAGAGAGGCAAGCTTAGATGACCATGGACTGGATGCACGGGCTAAAAAGGGATACTGTCCTTGAGCCATTTTATGTAATCTTGAGTGGCAGAGGGAACAGGGAACACCCATTTGACATTGTTAACAGTAAGAGTTTCCTGTGCAGAGAACAGTCTTGTTATAAATGGGCAGCTTCCACTCGGCCAGATTCCTATTACTCTACTGAAAAGAGAGGTACTTTAGGAATATCCAAATCTGATTTTTCTCAGTCCACCCTCAGGTATGTGGGAGCTTGGTGTATATAAGTCTATTCATCAACTGTGACTGCACTAAATTGTTCATTGTTTAGGAGCTGAATATTCATAAGTATCCCCGGCAGCTGAGTCAGGTAAAGAATGACATATCCAATACTACAAGTTCATACTAAGAACCACTGTTTGGGACAATCTTAGAAAGGTGCTTGAGGCTGCATGTCCACATCTACAATAAAAATGAGTTCTTCAAATCACCTCCGCCACCTTAAAAATCTTCACTCACTTCCCAAGATAGTATGAGATTACGTCCAATGAAATGAGGGTTATCAACATTTCTTGAAAATGAGTGAATAATTTTTCTCTGCTTTTTTCACTGCTATATCCAAGTACTTGAATGGTTCTTGGCACACAGCTTTTATTGTTCAGTCGCTAAGTTGTATCTGACTTTTTGCAATCTCATGGACTGCAGCCTGCCAGGCTTTCCTTTCTTTCACTATCTCCTGAAGTTTGCTCAAATTCATGTCCACTGAGTCAGTGATGTTATCTAAACATCTCACTCTCTGCCACTCCCTTCTCCTTTTGTCTTCAATCTTTCCCAGCATCAGGGTCCTGTCTATTAGCCTTCTGAATGGGATAAAAGAATCAAAATCTTAAATTAGTAATTAATTCTGCATTTTTCAGTATCAATCAAGTTGACTAAGGCATCATGAATTCTGGAGAAACAGAAATGAGAAGGAGGGATGTCTCCAAAAGGAGCAGAGACATACCTTCTTATCTCCACTTCATGGTCCTTCATACCTCTCCCTTCTGCTCTCTTCTCTATTTTTAAATTTACAAAGCATCCACAGATATAGAGTGTATAAGCATTCCTAACTTGTATTACTTTACCAAGGCTCCTATAATAAAATACTACAGACAGGGTAGCTTAAACAACAGGTTTTTATTTTCTCTTGGTTCTGGGGTTTACAAGTCCAAGATCCAGGAGTCAGGAAGCCTGGTTTCTCCTGGGGCCCCTCACCTTGGCTTGCAGATGAAGACGGCACACACACATGACCTTTCCTCTGTGCACACAGGACTTGCCTGTAGCTCAAACGGTAAAGAATCTCCCTGCAATGCAGGAGTTGCTGCTGCTGCTGCTGTCACTTCAGTCGTGTCCGACTTTGTGCGACCCCATAAATGGCTGCTCACCAGGCTTCCCCATCCCTGGGATTCTCCAGGCAAGAATACTGGAGCAGGTTGCCATTTCCTTCTCCAATGCATGAAAGTGAAAAGTGAAAATGAAGTCTCTCAGTCGTGTTTGACTCTTAGCGACCCCATGGACTGCAGTCTACCAGGCTCCTCTGCTGTGGGACTTTCCAGGCAAGAGTACTGGAGTGGGGAGACCAGGGTTCAGTCCCTGGGTCAGGAAGCTCCTCTGGAGAAAGGAACGGCAATCCACTCCAGCATTCTAGCCTAGAGAAGTCCATGGACAGAAAAGCCTGGCAGGCTACAGTCCATGGGGTCACAAAGAGTTGGACACGACAGAGTGACTAACACCGTGTGCACACACATCTCTGATGTCTCTGTGTGTGCCCAAATTTCCTCTTCTTATAAGAACACTTATAGATTGGATTAGGGCCCACCCTAAGGCCTTATTTTAATTTAACCACTTATTTAAAGGTCCTGTCTCCAAACACAATTACATTCTTGGGTATTGGGGGGTCAGGGCTTCAACACAGAAATTTGGGGAGGATGCAGTTGAGCTTATAACAAAGCTCATAGGAGAGGAAAACCCAACAGGAAATGTGTACAGTTAAAAGTAAGTTATTATATAGATGGTGGATTCTAAAGAAAGATTATGATAAGTATGTGAAAAATAAACGTGGTGCTTCTTTTGGCCTGGTTGTTAGACGTTTATTGTTCTGTATTTGACAAAAGTAGGATATGAGCTAACCTACAAGACGATACAATTTGGCAAAGAATAGGACTTGTGTGGTAGAAATGGAAATAGATGAAAGGAATAAATGGAAAAAATCCACAACCGTAGGAAAATACAGGCTAAAGAGTAGACAACTGATCTGTGTGGAAGGCTGAATCTCGGAGAGTAGTGATTTGCAAAAGCAGCAGCTGAGATGCCCCTCGAGTAAAAACAAAGTAGATGGACACGAGCCTGGAAGGGTGAGGCAGGACTTCAGCGCCATGCTGAGGAACTTGGATTTTACTGTGTCCGTCACAGGAATGCATTATGGTCAAAGCACTCTTGACGGTTCCATTATCTACATATATCATTCAGTTTTCAAAATTCTATATTAGCAAAAACTTGAATTAAAAAGCATTTAGCTTTGTTCAAATGCCTGAACACTTCTGACATTGTACCCCAAACTCAGTTGAAATTTTCACATATTAATCCTTAAGAGTTCAATAATTTACTTTAGTCACATGATCAACCTTCATAAATTCTAACACTGGCATCCTTACATCTGAAGACATAGTTTCTGAAACTATGGTCTTTAGCTCCCTAGGCATCCACAGATTTATTCTCAGGAGTTGAAGAAAATAATTTTTATTTAACTTACAGGTTCTTAACATAGGGTTCTTGAAGACAGAATAAATATTTACGTGTTTTATTTTCACTAACTTCCTCCACTATAATTGGATTATAACATTCCTTTCTACAATAAATATTTGTGACAAAAAGATATTTTTATAGGGCATTACAGTTACTGTGAAAATCTTGAATATTTTTTATGTTCATCACTAATTCAAAACTACAGAAGTTATCAAACCTGACGCTAGATCTTATCATTTATTGTTAGTGAAGGTTTACCAATATTAAGTATTATGATTTTTAATATTTTGATTATTGTAATTCTGTATAATTGGTTTTCTCTATAACTCTTCAAATTTAATTTTTATGCACTTAAGAACATTACTCTTAGAAGAGGTGCATAAACTACAACAGATTGCCACAGGGGGTTATGGGTTATCCAAGCTTTAGAAGGACCCTGTATATTACTCAAATTTGGGAAGTAAAGGAAAAAGAACGCCCTATCTTATTGCTTCTTCTTGCTGTAAGAAACCTGTATTTAGGCTTTTGCTTTGACTACCAAACCATCTATTTCTGTATTTATCAGACTTCTTTGAGTACATACCTCTGAGCTTTCCTAGACAGCTTCTTATCACTTAAAAGTTGACTGTAAATGGATTCTTTTATTTAGTTTACCCTCGAGTCAGAACAGGCAGGAAGAAATCAGGCTGAGAAGAGTAAAGCATACTAAGGAAAATTCTATCCATTAAATGGTAAACGCAAAAAAAACTCTGTATTTATTCTCTTGATTTTTATTACTTTCAGGTGAGATTCATCATATTCAATAAACTTATCACAAAGTTGCCTAAATGCAACTTTTTGGCACTGCCTTTAACTGAGTTCCACTAGGGATGAAATGTAAATATAGTTTCCACTTAACCACCTCCAGATAATATTTTTAAAGGTAATGAAATAATACCTGAGCATCTCAGATGGAAGTGGCTATTTAAGTACAAGCTACGATCATTATTATTTTCATAAATATTTGGATATTCAGATTCACTGAAACATTTAACATTCTTTTCAAATGACCTGAGCAGAGAAAAATGCAATCCTAGCACGCTGCAGTGGAAATACCTGCTCCTCTGCCTTTGTCTGAGAAGTAGCAGTCTCAGTGAATAGCTTGCTGAAATCCCAATGGCTTTACCCAGTGAGACCCCGACCAGTCTGTTCAACAATATTTAAAGCCTCCCTTAGCGATTTCACTGCTTTTACAGAGAGGCCTCACCAATCAAGAAGGAAACGTGTGTTCTGCTGCTTCTTGGCGCACTTTTAGCGCCTGGTTTTATCAAGCTGCTGCACAGCACTTCTGTCCTGAAAGACGCCTGTGTGAATTGGATACCATTTCCTAGAGTCACACTGGATCCTCTTATGTCTCGCCAATTAAATTATCTTCTCCAGCCTTTATTCCTGCCAAAGAGGTTCAGGCTGAGATTAGGTCACACTCCTCTTAAGTTGTTCTTTGAAATACTGTGGAAGGCCTCCTGGAGGATATAAGCATGCACAAGCATTAATGCCTAGTCTTCCCAGCCTCTGTGGTCAATAACTGAATTTCTTTGCAGAATTTCCTCCCTTTGTGTACCACCACCTGGATCTCTAAAAACTGAAGAGTTCTCTCTAATGTTATTAAACTAAATTATAGTGCTACCAAAAACAGGTGGTAAATGTGGGATTCAACTATCACTGTGCCAATTGAATTACAGATCAGGCATTATAGGAGCTGAAAGGGAGTTCTTAAATTGGTCCTCCTGGGAGACTCTGGGGACCAATAATTGATTCTATCTTGTGTTTTTATAAAACTGTCTCTATCCTGCTACACATCTAAAACAAAATTAAATTTTTGTGAGCCATCCAGATATTTGCTGTTTTGTGTTCTGTCTTCTGCCCTTTGCCTCAACTTTTTCTTTTCCCATCAGAATGTTTTATAAGACATGACTAAGATAACAGGTGTTTATTTTAAAGAAAACGTAAGGGTATAATAATTGAGCTTTTAGTTGATTTCAGGTTATCACCAAGGTACTAGCTTTCCATAAAGAGCCAGCTGAAGCTCCAAGCTCTAGGTTTGCAGGAAACGGAGAGCCTTCTCCGAAGCACTTGTTTTCAAGTGCCTCTTACGACTGTTGAGGCTGTTGAGATGCATTTTACTTTTCTTGCCCAAAATGTGAAGAAGAGGACCCAAGGTTGCCCTGAAAGAGTAGACTCAAAAACAAGATGTTCTGGGGTGTGATGTGCTTGGTTCCACACTCAAACACACCTTCTGAAACCTAATCAGTTTTAGCCACTTGTCCCTCCTTGCACATCCCCTCCTCTGCCGACTAACAAAATCAGTTGTGTATTGTAGAAGTGTCATATTACTTTCCATTTCTGCTGAAATAGTCTTTTGTACCCTTACCCCTCCATACCCTTACCCCTGCAGGTGACCTTAGGAGAATGTAAACGTGTAGACCACTTTGCTTCAAAGTTTGCTTACAAAAATTCTGGCAAGGGAGAATATTATTATATGGAAAAGAGAGGCTCTGGATTACATGCTTTTCCAGAATTGTCTTTATCAAGTGCTCTCCATCCAGAGTCATTTTAATATAGTTGACAGAAGAAAGGGTTTAAAAGTTTCAGGGAAAGTATCAAAAAGCAGAGATAACTAGAAAGCCTTCTTCATCTTTGACTGTTTTCCTTTGATGTGTCTTTTTTAAATATGGGATACACTGTGTTTCACGTGTCTCAAACTGCTTCAAGCCAACTTCCTATGTTAACTTCAGGTGTTGAGGGAGAAGGAAAAGGAGGAACACCGTTCACTTTCCTGTTTGGAGGCACTGCTGTTCCAAAACACTTCTCAACATAAAACAGATTTTTGCTGTGCCATTCCACAAGGTCGTATCCACCAAAGAAATAATCAGGGTGAGACAGTAACAGTGTGCTTTTGCTTTCATGCTTAAGGACATTGTCATATTCAAATTTTTGAATTTTGAATATATTCAAAGTTTTGTTGCACTTTTAAATATTGGAAATGGGGTAAGTGAGATGTTAAATGCTCAAAGATGCTTCCTTTTTCCCCTTGACTGTCCCTCTGCACACATCCCCTGAACACACACACTGCTTGAGAAAGATTCTGCCATGGTGTTCTTCCCACCCATTTCTTCTGAAGCCCCATCTTTCTGCTATGTGTTCCCTTTCCTTGCTTCCTTCATCTTTTCTCTATATTCTGCCATTCTAGCCAACCAGGCAACTTTACAAAATGTTTCTCTATGCAAGTTCCAAGAGTTTATTTGCTAGTTTTATTTATACTAGGAAAAAAATATAAAGTGAAACCTCAGCTATGTTCAGAAATATATGAAAGGGAGATTGCCAATGACTAGTAGACCTAAGCACTGATGTCATTCTATAGATTTGAAATTCATCAGATCAGATCAGATCAGTCGCTCAGTCATGTCCGACTCTTTGCGACCCCATGAATTGCAGCACGCCAGGCCTCCCTGTCCATCACCAACTCCTGGAGTTCACTGAGACTCACATCCATCGAGTCAGTGATGCCATTCAGCCATCTCATCCTCTGTCATCCCCTTCTCCTCTTGCCCCCAATCCCTCCCAGCATCAGAGACTTTTCCAATGAGTCAACTCTTTGCATGAGGTGGCCAAAGTACTGGAGTTTAAGCTTCAGCATCATTCCTTCCAAAGAACACGCAGGGCTGATCTCCTTCAGAATGGACTGGTTGCACCTCCTTGCAGTCCAAGGGACTCTCAAGAGTCTTCTCCAACACCACAGTTCAAAAGCATCAATTCTTCGGCGCTCAGCCTTCTTCACAGTCCAACTCTCACATCCATACATGACCACTGGAAAAACCACAGCCATGGAAATCCTACATGTTTTGTTTTTTCAAATTCCTAACTGGTCCCTGCCTCCTCTAACCTCAGCTCCCACCGCGCACAGGCTCAAGAAGTTCTGTGTGTGCGAGTGTGCTAAGTTGCTTCAGTTGTGTCCGACTCTTTGTGACCCTGTGGACTGTAGCCCAAGGAATGGCAACCCACTCCCATGTTCTTGCCTGGAGAATCCCAGGGACAGGGGAGCCCGGTGGGCTGCCGTCCATGGGGGTCGCACAGAGTCAGACATGACTAAATCGACTTAGCAGCAGCAGGAGCAGCAGCAAACTGTAGCCCACCAGGCTCCTCTGTCCATGGGATTCTCTGGACAAGAATACTCGAGTGGGGTGCCAGGTCTTTCTTGAAGGGATCTTCCCGACCCAGGGATCAAACCACGTCTTTGTCTCCTGCATTGGCAGGTGAGTTCTTTACCACTAGTGCCACCTGGAAAGCAATAAGTTCTAACCCCACTGATTTTCTGTCTGGTGCCCCAGTAAATAATGCCAGACTTTCTCCTACCTTGGGGCCTTTGCACATACTGAGCCCTATACCTAGAAAATATCACATTTTCAATTGTCTGGTTCCTTGTTGCCAGTAAGGTCTTGGTTCAAATGGTATCTTTTCAGGAAAGTCTATTTTTCAGGGACTTTTATCCTTTTATCTAAGTTGTCAAATTTATCAGCATAATAACCTTTCATTAGTCTTTCAATAAAAGCATGAACTATATTGATGTTTGCTCTGTCATTTGTGATGAAGGCAAGAAAAAAATCGTTATTTTCCTTTTTTGGTTCATTTTTTAGGGGTTTTTCAATTTTATAAATAATAACTTTAATAATCTTCCCAGCAATATTAGTCTTTGATTTTCTCTATTTTTCTGACGTTTTCTGTTGCACTGACTGTTATTTTTATCTGTAGTATTTCCTTTCTTCTGTTTTCTTTGGGCTCATTGCTCTTCTTTTTGAAAAAATATTATAGTGCAAAATCTAAACTATTGACCTTAACCCTCTCTTCTTTGAAAGCTATAAAATTTCCTTGAATTATAGCTTCAATTGCATCTCATAAACTTTAATATTCTATGATTTCATCAACATTAAAATGCTATCTAGTTTACCTTATGATTTCTTCTCTGACTCATGGGCTATTTGGAAGCGTAGTGCTTAATTTCTAAAGATTTATTAATTCTCTAGATATCGTATTATTATTAACCTATGATTTAATTATATTGTGGTCAGAGAACACACTCTGGATGATTTCCAGATAAAGGTTCAATTTTACTGCTTGGATGTGTCAATCTATTGCCTTTTAAAAAAGACAATGAAAGAAAAAACATTCTATATTTATCTACATTTTTAACATTCCCAGCGTGCTTTTTTCTTAATGTATTATATATCTTACTATAATTTCTCAAGCATAAGAACTTCCATTAATATTTTTAATAGTGAAAGTCTGTTGCAACAATTTTACTCAGAATTTATTGCCTTCCTTATTAGAAAAAAGTTTTCCCTTACTCAGAATTTATTGCCTTCCTTATTAGAAAACAGTTTTCCCTGGATATAGAATTCTGGGTTGACAAACTGTGGGGTTTGTGGATTCTTCCAATACTTTAAAAATGACATTCCATTGTCTTCTAGCCTCCATTTTCTGATGAAAAGCCATGAATTTTTCTTATCATTTTCACCCTGGCATCTTTTAAGATTTCCTCTTTATCTTTAGTTTTCAGCAGTTTGACTATAATGTGTCTAGATTTCACGTTCATTGAATTTTTAATATTTGATACATATTGAAATTATTTGATTTGTTTTTTGAAATCAAATTTATAAATACTTTAGCCAATGTTTCTTTAACTTTTCAGTTTCAGTCCTCATATCTTCTCTCAGACTCCAATAATGATAGCTTTATACTCTTCCAAGCATCACTGAATCGCTCTTTGTTCTCCACTTTATTCTCTCTGTACTTCTCTCTGTACTTCTCTCTTCAACTTCAACTCTGTACTTCTCCTTTCTTCTGTTATATATAGTAGGTTTGATCCCATCCAATAAATATTTGATTTCAGATATTGTGTTTTTTAGTTATAAAATTTCTATTTGGTTCTTTTTCTAAATCTCTCCTAAATTCGCCCATCTCTTCATCTATTGTAACAGTCTTTCTCTATAGTTTTAACATATTACTAATAGTTTTAATTGTTTATTACAAAATTTCAAAATCTTGGTCATATGCTATTTGATTTATATTTCCTTCTTTCTTATATTTTCCTACTTCTTCAAAAGCCTAATAATTCCTTATGTATGCTAGACATTGTAAATAATATGCATAGCTTCTTAATATTTTGTTCCTTTCTCCTGAAGATTGAGTTCTTTCCTACCAGGGAGTTAAATGATTGGCATATTTTAAATTTATAGAAGTTTGATTCTATGAGTGGGACTAGGTTAGTCTGTCTCCTAATTCAAGGAAATCACTTAGTCCTAGACATAATCTTTACTGTTTAATTATTACTTTATGTGGAAAGTATTTCCCAAACCCTTTTATTAGGTTGGTGCAAAAGTAATTGCGGTTTTACATTGTTGAACTTTGCCATTTGATATTGGAATACCTTCTTAAATAAGCATGGTTATGTTATACATCATTTTAATGAACATTTCTCACTTTATGTTACTTTGCTAATGACTTATTGCTGCTTATTTTATATTTAGACTATATAAATGATTTTAGACAAAAAGCAAATTCAAGCGATTTTTTAATTCATGTTCAAAATGGGTCATAAAGCAATGGAGACAACTTGCAACATCAACAATGCATTTGGCCCAGGAACTACTACCGAACAGTGCAGTGGTCATTCAAGCAATTTTGGAAAGGAGATGAGAGCCTTGAAGATGAGGAGTACAGTGGTCAGCCATCAGAGAGCAATAATCGAAGCTGATTCTCTTACAACTACCTGAGAAGTTGCCAAAGAACTCCATGTCAACCATTCTATAGTCACTCAGCATTTGAAGCAAATTGGAAAGGTGAGAAAGCTTGATAAGTTGGTGCCTCATGAACTGACCAAACATCAAAAAAATCAACGTTCTGAAGAATCATCTTCTCTTATTCTGTGCAACAACAATGAACCATCTCTCCATTTGATTGTGACATGTGATGAAAAGTGGATTTTATATGACAGCCAGTGATGGCCAGCTCAGTGGGTGGACTGAGAAGTTCCAAAGCACTTCTCAAAGCCAAACTTGCACCAAGAAAAGGTCATGGTCACTGTTTGGTGGTCTGCTGCCCATCTGACCCGCTACAGCTTTCGGAATCCCAGTGAAATCATTACATCTGAGAAGTATGCTCAGCAAATCAATGAGGTTCACGGAAAACTATAATGCCTGAAGCTGGCATTGGTCAACAGAATGGACCTAATTGTTCTTCATGATAACTGCAAGTCACACAACCAACACTTGAAAAGGTGAACTAATTGGTCTACAGATCAGATCAGATCAGATCAGTCGCTCAGTCGTGTCCGACTCTTTGCGACCCCATGAACCGCAGCACGCCAGGCCTCCCTGTCCATCACCAGCTCCCGGAGGTCACTCAGACTCGCATCCATCGAGTCAGTGATGCCATCCAGCCATCTCATCCTCTGTCGTCCCCTTCTCCTCCTGCCCTCAATCCCTCCCAGCATCAGAGTCTTCTCCAATGAGTCAACTCTTCACATGAGGTGGCCAAAATACTGGAGCTTCAGCTTTAGCATCATTCCTTCCAAAGAAATTCCAGGATTGATCTCCTTCAGAATGGACTGGTTGGATCTTCTTGCAGTCCAAGGGACTCTCAAGAGTCTTCTCCAACACCACAGTTCAAAAGCATCAATTCTTTGGCGCTCAGCCTTCTTCACAGTCCAGCTCTCACATCCATACATGACCACAGGAAAGACCATAGCCTTGACTAGGCGAACCTTTGTTGGCAAAGTAATGTCTCTGCTTTTGAATATGGTATCTAGGTTGGTCATAACTTTCCTTCCAAGGAGCAAGCGTCTTTTAATTTCATGGCTGCAGTCACCATCTGCAGTGATTTTGGAGCCCAGAAAAATAAAGTCTGACACTGTTTCCACTGTTTCCCCATCTATTTCCCATGTAGTGATGGGACCGGATGCCATGATCTTCGTTTTCTGAATGTTGAGCTTTAAGCCAACCTTTTCACTCTCCACTTTCACTTTCATCAAGAGGCTTTTTAGCCCCTCTTCACTTTCTGCCATAAGAGTGGTGTCATCTGCATATCTGAGGTTATTGATATTTCTCCCGGCAATCTTGATTCCAGCTTGTGTTTCTTCCAGTCCAGCATTTCTCATGATGTACTCTGCATATGCTTTATCCGCCATATTCACCTGACCTCTCTCCAACCAACTACTACTTCTCCAAGCATCTTGACAACTTTGTGCAGGGGAAAATGCTTCCCTGACCAGAAGGAGCCAAAAAATGCTTTCCAATGGAATCTTGAACCATGGATTTTCATGCTACAGGAATAAACTTATTTCTTATTGGCAAAATTGTGTTGACTGTAATGGTTCCTATTTTGATTAATAAAGATGCATGCTTGACCCTAGATATAATGATTTAAAATTCACAGTCTAAAACTTTTGTACCAACCTAAATAGCTTGGCTGGAATTGAACTCCAAATGTTCTTACCTCTGCATGTGAAATCTCATCTCAGTCCATTTAGCTTTCCAACTATTGTTGTCTCTGGGTAACTGGAACATCGTATGCAGCATATATGCAGAAAAAGGGCTAGTTATGGATTTAAAAGACAGGTAGATGTTGGTATCTTTCACTGCTGCTCTCTCCTTTCTAACACTCTGGAGATCCTAAACCCATCTTCTGATCCCTGAGGCAGATAAGGCTATGGTTTTCTGCTTCGGTTTTAGCTTTTCCACACTGTTCTTGCCCATTTTCTTATTGGACTATTTATATTTTACTTTTATTCTTGTCTGGTTTTTCCCATTAAAAGTATAATCTCTGGAAGAACATATTCCTTTTCACTAGTGTATTTCAGCACATGATGCTATGTATAGCACCTAGTAGATTTCCAAGAAATAATTACCTATCAATGGTTTACATTATACCATATGACAAACACTTTACATTAGTTAAAATCATAATCAGATTCATCTGTGCAATACCATTAAAAGTAAAATAAACAGATCATTTGTGTTCCCATTCCACAGGTAACCAAAAGTCCAAAATGTTTAAAGTAAAATGCTAATCATTTAGATTCAAGAGGATGTCTTAAGAAGCTAAGTATGTTTATTTATATTATTTTTAGATGTGTGAAGTATTGAATACAACAGGCCAGGATAGACTTAATTCTTTATTAAGGTTCTGTATCCAATCTTATTGCAAAGGAAAGCACAGACAAAGTCAACACTTTTGTCAGTGTGGAGACATAATAAATTTTCCCTCTGAGAATGCTGAAAAGCCATCTCAGCTAAGTTCTTTCCTATCCATCAAGACATCAGTCTAACCTGTCATCTGAGCAGCACTTACTAGCCATTCTATGAAACATCCTTCCATCTTAGCCATCTGAGAGCCTAGACTCCTAACCTTCACTATCAGAATAATAACAAATCAGCCCATCCTGATTCAACCAGGGCTTCTTAAGTGAAAAAAAAAAAAAAAAAAAAAAGCAATATCATAAAACCTTCACACACAACAGTTTTGAGGTAACTACAAACTGATTTCAATCATATATACCTTCTCAGTCCCTTTCCAGATGTAGGAATTGTCTAATTACTCATAATTCAAATTTTTCCTACCTAGGGTTAAAAAAAACCTTCTGTTTGATTTTCTCCACCTTATTTGCATTATATAATAACTGGCATGGTATATGAATTACAAATGTATACCCAGTCCTTTACTGGGTTATACTCCTTTCAGAGACGGAAATATTGATGCAAATGTTATTTAAATATCCATGTAACAGCGCCACATTTACAAAGATGTTTTGAGTTACCAAAATCATTGGAATTCACTCACTCCTCAGTAAATATTTCATTCTGGTCATAACATCACCTTTTTCTTCTCATGCAAAATGAACAATCCATAGTCATATGTTGTTTCTTTCTTTAAGCCACAGTTTCTAAATTGAGTGTCTAGCATTTATAATCAACGGCTTCATTTAATTCAGGTCGATTTTAAATGCTAGGCGTTCATTTGGTGGGTTGTGAGCAGCCTGTGGTTTTGTTAGATGTACAGCATAAAGACACAATTTTTCTTATCCTGATCCTATAGCTGTCTGGGAAAGGTGACACACGGTGAAACATAATGATAAGAAGGGCTACAGCTGCCCGAGGCAGTCAGTTACCAAAGCCAGATGATTAAACCATGCTGTAGCATTCCCCGAAGACAAAGCAAAAAAACCAAAACTCTCCAGACATGAACTCACGTATGCTATATGTGGTTTTGTCCCTCTAAACCCACCTCTGCTTCTACAGTTCCTCACATTACATTAAGAAAGAGTTCAGAAAGGCAGGAATGATTATTTTTTAAATGTCTGTTTCCTGGGGAATTCTTTTCTTCATCTGTTGGGTGGAAATATGACCTAGATTAACTTCAAAATATTACAAAAGGGCTTAGAATTTCCCACGTCTCCCCCATGAGGAAGACTGTTTTCCCTCTTTCAAGCTACATGCCTAAAAGACATACTCACTCATTTCATTGATTCTTCTTATTTATTATTCTAACTCAGGCACATTAAACAGTGAAGGAACTGAAATTACACTGAAGACTGTTGAGATTGCTAGATTAATTAGAAGTGGTTGCTGGGTTTACTAGGCAAATTTAGGACCTATTTGCTTATTTAAAAAGAATCAGTTCAGTTCAGTCGCTCAGTGATGTCAGACTCTTTGCGACCTCATGGACTGCAGCACACCAGGCTTCCCTGACCATGGCCATTTAAAAAGAATGGACATTTGTATACATATGGCTGTTCCTTCGCTGCCCATCTGAAATTATCACAGCACTGTTCATCAGCTATGTGCAAGCGTGCTAAGTTGCCTCAGTCGTTGCCCGATTAGGTTGACCTATTGTTTGCAACCCCATGGACTGTAGCCCACCAGGCTCCTCTGTCCATAGGATTCTCCAGGCAAGAATATTGGAGTGGGTTGCCAGGCCCTCCTCCAAGGGATCTTCCGGACCCAGGATTGAACCCGCGTCTCCTGAACTGCAGGTGGATTCTTTACCACTGAGTCACTGAGGAAGCCCCTAATCAGCTATACCCCAATACAAAATAAAAAGTTCAAAAGAAAAAAAATTAAAAGCAAACCTTTAATTCTAAACTTAAGGTGAACCTTTCACAGTTTGGGGAGACATTTTAGGTCCCTGGAGCATACTCTAAGTAAATGACACTCGTGTTTTGCATTAAGGAGTGGGGAAGGCGAGTGATGGTAAATGGACCTCACCTTCTTCTGGAAATTCAGGAGTTAACTCCTTTCCTTTATTATCTTCACCCTGGCTGAAGGCGGGTGGCAGCCCTCTCTAGAGACTGAATCTGTCAGCGCTTCAGGAGCTCCCTCAAATAAGAGCAGTCACATTCAACCAGGGGTGAGAGAAAACAGTACATATTTGCTTTCCCAGGAGAAGAGGAAAACATTAACAAACTAATATGCTCCTTTAGACACATGAAAACGTCAAGTTTTACAGTTTAAAATGCCTCCCTCTACTTTGCAGTAAGATGTTGGTAGAGTCTGTACCTAGGGCAACCTCCGCCCTCCTCCCCCAGGCTCACGCCAGCTTCTCTCATGCCAGACATGCTTTCCCTTGGGGATTTCCTGCTTCCTGCTTATTCGTCTCCTTTCACAGGCTCAAACTCATTTTAGTCTTTCTGAGAAGAGGTGATAAAATTTCACTAATCTCTTAGCAAAATTCTAGCTGGGTCTCTATGAACAGTGTGCTGATAAACACCTTAAAATCCCAACCCATTTCCCTACAGAATTGGACCTCCTGAAGTGAGGGCTGTAGCTTTCGATTGTCCAAGATGACAATATCTTTTATTTTAACTGACTCTGCATGTCATCCATTTCAAGATTTCATTGTGCAACTTACACATTTTAATTTCCTTTCTTTTCTTCATTCTATTTCCTGCTCCACCCACGTCTCCCCCGCCTTTTTTTTTTTTACTGCCTAAAATCTGCCTTCACTTGTTAACCAGTCTAGTTCATTATTTCACCTCTTTTCATCTGTTTTAAGTCCTCCAGAGGCTACTTAAAAGACTCCAGCAGACTGGTACTGATTGGTACTCTCTCATAAGCCCAATGATTCTTACTTGTTTTCTAGCTAATGCCCTCATACACTGTGACATGCCTATGACTAAAATGATGCAAAAAAAAAAAAAATCTTATTCACAGTTGTTCTTCCTTTTGACACATTAGGAGAACCACTGAGTTCTGAAGAAAACAGAACAAAAGGAAATCTAAGTCTGGCTCTCCTCACCATTGGTTAACAGGCACTGGTTATTCTGAAAGACTGGGCTTCAAGGATCATATATAATATGATGGTATTTAACATTTTTAAAAATTGTGGTTTTATATGTATATTTTAGATACATTTTATGAGATAGATACAATAGGGTAGACAAGATTATGGTAACAGAGATTAAGTAATTGGCAGAATTATGAGTAATTCCTATTTTTCTTTTTCTAGTTTCATTTAGTGAGCATAGTTTAATTTTGAACTTAATGAAACAAATTTAATTTTAAAAAGAAGGGTTTATCTCCTAAAGTAAGGCCCAAACAAAGACTGAGGGGATGACTTCTAAGCTGATTTTTTAAGAAATAAGAAGATTCTCAAGTTGAACACAATAATTCCCTTCCACCTAGAAGGAAGAATAGGGTCAAGAGGCTATTAGATGTTGGGAGAGCTGTGAGAGAGAATGGCGTTTATGAATAACTGTAAGTTTGGTATGGCTAGAACATATAGTGTTTTCTATAAAGGAAATCAAGCTAGTGTGACAGGCAGGAGGCAAATCTTAAAATACAATATATGCCAGGTGAAAGAGTTTGAAATTTGTCCTGAAGGTATATGAATAGGTTTTTTAAAGCAGATTGTATGATACAACTGCATTTGTAGAAAGATTACTCTGTCCACACTGTGGAAAATGAATTGGCAACCTATTACAGTAAACTCTGCAAGAAATGGCAAGGTCCCAGACTAAAGCAGTGGCAATATGCTTGGGAAAAAAAGAACCAAGTTTATAGATCCTTAGTAAGTAGAGCGATCAAGCCTCGTCTCTGGCCCCGGATTGAATTCTTCTCCTCTGGGGGCCAAGAATCCTGGTGTCTTCGCGTGACACAACAACCTTTCATCTTGGGGGCTCGTCCGGGATCCTTTAGGATAAAATGGGAGCTAACAATTCCAGCCTCACTCCTTTGAACTGTATCCTGAAAAACTGGGATAGATTTGATCCCCAGGGCTTAAAGAAGACACACCTGGTCTTCCTATGTGATACTGCATGGCCACAGTATCCATTGGAGGACAGTGAACGGTGGCCAGTTGGAGGGTCTCTTAAGTATAATACTGTTCTACAATTAGACCGGTTCTGTAGGGTACAAGCGGAGAAGGCAATAGCAAGCCACTCCAGCACTCTTGCCTAAAAAATCCCATGGATGGAGGAGCCTGGTAGGCTGCAGTCCATGGGGTTGCTACGAGCCCGCCACGACTGAGCGACTTCACTTTCACTTTTCATTTTCACTTTCACTTTTCACTTGGACACAATGGAGAAGGAAATGGCAACCCACTCCAGTGTTCTTGCCTGGAGAATCCCAGGGATGGCAGAGCCTGGTGGGCTGCTGTCTATGGGGTCGCACAGAGTCGGACACGACTGAAGCGACTTAGCAGCAGTAAGTAGAAACTTGCGACTTAGTACAGTGAAGTAAGGATGGAGGTGTCAGTGATAAAGTCTGAAATTCAGGCTAATACAATGTAACAGTAACAGTGCTATTCACTGAGACAGGGTGGAAGAAAGGAGGGCCAGAGTTGAAGGCCAAGAGGACTCAGTGCTGAACAAGATGCGTCTGCGATACCCCGGCTTATCCAAGTGTTGATGTCCATGGGCTGCTACACAGTAGAGTCTGGCATCCTGGATGGAGGTCAGGCAGCAGATACAAATTTGGAATCTTATTCCTGTATGCAGCCACTTTTTTGAAGGAGTATTCTACACTTGCTTCTTCATAGGATTTTCATTTCACAACCCAGACCAATCAGGCTTTATATAATACTGCTCTCATTAAAATTATATTCAAAGTCCATAAACAATACTTATTCTGAAAGCAAAAACAGAAGTATGTGAAATGAGAAGCAAAGAAGATCCAGGAAACAACTTTGGAATCATAATTACTCAATGTTTTGTTAAAAAGAACCCAAAAAGAAGATTGAAAAGTATCAACAGATGGAAGAAAAGTCAAAAAAGACCATTATCATTAAGGTGAAGGGATGTGAGATTTTCAAGACATTGAGCATTTTTCAGTGGTGGGTGTTGGAACTGAAAACCAAGTCGTGTAATCAAAATTTGTCCATGACAAATATTAAATATTGTCCACAGAGTTAGCATCCTGAAAGCCACGGGATTTCATCTTAGTGAGAAGAGTTTTAGGACAGAGAAGACGGAAGTCTGACTTCTCTGGGTTGTGGGATGAAAGACATGAAGAACTAGTATAGAAAAATTCTTCAAAATTCTGGTTGCAAATGGGACGGAGCAATAGAAAGACAGACAGACATAGGTCAGTGAAGGGCATTTTACAATTTCAGGGGCTTTTTCCTTAGAGGATAAAGAACAGTAAGGTGGGAACATTTAAGAGTAGAGGTGGAGTTAAAGGTAGATGATAAAGAAAGGAAACAGGAGGGCGTAGCACCTAAACTCCCTAGTGAAGGGATGAATTCCAGCTCAGAGGATGATGACACCCCCTTAGAAATGGGATTATGGGCTTTCAGGGTGGGTAGGGATGGAGGTACATTTGCATCTGGAAGAAATTCTGTGGAAATTTTCTCAAGGTAGGCTACCGGGATCAAATTACAACATATTGTAAGTTTCACGAAGTGGAACCAGACCCAGCAATTTCTGCCTAGATCATTAGTGCCAAAATAACCCAGGTTAACCACACAATTAACTAGAAATGGAATAAAAAGGACCTGTTCGTACATCAGATGAAATTACTCTGGAAAAATAATAGAGCAGAATTAGAGGTATTGAGAGTGCCAAGGAAGGTGCAATTTGAAACAGACAGTGAAGATAAAAAGGCAACCTTGAGAAAGTGACATTTGAACAAAACTTGAAAGAGGTACAGAGAGAATATCCAATGCCTAAAGGCTACCTTTGGCTTATTTATTCAAGAAATAGCAGAAAAAAAAAAAAAAAAAAACCTCATGGTGCTAAAGGAATAGTAAGCAAGGGGAAGAAGAGGAAAGGGTCAGGTCAGAGAGGTAATGCCGGACAGATTATGTTACATTTGGGCCCCACTGCAACAACTCCAGCCTTTACTCTGAGCAAACTGGAGAGCCAGGGAGGGTTTTGTTCAAAGAAAGTTCATGATCTGACTTACATCCTTAAGTGGTCACTCTGGCTGCTGTGGTGCAAGTAGATTATAAATAGAAATGGGGAGATAAATTAGGGGACTATAATAGCAGTCCAGGTGAGAGAAGGGGCAACTTGGGACTGGGAGACAACAGAAGTTAAAAGTGATCAGATTCTAGATATTCTATAGAGGCAAATCCTACAGTATTTCATGACAGCTGGGTTCTGCAGTGTGACAGGAGTGTCCAGGAGGTCTCCAGTAGCTTTGAAATTTAATATCTCAAAGGATGGCACTGTCATCTCCTGAGACAGAAAGGCTGTGGGTACACTCAGGTGTTAAAGAGAAGAGCAGATATTTAGTTTGGGGCATGGAAAGTTTACAGTGTCTGCTAGGACACCCAAGGGGAGATGCCTGGTGTGCAGCTGTAAAGACCACCAGGGCTCCAGAGGCTGTCCAAGAATGTGATGACTAAGTCTAAAAGTGAATTTACCAACTCTAGATGGAATCGAAGGGAAATTTTCATTTACTCATCTCTCAGTTCTTAGTACCCCCACTACACTTGGGCATAACATGTGGAAAGGGCTGTCTATATTTTATAAATAAATGATCTGGGTACTTTTTACTTCCATGAAGAGAAAACCCTTCATCACTTTTAACTACAGGATTCGGGAATATTAAGTCTGATGGATTGAGTGTTAAAAGCAAAAGCGAGTATTTGACAGTGTTTGAGACAGACAAAAATGGAACTCAGAAGTGAGTTTTGCAGCTGCCAATTTTCCAGGAGACTAATTGGGCCAAGTCATCCTGAACCTTCTTTTGTAGCTTTCTTGGTATGAAGCCAGCCTTTCATCTTCTCAAAGGAACTTCTATTTTTCACCCATTGGATTAATGGTTTAAATAAGAAATTGACACAGGACAGATTTAAAAAAAAAAAAAAAAAAAACCTACATTATAAAGTGAAGTCATCTCTGAACAATATATTGAAGTTCTAAAGTATTTAGGAAACTTTGCCCAGAAAACAATACATTATTCTGTTTGTTTAATCCCATTTAATTCCTAGCCCCTCCACCAAAAAAACTCTTTGTATACATGTAAAACTTTGTAATTTATCATGAAAATGTATTATAATTCCATGTGAACACAGAGACATTCTCTCTGAAGTTAGAAAATGCTTCAATCTTACACTCATCTTGAGCACTGACTAACATCTTAGCTAAGATAACACTGTGAGGAGCCAAGCTGGTATCATTCAAAGTTATTGCAACGGGCAGGGTCAGAACACTGTTGACACCGGATTAATTGAAATAAAGATTTTTTTTTTTTTTTTTAACTTTTACCATCCTGAACATTTCCATCTTCTTAGAAAGATCAAGCTGCTGAAATACAGAAAGTATCCAAAGACTCAGGGCCAAGAGAACCAAAAAAGAAATCTGAAGTTGTCTAGCCCGCCAAGATGCAGTAACCAACTAAGAAGTGTCCTGCTTCCTATGCCAGCTTCAGTACTCTGCTGCTTTTAACTAAAGCTGGTGTCTCTGGCAAGATAGAAAAATCAAATCTCTCCCCCCTGAGTCCACTTGCAGTTTGGTTTGGGGGAATTTTTTTCTGAGATGATATGCAGAGATGTCTGTCTACAATCGGACCACCCTGTGAGAAATGATTAAACCTAACTTTTCTTTGGCTGTTCATGAATGCTCCACGGATATATCTGCCTCACTCTGGAACCTGTATTTCTACCCAATAGTGTAGCACAGGATTTTCTCTGAGAATGCCAGTGCCCCGGGGTTTGCTGCACATAGTATGGTGTGTGCTCAGTCACTCAGTCGTGTCTGACTCTTGCTGGCCCAATGGACTGTGGCCTGCAGGCTCCTCTGCCCATGGGATTTAGCTTGGTGCTTGATTTTTACTGAACACCATACTTGAGACATTATTGAGGTTGAAATAGAGCTGCAATTCTAGGACAGAAGAACTGAGAAAAGGAAGTAGATTAATTCACCTCTCTTTTTCATCCACCCTCCACTCAGTATACCCCCTTAGAGTGGAAAGAGGAATCTGAGCCATAGAAAGGTAGTGAAAAAAGTACATCATCCCTTCAGGCCTCTTATCTACGTGATTCAAGCAGTGTGTGATGTTAGTGTGTGTCTGTTTCCCTTACCTCCCAAATAATACAAGTTCTTGAGGGTGTAGCTGTGCATTTTATTTCTATGATAGCCTTGTATTCCTTTGCACTTGTACTTTAAAAAAGCCTGAACTATGCTTTTATACAACATAACTTTTAAACATCTATTATACCATATTGGAGAAGGAAATGTTAACCCACTCCAGTGGTCTTGCCTGGAGAATCCCAGGGTCGGCGGAGCCTGGTGGGCTGCCATCTATGGGGTCACACAGAGTCGGACACAACTGAAGCAATTTAGCATTATACCATATATTCTAATAGATAAAACTGTGTTTTTCAAAAAAAATTTCTCCAACAATAGCTAGAGTACCAAACTTCAAATTATAGGAGCATTGTATTAACAATTATTCACGTTATGTTTGTGCCCGGTATTTTTCTCAGTTACTTTCAGTTCAGTTCTGTTCAGTCGTTCAGTCATGTCTGACTCTTTGTGACCCCATGGACTGCAGCACAGCAGGCTTCCCTGTCCATTGCCAACTTCCAGAGCTTACTCAAACTCATGTCCATCAAGTTGGGTAATGCCATCCAACCATCTCATCCTCTGTTGTTCCCTTTTTCTCCAGCCTTCAATCTTTCCTAGCATCAGGGACTTTTCCAATGAGTCAGTTCTTCTCATCAGGTGGCCAAAGTATTGGAGTTTCAAGTTCAGCATCAGTCCTTCCAATGAATATTCAAGACTGATTTCCTTTAGAATTGACTGGTTGGATCTCCTTGCAGTCCAAGGGACTTTAGAAAATTTAGGAGTTTCCTTTTTTCTACTGCTGGGTTCTACATTTCATCTTCATCACAGTTTATTTCATCTTACATGCAGATAGGCAACTTAGGTTAGAGGCTTAAGTGTTTAGTCTATTAATTGTGATTAAGAAATAGAAATAGTTCATTTGAGCCTGATATTTTTACCTCTGTAAAATAAAATGTAATCAATGAATATATTACCATGCAATCAGATTTTCCAATTGCCTAATTTAAATATAATAAAATGTCTTCCCTTTACTTTGGGTTTTTAAGAAATAAATGTTAAAGACCAGGGTGAAAGTAATGCTTTTTGATACTTATTTATGCTTACTTTCCTAACTAGCTGCATTTCAAGGGACAACCTTCGTACATAAAACGGGCATTCCAAAAAGGCATAGTGCCAAGAAGAATGCAGTTCTTAGGGTCCTAGCAGGAAATGGCAGTGTAGAATAGTGGTGAAGAACATGTGTTCTAGAGCCAGCCTGCCTGGATTAAAATCCCAGCCCCACAGCTTGATAGCAGGTGATTTCAAAGAAGTCCTTTAACTTCAGTATAACCCCAAATCCTCATCTACAAAGAAAATATAATTATACCTACACCTCATAAGAAGACTGTGAGGAATAAAAGAGGTTGTGTATGAGCATAGTAAAATGCTAATTTTATTATTTTCTAATATTCTCAGATTGAATATGTTCATCAGAGATGAGGAACAGCAAAGTCTACCTGCTTTTCAGGAAGCTGTAAGATAGAATGTCATATACTGGAATGATGAAGTTGCAGATAGTTGGGAATCAGCTATCTGAACAAGGGGATTTAGAAGGAAGCACACTTAGTCACAAACAAATTCTAGATGGGGACTTAAGAACTGGAGGGGAAAATTAGGTGGAGAAAAAAATCTTAGACTTGTCTGAATTTTAGAAAAGTGATCTGCAGAAGCAGATGGGGACCAATTTTAGAACTCAGTCAACCTTCATAAAAGACCATGAAAACCAATGGAATACCATCACTTACTCAGTATTTCTTGCTCTCTTAAGACCCACATTCATATACACATGCACATGCACACACGTACACACACACAGCAACAATATTCAGTAAGGTTTCAACAATTTTTAAGTCATTAACGTAAAGTGAGAAGATAGATTGTCATCAAG